>OW026521.1:70650708-72034780 GCA_932274085.1 Protocalliphora azurea | reverse complement strand
ATATAATATAATGTAATATAATATAATATAATATAATATAATATAATATAATATAAATATAATATAATATAATATAATATAATATAATATAATATATTATAATATAATATAATATAATATAATATAATATAATATAATATAATATAATATAATATAATATAATCTTTTCAACCTATAACACAACCTTTAAAAAATATAATTGGTAAACTAGATAACATTAAATCAAGCAAAGATAAAACAAGAATAAATCGAATTCATTCTAGATCAACATCATCTCCAATTCATTCAAGATCGAAATCATCTTCATCACTATATACTTTAGATAATGAAAATGTTGATTATATATCTGATTTAAGTAATAGCAATATTTCTAATAATATTCCTTCTGATATGGGTTATGGTGATGATGAGATTGATTTTGCTGGCTCTGATGATCATAATATGGATTATGATGACATATCTGTTGAAGAAAACAATTCTAATCTTATAGATTTTGAAAATAATGATGGAACATTTATTCATGGCATTAAAAAAAATACTACATGGTGTCTTGGAAGTTTTCAAATAAGTAAATATAATTATTTTGCAAATATAATATAATATAATATACTATAATATAATATAATATAATATAATATAATATAATATAATATAATATAATATAATATAATATAATATAATATAATATAATATAATATAATATAATATAATACACAGTGGGGCAGAATCGAAATTTTTTGGAAATATATCTGTAACTTCTGATTGGCTGCTTGGTTTTTCATGAATTTGTAGCAGATGTGTATACAATGTTAAGTTTGGAAGGGGGCACAACAAATCCCTCAGAGGCGGAGCTAAGGTAGCTCAAAGTTAGGTGCCTCTGACATAAAAAATCTTTAATCGCTTGCAAAATTTTTGTTTCTCGTCCGATTTCAAATATATTATGGTAGGCGCTGATAAGACCTATAAAAAACATGCTTACGTGTCCTATTTATCTCTTATAGTTTTCGAGTTATTTACGTTTGAATTTTTAAGCACCATAATTTTGCATGTTCTTGGTCCAGTTTTTTTCATATATATCCTAGTATTTCCGACCGATTTTATTAGTTTTTTTTTTTTCTAAACAAGTTAAAGAACAAAATTATTTATCGAATTAAAAAAATTTCGATATCTTTACCGAGTCCAAAAATAAACGATTTTGAATTTGAAAATTGCAAAAAAGACGATTTTTTTGTTTTTTAGCCGAAAAAGTATCTACACTCTTTTTTATCGAAAATAAAATTTTCTTTAGCAACATATAATAATTTTGCACTTTTCTGAAAGGTAACTTCGCAGAGATGACTTTAAGATAAAAAACAAGCCCAATAACTCAATTGGTCATGGTACACACCCTACCGAATTCGACACATTTTATATGAAAGTTTTGATTTTAGACCATATTTTCTCAAATCCCTTCCAAACTTAACATTTTACACTCCTCTGCTACGCCTATACCAAATTTCATGAAAATTCAACCAGCCGATCAGAAGTTACAGATTTATTTCCAAAAAATTTCGATTCTGCCCCACTGTGCAATGTCGATAGGGGATCGAAAAGCAAGATATTCTGAGGACCTGTAGTTTATTTCAATGCCTACCACAGGTTCAAACCTCGATTTAGCCAAGGACTTTTTTATGAACTAGGTTCAAATCCCACTTGGGGAAAAACTATTTTTTTATTATTTTTTTATTTTTATATTTTTATGAAATATATTTTTATATATTTTTTATTAATTATACTATGTTACCTATACACAGCTCGTTCAAAAACCCAAATGTACGTGCCCATGTTTCTCTTTCTACTTTTGTTTCCTTTTGTATTTCCATCTCTTTTTCCTCTAAAAACAAAAAATACTTAGAAGAATTTCAAGATAGTACCAGTCATTCCTTTGAATTTTGTTTAAGCTTCTATGCTTTAGCTTTTTATTTTCTTTTTATTTCCTTTATAACTTTTTCTATTTATTTTTCGTTCTTATACTTTTTTATTTTCCTTGTGTGATTGTTTTACTGTCTGGAATTAACATAGTTCGAGATATTATGTTAACCGACATCAATTTCAATCATACTCATAATGCAGTGTTTTATACATATTTTCTAATTTCCTGGAAATGCTGATTTCTGGATTTAGATGAAGATTCAGACCGCTAGTTTAGGTTTTGTGTAGTTAATAATCCCTAGTTTTTGCAGTTTGATATGGAAATGACAACTTGTATAAATGCAAGTATTCCCCTGATTTCTCTTTGTTTATCTCTTTTTCTATTCTTTACTTTAACTTTTTCCTTTTTCTTCGGTTACGTTTATTTAGTTTTTTTTTTTTTGAACTTTTATTTTTAACTATCCACCGGTTATTTGTCGATTTTTAATTATTATTTCTTTCCATTTTTTATATTTTATATATATATATATATATATATATATATATAATTTTTTTTATTTGATACTCAAACTGAGTTTGAAAAAAATACACCAAAATTAAATCTTAATTTGAATTTAATAATTCTATTTCTGGCACTGAATTTTACACGATAATCTTTGTTTTTGTATTTATTTTATAATCATTATAATCAATTGCACTTAGCAATTGAAACTGAGTTATTTAAAAATTAAAATATATTTTTTTTTATATTTTCTAAAAACAAAATTTTATTTCTGATTATATTTTTTGCTACTGCAATCTTGTTTTTTAGAATTAATTACTTTTATTTTTTATAATTTGCTTCTTTTGCAAACTAATTGTACTTCTATTTTTTTACATACATTTATATTTGAAAAATTTTCTTAGAAAACTTGGATTCTTTTTCGTAGAAACTCTACTTTTGAATTTTTGTTTTTTTTCTGAATTTTTATTTATTTATTACAACTGGCTTTAAAAGCCACTAACTAATTGTGAATATATTTTTATAATTTTTGTGTTATTTCCATTTAGCAATAATATCTTATTATTGAATTTTTCTTCTTAAATTTCTGCTGCTTTGAGTTTGTGATAGTTTGTGGCATAGTAAAGTATTTTAAGAATATACATATATATATATATATATATATATATATATATTAGAAACACCTATGTATGTTCCTCCAACAACAACACATATCAATATTCCACCTCTACCAATGGCTACTCTTTATCCCAAGTACAAAGAACTTTAAATTTTGATAATAACAGATCAAATACAGTTCCACCTACACCTGGAAATATTCCATCAAGAGATCCTAATGTTTCGTTCATGTCCACTAGTTCTCTCTAAGGACAACACCAACTTCAATCTCTTATTTCAGTTTGCAGTGAACGCACAACAAACTGCCATGCTAACGACACTTACTTAGCATTTGACCAAATTAATTGAAGCTCAGATACAAACAGGTTTGTACGATTGAATTTACATGTTCAGGCATCTAATAGCCAAACACCAGAACAAACGCAAACATCGGTGCACAATCAAAATCCACAACTCAAGAGGAGAACTCAGAGGAAAGCTTGTTGAAAATTTTATTCATAGAGTAGTGGGACTAACTAAGAAAACTCTAGGTGAAAGCTTCGAACTCCTATGTGACCACATTTCCATGTTGTTTGAATCCAAAGCCTCTGGTTGCTTCGCGTAAAATAGTTTGGTCTGAGCTTTGTAATGCTCTCCGAAAAAAATACTGCGATTCACGTACTGATGTAGACTTCCGTGTAATGATTCGCGATCGGAAACAGAAACCGGGGGAGTTGTTTGATTCTTTTTGTGAGGCCATTGTCGACATCTCAGATCATTTGACAATTCTTTTGGAGGAGAATGTGTTTGTCGAAATTCTACGTCGAAACTTAATACCAGAAATTCAACACGAGTTGAATTTAGAGATCGGATTAGTTTCTCAGTTGCGTGACATTTGCCGTAAGCGTGAGTTCTTCATACAAGATGTATTGAAGAAGCATGGATTTCCAAAATAATTGACTCAACGTAAACAAGTGTTTGAAATGTTTGGTGATGATTCCGAAACATCTGATGAGGGAATTTCAGCAACTTCTCTCGTCAGTTGGAATTGCCAAAAATCTGGCTATGGGTACCAATATTGTATTGATGAGAGGTGCGTGTTTTGCTATGGTTGCGGGGCAGAAAACTGTAGCTTAGCCAGTTGCCATTTCCATTACTTTACCTGATATGAAAAATAATAATAAAATAATAATATTAATAATAATAATTATAATAATAATTATAATAATAATTATAATAATAAAATTGTAATAATAACAACCATATTATCCAAACACCGGCTACATGCAATACCATTTCTCCAAATTTGACAAGAATACATTCACCAACTTACTTTAAACCATTCCATGTTCGCTTGGCGGAATATAACGTCATTCGAAATCGAAGTTTTAATGAACCATCACTAAGTACAAAACACGTAAGGTCTTCTAAACGTATAAAAACATTCTGGTTTAACATTAATCATGCGAGTCGAAACTTCTAAGCTCCGTATATGACAAACCCAATGATATTCGCTCTTATGCCGAAGAACAGATTTTTAATAGAACGATGATAGGCTTATTAGTCCATTAGTTCTCCATTAGTTGTTTAGGAGCATAAGTGGTCAAAGAATTCTTTGAATCTGGAAACAGTTTTAAAAGTATTAGGTCTGTCGTAAAAACAGCCAATGGTAAGGGCCAGAGCGTTGCAAGATTCGTAAAAACAAATATAACCTCACAAATATTTCCAAACCAAAAACCTTATATATTGTACCAATTCTAGCTCAAAATTTAGGTGTAGACTTTTACCAGCAGTCTCAGTATCGGAAATGAATATGTTAACAGCTAATATTTCTTTTCCAAAGACCATTGTTTGAATACAAAAACAACAACTCCAAATGGTTACAAATTCATTTTCTAAAGAAGCTTTAGCTAGGACTAGCCCTGCTTCGCCAATTAAGCAACGCCACTTTCCGGTATCTAAAGCAATGGAGAAACTAATTTATGCCGAACTAGATCGAATGTTGGAAAATGACGTTATTGAGGAATCAGATGGCGCTTGATAGATCCCAAAAGTCCTCATTCAAAAACCAGGAAACGTTAGGTTTTGTCTAGACAGTCGCAAGGTAAGTTCGGTCAGCATCAAGGACGCATAGGTTAGGTTAGGTTCTTAAAGCAGCTGTCTAGTCAATAAGAGACAACTCACTTGGGTCCATGTATGAAAGAAACGACGCTCGTATGAAAGAATTGATCTATCTGATGTCAATATCAAAGGGATCTAATAATACATGAACAAATGGACTTCCAAAATTAGCAGTCCTGATCTCGGCAAGAGTGGGACAGTGGCATAAGAGATGGTCCACCGTTTCCTCTCTTTTTCATCTCGACAACTTCTACAAAAGTCGTTAATAGGGTGCCCTAGTCACCTAGCATGCGCACCAGTAATCCAATGCCCTGTGACAACGGCTTCAAGAATTCTTAGCCTATGCCTCGATAGTTCCATGATGAAGTTGGCTAAAGATTGATCATAATGAGGCATATTTGCCTCGAGGTTGAACATGTGGATTCATTTGTCCATCTATTTTGTGCAATCCATCCATCTCTGGCTAGTCCATCCGCAATAAAATTACCCGGGGTGCTTGAATGATCTCTAACCCAGACCAGGTCCAGGTTTGAATGTCCGTAGCAATTTAAAGCAAATGCTTTTCCAATAAACGGGAATATAGACACTCTCCCAACCCCTTCAGCAGATTTGGACCCGTCAGTATAAACCTCAACCGAACCAGCTCTTAATTCTGGAGTAGTTGAGATTGATACTGAGAAGCCTTTGCCAAGAAAGGGTATGGGGATACAACACTCGATATTGCTAGGAGTGTTATTAAGAAATCCTAGAATGGTCGCATGGCCGAATCCACTATGATTCACCTATAGTCCTGAGCCTTGCCGCCTTCAAAATGGCGATCTGTTTGGCCATAAGATCCACCGGTAACCAGTTCATTAGAACAAATATGGCTCCTGTTATGTGTAGTGCTGAACTATGCAGAATCCTATCAAAGACTCCGATAAAGGTGGATTTCTCCATAGCCTTCCACCATACTATCGCTCCCTACATAAGTATGGGCTTAATCCCCGTGTCGAAGACTCATTTCGTATTCCTGGGATTTATTCCCCAGGATTTACCGGTGGCCTTCCTACACATATATAGAACAATACCGGCCTTTGAGACTCTGACCAGTGCATTCTGCAGTCAGGATAGTTTGGTATCCAGTATAATCCCAAGGTATTTCGCACTATCTGACACCTTTAATTCAACAACGTTTAGGCGTGGAAGTGGGAAAGATGGAATCTTATATCTCGTAGAGAAGAGGACAAGTTCCGTTTTTTCTGGAATTATGCTAAGGCCACTAATTGTACTCCATGTACTAATTAGATGCAGAGAAGTTTGCAGGCGGTGAGACATAGTATGCAGATATTTCCCACATACAGCCAACGCAACATAGTCCGCGTAAGCGACAGTCTTAAACTTCAGTGAATCAGGTTCCCTAAGTAATGAGTTAACGGTGATATTCCAGAGAAGTGGATATAAAACTCTTTCTTGAGGAGTACCCCTATTTTCTACCCTATAAATGGTAGACGCACTCATGCTGGATATTATAACCCTATTGGTTAGAAGTCTCCATATGAGGCTGATGATCGACTGATGAATGTCCAGTCTTTCCAGGGACAATTTGATTGTCTTCTGAGTTACATTATTAAAGGCCCCTTCTTTATGAGGTAAGGCCACTAATACATATTCTTTATATTCGAGAGATTTTTGAATATACCCTACGGGCGAATATAATGCAGTCTCAACAAATTTGCCCTTCATATAGGCATGTTAAGACGCTGATAATCGGTTAGGGTTGATCGTTCTACGAAGGTGTAGGTCTATCAACCTTTCCAGTGTCTTCAAGAGGAAGGACGACAGACTGATAGATCTAAAGTACTTTGGTCTTGCCCTCTTTAGGAATAAAGACCACTGTACTTCTGGTCCATAACTCAGGGATATAAGAATTACACACCCATCTCACTTCACTATCCGTTATGGAAATGGAAACATCATTGATGATCACAGAGCACAAAGGAGGCTGTCAGGAAAGTGCAAGTCCATTAAGACATCTAAGGTCTATTGACCGCTTATTGTCCAACTGCCATATGGTTTCTGGATGAAACTCGGAACAATAGGTGATGATGGCAGAATTTTAAGAAACAGACTGGTCTCAGAGTGGCTTTCTACACCGCTACAGAAAGCCCTCCAGGATTTGCGTTTCGTATTTCATATCAAGAACCTCCCTTCTATTAGCTACTACAAAGGTTCCCTACCAATGTTTACAATATCCAAACTACTACAAAGAATAAAATCATATAAAGACTCACCGCTTGTATTTGTATCAAATCTTCTCCAAACATTCGCGTCCGACCCAATTACGATCGGTATGTTGTTTGCTCTAGCCGCCTTGATTATTTCGCGAACCTTAGTTGGTGGTGGGTCGCAATGAACATGGGTCATGTAGCTGGAGACAATGTAGGTGGTGCCAGAGCTTGTCTCCCAGGCCGCTATTATAGTGTCCTCATCGCTGAAATCAGAGACAGTGGAGATACTGAGTTTACTGCTTGTACAAGATCGTATTCTGCCTGATCCCGCAGCTTAAAGTTGTCCGCACGTAGTTTACAAACTCTTTCGCCAACTATTCATGATTCCTGCACCAGTACTAGTTCTTAGCAGCACCGCTAAGCATTAAAAATTTTAGAGCGTATGTTTATAGTGGCTCATTTTCAAACAGGCCCCAATTCGCGGTTGGCAGGATTGGCTTTAAAGCTTCAAGGATTCTGTTTCAAGATACAACATCGGAAAGGTATCCAGAACGTAGTTTCTGTTGCGCTTTCGCGTACTAACACTGAAGATTTGTCCGAGCTAAACTTGTCCGTTTTAGATGACTCTGGGGTCTTCGTGGATTTATAATCCAAAGATTTCAAGAATACTGACTGCATTCAACTGTTTGACAGAGTTAGGGAAAATCTTGATAGAACTCCAGACCTTAAAATTGTTAACGGATGAACAGCTGCAGGACGATTTTGCTTTTAAACTTTGGACACTCAAAGATATGGTTAGGGAGATCTTAGAAAAGGCACGTAAGTCATTTGTAAAATAAAACTTTGGAAAGTATACGTAGGTTCTATTTCTGGCCTAATCTTGTGAATTACGTTAGATCTTATATCAACTCTTACGACGCACAGTGGTCCCAAAACGATATTTTTTGGAAATAACTTTACAACTACTGGATGTTTTCAAATGAAATTTCACATGGCTAATCCTAAGATGTATTTCAATTGATTTGAAGAAGCATAGGTTCTTAGCAAGTATGGGGGACAGGGGGTGGACACCAAAATTTCATTTATGATTTGTTTGAAAAAATTTTACACGTAGACAGTCCTTATAATCTCTCTTTTACTTTAAGAGATATTTAGACCAAGGATTTTGATCCATTTTTGGACATATTTTTTTAGTTTTTAAGCTCAATTTGAGTCCTAAAATTTTTCTGAAATATTCTCTGGATTTTGTAAAAAATTATAAATAAATTTCGAGCAAGAATCATATACCTATGTAGATAAAAAATTATATTATTTTGAATTATAAAATTTAAAAAATTCGATTTTTTGTTATTTTTCTGAAATAGATGGTTTTCACTTTAGAATCCATTTTTTTCTTTTAGACCCTAGACCATACATTTGTTTTTCTAAAAGAATGTTTAACGTAAATGCATGCAATGTAAAGCAAATCCTAGGGCATTTGAGGTAACAGTTTCCCCGCTAGCTCTATCTATCAGAATTTCGTTAATTTATTTTTTTTTAATTTATTTGTGGAGCTCGAAAATTTAAAATCTGAAATTGAAAAAAAAAATACTTTGATTACATACCTACATATGTTCGACAAACACACAAAAAGCCATGCCTCTGATAACGAAAGGGTGAATATTTTACTCAAAAAGTCAATTTTTAAAACAAGTTTGCCCCAAATTGGAATTTTGGGTTTTTCGGAATAAAAAAGTGAGAATCCTTTTATGTTCTTGTTTTAAGGACAACGTTTTCTATATGATTTTATTTAAGTTGAAATATTAGATCCATTATTTTACTATTTCTATATTATCATTTTTCAAGTTGTAACCTCTCTAATGATACCAAATACTTGCTTAAATAGTTTACACATTCGTTTAAAAATTAATTCAGCAAATGGCAAATATGTGCTGCAGTATTCTATATACATAAGTGCACAGCTGTTTCAGCATGTTTTTTTTAATAATTTTGTGTAACTTTCGAACCGTTAAATATATTTCAATGAAATTTCACACAGTTATTGCTTAGGCATTTTCCAACTCTTTTGGAGGAGCACAAGTTTCTAGCTGGTCTCGGGGTAGGGGGAATATCTGCGAAATTGGTCACCTCGGACATTAGTAATTTATTAGCTTTATATTTATATTGCTTAAAATAACTATTCTTAATAAAAAACGTAAAAAACATTGTTTCAACAAAATATTTATTTACATCGAATGTATCAAGAACCTCCTGAATATCATCGTTTTCTTATATTACATTATTGTTGGTATTTCACTTATTTCTTATCAATGTTAGAGCAGGATCGGAAAACAATAAAATGTAATTCAAAAGGATGATGTTTGCTATTAACTGCTCTAAATATCACATGACATCAATTCCAATAACTTGAAACGTAATTTCATAGTTTTTAAAGAATTTCCTTGCCATGTTGCCATCATTTGTACTCACGTATCTGACGACTGATTTATCTATATTATGACCAGTCATCTGTTTAAATTCAATTTTAGTTCGCCTTTTTTCATCTGCTCTCATTTCCATAAGTTCCTTGTTGCCCCTAACACTTTTTTTTGTTGGTTTCCAGGCATACTTCTATATTTCAGATCATATGTAATATGGAATACATGTACTAAAGTTTAGGGCATATTTATTAATATTTGTAGAGCTGTCTGCAGGAGTTTGTGATTTTTTCAATCCACACACATATCCATCAATCATTGTTATTTGAAGTTTAAAGTGTACATTGTTATAATAGCCAGGTAGGCGGTAATGTCGGCAGACCACAAACATTTTTGGTTTCAGCGTTTACATTGGTCCTTGAATTATTTGTGCAAAATTTCGTTAATGTACATGATTTTTTGTAAAACAAAAGTATAAACAAAAATATAAATGACGGAACCCTGTTTTTCTAGTATTTGGTCCATAACTTTTTTGTTTATGAACCGATTTTGCTCATTTTCAATAGAATAAAAACCTTACACAAAACAAATATTTCAGTCAAATTTCGCCCCCTAGGATGTCCGCCCCGAGCACTATCCTGCTTTCAACAGACAGACAGACGGACGGACATCGTTAGGTATACTTTATGGGGTCTTTGGTGATTATTTCGTCATGCTACATAGGGAATGACAAATCTAATATATATTATATTTTGATGGTGAGTATAAAAATAAATACTATTGTTTCTTGTTCTTACCTTGTAATTTGTCACCCTACGATCAGTCGGTTTGGCTATAAACTAATTTCGATAATCTTTTGCAAAATTTTGTAATAACTTTCGACATAATTTTGAATTTCATTAACTATCAAAGTGCCTATTACACCACTTGATTATTTTATTAGAGCTTCGGGTGCTATATTTAAATTTGTGTGCTTTTTCGGAAATACGTCTGGGGAAGAATAGAAGATAGAAAAAAACGGAACCCGATGAAATTACCGTGGCTGATTCAAATTATCAGGCAGCTTATCAAGCGTACGTTATTTGTATGGGCTCAATTAGAGAAAAATTCATAATTTTGAGTTAAATGAGTCAGTCACCTACGGTGAATAACAACTTGGACTTATGTCATAATCTAACTCTCCTACCTTGCGACGCCGATGTTTCCGAAGTTGATTATTTGTCATGGCCTATATTTAGGGATCTTTTTAAGTAATGTCGAACGTTTGATTCAGAAAACAGTTTCAAAATGTCCTTTGACGAATTTAGGTTTTGATGTGCCATGGAAAAATTTGTGTAAAACTTACGGCAATCTTCAAATGTTGTGAAATAACCAACTAAAAGGTATTTTTAATCTTCTCACTCTTAATGTGGAAACGACCTCTGGGTTAAAGACTTTATAACGGGGTATAAATGAACGTTTATCTACCATGTATGATATTTCCACTATAGGCTGGGATCCTACAACCGTATTTTTTTGCATAAAACTTCTACATTTCTTTATAGTTTCCCTTTGGAAACACAATGTAAAAGACAAATCGGCACTTTTCCCATTGAAGACATTATAATGTCTTCACGACCTTAAGGGCTTAGATCATTCTAAAAATGTTAATGATGGAAATGAATCGTTTCGTTCTGAAAAAATACTTATACAAGTATTTCTTTCTACGAAATTGTCAACGATTTAGGAAGCTTTCAGTACCTGAAAGCCTATCAGCTGTTAGCAGCAATCACTGCTGCATTAATTGCTTTTCGAGGACGCACAATGTAAGCGATTGTAGGAGCAATATAAATTATTTTATTTGTGATAATCGTCATCACACTATGCTTCAATAAGAATCTTTTAATGATTCACATAGTATACCTACAACTTCTTCTGGTCACAACTCGGCTGCGGTTCTACGACCCATAAACTCTACACAAAATCAGGCTTCACCAATCTCTATTAATTTAACTTCAAATTTATTCGGCTTCGGAATCTTCGTTTGTTACAGAGAGCTTGAATCTTAGGAACCATTCTATTCATTCTAGAGTTTCAGTTTTTCTGTACAGATTTTCAGTTTCGAGGAAAGTCTGTACTCCAAAGACAGGAACTGAATTAGATTCTTCCCTTATGTTAAATACCACGGCACTCATTTTGCCAGAAATATCAGAAAATTTACCAAAAGTATTTGAATAGCGGCATTGTCTTCATTTGGCTGATTTGAATCCTGTCGAAAGCAGACCTGTTGAGATACAGATCTATATTCGGAAGTTGTAATACCGGACATTCGGAAAAATACATTAAATTCATTATTGGCTAAAAATACGGTATTTGGTTGGATATTAACAGATCCTGTTAATACTTCGACATTTAGGTCATATGTTACCCGTACTGCCCACAATCCTGCAAAACCGAATTTTTCCAAGTTTTGTCCAAATCGAGAGCGATCATTTTGTTTTTGAAAAAATAAAAATAAAAAAATAATTGAAAAAAAATAATAGAAAATGTGTTACCTTAAGTTAAATATTTTTTATAAAATTATATTTTAAATTGCAACACATTTTTGTTAACAACTACATTTACTTAAGTATACCTTTTTTGACAAGGTTAGAATATATTCTTACTTCCTTTTTAATGCAACTTTGCTGAAAGTATTTTGACATATATTATAACGAGTAAACCGTTAACAGTGTCTTAAATATTGTTTGCCACCAAATTATTAGTTAAAAATTATTAATCTTGTATTCAACACAAGCACTACGTGGTAATATTTATTTTACAATAAATAAGCATCTCTTATAAAAATAAAAAAAATTATTGTTTTACTATACTATTTGATATAGTTTGGATTTATGCCACCAACAGTAACATAAAAAAATTATATTAAAATCATTTTAGATGGTAATAAAAAATCATTTTAGATGGTAATACTGAATATTAAGATATGTAAAAAATTCGATACAAAGAGTATGCCAAACTGTAGCAAAGTATGTAGGAAAGTAAATTTTTGACAATTTTGAGGTGAATAATATTTCATAAATTATTGACAAATGAATAGAAAATTTTGACAATTATAAAATAAATAATAAAATAAAATATTTTAAAATCGATGCGCAATTTATGGCCTGTTTATATAACACATGTCACTCAAAATGTTTGTTGAAATGAGTGCAAAAAATTATTTTTCGTTTTTGTAAGGCATGTGTCGGGTTTTTGTGTGTAAAAACGTAAGAAGTGACGTTTTTGTTCACATTTTGTGATTTTTTTAACGCATTTACAAATGTCATTGATATCAAACACAGACAATCGGTAAAATTTAATCGTGAAGCAAAATGGGTTGATAAAACTATAAATATAACAAATTTTTAAAACATTTCTGCGACATATACCACTAGAATCCCTCTATTCGTTAAAATAATATTTATAAAATATTAATGATGGAAACATTATTGTTAATTTTAAAAAATATGTTTGCAATTTAGTTTTTTCACTATGAAATTTTTTGTAACATTTTTAAGTAAACAAAAAACAGCTGTTTTAAAATTTAACATGGGAAAAAGTTTCCATTTGGCACAGCTAAACTGTAAAATTGTTTCAAAATTGAAATTTTCCACAGAACTTTTCTACTCATGCTCAAAAAATTTTGTAGGTTAAAAAAAGACAAGATCAGTTATTTTTACAGAACTTATCATTTAAAAAATTAACATTAAAAATAGGTAAAAAAAAACTATTTGTTTCAAATGAATTGTAAGCGGTTCGATTTTAAATGAATTTATATTTGTTTAAAATTACTTTCCTGTTCAATTTACTTTCATAGTTTCTCAAAGATCACTTTATTCACATATAAATATCATGGGAATAATATTTATTAATGTCACAAATAAGTTTATTTTAAATTACACTATCAAAATAAAGAAGAATCGGTCCTTATGGGATCCTTCATCACATTATTGCGCATACCAAATGGTGTGGTGTATTATTTGTAGTAAGTGGACGGGGCAAAATAAAACAGCTGGCCAGACTGACGGCGGCGCTTATGCCGGGCTGGAGTTCGCCGGATGGGGTGGTCCTTGCCGCCAGAGCTGGGTAACTGTCCACGTACAAAAAAATCATACCAGCTAAAAAAAAGGAAGTTTATAAAAAAAAATTAAAAGTATGTTGAGACAAGAAGCAGTTGAAAAAAAACACAAACTCCCTGTTCCACACAAAAAAATCTATTTGGCTGATGGTTTGCCAAATGTTTCCCACCCTTTTGAGAAATTTTCTTTCTCACCTTGACATACTTTACAAATGGTGAAATGTCCCCGAAATCGACTTTCACCTTACCATTTTACTCTCCCCTTTTACTCACCGCTGTTAACTCTTTTTACCAATTCATTCTAATGAGAAAACTTTAATAATTTCATTTCAACATTATAAATTTTAATGTTTATTACTCTTAACTAAGTTATTAAATAATGCAAAAATTTTATTAATTTACAAAAAAAAAAATTAAAAAAGATAAGCAATTTAAAGAAAATTATCACAAAAAATTTAATTTTAAAATTTGGTTTTATTTACTTCATTATTAATTTTACTTTTTTTCAGTTTTCATTTCAGTATCTCAAATTTCTGGTGGCATCTAATGGTAAGTATTAACAAAAACGTGAACTTATTCCTTTATAATTCAGATGTGATTTATTCTGCATGTGACAGCAGCAAGAAATTTTATCAGCGGTTGGAGGGAGATGACTTTGAGTCGTCGTTCTGTCTATGTGTTAGGTCCTGGGTATTATCGGTAAATATTTTATTTTTTTTTTAGGTTTTCATTTATATTTATTTTCTTACTTTTTTTCTTTTCAGGAATTTTTTTATTTCTTTTCAGGGTTTTTTTATTTGTTTTCAGAGTTTTTTTATAGGTTAAACATTTGGAATACTAACTCCTCATTTTAGGATTTACTATCGCGACGAACTTATAGGCCTGAGCTCAACCTAACCGCGCTCGTTTTGCAACACAATTAACAAAACGGATTATAATTTTCTTTCCCGGTGAGTCTAAATGTTTTACCTAATCTTCTTTTAATTTTTTAATTATTATATTTATTTCTTTCTCTTTTTTTATTTTAGGGATGCTCAGTCCGGTCCGTTAAGCCATACGGGTAACTTCACTTAATGGTCGAAAACCTTTTACCTAGCACCCCCTGGCGTGGGTGTGCTATGCAGCTTCAGCGGAGATCTTTGTGGTTGGTGTTTTTTTTTTTTTTTTTTTTTTTTTGTTTTTATATATATTTTGTTTTTTACTTTTAATTTAACTTCGATTTAATGTAGTTTTCTTCTTTTTGTTTATACAAACATTAAAAAAAAAGCAAATTTAACTTGTAGCTTTCAATAAATATAGATAAAAAATTTTGCCACTCAATATGTTGATTTCTGTTGCTTTATTATCGCTCCGTAGCCACAGGTCTCACCTTTATCGGGAATCAAAGAAAAAAGGAAGGAATTTCCCTAAATTTGCCTAAACTACAACTCCTATTTTACAATATGTCCTCCTTCTCCATTTTTCTATAATTGTTTTCAGCAATATGTTTACTAATAAACATATATGCTTCTTTTTTTTATTTTACAAGATCTTATATTTTTCCGTTTCTTTTGCCTCGCTTTGCCAACTATCGACGTTTTCATATTTGAAAGGAACTTACCGAATATAATTTTTTAAATGTTTTAACTTAGAAATACTATTTTTTTTCATTTCGTTTTGTTTAGCATGTACAAAAGGGATATAACTTTATTTTTACAAACAAAAAAAAAAACACAGGATACTGATACTAAAAACCATTTTCAAACGTTATTTCGATGAAAAAACCTTCCGCACCGATAGCAATTTCTAAACCATTTGAAATTTTTTTATTAAATAATTTTTTGTAATACTAAAAGAAAATTATATCTCATACTGGTAATAAAAATGGGCCATACTAAATATTCTGCTCAATACCAACGGGTTCTTAATTATTTCTTTAACAAACACTACACAGTGGGGCAGAATCGAAATTTTTTGGAAATAAATCTGTAACTTCTGATCGGCTGCTTGGATTTTCATGAAATTCGGTATAGGCGTAGCAGAGGAGTGTACAATGTTAAGTTTGGAAGGGTACACAACAAACCCCTCAGGGACGGAGCTATTTCAATTTAGGTAACTCTGACATAAAAAAATTTTAATCGCTTGCAAAATTTTTGTTTCTCGTCCGATTTCAAATATCATCATTTTGCATGTTCTTGGTCCAGTTTTTTTCATATATATCCTAGTATTTCCGACCGATTTTATTAGTTTTTTTCTTAACTAGTTAAAGAACAACATTATCTATTGAAAAACAAAATTTTGAAGTCGATATCTTTACCGAGTACAAAAATAAACTAAAAAAGTCAATATCATGCCTCATTTCAGAAATATGCGCCTTTAAACGTTTATATTTCCAATTTATTGTATATATGACATATTTTTACAAACTTGCAACTTTTGAGCTTTGCGTAAATAATTACTTAGAAAATTATGAATATTTCTGTATACTTTTCATAATATCTATACACAAAATATTTTTATAAAAATGCAGCATTTATCTATTACTGATGGTTCAAAATCTATATTTTTATGAACTAGTGACAATGCGCAGGTAATATCCTTTCCGGTGATACCTAACAGCAACATATAATATCAATGAATTCGGTGTAGGTACTCTTCCAAATTGACTCTTTCAGATATTTTACCTAATGAAAACTCACAGAATACCTGTAAATATATACACGTGTGCGATATATCTAATAAATATATGTAAATGCGCAGCTAATCCTTGTCAACATCATAACGAAGTTGATTACCATGGTGATTACATTGAAACATGAACAATTGTGTTGTGTTCTGTGGAGTTTATCTAAAAATGATCTCAATCGTTTAGAAGCTATAGTGGAATTCATAAAAACTACATATCATGCAAAAGTCTACGTCATTGGTAAATCTCAGATAGAGAGCTTTTTAAAGTTGTATGACGTAAAAATGAAGTCCTTGAATCAGCGTACTAAAAGATTAAAAATTAAACATTCCGATTGAATGGATACTGATATAGAAATATCGGCGTGCAAAATATCAACTGGAGCACCCTGCAAGACATATGATGTTTTAAGTACAAGATCTAAGAAGAAAAAACTGGCCCATAAGCTTTCTATAATTTTGAATGAAGAAGTTTCTGATACCCTCAAAGAAATGTTAAAAAAGGCGAAGTAACCTAAGAGTGCAATTAATATTGCTGAAATACTGCCAACTGCATCACCAAAACGTCTTAAACGGATTGGCGAAAGTGTACCTACTCCAACATCACAATCCAATTTTACAGAGGAAGAAGCAATTGCTTTAATGCTTGAACTGGACCTCAGCCGAAACAAATATCAAATTTTAAGAAAAGCTCTGCTTGAAAAGAGACACTCAATTCTACCATCCTACAATGATATTTAAGAAAAAAAGCAAACTATTTTACCATCTATTTCGGTTACCGAAAAGGAAGCATATGTAGAGCTATCTTCTTTGCTTTAGAATACAGCTACCAGGATAGTTGCAGATTTTTCTGCAGATCAGTTGGAAAAAGTAAATAACAGCGACGTTGTATTAATCTGTAAGTGGGGATGTATGGCTTAACACCACTTCAAGATCAAAACATTTTTGCAGATCTATTTGGTTCGAATACAAAGGATTTAGTGGAATATATTAAAGATGAAATAAATAATTTACAACCTCTATCAATAACCATAAACCAACACATATTCGACATATCCTTTCATCTTAGTCTAACAATGATTGATGGAAAGGTTAGTAATGCCATTACGGAAACATCTTCTTTGGAAAACACTTAGAATATCTGAGAAGGGCAGAATCCTGGATGCATTCAGACAAGAGACAGGATTAAACATCGACTAACCTCTGCCGACTGGTGGTAGTACAAATGATGGAAACACAGCAAGGTTTTTCGAAAATTTCGAAGCTACATCAAAAATAACTGGTATTAATAAAGAGCTACTTGAATGGACTTATATATTATTAATGGCAATTAATAGTAAGCACAAAATTAACTGTTCAATTTGGAGAATATGCAACATAAATATCTTAACTACTTGTTTCTCTATATCCATGAAAAGAAATGACACCAACAGTACATAAAGTATTGTGCCATTGCGAAATTATAATTAAACGAAATATTCTTCCACTTGGAGACCTTACAGAAGAGGCTCAAGAAGCAAGAAACAGAGATTTTAAGCACGTTCAATGCTCCAGAACGTCAAAAAACGAGGATATTTTTAATAGCCTATTGTTATCAGCAGACCCTGTACTATCATCAATGACAAAACGTTGGATTTATTATGAGCCTTTATCAACTCAAAATACTGAAGACTTGAAGGACCTTTATTATCTTTTAGATATGTATACAGATACAACAGATTATTTTATAGAAAACAAGTATAAGTTTAAAATATTAGAAAAATTGTTTGCATAAATTTAATTTAAATAAGTAATAAAAAATCGTATTAGAAATAGAATATTTACTAAGGAAGATGATAAATACCAAAAATAATAATACTGATTAAGTTAAAATAGACAATTTTTGTTTGTTTTATTATTTTAAATTCATTAATATAAATATATGAATGCTTAGAAAAGGATAAAGATTTACTTAAATTTGGGAAATGTGGCAACCCTATTACAAATAAAAATTATTTATAAATTATTTTTATAAAAATATTTTGTGTATAGATATTATTAAAAGTATACAGAAATAAAAGTATACAGAAATATTCATAATTTTCCAAATAATTAGTCACGCCAAACTAAAGGCAAAAGTTGCAAGTGTGTAGAAATATAGTCATATATATAATAAATTGGAAATATAAAAGTTTAAACGCGCATATTTCTGAAATGAGGCATGATATTTTGCAAGAGATCGGAAATTATATATGCTAAAGGATAAACTTAATTTGGAATAGATATTTTTAAAATTTCTTTCGCTATTTAGAAATAAACCAAACAAAAGGCCCAATTTGGGGTTTTTGGAGAAAATACAAATTTTTTAATTGTAATAACATATTTGTTTATAAATATATCTTAATGAAATTTGCAGGAAATGTGGATCTTATTAATATAAATAAAAGCGCGTTAACCAAATTTCAATCAGGAGTAGGCTTTTCCTGAATTCCCAAAAAACTACTGAAAATTCCCAAAAATGGGATTTTTTACATTTTTGGGCATAGAATCCACATTTTTCCGAAGTCCGGTAGATTTTGATTTAAAACTTTTAACAGCATATTGAAGATTCTTAAAATATATTCCGCTTGTCGATTCGTGCTTTGGGATTTGAGAAAATATGATCTAAAATCAAAACTTTCATATAAAATGGGTCGTATTCGGGAGGATGTGTACCATGACCAATTGAGTTATTGGGCTTGTTTTTTATTTTGAAGTCATCTCTGTGAAGTTACCTTTCAGAAAAGTGCAAAATTATTATATGTGGCTAAAGAAAATTTTATTTTAGATAAAAAGGAGTGTAGATACTTTTTCGGCTAAAAAAACATAAATAGTCGTCTTTTTTGCAATTTTCAAATTCAATATCGCTTATTTTTGGACTCGGTAAAGAAAAATTTAAACGCAAATAACTTGAAAACTATAAGAGATAAATAGGACATGTGAGCATGTTTTTATAGGTCTTATCAGGGCCTACAACAATATATATTTGAAATCGAACGAGAAACAAAAATTTGGCAAGCGATTAAAAAAATTTTTATGTCAGAGGTACCTAAATTTGAGCCCCCTTAGCTTCGCTCCTGAGGGGTTTGTTGTACACCCCTTCCAAACTTAACAAATTGAACACTCCCCTGCTATGCCTATACCAAATTTCATGAAAATCCAACCAGCCGATCAGAAATTAAAGATTTATTTGCAAAAATAAATAAAAAAAAAATAAAATTGTAAAGTCATACTTTCATCTTTTGTTTAGTTTAGAAGATTTATAAAAATCGGCATTTTTAAACGGGAAATATAATGGAAAATTAATTTAAAATGTACTTTAATATTTATGTTGATAAAACATTAATTCAACATTATATTTAACGAATAAAAAGTTTAAGAATTATAAAAACAAATATTATGAATTTTTGCAAAAAAATAAATAAAAAATATGCGATGTCATCGCTTTTAATGAAAAAAGATGATTTTATCGAAAACATTGCCAGTATAGAGGCAATATAATCTTGTTTTTAATCAAAATAATGCATTATATGAACAAATTTAAAAAAATCTTGAATTCAAAACTTCAACACGTTTAGTGCGGAAAATGCAAAAAGTTATACCCCTAATGTACAAATTTATAAAACAAAATGAAAGCCGATCGATTTGCAATGTTCATAAATTTAGTAACGCAAATATCTTATACCAAACAACATCATCAACATAGCTTTGATTCCTAACTTTGATCTACCTGTAGACAATCCGAAATTATATACAGCGGTTCACAAATTATGTAAACATGAAGAACATTGATAAGGAGTATTGTACGAAGTTCCTCCCAAAATCGATTGGCGCTAAGCATTTTGAAAGGGTGATGATGATTTATTGAAGCTATTGGAGAATTATTTGACTTCAAAACAGGAATACGGCGGTAGCGTAACACAAATGTTTCCATTTTTCAGTGGAGTGTAGTTCCAGTCCAAAATTAAAATACAATTTGTGTGCAAAGTAAGGGCATGTGCAAAAGTATGAATTGCTTCCCTTTGGATAGTCCTAACACCGGACCTAAAAATAGACCCAGTACCCGGGAACATTAATAGCCGAACTTGCGTCTATTTTTGATTTATCCCTATCCACAAGGTTTCATTATCCTAAATTTTTCCTAAAAATTCGAAATTACCGTAAAGACTTCAAGATATGAAGCGTTTTTGAGTAGCTATAATTAAGAAGTTGTTAAAAAAAATAGTGAAGAAAATGTAAATGCTTATTGCTTGTCAGTGCCCCTTTAAGCACAGGTATGAAACTTATCAATTTTATAGACATTCTATTTCCGAATCAAATGTTTTCTACGAAAAGAGGTACACGTAACGCAATTTAGACGTGGCCGATAGGGAATATACATATCTGATATATTATTCGAAGGTTAAAGGGTAATGGCTCCAACCAACTGTATTTAATTTAACTTCAGTATACTTACATTGGTATAACCAAGATGAAGCAACTGGCAACATACAATGATATTGGTTTACAATATACAATGATACTGGTTTACAATATACAATGATATTGAAAATTACGTTCGTTTGTGTATTGCTTGTACCTCTGTCTAGAATAATATTATGAATTTTTGCTACTTTCTATCCTTGTGATGAACCGCATCAAAATTGATAACGCATTCACATTGATTAGGTAGTCATTGATTAAAGATCTAAATGGGCAGATATAGGCGAGTGCTCCTCTACACAAACATCATCTTCAAACATTGAATTGTTTTCTAAGATCTTCCCTAGAAACGGATGTTGTTTTATTCAATAACGCAACCATTTTCAAAAGTGATTCCTGTACGTTTAATGAAGCCTTCAATAAAATATTTATCTGTTTCAGAACAAGTAAAGTATTTTGGCATCGATTTTAAAGTGTATATTTTTGCATATTTCAGCCTTAATGGAATATTTTTAGAGCATTTTTTACATTTTGAAGCTAGTTTTTGTACATAATGGGAAGTTTTTTCAATTTAATTGTTGGACAAAAATATTTAGCACTCAAAATTTGCTTGATTGTTTTCCACCAATTTGGTTATTCGTATAACTAAAAATTTTCTTATAGCAACAAATTATAAAGATTTAAAAACAGATCATTAATAAAGCCAATTTAGAAATATGATATAAGAGGCGTAGTAGCTTTTAAACTTCGACTAAATAGCATCAGTTAATTTGTAAAAACTAGTAATTTTTTATAAACGTACATATGTAAATTTATATACGAATCTTATTGAGCATTTCTGAACTAGCACGAATGTTTAAAATTAGATGGGTATGCAAATGGAAGTCCAATAAAGTTTTATGTGATAAAATAAACAAATGGGGAATTAAAAATAAGGCTTCTCAACAGTTGATAAATGAATTTTAATTTTTTTTACTTTAATTTACTTTATAACATAAAAATATTAATAAAACACTTTGTTTTAATTAAAAAATTAATTCTTTTTTAAAAATGAGAAACATTTTTTGTTTTTTTTTTTTTTTGAGAATATTGTTACGTTTTTACCTTTTAAAAACTGTCGTTTACTTCCTTTTAAATAAACACACACTTAAATTGCACACTTTATACAGAACACTTTAATAATGTACAAGAATATACAGCCAAGGCAGTTAATTTGTCTTTACTTAACGGTGCTTCCAATTAGATTGACTCAATGGTATTAATGATATTAATGTTAGCAGCTTAAACATTTAGTGTTGCCATACTTACAAATAGTGGTGAAAGCTTTTCTTTCAATGTTGTATGCTTACAGCTATGTTAATAATTTCTACAGATATGTTAACTGCTGTTAACATAAACAGAAAGGTCGAGAAACGAGAAAAACACCTTTTTATAGTATATTTGTGGTTTCCCTGGTGATGAGTTTATGAAATTGTGGCGTAAGGAATGTCCAGACTCTAAGGAAAATCCCAGCTGCCATGTCAGACACATCATCTATTATCAAAAAGTTTCAAGAGATATTTTTTCCATACATAACAACAGCCATCTTCTGCTGAAGCAACACCGAGCCAACGTTCTAATCTAGTCAACAACGGATTCTAAATACGTTGTAATCATATCTGCAGTTGTAGTATTTAGTGTTAATTCTCTTGTAAAATAATTATCAATATGGCAACCTCACCATAATAAAAATACTTTGATCCTTTGTGTAGTCGTTCTTTTGCCATCAACAAGTTCGTTCTCCATTCAGAGAAATAAGCCGAAGCCAAAATTTTCGGCGGCACTTTTAGTAGCGGTGGCGATGCATGGTTTCTTTTGTGTAATCAAAAAGGATTGGACGGCACAAAAATTTGGAACCTGAATTTAAATTTATCCATATATCATCAAAAAGCGAGTCATTTCTTGTCGATGAGGAAGGCTTATTTAAGCGCATTCGAAGTGGTACCAGAGACGCTACAAACAGCGAGGAATAATTATTTCCAGAATTACTTCCATCCAGTTGTTTGTATTCCGAAAATCCTAATGTTCCATCGCAGCCCCATTTGAATATTAAAATAAGTTCAGAGTCTTTGCATTTTTCAATGTTATCATTGCTGAAGGTAGATATAATTCTAGAGGCAGTATTTTCAAGTAATTGCAATATATTAACTTTAGCACTTTTAACAGAAGCATTAACGGGTGCTCCATAGGCTGTAAAATATTACTTTTCGCTTCTCTCACTGATTTGCTACTGGGAAAGATATCATATCCTTTTTCGCTAACAGATTTCCTCAAAATCTCGTATTGGTTTCTTGATAATCCTAAATTTAATATTAGTGCTAAAGCATCTTCAGAGGTAAAGGACGGCTTTGGATTATCCGATGTAATCGATTGGGAGCAGCTGTTGGTAACACATCTATAACTTTTTCTACTTCCTTTGGTTGCGTACGTGTTACTAAAGCTTTAAATGTATCTTTTATTTCGGCATTCGTATGTGAATTTAGAATAGATTCCTGTTTGGTCCTCTTTGTTCTTAGCTGAACTTCATCGTAACTTTTTTTTGGTCGACCCTTTTTCTGCTTTCCGATGAAAATTGGTATTCTCCCTCCAACCACTCTTCATTTTTCTTCTCGAACTTTGGTATTGACCAATCTGAAGCTTTCGAGCTTTTAACTGTCTTCTGCAGTAAGAGTTAAACCAAAAGATACTACTGTATCAATGAGTTTTCTTATTTTTTCTGGACGATTTACAATATCAGATAGATTATCGCAGATTACTTTGCAAATATAAAAGTGTTTTAATGTAATCTCCATAATGGCAAATTCACTAATAAATAAACATATTTATAAGGATACTTATATATAGAAAAAGCATATTTATATCAGGTAAATGGTGACAGGCAAAAATGAATTAAAAAATTTAAATTTTTGCTCAAAACCCCCATTTTCTGTAGTGTTAGACAGGTACGTCAAAAAATGTACCTATGCGATTGTAAAAAAATCGTTTTTGTTATAATACATTAATTAAGTAGGTAAATTATTTAAAAACTTAAAAAAATGTAATAAAAAACGAAGGAAAATATACTTATTTATGTACTTATGTAATTTTAAAAACCTTTTCAGTAGAAAAAAATTATGAACACTAAATAAATTCATTAATAAATATTATTATCTCGTAACAAAAATAAGCAATGCAGTTGAGTGTTACGTATACACACATATAGAAATACGGAACAAAATAGTGAATTTTGCAACTTTTGACGTGACTTGGTAGTTTTGAGGCCATTATATTACTATTATTAAATGACCTATATCAACATTTTATATATCGTTGAATTGGTAAATAAGTCTATCTTTATATTCTTTTAACATTTTTAAAGTACTTGCAAAATTAGTGGAGTTGTATTAAAAAAATTATTTTTTTTTTTTTGGATTTTCAGCTATTTTTTTTTTTAAATTTATTTTTGAAAAATTACCAAAAATAGGTTATTGGAGCTACTTTATTGATTTTTTTAGAAATGAAAGCTTGATTTGTGTTTTATGCACTACATAAGAAATAATATTAAAAATATTATGCTAATATGCTTTTAATATGCTTTTAAAAAAAGTCGTTAAAAAAACTGACTTTTAACATAGAATCTCCACTCCTGCATTCGTTTTTGGCCGGCCGGGAAGCAGTTTAGTGTTAAATCATTCTAAATCTATTTCTATAAAAAATATGGGTACCAAATTGAAAAAAGCTCGCGTGACATTTTTTTTATTAATCGATAAAAATGAAACTATTTTTTAAAATTGACAATTTTCGGCCAATGCTGGATGTAGGGTAAAAACTTAAATCAATTCAAAATTTCTTTATTAACCATTTATGAAGTCTTATCTTTTGAAATTAATAAGGAAAAAATTTTTTTATTAACGGAACTTTGAGAAAAAAGTGAATGAATTGTACTATATTTTTGTAAAAAATAGCCATTTTTCATGCCAATTTCAGAGTGCTGATTTTGAATATTTTTCACGTCTAGACGAATTGAGATAATCCAAAAATTCTTTCAGCATATTATTTTGAAATATGTAGCAAACTACAGAATATTTTTAAAAAACTTTTACCTCATATATCTCCGGACTTATTCCCGAAAAACGAAAGAAAGTCGAGTCAAAAAATCAAAAATTCAAAATTCAAGCGTAAATATCTTTTTAGCTGTAAGAGATAACTTAGATGAGTAAGCTTATTTTTTCTTTGTCTTGCCAAGCACTTTCCAAAAATATAAAAATCTTTAAAATCGGACTTCATTTGTACAAGTTACGATTTTTTTTAACTTTTACATACTCGATGTAGTCAACTTTGACACCATGTAGCTTATCTCGTGTTATCACAGGGTGACTACAAGATGATTTTTCTGAAAGTTTAGGTCCTCCTCTATAACTCTTCCATACATTTCAATTTGATCCGACCAGTAGTTTAGGAGATCCAGATTTATTATAAATTTGCGTTTGACCCCACTGTGCGATGGAGTGAGAGCTCTGCGACCATTTTTGATAGTCGGCGTAGATTTTTGTGGTCCCGTGAATATATCATTGCGTATTCGCGGTAGACCACCTATAAAAATGTATATAGCGGTGTATGTCTGTTTCACTTCCAAGGCTGTTTACTTAGAATTAGTTTCCGACTTGTCTTCTAATTATTTATTCTTTGTTTTAAAAGGTTCGTTGCCAAGAGAGGTCTGCCTCGCAAGGTGTATTGCGATAACGCCACCATCTTCGCAGGAGCCAGCAGGACAATGAAGGAGCTAATAGAAGCGTTCGAGCGCAACAAAGGAGATGTAGTGTCGTGCGCAGCATTGTAGAAGGTCGAATTCAGCTTCATACGACCCAAGGCACCTCACTTCGGAGGCCTGTGGGAAGCAGCCTTGATGCAGGCGAAGTACCTTCTTCTACGAGCTGTGCGCAATGCCATGCACTCGCAGGAAGAAATGGAAACCATGCTCGTAGAGGTAGAGGCGGTGCTCAACAGTCGGCCAATAGCACCGCTGGCTCTAGACTCGAACGACGGAGATGCATTAATACCGGCGCATCTTCTGATAGGAGAGACGTCAGCGACAACAAGCTGAGGTGCTTGAAGCGATGGCGAATGCTATGCTCTCTCAAGCAGAGGTTCTGGCGAGCCTGGTAGAAAGATTACGTCCTGGGGTTGCAGGACAAGGGTCAAATAGTGGTGTTCCACGAAGAAAATTACCCGCCTCAAGAGTGGCTGAGGTGAAAATAAAAAACGGCGTTTGTAAACGTCCAATTTTAAAACTGGCACCACTTCCACTGAACTGAAGACCTATGGTCCTTCAATGGGGCCGGCATGTTGGAGCGTGGAGTTTTTTTGACCTAGATGGTTTTCTCCACAAGTGGTTTTTTTATATAAATATTTTTTTATCCACTTTTTTACTTACTTTTTTTTGCTTTTTTTTATTATTAAATAACAGTTATTAATTATTTTATTATATAATGATTTTGCATGACCTCACTGGGTAGAAATTTACCAGAGACCAGCGTTACCACATTGTCAGCGTAGGGCACCTCCCACCTATCCTCAATAGTGAAAAGTTTCGCTTACTTTCAGTAAAATTGTGGATAAATGGTGTTAGCCTCTAAATATTCGAGAGTAGCACCAGAGATTTCTGTAATTTATTAATCTCCTCAGATTCTTTCTGGAGAATTCCTACAAATTTATAAAAGGCCCAATTCATTTCTTTCGCAGTAGGGTTTTTAGACTTAGAAATTTCATATTTCCTACAAAAATCAATAAATCTAAGCGTATAGCTTCTCAAAATCTTCTTATATGAAGAATGGTCTTCTATTAACTTTAGAAAGACGTTTTCAAAATTCGTAGAATTCTCCACTGCTATGAGAACATTAGTTTTTCTCTTCTCTAAATACGCTTGGTCCTCTGTCAATTCAAAGTAATGATTGACAGGCCACATTGAATTTTTTTCCAAAAGAAATGAGGGACCTTTAAACCAAATAGAATTTCTCAATTCTTCTACATCAAATCCGCAAGATACAATGTCAGCCGGGTTTTGCCGTGTAGGCACATGGCGCCATGAAACGTGGTCTGACCTTTCTTGTATTTCTGCAACTCTATTCGACACAAATGTTGCAAGACTGAATGGATGAGTTTTTATCCAATGTAAAATGATTTCTGAATCTGCCCAGAAAGTTAAACTCTGGATTTGAAAGCTAATGATTTTCTCAATTCGAGTCCACAATTTCGACAACTAGTGTGCTGCACACAGCTTAAGTCTTGGAAGAGATTTTGTCTTAAGTGGGGCTACTTTTGATTTTGCTGTTAGCAAACGACAATAAATGTTACCGAAGTAACAACTTCTTATATAAAGACAGCACCCATATGCTCGAATCGAAGCATCAGCAAATCCATGAATTTGGACTGATGCACTAGAAGTTGTGTGGAAGAATCTTGGAATTTCTATAGAATCAATTTTTAACAAATTTTCCTTGAAATTTTCCCAAGCAGTATTTTGTCGCATGGGTATTGATTCATCCCAGTCGAGTTTCTGAATCCAAAGTTCCTGTAACAATATTTTGGATTTCGTTACTATTGCGCATAAAAGTCCGAGAGGATCAAACAACCTTGAAGAAACTGACAAAATTTTCCTTTTTATTGCTTTTAAATTTTTAAAATAATCTTCCAAATGAAACTTAAAACAATCATTCTTCGGAGCCCAATATATATATCATTCTGCAATAAGTTTTCCGCATAATGTGTTAAATTCAAATCAGGGTGATTTGAAAACCATTTCGTCAAATTAAATCCAGCTGAACTCAAAATTTGAGTCGCTTGATCTCGAATAGTTATAAGCTGTTCAAAACTATCGGCACCAGTTAACAAATCGTCGACGTAGAAATCACTGCGAATAACATTTGCTCCAATGGGCAAAGTTTCTTTGTACAAATCGCTCAAATAAATGAGACATCTGATCGCAGATGCCTTACGGTGTTTAGTCGAAACACCTGAAGCGGATCAGAAGAATTTTGTCTCCAAAGGATCAATTGGAAATTTGTCGTTTTCACCAACTAAAACTTGGCGATACATTTTCTCAATATCTGCAGTGATTACAAGTTTATAAAATCGAAAACGGATTAGAGTCGTATATAAATCTTCTTGTACAGTAGGCCCAACCATTAATATATCGTTGAGCGAAGTTCGTGAAGAAGTACGACTCGAAGCATCAAAAACTATACGAAGTTTAGTAGATGTACTTTGAGGTCTTAAAACACACTGATGTGGTAGGAAATAATGAGGAAAATTTGGTATTTTATTATCTGTGATGGATATATGTCCTCAGTCGACATACATTTCCTTCATAGTTGGATCATTTGCCAATTTACGCTCAAGCGCTAGAAATCTCCGTTTGGCATTTTCAAAAGATGATCCTGAAAGATTAATATCCGATTTGAAAGGAAGTGAGATTTGTAAACATCCTGACGGTAAACGTAGTACTGATTCTGTAAAATTTTCCTTGCATTTTTGTTGTTCCTCATTGTAAATTAATTTTTGTTCGTTGGAAACTTCTTCAAGCTACCAAAATGTACGAATAATTAAATCAATATCTTCCTCGTTTTCTATACTATTGCTAAGATGACATACATTTAAACTTAAGCCCTTTGACTGAGTATATTTTCCAGCTACAATCCAGCCGAGAGATGTTTTCTGAAAAACGGGTAAACTTGGGTTGGACTTAATTTGTCCAACGCATAAAAGTTTAAAGAACATTTATAAAAGCTAGGATTTGCCAGTTTAATATTGTCAAGAATATTCCAATTATTAGTGCAAATCCTACGATCAGGTTGGAAGTTCGTAATTGAACTCAATACCCAAAACTTTGAAGAAAATTGGGTAGAATTAACTCTCTACATAACGGAGATCTCTATATTGGACTTAGCAACAGAATTTAATTCACCTATTCCTTTTAAATTTAATCTGCCTCCTTTTCGTTTAATTCTAAGCCTTTGAGCAAGTTCCTTAGTAATCAAATTAATTTCAGAACCAGAATCAAGTAAAGCTCTAGCTAAAATATAATCGCCTGAACTACATTTTACATTTACCACCGCTGTGGCAAGAACTACATTCTGATCAGATGAAAAGTGATTTACTGCAGCGTTAGACGTTGAAGGCATTTCTGACAAAAAAAATTGCCGAAGAATTCGCAGCAGTACTTCCACTCTGCGAATCAGAACTATAGCGATGTAAAATTTTGCTATGATCTCCACCGCAAACTCTACACTTTTGGACACTACATCTTGCCACAGTGTGACCTTTCTTAAGACAATTTATACATGCAGGCGCAGCTTTTATAAATCTTTGAAGAACTTGTATATATTATGTTCAGCAGATTTACAAAATAGGCATTTTTCAACTGATTGTTTCGATTTGCTTACCGTTAGTGATGTTTTCGAAGTTTTCTTAGGCGCATACTCATTCATATTTTTAAAGTTTTTAGATTTTGAATTCGAAGTTTCATCAGCAGAAATGTGCTTTATTCAATGTATCTTTTATTCATAGCCTCGCAGTGGGTGCTTTTCGAAATCAAGCTGTTCTTCCCATTTGGATTTAGTGACTGGATCAACCTTCGACATCGCTAAATGAATCAAAATCGCATTTGAAATATTTTTATCATCGCCAATTGACAAAACTGAAACATAAATGGCGGAAACTGTTTCGATCATGATTCTCAAAGCCGCAGCTGAAGGATCTCAGGGAGATCAAATAATTTTGAAATATTTTTCAAAACTATAAGACAGTCATTGTCATAAATTTTCTTCAGACTCGCCAAAGCTTTGGGGTAATTCTCTTAAATTTTTCAATATCTGTCAATGTTGGGTCATTGTGGACCAAATTCTCAAAGTTTTTTTGTAAGTTTTTGTAATCGGAATATTTTCCGCTAAATTTAGGGAGCCGTATATTTGGAAGCCTAGAATGATGAGGTTGCATAAAATAAGTTTCGGTCTTATTTTCCTGGCCTGAAGACTTAATAATAGACTTCGTAGTCACACATAAATCTTCAAGCTCGGATCGGTCGTCATTAGTAGGATCTGAAATATCTAATTCAGACTGAAATTCCATAGCTTGGGCGATATTGTCTTTTAAGATTTCCAGTCGACAATCTATCTCAAAGGGATTGAAAGAAATAGTGTTCTCAATAATAGACCTTTTTTATTCTTTCAATATTTTCAACCACTTTGGATTTTCTCTGTAACAGTTTTTCTAAATTTTCTGAAACAGGAGCTATTTGATGTTTCTTACTACAACCCATATTGACAAAATCACAGACAAAAATTGACACAGAATATATTCCTAAAACAAAATTACCAAATTTCTAAACTTTTTTAAATAATGATATACCTCGAAATTTATTAACGCTTTAAGTAAATTATAATGCGCTCAAAAACAATTATTAATAAAATCGAAACAAATTTCCGAAATTTATATTCTATAAAGAAAAATTTTACTAATATATAAATCGTTCTTGGAAAATAAAAGTTAGAACAAATAATTCTTCGACACACAAGTTAACAAATTAAATAAATCCACGAAAAATTTTTTCAATTGAAATACCGGATCTAAATGTTCACAATAAAATATTAAAAATTTTATCTCGCCAGCAAATTCGCTTAATCGATTTAAATTATTATGCACCGACTGTTTTCGTTTTAGTATTACGTTCAATTTCACAATAACAAATTTCCTATCCATTTGTTTCATTTATTAATTGTATACAAAACCTCGTTCCAAATTATATCCGTGTGTAGCGACCAGTCATTACAAAGGAAAATATTCCACAATATTCCAAAAATAAAAAATATTTTACCAAGTTCAAATGAAAATGTATTTTAAAACTCTACGTGTTAATTTATTAATATTGTTAATAAAAAATCTTAATTTTCACTCACATAAATATAAGATTATTCACTAACTTTTAGTACGAAATGGCAACACGGTACGAACGGTATGAAGCAACAGATGATCGACAACAATAATTCGTGAAAAAAAAGAAGCAAACGAATTAAGAAAATTGTTTGAAAACAAACAAAACAAAAAGCAAAATGCCGACGATAGTGTATAATTAAACAAATATTTATCCCGTGTAAAATTTGTGTGGATTTACGTGTGTGTATCTTTATGTCGTTTTATATTTATTAAACAATCTCGAACTTGTTTCACATCGGGCGTTTTGTTCACAGTATTAAATATATGTAAAATAATGTCAAAAGAAGCATAAATAATATTTTTCTCGCAATAAGCGGATTTAATAAAAATTCTAATTAATTTATAGAACTCCATAATCTGATTAATTTACAGATTATAGGAAAAAGTGACAATATTATTTACGCTCTCGTGGTATGTTTATTTGTAAACGAATTATTCGTGGAAAACATTGTTATTATTTGCAATAAATTAGCAAATTTTTTTATGTTTTATTTATTAAATAATTTTTTGCAATAAATTAGCAAATTGTTTTTAATTATTAAATTTTTTTTTAACTTTTTTTAATCAAGTCCCTGCTCGAGCGCCAAAATGTTATACCTTGATGTTTTTTAAGGCTTTTTTTCACGAAAAGTTAAATTTAATTAAATTACGAATTTAACTATTATAACAAAAATAAAAATGTGGGATTTAAAAAATGGAAAAAAGTTTGAACATCGAGTGAATTAAATAAAACTTGATGGTTTGAGTATATATTACAAACTGTAACTATTTATTTGTTATATATTTTTAATTTCTTCTTTTCTTTTCAGCGTGACAGTTATATTTTACATTTCGGCATACATATTTACAATTCCGTGTTGCCGAGTACATAATATATATTATGTTAATTATATTTAATTTATATTTTTAGTTCTACAATTAGTTTCCAATAAATACATTATATAAAAAAACAATTAATAACAATTATTATTAAAAAAAAAACAAAAAAAAAGTAAGTGAAAAAAGGGATAAAAAAATATTTATATAAAAAACCATCTAGGCCAAAAAATTCCACGCTCCAACAGAGTTCGAAAAAGGCATGGCTGCATGGAGCTTATTTTGACTGAAGATGCAGGGCATACAAGTATCCTTAATGAGATTAAGAAAGCCGGACATTGCACAGTGAGGAAGAATCGAATTTTTTTGGAAATAAATCTATAATTTCTAATCGGCTAGTTAGATTTACACAAAATTTCATAAAGTCATAGCAGAGGAGTGTATAATTTTAAGTTCATAACCCTCAGGAGCGGAACTATGGGGACTCAAGTGAGGGTATCTCCGACATAATTCTGCCAATTTTTTTGTTTTTTATTGGATTTCAATTATTTTTGCATCTTCTTAAAACCTTAATAAGGCCTATAAAAACGTGCTCACTCGTACTATTTATCTCTTATATATATTGCATTTTAAATTTTAACTACATCAAATTTACAAGTTGTTAGTCCGGTTTATACCAGTATATCCGACCGATTTTATTAGTTGTTTCTAGCTGATTAAAGAACAAAATTATCTATTGAATTTGTAGTAGATATCTTCACAGGGATGATTTTAAAATAGAAGTCAATCCGAATAGCTTAAGCGGCCTAAGTACACAGTTTCGGAATTTATGTGTTCTTAAGAGTTTGCAATCGCTATCTCTGGGACATCGGGAAAATTTGGACTTTGTGGGCGAAAAAGCGAGAAATCCCATTTTTGGAATTTTCAATGCTTTTTGGGAATTGTGGTATTCTTTTTAATAACATTTCTTGGGAATAGATATAAGATATTCTAAATAATACTAAAGAAAGATTTTTAATCAGCTCATTCGTTGAATCAAAAAATATTTTGAAACGCTCTAGAAAATTGATTTTTTTGCAGTTTTAAAATTTTTTTAGAAACACTAAATATTTTTTGACCTCTTGTAAGAGACTAGACCTTAAAAATGCGTGTGAGTACACTTTTATTAAATTAAATGACATTTAGCAATGATCGAAACCCATAAATTTTTAAACAAAAGTTCAACTTTTGATTATTATTTTGGAACTTTTTTGAATCAAGTTGCATGTAACAATAAGTTATTGTATTAACAAATTATTACGATACCTGTAACTGAATTTATGAAATATGTTCCTGAAAACATGATTTTAATTTTTTAACGAAAGTATTTTATAAATTGTTAAATAATAAAAATACTTTATACAAAATTTCTAGTAAGCTATAATTTTCTCTGAAATAATACAGCTTTGGACCAAAAATTATGTAGGGCTAAATTGCATCAAGTTATCTCTAAATTACAACCTTAAATTTGATATCTCGGTTCAAATGAATGGACAAACGACGACAGAAAGTGTTTCTGAATTGATTTTTATTTTTAAAAACAGTAGTAGGATATTTCCCATTTAAAAATGTTGTAGTTTTCAGAGCTGATTCTAGGAAAGCTATATTCTGAAAAACAATATTTGTTATATGATAGCAATATTAATATTTCATTCCAATGACATTTTTCATTTTTTGTAAATTCAAAAATTTATGATATATTTTTAAGTAGAAAAATTTTTTAAAACAATAAATAAATGCTTTTAATGGATTTTGATTTAATTATTTATTTAAATTTGCTAACAGGGCCAAGACAAGGTTTAAAGAGTAGAAACCGTAAGAAGTAGAGGCTGGCAAATAACACAAAATGTATCCCCGGAGTAGGAGTTAAACATTCAAAAATTTCTCAAATTTAGTAAAATTTGTACACAATTTTGCAAAATTACATCCTTTGTAACCGTTAATTGTAATTTCATGTAGATCGGTCTTTGGCATAATTATTTATAAGATAATGCTAGGATAACAGCTGATTATTTTTTGCTGGTTAAAACTGTCAAAACCTACATAAAAAATAAATTTCTCTCTCTGAACAGTTGCTAATAGCGTCAAACTGCATATATAAAATGTGAGAAAAAAGGTCCTCTCCGAACTGCCACTACCATAGTTAACCTTTTTAAGTCAATTAATAATATTTCGACAACCGAATAAATTATCATTCGACGATATAATATATATAATTACCTGAAATTCAAAAAGGTGTAACAACAAAAATTCAAAGCTATATTAAATTTAATTTTGTAATTTCTTGACATTGAAAGAACCATATGAATAGTATTTAATAACATAAAAATATGATGTTTTAAAAATAACAAGATTACAAATTTCTTTCATTCTGAAAACTCGGGCAACACTGAGTACAAACTTCTTTTGTTAAATGAAATTAAAAATATTGCAATTCTTCATTCTGTTTATTTGCACCTTCTAAATATATGTATGTACATTGTGTGATACCTGAAATATTAAATATCAAATTAATAATAATGTAATATTTCAAAGCCAAGATTTTACCTTGTATATTATATTTTAAAACTTATGATTTTTTACAGCTTTCCCAACTGTGTAACTTTCGCAGTTTTTCTAAAAATAAAAGAAATATTATAGGGTTACAATTGTATTATGTATTTTAATGTATTTTCTGAGTAAATAAACTAGAGTTGCGCATAGTTGTTCACTTTACTCATAATGTGATTATAAAGTGACCGCACATCTACAAAAACAATAATTGCTCGTATTTTGTTAGTGTAAAACTATTGAAAAAACCTCAAAATGATATGAAAAAAAAATTAGTAAATGAAGAAGAGCAAATGAACGCGATAAAAAAAATTACATATAAATACAAAAACAATTTGACAGCTTCGCGCGGCAATTGCTAGTCTTAACCTAGCTTTCAATTGAATTTACACTAATACACATATAATATGTGCATCAGGGGAGAATGCCCTGCAAACATTTTCTATCGAAAGCGTAACTATATCGACACGCCTGGAAGTTGATATGCGTCGCTTTTACTATCGAATTCTGATCTAATTAGTAACACCGTTCGGGAAGAACTGTGCCACTAAGCGATAGTTCCTTTTGAGTAACGCTTTAGTCAGTAATGAATGTCACTAATTCGAGTCTTCAAATCCCCACTAAAGCGTTACTCAAAAGGAACTATATCTTAGTGGCACATTTCTTCCCGAACGGTGTTACAAAGTAGACCAGAATTCGTAACGCTTTAGTAAATTTTGTACGTCACGTATTAAGATCTACTATTCCGCAGTAAAAAGTGTCTAATAAAAAATCCTAATTCGAATCTTCCAATCCCCACTAAAGCGTTACTCAAAAGATGCTATCTCTAACTATATGAAATTTCGATAGTAAAAGCGAAACATATCAACTTCCCGGTGTGCCGACGTAGTTACACTTTCGATAGAAAATTTCAAAACTATTTTGAATAAAGATTTTAAAATAATAATGCTGGTAATACTTACAATTTAAAATAAAGGATTAGGAATGAACAAAATTATCAAAAGTAAAAATATTAAAATTTTTTAAATCACAAAATTAACTCTTTCTGATATTTATTATGGAAAGCAATAAAATTAATTACACAACAATATTTTCAATTCAAATTAACATTAAAAAAAAAATAAATTAAAAAATAATACTAAGAAATATTTTAAGTACAAAATTAGAAAAGAATATTTGTTTCTTTCAAATTTAATAAAGTAGGTATATATAATAAAATAAGAATAATTATTAATATTCTAATTTATTTTTTAAATAACAAAAATAACTCTTCCTTGTGTTTAATATAGAAAACAATGAATATAAATGCACAGAAAGATTTTGAATTCAAATGAAAATTTAACATCTACCAGAATATTTTCAAAATTTCCTGCAGTTATTAGTATGTTCGGCGACAATGTGTGATTTGTAGAAAGGTTATAATGTTCGCATTATAAAATGTGTAATTCAATATTTCCAAAATGTTTAGTAATATAATATACGATTTCTAAATATTACAAGACTACATTATTATTTATTTTAATTTTGTATTGAATTTTCTATGTAATTAAAAAAAATAAAAATTTGTTAGTTAATTTTTTTCTAAAATCGCCAGTTTTTCTAAAATAATTAAAGAACAAATGTATTATACTTTTTACAAGGCGAACACTATATACTTCTCTAAAATCATATTTTCTCGCTGAACAAATAGCTGACTATTAAGAATTTTGGGAATATTTGAAGAAATATTTATAATAAATTTTCTCTAATTTCTCTTTCAAATGTTTCCATTTTTATAAAGGGGATTCCCTTTATTAAAAACTATATGATCTTTTAATCATTTCCATACTTTATTGCCAATTTTAATGATGATGTACCATTTTAAATCATTATTTAAATTTTATCTTGGCCCTGAAAGTTTTTTAAATCATTTTTGTCAATATTTAAGATTTTTGAAACTTAGAAATAATTACCGCTACTTAACCAAAAATTACCACAATCTACTCTACGCATTTCAAGCATTACAACAACAAAACTATTTCTTCAAAATATTTAATAACAAGAACAATGTTTGAATTATTTTCAAACTTAAAAAAAAAAATTAATTTAAAATTTTGAAAATTCAAATTTAAAGTGCAAAAATTCAGCTCTGCTAAAATATGTAATGCATTCTCAAAATTTTGATTGCTATATATACATATTTTAAACTTCCACAGAATATACTTGTAAAATTTAATTTTTAATATATTCGTAATTTTTTGTTCTATAGAAAATTATTCTGAAAATTAGCGACTTTTGCTGCGGGCATATCATACATAAGTCAAACTCTCACACTTTAAAAAAATGCTGTTTAAGTTATCAAGAATTTTATATAAAACAGAATTTTCTGTCATGTTCTGGCCCTCAAATTATTAATAACATATTTTAATTTTATAGAAAATGTTTTGATAAATTTATTCGCTTGCCTAGAACTAGTTGAAATATTAATAATTTCTTTTTAATTTTGATAAACGCTTACCTTATTCTCTTAATTTTCCTTTTTTAAGTAAAACTTATGAATATTTTGTTTCACTATCAGCTTACATAAATAATTTTAGTTAATGTTAATATTTTTTCACTCTAATCACTTCAAAACTTATATTTTTACTAAGCAAAATTATATTGTTTCTGCTTGTTCTTTTTCCCATTATGAAATGTAAACAATCGTCAAAATCATGATTTTATGATAAAATTTCGAACCTAATGTGTGTTGTTTTTGTAAAGTTTTACACGTTCTACTATTAATCATCTTAGAGTGCCAAATTCGACAGATTATGCGGATTGTTAAAAAATAATCTTCCAAATGCTAGCAATGGTGTTGAAAAATAGTGTTTTCGCTTTTGGATAACTGTAACTGTTATCCAAACAACTTCTAATAGTGATTAAAGAAGTTACGTTTAGAAGATTCAATTCGTATACTAATATATTTTGTTGTTGGAAAATTGAGAGAAATCTTCTATTGCACTTCTAAGAGTGACGAAGAAGTGAGCTATTTCGAAAAAGAATTCACTAAATGCTTGCAGGGTATTATTACATCCTGCAGATAAGCCGAATGGTTTCGCGAGATTAGAATTAAGTAATATGAAATGTAAAATATTATATTCAATAAGAAAACATTACTACTACTAAAAACAAAATATTACTATTAATAATTTTTTTACTGCTGCAACCTGAGTTTTTGTCGCTTAGGATGCTATGTGCGAGATGGTGTACTGAGTAAGACGTTAGTCAGTAAAAACGAATGGTTAGTGTGTGTCCAAGTTCGAGTCTCACTGACGGCAAAATTTTTTTTTTTTTTTTATTTTTGTTTTTGTTTAGGTACATATTTTTGAGTACCCCTAGAGTCAAAAAATAACTACATGAATTTGTGGACAAGTCGAACAAAAATAACTACTTATTCAGTCAAAAAATAAGTAGTTTATTTTTGTTTCCAATTGTACCTGCTAGCTTACCAGGAAAGCAAAGTTTTTGCTGGGATATTTTAATTTTATAGAAAATGTTTTCCTAAATTTATTCGCTTGCCCAGAACTAGTTGAAATATTAATAATTTCTTTTTAATTTTGATAAACGCTTACCTTATTTTCTTAATTTTCCTTTTATAAGTAAAACTTATGAATTTTTTGTTTCACTATCAGCTTACATAAATATTTTAGTTAATATCAACATTTTTTCACTCTTATCACTTCAAAACTTATATTTTTACTAAGCAAAATTATATTGTTTCTGCTTCTTCTTTTTCCCACTATGAAATGTAAACAATCGTCAAAATCATGATTTTATGATAAAATTTCGAACCTAATGTGTGTTGTTTTTGAAAGTTTTGCACATTCTACTATTAATCATCTTAGAGTGCCGAATTCGACAGATTATGTGGATTGGTTAACAACAATCTTCCAAATGCTAGAAAAGGTGTTGAAAAATTGTGTTTTCGTTTTTGGATAACTGTAACTGTTATCCAAACAACTTCCAATAGTGATTAAAGAAGTTACGTCTAGAAGATTCAATTCGTATAATAATATATTTTGTTGTTGGAAAATTGAGAGAAATCTTCTATTGCACTTCTAAGAGTGGCGAAGAAGTGAGCTATTTTGAAAAAGAATTCACTAAATGCTTGCAGGGTGCGTAGACATGCATAATACATGCTGTTCAGCTATTGTGCAGTGTGGATACTTCAACAATGTAGAAGTATTAAGTTACATGCAGAAGCCATGCAACTTCGACTAGTCAAACACACTACACCGTCAATTGATTAGCAAAAATTAATAAATTGGAAATACATTTAAATCAGTTCTTTTTAAATATTTGTAGATGTATATTAAAAATTATGATATATAAAACAAACGAATTGAAATCACAAAATTTTGATACGATTCAAAAAGAACGAATCAACAGCGTTCATTTTACTGATTCATGAATGACACAAATTCATAATAAACATAATTATTGGGGACCGACAGAAAACGGATTTTTTCAAATCTGAACCGAAACTGATCAAGTATGTCACAGAAATTTTTCTTAAATAAAAATTTTCGTATAGTCAAATTCGTAACGTTTTCGGTTTGCTTCTTTAGCTCTAATACGTTTTCACAAATCCGTAAAATATTAAGAACGCACTTTTTTTTTAGAAAATGATGTGGTATTTCTACATTACATCCAATTGATTAATGAAGAAAAAATATTAAAAAAAAAAAATAAGTGAAAATTTTGTGTGTTCACTTAACCAAAATGGGGGTTTTATCCACTTACTTTTAATTAAAAAAAAAATCTTAAATTTCTTATAAAATTGTTTAATGTGGAATTTTTTAAAGAAATTAATAAAAGTAATATCCATTGTTTGTTTACATTAACTTTTAAAGATTTCTTATATTTAAATGCGATTAAAATATCAATTCCACTTTACTATTTCTATGTCGATGGCTATAGAAGCTAAATATGATTTTAATTTCACTTTCGTACGATTTTGTGTTCTGAATATTCGGCCTAATCCGAAACTAATCGAAACTTTTCCATATGTACGTGTATTTGATAATTAATTTTTTGAGTCGATTTAAGAATGGCTGACTGTCAGCAAAAAGTCTATCGGAACATATTTCAACCAAATATAAAGTTTTGGCGGTATAGGGGTTTAATATATATAAATACCTTAAATGGAGGCCTTTCTCAAAGATAACTTAATTCGAAGTGGAATTTCGAACATCCTATGCGAGAATTAACTAAATTTATCTTTAAAAAGTGAACGAAAAAAATTTTTTTTGGTTTTATAACATGAACTTATGACATTGTTCACAATCGCAATAGAAACAATACAACGTAAGCTTGCAACGACGTCAATACCTGTATATGTAGACTTAACCTCACGGTAATCTTTACACATGGTGAATATAATACATCTATTAACGCACCCATGTCTAACATAAAGCCTAAGCGACCATACCAACAGTCAAGCTGGAACTGAAGTTTCTGAGGCTCCTGACTCCCGTCAGACTTCGTAGCCAATAATAGGTTGTGAGTTTTTCATTTCATTTTAGTTGAATTGTAATTTAACATTTTGTAATTTAACATTGTAATTTAACATTTGAAGAGAATGTTAAATACGCATGTGTGTTCTAGTATGAAAATTACCAACAACGTTCTAGTATCAAAATTACCAACAACATGCTGCGTTCGTTTACTCAAAAATTTGTGCTATAAAGATGATTACTGGATTTGCGATTGAGTGCACAAAATCCAGTAAAGAGAGCTAAAATTGAGGGAGTAAATAATAACTAAATTTTCCATTTCCGATTTGTTGTTTACATCAAGGTTGAAAACCGATACCGTTATTAATACCGTAACCGATACCTAATTTATGTTTTTAAAAATACCAGTATTTAAATACTGTTTCCCTTAATACCAGTATTTTTTAATATACTATTTTCTACGTAATATGTATTGTAAAAATAAGTTCTCATATAATTTACTTGAGGAAATAAGAAAAATTAAATTTTAAAATATTTTGATGCCGAATATTGAAACAAAACGAATAATTTTCTTTTTTAATATTATACTTTTAAATTATTTTTAACTATTTGTATAAATATATAATATTTAAAAACTATTTTATTATTAATTTTTTAATATAAATATTAGCTTGTTATTTACACAACTGAAATATGGAATTATATTAAAATTTTATTTCTGAAAAGTTATTAAAAAAAAAAAAAGTTATATTACTTCGGAAATCCGCCAAATGATTGAAAATAAAGGTCACCATTCAATAACAGTAGATGAGTGGTCAAAGTGCTAAAAAAATGTTAAAAAATTGGAAATTAAAAAATGCGAATCCACGGGGGAGAAGGAAATAATAATAATAAAAAACTAAAATTTTCGAAACGAATTTTTCTTTCGACATAGAGAAACAGACAGTTATTTTCTGGTAACGAAAAATCGCTGAAATATAAGTAAGTCTCTTAACTTGAAATATATCGGTAAAATAATAAGATAAGCGTTTAAAATACTTAAGGATAACTACAATAAAAATTAACTAAAGCTAAAAGTAGTAGGGAAATGGGAAGGCAATAGTTGTTTTTGTTTTTAATGAGGAGTAAGAACAAATTGTTTGTATGAAATTGAAAACCAATGAATTTGTTTTTGTAATTTTTTCTTGTGAGTGCATTAATAGGAGAAAAAATTGCTTTGCATTTTATGAAATTGAAAACCAATGTATTTATTTTGTATAATAATATATGTATGTATGTAATTATGTTAAAAGTACATACAAATAATTTAACAGGGGAGACAATTTTTTATTTTGTGCACTTTTAATGGTGATGAAATTAAAAACTGATTACTTGTAGAAATAGCGTTTGAGTATTTTTGGTTTATTCATCTAAATATATTTTTATATGGTTATTTTTGTTTTTGTAAAGTGGAAAATAAACTTGAGAATTGTTTTGTTTATATGGAAAAAATAACTTTGTGTAAGGTTCTTCGACATTAATGAAGATATATTTTATATTGTTGAGTATGGTTATGATTAATTTTAAATATTCTAATAACAAATTAAGGGGAGTATTTTTTATTCACATTAAACATTTTTCATATCTAGAATATGTTTTAAATTAGTTTATGGCTCAATATTTATGTATTTATAATATTTTCTCAATTCGAAATATTAAGAGATATACCCAAATTACTCTTCTTTGGAGATAAATTAGATTAGATAAATATAATTGTCTGAAGTAAAATTATTTCAATCAGTTAATGAACTTTTTAAAAGGCGGAACAAAAATGGAATCAAATAAAATTACAAATGCTGATATTGTTGCGGCTTTCAATAAATTAAAAACAATACCATATCTAGCAGCTAAGGATTTACTACCATCAAAGCCATATAAGGTATTAAGTATGTTCCGCCATAAGAATAAATATGGAAATGTGGTGATGCCAGAGTTTGAAGAGGGAATGTTATATCTTCCCAAACGATATAATAATTTGGAAGATAAAGTAATAAATGGAGTTAATAATGAACAATTTACTTTAAGGAGGAAGTTAGATAATGGTTTATATGGTTTTGGAATTGTAAATAGTAAAATTCCAAGAAATTCTTAATAAAGAAAACTTGTTAATTAGTATATAAGTATCATTGTTTTTAAAAACTAACTAATTCTAAAAAGACAGCTTTATAATAAAGATGTTACATATAAAAATTCAAAAATTTCTTCAAAACTTTGATGGTTTGAATTTTGTTGAACATCAAAAAACACTGGAAGAGTATTTGGTACTTATTAATAAAACTGGGAATTATAATGAAGAACCTATATCATCTAAATATGGATTACATTTCAAAAACTGTTCATGGTCGGATGATAAAGCAAACCTTGGTCCTGATACTTGTAATTGTAGAAAGCATAGACAACTTATAAGCAAAATAGAGGATTTTATAAAAAAATATTATTTATTATCTAAACGTTTAAAATAAGTAAATAGGGAAAATATTTTTAATTTCATATATGTTAATTTAAAAAAAAATAATAATAAATAAAAAATAATACAACTTTAAACAAATTTTTGTTTTTTTCTTTACAATAACTTCTTGCAATTTTGAACTTGGTATTATGAATTTTGAATTTTAGACATAATTTTAGTCAATAATTGACTATCTATCAAGAACAACATATTCAGAATAATGCATACATCTAACAACACTAAAATTGAATCAAATTATACTTCAAACAAGGGTCAAATTCAAATTCAAGAAATCTTAATACTACCTCAATAGACATTCCACTATTCCTCGCATTGCATGATGGTCGTGATAAAATTCTCCTGGAAGTTTTACTAAATGTGGAAAAAGAACTTGGAATAAAAACAAAATAATATATATTTTTCTTATTTATTTATTTATTTTTATTTTCTATAAAAACAAATAAAAGTATTTAAATAAACTTAAGATTAATATATCATTTTCATGTAAATTAAAATAATTAAAAATATTTAAAAGTTTATTAAAAGTTAAATTTTTACATCTTAAATAATTAAAAATGCAACAATAAACACCAAAAAACATTGATGATTCACTTTGAATTCGCATTTTATTGTTTAGAATGTTTTAGAATTTCGGTTTAGAAATGAAAAAAATGGTTTTATTGGAGGTTGACCTGCAGAGCAAAAAAATTCTGCTGGTTTATTTTCAGGAAAATAAAAAGCGTCCTAATGCTGTCCAGGCTTATAAGATGGATCAGTGTTGGCTATGTAAAATGATGGTTTTGTAACAGGTGTCTTGGGTAATTTATTACTCGCAAAAACTCCTTTAAATTTATATTTTGTATAATTATTTGAATTTAAAGTATTTATAATATTTATAGAGTTCATAGCGTTTGAATTATAGTGCGAGACTTATCAATTTCTATTATACTGTCAAATTCACAATATACTAAGCAATTTCTACAATTAGAATTATTATTGTGATCTGGTGTTAAAGCAAAAGCTAGTAAAATCCGCTATCAAAAAGTTCCTTTGTAATTTGATGACCTTTATCAAAATGATGGATTCCGGTACCTTTAAATAGGGTTTGATAACTACGAGTTCTTAATATTCCTCCATTGTTGTAGTTAAATTCTATTGGCTGCGCTGGAAATTGTACTCCATTAACAACCGAATTAAATCTTTGTAAATTAAAATGTTAAAAGTTATATGGATTTTCTTTTTATCTCCAGTATAAGCTTTGTTCGACACCATTCCAAAAATTAAGAAATTTGGCAATTGTCCAAGTATAACATTATCTAGAGATAATGAATGGTTTCCTAGATGTATAGTGAAGGTCTTAATTTCTACTCTCTTATATGGGTAAATTGCATTTTTGCTTTGTAATACATTATGATGTTCCATTAATATACTACTATTGATAGTAAGATGATTTATATATAAATTAGCTTCATGTATTCTTAGATAAGACTCATTTTTATCCCCACTTTCTATAAAATTCTGGTTTCTCAAAATTTAATGTGACCTTAAGATCAACATTATTAAGCAAGTACTTTTGTTGATTAAATATATCTACATGAAATTTTCCGAAAATATCCACCTTTTTCCCATCCTTAAATAATTTTTTTCTTTTATCTAAACTGGGATTTTCTTTATCGATTAATGAATTAATTTTATCCACATCAGTAGCCCAACCACACGATTCAAGATGGGTAGATCTAGCTTCATTTCCATAATGTTTCGATATATGCTCTATAGTGATAGTTGTTGTCAGGTTGAGATACACTTTTATTATTAAAATGAACTGTACAATTCCTAAATATGGAATGCAACAAGTTATTAACAACGCCTCCAGTTCCTTTGAATTCAAGCACTAGTCTAAGATAAATACTATTAAGATCTCTATATGTTTCACCATTCCCCAATGATACAAATTCAATTGTACTAGAGTTGTCCAAAGATGCAATTGGATTATAACATATTTCTTCTGTTTTAATTGCACTAGTTTGAATTGGGGGAGATTCAAATAAATCCAATTCACTTTTCATACATTCTATAAATCCCGACATTTTAAATTTCCAAAAATATCGTTAAAGTTCTTTCCTCTACAATGTTTGGATTTATTATGCGGTTTTTATTTTAAGCGTTTAAGTTTTATATGCTTCCCTTTACCTTTCTGCATTGTTTTTATTTTTCCAATAGTAGATTCTTTGATATTTTTATTTTTTCTCCCTTGATTAAATAGAATATCTTTCACAGGTTTTGTTCCGATTTCCTCCAAAATTTCTTTTCCAACGTCTAATGACTTATTTTTTAAATAATTTAATCCTGTTTTCAAGAAACCATTCTTGAGAACAAAGATGAAAACAGTGATCCAATACCACGTCCATATTGCACAAACCTTGGTGTATGATATATTTCACCAATACTTTGGTCATTATTTCCAGACCGATTGTTATAATAATTTGTATACATCACATCCATGGTTATTACAAAAATGATTTAAAATTTTACTAAACATTTATTTTATATATTTTTTAAAGTGTAGAGTACAATAAACTGGTATGAATTCATTTAAACTTATTATCCCTCCTTCATCATTTCGAATCATTATAGATATATTATTAATTTTATAAGATTCAATAGGAAAATATTCAATTCTATTAAAATGAATATAATTTTTCAATGTGGATATTGAAAATATTTTCAAACATTTAGTTTTTTTATTACCTACATGTCGTGGTTTAATTATATCAGTGTAAATAAATACAATTTCATTTATATCTGGTGAAAAGACTTTAGTAAAATAATTTGTCATATTATCTGAAAATTTGGTTAAAGATTTGTGCAGAATGTGGTTTGTTGATATTAAAATGGAATCCTTTTCAAAGTTTTCTAATTCATCTCTACTAGTATAAGAATCAAATTCATTGTCTTTCTTTTCTGTTGCTAAATTTGTTTGTGAGGTATCATTCTTTAACTTATTTAAAGGATCTTTTTTTCTATGGATACATTATTTTTTGCCGTATCATTTAATTTATTCAAAAGTTTTGTTTTATTATTCATACTGGGGTTTGTTATCATAAAATCATTAGAGCTTTCTAAGAGTTCGTGAAATTTTAACTTAGTCTTCATATTCATTATTTGCACTATGCTTTGATATTTTTGTTTTTCCATGTACTATAGCTTGTGTGTCGATATTTGAAATTGTATTTCGTTTTCTACGTTTAACAATATTTTGATTATTTCTTTCCAGTAATGAAAATGAAATATCTGATAATCCAACTACCCAGTGATCATCCAAATTTAGAGATTGTGTTAGCAAATTTGTAAAAGTGTTTGGAGTATTTTTATAAATATCGATTGAATTATTACTTAATAAAGTAACATAAATATTTTCTTCTTGTATACTTGAAGCCATCTTTAAAAAGAATGATCAATATAGTATGTTGTTTGTTATACATATATTATTTACTAATATCATTCTGATGAATCCATGGATTATATTCTTTTCCGAAACCAAGCCATTTTACCAATAGTTTTTCTCCTTTTCGCTTTAAAATTTTTTCTACCAAAAAAATTGTTGGGGCTTTTGTTTTTAAGAATTCTTTTTCATAAAATCCACCTTTAATTATATTTCCAATAAAATCTACAAATTGATATGTTATAGGATTGGTTACGTAAATTTTGTTTATCTTAAAAACCTCTGTAGACCAATTTGGTGTATATCCTTTCTCAAATTGATTTTTATCTTTACTAATGCGAACTAAATCATTTATTTTATATTTTCCTCCTTTGAAAACCTTCAAATTACTGTATACAGTATTAAGAAGCTTCTGTTCATTTTTCTTATTAACTGAATTGGGTGTTGTTTTTATATAACGATGATATGAAGAATTATGTTCTTTCAATAATTTTTTTAATATATCTATCCATTTATAATTTCCCTGCATACTAAATAGTTTTGATGCATTCATATTTGAAAAAGTGTGGCAATGGTTAATTTTATGTTCTTTCATATGAGTTTTAAAATATTTATTATGAAATTCTTCCTTGATCAGAATGGATATTTTTGGGAGATTTTCCTTTATTTAATTTTATAATGTGTTTTTATGCTTTCGAAATTTCTATTCCTGTTTTAGTTTTTAGTGGTAATGCGTATGCATACTTTGAAAATACATCAACTACAGTAAGCATATATTTAAAACCTTTACTAAATTTTGCATACGGTATCATTTTCACTAAGGCAATCTGCCATGTATCTAAAATACCCTTTTGAATAAATCGTCTGCGCTGGTAGCTCTTTCTCGCTTGACGTTATAGTTCATTAACAAGAATTCTTTTACTCATATTTATATTTATAGAATGTTAATGCTTCACTTCATTTAAATGTCGTGTACTAAAGTGTAAACATGTTTCAACAGTTTATATATCCATTCACTATGATGATTTGTGGTCCCTTTGGTTGTGGGAAATCCACATTTATTATGAATTTGATAAAAAAAATCAATTAATGAATGCTTGAATCATCTAATAAAAAAGTGTGTGAACTTTTTACTAAGGGACCTCATCATAGAAATTTAGCTGTGATTTTAGTAACACAAAACATTTTTCATAAAGGTGCTTATTCCAGAGATATTTCTTTAAGCTCTAAATATATAGTTATGTTTAAAAATCCTAGGGATAAGTTACAATTTCAATATTTAGCTCGCCAAGTATACCCAGAAAACTCAAAAGCTCTGGTTGATGTATATAATAACTGTACGCAACAGGCTCATGGTTATTTACTAATTGATCTCACTCAACAAATACACAACGCATTAAGATCTAGAACGGATATTTTCAATAAAAGTCACTATTTAATATTTGCAAATATAAACAATGATCTCGAACCTAAAACTGTTGAAGGAGAACAAACATATTCTTTACGTTCTTAAGAAAGCAGATCCTAAACTACGAAATGCAATACTGAAACATGTTGATGATGTTGTTATTAAAACAATAAATGAAATACTGTTTAATATAATTAATGAGAACCATAAAATCAATAAATCAGTTTTTGACAAAATAAAACCATATAAAAATACAATTAGAAAAGTTTGTTCACCAGAAACCTCAATGAAACAAAACAGGAAACATCTAATTCAAAAAGGAGGATTTCTACCAATTATTATTTCATCCGTTTTAAGTAGAGTTATTGGAAAAATTTTAGAAAATGTCAAATAATTTATCCAAATTAATAGTTCTTAATCCATCAACTTACGATAAATTTAAAATTAAATATTCTGGTTCCAATTTTCTACATCGAAAACTAATACCAATATATAGTTCACACACACTAAAAGATATTAATAAATGGTATTATATTAAACAAGAATTAGCCAAATATTTAATTGGAAGCCAAATATCATCTTCTCATCAAACTAAAAGTTCTAAATTGAGTAACCTACGTGATAATGAAACACAAACTAGGAAAATATATAAGAAACATATTGAAACTCAAACAATGCAACCAGAGTCAAGTAGTGTTGGAACACAATCTAATATAAATTTACCTGAGGAAATTTATACTAATGAAAATTATGATGAAATTGATATGGATACAACATTACAAAAACTTAATCCTACTTCTGCCTCTTCAGCAGCTAAACGACTTAAAAATTTTTTAAATAATGGAACACCAAAAATAAGAATATTGTCAAAGGATGAAAATCACAAAAATTTGAAGCAATCAACTTTACCATATCAATATTCTCCTCGACTAACTAGAAATCGTAAAAAGTTCGATTACGAAATAGAAAATGTACAATGGAAAAATATTTAAAAATAAAACACATTTATTATATAATAAAAGACATATATTTATTATTGTTTCATTGTGATAACATAAATATCAGTCTCATTTTCATTAAAAAATATATTTTTATAATATCTTAAGGAGTTAACTCTATTCAATAGAAATATATACATTTGAAGTTCTACTTATGTAAACTTTAAATAAAATTAGAAAATATGAAAGTATTTAAATTATTAAATGTACAACTTAAACATCTACATTCATTAAATATTCATCATCTGATGAATCTTTTAAAAATTCTATATACTCACTATCAATATTCAAGAAAATATCGTCATCTATCTCTGTAAAAAAGTTATCAAAGTCATTTTGAAGTCTAAAATGTCCTCGCGCATAAGTATTTATTTGGTCAGAAGCAATAATTATTTTATCATCCGCATAACTCAAAACAACTTTATGTAATTTTTGTGTATACAACTGGTGAAACTTCGATCTAAATGTATGCATTGTATCAGAAATTATTTTTCTTTCAAATAATGACCTTTTGTAGTCTATTATTGATAAATTTTGTATACATGATTTTTTAACTCCTTCAGCTTTGTTTACTTCCTCCATGTCAACCGTTTTAAATGAATACATTTTTGATCGAAGTCCCACAAATTCTTTCATAATTTTCCCGCTATTCTCATCTTTCATCATGCCTTGAACTTTCTTATTTAATATTGGGAGTTTAAATATGTTATTGGGATGATACTCTGATGTATCAAACCTTAAGGCAATATCTTCACGAATATCACTATAAAAATCATCTGTTTTTATAGTGTATCTGAATGAGTCTGTATCCATATAATTCAATGTTAAATTAGACTGAAATTTTGGTTTCATGTATTGATAATGAAAATCATACATTTTCCATTTTGAGAGTTCCAGCACAGTAAAGCCTAAATAAATTGGTTTGTTGTAAGTTATTTGTATAACCTTTAACTGAACTGCAAACATGTTTTCTGAAAATTGAGTTATACTCGAAAAATTAGGCTTTGAAATTAATGCTCTAGCTCCTAAATGATTACGCCTTGTTGTTTTCCAATCTGTAACAATTTTTATATCCTTGCGTTTATGAACATTTTCTATAGTTTTTCCATATACAGAATTATTTAATAATTTAAAAAAATCTTTTTCAAAAGCATTTTTTGCTCTTGTTCTGTGGTATGTATCCAAATCTATATATGTTTTTAACCATGGAGATTGTCGAAATTTTAATGCTCTGTGTATTTTTTTTAATATCAGTCCATTCTTCAAATATTGTTTAAGATCTCTATAATGGATCTGATATTTTGTTTTTGGTGTTAGGTCTGCAATCAACTTCCTACATTTAGATTTACCAACAAATTTATTTTCTGGGCAAAAGGGTAAATCATTATGAAATTCATGTAAATAGTGTGGATATTCTAAATCTATCTCCAAAAAATATCCAATATCAGATGTATCCGATATAGTAGTTACATCAATAACTTCTAAAGCCGCATCATCATAAATCCACTCGAATTCTCCATATGGGAGATATTTTGACATGGCCCAACCATACAAATTGTTAGCATCTAGATACATTAAATAGTCTGAAGGCTTACTACTATTAAATTCTTCTAAATATTTATTATTTGCTCTAGAATATCTCTTTGAACGTTGTACTAGTCCTCCTCTAATACCGTCTTGTATAAAATTATACATATTGACGTCACTTAAAAGTTCTAACCTTATGTTAGTTGTTCTTAACATTGCATCCCACGATAAACCTGGAGCAGTATAATATTGGCATGGGTCAAGTTTGTATATACTTTTACAGATACTTCTAAAATTTTGAAAAATATCTGTTAAGAGGAGAACATCTGTTTTTAAATATAATTTAGTGTAATCTAACAAGTTATTACATTTAAAAGTTGTCCAAACCGATTTAGCATGATCATAAGCTTCATCAGTATAATGCGAATTATTTAAAATATTACAAAATTTTTCTTTAGCAGGAAGATAAGTTTCATTAAAGCGCTCCATCGAATTAATATAAGAATAAGGAAATACTCCTTTTCTTCTGAGTAAATCAAATTGTTGTTTTTGATTATAAATTTTATTTAGAATTTGAAAATCACTGTCATTTAAATTTTTAGCTAAAGATTCTAAGCTGGAGGCCATAAAACAAAAAGAGTCTAAAAACCGAATTTCAAATCCCTGATTTTCTTCAACTGTTATAAACTTTGATAACGATATATATAGTTCTTTATTAAGTGGAATTACCTTTATATATCTCCTTCAAATTGTGAAAGTTCTTTCATAAATAAGTGACAATCATAAGAGGAAAAATTATGAAAGAACACTGGTATGAATTTGGCTATTTTATAATTAATATTACATGAGCTATGGGCTGCTCCTCTAAATTTGCCAGTTAAATGATCCCGTACTTGTCCGCTCCTATAATTTGCTTACATATGTGACAAATTGTTGAGAGATTATACAAAATTGTTTCATCATTGGAGAGTGCTGTCATTGGTACGACCTTATTTTTTATTTTTTTTTTTTTGCATCATTAATTAAATTTTTTATGAATATTGTAGGAGCATCATTACCAAAATAAATATTAAACTTATCTAAGTTATCATTAAAACTACACTTAATATAATAACTAAAAGCACAAGCTATGTGTTTTTGTATATTTACTTGCTCGTTATCAATTTTTTCCAAATACGTCTCAAAACCAGCATATATAACGAACGGTACATCTAACTGCTTCTGATAATTTTTAAAATATAAAATATTACTATCATCCTCTGGCATTTTCGGTACTACCTTTTTTCAGTTAAGATCATGATCTTGCATTATCTTCTCATTTGGAGAGTACTGAAGACATGCATTACAAATGTAAACTCGTCCTTGGTAGGATGTTAAACTTGATCTTACTAATCTGAAATATTTGAATAATAATAATTTAATTTATAAAATATGTAGTTAATTTTTATTTAAATTACCTTCCGATATCTTTAATAAAACGTAGTGACACTATTCTTCGTCCATAAGAAGAAGAAGATTTATGTGATGATTCTTTACCGCAGATGTGAGGTAATATGGTCCAACTATAGTATTACCTTCGCAGCCAAATACATTTATGCTAACATTTTCATTTTTGCTTTCAAATATCTTTATATCTTTTAATTTCATTGGAAATTCTAGTTTTTCAAAATTTAGCAGTTCATTTTCCACACATATTTTCTTCTCATTTATTCGAATATTTCCAAATCCATTACAATTCACAAATCCATTTGCTTCATTATATAAGAATGAAGCGATGATACACCACTTGAAACAATATTCATCATCATTTGGATAGTTGAAACAGGCATCTTTTTTCTTTATCCAATGTGGTAAAGGTATATATTTGGAGCCTCTAATGAATGAAGCCTTATTTATATTTATTTCCAAATGCTTCATTCGTATTAGGGACCATCCACTATCCCTCTCCTGGAATTTTGACATTTTTTTACATATATATGTTTATTGTGCTTTCAAAGATTCTTCAATACTATCACTTATGGTTAAAAGTGACATTTTTGTTCTATGCGTTATGGTGGTTAGCATTATTTCATCTTCTATAATTTTAATATATTCCACTTCTAAATTGTATTTCAATGCTATGTTTTTATTTATAGCGTTCTCCAAAATTTCAAAAATATCATGGCTTACATCTTCTAAAAACTCTTGAGGATGCAGAATTTCCACTTCTTGGTTTCTGTAGAGGTATGTAAGAATTCTCTCTTTGAAAGCGCTTTTAACACAACTAAATTTACTAGAAGTAGAAGGCTCACTTCTACCACTGACATTGGATGTGCTGGCATGAGTCCTTTCATTCTCCTTTATATGCTTTTCTTTTGAAAACCATTTCCAACATTCCGAACAATGAAGGATCTCATGTCCTTCAAGCATCACTCTTTCCACAAAAATTGATTTGCAATATTTACATTTATAAGAAGGCATATTGTTTAAAATTTACGTGTAATCACTTTTAATTAAGTCAACAGACTAATGAAAAAAAATATATATATTTAAATATTGATCAAAGGTTTGACATTTTTATACATTTACGCATACAGATACACACAGTTATGTATGCATATTCCTACCAAAATGTTTTTATTTTTTTACGGAAAAGTATTTTGCTTCGTTAAGCACTTTTAATTCACCAGCAATTATTAAATTGAAAGAATAATTCTTAATGCAGAGGTGTATTAATAAAATAATTTTTAATTAAAAATTACTTCAAACATGGACAGACAGAAGCTTACATGTGAATTTTGTATTAATGAGACCTTTTCCACAAAGTGGAATAAAAAAGACATTATATGAAATATCATAATTTTTATAAAAATAAAGCGAAAGGGGGCGCAACATTGAATTTAGTTCCGGAGTATAAGGAACTAATGGAGGAATATGAGAATCTTCTACTAAATCTGGATATCAGAGCATAATCAATTCCAGAGGAATATAAAAAAATAATGGACGAAGACGAGGATCTTCTTCTCAATTTAGATATAGTATTATGTAAATAAAATAATAATAAACACTATATAAGTTTAATGTTTTTATTAAATAAGTAAAAAAACTGTTTTATTTATAAAATTTTAGCTATAACTCAGTTCAAATATTGCAAGCCCATTTGAAGATTGACGACCTTTGTAAATAATAGTCCAGTTTTTATCATTCAATTGCGTTAAATAGGGATCTTCCTTGTTTAAAATTTTCACAAATCGTTGCGGAAGATAAAACCATTTATTATTTAAATATGTGATAACTTTTGATCCATATTGTATTTCTTTCCACTCAAATTTTGAATGGCTGATGTAAGGGAATATCATCAATTTTTGTATACTCCGCCTTAATACCAAGAGCCAATTTAATAATTTGTTCATACATCTAAAGAAAAAAAAAATATAAATACATGAAAAGTTAAATGCATTTTACAATAGTGATAGCTTACCATTCTGTAAACTATACTTTGAAGTAATCCTCAGATCAAATGGTAATAAATATGATTTGACTCCTCTTTTTTACAGATTTAAAAAATAGTCCTTTATATTTAAATAAGTAAATTGAATACTTTGAGTATTTATCTTTAATATTTCAAATAGGGAAAAATATTAATTTAGCTTTCATATAGAAATATTGAGTTATAAACTAATTATGTAAATAAAATATACTCCCTTAGTTTGTTATTAGAATATTCAAAATTAATCATGACCATACCCAACAACATAAAATATATCTTCATTAATGTCAAAGAACCTTACACAAGGTTATTTTTTCCATATAAACAAAACAATTCTCAAGTTTCCATTTTACAAAAACAGAAATAACCATATAAAAATATGTATATGAATAAACCAAAAATACTCAAACGATATTTATACAAGTCATCAGTTTTTAATTTCATCACAATTAAATGTGCAAAAAATAAAAATTGTCTCCCCTGTTAAATTGTTTGTATGTACTTTTAGCATAATTACATACATACATATATTATTATACAAAATAAATACATTGGTTTTCAATTTCATAAAATGCAAAACAATTTTTCCTCCTATTAATGCACTCACAAGAAAAAATTACAAAAACAAATTCATTGGTTTTCAATGTCATACAAACAATTTGGTCTTCAAAATTGCTCATACTCCTCATTAAAAACAAAAACAACTATTGCCTTCCCATTTCCCTACTACTGCTAAAAATATTTTATAGGATCGCAAGAAAAATGTATTTAACTTAGACTTTAAAATGTATTTAACAAAACTCCGGTAACTGGACACAATATATCGTTGATAAACGCAGTTTTTCCGCCAATTTTTGTAAATTGTGGTCGGCTAGTCCGATTTAAATAATGATGACACATGCTTGCTAATATTTTATTTCTCTTCCGATTTCAAAAATTAGTGTATTTTCTCTCATTGAGGCTTGTGAATTTTATTCGTATCTGAAAATTAAAATTTCGAATTTTAACAAAACCTCACGTCATTAACTTCCCAGCAAAAACTTTCCTTTCCTGGTAAGCTAGCAGGTATAATTGGAAACAAAAATAAACTACTTATTTTTGCCTGAATAACTAGTTATTTTTGTTCGACTTGTCCACAAATTCATGTAGCTATTTTTTGACTCTAGGGGTACTCAAAAATATGTACCTAAACGAAAACAAAAATAAAAAAAAAAAAATTTGCCGTCAGTGAGACTCGAACTTGGACACACACTAACCATTCGTTTTTACTGACTAACGTCTTACTCAGTACACCATCTCGCACATAGCGTCCTAAGCGACAAAAACTCTATTTGGTTTAAAATATCTTTTTAGACATTTTGTTATAAAAAATTAACAGCTTCAAAATGGGGTTGAACCAACAACCTTCTGGTTGATAATCCGGCGCTCTAGCCAACTCATCCACGTGATTGCAGTATTACTGTGCTATTATACTATTGAGTACTTATTAATGTAATACAGAGTAGGCAAATAATAATGACGCCTCATTACCAAGAAACTACTTTAAAAAGTAGTTGCCATTACCGAAAACCAAAAAGTTTTTGCTGGGTTAATTTAAGAAATAATATTTTTTGAAATATTTTAAGCTAGCGAAAAATGCAAAAATTATTTGCTACGATTGTATAAATTTGTATGTAAATCGAACTAGTCGATTAGAAATTACAGATTTTAGAAAGTGTTCATTTGTCCTGCTCATAAAATACCTTGGACTTGGGTGAGTCTAGTTATATTTCAAAAATTCTACAGCACATATTTACATTATTTAAAAATCATTTGTCCCTACTATGTGGATAAAAAGCATTAAAAGCTAAAAATATTCCCAAGAGAATTTCAAACATTGTTTTAGAACTTGAAAAGTAATTTTCCGAATTATTTACCTACTGATCATTCATTTTCAGTTTCAATCTATTTTCAAAAATCTCTATGTATAGCTTTCATGCAAAATATAAATTGTGCTTTCCCATGTTGAAAAACACATGACTTTTCTTCTGCACAGAAAAATATTTTATTATTTTTTTTTTTTTATTTTTTATGATTTAAAAAAATTTTCTGTGAATTTTACAAATTTCGTACTGCAAATCAGAATTTTTTAAAAAATATCAAAAAGTATAGATTCTCTTTATATGATTAGCTTCAAATTCTAAATCAATAATTTTAGATATTAAATATATCATGATTTTTTTTAAATTAATTTAAATAGAAATTTTTAAGAGGATAACAGTAAAATAATAACCAAATTTAAACCATTAAAATATATTCATGAAATATTTTTTTTAAAAAGCATAATTTTATTTTATTTACTTTTTTCTTCTATATTTCAAAAAATAGAAAATTGATGTAAAATGTCGAGTTTTTTGGACAACAAAAATATAGAAATTTCATAGCTCAACAATTATATTAAAAATTATATATATATATATATATATATATATATATATATATATATATATATATATATATATATATAAGAGAAACGTGGCTAAGTTACTGATTCATCATCCCACAGCCCAAACGTCGAAAAAATGTTTAGGGGGTAAAAAGAAAGCTAAAAACGTCCAATCGGTTACCTTATGCTCCCAAACTAACATATATATAAAAAAAATTTAATACATATCGTTATTCATTTACTCTTTTGCAAATGGTCTCTTTTAGGGGGAAAAAAAAGGGTAAACTATATTTTGGTACTTTTTTGGCACGTATCTTCCAAACTAGTCAACATACAAATAAAATTTATATCGCATTCGCAACTTATCGAAAAATTACAAACGAAAATTTGGTACTTTTTTCAAACGGGTTAAAAATTGTACCTTTTTCTGGTACTTTTTTAATAAAACATTTTTTTTTTTTTCTGTTTATATGCGTTTTAATATGGGGTCCCACTAAAATTTAATAATTTATTGGAATAAAATTTTTGATAAATTAATAGGGGAAAAAGTACCAAAAACCTCAATAATAGTTTTTATATTATATTAAACCAAGAAATATGAAAAGTATATGTAGCAATAAGTCTTCTAATGACACTTTTTTAATTTTCTATAATATTAAAAGTAAAATCATAAAATTAAAGATGCATAATCGTAAGTGAATGGGAATTCATTAAAGGGTTATATTTGTGTTATTTTTTCGTTCTTCTAATGGTACCTTTTGAATTTTTTATAATGTTGCACGAAGAAACTTGAAATTAAAAATACATGCTCCTATGTGGTTAAGAATTCACAGGGGGGACTCTGTGGTACTTTTTTGTTCTTCTAATGGTACTTTTTGAATTTTCTATAATATTGAACTCAAAGATACATGGTTTTATATGGGCAAGAATTCAAGAGGGGGAAGTTTGTGGTACTTTTTTGTTCTTTTAAAGGTATTTTTTGAATTTTCTAATGGTATCTTTTGATTTTTTTTAATATTGAGCGAAGAAAACTTGAAAGAATTCAAGAGGATGAACTTTGTGGTACTTTTTTGTTCTTCCAATGGTACTTTCTGAATTTTCTATAATATTGAACGTGAAATCATGAAATTAAAGATACATGGTCGTAATTGAATGAGAATTCAAAGTCCCTCTTCTTCTTCTAATGGTACCTTTTGAATTTTTTATAATATTTAACGAGGAAACTTAAATTAGTGATATATGGTCCCATGTCTTTAAGAATTCACAGGGAAGGACTCTATGGTATGTTTTTGTTCTTCTAATGGTACTTTTTGAATTTTCTGTAATACTGAACTTACAAATATGAAATTAAAGATATGTGGTCTTATGTGGGTAGAATTCAACACAAAGTATCCCTTGTGGTACTTTTTCATTCTTCTATTGGTACTTTTTAAATTCTCTATAACATTGAACCTAGAAACATGAAACTAAAGATACATGGTCCTACGTGGGAAAGAATACAAGAGAGGGGACTTTTTTCATGCTGCTATTGATACTTTTTGAATTTTCTATATATTGAACTTAGAAACATGAAACTAATTTTTGTATAATAATGAGAAACCACAAGGGATGACTTTGTGGTACTTTTTTGATCTTTTAATGGTTTTTAATTTTTGTATAACGATTAACTTTGAAGAATGAAATTGAAGACACATAGTCCCAAGTGCGAAAAAATCATGGGGGGACCTTGAGGTATTTTTTCATTCTTCTAATGGTACTTTTTTAATTTTTTATAATATTAAACTTAGAGACATGAAATTAAATATATATGGTCTTAAGTGAATGAGAATCCATAAGAGCGGATTTTGAGGTACTTCTTTTTTTTTTAATGAATTTTTTTATAATATTAAATGGAGAAACATTAAATTGAATATGCATGGTCCTATGTTGGTAAGAATTCACAAGGGTGGACTTTTTGGTACTTCTTCGTTGTTTTTATGATATTGAATTTAAAAACATGAAATTAAAGACAAATTATCTTAAGTGAATGAGAATCCATGAGGGGATTTTGTGACACTTTTTTTCTTTCAATGGAACTCTTTAAATTTTTTGTAATGATAATATATATTGGAATATAAATAACTGAAAAATTAATATATTATACTCCACCCCTCGTAGCATGTCTCCTTAGAAACAACTGGATGTAGCCTATACAGTTTTGAGATCTACTCCCATAGAGCTTTCACCCGATGTATCACAACCACATTCAGGTCTGTCATAAATGGCCCTCTCACAAGTTGGAAAACTAATCTCTAAATGACTTCTGAGAAACAACTGGATACACTCTATATAGTTTTAAGATCTACTCCCTTAGAGCTTCCATCCCATGCACAGTGGGGCAGAATCGAAATTTTTGGGAAACAAATCTGTAACTTCTGATCGGCCGGTTAGATTTTCATGAAATTTGGTATAGGCGTAGTAGAGGAACGTACAATGTTAAGTTTGGAACGGGGGCACAACAAACCCCTCAGGGGCGGAACTAAAGGGGCTCAAAGTTAGGTACCTCTGACATAAAAAATTTTTAATCACTTGCCAAATTTTTGTTTCTCGTCCGATTTCAAATATTTTTATACATTGCTGTAGGCCCTGATAAGACCTATAAAAGACATGCTTACATGTCCTATTTATCTCTTACAGTTTTCGAGTTATTTGCGTTTGAATTTTTAAGCACCATAATTTTGCATGTTCTTGGTCCATTTTTTTATATATATATCCTAGTATTTCCGCCCGATTTTATTAGTTTTTTTCTTAACTAGTTAAAGAACAAAATTATCTATTGAATAAAAAAAATTTTAAGTCAATATCTTTACCGAGTCCAAAAATAAATGATTTTGAATTTGAAAAATGCAAAAAATACGACTTTTTGCGTTTTTTAGCCGAAAAAGTATTTACACTCTTTTTTATCTAAAATAAACTTTTCTTTAGCAACATATAATAATTTTGCACTTTTCTGAAAGACAACTTCACAGAGATGACTTTAAGATAAAAAAACAAGCCCAATAACTCAATTGGTCATGGTGCACACCCTCCCGAATTCGACCCATTTTATATGAAAGTTTTGATTTTAGACCATATTTTCTCAAATCACAAAGCACGAATCGACAAGCGGAATATATTTTAAGAATCTCCAATATGTACTTAAAAGTTTTAAATGAAAATCTACGGGACTTCGGAAAAATGTCGATTCTATAGCCAAAAATGTAAAAAATTCAATTTTTGGGAATTTTGATTAGTTTTTTTTGGGAATTCTGGAAACCCTAGCCGTGATTGAAATTTGGTTAACACGCTTTTATTTATACTACAAGGTCCATATTTCCTGCAAATTTCATTAAGATATCTTTGTAAACAAATATGTTATTACAATTAAAAAATTTGTATTTTCTCCAAAAACCCCAAATTGGGCCTTTTGTTTGGTTTATTTCTAAATAGCGAAAGAAATTTTAAAAAGATGTACATATTCCAAATTAAGCTTATCCGTTAGCATAGATAATTTCCGATCTTTTGAAAAAAGATTCAAGTCAATATCATGCCTCATTTCAGAAGTATGCGCCTTTAATCGTTTATATTTCCAATTTATTGTATATATGACTATATTTTTACAAACTTAGCTTTGCGTGAATAGTTACTTAGAAAATTATGAATATTTCTGTATACTTTTAATAATATCTATACACAAAATATTTTTATAAAAATAATTAATAAATATTTTTTATTTTTAATAGGGTTTGTTATGAAACTGGTCTTTGTTAAGGTGATGGGAAAGATGGTTCAAGTAACCTTACGTAATTGTGTGTATCTAGATCACCAGCTGCTGAGTCTGTCGAGAGTTCCTATGAATTACGCTAGGTCTGCTCCCATTAGCCACTCATAACAAAAAAATATTGTACACACTACCTTACAGAAAAAAACGAATGTTAAGGGGGGGGGGGGGGGGGAGAATGTACGTCAGTTTTTAGTCTGCGCTATACCCTACCCTAACCAAGGCTTCAAGTTGTCATCGAAGACCCATTCTACTATTCTACTAGTCAGAACAACGAAATCTTCAAATAGTTTCGAAAATCTTATTTTTTTATTTACATATGCTTTTTATGCGTAAAATTTATATATAAATGAATAACAATAATATCGATGCTGATGTAAACATATTTTAAGTGTTGGTTTCATCCATGAATATAATGTGAAACAAATCAAAAAAAAAATTGTCTAAATAGTAAATTGATAATCAAAACAAAATACAAATCAAAATAAAAATAAGGTTTAAATTAAATTAAAATTTAAGAATATGTACAGAAATAACTAATAAGAAAATTGGCGATAAAATATGTAATCAAAACAAACTAAGTTATTAAATACATAAAAGAATAACAAAAAGAACTTACATATTTTCCAAAAGATTTGTGCTTTTATTTTACGCTGTGCTCCTCTCGTCTCCGGATTGAAGGCCTTCTCCTCGGTCGATGAATTAAAGAAGCAATTACAATTATGATAAAAAAAATTTACACCAATCTATACAAATCTAGGTTTCAATTTCTTACTCTTATTATTTCTTATATATATATATATATATATATATATATATATATATATATATATATCTATAAATTTATTTATTTATATTTTTTTCTTTTGTTACGTTTAACAATAAAACTGACTCAGAATATTTATGTACCCAATTAGGTGCGTAAAATAATATAATAAAACAGTACCTCTATTTTCAATTAGGTATACCAAAATCACGCAGTGGTACCACGGTAAAAACAACGTGCCTCACTCTAGCTTTTCTTTACTTTTCCTTTTTGTTGTTGTTATATTTTTCTCCTCTATATCAAAATTTGACTCTGACTTTATAGGTAGAATTTTTATAGGTAAATGCCGGAAATGACTAGACCAGCACATGGGTTAATTAATAAGTAAATTATGAATGAAATTTTAAAAGGCGTGTTTACATCTTATCTCAGAGTTGGAGAAGTGATATGTGGTATTTTAAAGTTAATATTATTTTTTTATTTATTATTTATTTTTTTACCATAGTTTGAAATAAAAATTGACTGCTATACAGAATGTGTTAAGACTGAACTTTTATTGGAAACTTTCAACACAGTACAAAACATGTTTAGCGGCAAGGTCAAAACATGGAAAGTGTTGAATCATGTTGATTTGTTCTGTATGTCTTTACTGTGATAAAACTCAATTCTTCCAGTTTCTTTATCCTTAAGTTGATATATGTTTCTACCTTTTTTGCCAATAACAATAGCCGGTATAAACGTTGGGGCTAATTTTGAGCAAAATTTCTTTCCTTACTAGCTACAAAATTTCTACGATATACAATATCGCCAATTTGAAAATTTCTTGAAGCACTTCTTAAATTATATCTTTTTGAAGAATTTTTAAAAGCGGATTCTATGTTGTGCACAATTTCATTCCTAATCAATATTTGCCTGTCATTTCGATCTAGAACTTCACAATCAAAACAATTTAAATTTTTTACTAGTTCATACTCCTTTGCATGAGACATCATATGCTGACCAAATAGTGCATAATAAGGGCTATAGCCAAGGCTTTGGTGGTATGAACTTCGTAGAGCTTCAGCTATGTCTTGCAAATGGGCATCCCAATATGAGTGATCCTTAGATATATACGATCTTATACCGGCGATAATAGAGCGGTTAACCCTTTCACTCGCAGTTGATTGAGGACTATATAAGGCTGTTAATATATGACGTATTCTGTGACAATTCAAAAAATGAATTGATAATTTTTAAATTGTCTCCCGTTGTCGCTTAAAATACACTCGGAAGTTCCGAATATTGGAAATATTTCTTCTTTCAAAAAATCAATAACATGAGATGAAGTAAATTTTCGGACTGGTTTAATAAAAGGGAATTTTGTAAAACTGTCCAGTAGAACTATAGCTCCAATATATCCCCTTTTGGACCTATAAAATCTATGTATAAATTCTGAAATGGACGACTTGCAGGAAAACTACCTGTCATAGGAGGTCTTAATGGAATATTCGGTGATTTTGATTGGCGACAAATATCGCAGTCTGAAATGAATTCTTTGACATCAACGATCATATTAGGCCAATAAAAATTTCTTCGTAGTCTCTCTAGAGTTTTATTAATTCCTCCATGGCACTTATTTGGTGGCGAATGAGTATTTATAATGACTGAATTTACAAGCATTTTTGGCACCCACAACTTCCAAACAAACATTTCGTCATCTATATTTTCGTTTGAGAATTCGCATCGTTTATAAATTTTATTTCCCAGTATACATAAATCCGGTAGTTTGGCGGAGTTTTCTTTAACATTTCTACGAATTTCAGTATAATCTGTCGATTCAAATTCTGGGGACTCTAGGTCAATAATCGGTTTGATCTCCAGCTCGGAAATTTCCACAAAATTTTGTCGTGATAAAAAATCAGGAACAATATTTTGGCTACCACGACGGTGTTCAATTCTAAACCGGTAGCCCAGAAGTTTCAATGACCAACGAGCCAGTCGACCAGAAAGGTCAGACTGTTTCATTAACCATTGAAGACTCGCTTGGTCAGTAACAATGGTAAAATCTTGACCTTCAACATACGGTCTTAATTTCTTAAGGGCCATGATAACCGCCAAACATTCTAGTTCAGTTACACTGTAACTAGACTGGGCTTTGTTTAACTTTTTAGAAAAATACGCCATTTCCTGATTATCTTCACTGACTTGAGTAAGTACCGCCCCAACACCAAGCTTGCTGGCATCGCATTGGAGGACAAAAGGTTTTAAATAATTCGGACTGACCAAAATTGGAGCTGAAGATAGTTTGCCTTTCAAGAGTTTGAAAGCCGATTCTGCTTCTGGTGTCCACTGAAATTTGTTGCTCTTTTTTAATAAATTAGTGAGCGGTACGGTAACAGATGCAAAATTTTCCACGAAGCGGCGGTACCATCCGGCCATACCTAGAAATCTCCGTAATTGTTTCACTGATGAGGGAGCCGGGTAGTCGGTTATGGATGAAACCTTTTCTGGGTCTGTTCGTAGTGTCCCATTTCCGACAATGTACCACAAGAACTTAACCTCTTTAATGCAAAATTTACTTATTTGAACATTTATAGTTAGACCGGACCCCTTTAACGCGAAAGCTACTTTAGATAACACTGATATATGCCTATCAAAATCTGCCGAGATGATTAACAAATCATCAAGATATACGAAAACTTCGTCCCACAAGTTATCTGGGATTACACGGTCCATCAAACGACAAAGAGCTTGAGGGGCATTACATAAGCCGAAAGGCATTACGCAATATCTATAAAGAGGACGATTGGGCACTGTAAAACAAGTTAAATCTCTAGAGTTTTCTGCCAATGGGATTTGCCAGAATGCTCGACGAAGATCTAAGGAACTAATATATTGAGCTTTAGGCAATCTGCTTAAGATTCCCTCTATATGAGGCAGAGGATAAGCATCTTTAATAGTAACACTATTAATTTTTCTTGAATCCAAACAGAGAAGAACTTTATTGGGTTTTCGGACTAATACTACCAGACTGGACCAAGGACTATTGGGGGCTTCTTCAATAACTCGAAGTTTTAGCATTTCGTCTATTTCGGAGTGGACTAACTTTTCTATTGTGAGAGAAATGGGGAAATACCTTTGTTTGATCGGACGAACATTAGGTTCTAACTGAATAACGTGCTCCATTAACGATGTATTACCCAAACCCTCCTTCTCTTAAGACTGAAATAGGCTCTTCACTTTCTCGAGTTGGTATTTTTCGGACTTCAACAATGGAACCATTTCATAATCTATATCAGACGATTCAGTACTTTCTATCTCCGATATTACATTAGGAGCAATCTCAAAAATTTTCCAAAAATCAACACCCAGTATAATTTCCTGAGTAAGGGAAGGAACAACATAAAAATTTATTTGCTTAGATTTATCCCTAAATGTTACAGTAGTTTTGAAATTTCCATAAACAATTTGACTACGAGAATCAGCTGTTTTCACGTAAGTCTTATGACTTTTGAAACTGTCCATTTCGCTAACTTCTTTTGCAAGACTACCACCTATACATGACACTTGCGCGCCACTATCCAATAAGCCTAAAAATGTTCTACCTAACAGCTTCAATTGGGCATATGGTCTTAAATCGTCCTTACAATTGGTTATTGCGTTTATAAGTGAAGAAATAATCTTTTTATTTGATTTTACTTTAGTCCAATAATTTTTCTGTCTAATAGAGGAGGATTTCTCAATTTTAGGGAAGTAATCAAATATTTCCTTTCTTTTTTCCTGGTATACCTTTAAACGAACGTCATATGGTATAATCTCTCTGCGTTTAGGACTGAAAGTTGGAAAGTTAATTATATTTAAAGGTTTTGTTGATCTTTCATCATCGGCTCTTTGCGAAGCTGTGAGAGAGTACCTTCGCTCATTTTCAAGTTTCCCGGATTACATTTTCTACACGTGGGCTTATATACCCCAGCAGCACCACACCCGTAACAAAATGTTGACCTGACTTCCATACAATCGGTGTAACGATGTCCGTCCTTACGGCAGTTTCAACAATTGAGTTTATCGTTAGTGCGTTTAGATAATTCATCGATATTCAATTCATCTAGAGATTCACCACTATTCCTCTTGTATACTATCTGTCAACTCACTAACAATTCTACGAGGGACGTTATTTCTAGTATAAGTTGTCAAAGAAGCATTCGCTTTTGATACCTCATTGAGTAAACTTTCGCCTTTAAGACATAATTTACGCAATTGCGCTACCGAATTAATAGAAACATATAATAATTGTTGTCGAATTCTAGGTCTGAGACCACGATGAAGAATTTCTACCATTTCTTCTTCTCTTAATGGTACATGTAAACTTTCTGCCATTTTAAAAATAAAATTTTTATACTCTCCAAATGATTCATTTGGGCCTTGCTTACGGTTACGCATATCCTCCTTAATTTCGGTATCAGTTCGATATTCTTCAAAATTTGTTCTAAGCGCTTCACAAAGTGAAGGCCATGTAATTTTATCTACAGATCTTCGAAAACTCCAATACCAATCCAAATGATTCATTTGGGCCTTGCTTACGGTTACGCATATCCTCCTTAATTTCGGTATCAGTTCGATATTCTTCAAAATTTGTTCTAAGCGCTTCACAAAGTGAAGGCCATGTAATTTTATCTACAGATCTTCGAAAACTCCAATACCAATCCCTAGCATCTTTTTCAAATAAACCTTGAGCATTATCACATAAAATATTAAAATTACCGCCTAGCGTATCTAAGACCAATGATTCGATTCGATATACAAAGTTTTCAACAGATAATTTGGGGGAACCATCAAATTTTATAACCCAATGATTGATTAAACTTGCTATTTTTCCCGCATTTGTGACAATAGATGAATCATTCATACGTAATTCTGAAGTATTTTGAGATATTCTACTTTGACGAGGCAAATCTTGAGGCCATTCATAATTTGACTGATTATTAGCAGAAGCATTACTTTGTGTGTGAGTTTCATTAGGCAAATTAATGTTCAACCTACTTAAGGAATTTGTTAATACAGATTCAATACGATCTTCTATTGTGCGAGTTATACGTTCTTCAATATCATGAAAAATTGAAGCCTGTCGAGCAGATATAACCGCAGAAACAATATGACTAATTCTAGTTTCGTCTACACCAACTGCACCTTCTGGTTCACCTGCCTCAGGCGCGGTTACAACATTTGACGTGTTAATTAATGTAGTTTGAGGTACAGGCGTCTGGTTTACGGTTTGGTTTTGAGAATGGTTAATATCAATAGCTGGCTGAACTACAACATTATTGGCTGAAGTATTCGCTCTCGATCTAGTTCGAGCTCCCCTATTAGGTGTTTGAGAAATTCCAAATTCCCTACCACTACAGTGTGCTCTGCACTAAGGACATGTAGAATTCCTTTTAAGCCAAGTTATCAAACAACTTTTATGGAAGCTATGACCACACGCAGTCCTTAATGTACTGCTTTCAGAAGTAAGATTCTCTCTACATATGGAACAGACACTTAGGTCTTCGGTACTATGACGAAGAGGAATATTGTACATATGTATATAACCAGTGATACTATTATATTAATAAATAACTTATATTTGAATCAAGTCGATAAACCTTTTATATAACAGATAATAACGAAATATGTTTTCTACTCCTATTTGAAAAATTTATAGTTGTTCTGACAAGTATATTAACATTTATCCCCAAAATACATTTAATTTGTTGATATTAATCTTTAAGTAAAATACAGATCGATAATCAATTTAAAGTATAGAATACTACCAGAATTATCAGCAAATAATTTTAAATAAGATTTTGTTTCGTTGTCATTAATAAAGATTGTTGTATTTTAGACTTAACAAAAATCTATAAAAAAAATCATACAACATCTATTACTCAGACGGTCTTTCGACAATAAGCAAAACTTACTGCTGTCCAATATAGCAAAATTTACTGCTGTCCAAAAGTTGTTAATATTTACCTAAGAACCTTTAAAAAAAAACAATCACTACAAATTTAGACCCACGCATTCGTTGGGCCCCACGTTGGGCGCCATTCTGTTATGAAACTGGTCTTTGTTAAGGTGATGGGAAAGATGGTTCAAGTAACCTTACGTAATTGTGTGAATCTAGATCACCAGCTGCTGAGTCTGTCTAGGGTTCCTATGAATTACGCTAGGTCTGCTCCCATTAGCCACTCATAACAAAAAAATATTGTACACACTACCTTACAGAAAAAAAACGAATGTATTGGGGGGGAGAATGTCAGTCAGCAGCACCAGTTTTTAGTCTGCGCTATACCCTACCCTAACCAAGGCTTCAAGTTGTCATCGAAGACCCATTCTACTAGTCAGAACAACGAAATCTTCAAATAGTTTCGAAAATCTTATTTTTTATTTACATATGCATTTTATGCGTAAAATTTATATATAAATGAATAACAATAATATCGATGCTGATGTAAACATATTTTAAGTGTTGGTTTCATCCATGAATATAATGTGAAACAAATCAAAAAAAAAATTGTCTAAATAGTAAATTGATAATCAAAACAAAATACAAATCAAAATAAAAATAAGGTTTAAATTAAATTAAAATTTAAGAATATGTACAGAAATAACTAATAAGAAAATTGGCGATAAAATATGTAATCAAAACAAACTAAGTTATTAAATACATAAAAGAATAACAAAAAGAACTTACATATTTTCCAAAAGATTTGTGCTTTTATTTTACGGCTTGAAGGCCTTCTCCTCGGTCGATGAATTAAAGAAGCAATTACAATTATGATAAAAAAATTTACACTAATACTATACAAATCTAGGTTATATATATATATTTATTTATATTTTTTTTTTTCTTTTGTTACGTTTAACAATAAAACTGACTCAGAATAACCTCGGTCAGAAGTGATGAGAAACAATGATATGTAAATGAATCAATGAATTAAACTTATGAATGAAAAATATTACTACAAAAAAAAAAAAGAATAACAGAAAACAATAGTAATAAAATGTGAAAAGAAATATGAAAGAATATTTTTTTGAATTTAGGAACCAGAAACGGGACTTATTAAGTTCAAAGTAATTACTTTGTACCTAATACATATATTTTATTATTTTACTTATAAAAATATAAATCTAGTTTATATAATTTAAGCTTAATGATTGACATAGATTAACATTGAAATACAACACAGTAATTTCTTATTCTTTTAGATAAGACGAAATAACAAAATTAATTAAATTTACTAAAAAAAAAACACTTTTAATATACATAAAAAATTAGAGTAGGTATTGTAGACTATCGTGAAAATTTTATGAGGTTTTTTCTCTTCTGATTTATATGTATATATTAAGGAATATCACTTGGTAGTAATTTCCACACAGAACTTTCTTGAAAGTTCCAGCAATATTTATGTACCCAATTAGGTACGTAAAATAATATAATAAAACAGTACCTCTATTTTCAATTAGGTATACCAAAATCACGCAGTGGTACCACGGTAAAAACAACGTGCCTCACTCTAGCTTTTCTTTACTTTTCCTTTTTTTTTCGTGTGTAATGATCGGTTCAATATATAATGTAAAAAAAAAATAATTAAGCACTTATTCTGTAATTCCGGAATTAACTCCTACTCACTAATAAAATAGATATGTTTATACAGGTTTTGGTAATTTCCAATTTCGCACGTAGAATAAATCGTTGTTATATTTTTCTTCTCTATATCAAAATTTGACTCTGACTTTATAGGTAGAATTTTTATAGGTAAATGCCGGAAATGACTAGACCAGCACATGGGTTAATTAATAAGTAAATTATGAATGAAATTTTAAAAGGCGTGTTTACATCTTATCTCAGAGTTGGAGAAGTGATATGTGGTATTTTAAAGTATTAATCGAATAATTTATATCAAACAACTGGAATATCTTTGTTAATATTATTTTTTTTATTTATTATTTATTTTTTACCATAGTTTGAAATAAAAATTGACTGCTATACAGAATGTGTTAAGACTGAACTTTTATTGGAAACTTTCAACACAGTACAGGTTGCCACATTTCCCAAATTTAAGTAAATCTTTATCCTTTTCTAAGCATTCATATATTTCTATTAATGAACTTAAAATAACAAAATAAACAAAAAATGTCTATTTTAACTTAATCGATATTATTATTTTTAGTATTTATCATCTTCCTTAATAAATATTCTATTTCTAATACGATTTTTTATTACTTATTTACATTAAATTTATGTAGACAATTTTTCTAATATTTTAAACTTATTCTACTAATTTTCTATAAAATAATCTGTTGTATCTGTATACATATCTAAAAGATAATAAAGGTCCTTCAAATCTTCAGTATTTTGAATTGATAAAGGCACATAATAAATCCAACGTTTTCTCATTGACGATAGTACAGGGTCTAATGATAACAATAGGCTATTAAAAATATCCTCGTTTTGTGACGTTCTGGAGCATTTCCTGGAGCTGAATAATTGAACGTGTTTAAAATCTGTTTCTTTCTTCTTGAGACTCTTTTGTAAGCTCTGTAAGTGGAAGAATATTTCGTTCAATTATAATTTCGCCATGGCACAATACTTTATGTACTGTTGGTGTCATGTATATAGAGAAACAAGTAGTTCAGATATTTCTGTTGCATATTCTCCAAATCGAGCAGAGTTAATTTTGTGCTTACTATTAATTGCCATTAATAGTATGTTAGTCCTTTCAAGTAACTCTTTCTTAATACCAGTTATTTTTGATGTAGCTTCGAAATTTCCGAAAACCCTTCTTGCTGTGTTTCCATCATTTGTATTACCACCAGTCGGCAGAGGTTTGTCGATGTTTAATCCCGTCTCTTCTCTGAATTCTCTGAATGATTTCCAAATGATTTCATTTCCAAAAAGAAGATGTTTCCGTAATGGGGTTACTAACCTTTCCATCAATCATTGTTAGACTAAGTTGAAAGGATATGTCGAATGTGTATTGGTTTATGGTTATTGAAAGAGGTTGTAAATCATTTATTTCATCTTTAATATATTCCACTAAATCCTTTGTTGTTGTCTTCGACTCCCTTGTGTATTCGAACCAAGTAGGTCTGCAGAAATGTTTTGAACCTGGAGTGGTGTTAAGCCATATATCTTCAAATGAGTTTTTACACTTTGATGAAGATTGCTTTAAGGAATAAGATCGCATTCTTAATGACACCAAAGATGCTATAAATACACTTTTATAATCCGCCATTTTCTTACTTTCACTAGCATGTTTGTATTCAGTAAGGGCTGATAGTCCGTCACATCCCCACTTACAGATTGACACAACGTCGCTATTATTTACTTTTTCCAACTGATCTGCAGAAAAATCTGCAACTATCCTGGTAGCTGTATTCTCAAGCAAAGAAGATAGCTTACACATGCTTCCTTTTCGGTAACCGAAATAGATGGTAAAATAGTTTGCTTTTTTTCTTGAATATCCTTATATGATGGAAGAATTGAATGTCCTTTTTAAAGCAGAGCTCTTCTTAAAATTTGATATTTGTTTCGGCTGAGGTCCAGTTCAAGCATTAAAGCAATTGCTTCTTCCTCTGTAAAATTGGATTGTGATGTTGGAGTAGGTACACTTTCGGCAATCCGTTTAACACGTTTTGGTGATGCTCTATTTCAGCAATATTAATTGCACTCTTAGGTTGCTTCTCCTTTTTTAACATTTCTTTGAATGTATCAGAAACTTCTTCATTAGAAATTATAGAAAGCTTATGGGCCAGTTTTTTCTTCTTAGATTTTGTACTTAAATAATCATATGTCTTGCAGGGTGCTCCAGTTGATATTTTGCACGCCGATATTTCTATATCAGTATCCATCCAATCGGAATGTTTAATTTTTAATCTGTTAGTACGCTGATTCAAGGACTTAATTTTTACGTCATACAACTTTAAAAGGCTCTCTATCTGAGATTTACCAATGACGTCGACTTTTGCATGATATGTAGCTTTTATGAATTCCACTATAGCTTCTAAACGATTAAGATCATTTTTAGCTAAACTCCACAGAACACAACACAATTGTTCATGTTACAATGTAATCACCATGGTAATCAACTTCGTTATGATGTTGATAAGGATTAGCTGCGCATTTATATATATCTATTAGATATATCGCACAGGTATATATATTTACAGGTATTCTATGAATTTTCATCAGGTAAAATATCTGAAAGAGTCAATTTGGGAGAGTACCTATACCGAATTCATTGATATTATATGTTGCTGTTAGGTATCACCGGAAAGGATATTACCTGTGCATTGTCACTAGCTCATAAAAATATAGATTTTGAACCATCAGTAATAGATAAATGCTTCAGCTAGGTATCACCTGAAAGGATACCTGTACATTGCCACTAGATCATAAATATATAAATTTTTAACCATCAACAATAGATAAATACATTTGTTAAGTTTAGGTAAACACCATAAATGTAAACTAATAAAAAACTTATTGATTAAGTTAAAATAGACATGTTTTGTTTGTTTTGTTATTTTAAATTCATTAATAGAAATATATGAATGCTTAGAAAAGGATAAAGATTTACTTAAATTTGGGAAATGTGGCAACCCTATTAAAAATAAAAAATATTTATTAAATATTTTTATAAAAATATTTTGTGTATAAATATTAGTAAAAGTATACAGAAATATTCATAATTTTATAAGTAATTATTCATGCAAAACTAATGGCAAAAGTTGCAAGTTTGTAAAAATATATATACAATAAATTGGAAATATAAAAGTTTAAAGGCGCATATTTCTGAAATGAGGCATGATATTGGCTTGAATCTTTTTGCAAAAGATCGGAAATTATATATGCTAAAGGATAAGCTTAATTTGAAATACATATTTTTAAAATTTCTTTCGCTATTTAGAAATAAACCAAACAAAAGGCCCAATTTGGGATTTTTGGAGAAAATAAAAATTTTTTTAATTGTAATAACATATTTGTTTATAAAGATATCTTAATGAAATTTTCAGGAAATGTGGATCTTATTAATGTAAATAAAAGCGCGATCAGGGGCAGAGTTTTCCTGAATTCCCAAAAATGGGATTTTTTTACATTTTTGGCTATAGAATCCACATTTTTCCGAAATCCCGTAGATTTTGATATAAAACTTTTAACAACATATTGAAGATTCTTAAAATATATTCCGCTTTCCGATTCGTGCTTTGAGAAAATATGGTCTAAAATCAAAACTTTCATATAAAATGGGTCGAATTCGAAAGCGTGTGTACCATGACCAATTGAGTTATTTTAGATAAAAAAAGAGTGTAGATACTTTTGCGGCTAAAAAACACAAAACGTCATCTTTTTTGCAATTTTCAAATTCAAAATCGTTTATATTTGGACACGGTAAAGATATCGACTTCATCGATTTTTTTTTATTCAAAAGATAATTTTGTTCTTTAACTAGTTAAGAAAAAAACTAATAAAATCGGTCGGAAATACTAGGAGATATATGAAAAAACTGGACCAAACGCAAATAACTAGAAAACTATAAGATAAATAGGACATGTAAGCATGTTTTTTATAGGTCTTATCAGGGCCTACAACAATATATGAAAATATTTGAAATCGGTCGAGAAACAAAAATTTGGCAAGTGATTAAACATTTCTTATGTCAGAGGTACCTAACTTTGAGCTCCCTTAGCTCCGCACCTGAGGAGTTTGTTGTGCCTCCCTTCCAAACTTAACATTGTAAACTCCTTTGCTACGCCTATACGAAATTTCATGAAAATCCAACCAGCCGATCAGATGTTACTGATTTATTTCCAAAAAATTTCGATTCTGCCACACTGTGGAATGTAACATAGTTACTTTTCAATTCATTTACACTTATACGACAGTTTTTCATCCATGTCTCCACACGACGGAGGTTTTCGTGGGAACTAAGTATTGCCGTATCATCAGCAAACATAGATACTGTCAGTTCATCTTAAGAAAACTTCCCTGTGGAACACCTGCTTTTATTTCAAATTCTTCCGTCACAAATTCGTTATACTTTACTCTAAATAAACGGTCAGATAAATAGGATTCCAGCAATTTGTGGGCACGTGGTGGTAGTAAACATTTAATTTTATATATTAAACTTTCGTGCCATTCTTTATCGAAAGCATGCGCGACATTTAAAAAAAAAACTGAACAATACTTTTTTAGTTCGAAACATTTCCTTATCTCTCCAGTTAGGCTATTCACTTGTTCTATGGTTCCATGTTTTTCACGAAAACCAAACTGGTGAGCTGGGACGATATTTCTATCGTTCAAGAATGGCACTGAAAATTATTGACAGCACGATTATTGCCACATTCGGAAGGTTTTTAATTATGGATGGTGTTATTGAATCATATCCAGGTGATTCTCTAACATTTATATTTTGATAACTGTATTAATGTCCTCTGGGCTAATAAAAATTATATCGTAATTCGAGGTAGTTTCAGGTGTCTCTCATAATACAAAATTATTTCTTTGGGGATTCGGTTGAAAGACTGAATTTAAATAGCATGCAAATATATTGACTTTATTTTCTGAACTGCGCCCGGGTACTGTCAGCTTACCTTAAAGACTTTAATATCTTTCGCTTCCTTCCATAAGGAAAAATTCATATATTTATTACTTGTTAAACTTTCAATGTAAATTATACTCTGTCGATCCCCTTCTATTTGAAATGCCTTTCTTAGTTTTTTAATTGCTGTAGACAGCCTCAGCTTTGCAGCTGGTGATCTGGTTTGTTGCCACACTCTTCTAAGTTTTCTTTTTCAAGAAGTTTTTCAATGTCATAATTGGAAATATGCTTATTATCTATTTTAATAGTTTGACTTTTTGATTGATCCAAGGCTGAATTAATTAACGATGTAAAGTCGTTGACTACTGATGTATTTTCTATATTTTAAACAATTTGTCCTATAGAAAGTATTCGTAGGATAGTTTGGTATTTGGTATTGGAGAATGGTTAGAAGGTAAGTCATATGAAATTTCTGTAGTTATTAAATTTCGGTTTATATTTTTAGATATAGAAAAATCTATGAGATCTGGAATGTTTCTAGGATTAACCGGCTAGTACGTTGAATGTCCAGAGGAAACGAAATCTATGCCATTTATGCGATTAATTAGTACCTTATAAAGCTGTCTACCTCTGGGATTTATCAGTCTAGAACCCTAGTAAGTGTGTTTGGCATTATAGTCGCCACATGCCAGGAAACAATCTCCCAGTATGTTAAAAAATTCAAAGTTCTCCTTGGTAATTGAAAATCGTGATGGGCAATACACCGAGCTTAGCGTTAAATCAGCAGCGAAACACTCAAGGCCAATAGAAGTTGTCGGCTGGTATTCTATTTCTAATTAATATACCGATACCACCATGTGCTGTACAATCCGGATGATTTGTAAAATAGAATGAAAAACCAGTAATGTAAATTTTTTTTCTATTTGTGAGTTGAGTCTCTGAGACTAACATAACATCAATATTTTGCTGTTTCATGAAGTATGATATTTCCAAGTTATGTTGGTTTAAACCATTTGCATTCCAGAAACACTGCTAACTGCTCAAATAATTTTAAAAAATTTTGCGAGAGGAGAATAATTTTGCATATAAGTACCACTTACTGGTGAAAACATCACAAAAAAGAAACAAGATGATTATGAATATAATTTCATAGAAATACGAACTTTCCGGCGGCCTGTACGTTAACCAAATATTTACCGCAGTCACTTTTATTTGATATTTTCGTTGTTCATTGTTTCCATGAAATACTAACTAGTACTTAAATTAATAAGAATGACAAATTAAAGTGACCTTAATAAATATTAGGCTTTTTAGCAGAAAAAATCATTTCATTCAAATTTGGAAAATTTCAATAAAAATAAATTAACAAAATAAATGTATAAACACAACAAGCCCGGTCCGGAAATTTCCATACAAATTTATATGAAAAATGCGCAATGCAGATCGGTTAAAAAATAAATTTTATTTTAAATTCTCTCGGAATTTTTGTTGTTTTCATTTGCCCTCAAAAAATATTATTATATTTTTTAAAAATTTACATGAATTTAGTAAATTGAAAAAATTTTGAAGTAAAAAAAGAAATGAAAAGAAAATAAATAAAATTGTTGCTTATTTTCCATCGCCGTCTAAGTTTTTGTCTAATTTAATAAAGCGGGCTATGTAATCCGGGCTTGTTGTGTTTATACATTAAGAACATGAAATAGTTATATTGATTTTATCACAGAATATTCGATATTCGGATACTGTTAATAACAACTAAAGAAAAATTAAGTAAAAGTATATAAATAATATAAATGTTTATTCATATAAGCTAAATACTGAATTTTTCTTCGAAGATTATCCATATTTATAGTAAAAAATTAATATTAAAAGCATCAAAAATAAATAAATAAATCGGTTTCTGAATAAATTATTCTAACTCCTCACAACACTAACAATTTAAATCAGAAACTGGGTTGCCTATATAAACAAAATACATTAAATTTTTTATAAAGGCTTACTGCCGTATTCAAAAAGACAAAGCTTTATTGTTAAGCAAAATTACTTAAAGTTGTATTCAAAAACGATAATTCACTTGATGTACTTTTAGTAAACCATTGTTAGCTTTAAATATTTTAAAGTAGGTTCGACCCTACTTTAAAGCTACTTAAATATTATTTCCGTTATATACATATTAAAAAAAATATATTTTCTTGTATATATTTGATTTGATTTCCGGATGTTAAGATTCGTTTCGAAATTAAAAAAATGTTTGTTAAATTTTAACAAAATTTCATATTTCATATAGTGGTGTTGATTTTATCACAGAATATTCGTTATTCGGATATGTATAATTACAACCAACAAGAAGTAATTAAAAGTATTTCATGTATACATAAGTATATTTACAAAAGCTAAATAATGATTTTTTCCAAAATAAAAAACTTATTTATCATCAAAAATGTCTAGTACATCAAAAATAATAATGGAATAAAACAGTTAACGAATAATTTGTTCTAACAACACAACACTGACAATATAAAAGAGAAACTGAGATGGGTTGCCTACAGAAACAAAACACAGTTTATTAGTTAATGTAGACTGCAAACAGTTTTTTGAATACGATTTTCTTAATAGAGAGTTTAAAGACTAAATTGTGTATTAACTAGTTTGTGCATTAAATATATATATTTTTTTAATACGACTGTTAAAATCGTTTTTTGGATACAATATTTTAATAATTGCTTTAAGGGTTAATATAACATATAATATAATATAATATAATATAATATAATATAATATAATATAATATAATATATAATATAACAACTTTCTGCTTCAAACTAAAATTAAGGTATTTTTTTCGCATACGGCTGCAAAACTTTTAATACCAAATCATTTGGAAATTCTTATGAATACAATTTTTATTGCATTCATAGGTAAAAAAAAAGTACTAAAAAGGGCTAACAGCGGAAAATTAATTGCTAACGTTCATAGGCAATTTCATACAAAATTAAAATTTATATACGTTAGGAGTTAAGGTGTAGAATTATACATGTTAACTTTAACGTCGATAAAAGTTCTGCGAATTTGTGGATAAAAATACAGTTATGAATATTTGAATGTCAATAAAGGAAAAATATAAAAATAAAAAAATAGAATAAAAACAAGTTTAAAAAATCAGTCTTTTTAAATAAAATATAAAGATTTATTTGTGAAATTTTTGTCTGAATATTAAGAGATACCAATCCGGGTAAGTATCGCTTTTTGCTAACTATCAACGTTAGATTCAACGGCAGCAACAAAACACAGCTAATATTAAGCCTAGAAACATGAACTTAAATACATATATGGAGTCCTAAGTGAGTAAGAATTCACAAGGGGGACTTTGTGGTAATTTTTTTTTTTTTTTCTCTAATGGTTTTTTTTTATATAATAATTAACCTAGAATTATGAAATTAAGGTCCTACGTTGGTAAAAATTCAAGAGGGGGACTTTGTGGTACTTGTTTGTTCTTCTAATGGCACTCTTTGAATTTTTTATAATATTGAACGAAGAAATGAGACATGAAATTAAAGATATATGGTTCTAAGTGAATGAGAATCCATATTATGTCATTTATACCAAAACAACAACTAGTTGGTTTTTGAAAAACTAAATTTACTAAACCAAATCCTTTACATACCTTGTTTTTTCTCCATTTTTTAAACATATTTTTAACTTTATTTTAAAAATACTTTATGTACAAATTTGTAGCGAGTGGACTGGCCAAAAAAAATAAAACAGCTGGTTGTTCACACCCAACCACTGATGGTGCGGCCAGACTGTTGGCGGCGCTGATATGCTGGCTAGTGACGGGCTAAAGCTCGCGGATGGGGGTAGTTCTGCCAACAGGCCTGGTAACTTGTCCACCTACTAAAAAAATCATTTCAGCTTACGAAAAACTAAAAAAGGAAATGCTGAGGCCCGAAGCAGTTTAGTGGAAAACAAACACCCTGTTACACACAAATGAAAAATTATTTTGGCAGATACTGGTCCAAATGTTTCTTCCCAATATAGAATTATCTCGCCTTGACACTAAATAAATTTTTGAAGTGTTCCCGAAATAGATCACCCCTTACCAATTCACATCTCCTCGATTGCTGACCGTATTATTTAAATTGAGCTTTTCATATTAAATAATAACCCGCTTTAAAATTTTATTTTATTATTATAATATAAAAGTTTTTATTACAAGTAGCGAATTCGAAAAAATTTAATTTACTTTAAAATTAATATTTACAAAAAAGGAAAACAACAAAATTTACCACCAATAATTTCAAGCCGTATTTATTTTAAATGACTGATTTTAACACCCTCTTTTATCCAAAATTTAATTTAAAATTTTCAGGCTAACAAATAATAATATATTCGCAAAAATAAGAAAATTGACAAACATTTATATGCTCAGGTTTTACTAACGCTTAGCGTCTTGGAGTCAGATGGAACAGCAGAAAGGTTTTTGGGTCTTCCGTTATGTGTGTTATTCTATCCTTATATATATATATATATATATATATATATATATATATATATATATATATATATATATATATAAATATATATATATATATATATATATATATATAAATATATATATATATATATATATATATATAATATATATATTTTAATGACTGGTAAAAGGGAGCGAGGTATTCGATTAAAAGCGATTTCATTTAGAAACCTAAAAGTAGACTAGGGTTTTTAAAAATAATTAAACTGGAAGCAAACACATCTCTTGTTTTAATTTTTAACCAACGCAACTTTAAAACTTTTAATGATAAATAGCAAAAATCTACCACAAGTTCAAGCAAATTCCATTTAATTTTTTTTTTTATTTCCCATAAACAGCAAATTTTTAGAAAACTTCCTTTAAGTAGCAATTTTAAAAAAATTTCGTATAAATAGCACAATTTTTCAAAAATTCCCTTAAAATTGAACATTTTCTGGAATATTTTTCGAAAATGTCCAATAATATATATTTATATATATATATATATATATATATATATATATATATATATTCTTATTTTATTTTTAGGTTACTTTTTTTTCTTTAAGGAGAAAAATTTAAAATGGGAATCTCACGATGACGGAATACTTTAAGTAGCAATTTAAAAAAAGTTTCGTATAAATAGCAAAATTTTTCAAAAATTTCCTTTAAATTGAACATTTTCTGGAATATTTTTCGAAAATGTCCAATAATATATATATATATATATATATATATATTCTTATTTTATTTTTAGGTTACTTTTTTTCCCTTTAAGGAGAAAAATTTAAAATGGGAATCTCACGATGACGGAATACTAGGCCTGAGCTCAACCCTGGGACGCTCACGTTTTGCCTAAAAAATCTTCCAAAACAGACTGTTTACTGTTCTACATTAAATACGTGAATTGTTTTTCCTATTCTATCTATTTTTTTATAACATTCTTTTTCTGAATATTTTTCTATACGAATCTAAAGTCTACCAAAAACTTACAACCGATATACCTCACACCCCGGGTTGGTGGTATGTGTGCTGCAACTCCATCGTTGCGTGAGACCTTCAGATGTAGTGACTTTAGGTGTTGGGTGGCGGTATTTGATGGCTTTTTTTATTATTTAATTATACCTTTTTTGGTAAAGTTCTTTTATTTTATTTTTAAGAGTTTTTAAATTATAGTTTTAAATGTGTTTGTGAAGTTTTTTATTTTTTTTTTTTTTTTTATTTATAAGAATTTTTAATATTGAACCTATAAACATGAAACTAAAAATATGTATATAGTCCTAAGCGAATGAGAATCCATAACAGGGGACTGTGGTACATTTTCATTCTTCTAATAATACTTTTTGAATTTTTTCGTTTTTCTAGTATTACTTCTTAAATTTTCTGAAATATTAAACCTACAAACATGAAATTAAAAACACATGGTGCTATGTGGATAATAATTCAAAATGGGAGACTTTGTGGTACACTTTCGTTATTCTAATCGTACTTTTTGATTTTTTTTTTTATAATATTAAACCTACAAATATGAACTTAAAAGTTTGTATGTGGTCCTAAGTTAGTGAGAATCAGTGGAGTCTTTACTATATTTACTCGCATCAGATGCATCACCAGGTGGCGTATTGGGGGGATCAGTTGTAAGGCACATGATCTGACCATTCTGCAAGATGTTGGGTATAGCCCATAGCAGTAGTGTTCAGATCATGGGGTATTATCTCCAGTCCTAGAGATACGTTAAGACTATCACAGATCAAATAAATGTAGCCCACATTAAGTTCAAAGTGGTAGGTAGTAATGCCGACGATCTGAATGATTAGTTGGCGCTTAAACAAACTAATCGCTAAGAACTCTCTACCAATGCCCATGGTACGGGTTGGTTACAACTCTTAGCCTAGTCCGCGTACGCCGTTTCTGCGCGAGGAGGTCCTTTCCCTCTACTTGCATACTCATGGGACAAAATAAGCAACTCAATTAAATATCAAAACCGGACAGACAATGACGGACAGTTGCAGGGCGACAGAACGAGCAGGGAACGGACATTCTAATGGATGGCATTGAGGAAGAGATAATAGGTTCTAAACGGGACATCATCCTTTTACAGGAGGATCAGTTGATAAACCAGCTATCAGAGACGGACTAGCTTTTGGGCATCTCGGGGGATTTCTTTGCTAGGACCAACGCCAACGAAAAACTCAGAGATCTGACTCTCGGCTCTGAAGATGAATATTAGGTCACTGTGATCTCAGTTCGCGCGCAGAGTTAGGAGGAAGATCCGCGAATTGTAGAGGATGGTCGGAGCAAGGGTATGACTTCACTAGATCAGAAGGCCATCCGTCTGTAAGTGGAATCGTTCGCCAGGAAGCGGTAATGCGAGATGCGACGACCGGCGACACAGGCCGAACTAAGGAAGAAAAGGCTCGAAGTAGCGCAGGAGCCTCTCTACATAAAATAGCTTAAATAGCTTGCAGGTAAAGATATGTACCTTGTCAGGAAGCACAAAAGGAAGTTAAAAGATTCGAACGAATCTACGGACCTGCTTGTGACTCTCTGGAATGACTTGTCCTGAAGGATTGTGCGAGGATGCTGACAACACTCCAGAAGCGTCCAGTGAGAGCACAGGAGAAAAGACAGCCTCCTCAGCGATTCATGCCAAAGCAATTAGCTGTGGTATCGGTGAAACAGCCAAGACGACAGCCCTTTTGGGACAGCCGGAAGTAACTGGAGAGCCAAAAATCACCGGAATGACATAATAGAATCCATCCAAGGTTGTTGGGGGTTCTAGGTCTTCTTCATCGAAAGTAACTAGTCACACCCCATCCAGCTCCCTTAAGGGTCAGAACAAGGAAGTCATTAAGAGGGCTAGGTCTTGGGGATGACCAACAGACTTTGATGTCCAAGAAGGCTGTTCACATGCCTTCTAGCTCGATTAAGGGCCCTCATAAGGAGATTATTTAAAGCCGCGGATTGGTCGGTACCCTATCAACGGCGGAAATGAGAAATCCTTCTAATTTCTCAAAAACGCAGTTGCTAAGTGCGACACTTTTTATCCAAGGGTAAAGATTGAGGTGATACTAGCGTCTGAGTTGCCCCTGCTTCTAATAGTGACGTATGATTCCCTTTATCCATTCTAGTGTTGGGAATCATACTTATGGTACTTGAGAACCAATGACTCCTCACAGATCAGTAGAAATTTATGAACACCATGACCTGTAAGGAGAACCAAGGCAGGAACTTCAGATTCGCAGTGGATCAGGAGTCTCTGAGAAAACTGTCAAATTCGGGTTTGGGGTTATCAGGTTTAGGTACACTAAATCTGATAAACCAAAGAGGCTATCAATGGTTCCAATTAATTTGCACCTTAGTGAGGCAGTCTCAAACGAACTGACAAAGAATCTTACTGATTCCAACGTGGATGTAGCCCTTATCTAACAACCTTGAAATAATAACACCAAGGTATGTGGATTAAGGGTCATGGGATACTCTTTATTCACATCCACGGTGGAGAAGATACGATCCACCTTGGATAAAAATTATTTAAATTTTAATTTTTTTTTTTCATTCATTAAGCAGTGAGGACCTTACGGTTATTCAATGATAGGCCACCGGAGGCAGTAGCCTTGTACTCGCATCAGTGTACATGCAAGAATTGGTGGAGCACACAAGACGGAGAGTAACGTACATGATTCTTGGATATGATGCGAAAATGCACCATAACCAATGGGGAAACAGTGACATCAACAAAAGGGGTGTGTTAGTATTCGATTTTATAACTAGTCATAATCCTTATATCTTTATATCCTATATTCAGAAGGAAACAGTTATAGATATAACGCTAGCGAACCAGGGTCGATTTTATTAGAAATTGGGGGGTAGTTATGGATCACTCATTTTTCAATATATCCTATATAGGGAGTAAGATTGTAACAGCTATAGTATAGGATAATTTTACGAAGTATAAGAAGAGAAGGATATAAGACGGGCGAAATGGACATCATGGATAAATTTCTGTGAATCTGTAGACTCTGTAAACGAGTTGTCTAGATTTAGGCCCCTGTGGCAGCTGGATATACAAAACGTATGGACACTTAGTCGACAGAGTCCAGCACGGAATCCCTCAGTTCCTACTGATGGAAAATATCGTCCCATGCTGTAGAAATGTAAAATTTGATAGATAGATAAATAGTGTCAGAGGTAACCTACAGTCGGAATTAGATAAAGGAGGCAGTGATACGATAGATGAGATGATCACTAGAAAGAAGATAAAGTTGAACACCTCTAGGCCATAGAATTCACCAGGCCTTTAATAATATTAGGATAGAGACTATTAGGGAGTTACTAGCATCATTAAAAATATAAGTGACTTTCTGATTCAGTGTAGTTTAATTTTGAGGTCGGACATTTGTGGAAATCCCATTACTCAAATCCCTAGGTACGGACCTCTGTATTGGAGTATATATGCTTCACGAAAATAGATGTATGCACAGAGGCGGGGGTCAACTTCATGGGAACGGTCTTATAGAATGTCGGATAGGTGCAGAGTTTTTCAAGTAGAAATTCTTGGCATGCTCAAAGCCCCAAAATTAGTGAAGAACGTTGACTCTGACTCTGTTGGATTCCTAGTTACTGTGACATTCTGTATGTATGTATGTATATATATATATATATATATATATATATATGTGTGTGTGTATGTATGTATGTATGTCATTCAATCAGATTGTCAATGGAGCCCAAGTACCTGGGTGTTTTCCTGGACAGCAAATTGTCTTGGAGGAGAAATACTCAGGAAAGGGCCAGGAACGATCTTAATGCCTACTACACATGCAGGAACTCTATAGGGCAGAACTGGGATCTCAAACCGATAGTTGTATATTGGATATACACATCGGTTGTGAGACCTATCCTAACTTATAGATGTTCGGTCTGGTGGGAGGCATTAAGAAAAGGAACTTATAGGAAGTAACCTTCTCTCTAAAGTTCAGAAATGTGCTTGAATTGGCATTACAGGTGTCGTAATGCCAATGAATGCACCGAAGGTGGAGAATGGTGTCCAGTGCTGCTTCCAATTGAGGAGTTCGTGAGAGGAATGGTTGTACGGAGCTTATTTAGAATGAAGGAATTAGGATTAGTAGAAAACTTCACAAAGGGGAATGCTAGCATACTTGACGAAGTCGAATTTAATGGACGGACATTATCCTCGGTCGCCCAAACGGATTATTTCGGAACTATAAATGACTTCGGGGCAACTACCGTTTTTTGGGTTTCTGAGGCAAAAATTCCAGGAATTTACAAAGCCTTAGGGTTACTGGAGGAGAAAGTTGAAAGGGATTCTGAGACAACTATATATGTGGATAGTCAGGCAGCACTACTGGCAATGATAAGTCATTGTGTTAGGTCCAAATTAGTATTTGAGTGCAGAGAATAAGATTCTGTTGGATTCCTGGTCACTGCGACATTCTCGGCAATGAAATAGCCGATAAGCTAGATACAAAGGCTCGGAGCTGGACAGGTCTTTTGTGGAGGTATGGGTTAGGATTCCAATTAGATCACATTTCATGGCAGTAAAAGAATGGACTTTAGGAAGAACGAATCATGCTTGGAGGAATAGAACGGACCGCAAGGTATCTAGAGCGTTATTGTGTAAACTAGCAGATTCGAAACATCTTCTGGGCATGAGTCGTGGGAATCTAAGGGTCATTGTGGGTAAGATTACTTGTCACTGCGCTATAGTAAGTGGGACATTGGCACGTCAGACTTCTGTAGGACGCGTGATGATGTGAAGTAGCTAGAGATAGTAGCACATATACTCTGTCATTGTGTAGGGCTTCAGCGTAGTAGACTGAAGTGGTTTGGAAGTCACATGCTGCACGAACTAAAGGAGGTAACGGGCAAAGGACTTAGTAACCTCATAGGGTTCGTGGCTTAGGGTTAGTCGTTTTTGATTGACATGTTGTAGGTTCCACATTTTTCTTCTATTGCCTTATCTACTAAAGTTTCTCCCTCTTTCTTCTGTCTCTTTCCTCTTTTTCTTTCTTCGCCTTTCTTTGACTTGGTGGTGACTTCGCCTTTCTTTTTAACCTAACCTATTATGCAATTTTTTAAAACATTATATATATATATATATATATATATATATATATATAAAGGGTGATCCACTTCGAGGTTCCCTACTTTTTTAAAGAAAAAAAAACACAGAAAATTCAAATTTAATGGGGAATGTTTATTATCATTTAAAAGAACATTCTTTGGCATTTATTTTTTGAAGATTATGTCCATCAAATGTTGGCCGTTGCTACGTCGCAGATGGTCCATCCGTTGAGTCCAATTTTCGATGACTCGTTCGAGCATTTCAATTGGTAACTGGCGAATGACACGCGTGATGTTTTCCTCCAAGGCCTGAATCGAAGCGTGTTTGTCCGCATAAACTTTAGACTTACATATCCCCACAGCAAAAAGTCTAACGGTGTGATATCACACGATCTTGGTGGCCAATGTACCGACCCAAAACGTGAAATTATGTTCTCACCGAAGTGTTCTCTCAATATCCATTGATTGATGCGATGTGTGGGAAGTGGCGTCGTCTTGCTGAAATCAAATGTCGCCGAGATCACGAACTTCAATTTCAGGCATCAAATAGTCGGTTATCAAGGCACGATAGAGGTCGCCATTGACGGTTACGTTCGCACCGGCATCATTTTTAAAGAAATATGGACCGATGATTCCACCGGCCCACAAACCACACCAAAACGTTATTTTTTCTGGATAAAGTGGCAGTTCTTGAATCTCTTCAGGTTGCTCTTCGTCCCAAATGCGGCAATTTTGTTTGTTTACATACACATTGAACCAGAAATGGGCCTCATCACTGAACAAAATTTGCCTCGAAAACGTCGGATCTTCTTGGAACTTTTCAAGAGCGAAGCGATACCGCTTGGGAAGGTCGAGCGGCCTCAGTTGTTGCGCAAGCTGTATTTTGTACGCTTTCAATTTAAGATCTCGACGTAAAATGCGCCAAGTCGTTCCATACGTCAGTCCGAGTTGCTGCGAACGGCGCCGAATCGACTCTCCACGGTCTTCGTGTACACTCTCAGCCGAATATTATCCAATAATGAATGCTGGGTCTCAAAATGGGTGGTGGTGTTGAGAATAGTGCGCTCAGTAGGCTGATTATGTGCCTAACAATACTAAACAAAAATAACATGACAGCAAGACACGACTCACACGTGATCTGTCAAAAAAAGGCTATTGAAAAAAGTATCTCTACTTGAATCACCCTCTGTATAATATAAAATAAATTATTAGGCTCTAACTACTGTGGTTTTTGGTCTGTATATGTAATTAGTATATATATATATTTTTTATATTAGGTGGAATATTTTACAGTGTTTTAATAGTTTTTGTACTGCATTTATATTATTTGTGTTGATGGTCCTTAAAAGATCTATAAAACATATTTTATTAAAAAGTGTTAGCTGTGCGTTGTTAATTATTTTACAGTTAAAAACTAGGTGGTTTATATTTATGAGATTTGTATTGCATAGTGGACAGTTTTCAGCTAAAGAGTTGTTAAAGTAATGCCGGTTTGTGATGTAGGTGTGTCCTAATCTTAGTCGTACATATTTTTGCAGATTCATTCTTGATATATCTGGAGGATAAATTGGTTTGGTGTTGTTTGGGTTGATTATTTTGTAGTAGTGTTGGTAGTTATTCCAGATTTCAGATTTAGCTGTTTTTAAGTTTTCTTTAATAATATTTATAATGTCAATTTTGTTGGATGTTGGATAATGTATAATAGGGGCATGGGATGCAAATTTTGCTGCTTCGTCTGCTATGGTATTACCTTCTATTAAAATGTGGCTTGGAATCCACATTATTTTAAATTTGGTATGAAATCTTATAAGCATGTCCCTTATTTTTGAGATTGTGGTGTTTTTGTTTTTGATATTTTGTATGGCCATTATGGTGGATTTTGAGTCTGTACATACTATATATTTCCCTGGAATATTTTTATATTTATTAAGTGTGTAGAAAATAGCTATTGATTCAGCGGTGAAAATGGAATATCTGTGGTCCATTTTTGCTAAGAAATCCGTTTGTAGGTTTTCGTTGATAACTGCAAAGGATATGGAGAAGTCTGTTTTTGATCCATCGGTAAATAGTAGTTTCCAATTTTTGTTTTTGAATGATGAAGAAATTTCATTGAAGATGGATTTGTATGTGTGATTGGAGGTGGAGTCTTTGGAAAAGTAAATTAGATCCAGTATAAAACTGTTGTTTTTTAGTTTCCAGCTGGGTTCAGATGGAAAATATATTTTTTGAGGTTTAGTGTTGATACCTAATTCTGTAGCTTGTTTTATAGATATACATAATGTGGATGGAAATCTGAGAGGAGCTTCTGTTTGGATGTATGATATACGATTCAAGAGGTGTTGTTCTGCAGGGAATATTATTTTTACAATTAATTTGGATGTTAGAAAGTTAATTCTTTGTTGTAAAGTGGGTAATCCGGATTCAGCTATGATATTTTTTATTGGTGTAGTTCTTAAAGCTCCGAGGCTGATTCTAATTGCTGAATTATATATGGTTTCAATTTTTTTTAGTTGGTTTTTATAGGTTTTTCCGTATATAACGAGTCCATATCAAGTTTAGACAATATTATGCTACGTGCTGTATTTAACATGGTTGTTGGATATGTGTTACTGTTTTTTGCGGCTAGGCAATAATAAGTTTTAATAAGTTTAAACGGGATGTTAAAGACTTTTTTAGGTAGTCTATGTGTTGCATCCATGAAAAATTTTTGTTAAAAATTATCCCGGTTATACGGTTTCAATTTGATTATCTTGTATCACGATATTGTTATTGTAATTGCATAGTGTTTTTTACAGTGGTTTTTGAAAAAGATATTTTAGCACCGGTGTTATTACACAAGATTTCTAGTTCAGCAAAGAGATAATCTATTTCGTTGTGAATAAAATTTGAACTGCTTTTAAATAATATATATAAGTCATCTGCGTATAAGGCATGCTTAAAGTATTTGTGGTTTGCAATTATTTTGTTTAGTTTGTCGGTAGCAATTTGAAAGAGTATTACTGGGAGTGGAGAGCCTTGTGGGATCCCATTGAATAGTGGTTTAATATCAGAATATACGTTGTTTATTTTGATTCTAAGCTTTCTGTTTGTTAAAAAGGCGTATACAAAATGAATTCTTTTTTACCAAGCTTCCATTGTTTTAGTTGTCCGATTATGGTGTGTACCCCAATCCGGTCAAAAGCTTTCTCGAAATCTATCGATAGAATTGATAGATGGTTTCTATGAGATAAAGTGGACGCTGTAATATGATCTATATATGTTAGGGCATCTAAGGTTCCCTTGTTGGACTTACAGGCAGTTTGGTAAGTGCTTAACAGCTTATTTTTTAGAAGAAACCATGTTATTCTTGTGGCTATTATTTTTTCGAGGAGTTTTGATGCGCATGGTATTAGGGAAATAGGACGATATTCGTCTATTGAGGTTATATTTTTTTAGGTTTGGGGACTGGTACTATTGTGGATATTTTCCATTGTTGTGGTATGATGCCTGAATTAAAGATGTTGTTAAATAGATTTATTAATGTGTTTTTGAATTTGGGTTGTACATTTTTTAACATCGGGTATGAAATTTTGTCATATTCAGGGGTTTTTCCTTTAAGTGTCTTGAGTGTAGAATTTAATTCGAATAAGGTTATTTCATCATCTACCAATTTAGCTGAATTGTTTATTGTATAGTTTATTATGATATTTGACAAGTTCTTTTGTTGTATAAAGGTTGCGTTGAAATTTTCGTCTGTGACCATTTATTAGCAAAGAGATTTGCAATGTCTAAAGGGTTACATATGCTTTGATTGTTATCTTCAATATATCGAATATAGTTTGAGGTATAATTTCCATGAAGTTTGCGTAGGTTATTCCATATTATGTTAATTGGTGTATTAGGGTTAATTTGGTTGGTAAATTTAAAAAAGGATTCCCTTTCGGCTAATTTGCTTTTGAGTTTGAAATATGCGTTTGCTCTCTTATAGTTGATAAGGTTTTCTTTTGTGGGGTGTTTTTTGAATTTGTTAAATAGCTTTTGTTTTGTTTCGCGTAATAATTGTAGTTCTTTGTTCCACCAGTATGTGAATTTCCTTTTAACGCTATTTTTGTAATGTAGAATGGAAGCATTGGCTGCTGCTATTATCTCATTTTGTAACTTGGAGCATTCTTTGTTGATGTTGGATAATAATTCTCTTAGCGTATTAGAACTAAGTAGATGTTGAAATTTTGCCCAATTAGCTTTTTCTGTATTAAAACGTATACGATTTTGTTTAAAGTTAGTTATTGTTTGATTTTGTTTATTTATTGTTATAAAAATGGGGTAGTGGTCACTTCCATGTAGATGAGATATGTCAACATGGGTAAATGTTGATCTTGTTGAAAAGTGTGTGGGAGATCCATCGTTGAGTAAAATCATATTAGATTGCGTTAACATGTTTTCTATTACTTTACCTCTGGTTAGCGTAATTGTTGATCCCCAAAGTGTTGAGTGGGCATTAAAATCCCCTAATATGATTGTCTTTTGGTTGTTATTTGCAAAGAGTGCTGATAGTTCTGTGATTGGAAGACGCTGTGAGGGGTTTAGGTACACTGACATTATTTTAATATTGAAGCCAATAAACGCATCAACAGTGACAGAGAAGTTATTGGTAGAGTTTGTGAATGAGTGTCTTATATTATTTTTTATATATAAACCGGTACCACCGTAATTACGTAAGTTGGTTGATAAGTTAGATGTATATCCATTAAGTTGTATGGGATAAATTGAGTGGTGTGTTTCCTGTAATGCAATGATATAAGCATGGATTAGAATTTGTAATTCGTGAAGGTTGTTATTAAAACCGTTGCTGTTCCACTGTAAAATTTTTATTGCTATTTTGCTTAAATTAGGATTATTATTTTTATTTTATTTGGTTTTATGGATCCAAATTTAGTTCTTCTGTGTCGATTTCGCTTCTTCTGTTTAAAATCTTGGCTGGTATTGTTTGGGGGTCATGTTGTGTTGGGTTGTTGTGTAGTTGTTCGTATTTGTTTTATTTGATTTTGTATGATGGGGTATTGTATTGTTGATATAATTTGTAGTGTTTATGCCTTGCTGACTTCTGTTTAAGATATTTAGTTCTTCTGTGTCGATTTCGCTTCTTCTGTTTAAAATCTTGGCTGGTATTGTTTGGGGGTCATGTTGTGTTGGGTTGTTGCTTGTTGTGTAGTTGTTCGTATTTGTTTTATTTGATTTTGTATGATGGGGTATTGTATTGTTGATATAATTTGTAGTGTTTATGCCTTCCTGACTTCTGTTTAAGATATTATCAATGTTTGTTGAAATCTGTTGTAGTTTTTCTTTTGTTGATGATTCTTTTATTTTCGTATTATTATTGTAGGTTTTATTAGTGTTTTCTTCGTTGTTGCTTTCTGTACTTGTCTAGTGTGCAGAGTGGTTTTCTTTAGTTTGTTTTTTCTTTCTTCTATAGCTGATTCAAGTGATTCAATAGGTACTTCGTATGTTTGTGTGCTTGTTAATTGTAATGAAGCTTCTTTATAGGAACAATTTTTTACCGTTTTAATTTTTAATATTTCTTGTCTTTTCTTAATTATTGGGCAATTTTTGTTGGTGGATTGGTGGGGGTGGTTACAGTTTATACATTGTATTTTTGTACATGGTGTAGGATCATGAACAGTAGATGCACAAATATTACAATTTTCGTTGCTATTGCAATGCTTACGTGTGTGTCCAAGTTTGAAGCATCTTTTCCATTGTATGGTATTAGGGATATATGGTTCTATTTTACAGATAAGAAATCTTTGGGTAATTCATAAAGGTTAAAGTGAAGTATATGTAACGGGGTGTTTATGACTTTATTTTCATGATATTTTGTTATCTTTTTGCAGTCTGTGACTCCTTGATCCTTCCTTTATTTCTTTTTCGCTGAGATCGCGTAGGGTTGGAGTAACACCTTTGATAGTATTTAGAGAATTGTGGTAAAAGCTTTCGATGGGACAAACTCCTGGTAAGATTGTTGCCTTCAAGAAGCGGTTAGCTTGGGCTTCATTTTTTGTTAGGATGAGAAGATTTCCGTCCCTTGTGTAAGTTGTTTTTTGAGTTGGTTCACTTGAAATTCCTTCTAGAGCTTTAGCAACTAAAAAGATATTGACGCTTTGAATTGGTTTTTCTGGAATTTTATTTTTTATAATTATAAATTTGGGACATTGATTTTTGGTGTTATTTATATATTTGGACTTTATTGTTGGAAAGTCGGAGGAATTATTAATGTTGAATTGGCTATTATTTTTTTTCCTTTTTGGCGATGGATCTAAGATCGCTTAGTAATTACCTCCGGAGGAGGTTTCCATTATAAATTTATCACCAGACCAATTCGATTAATGTGAAAACTAAACGAAAATTTAAATTTTTAACTGTTTATTTATTAAAATGAATATATGTATGTATATGAGAGAGGATTAGAGAAACCAGTTTTACGAAAGCGCGACTGATAAAGAACGAACTGTATTCAATGAGCACTTGTTATTGACTGGATATGAGAATGAATTAAAATTAAATATTAAAAATTAAACATGCTAATTTCAAAAACTCGGTAATAAATGAAAACATTGAATTGGTATAAAAATCTCAATTTGCCACTTAAAAATAATTGATTGCAAAAAAATATTCTTTATTAAAATTATTAATAAATTTTTAAGATTCATTATTATAGCCCAATTTTAATGAAAAGAAGTTCGCTTTAATTACAGATATTAGTATCGTAATGAGTTACGTATATTTTGTTAACAATTAAAATGTTTTGGTATTTTACGGATATAACGAACAACGTTTATTACGAATTAAATTTGTCAGTCCCTTGGAGTTCGTTATAGACGTGTTCGACTGTATTTAAAACAGAAATTGTACAAATTGTTTTATATTTGCTGTACACAGTTAAGTTTTTAGCAAAAGTGTAATGTAATAAAAAAAAGGGTGAAATTTAGTTTCCAAGAAAAATACATAAAATTCAAAAATCTTAATTAAGGCGCCCATAGACACATACTGTTATTTTTGTGAAAAAAAAAATCGTATAAACAAAAAGAATTTAAAATATTTTTTTTTCTTAATTTAAAAAGTCAGCTAAAATTTTCATAAATGACAAGACACTTTCAGGGTGTAATAAAGCAGAAGGCATTGTATTCTGCTAACTATAAAAGTATTCTTCGGCCTTAACACTAACAAAAAAAATATATATTTTTCATCAACGGTTCAGATTTCATTCAATTTTTTGTATAACTACAAATTGTTTCAGCTTGAAAAATTACATTTGAAATTGTAACTTGACAACTTCTAAAATATCTTGACAATAAAATTCATTCAATGCCGTCTGACAATACTAGTTCTGTGTGAATAAGGTCCACTTTTTGGTACTTTTTCGTTCTTCTTCAGCCTAGAAACATAAAATGGAAGATAAGTGAATGGGAATCCTTAAGTGATTTTTTTACTTTTTCGTTATTTTAATATTACTCTTTGAATTTTCTGTAATAATTAACCTAGAGACATAAAATTAAAGATATTTGATTCGATATGGGTGACAATCCACAAGCTCATTCACATTCTTCTCTGCTAAAAAAAATTATGTAAATAATTTGGTAGTTTTTAAACCTTAGAACGTTAGGAAATAAAAAACTTGTACTTTATTGGTACCCTTCGAATATTCTAAACCAAAAGCATAGAAATAAATTTAAAATAGTATTTTTTCTTTATCAGAAATATATCAAACATGCCTTTGGTACTTCTTGAAAATCCAATTATTTATGTATTTTACTTTTGGTATTTTTTTTAACTAAAATATTTAATAATCCAATTTTTTAATTGGATGATATATATACTTCGGTAGTTTTTTGTTACCCTGTGTTATTTAATGATGAACTATAAGGGGTTTTCGAAGTGGTATTTTCAAGGAGGCATGAACTTGGAATCATTAGAAGGTGCGATTGAGATGTTTGCTATTAATTTTCTGAAAACACCAATATTATAACTGTTCCCACGGGAGTTAGGATTCATAGGTTAATTTTAAGGGGTTTTCCACTTTTGGTATTACATTTTGCTTTTTTTCTAAATAAAAAAGCTACCAAGTTTATATCTAGTTTATGTAGGAGTCTCGCAAGTCTACTAAAGCAGTAGCGGTTTAAATGCTAGTATTTAGATATTTCTATTTTTTAGGAGCAATTTGAGAAGGTTCAGGGTAAAAAAAGTATTTAGGGGAAAAAATCATCTAAAAATTTTATCAAGCCGGGAATCTTTAACGCCATAAAGTCGATTCAAAATTTGTTAGGAACATAAATTTCGCGTAAGAATATGAGAACACAATTGATGGAAACATAATTTATTGAAAATATCATTTCGGAAAACCCAGTCTTATAGTACAGACCGTGAAACGCCTCAAATAATATCCTCATGAACCCAAAAGTATAAAAATTACGTAATATCAAGTAAACAAACAAATATTTATTTTATAGATGAACTATAAAAATTAAATTTCACAAATCTCACAGGAATCCAAAAACTACAAAATTGGGAACATTTTAACTCCCTGTACAATAAAACATAACGGCGTTGGTAACATAACGGTGAGGGTTACTACCATAACAAATTGTCAGTCAATATTCCAGAATCAATGAACTCAAGAATGATCTTGCAGAGAAATAATGTTTCCTCCAATTGTATTCTTATATTCCCAGAATAAACTTATGTTCTTTTGAAACGACTTAATGGAATTAAAAGTTCCTGGCTTGAGAAAATTTGTTGGTGATATTCTGTTCCAAAAAAAATTTTTTTTTTTGCTTTTAAATTTAAATTGCTTTTAAATGCTGCCTTCTAACTGAAAATAAAATTATTTAACTATAATGATCGATTTCGGTACTAAGGATTTGTTCAAACCTTCTATTTTCCCCATATATTTCACGTTTCTATTCTAAAGAATTAAACGATCCTGAAAATATCATAATCCTGCAAATTTCAAAAGCTAAGTTGATTTTTTTAATTGATTTTAAAACATTATCTGTGTAGTTTTTTAAATTATTGGAAAATTTTATTTATCTGCAAAAATAAATTACATTTTTCCTTCTTATTCGCATTTTCTTTGTTTACTTCATTTATATTTGCTAATACCCACAAATATTTTAAGTCGAATTTCTACAACAGTGCATGTCATATGTTTTTCCTAATCCAGTACCTTTAAGTACAACACTTGGTTTGTGAAATTAATAAATACTCCTAACAGTGACATCTAATGAATATATTATCATTATTACCCAGCGAACAATACTGCTTAAATAATTTTCATTAATTCCCTATAACGAACTGTCTAAATATTAACTGTAATATTTCCGGAACGGAACGTATGGTATCTTTCTGATTATGTTTAGGATACTATCATTTAAAATGTAGTGGTCTTAGGGCTCGTGATGTAGATGCACTCCTCGATGTCTCTAAATCCTTACATTGAACTTGTCCTAATTGTAGGAAAGTAAGCTCTGAATTTTACAACTTTTTTAAAAGCTGTAAAGGAGAGTTTGAGTAACTAAATAAAGACTTTATGTCTTTACAAGGTAAACTCACTAAATTTGGAGAATTATTTACTAATTATCCAATTTTGGATGAATTACCCAAATCCAATCGTAATTTATCTTCCTGAGACGGAAGTAGCTAGCTGATAAATATTTAATTATTCCCATAAAATATCCTTCATCGGAAATTAATGATATTTCCAGTTCTCCTTTTAGATCATAATCTTCCATTAACCACTTCAATTAATCCAATTTCTTCACTATTAGTCACAGTTTCTCCATTGGAAAAATAGTGAAGAGTATCCATATCCATCATTAACTCCAATCTCATCTTCAAATAATACACCGAATCCATCGATATCATCCCTTGAGACTGAAGCTGAACCTAGAGAACTGCGAATACCTTTGCCAAGATAAACTACTTTTTACCATCAGATTTTATCATGAAACAACCGTAGATGATATAAGGAACCATATGAAAGGTAAATGCAATAACGTTATTCCTGATAATGCAATATTTACAAAATAAATGCAAGAAATAAATCATCATTCAAGATTATTGTTTCTTTTGAATTATTTGATCAAGTTATGAATCCAAATTTCTGGCCGAAAAATGCTCTTGTATGAGAATTTATTTACCGCAAAGATGGATAATGTTATTCCAGTATCCTACATAAAGTCAAAAACTGAAACCATCCTTAAGTTTTAATATTATATATCAGAATGTTAACAGAATAAATACAAAACTTTCCGAAATAGTTACGATTTTGAATTCAAGTAATCCGAGATCATGTGTGATAATTATAAATTTTTTAGAAGAGAAGTGTTGGTAAATTCGGTGGTGGTGTTTTATTAGCCGTGTCAAATGAAAACCCTGCTGAAGAAATCCTAATAGATAACTCCTTGAATACTGAAACAATTGCTGTTGTCATAAAAATCAAAAATAAGTCAATGTACGTAACATGTAACACATATAACATATATTCCTCCTAATCTGATTCTTTGGTGTATGAAAATTATTTATTGGTAATTAAATCCATTGCTGATAGACTGAATTCGTATTACCACTTAGTTACACTAGGTGACTTTAATATTCCAACGGCTTCCTGGGTCACATTACATACGTCCTTATACCCATAAATCCAATTGATTGGATAGAACATTTCTTAAAGTCTCTCTCCGAATTAAATATTTTCCAAATAAATGGTGTTTCTAACCGTAACAACAGAATGTTACTTATTATTTGTAAATAATACTTCCTAATACTTCGATTAAATCATCTAACTTCAGATATGAACACCAATTGCACATAAAACTGAAGCCCCTAGTGTTGTCCTGACACTTATGCTTTAATCGCACCAATTTCCAAATAATGAATCAACTATTGTCCAATGTAAACTGGTTTGAAATACTATCATTTAACGAAGATAGAAGTAATTTTGATCAAGTTATACATAATTTTTATTCCAAACTAGAGATGTGCATCGCTAAGGCAGTTCCTTTGGAGAAACAAATTAAAACAAATGGAAAAATTGGAAAACTCGAATCAAATGAATCGTATGTTAAAAAATTTTATGAAAAGTAATAATATGTCAAACATATCAAACATTGTCAATATTTTATTGCTAGAAGCTGCTATAATTTGGAGAATAAAAGATGTTATAATAATTATCTCCATAAAATGCAATTAGACATTAAACGAATCCCGAAAATGTTTTATAATTTTATGAATACCAAGTGAAAAATTTTCTCATATCATATTACAATGAAAATTAATAGTGCAATGTTTTCTAATGATAAAGACATAGCAAATACATTTTTCTGATTTTTTTGGATCAACACTTTCTTCAAGGAGACATAATAATAAACAATATCCATTTACCACATTCACCATCGATTAATATATTGTATCTGCATATTGAAACAGCTTTAAAATATTTAAAAACTATAAGAACTTCATTCAATCCTGGCCCTGATGGTATTAACACATGTATCCAGAAAAACTGTTCGGAAGTATTAGCAATGCCTCTTACTTACATTTATAATAACTCTCTTAAGATCGGTATGTTGCCAGAAAGATGGAAGAACTCCTGTATAATTCCTCTTTATAAATCGAGTAGTAGAAGTGCAGTGACAAATTATAGATCAATTGTAATGCTTAGTGTCATTGCTAAACTATTTGAGAAAATTATAATATCGATATTATCGCCACAAATTTCATCCATAATATCAAAAAGGCAGCATGGATTTTACTATGGACGAACAATATCTACCAACCTAATAGAGTTAACATCACATATTAATTCCGGTTTTCGAAGAAGATTGCAAACTGATGTAGTATATACAGATTTTAGTAAAGCCTTTGACAAAGTTAACCACGATCTATTAATTGCTAAAATAAATAATATAATAGATGCAATTGGATTCTATGGTAACTTCCTTAAGTGGATTTGAAGAATCGTAAACAATGTGTAATGTTCAATAGAACAATGTCGAACTATCTGAATAGTGGCCACAAGGCCACTATTATTTCTACTTTTTTATAAATTCTATTTAACATTACAAGATCCTAATGAATGCAGATGATGTAAAGCTATTTCTAACTTTATCAAATGAAGAAGACGTACTAAATCTACAATCCGATATATCCAGTTTTAATAATTAGTGCAACATTAACCTAATGAAACTGAATCTTAAGAAATGTCATTGCATGTCTTTCTCTAGATATTCCCCAATTTGAAATGATTACTATATTGGTGATACAAAATTGAACTCAGTTGATTCCTTCATTGATTTAGGAGCAAATTTTTATAAAACAAACTCAACTTCAATAATAACTGTGAATAAGGCATATGGTGTTTTAAGTTTTATAAAACTGTGGTCGAAAGAATTCACTAATCCTTATGTGACGAAGAGGCTATTTACTAAATTAGTTAGGCCTATTCTAGAGTCCGGTTCAGTAATCTGGGACTCAAAATATAATGTTTACATTCGTAAACTTGAATCAGTCCAAAAACAGTTTCTCCTTTTTTGCTTCCGGAGCCTAAGATGGAATCGTGATTCAAATCTTCTTCCGTAGCTGTTTGGTCCATTGTTATTGTTAATGGAAATATTGCTAACAAATATCTCATTAGTAAAATATTCATTAATGTTCCAAATAGACAACTTAGATCATATGTTCTAGTTTATATCGATTTCCATAAATAAATTTCGCAGATTTTGATCCACTTCATAGAATATGCATCGAGGTGAATAAATAAATTATTTATTTTGCTGATACTGGTACTGAAATTAAACATTTATTAATAAGCTATTTTAATTCCAATAATTTTGTGTAGGACAGTATTTAGTATACATAGTATATTGTTTTAAGTATATACATTCAATTCAATTGAAATTTATTTTCAGATTTGTAAAATCTATAGCTGATTTAAATAAATAAATAAAAAGATACTTTTTAATACAAATAGTTCTCGGAATTAATGATCATCAATAATTCTTATCTATTTTCAGTTTTTAATTGTTAATATCGTTATCGAGATTTAAACAAATTAAAGCTCCGAAAAAAATTGTAAACAATTTTGAAGAATTTACTGTCGACCCTATTTTTTGTTCGCAAGGACTATTTGTGATTGAGACAATATCCTGTTATTGGGATAATGTTTAAGGATATTATTTTTGTATAGGTTTATAACTCAATGTATTCGCAATGATTTGGCACTAAAAGTTTTATTGCTTTGAATAAAATTTTGTCGAAAACTCGCAAAATTTTAAATATAGTTGACCCTATTTTTATCCATAACTATATGTCCATATTCTTTCATATATTCTTAAAATTATGACTTTTTATGTATTTTTTATTTATTTATTATTTTATTATTATTATTATTATTATTATTATTATTATTATTATTATTATTATTATTATTATTATTATTATTATATTTTTTTTTTTTTTGCTTTTATTTTATTTGTTTGTATAACAAAGGAGGCCTTCAAGGCCCATAATGTATTACTAGATTTCTATTCATAAAATATTTATATATACTATTTACATTCATAGAATAAAGTATAATCATGTTTGCAATTAATTATTTTAATATAAAATAAATCATTAAAATTTTAATTGAAATAAAAAAATTGTACACCCTTAAATTTATGACTTGACATGTAAGTTATTACGAAAGTTGGTATCAGTGATGACTTTTTTACATTGATGATATTAGTTTGATATATGAATTTGATACACAGTACTGTACAGAACGTAAGCAACAAAGTTTGTGTTACCCTAAAAATTCACTTATTTTTCAATGTATCCAATTTGGAACAAAACTAATTTTATAAAATTTTAACATAACTGAATATTAACAAAAACTTGTGCTGTTTAAGATGTGAATCTTACAAAAACGAGAAAAAACCGTTTGTCCTCCATATAAAAGTGTACACAACGAAAGCAACAAAATTTCCAAATATTAAAAACGTATCAAATTTTTAAAATTTTATGGGATTTTTCTTAAGTTAATGGCAGTTTTATAGTAAAAATATTTGAATGCAACGATATTTTCTGAACTTTTTATTTTTTCTTTACTAATTTTCTTAATTATGGTTTGTGAAAGAATATCGCGATGCATTAAATTTTAAGAACGGAAAGTAATCCAGTTTCATACCAAACATAGAACATGTAGCAACCCGCATTTATTATTTATATTACCATTATCATTATTATTATTATTATTATTACTATTATTATTATTATTGTTTAAATTTAACGATCATTCTTATACCATACAAATCTATCATGCACATTATACTTGAATACAACTCTTAATCTTTTGTTATATTACATTTGAATGAAACTGTATATTTTTCAACTCAACTGATATAATTTGAATTTAACGTTTGCTTAGAATACAACACATAATCTTTTGTTATATTACATTTGAATGAAACCCTGTTCATTTTTGAACTTAACTGATACAACTTGAATTCAACGTATGTTTATGTTTTCTCTGCATTATTATTTTTATCTTTGTTATATTACTTATTTTTGCAACTAAGGATATGTGAACATCTAAAATTGCTATAAAAGCAACATGATTTGTATGGAGAAAGTCAATCAGCATTCTAGCGTTAAGATCATTGTCCAGGCTTACTAAACAAAGGAAAAAGCTAATAAAGTAAATATTTTAAATCCACTACACGGAGTTTGTTTTATTTTATTGAAAAATCTAAGTACAATGTTCGGAATAAGATTGTTTCAAACAATTGTATTTAAGGGCTATAAATTAATTTCGGAAGCACAATTCAAAAAACTATGATTTTTCGTTAAATGTATAAGAACTTCTACCGAAAACTTCGTTCAGTTATGATTAAAAATAATATGTTAACGTACTACAACAATGGATTTGATTGCATAAATTTATCATGTAATCTTTCAAATCTAATAATGGATTATTCAAGTAGAGATACTTTTTTCAATAGCCTTTTTTTGACAGATCACGTGTGAGTCGTGTCATGCTGTCATGTTATTTTTGATTAGTATTGTTTGGCATTTCATAATGGAAAGACTTACGCCTGAACAACGTTTACAAATCGTTCAACTTTATTACGAAAATTCACGTTCTGTGAGGAATGTGTTTCGTGAACTTCGCTCAACTGACGGTCAACATAATCGGCCTACTGAGCATACTATTCGCAACACCATCACCCATTTTGAGACCCAGCATTCATTATTGGATAATATTCGACCGAATAGACTACGTCCAGCATGCTGTGAAGAAAATATAGCGACCGTAGCTGAGAGTGTACACGAAGACCGTGGAGAGTCGATTCGGCGCCGTTCGCAGCAACTCGGACTGACGTATGGAACGACTTGGCGCATTTTACGTCGAGATCTTAAATTGAAAGCGTACAAAATAGAGCTTGTGCAACAACTGAAGCCGCTCGACCTTCCCAAGCGACATCGCTTCGCTCTATGGGATCTCGAAAAGTTCGTTCAGCGATTAGGCCCATTTCTGGCTCAATGGGTATGTAAACAAACAAAATTGCCGCATTTGGGACGAAGAGCAACCTGAAGAGATTCAAGAACTGCCACTTCATACATAAAAAACAACGGTTTGGTGTGGTTTGTGGGCCGGTGGAATCATCGGTTCATATTTCTTTAAATATGATGCCGGTGCGAACGTAACCGTTAGACTTTTTCTTGTGGGGATATGTAAAGTCTAAATTTTATGCGGACAAACCCGCTTCGATTCAGGCCTTGGAGGAAAACATTCGCCAGTTACCAGTCGAAATGCTCGAACGAGTCATCGAAAATTGGACTCAACGGATGGACCATCAGCGACGTAACAACGGCCAACATTTGATAGACATAATCTTCAAAAAATAAATGCCAAAGAATGTTCTTTCAAATGATAATAAACATTCCACAGTGGGGCAGAATAGAAATTTTTTGGAAATAAATCTGTAACTTCTGATCGGCTGGTTGGATTTTTATGAAATTTGGTATAGGCGTAGCAGAGGAGTGTACAATGTTATGTTTGGAAGGGGGGCACAACAATCCCCCAGTGGCGGAGCTACGGGGGCTCAAAGTTAGGTACATCTGACATAAAAAAATTTTTAATCGCTTGCAAATTTTTTGTTTCTCGTCCGCTTTCAAATATTATATATTGTTTTTTATATTGTTATAGGCATTGATAAGACCTATAAAAACATGCTTACATGTCCTATTTATCTCTTGTAGTTTTCGAGTTATTTGCGTTTGAATTTTTAAGCACCATAATTTTGCTTGCTCTTGGTCCAGTTTTTTTTCATATATATCCTAGTATTTCCGACCGATTTTATTAGTTTTTTTCCTTAACTAGTTAAAGAACAAAATTATCTATTGAATAAAAAAAATTTGAAATCGATATCTTTACCGAGTCCAAAAATAAACGATTTTGAAATTGAAAATCGCAAAAAAGACGACTTTTTGTGTTTTTTTAGCCGAAAAAGCATCTACACTCTTTTTTATCTAAAATAAAATTTTCTTTAGCAACATATAATAATTTTACTCTTTTCTGAAAGGTAACTTCACAGAGATGACTTTAAGGTAAAAAACAAGCCCAATAACTCAATTGGTCATGGTACATACCCTCCCGAATTTGACCCATTTTATATGAAAGTTTTGATTTTAGACCATATTTTCTCAAATCCCAAAGCACGAATCGACAAGCGGAATATATTTTAAGAATCCTCAATATGTTGTTAAAAGTTTTAAATCAAAATCTACGGGACTTCGGAAAAATGTGGATTCTATAGCCAAAAATGTAAAAAATCCCATTTTTGGGAATTTTGATTAGTTTATTTGGGAATTCAGGAAAGCCCTACCCCTGATTGAAATTTGGTTAACGCGCTTTTATTTATATTAATAAGATCCACATTTCCTGCAAATTTCATTAATATGTCTTTATAAACAAATATGTTATTACAAATAAAAAATGTGTATTTTCTCCAAAAACCTCAAAATGGGCCTTTTGTTTGGTTTATTTCTAAACAGCGAAAGAAATTTTGAAAGTATGTATTCCAAATTAAGCTGATCCTTTAGCATATATAATTTCCGATCTTTTGCAAAAAGATTCAAGTCAATATCATGCCTCATTTCAGAAATATGCGCCTTTAAACTTGTATATTTCCAATTTATTGTATATATGACTATATTTTTACAAACTTGCAACTTTTGCCTTTAGTTTTGCGTGAATAATTACTTAGAAAATTATGGATATTTCTGTATACTTTTAATAATATCTATATACAAAATATTTTTATAAAAATAATTAATAAATATTTTGTTTTTTTAATAGGCTTACCACATTTCCCAAATTTAAGTAAATCTTTATCCTTTTCTAAGCATTCATATATTTCTATTAATGAATATAAAATAACAAAACCTAATACCTAACCTAAATATAATAACAAAACCTAATACCTAACAGCAACATATAATATCAATGAATTCGGTATAGGTACTCTTCCAAATTGACTCTTTCAGATATTTTACCTAATGAAAATTCAGAGAATACCTGTAAGTATATATACCTGTGCGATATATCTAATAGATATATATATATATAAATGCGTAGCTAATCCTTATCAACATCATAACGAAGTTGATTACCATGGTGATTACATTGAAACATGAACAATTGTGTTGTGTTCTGTGGAGTTTATTTAAAAATGATCTTAATCGTTTAGATGCTATAGTGGAATTCATAAAAACTACATATCATGGAAAAGTCGACGTCATTGGTAATTTCAGATAGAGAGCTTTTTAAAGTTGTATGACGTAAAAATTAAGTCCTTGAATCAGCGTACTAACAGATTAAAAATTAAACATTCCGATTTGATGGATACTGATACAGAAATATCGGCGTGCAAAATATTAACTGGAGCACCCTGCAAGACATATAATGATTTAAGTACAAGATCTAAGAAGAAAAGTCTGGCCCATAAGCTTTCTATAATTTCGAATGAAGAAGTTTCTGATACATTCAAAGAAATGTTAAAAAAGGAGAAGCAACCTAAAAGTGCAATTAATATTGCTGAAATACTGCCAACTGCATCACCAAAACGTCTTAAACGGATTGCCGAAAGTGTACCTACTCCAACATCACAATCCAATTTTACAGAGGAAGAAGCAATTGCTTTAATGCTTGAACTGGACCTCAGCCAAAACAAATATCAAATTTTAAGAAAAGCTCTGCTTGAAAAGAGACACTCAATTCTACCATCCTACAATGATATTTAAGAAAAAAAGCAAACTATTTTACCATCTATTTCGGTTACCGAAAAGGAAGCATATGTAGAGCTATCTTCTTTGCTTTAGAATACAGCTACCAGGATAGTTGCAGATTTTTCTGCAGATCAGTTGGAAAAAGTAAATAACAGCGACGTTGTATTAATCTGTAAGTGGGGATGTATGGCTTAACACCACTTCAAGATCAAAACATTTTTGCAGATCTATTTGGTTCGAATACAAAGGATTTAGTGGAATATATTAAAGATGATATAAATGATTTACAACCTCTTTCAAAGGATTAGCATACTATTAATTACAATTAATTGTAAGCAAAAACTAACTCTGCTCGATTTGGAGAATATGCATCAGAAATATCTAAACTACTTGTTTTCTTATATCCATGAAAAGAAACGACACCAACAGTACATAAAGTATTGTGCCATGGCGAAATTATAATTGAACGAAATATTCTTCCACTTGGAAAGATTACAGAAGAGGCTCAAGAAGCAAGAAACAGAGATTTTAAGCACGTTCAATTATTCAGCTCGAGGAAATGCTCCAGAACGTCACAAAACGAGGATATTTTTAATGGCTATTGTTATCATCAGACCCTGTACTATCATCAATAAGAAAACGTTGGATTTATTATGAGCCTTTATCAACTCAAAATACTGAAGACATGAAGGACCTTTATTATCTTTTAGATATGTATACATATACAACAGATTATTTTATATAAGTAAGTAGTATAAGTTTAAAATATTAGAAAAATTGTCTACATAAATTTAATGTAAATAAGTAATAAAAAATCGTATTAGAAATAGAATATTTATTAAGGAAGATGATAAATACTAAAAATAATAATATTGATTAAGTTAAAATAGACATTTTTTGTTTATTTTGTTATTTTACATTCATTATTAGAAATATATGAATGCTTAGAAAAGGATAAAGATTTACTTAAATTTGAGAAATGTGGCAACCCTATTAAAAATAAAAAATATTTATTTATTATAAAAATATTTTGTGTATAGATATTATTAAAAGTATACAGAAATATTCATATTTGCTAAAAGCAAAAGTCGCAAGTTTGTAAAAATATAGTCATATATACAATAAATTGAAATACATATTTTTAAAATTTCTTTCGCTATTTAGAAATAAACCAAACAAAATGCCCAATTTGGGGTTTTTGGAGAAAATATAAATTTTTTAATTGTAATAACATATTTGTTTATAAAGATATCTTAATGAAATTTGCAGGTAATGTGAATCTTATTAATATAAATAAAAGCGCGTTAACCAAATTTCCATCAGGGGTAGGGTTTTCCTGAATTCCCAAATAAACTAATGAAAATTCCCAAAAAAGGGATTTTTTACATTTATAGCTATAGAATCCACATTTTTCCGAAGTCCCGTAGATTTTGATTTAAAACTTTTAACAACATATTGAGGATTCTTAAAATATATTCCGCTTGTCGATTCGTGCTTTGGGATTTGAGAAAATATGGTCTAAAATCAAAACTTTCATATAAAATGGGTCGAATTCGGGAGGGTGTGTATCATGACTAATTGAGTTATTGGGCTTGTTTTTTATCTTAAAGTCATCTCTGTGAAGTTACCTTTCAGAAAAGAGTAAAATTATTGTATGTTGCTAAAGAAAATTTTATTTTAGATAAAAAAGAGTGTAGATACTTTTTCGGCTAAAAAAAACACAAAAAGTCGTCTTTTTTGCAATTTTCAAATTCAAAATCGTTTATTTTTGGACTCGGTAAAGATATCGACTTCAAATTTTTTAATTCAATAGATAATTTTGTTCTTTAACTAGTTAAGGAAAAAACTAATAAAATCGGTCGGAAATACTAGGATATATATGAAGAAAACTGGACCAAGAACATGCAAAATTATGGTGCTTAAAAATTCAAACGCAAATAACTCGAAAACTACAAGAGATAAATAGGACATGTAAGCATGTTTTTTTTAAGTCTTATCAGGACCTACAACAATATATTAAAATATTTCAAATCGGATTAGACACACAAATTTTGCCAGCGATTAAAAATTTTTTATGTCAGAGGTACCTAACTTTGAGCCCCAAATTTTATGAAAATCCAAAAAGCCGATCAGAAGTTACAGATTTATTTCCAAAAAATTTCGATTCTGCCCCACTGTGCATTCCCCATTAAATTTGAATTTGCCGTGTTTTTTTCTTTAAAAAAGTAGGGAACCTCGAAATGGATCACGTTTTATGTAGTCCAAACAAAATTTCTTTGAAAACATTTATTGAAATTACAGACCAAGCAAAATAGTACTGCTTAGGTACAGTTTTTTATTTCTGTGTTTATACCAGAAACATTTTCCGTGAGGAGTCTTTACTTGTTTACTCCCATCGGACGCGTGCCCAGGTGGCGGATAGGGGGGACTGGGCGAGAGGCACTGATGTATTCATGTACGGTGCTGGAGCCCTCTCCCTTTGTCGGCATTAACGCATCCTTTGTATCACACCCGGTCCTGGAAACGGATGGGCTTGCTGGACTGGATGCGGTGCAATTGATGTATTCTAATTGGTGATTCTGCCAAATTGAATGCATTCTCTGGCACTGGGTATGGTCTTGGTGCCATAAGTTTTCCGCGGACCAACAGGTGTCGTGCACTTTTAAGATCAAGGTGGTAGGTAGCAGTGCCGAGGATCTGAATGATTAGTTAGTGCGAAAAGAAACTAATCGAGAACAGCTCCCCTCTGATGCTGATGACAAGGGTCAGTTGTATTACAGCCCAGACCGCGTACGCCGTTACTGCGCGAGATGGTCGATATTTTACGTGCATACTCGTGGGACAAAAATTGAGGAAAAAAGATTTATAAAAACAAATAGGTTAAGGGAAAACAATGACGAAGGGAAAATGGACGGAAGGGACTTGACTAGGGAGGAGGAAGCTACGGACGCTGACACAGGGGTTAGGGATAGGGTCGAGTTAGGGAAAAAGAAGGACGACTTTCTGAAAGGGGGGGAGCATGAGGATGAGGACGACATGGACTTGTTGAGATTGCATAAGGACATCCTCATGCAGCACGGACAATTACTGACCCATCTGACGGAGGAGGATATCCTGCTGGACTTGGCGAAGGATCTTGTAGGATCCAGTGCGACGGAGGGGCTGGAGGACCTGACTCTTGAATCCGATGAAGAGCATGAGACAACTGTTATCTCTGCTCTTGTTCGGGGCAAGGAGATCGGAACTGCAGTCACTGCGACATCACTGGTTATGAAGCAGGAGAGCTCGACGGGGGCATCAGGCATGTCCAGGCCTTTGGCCAAAACAATTGTTCGGCAGGAAGCAGTAGTACTTCCAATGGATGTGCAGGCCGCAACCGACAGTCGAACGAGGTTTGAAAAGGCAAAGAACGGCGTTAGAACCTCCATAGCTGCACTAAATAAGTTGGCTAAGAAGGACCCATCGCTGTTAGACGGACGGGATAGGCATATTCGTAGGAAACACCGAAAGAGCATATACAGGGTCGAACGGACCTATGGCTCCATCGGTGATATCCTGGGAATGTCTTATTCCGATGGTTTTAAAGTGGAGGTAGAGGAAGGTCCGGTAATTGCTTGCAAGAGTAAAGAGTACGTGTATACCAGTACTTTGGAACCACAAGTCGCCGATAACAAGCATGGAGTTGCTCACAAGCCATCCAGCGGTCTTGTAAGTTCTCGCAAGGAAAACGACAGGTCAGCTAGGACTGGTAGTTGGACTCAAGCTAGGAAAGGAGCGGAGAGAGTAAACCAAACTCTTCCGAGCCCCGCTAAGGACTCTCAGATGAGATCCATTAGGAGAGCTCTGCCTGGAGATGAGATACTTTCTACTTCCAAGAAAGCTGGTCATGTACCACATGACTCTTTTAAGGGTCCTCCTAAGGGGACCATAAAAAGAGTGAGGTCTGGGGATGACCAGCAGATGCCATCGGCGAAGAAGGTTGGTAAGGCACCAAGTGGTCCGCTTAAAAACTCTCATAAGGGACTAGTAAAGAGGGTAGTATCTGGTGACGATCAACTTTCATCGTCAAAAAAGGTGAAGGATTCCTCCAAGTCGGATATTCTTCAAGCAGCAGTCATTGACCGTGCTGATTCAGATGGGAGAATCAGTACAGAAATGTAGCGGCTGATTGAAGATAGCCGGGTGAAATAGCCTTCATGGGTGCAGACTGGACAAGGGGTGTCAAGACTGTTGGTTGCGATAATAAAGGAACCTTTGAGTTCCTGAAAGCCGCGATTAGCAAGAGCCTTGGTTAAATAACAACCAGGTCTGTGGTCTTACGGCTAAAGGATACAAATTGTTCGTACCGTCCACTGAGGATAAGGTAAGAACTTGTATCCTAGTGAGGAATGAACTCCAGTTAATTCTTCTTAATTCTTTCAGTTATGGAGACCTAACGGTCGTTCAGGGAGAGGCGTTAGGAGGTAATAAACTGGCCTTGGCCTCTGTATACATGCCCTATGAGGCGACGGAACCACCGGATGACAGGGTGTGGACTTTAGTATGCGAGACGGAATGGAGTACGTCTATTGCTCGGTTGCGATGCTAATGCACACCACAGTCAATGGGGTAGCAGGGACATTAATAAGAGAGGTGAGTCAATATTTGATTTGATTATTACAAATGATCTTTTAATCTGTAATAGGGGATATACCCCTACGTTCAGGACGTAGGATAGGAATTCAGTAATAGATATCACATTGACTAACTCTAGGGACCTAGTTGAGGATTGGAGGGTGGCTATGGGGTGCACTTTTTCTGACCATGGCAGAATAACCTTTAGTCTGAACTTTCTGGGCTCAGAGGGGAAACCTTTTAGGAATCCTAGAAGGACTGATTGGGACGCTTTCGGGCGTGATCTGGGGTCAACTGCAACTCCGGAGTTTATGTCTAGAGTTTATGTCTAGAGATAATCTTGACGAAGTGGTAGGGAAGGTAACGGGGTCTATTATCAGTAGCTATGAGCTCAACTGCCCGGTGAGCTATCCGTGTAAGAGGAAACAGCCGGTCTGGTAGTCAGAGGAGTTGAGAGCTCAACGGACCACAGTTGGCAGGTTGTATAACAGGGCCCATAGGGATGAAGATTGGAGCACCTATAGAGTGTGTTTTAGTAAGTACAAAAAGGACATTATAAGAGCTAAAAGGGCCTCGTGGATTAAGTTCAGAGAGGCCATTGACTCTGTCAATGAACTATCCAGATTCAGAAAAATACTGTCAAAGGATCCTAATGTTCCGGGAAGTATCCAGAGAGCAGATTTTTCATGGACGGAGTCTAGTTCTGAGTCACTTGATGTGCTTTTAGAAACCCATTTTCCGGGTTGTAAGGATCCATTGATAGAAGGATCAGGTGAGGAGAGCATTTCTTCACAGATTCCGCCATCGGCATAGGTGAAACGGTAGTGAGAGACCTGATTACGGTTGAGAAAGTTGCATGAACGATAAATTCATTCGAGCCTTACAAGTCACCAGGCCAGGATGGTATTTTTCCAGCCATGTTGCAGAACGCATCGTTGACGGTTCGTAGACACATACCGAGGGGGTGGAGAGAGGTAAGAGTCATATTCATACCTAAAGGTGGTAGGACATGTCACTCGAAACCCAAGGATTATAGACCTATCATCCTATCGTCTTTTCTTTTGAAGACATTAGAGAGACTGATAGACCTATATCTAAGATCATCTATTGGCACCAACAGCATAAGTAGTGGTCAGCATACTTACCTGAAGGGTAAATCTGTTGAGAGTGCGCTGAATGATGTGGTGGGTTATATAGAACAAGGACTTCGGTACAGGGAATTTACCATGACCGCGTTTTTGGATATTGAAGGAGCGTTCAACAATATCAAGATTGAAGCTATTAAGCAGGCGCTGGCGGATCTTAAAGTACATGACTTCTTGATCGAATGGATAATCCTCATGCTGAGCATCAGGATTGTCAACTCGAGCTTGGGTGGAGTATGTTTAAGGAAACTGCTGACTAGGGGGACACCGCAAGGGAGAGTGCTCTCACCCCTACTGTGGCTATTGGCTGTCAACGTGATTATTCGTCAATTTGACAGCGGGGGACGGAAGATCGTGGCATATGCTGATGATGTGGTCATACTGGTAAAGGGAAAATTTCTTCCCACAATCAATGAGATCATGCAGTCCGCGCTGGCTGAGATGTCCTCTTGGGCCGCTGATAGGGGGCTGGAAGTGAATCCGGAAAAGGCAGAGTTGGTTCTGTTTACTAGAAGGTACAAGGTAGAGAATTTTAGATTACCGGTACTATGTGAAACTGAACTAAGACTTTCCGACTCAGCTAAATATCTAGATGTATTCCTCGATAGTAAGCTGAACTGGAAGAGGAATGTTCAGGAGAGACTCAAACGGGGCCTTAATGCCTACTATACTTGTAGAGGCTCCATAGGTAAGAATTGGGGGCTCAAACCAAAAGTTGTAAATTGGATTTACACCTCAGTGGTGAGACCAATTCTTGCTTATGGTTGTTCTGTTTGATGGCAAGCACTGGAACGTAAGAGTAATAGGAACCTTTTGTCGAAGGCACAGAGGTGTGCTTCAATTGGCATTACAGGTGCAATGAGAAGTACACCACAAGCGGCTCTGGATGTCATACTTCATTTCTTACCCATTGAGAAGTTTATGAAGGGTATGGTAGCAAGGAGTCTGCTGAGACTTAAGGAATTAGGACTATTAGGTTCATCGAGAGCAGATCACTACAGGGTCATATACGAGATCAGTTATGGTGAAGTTAATCTGAACTTCATGGGGGCATCAGATTACATGGCCGCTGAATCGGACTTTGGGGCAAATCCTATCGTGGTAATACCTGATAGGGAGATTTGGTCCGGCAATGAGAGACTGTATGAGGACTGTGCAGTGTTCACGGACGGATCGAAGATGGACATAGGTTCTGGTACGGGAGTCTATATTATGGGCACGGATCTGAAAGGCTCTTTTAGACTCCCCGATGAGTGCAGCGTTTTTCAGGCTGAGATTCTCGGCATCTTAAAGGCCGCAGAATTAATCGCGCAGAACGTTGTGAGAGGTACCGAGGTTACTCTCTGTGTGGACAGTCAGGCGGCTCTGAAGGCCTTGGGGACACATATGGTGAAATCCAGGCTAGCTGCTGCCTGTAGAACGTCACTGAGAGAGCTAATGGAAAACTACATGGTGAGACTCTGCTGGGTGCCTGGCCACTGCAATATATCAGCAATGAATTGGCTGATGAACTGGCAAGGCAAGGCAAGGCGCAGCAGAGGATGTCTCGGAGGGGGAAACCATTGTGAAACCCCCGCTAAGTTTCTTCTTTGGGAGGATCAATAGTTGGATCTTGGTCAGAACTAATTTGGCTTGGGAGAGTAGAGAGGACTGTAAGGTGTCGAGGGCGATGTGGCCGGCACTCGACAGGCACAGGCACTCTTCTGGACTATTGAGCACATTATGCGCCATTGTCCACGATTGCAGCATAGTAGGATGAAGCGGCTGGGCAGTCAATTCCTCGATGGGCTAAGTGACGTTAGGGACGTGGAGCTTGTAAACGTCATAGGCTTCGTCATGGGCATCGACTGTCTAAGGGAGGGTCAGGGGTACTCCCCTAGGGGGATTGACAACATTGTTAATCCTCTTATATGATTCTGTTTTATTCCTAACCTTTTTCTCTTCGTATTCCTATTTTCTATTTTCTGTATTCTGTTTCTTGTATTCTATATCCTATAGCTTTCAATGAAGGGACTCACAATGAAGATCGGTCTCTGGGTGGAGGTGTGGTACATGTGGTATCACGTCAACCTTCTCTACCTATCTATCTATCTATCTATATACCAGAAACATTTATTAAAATTAAAATCTACCTATTTGGATAAAAGTTATATATCTAATAGCTAGATTATAATCTAAGCTAACCAAAATTTAGCACATTAAAAAAGGAGTGCTTTATTTAATTTAAAACAGTATTCAATTATATTCACTTTGAACGGATACGTAACGATGTGTATATTTTTAACCACGACGTTCCAAAAATTACTTTGGACCAGGGAAATATGTAATTATGACTGTATTTCCATTCCGCCTAAAAAACTTTTTTTTAAGCAAAAAAACTGCATCATGTCTTCTTTAATTTGATATTTTAGCAAGTATATATTTTAAAACTTTTGAAGGATTAGATTAAAAATAATTGCTTACTCATTTCTTACTCATACGACCCAATTCTCAGACACAAACAGAGGGGTTTGTTCTTTTATATGGCTTTAAAATAAGTGCAGTCTAAAGTGTTGTTTAGTCCAAAAATTTATATGGAAACTTCTACAGACTACAATTTAGTCACATCAATGCTGTTAAATTTTACAATACAGAATATAAAACAAAATTAAACAAAATATAAATATGTTGCTATTTTGTGCACACTCTTATATGAATATCATAGTGTTTTATTCCGTTTTTGTTAAATCCCTTTAAATGTTTATGTTTTTGTAAGCCCATATACTTATTATGTATTATACAATTCTTTCCGTGTGGAGTCTTTACTTATGTACTCCCATCGAACGTGTCCCCAGGTGGCGGGTAGGGAGGTTCGGATGTAAGGTTTCTGATCCGATTGCAGTCAATAAACTGGAGATCACTTACCATTGGTTACAGATCCCCATGTACTGACTATAGTCGGGTCCTACGCATTACATCTAAACCTAGAAACTCATAGAAGTTCTCGCGGACCAAATAAATCAAGTGCACTTTTAAGATCAAGGTGAGAGGTAGCAGTGCTGAGGATCTGCATGGTTACTTAGTGCTTAAATAAAGTAATCGCTAACAGCTCCCCTCCAACGCCCATGGCACGGGTTGGTTGTAATTCCTTTAAAAGCCTAGTCCGCGTACGCCGTCACTGCGCGAGATGCATTTACGTGCATTTTCGTGGGACCAAAATTAGTGGAAAAAATATTAAAATAAAGGATGTGGAGAAGAATAAGGTAGTTTCAGTAGGAGTTTCGGACACCTTTTAAGAATTCACGAGGACATAATTGCTCAGGAGGGACAGTTATTGAGTGAACTAGCCGAAACAGACGACCTCTTGGGCTCACCTGGAGACTCTCTCGGGGGACGGGCACTACGCAGAAGTTGGAGGATGTCTCTCTTGGTTCTGATGAGGAACATGAAATCACAATGATTTCAGTTCACGCTCAGGAACAGAATCCTCCAGCGTCCGAGGTGTGATTAGATTTGAAAAAATATATGGCTCGACCTCCGCCGAGGGACTAAGTGCGATATTTGACACCATTCCGGAAAGTGCTCGGGAGAGTATAGGAAACGTGTCAGGGTCGCACTGAAGTCCAAGAATAATGACAATGATAGCAGCCGACCAAATAACCCTATCACATCTACGGAACGATCGGTTGAAACTGGGAAGCTGGCTATCATTGCCAAAAAGGGGGCTGATCGTAAATCATCCGGCAACTCTAGTGGATCAATCACTAAAGGAGCAAGGTCTAGAGACGACCAACCCTCTACAAGCAAGAAAGGTGAGGCAAACAACAGCTCTCTTAAAGGTCTTCAAAAGAAGATGATAAAGAATGCTGGAAGTGGGGCTGGTCATAAGCCATCTGGCTCTCTTAAGGATCACCGTAAGGAGGTCGTTAAGAGAGCTAAGTCTGGCGATGACCAACCAGTCCCTACCGCTAAGAAGGCGAGTCACACACCGACTGGATCTCTTAAGGGCCCCCAAAAGGAAGTCATTAAGAGAGTTAGATCTGGTGACGACAAGCCTTCTACCTCGAAAAAGGCGAAGGAGTCGATGAAGCCGGCATATCTGCAGGCGGCTGTCATAGACCGTGCTGACCCAGATGAGAGGATTAGCACGGATCTATGGAGGTCGATTGAAGATAGGCTCATCGACGAGATCGCCCTAATGAAAGGAAGGCCGGATGAAGTGTCCTTCAAAGGCGCGGACTGGTCAAAGGGAGTCAAAACCGTCAATTGTGGTAATGAGAAATCGCTTGACTTTCTCAAGGCCACGATTGCCAAGTGTGGCAGCCTTTGTCCAGAGGCGAAACTGGATGTGATACTCGCATCTGAGTTGCCCCTGAGACCAGTAGTAACAGTGTGGATTCCACCACCCATAAAACCGGTGGAAACTATACTGACAGTGTTGGTCAACCAGAATGAGGCTCTGGACACAAGTCAGTGGAAGTTGTAAGCTTCTCTGACTTGTAAAGAGAACCTCGGAAGGGACTTCAGGTTTGCTATAGACCAGGAGTCTCTCAAGAAATTGAGTCTATGGGGCGAATCGCTAATTTCAGTCTGGGCACTATCAGGTTCCGGTATCCGAAATCTGACAGTACCAACAAGGCAAATTAACTTGCATCACTGTGAAGCAGCCTTTATCGAATTAGCGTTAATCCAAGAGCCCTGTATCAACAACACCAGAGTATGTGGATTAAGTGTCAAAGGGTATACACTTTTTGTACCATCCACTGAGGATAAGGTAAGAACGTGTATACTAGCTAGGAATGAGTTAAATTTTATAAATTGTCATTCTTTCAGCAATGAAGTCCTAACGGTCGTGAAAAGAGAGGATAGAGACGGGAGGAAACTCGCACTCGCCTCCGTTTATATGCCCTACGATGTGGCCAAACCACCGGGTGATATGGTGTGCAAACTAACGGAGTACGCAAAGAGAAGAGGCGTATATTTGGTACTCTGTTGCGATGCTGATATCAATGAGAGAGGTGACTCAGTTCTCAATTTTATAACCACTAACAATCTTTTTATCTGTAACTTAGTGAAGTAGTCGGTGACATAGTCTTGATGGATAAGGTAGTATGGGCGGTGAATACCTTTGAACCTTACAAGTCACCTGGTCCAAACGGTGTTTTTCCAGCCATGGTGCAGAACATCAGTGACACGGCACTAACACTTCCCACTGAGCTTTTTAGTGTGTGTCTTATCAGGAGATATATTCCAAGGAAGTGGAGAGAGGTTAAGGTAATTTTCATACCTAAGGCAGGTAAGGCTAGCCACTCGAAACCTAAAGATTTTAGACCGATCAGCCTATCGTCTTTTCTTTTGAAAACATTAGAGAGATTGATCGATCTTTATCTGAGGAAGACAATTGACAACCATCATCAGTGGGGCTCAGCACGCTTATCTAAAGGGTAAATCTGTTGAGAGTGCGCTACATGATGCTGAATAGCCGAATAATTAATTCGAACTTGGGAGATGCATGCATAAGAAAGATAGTGACTAGAGGGACTCCGCAAGGAGAAGTTCTCTCGCCCTTGCTATGGCTCTTAGCCGTTAATGTCATTCTAAGACAATTTGACGTAAGAGGGCGGAAAATCGTTGCCTATGCTGATGACGTTGTTATACTGATCACAGGTAAATTTCTTTCTACGATCAGCGAAGTCATGCAGTATGAACTTAACGAACTGTCCTCATGGGCCACTAGTAAGGGTTTAGGGGTCAACCCGGGGAAAACAGAGATAGTTCTTTTCACCAGAAGGTACAAGATTGAGCAGCTTAGGCTAGCAAAATATCTTGGTGTGTTTCTTGATAGTAAATTATCTTGGAAGAGGAACACTCAGGGGAGGTTTAAAAGAGGTCTCAACGCCTACTACACATGCAGGAACTCCATAGGTAAGAGTTGGGGGCTCAAACCGATGGTAGTAAATTGGATTTACACCTCGGTGGTGAGGCCAATTCTGACGTATGGATGTCAGGTCTGGTGGGAGGCAATGAGAATAGGAAGTCGTAGGAATCTTTTGTCTAAAGCCCAGAGATGTGCTTCGATTGGCATAACAGGTGCCGTAAGAAGCACACCTCAGGCGGCACTTGACGTCATTCTGCATCTCCTACCCATTGAGGAGTTCGTGATGGGAATGGCTGCATGAGCCTGCTTAGACTTAGTGAACTAGGACTTACAGGATCAATCAGAATAGGACATTCCAAACTTTTAAACGAGGTTAATCTCGGTGGATATGCCCTGGTTCCCTCTGGACCCACGGCCTATATGTGCACGGAGGTCGATTTCGGGGAAAATCCTATACTGATTATCCCGAGTATGAACCAATGGTCAGATAGGGAGAAACTATTCAGTGGAGTATCGGTATTCACTGATGGATACAAAATGGATACAGGCACTGGTGCAGGTGTGTATCTAGTTGAGGAAAACATCAGGAAAACGTATAGACTCCCGGATAGTTGTAGTGTGTTCCAGGCGGAAATTCTAGGTATTTTTAGGGCCACAGAATTGATTGCAGGGAACATTGAAGTGAATACAGAGGTAACTCTGTATGTAGATAGCCAGGCGGCGCTGAAGGCCTTGAAAGGACATTTTGTCAAGTCTATTCTAGTTAGCGACTGTAAGAAGGCTCTTAGGAGATTGATGGAAAATTATCATATCACACGAAGATAATGAGGAGCTAGAGACGGTGGAACATATCATATGTCACTGTCCATGCCTACAACTAAGTAGGCAGAAATGGTTAGGCAGTCGATTCCTTGATGAATTAGACAGTATATCGAGAATAGATCTCGATAGATTAATAGGATTCGTCATGGGGATAGGCTGGCTAAGAGGGGGACGTTGGCTCAGAGCGAACGATTTAGGGCGGTAGCACTTTTCCTTTCCAGATTCTTTCTATACTTTTCTTGGTCTCAGCTTTTCTCTATCATTTTCCTTCCTGGTCTTTTCTATGTCTCGTCTGTAGTTTCTTTCTATATTCTCTACGAAGGGACTCACAATGGACCTCTTGGTCTCCGAGTGGATGCACAAGCACTCTTCTGTGTGCTGTGCAACCCTTCTCTACCTACCTACCTTATATAATTCTTAGGTTTACTCTAATTTTGTTGATTTTGTTCTAGACAGTACTGTATATATTCACATATACATTGTAGTTTTAGATTTTGAGTGAGTATGTAATATATAAAAAAGTATATACTTAAAAGCAATTAAAAAAGAAAGAGAAAGATTTTTTAAACATCTTGTCAAAGCAATGTCAAATACCTTTTTGTTTTTAAATGTAAACAAGAAACAAAATCGTCTAAAACCATGAGATTTCAGTTCCAGACTTGTATACAAAAATAACTTGTATAACAAAAATAACATTAATAATAAATTTGTAAATGGATGAATTAAAAAAAGAAGAAGTTATTATATAAATTATGATCGTCGAGAAGCGGGAAAATATGCATTCTGTTGAAAGGGTTTCAAATATTATGCGTACATATATGTTGAGTAAAATTTGTTTTTTTTTTTACGTGAATTATTACATGATGTGAAAGTTAATATTGGTTGAAGTAATTCGAGTTCATCGGAGTCACTGCTCCAAGTGGTTCAGGTAATGAAAATGAGTCTGTTTTCATGTTTCGAATTTAAAATTGCTGGCTCAGAATTTTAATATGGATTTAAGTGGAGTCCCTGGTTTGCCTATAAAATTATATAATGATGTTGTTCCTAAAGTTTTGATTGCAACAATATAAGCCATTGCCGTCAGTTTTATTTAATTTTTGTGTTGGAGCAATGGCCATTAAAATTGCCCAACAGGTACTTGGCATACATAAATCAGCTGATTTTGAGCTACGTCATTTTTCGTCCAACTCTGCCGAAGTAATTGTTACTCTTAAAGGTACATTGGAGAAGCCAGTGAATTTCTCTAGCGATGTCAATGAGCTACAGTCAGAAGTTCCACAATGTATCAGCTGATGTCATAGAAGGAGTAAGGTATCCAACAAATCGAGAGCTATTAAGTGTGGATATGTCCATTTTTGATCCACTGGGTTTCTTGAGCCATTTTATGATAACTGCAAAATTGTTGATGGTATTGAAACATGATAATCGATGGGATGAAGTACTGTCTGGTGAAATACGCGATGTGTGGAATAATTATTTTGAAAATGGTGTTCGTTATCGCCTGCAGCTACCTGTTTTTGTCGTCGCTAGTGACACGTCTTACTGGAAGTCCATAAATGCTGATGGAAAAATTGGAGTTTCCTTTATAACTTCAAAAACTAGATGAGTATTATTCTGCTCGAGCTACAAGTAGCTGTTTTAGGAACTCGGCTGATGGCTACAATTTTGAAAGAGCATTCTATAAAAATGTCGAGAACTATTTGCTGGAGTTAATGTTGCTTAGTATGTATTTTGTATGTAGTTAGTTATAATGTAGATATTTCTATTACTCATTCTAAGAAATATCGTTACATTATTTCACGTAAATGCAAACGGAACGTAAGTGGATGGTTACTCAAAAAACGTAAATGTATCAAGTACTTTGTTGTTGTTTTGTACACATCAACATCAGTGATGTCAATTTCACATATTTAAAGTAAATCTCTTGTAGTTTCAAAATCGCTAGATTTATCAGGTATTTTAGTTTTCGAGCTATAAGTACCAGAATTTATGATATAAGAATTCAATTTTCTTCTTTAATCAATATGCAGGTTAGGTTAGGTTAGATGGGCAGCTGTAAATGTAAACTAGACAGCTCACTTGGGTCCTATTGGTCCCGTTGTGTTACACTGATGGATCATTTGAAACTGTTTTCACATGTCCGAGAATAGGTTCGAATCGAACCAACCAGACGCATGAATAAAAGAAATAAAAAGATCTGATCCGTTTGACATCAATTGCATAGAGATCAGATAATCCATGCATATATGGACTCCCAAATTCATCAGTCCTTATATTCGCAAGAGCAGGACAGTGACAAAGAAAATGTTCTACTGTTTCTTCCTCCTCCTCGTTAAAGCAACTTCCACAATAGTCGTTAAAAGGGAGTCCCAGTCTCCTAGTGGGTGCACCAGCAATCCAGTGCCCTGTAATAATGGCTACAAGTGTTCATAGCTAAAGCCTTGGCAATCCCAGAAAGAAACTCGACCGTTTTTGATCGTTCTGGGGCCATATCTTTCTCGAGATAGAATATGCGGACTCGTTTGTCCATCTTTGTTGAGCTATTCTCATTGACATTGCTCTTCCGGAGTAGGATCGTCTTCGTCCTGAATCGGTCGACCTCGGTCGCCTCCTCGATAGACCTGTGGAAAGATAGACTCGAAACCGTAGTATTCGCGCGACTTTTTTTCTTTTAAGTTATCAATTCTAATAAATCAAATACTCTGGCAAATAAAAATTTATTTAAAAATTTATAATTTAATTTATTAAATTATCATTTAAACGAATATTAAATAAAAATTAAATTTTTTTAAACTTTTTTAATTTTTTTTTTTTCTATTTAGAAATCAAATAAAAAAGTAAATTGAATAATATTTACTATTTTTTATTTTAAGATTTAAGATTATTTTAAGATTTAAAGCTAAGATTGTGAAATGGGGATCATATGAAAGCTTGAAATGTTCTCTAAATGATTTGATGTGTAATGATGATAAAATAAGTTTTTTATTTTGGAAAAAATCATTATTAAATTTATGTAATTATAACTATGTATAAATGAAATACTTTTTTTTGATTTTATTGATCCAAAACAGGAAAAATCTGCAGAAAATATCATCCTGTAACGAAATTCAGTTTTTATATAGCTGTATTGGCGCATTCTTTAATTTCGAAACTTTTTATCAAAAATTTATGCATGACTGCAAAAAAAATATTTTTTCTTGAAATATATATGTAACGGAAATAATATTTAAGTAGCTTTTCTATTTTAAAATATTTAAGATTAACAATGGTTTACTGAAGGTACAGTAAACGAATCATCGTTTTTTAAATACAACTTTAAGGAATTTTGCTTAACAATGGTAAGTAAAGCTGTATTAAGTCTTTTTCAATACTGCTGTTGATGTATACGAGTGTACCGTTAAATCGATATATTTTCGAGATAACGGTACTTTTGTAAAACAGTCAAAATAAAAAATAATAAAAAATCATATTGTCTCAACAAGGGTTAATGGTTTTTATACATCAATCAAAATCTTTCTAATGATACACATATTGTCTATATTGTTAAAAAAAAAAAAAAATTGTTAAAAAATCAACCGTTCCGGCAATCTTGATTTGTTCCGTTTGTTTAAACATATGTTTTATTGATGGAAGAAAAACATCCTGCAGCTTTTATCAATTTCTCTATCAGTGAACTATCAAATTTTGTTTCTCTCTCTCTCTCTCTTGCTCTCACTTGCAAGATTTTTAAAGTAAACGAACGCGATTTAGCAACTTCCAGCAACATTTTGTACGCGAACACAGCTCCAAAAATAACGATTTTATTTGCGAAATCCAAACAACTTATCGACAAGTGAATAATTTTCATAAGTCAAAAGAATGTAAATAAATTAGATATGGCAAATGTTATAACGATGGCTTTACCAAAAATTTTATATTAAGTTTGGACCCAAATTTAAAAATTTTGAAAGCAGAAACCATAAAAATTCTAAAACATAATTTAAAGTTCACAAATTTTACTTGGGTGCACAGTGTCCCAAATGGACTTTTTTTAATAATTCTGTAAATTTTGAAACGTTGAGATATCTAAATAAAATTTTACATGGTCAGAGCAGAGGTATTTTCGACTTGATTTGGAGGAGTACAGGCCCCTAGCGGGTCAAAGGGGTAGAGGGTATACCTCTAAAGTTGGTTATGTATTTTTTTAATTCGCCAAAAAATCATTTATGACTTGAATGTAAAAAATTTTGCCAGACCATGACCCGAAAAACTTTAAATTTGGATTTTAAGCATATTTTTTAGAAATAATATTTGGATCTAAATAAAATTTAAACAAGTTGAGGTATGCCAATGAACTTTTGGCACAATATAGATAAAATTGTTTTAAAATCAGGGAATTAAAAAAACTCCCACTTCTTCGTATCAAAACACCCTAAATCCCAGTCCGGTGAAAACTTGTTTCAAAAATTGACTTTTTTCATTAAAATGATGACCCAGCCGTTGTAAAAGCTGTGGCTCAGATAATTTTTTTTGTGTGTTTAACCAACATATTGGGCTATATATATTTTTTTCTTTTAATGATCTCGGCTTTTAAAATTTTAGATTTTTATAAAAAAAAAAAAATTAAAAAACTTTTTCAAAATTGACAGTTTTGATAGGGCTTGGGAGAAACCATTACCCAAAGCGCTTCCGATTTCACTTTACACGCATTTGCGTTAAGATTTCTTTTGAAAATTCTGTAGTCTGAAACAAAAAAAAATATTTTAGAAGTAAAAGAATACTACCACCTTTTTAGAAATGGAGTTATTTTATAATATCTTATATTTAACTATTAATTCAAAATAGTTAAACCCATTAAACATGATAAATAGAAAGCAAATTAATTTGTGCTCTAAAAACATTTTGCCTTAATTTAAAAGCTTAAAGCGTTACAGAGATATATTGATTTAAAGATGAAACTGTTCGGTGTACAAGTTGTTTTTTTTTTTTTTTTGCTCACTGTACATACATAAATACAAACATACATACATACAAACATACAAACAACATACCCTACAAACATTTGGAAGATATCTTCCTGAAAGAAATTTACGCAATATCTTCTTTCTATTATTTGGACGAAAATCATCAAAGCAGTATTTTTCTAATATTGCATTTTTATCAGTTTAAAGTAAATTAGGCAATAAACAACAAAAAATATATACAATTTAAATTTTTTTTTACTATTTTTATCCTCAAAATATCGTCCTTTTTTCAGTAAGGTGATTATCACCACCGCAATAAATTGAAAGGGTGTGAAGATAAATTAGTTAGTTAGATACGTCCCACATGTCCGTTAACTGTATTCCAAACACTGTAAAGTAAGTTGAATTTATTAAACTTGACTTTTTAACGTAAAAAAGCACTTTTTTATATCTTTTTAATGTTTTATTAAGTAAAACTTAACTATTTAAAATTTTAAGCAAAAAATATAAAAAAATATGTCTCCAGAATAAAATTGTGTTATAACAAAAATATCCATATTCAGGTCATATAGCGTGGAAGTTTGAACAGACGTGAATGGGGTAATATATCACGTTAAAGCCCTAAAGTTGTAGAACTCACTGCCACTTGTTTCTCAGGAGAGGTTTGGCAAAATTCACGTAAGTCTAAAAAACGGGCGGCCATATTTTGATTTTGGACATACCTGAATGGGGTTGTGGTACACCAGATTAAAAGTCTGGTGAAGTAGAACCCAAAACTGTTTAGACAATATTCATATTCCATATTCAGGTCACATTGCGTGGAAGTTTGGACAGACGTGAATGGGGTAATATATCACGTTAAAGCCCTAAAGTTGTAGAACTCACTGCCACTTGTTTCTCAAGAGAAGTTTGGCAAAATTCACGTAAGTCTAAAAAACGGGCGGCCATATTTAGATTTTGGACATACCTGAATGGGGTTGTGGTACACCAGATTAAAAGTCTGGTGAACTAGAACCCAAAACTGTTTAGACGATATTCACTTGTTTCCTAGGGAAGATACTACGAGGGTCTAAACTTTGCGAAAATTCTTATAAATGCACACTTGAACGGAGTGCTTTTTGGACATACATGAATGAGAAATAATATTCAAGTAGCTTTAAAATATTTTAAAATATTAAGGATTAACAATGGTTTACTAAAGGTACAGTAAGAGAATCATCGTTTTTTAAACACAACTTTAAGGAATTTTGCTTAACATACTATACATACTGCTGTTGGCGTATACGATAGTACCGTTAATCGATATATTTTCAAGATAACGGTACTTTTGTGAAACAGTCAAAATAAAAAATAATAAAAAATCATATTGTCTCAACAAGGGTTAATGGTTTTTATACATCAATCAAAATCTTTCTAATGATACACATATTGTTCATATTGTTTAAAGAAGAAATGAAAAAATTGAATTCTTATAGCATATCTTCAGGTACCTGTAACTCGAAAACTAACAGAGAGCAGAGAAAAAATGTTATATTACTGTTTTTTTTTTTTTAACCAAAAAAAAATCAAAAGTTCCGACAATCTTGATTTGTTCCGTTTGTTTACATATGTTTTATTGATGGAAGAAAAACATCCAGCAGCTTTTATCAATTTCTCTATCAGTGAACTATCAAATTCTGTCTCTCTCTCTTGCTTTCACTTGCAAGATTTTTAAAGTAAACGAACGCAATTTAGCAACTTCCAGCAACATTTTGTGATAATTAACACAAAATGTCAGGAACGCGAACACAGCTCAAAAAAATAACGATTTTATTTACGAAATTCAAACAACTTATCAACAAGCGAATGATTTCCTAGGCAAAATACTACGAGGGTATAAATTTTTCGAAAATCCTTATAAATGTACACTTGAAGGGAGGGCTTTTTGGACAGACCTGAATGAGGTCGTGATACATCGGATAAAAGCTCTAGAGTAGATCTCAAAACTATATAGGTTATATCCAGTTGTTTTTCAGGAGACATGTTACGAGGGCTGGAATATAATTATTCATATTTCAGAGATTTATATTCCAAGTTGTGGGAAGGCCATTTTGGACAGACCTGAAAGGGGGTTGTGATACGTCAGATAGAAGCCCTAAGGGATTAGATTTCAAAACTATTTAGGGTATACCCAGTTATTTCCCAGGAGACATGCTACGAGGGTGGAATAAAATATCAATATTTTGCAATGATTTATATTCCAAGTTGTGGGAGGGCCACTTAGGACAGACCTGAATGAGGTTGTGATACTTCAGACAAAATCCCTAAGGTAGTAGATCTCAGAACTATATACGAAATACCCATTTGTTTCTATGAATACGTGATTCGAAAGTTCATTCATAATATCATGTACATACAGCATAAAAATACAATGCTAGGCTATATGATTTTTGATCGCATTGATTAGGGCTAAAACATTATTAAATTAGCCAAATCTGTTGTGACTTTATTCTGTTTGGTCATAGTCAACTATTGTATAACACTTTGTTTCAAATTGTTACACATAGGAATAGTTATTAAAAATTTTGTTAAAAAAGTTGTGAATTAATTTTAAATTTTGTTAAAAATAAAACTATAATTTGATTGCATTACCATTAATTACTACCAACACAAATAAATTTAAGGTCATTTTAACTACAAAGGATATTAATAATATTAAAAAATACTCTTTCTCCATTCTTTTTAAGAATTTGGGAATATTTTAGAATAGCATTATGATGGTACTGAAATAATATTAATGTGTAGTTCTAATATGAGGATACTTAAAAAGTACCTTAGAGACATAATATTTAAACAATCATGGCTGAAAAAGTTGATACAAGTCATGTTAACAGTAGATATTTTATAGTAATTGAATGAACACATGTGGACATTTAAAGCTACTAAGGCAGCTAATTTATTATTGTATTAATAATAAATATGTTAAGACAACTTGAATTAATTTGACTTTAAGTTTAGACTGTCTAGGTAGACATATTTCCTTAAATATTAATTTCCAATAGTAAAAAAGTGCAACAGTCCAATAATCATGGAGGATGAAATTTTAATTATTTAACATAGAAGGAGTGTCAAAATAGGTATAATTCTTAGTTGTTTTTCCCTATGTTAGAATTTGTTACAGAACCAAAATCAAGGGATATTTGGACATTATTGCGTTATCGGGCATTAAATAATATCATATCGTCACGTTTTTTTCGGTCGAAAGCTCTTATAGAATTACAAATTATCAAGTTAAGCCAAACTATCACGATTATTTGATCACTTTTTCATAGTTTTTGTCAAATTTCAAATTAATAAAAAACAAATAGTAATTTCAAAAATATCAGTTTTTATGGAAAATTTTCCAATATATTTAAGAAAAATAGTAAAAATTTAATAGAAAGTGCAATTAGTTGCTAATATTTATATTATCTGTAGATTTCATGTATTTTAGTCTATATGTAAGAATAGAAAATCATGGTATTTAACAATACTATAGTTTCCAATCTTTTCCAATAACAATTTTTATTAAAATTTAAAAAATCATGTTAACTTTTTTACAGTTTCAATTTTTTTTGCTTGCTCAAATTTACAACTGCTTTTACTAAACAAATAATAACAAGAATATACAGGCCACAATTAATAAAATCACAACAGCATTGTTACATCGGGTCTCGCTATAAGCAAAATATATGCGAAAAAAGATCACATCACATAGCGTTGCATTTTTTATGCTCGCAACTCTATATCGTTTTTTCTAAAGGTCGTCAGATTTTGTTCACTATTTTCTTTCTCATTATTATTTTTGACAATTTACAGAAAATCGCAATTGTTTGTGATACAAATTAGTATAAATGTTAAAAAAATCCAACAAAGTACTGAAATTAAAAATGTAAAGGGATTTTAATGATTAACGGCTGTAATGAAGACTAAATGATATCTCTTTAAAGGCAAGATTTCAAAGGTAAATGGTTTATTTATCGTAATGCAATTGCAGTTTTTCTATACATTTTATGAAAATGTTTACGTCTTCGATCTACTACTTTTAATATATACATTTTTTTAGAACACAGATAGGATTTGGGGTCAGGGAATTCCCGTATTTTGACGGGATTTCCGTCAAAATGCTCTTTTTTAATTTTCCCGGGAAAACGGGAAATTAAATATTCTCGTAGTTTTAGAATTCTATTACAAAAATTTTTCTATTTTGAACAACTTATATCAATGAAAGATTGACGTTACTCATCTGGCATCTCTGTCTCATGATAAAAAACATCGTGTTAATTTTTGCTAGAAAATATACTTATAAACGAATGTCTATTGGTACGAAAATTGTATCAAACTCGTTATCGCTGTATAATGAAGCTTTGAGTGTTCTCAAAGACAAAAAAAAAATCCAGTATTATACGCATGAGTTAAAGGATGCATAAATTTTTAAATTGGTTTTATTTGGCCTGTCAAAACTGGAATCAAAGCTAATTGGCGAAGAACTTGCTAGCTCGCTCAATATAAAACCGGTAAGCATTAAGGAGCTAGTAACAAAGAGGTCCAATGTGGATGACGCAATCTATCTTGTCGAGTTTGATCGTCAACATGTTTCAAATAGGAAGGTTATAAAAATAAAATAGTTTTGTAATATTTTGTCTATTGGAGAAACCCTCTAAAGGGCAACAAAGGTCTCACACAATGCTCCAAATGTGCTATGTATGGATATGGTGCTAAAAATTGTAATCTTTCGTAGTGTGTTCAGCCTGCGCCGGAAATCACGATTATGCAGTTTGCACACTTAACAAAATTAATTGTGATGGTAGTGTGATTTATAAGTGCTACAACTGCATATAAAAGAACCTAAAGAAAGTTAACCATAGAGGTGATGACCCAAAGTGCCCATCCGACATCGGCTAACATCTAGAGCTAGGGCGAACAGCAGAAGAACTGTTTCGTATTTTAACCAAGACAATCATAATTTTCCTGAATTGCCAAGACAAGTACAAGTGATGTACGTAATTCCCGCCCTCATGATAATTTGTATTCTGAGGTAGCTAAAAATAAATGCTACGAAAGGGATAATAACGATGACATTTCAAACGAAAACTTATGCAAATATTTTTTGATGCTGTCTATGCTTTGCAGAGATGTCAAAACAAGTACGACAAGCTACGAGTTTTGGGTATGTTGCTTCAACATGCCATATAATTCAACTTGTATTCACAATGTTCATGTTATGCACTGGAATGCCCAAGGGATATCAACTGAGCCAGCAGCTGCCCAGCTGGAATATGTTTTGCAAAAAGGAAAATCGATATTCTCCTTTTAAATGAGACTTTTTTGAAACCGTACCACAAATTTCAAATTGGTGGCTATAAATTTTATAGAGAGGATCGATCTACGCATGGCGGAGGATATTCTAATTTTAAATGACTTTTTTGAAACCGTACCACAAATTTCAAATTGGTGGCTATAAAATTTATCTACGCATGGCGGAGGAGTTCTAATTGCAATAAAGGGTAATATTAAGCATTTGTTGTTACTGAAGATCAAAACGAGTACTGCAGAGAGTATTTCAATAGAAGTTATGATTAATAGTGGACCAGTTATATTTACTTCAGCTTATAATCCAGTTCACACTTCCAATTTCAAGGCTGATTTGGGTAAACTAACTTCATTTGCGAATGATTTTTTATCTTCGGTGAATGCCCAACACACACATTGGAATTGGGTGTCACTGACTTCAATCCAGTTACTACATATATTATCCAAATGAAATCCGAATGACATATTCGGTTCCCTTGTATTACCGCGCAGACTGGTCAGCAATCAGAAACTGGGTAGAAAATGAAATTGGGTGTATGGAGACTGACCAAACTGTTACTAATTCAGATAATCTAGATTTTTGTTTTCATAAATTAATATCTATAGTTAAAGAAGCGTTTAATAAAATGCCTGTCGGTCATAAAAATTCTTGGCAACGAGAAATCTCTGGTATTAATAAAATGTTAGTTTTTAGAGAAATAAATACAAACTTAAATTTCAAAGGTGTAGGAATTTTAATTATTAAAACTATTAAATAAACTTATTGATTTCTACCTTGATAAAGACCGAAATGAATCCTGGTCAAAATTTATTTCAAATTTGCCCTCGGGCTCTAAAAATTTTGGAAAGTAAAAAAGGCCCTTAAAGGAAACAAAATGTCTTTTTTTATCTTCATGTAAACGGTGAAGTTTTAAAAACTCGCAATGAAAAGGCTAATTCAATAGCAGACGTATTTGGTAATTCTCACACCATTGCACAGTGGGGTCAAACGCAAATTTTTTGGTAATAAATCTGAATCTCCTAAACTACTGGCCGGATCAAATTGAAATGTATGGAAGAGTTGTAGAGGAGGACCTAAGCTTTCAGAAAAATCATCTTGTAGTCACCCTGTGATAACACGAGATAAGCTACAGGGTGTTAAAGTTGACTACATCGAGTATGTAAAAGTTAAAAAAAATCGTAACTTGTACAAATGAAGTCCGATTTTAAAGATTTTTATATTTCTGGAAAGTGCTTGGCAAGATAAAGACAAAATAAGCTTACTCATCTAAGTTATCTCTTACAGTTAAAAAGATATTTACGCTTGAATTTTGAATTTTTGATTTTTTGGCTCGACTTTCTTTCGTTTTTCGGGAATAAGTCCGGAGATATATGAGATAAAAATTTTTTAAAAATATTCTGTAATTTGCTACATATTTCAAAATAATATTCTGAAAAAATTTTTGGATTATCTCAATTCGTCTAGACGTGAAAAATATTCAAAGTCAGCACTCTGAAATTGGCATGAAAAATGGCCATTTTTTTACAAAAATATAGTACAATTCATTCACTTTTTTCTCAAAGTTCCGTTAATAAAAAAATTTTTTCCTTATTAATTTCAAAAGATAAGGCTTCACAAATGGTTAATAAAGAAATTTTGAATTGATTTAAGTTTTTACCCTACATCCAGCATTGGCCGAAAATTGTCAGTTTTAAAAAATAGTTTCATTTTTATCGATTAATAAAAAAAATGTCACGCGAGCTTTTTTAAATTTGGTACCCATATTTTTTATAGAAATAGATTTAGAATGACTTAATACTAAACTGCTTCCCGCCCGGCCAAAAACGAATGCAGGAGTGGAGATTTTATGTTAAAAGTCAGTTTTTTAAGGACTATTTTTAAAAGCATATTAAAAGCATATTAGCATAATATTTTTAATATTATTTCTTATGTAGTATATAAAACGCAAATCAAGCTTTCATTCCTAAAAAAATCAATAAAATAGCTCCAATAACCTATTTTTGGTAATTTTTCAAAAATAATTTTTTTTTTTTAAATAGCTGAAAATCCAAAAAAATTTAATTTTTTTAATACAACGCCACTAATTTTGCAAATACTTTAAAAATGTTAAAAGAATATAAAAATAGACTTATTTACCAATTCAACGATATATAAAGTGTTGATATAGGTCATTTAATAATAGTAATATAATGGCCTCAAAACTACCAAGTCACGTCAAAAGTTGCAAAATTCACTATTTTGTTCCGTATTTCCATATGTGTGTATACGTAACATTTTAGTTTTCTAATGTATTATGTAGGTATATATTTGTTATTATAAAGTAGTAAATTCTTTATTTGAGTACTGTTTATTTAATTTGTTCTACATATTTACATACTTATTATACATATATCCCGTATATTTATTTTATTAAGAATATATTATCGAAGATATTATTAGAGATTTTCTTGAAAATAGTCAGAAACATCAAACGTTATCAAATTTTTAACTTCCTTAGCTTCGGAATCCTCTTTTTCTATTTCAAGAGTGATTTTTGGTAGCCATCGTGTTCTTATAGAATATATAACTGGATCTGATGATATTAATAAATATTCCATTAAGTCCATATTTTGCACTATTTTCGAACATTTTCGGGTATTGAAGAGTCGGAAATATTTAACATCTTTATTTCGGGCTTCCTGTGCTTCATCTGTTAGCTCTCCCAATGGCAAAATACTATTTTCTATTATTTCTTTACCATGAGCCAATACTTTGTGAATTGTTGGAGTCATTGATTTCCAGGGGTATGTAATGTTAAGTAGTTCTTTAGTTTCGTAAGCAAAAATTTTAAATTTGTCCGCATTAATTTGTTTTTTGTTATTAATGGCTGCCAATATAATCTTAAAACGCTTCAAAATATTTAAGTCAATGCCTGTGATTGAAGATGTGAGTTTCGGCTTTTCAAAGAAACGTCTTGCTGTATTTCCATCATTTGAGCTTCCATAGCCATGTAGAGGTTTATCAATTATTAATCCGAGTTGTCTTTGAATTCCAAATTGTTTTTTACTGTAGCATTTTCCTGCCCGGGAATATTTCTGTACTTCATATCATATGCAAGATGTAAGCAGAACTCCAAAAATCTTATCCTTGCGTGGAGTGGTGATATTCCAAATTTTAAAGAATTTTTATTAACAAGGACTTCAGAATTATCCTGAAATTGTGAACTTATTTTTCCACATATATTACATTTCCATGTAGATGTTGTATCTGTTATAGCGTTTGCAACTTTTTCATCAATCATCGTTAATTGTTGTTGAAATGTAACTTTAATAGTTCTGTTTGATACTTTTACATATATTGGGGGCAATGCTTTAATTTCTTCTTCCAATTGGTTGACAATGCTGTTTATTGTAACCGTGGTTTCTTTTGTGTAATCAAAAAGGATTGGACGGCACAAAAATTTGGAACCTGGAGTTAAATTTATCCATATATCATCAAAAAGCGAGTCATTTCTTGTCGATGAGGAAGGCTTATTTAAGCGCATTCGAAGTAGTACCAGAGACGCTATAAACAACGAGGAATAATTATTTCCAGAATTACTTCCATCAAGTTGTTTGTATTCCGAAAATCCTGATGTTCCATCGCAGCTCCATTTGAATATTAAAATAAGTTCAGAGTCTTTGAATTTTTCAATGTTATCATTGCTGAAGGTAGATATAATTCTAGAGGCAGTATTTTCAAGTAATTGCAATATATTAACTTTAGCACTTTTAACAGAAGCATTAACCGGGTGCTCCATAGGCTGTAAAATATTACTTTTCGCTTCTCTCACTGATTTGCTACTGGGAAAGATATCATATCCTTTTTCGCTAACAGATTTCCTCAAAATCTCGTATTGGTTTCTTGATAATCCTAAATTTAATATTAGAGCTAAAGCATCTTCAGAGGTACCCATATTTTTGATTTTGACGATGTTGATTTCGGTGTCACTATGCTTTGGATTATCCGATGTAATCGATTGGGAGAAGCTGTTGGTAATAAATCTATAACTTTTTCTACTTCCTTTGGTTGCGTACGTGTTACTAAAGCTTTAAATGTATCTTTTATTTCGGCATTCGTATGTGAATTTAGAATTGATTCCTGTTTGGTCCTCTTTGTTCTTAGCTGAACTTCATCGTAACTTTTTTTGGTCGACCCTTTTTCTGCTTTCCGATGAAAATTGGTATTTCTCCCTCCAACCACTCTTCATTTTTCTTCTTGAACTTTGGTATTGACCAATCTGAAGCTTGCATCCTTTTTTCGTATGATTTATAAAAATTTTCGAGCTTTATACTGTCTTCTGCAGTAAGAGTTAAACCAAAAGATACTACTGTATCAATGAGTTCTCTTATTTTTTCTGGACGATTTATAATATCAGATAGATTATCCCAGATTACTTTGCAAATAGAAAAGTGTTTTAATGTAATCTCCATAATGGCATATTTATAAGGATACTTATATATAGAAAAAGAATATTTATATCAGGTAAATGGTGACGGGCAAAAATGAATTAAAAAATTTAAATTTTTGCTCAAAACCCCCAATTTCATTCAGTTTATTTTTATGACCTGTAGTGTTAAACAGGTACGTCAAAAAATGTACCTATGCGATTGTAAAAAAAATCATTTTTGTTATAATACATTAATTAAGTAGCTAGGTAAATTATTTAAAAACTTAAAAAAATGTAATAAAAAACGAAGGAAAATATACTTATTTATGTACTTAGGTAATTTTAAAAACCTTTTCAGTAAAAAAAAATTATGAACACTTGAAATAAATTCATTAGTAAATATTATTATATAAGCAATGCAGTTGAGTGTTACGTATACACACATATGGAAATACGGAACAAAATAGTGAATTTTGCAACTTTTGACGTGACTTGGTAGTTTTGAGGCCTTTATATTACTATTATTAAATGACCTATATCAACACTTTATATATCGTTGAATTGGTAAATAAGTCTATTTTTATATTCTTTTAACATTTTTAAAGTATTTGCAGTTGTATTAAAAAAATTAAATTTTTTTGGATTTTCAGCTATTTAAAAAAAAAAAATTATTTTTGAAAAATTACCAAAAATAGGTTATTGGAGCTATTTTATTGATTTTTTTAGGAATGAAAGCTTGATTTGCGTTTTATATACTACATAAGAAATAATAATAAAAATATTATGCTAATATGCTTTTAATATGCTTTTAAAAATAGTCCTTAAAAAACTGACTTTTAACATAAAATCTCCACTCCTGCATTCGTTTTTGGCCGGGCGGGAAGCAGTTTAGTATTACGTCATTCTAAATCTATTTCTATAAAAAATATAGGTACCAAATTTAAAAAAGCTCGTGTGACATTTTTTTTATTAATCGATAAAAATGAAACTATTTTTTAAAATTGACAATTTTCGGCCAATGCTGGATGTAGGGTGCAAACTTAATTCAATTCAAAATTTCTTTATTAACCATTTATGAAGCCTTATCTTTTGAAATTAATAAGAAAAAAATTTTTTTATTAACGGAACTTTGAGAAAAAAGTGAATGAATTGTACTATATTTTTGTAAAAAAATAGCCATTTTTCATGCCAATTTCAGAGTGCTGACTTTGAATATTTTTCACGTCTAGATGAATTGAGATATTCCAAAAATTCTTTCAGCATATTATTTTGAAATATGTAGCAAATTACAGAATATTTTTAAAAAATATTTTCCTCATATATCTCCGGACTTATTCCCGAAAAACGAAAGAAAATCGAGCCAAAAAATCAAAAATTCAAAATTCAAGCGTAAATATCTTTTTAACTGTAAGAGATAACTTAGGTGAGTAAGCTTATTTTTTCTTTATCTTGCCAAGCACTTTCCAGAAATATAAAAATCTTTAAAATCGGACTTCATTTGTACAAGTTACGATTTTTTTTAACTTTTACATACTCGAGGTAGTCAACTTTGACACCCTGTAGCTTATCTCGTGTTATCACAGGGTGACTACAAGATGATTTTTCTGAAAGCTTAGGTCCTCCTCTACAACTCTACCATACATTTCAATTTGATCCGACCAGTAGTTTAGGAGATTCAGATTTATTACCAAAAAATTTGCGTTTGACCCCACTGTGCATTGCTTTAAATAATTATTCACCTATGGACACAGCTGTTTCAAGATCTTAACGATACAATTCTGGAAAGATCTAACGTAGAACTTACCAATTTAGATGAAGTTAAATCGTTTGTACTTTTATTGAAAAATAATAAAGCCCCCTGTTTAGATGGCATTAATAGCACTATCCTTAAAAAGATGCCCGATTGCTTTTTTGAAATTCTATGTAAACTTTTCAATTCTTATCTAATTGAGGGCTATTTTTCAACGAATTTTAAGAAAGCAATAGTTATCCCAATTCCTAAGCCAGGAAAGGATTCTAAATTACCGTCTAGCTATAGACCAATCAGCATCCTAAGCCTATTGGATAAAGTATTTGAAAGAATAATTAATAAGAGAATTTTAGACTTTTCCAACCAAAATAATATTATTAACCCTCAACAGTTTGGATTCCGCAAGGAGCACTCTACAGTACACCAACTAAAAAGAGTCGTTAATTTTATTGAATCAAACAAAAGAAATCGTAAGAGCACTGGAGTCATTTGTCTTGACATTGAAAAAGCCTTCGATTCAATATGGCATAAAGACCTGGTTTTTAAACTGAATTCCTTCAATTATCCAACGTACCTGCAAAAGATAATAAAGAGTTTTTTAGATCATTGCTCATTTGTTGTATCTATAGATAACACGTTATCTAGTGATACGCAAATCTCTGTGGGTTTGCCGCAAGGACTCTTATTTCTTTATTCAATATATATTTCCGATTTTACTGTTCGCAGGAATCAAGAAGTAGCTTTTTACTATGATGACAGTGCTTTTATTTACTGCGGTAAGGCGTCAAACGTAATAATCAAAAAAAAAAGGAAGATAGTTTAAAAACAACTCATATATACTTTGATAAATGGAAGATAAAAGTTAATGTCAGTAAAACACAAGCTATTATACACTGCCTGCCACTTGAATAAGGAATCACAATTTTTTAACTTTAATTAAGTATATCTCCTAAACTAAAGTTCAGAAAAAAGTAATTTTTTGCACAGCCAAATTTCAAAGTGTTGGCTTTAGTTTCCTGTAGAAATAAAAAATGTACATATTTTGTTATACTACCCTTCCCTACCTACACCTACCTACCTTGTTATACTAAAATTATGCATTTATTTAAAGACATGTATTTCTGTGGTACTTTTTTGTGTGTCACTTGAATAAGGAATATTTTAAAACTAAGCAAACTGTAATTTATTTTTAAATTTTAGGTTATAAAAATGAAAGTTATTAGCTTCTAGCATTCAATTAGTAATGAGTACTGCCACCATTTTTAGAAATAACCTCAAAAATGCGATTAGGCATCGACTTGTGTAATGACTCTAAGTAATTTAGCGAAATTGAACTCCATGCTTCCGTTATTGCATCCTTTAAGGATTCTATCGTCTCAAATTGTTTTCCTCCTTCATAAATTTTTCTTGCAACCCAACCCCAGACATTTTCCATTGGATTCAGATCTGGTGAATATGGGGGCCAATCCAAAAGTTGAACACCTTGTTGATTAATCCATTGTTTTACTGCTCTGGCGATATGAATCGGAGCATTGTCGTGTTGGTAGGTCCAAGGTATGGGTCCAAAGAATTCATTAAATTTTGGAAATGCTTTCTCCAGAATGTTTTTGTAAGTCGTTGCAGTCATTTTGTTGGATACAAAAACCAATTCTATGGTACCATAATACGAAATGGCACCCCATACCATTATTCCGCCCTCTCGGCAGTGTCTGCGGCTCAAAAATAATTCCTCCTTATTTAGGTCATGGAAGTAATAGTTGTACCCGGGATCGGGACCATTAATATTACTTTTTTTTATCGGAAAATACAACTTTAAACCATTTGTCGGACCATGTCATTGTATTTTTGGCAAACTGTAGACGTTGTGATTTGCGTTTTTCATTAAGTGGTGGCTATTTTGCAGTTTTCGTCGGACTATGTATGGCCACGACTTTAAAATACGGTGCACTGTTCTTAGACTCCACTTTTTTCACGTATTTTTGATACCGACATGGCAGAATTTGATGCAATTCTAAGAATTTTTCGTCTTTCTTTTGGAGTTGTTGCCATTTTCTTCCGCCCTTTCATTTTTTTCCATATCTTTCCACGTTATTTAAATAATTGTACACAACTGTTTTTTCTCTATTAATGTTTTTGGCTCTTTGAACCGGATTCTGACCCCGAGATTTCAAAATCAGAATTTGTTCTTTTTCAGAGTTATTAGGAGCCTTACCACGTCTCATTTTGAATAAAAACTATTTCAAAACTATCAAATTAAAAATTCTCTAGCCGTTTATATTGAAAGAAATTCAAATCATAGCCTTCCTGGTTAATATTAAAAGAATTCCTTATTCAAGTGACACACGAAATAGTACCACAGAAATACATGTCTTTAAATAAATGCAATATTTTAGTATAATAAAAATATGTATATTTTTTATTTCTTCAGGAAACTAAAGCCAACACCTTGAAATTTGGTTGTGCAAAAAATTATTTTTTTCTGAACTTTAGTTTAGGAGATATACTTAATTAAAGTTGAAAAAATGTGATTCCATATTCAAGTGGCAGGCAGTGTATTTCCATATAATAGATCACAGAAACGTATTCCTACAAAACATTTTTATTCTAGGGAAGTTTTTATTCCTCTGCAGGATAGCATCAAATATCTAGGAATTATCTTATATAAAAAACTATCATTTAAACAACACATACAGTATATTTGTGATAAAGCAATCAAATGCGACCGTGCACTTTTCCCCTTACTTAACAGAAGATCTAAACTTAATTTAAAAAACAAGATCCTTATTTACAAAACGTGTATTCGACCAATTATGACCTATGGATGCCAAGTCTGGTTTAATAAAGCTGCTAAAATTTACACAAGAAAATTACAGATAATACAAAATAAAAATCTGAAAATAATTCATAACCTACACCCCAGATATTCTACTGATATACTGCATACAAACTTTGAGCATAAAATGTTTAATTCATTTGCAAGGGAACTGACTGTCATTTAATGAAAAATGCAGAACGTCTACATATGAAATAATTAGAAATTTGCTAAACAATCACTAAGACTCTTTTTTTTACTTAAGGAGTAATAATTGATGATTGTTTTTAAAATTTCTTATAACGTTTAAGTATGTACAAGATTTTTTTTTTTTTTGCAACTTCTCCTTAATACTGTGATATTAGTAGTTTCCTTATTTAATTATTTAGATGATAATTGTTGTAATACTTGTAAGTAAATTCTCATAACAAAGGTTTCAATAAAGTCAATAATAATAAAGAAAAAAACAAAAGATTGAAGTTACTCCAAACATGGTATTGCAAGAATTTTATGCATATAATACAACTAGAACGTTATCTGAGAGGAACTTTAATGTTGCATGAATTACGTTTTTGGCTATTGAATTATGTTTTTTCTATCATATATCTATGTATTTGTTTATCCATGGTTTAACGAATTTACTTACAAGTTGTTTCACATGAAATTTTAAATCAACTTTATTTTTGTCATATTAAAATTTTAGATACTTTAATTTTATTATAGATTTGCGGAAAATTAAACTTCGAAAATACTCTCTATTATAAAAAAAATACTTATGAAAAAATTAAACTCATGATGTATTCATAAGTATATGAAATTATTTTCATCAGATTTCTGAAGAATATGATTGATCCGAAAAACATTGTTGCGAACCAATTTTTAGTATTTTCAAGATTTATGTTTAATAAACGGCAAGCCATTTAATTTATGAAATTTATACAATAGATTGTTGTATATTTTTAAAAAGTTTTAGCATCAAAAACGCAATAACGTAAAAATCTGAGACACAGTTTTTAACATAAATTACGAAAGGTACTAATTTTATTTGTATAAAATATTTAACTTTTTTATCTTAGAAATGGCTTCATATTTTTATAGGCCCTGTATTATACTGCTCAACTGTTCATAATACAATTGCGCAATTGTTTCATGATTTAAAACTTAAGTCATAGAATACAACTAGAAGTTAATGTAAGAGGCACTTCGAGCTAAATTTTCAAAAATTTACTAATTTTTTTCAAAACACAAAAACAAAGTATATGACTACATGTATTTTGTTGTTGCATGAATTAGGTTTATGACAAGTGAATCAGGTTTTTTTCTCTCACATAACTTTCTACTTACTAATCTATGACTTAAGTATTCTTTTTCCATTCCTTAAATTTTTCCTAAGTATGAAAATTATTTGACGTCTTAAAAATATTTATTGAAAATAAAGAAAAATAAATAAAAATACAAAAAATACAAATTCTTTTAAATTTTAAAAAGATTTCAAAATACACTCTAAATTCATATTTTCTTTGTGGATATATATTTTGCAACAACACCTTTTTAACTTTACAGCCCAGTTTAAGATTTCTTTACATTTTTTAAGTAATTTCAAATTTCTTAAAATTGTTGGTTTTTTATTTATTTTTAGTGCCACATTAGTTTAGAGATCTACTTCCTTAGAGCTTTCATCCTTTGTATCACATCACCATTCAGGTCTGTTCTAAATGACTTTCTCACAACTTAGAATATAAATTATTTAAAAATATTGATATTATATTCCCCGTCTCGTAGCATGTCTCCTGAGAAACAATTGGGTATATCCTATATAGTTTTGAAATCTACTCCCTTAGTACATCATCCGATGTATCAAAACCCCATTCAGGTCTGTCCTAAATGGCCCTTCCACAACTTGGAATATAAATAATTGAAAAATTAATATATTATATTCTACCCCTCGTAGCATGTCTCCTGAGAAACAGCTGGGTATACCCTATATGGTTTTGAGATCTACTCCTTTAGGGCTTTCATTTGAAGTATCACAACCCCATTCAGGTCTGTCCTAAATGGCCCTCCCACAACTTAGAATATAAATTATTAAACAACTGTGGTATTATATTCCACCCCTCGTAACATGTCTTCGATAAAACAACTGAATATACCCTATATGGTTTTGAGATCTACTCCTCTATAGCTTTCATCCGATGTGTCACGAACTTATTCAGGTCTGTCCAAAAAGCTCCCCGTTCAAGTGTGAATTTATAAGAATTTGCGCAAAGTTCAGACACTCGTAGTATATTCCGTAGGAAACAAGTGAATATTGTCTAAACAGTTTTGGGTTCTGCTCTACCAGACCTTTAATCTGGTGTACCACAAACCCATTCAGTTATGTCCAAAATCAAAATATGGGCCCCCTGTTTCTTAGACTTACGTGAATTTTGCTAAATTTTAGCACCCCGTAGCATGTCTCCTGAGAAACAACTGGATATACCCTGTGCGGTTTTGAGTTATACTCCTTTAGAGCTTTCACGTGATATAACACAACCCCATTCAGGTCCGTAAAACTAGCCCACAATGTGACCTGAATATGAGTATTTTTGTTGCACCATATTCTAATGCAGTATATGCTTCTTTATATGCCATTTACACAAAACAAAAACTAAACCGTTTTTGTAAAAACCAGAAATTGAAATCCACATCGTCGCTGACGTAAACATTTCTTAACAATTTCTAAATTCACTTACATATATTTGATACGGATTTTGTATTAAAAAGATTTTTAATTGTATTTTAACATAAATTTATTGTAAAAAGTTTTTTAACAAATGAAAATGTTTCTTAAAACTTCAAAATTTTTATTTTCATTATGTTACGAAATGTGTTTCATAAATAATTATTTTAGTAGTTTTTTTTTCTGGTTTTCGATAAAAACTAATTGAAAATGGTTTTTGATTTGTATAGAAAAACCAATGAAATTAACATAGTTTTTCAATCAAAAATCGAATAAAGCCAAAAACTACTAGTTTTGGTTTAGTGCAAATGACATATTATTTAGTTTTTTTCCAGAAATGTTTAATTGTAATGTTTTTTAATAAATCAATAAAAATTTATTTAAAAAAAATTTGTTTTTTTTTTCTTTGCTTTAAAAATCATATTTTAAACGCGCAATGTGTGGAACGTATTTAACACACGTACAAATCGATGATATACCATTGAATTCATCTGGAAGAAATGAACGCAATACTGTTATTTTTCAGTCACAATTTTTTCAGTTGACGAAAAATTTTTCAAAAATGAAAAACTATTGAAGAAATTTGTTTGTCCTTTAGCAAAAAAATTGATATTTTATGTGAGTTTCAGTTTTCGTCCTTTATGATGTTAAGATTTATGTGCATACATGCTTTACAAGATGTAAAAGATTTCTTTATTATATTATTTCACGATTTATTTAGTTATAATTTTTCTAAGTATTTACTACATCTTACAGAAGATTATCTGGCGGTATCTTCTTTTTTCCATGCGGAAAAATCGGTAAAATAGTAAATAAACCGCATACCACTGCCCATTATGTAGTAAAGACATTTCAGAAAAGTGGATCTGTGGAAAGACCTAGAGGAGGCGGTCGCCCAAAAAAAGTTAAATACTCTTCAAATTCAGCGGAAAGTTGTTAATTATATAAAAAAGACCCAAAAATATCTGCTGTCGAAATTGCAAAAGATCTTAAAAATGCAGAAATAGTCGATGTGACTCCACAAACAATAAGAAACTTCTTCCATTCACAAGATTTCCAAAGTAAATATTAAAAAAACGCTTAGTGTATGCAAATGAGTACTTACACAAAGAAAATACATACTGGGAAAATGTGATCTTCACAGATGAATCAAAATTCAATATATTTGGAAGTGATGGACGTAAATCTGTCTGGAGAAAGGAAGGGGAAGCACTTAATCCACGAAATTTTTCTCATACTGTCTACCACGGTGCCGGCAATGTTTTGGTTTGGGGGTGTATGAGTGCTTATGGAATAGGAAACCTTGTGTTTATAGAGGGAACCATGAATAAAATAGATTATTTAAATATCTTGAAAAATAATTTGCCACAATCCGCCCAAAAAATGGGTTTAGGGAATGATTTTGTTTTCATGCAAGAAAATGATCCAAAGCATTCGGCCGTTATCGTAAGGGAATGGATGCTTTATAACACAAAAAAAGTTTTGCCTCATCCTCCCCAGAGCCCGGATTTAAATCCGATTGAGCATTTGTGCGCTCATATGAAAACAAAATTAAGAGATTACCACATATCCGGTAAAGAATCCTTAAAAAACGCTAACAAGAATATCTGGAGTTCTATTCCCCAAGATGTTACAAAAAATCTAGTCCATTCGATGCCAAGAAGACATATATATGTTAAAGAAGCTAACCTCAGGTCTACAACTGAGATTAACGTTGATATAATATGTGAGATATGCAAGCAGAAGAGAGTAACCATTTTGTTTATAATATGTTTAATCTTAAATAAGGGGTATACGTACTCTAATGAATCCTATAAGATATCATTATTTTCAATCAGTCACAGAATAAACATGTACTTTTTATTTTAAAAAATCGCACGTTTTTAATACAATTTTTATAAAAATATTTCTTTAAATGTAAAACAATCATTAAAAGAAAATAATTTTACAAAAAACATTGTTTTTTTAGTAATTTCCAAAATATATAAGCACACACACATGCAAATTTCCGTGTGTGTATTTTTTTGACAGTTCATCTTATAAGATGGTTGTGTAGCGAAATCTCATCACAACAGTAATACTAATATTAGAATCTACACGTGAAATAATTCTCTCAGAGAGCGAATTTGACACTCTGACAGAAAAATCTTACATATTATGTTACGTCTAGACGGGCTGTAAAGGACACCATACAATACTGAAAACTTAAATATTTTAATCTTTTTTAAAGTTACGTTACCTAGTGTCTACATTAGGCAAATTTATATCAAAACAAACGTCAAAATCAGTGCGAATATATACAAGGCAACCTTAGTTAAACAGATTATTATTTTGGTTGTTACAGTTGTCAAACTGAATATATAAAAAAATAATAATGAATAAGCCATATTGTTGTTTTTGTGCAACTGTTGCCACCTTCCACAAATTCGCGTTAAGTTTGACGTTTGTCTTGATAAAAAAATCTCTAATGTAGAAACTATGTTAAGTTTTTTGATCTGTACAACTATTTTTTTGTTTGAGTTTTAGCATATTTATGTTGTTGTTGTTTTTTAACGTTAAAATATACAAAATGAAAAAGAAGTTTTATTTAAATTAAAATATAGATCTTAAAATTTAATTAATGTGAAATAAAAGTTATAATATGGTTTTACTTTAACCTCTGTGTTTTCTTTTATTTTAACAAGTGTAGAAGTTGTTTTTTTGTTCACTGAATATACATACATACATATTTATATGCAAATATCAGTTATAATATTTGCGACATGGTTATTCTATACGCACATATGTATTTTCACAATTACGTATCTAAAAATTTGGTTGGACCATTCAAAATCTATTGATTACTGATTTATGTATTTTTATTTATTCTCAGCTTGTGTGTTGTTGTAAATTCTTTAATTTTAATATTTTTATTTTGAAGCTTTTTGCAAATGTTTGTTTTAATATTTAATTGGAAACTAAATTTTCGAAATTTCGATATCAAAATATTATTTTCAGAAATACAATAACATTATAATCGGCACCTAATACGATATTGTTTTCAAAATCATACGGTTTTACCAGAAAAACATCAAAATTTTTTTGATTATAATTTTTGGTAAAATTCGTATTGATGTTACGTCTTTTTGGTATCAGATAATAAGCATCCGAAAAAACGTAACCTATGTAACTAAAAAATATTTAAAACAAATAAATATATTCTTATTGAGCGATATTTAAGGGTGTAAAAACCCAAAAATTTCGTTTGTAGGACAATTATTTACGATTTTAAGAGGTTTTTTGTCCCCCATATAAAATTTTGCATTTTCGGTGACATACATACATACATACGTTCACTTGAAAACGAGAAGTTTACGAAACTTACTATATTCATCAGCATTAATCAACGGTTTTATAACTACAGGATACAAAGCTAGAACAGTTACTCCACTAAGAACACTTATAAAAAGTAAGAAACGAATGCCTTTAAGAGCCGCCATGGAAATTGAATATAATACAACTTAATGAAAAAATGTGTGGAACAGGGATGGAAAATGGTTTATTTTATTAGCACCAATGATAAAAATGAAATGTACTTCTTCGATCCTAACAACCCGTCTAGACGTAACATAATATGTAAGATTTTTTTGTCAGAGAATGTCAAATTCGCTCTCTGAGTGAATTATTTCTTGTGTAGATTCAAATATTAGTATTATAGATGTATTATGAGACTGTTGTGATGAGATTTCTGTACACAATAGTCTTATAAGACGAACTCTCAAAAAAATACACATACACGAAAGTTAGCTTGTGTGCATGTGTATTTTGGAAATTATTGAAAAACAATGTTATTTTGTAAAGTTGTTTCCTTTTAGTGTTTGTTTTACATGTTAAAAATCATTTTTATAAAAATTGTGTTAAAAAAGAGCGAATTGCTTAAATAAAAAGGACATGTTTACTCTGTAACTGATTGAAAATAATATCTAATAGGATTGATTAGAAAACGTGTACCCCTTACCTACTGACTACATTAGGCAAATTTATATTTAAACAAACGTCAAAATTAGTGCAAATATATACAAGGTAACCTTAGTTAAACAGTTGATTATTATTTTGGTTGTTACAGTTGTCAAACTGCATATATAAAACCAATAATGAATATGCCATATTGTTGTTTTTGTGCAGCTGTTGCCACCTTCCACAAATTCGCGTTAAGTTTGACGTCTGTCTTGATAAAAAAAATCTCTAATGTAGAATTAATATAATATAAACAATATGGTTACTCTCCTCTGCCGGCTATCTCACATATTATATCAGCGTTACCCCAGGTCTACAACTGAGATTAACGCTAATATAATATGTGAGATAACGCCGGCAGAGGAGAGTAAAAATTTTGTTTATATTATGTTAAATCTTAAATAAGGGGTACACGTATTCTAATAAATCCTATAAGATATTATTATTTTCAATCAGTTACAGAGTAAACATGTCCTTTTTATTTAAGCAATTCGCACTTTTTTAACACAATTTTTACAAAAATGATTTTTAACATTTAAAACAAACACTAAAAGGAAACAAATTTACAAAATAACATTGTTTTTCAATAGTTTCCAAAATACACATGCACACACACAAGCAAACTTTCGTGTATGTGTATTTTTTTGACAGTTCATCTTATAAGATGGTTGTGTAGAGAAATCTCATCACAACAGTCTCATAATACATCTTATAATACTAATATTTGAATCTACACGTGAAATAATTCTCTCAGAGAGCGAATTTGACACTCTCTGACACAAAAATCTTACATATTATGTTACGTCTAGACGGGCTGTTAATCTCAGTAATCTCAGTTGTAGAACTATGGTAAAGGTATCAATTTATTTCTTAGTTTTTCGAATATTCGTACAGTTCTATACTATATTGTATTATATTATATTATATTATATTGTATTGTATTGTATTAAATTATATTATATTATATTATATTATATTATATTATATTATATTATATTATATTATATCATATTATATTATATTATATTATATTATATTATATTACATTATATTATATTATATTATATTACATCATATTATACTATATTATATTATATTATATTATATTATATTATATTATATTGTTACGTTTTTACCTTTTAAAAACGGTCGTTTATTTCCTTTAAATAAACTTGTACTTTGATTGCAAATATAACAGCAGTTTAGTAGTTTAAAAATTGTAACGACTCTTTATTTTATTTAAAAAAATGTACAACAATACAGTTTATAAGTCACTTTGTGTTTTAATACACACACACACTTAAATTACACGCTTTATACACCACACTTTAATAATGTACAAGATTATACAGCCAAGGCAGTTAATATGTCTTTACTTAACGACGCTTCCAACCAGACTGACTCAATGATGTTCTCACGGCCAATTTATATACACCGTATTACCTACTAGATGTTTCTTGAAAGCTCTATTTCTTTCTACAATGTTCTTAACGGACAAACTAGAGCTTTTGATGATAATGCCAGCAGCATAAACACTTAGTGCTGCCACACTTAAAAACAATGGTGAAAGCTTTTTATTCAATGTTGTATGTTTAGAACTATGTTAATAATTAGATATGTTAACTGCTGTTAACATAAACGGAAATGTCTGGAAGCATTGAGAAAGATTTAAAACAGCCGTTAAAACCGTTATATTTGAATTCAAGTACAATTTCGTAACACTGCCGCCGTTTAAGCCTGTTCGTCCCGAATAGGCACGAATTCATTTTTCCCATAGGCAGATAGTCGTTCTAGATGTACGACCTTCATTTTAGATCTCGGGCTCTTTTCTTTCTGTATTCTGTATTCTTAATCACTTTGTATGGTCCATCCCAATGGGTTTGTAGTTTGGGAGACAGTCCTTTCTTACGTTGTGGGTTATACAACAGTACAAGCTGGCCTTCGTTAAATCCTTCAGAATTCGCTGCTCGATCGTATCTGGCTTTCATTTTATCGCTGGTCATTTTTATTCGTCTGCGTACGAATTCATGTAGTTCGTTCAGGTCATCTTGCTCTTGGGAAGTGTTTTCCTTATTTGTTGATGAGGGCTTAATACCGAATTCTAAATCACCAGGCAACTTGAGTTCTGTCCCGAAGACAATTTTTCCAGGTGTTCGAGAGGTTGAGTCATGAACAGCTGATCTGTATGCCAATTGAAATTTCGGTATGTGTTCATCCCAGTCCTTCTGATGTGCACTGACCACTTTTCTTAAATATTCCTCCAGAGTGCGATTGAATCTTTCGACCATGCCATCAGATTGAGGATGCAATGGCGTTGTTCTGGTTTTTCTTATTCCGTATAAATCGCACATTTCCTTGAATACGGCAGATTCAAAATTTCTACCCTGATCAGAATGCAATTCCAGTGGAACACCATAGCGGCACACCCAGTTGTTCACAAATACACTTATAACCGTTTTAGCTTCTTGATCAGGTACGGCATATACCTCTGGCCATTTGCTGAAATAATCCATAACCACTAGAACGTAACGATTTCCGGCATCACTGACGGGGAAAGGGCCTGCCACATCCATTGCAATCCGCTCGAATGGCGCGCCTGAGTTATACTGCTGAAGTTGTACACGTCTTACTTACTGGGCCCTTCGCTGCTATGCATTGTGAACAATTGGCTACCCAATCGGCTACTGCTTGCTGACAACCCACCCAATAAAAACGTTGTTTTAACTTTTCTAAGGTTTTTGTCACACCAAGATGACCACCACTGGGACCGTCATGAAACTCTTTCATTACTTCGTTTATTTTAGAGGATGGTACTACAATTAAATTTGTCACTGTTTTACCGTCAGTACTTTCCCATATGCGGTATAAGCAGCCATTTAACAACTGTAGACTATTGCATAGGGCCCAATATGTGGACTTTCGGCGGATATTTCATTGCGGGCTGGCCTTCTACCTTCTTCTTTTGCCGATATTATTTTTGCCAGTATGGGGTCATTTCTTTGCGCTACAGACCAATCTTCACTGGATTCTATATGCATTAGTCGAACATCGACGATACCTTCCTTTTCCTCGGTTTTTGCACAATGCTTACATTCCACGTTGCAGGGCCGTCTTGACAGCACGTCCGCGTTGCCGTGTTTCAAACCCTTCCGGTGCTCCATGCTAAAATCATAGCTCTGAAGCCGCTCTATCCAACGAGCCAGTTGTCCTTCAGGTTGTTTAAATTGCAGCAACCACCTGAGGGCAGAATGATCGGTTCTCAGTCGGAAGTGTTGGCCATACAGATATTTGTGGTAATGCTTCACACACTCTAATACTGCCAAAAGTTCTCGTCGCGTTACGCAGTAGTTTCTTTCAGGCTTCGAAAGCGTTCGGCTGAAGTATCCAATGACCCTTTCAGTGCCACCGACTACTTGTGAAAGTACACCGCCTATTCCGTATCCGCTCGCATCGCTATCTACCACAAATGTTTCTCCAGGTATAGGATATGATAAAATTGGTGCCGTACATAATAGATCCTTGAGCTTCTGAAATGCTAGTTCTTGTGCTTCACACCATTGGAATGATTGTGACTTCTTGGTCAGCTCATGTAAGCTTGCGGCTACATTGGCGAAATTCGGGACAAATCGTCTGTAGTATGTGCAAAGGCCAAGAAAACTACGCAATTCGTGGAGATTTCTCGGACGTGGCCAGTTCTTAACAGCAATTATCTTATCCCCATCTGTTGATATTCCGTCTGCTGTTACGCGATGTCCCAAATATTTGACTTCTTTCTGGAACAACGCACACTTCTTTACACTGAGTTTGAGTCCAACCGCTGATATTCGTTTAATGACTTCTTCAAGATTATTCAGATGTTCATCAAAAGTCTTACCCATGACAATTATGTCATCGAGGTACACCAAGCATGTCTTCCCGTGAAGTCCTTTCAATACCTGTTCTATTAAACGCTCGAATATGGCTGGAGCATTGCAGAGTCCAAATAGCATCACATTAAACTGCCATAACCCATCACTCGCGGTAAAGGCGGTTTTTTCCTTGTCTTTTTCTGAAATCTCTACCTGCCAATAACCACTTTGCAAGTCCAATGTGGAGAACCATTGTGTTCCAGCTAGTGTATCCAGGGTGTCGCATTCATATATTACTATTAATTAATTTAAAATAACAAAACAAACAAAAAATATCATCTTCCTTAATAAATATTCTATTTCTAATACGATTTTTTATTACTTATTTACATTAAATTTATTTAGATAATTTTTCTAATATTTTAATCTTATACTACTTATTTTCTATAAAATAATCTGTTGTATCTGTATACACATCTAAAAGATAATAAAGGTCCTTCAAGTCTTCAGTATTTTGAGTTGATAAAGGCTCATTATAAATCCAACGTTTTCTCATTGATGATAGTACTGGGTCTGATGATTACAATAGGCTATTAAAAATATCCTCGTTTTGTGACGTTCTGGAGCATTTCCTGGAGCTGAATAATTGAACGTGCTTAAAATCTCAGTTTCTTACTTCTTGAGCCTCTTCTGTAAGCTCTCCAAGTGGAAGAATATTTCGTTCAATTATAATTTCACCATGGCACAATACTTTATGTACTGTTGGTGCCTTTCCATATATATATATATAGAGAGAAACATATAGTTTAGATATTTCTGTTGCATATTCTCCAAATCGAGCAGAGTTAATTTTGTACTTACTATTAAATTCCATTAATAGTATGTTAGTCCTTTCAAGTAACTCTTTATTAATACCAGTTATTTTTGATGTAGCTTCGAAATTTCTGAAAAACCTTATTGCTGTGTTTTCATCATTTGTACTACCACCAGTCGGCAGAGGTTTGTCGATGTTTAATACCGTCTCTTCTCTGAATTCATCCTGGATTCTACTTTTCTCAGATATTCTAAGTGTTTTTCTGGCACATTTCTATACTTTAAATCATATGCTATGTGCAGAAAATGCCCCATGAACCGTATTCTGGCGTGAAGTGAAGATATTCCGAAAGACAGAAATTCTTCATTAATACTCCTTGCTTTACCAATATCCGAAAATTGTGATTTCGTCTCATTACATAGTGAGCATTTCCAAAAAGAAGATGTTTCCGTAATGACATTACAAACCTTTCCATCAATCATTGTTAGACTAAGTTGAAAGGAAAACGTTTAGCAAAAATGTTTTGATCCTGGAGTGGTGTTAAGCCATATATCTTCAAATGAGTTTTTAAACTTTGATGAAGATTGCTTTAAGGAATAAGATCGCATTCTTAATGGCACCAAAGATGCTATAAATACGCTTTTATAATCTGCCATTTTCTTACTTCCACTAGCATGCTTGTATTCAGGAAGAGCTGATAGTCCGTCACATCCCCACTTACAGATTAATACAACGTCGTTGTTATTTACTTTTTCCAACTGATCTGCGGAAAAATCTGCTTAATCGGTAACCGAAATAGATGGTAAAATAGTTTGCTTTTTTTCTTGAATATCCTTGCATGATGGTAGAATTGAGTGTCTTTTTTCAAGCAGAGCATTTCTTAAAATTTGATATTTGTTTCGGCTGAGGTCCAGTTCAAGCATTAAAGCAATTGCTTCTTCCTCTGTAAAATTGGATTGTGAAGTTGGAGTAGGTACACTTTCGGCAATCCGTTTAAGACGTTTTGGTGATGCAGTTGGCAGTATTTCAGCAATATTAATTGCACTCTTAGGTTGCTTCTCCTTTTTTAACATTTCTTTGATTGTATCAGAAACTTCTTCATTCGAAATTATAGAAAGCTTAAGGGCCAGTCTTTTCTTCTTAGATCTTGTACTTAAATCATATGTCTTGCAGGGTGCTCCAGTTGGTATTTTGCACGCCGATATTTCTATATCAGTATCCATCCAATCGGAATGTTTAACTTTTAATTTGTTAGTACGCTGATTCAAGGACTACATTTTTACGTCATACAACTTTAAAAATCTGAGATTTACCAATAACGTCGACTTTTGCATGATATGTAGTTTTTATGAATTCCACTATAGCTTCTAAACGATTGAAATCATTTTTAGATAAACTCCACAGAATACAACACAATTGTTCATGTTTCAATGTAATCACCATGGTAATCAATTTCGTTGTGATGTTGATAAGGATTAGCTGCGCATTTATATATATCTATTAGATATATCGCACAGGTATATATATATATATACAGTTATTCTGTGAATTTTCGTTAGGTAAAATATTTGAAAGAGTCAATTTGAAAGAGTACCTATACCGAATTCATTGATATTATATATTATTGTCACTATCTCATAAAAATATAGATTTTGAACCATCAGTAATAGATAAATGCTGCAGCTAGGTATCGCCGGAAAGGATACCTGTACATTGCCACTAGATCATAAATATATAAATTTTTAACCATCACCAATAGATATATATATATATATATATATATATATATATATATATATATATATATATATATATATATATATATATATACAGTTATTCTGTGAATTTTCGTTAGGTAAAATATTTGAAAGAGTCAATTTGAAAGAGTACCTATACCGAATTCATTGATATTATATATTATTGCCACTATCTCATAAAAATATAGATTTTGAACCATCAGTAATAGATAAATGCTGCAGCTAGGTATCGCCGGAAAGGATACCTGTACATTGCCACTAGATCATAAATATGTAAATTTTTAACCATCACCAATAGATAAATACATTTGTTAAATTTAGGTAAACACCATAAATTTAAACTAATAAAATACTTATTAATTAAGTTAAAATAGACATTTTTTGTTTGTTTTGATATTTTAAATTCAATAATACTTAAATTTGGAAAATGTGGCAACCCTATTAAAAATAAAAAATATTTATTAATTATTTTTATAAAAATATTTTGTGTATAGATATTATTAAAGTATACAGAAATATTCATAATTTTCTAAGTAATTATTCACGCAAAGCTAAAGTCAAAAGTTTGTAAAAATAGTCATATATAAAATAAATTGGAAATATAAAAGTTTAAAGGCGCATATTTCTGAAGTGAGGCATGATATTGACTTGAATCTTTTTGCAAAAGATCGGAAATTATATATGCTAAAAGATAAGTTTAATTTGGAATACATATTTTTAAAATTTCTTTCGCTATTTAGAAATAAACCAAACAAAAGGCCCAATTTGAGGTTTTTGGAGAAAACCTCAAATTGCAATGCAACTCCACACTGAGCTTACGCTCTACCCGCGATTTGGGTCCAAACCACAGCCACCACGAAAGCTCCCCAGGGGGCCACTCCAACTGTCAGGCTGGAAACAAGTTCCAGGGGCTCCTGACACCCGTGGTACCAGTATTAAGTCACCGGTCGGACTTCGTAGCCAAAATTTACTACTACCAGTTGAACTCCAAATAGTTCGGGACTGGTGGCCCGCCACGCGCCACATCAAACATACAACATACAGCAACAAGTATAAACACACACAAAGGACGCACTGACAATTAACAATCGCCCTCACGGGCGACTCATTGGCCACATGGTGTGGCACCAGCAAGAGACGATACGAACAAGAGACAACAATGACAACACTAGACTAGGCCACCCTCACGGATGACCCCAGTACTCCAAGGGAGTACAACCCAAGCGAACGCACAGGACAAACACCAACGACGTCGATAAGAACCAGGCAAGGCCTACAGGAGCCACAGCCACCGCACTACAGCAACCGGGATCGGCAGGAACAACCGCAACAGCTGGGACAGACATTAATCGCAGAAGGGGCAACATCGGCGACATCGGAGTCCAACAACTAAGAATGGCTCTGCAGAGAGCCACCTCCACTAAGTCTCCTAGCAAATACTTCGCGCGCAAACGCACCCAACCTCGCTAATGTCCTATTGTCCTCTAAGACCCTACTATAATCCCATCCCGCCCCAGTATGAGTAATACCCATACCACCTAAATCCCTAATGTCATCATAGTAGGGGCACGTAAGAATTACGTGCCACGGATCTTCCTGTCCCCTCCCACACCCACAGTCCGGAGTGTCGGACAGACCTCTCTTATGCAAAAATGCATTGAGTGAGCCATGTCCCGTCAGTAAAAATCCCAGACTCAAGCCGAAACCAAAGTCCGGGCGTCCACGTACAAAGTCCGCGTCACGTATAAATTCATACGTTACCCTCCCTTTGTCACTGTCCGTCCACCGCGTCCTCCACCTAGAAACAAGACACTCATCTAGGAGTGCCTTATTTCGCCTAACATCCCCATTCACCAGATCAACAGCAGAAACCCAATCATGAGCAAGAATTGGTAGTCCCTTCTTGATCTTGAATATAATACCACGACGTATTACCTCCAAGTCAAGGGGTGCTACACCTAACAGGACCTGCAGAGCGTCAGTCGAAACTGTCCGGCAAACTGGCATTCACCCTAACATAGCGACCCGCTGACACGACAAGACCTTGTCCCTACCAGCAACAGACATGACCGTCTCATACCACACAGGAGAACCGAACGCCGCACAAGCGACGAAAAGGCCCTCATACACAGTACGGACAGCACGCCTGCATAGGCCCCAGTCACTTCTAAGGATGCGCCTAACCTTACCTACAACAGCAGTCAGCTTGTCTCTAACGTGAGTAAGATGAACTAAAAAGTTCATCCTCTCCCCCATCATTATCCCCAGATACTTGACCTGAGTCGCATATCTGAGACTAACGCTGCCAGCCCGAATGAGTGGAGGACGACCCCGAGATAATCTGCCCTTGAGCAACATCATCTCGGTCTTGTCCATCGCCACTTCGACGCCCACACGATCGCCCCACTCACATACGTCACGCATGACCTCCTCACCCCTAGCTTCCAGCTCAGCACGAGACTGGCCTTCCACAAGGATAAGTAAGTCATCCGCATACGCGCACAACTTGTATGAACGGCCAAGGCGCTCCAACAGAGGATCCATCATAATGTTCCATTTAAATGGACCACAGATGGATCCCTGCGGACAGCCCCGAGCAACGTCCCTCCAAGCCGTGTCGCTGGCACCTACCACACAAGCCTTCCTGCCGCTGAAGTAGCTCCTCCATAGAGCTAACTCCCGACAGCCCACTTCGTCTAACCTACGCAGAACGCTATCCCACGAGAGATAGTCAAACGCATCCTTAAAATCCACAAATATGTCTAGGACATATTTGGCAGACGAGTCGCTAACACTTCTCCTAACATGTATCCATGCATCCTCAATGCTCCTACCTTCCCTAAAGCCAAACTGGAACTCGGAAGTACCCTCATTGGCATCCTCCTTCAGTCGATTCACCATGACCCTTTCCAGCACTTTTCCAAGTACCGGAAGGAGACTGATGCCCCGATAAGAGCGAGGATTACTCCTCACCCTATCAGGAGACTTCAGAAGAACGACAACGCGGGCACATTTCCAAGCCCCAGGGAAATAACCCTCGCTAAGACACTTCCCAAAGATTGCCTCCAAGTACTCAGGTATGGCCTTCCAGATGCTTTTACACATCTCTCCAGTCATACCATCCATACCCGGAGACTTCCTGCTCTTGACCCGGCAAATATTGTCCGCAATTTCCGATCTGTCTAGGTTTGGAGGGCCGACCATCTCCCTAATGAGAGGAGAGTAGTCGACCGACTCCGCACCAGGAAAGAAGACCCCCAACAGTTCGTCAGTACATTCTCTCCAAGTCGTTAATATAACATCACCAACCTGGAGAGACGCTATGTCTGCCTGCCTGTTATTCCTACCCCTGCAGATACGATAAACCGCACCCCAAGGGTCATCCCTATTGTCCCGTACGAAACTCCTCCAATCGTCCTCCTTAACCCTAACAATTCTGTCCTTGTACGTCCTCAGGCCAGATCGATAGTCAGCTTCACGCTGAGCAAGATCATCCGCGCCGGTGCGCCTGGCCCTCTGGAAACGAATCCGGAGATGCCTGACAAACCTTCGCATCTCATCAAGCTCACGGGTCCACCAACTGACCCTGCCGGGCCTAGTCTTTCGACATCGGCCAAGCAAGGTGTCGTTAGCCGAACACATCCACTGATCTATCAATTCAACCTGGTCATCTATATTCCGTGCCCTAAAGTTTTCTATTGGCTGCGATAAAGCAGCCGCCCTGACAAATTCCGCGTAGAGGTCCCAGTTCACATCCCTGTCTCTCCACCTTCTAAGAGGCGCTGTCACCCGTGTCCGTTCATGGCAAGAGACCCCAATCTCAATGAGATTGTGATCACTCACGCCCCAATCGTCACACACCCTCCACCTAAAACTAAAAGCAGTCAGCGCCGCCCCATTTGCAGCTGTTACGTCAATGTCACTGACGCCATTGGGACCATCAAAAGTATACAGACAACTCGGCGTATTTAATACGCCGACGCTCACCGTTAACATCCACTCGCTGAGCATCCTACCTCGCACGTAGTTCTGATATCCAGGGGAATGCCTGGACATCTTGGAGAACCACATAGGAGAGGATGCATTTGCGTCAAGACCTAGGATGAGCGGAATGCTACTCGCCTGGAGTAGCACCGTATCCATATACCTTAGATAGGGCTCCAATGGACAGCCAAACCTACAATACATGCTCACTAGGAGCACCCTACCAAACTGCCCTTCCGCAGAAATGCAGACCCCCCATTCACTACTGCTAACTAAAGTACAGTCAATGTCACGGTCATCAACTATAATTGCAGAGTTCCCTCCACTGTCCGTATAGACTCGCATACCCCCCGGGAGCCCCCTAACAGAGCCACCCGTAGTGTATGGCTCCTGCACCAATGCGAAAATCGCGCCCTTACTGCGCATCGCCTGCCCCAGCTCGCACACAACCGAATAAGCCCGTTGGCAGTTAAGCTGCACAATCTGTAACTCCATTCTAATGCCGAGCGTTCACCCTGGCAACCCTAGCAGCAAAGACAGGGCATGCTGACGACATCATCATGTGATCCGCCGGTAGACCCTTAAACGCACAATTCCGACAGCGCATCTCGTTCGGGCACTGTGTGGCCCAGTGGCCAACAGAGCCGCAACGACGGCAAACATCCTCGCCCATCCTGCATTCCCGAACGCGATGGTCGAAAGCCAGGCACCTATAACATGCCTGCACGGCATCCTGCACACGCACCTGGAACCTGAACCACTTTATGTAGACACCAGCAACAACTAACAGGTCCTTCACGCGCTCGGTGCACTCCAAGACAACATTAACCTGGGCTCCACCGCTACCACTACCGGCCTTCCAAGGGCTACTGGCCAGGCGAACGCTCCTCTTGTAGGCCTCCTGTGACAATGAGCCCTTAAGGTTCATCTCGTACAACTCCGACATGAATTCATCCGGCGAGATCTCCGAATGAACTCTCTGTACGACGACCCTAGGGCCCAACTTGTCCTGCACACTCACCTCCAAACCGACTTCGGCAAACTTGGCGTTCCCAGCAATCTTCTGCCTCTCCGCCACAGAAGGGGTCCTAATTACAGCGCCGCCATCTTTGATGGGACGCACTTCGTGGACCCTCACCCCCAATGTAGGACCAACCTGGTCCACCACCTTATTCACCACCTCCTTGGAGGTAGCACCACCCTTGCCTCTCACCACCACCGACCACGTCTCGACCGGTTTGGGGGCCGGGACCGCGGGAACTGCAGGGACAGCAGCAGGCGCACGCGCTGCCGGACGAGGCGCACCAGCAGAAGCAGGAGGCATCATTTGCTCCCTAGCTCCTACCGGTACAGCCCGTCCACCAGCAGCTTCATACACCTCCAACCGCCCCCTCAGCCTCTCGTTCTCGGCCACCACCCTCATCAGCAAAGCCTCGTAGCGCCCACAATTCTCGACTACGAGCTTGGCAAGATCGGAAGCCACACCTTCTGCAAAAACCGCATCCACCATGCTGCCAGTAACCGCCTTCATCTCACCAACCACGGCGTCGGCAGATGCTCCGGCAGTCACAACCCCAGGCCCCCTTCTTCGGGGCCTACTCTCCCTCTTGGAGCCACCCTCGTTCGACATGGCACTAGCACCAGCATTAGCACCAACAGCACCAACGCCATCAGCGCCAACAGAAGCAGCATCAGCAACACCAACGTCAACAGCAGCAACACCAGCACCAACAGAGGCAGCAGCAGCAGCAGCACGGGTCGCAAGCGGCGTTCCCGGCTTAAACCTCTTACCCTCGTCGTAGTCCGCCTCTGAGCTCGAGAGCTCACTCTCCGTGTGCCTCACGCACGGCACCGGAGCTGGCGGCGGACCCATCGTGCTGTGCCAAAACAGTCAGCCGAAGCCGCTGTGCCAAAACAGTCAGCCGAAGCCGCTGTGCCGAAACAGTCAGCCGAAACAGTCAGCCGAAGCCGCTGTGCCAAAACAGTCAGCCGAAGCCGCTGTGCCAAAACAGATGTAATTAAGATTATCGTGAGTACCTGCCTTTTGGCCTGACCTCACGGTGGTCTTACCACTGGGTGAGTATGATGCGCCGACCAACGCCCCTGTATGCCCAAGCACATACAGGTAGCAATTAAACAATACCTTTTCTTGGTCGGGATCATTCCACTTTGCTTTAGTGTGGGGCTATCTAGTACCCCTGTCACAATTGTGACTGTGTTACTGTTACAAGTAACAGACAACACACTGAAACCGTAAGCCACTACGTGATCCCTTGCGGGGCCTCACCAACAACCGGCCAAGAACCAAAAACCACTGCAAATGGTTGTTGGTCCTTGGGGCAGCCGGTTCCCGTAGCACCTACTTTTCAGTCCTAGGTTAGACCTTCAAGCTTGCGCTCTACAGATTCTAAACCCAAGAATTCAAGGATCTGCTAGTCCTTTTGTATCCTGTCTAACATAACTAACTCTAAAAAAGGAGTGTCAATTTAGAGAAGCAGAAAGACAGGATTTTCTCTACCACGGATAAGCTATACATCAAGGAGGAAGGAATCTCCGAGAAGACAAGCCGCCGTGGTGGGCTGTGCCAAAACAGTCAGCCGTAGCCGCTGTGCCAAAACAGTCAGCCGAAGCCGCTGTGCCGAAACAGTCAGCCGAAGCCGCTGTGCCAAAACAGTCAGCCTAGGTTGCCGTGACGAAACAATGAACCGAAGTTGCTGTGCCGAACCCGACAACCGAAGCCGCTGTGCCAAAACAGTCAACCGAAGCCGCTGTGTCCGAAACAGTCAACCGAAGTCGCTGTGCAAGGTATCGCCCTGACGCCCGGAATTGTTCCGAGTACCAGAGAAACAGTGACTGATTTCACAATACCAGGTGTCTTGGGAACAAGGCAGATTATATCGTAAGATCAGCTGTCTTAGTTTTTGGCAAATTCTAGAGCGCTCGAATCGCAACTACTTCAACCAACCTTAGAATACTTATGTGAAAAATGAAACAAACTAAATGAGAATTATTAATTCCCTCTATCATATGAGGTTGGTAGCTAAAGTAAATACGTTAATGTATTGGTGTAAACAAATGTAGTTACAGACGAGCAAAGGAGTGAAATGTTAATGGGGTGCAGATATATAAAAGAACATAATAAGAAATATACATATTATAGGTATGTAATAAAGTTTAAATAGCTGTTACTATTAACTTTGTTACAGTTGCTAAAGAAAATTTTATTTTAGATAAAAAAAGAGTGTAGATACTATTTCGGTTAAAAAAAACACAAAATGTCGTCTTTTTTTGCAATTTTCGAATTCAAAATCGTTTATTTTTAGGCTCGGTAAAGATATCGACTTCAAATTTTTTTATTCAATAGATAATTTTGTTCTTTAACTATTTAAAGAAACTAATAAAATCGTAGTACATAACTTTGAGCCCTCTTAGGTCCGCCCCTGAGGGGTTTGTTGTGCCGCCCTTCCAAACTTAACATTGTACACTCCTCTGCTATGCCTATAACAAATTTCATGAAAATCCAACCAGTCTATCAGAAGTTACAGATTTATAAAAAATATAAAATAAAAAATTATAAAAGGATTGAATCGTTTTCGATCGTCAATTGGTGATGACCGTATGCCATTGCCACTATTCACCCTGCAAAAACTTGGTGACGGTTGTAATGACATAGGTACCCTTAAATCTAAGTATTAACAGGACCCAGGACGAAAACATACTAACAAGAGTCGCTGACCGTATAAACTTAGGTTAAGTAAAACTATTGTAAACGCAACAGTTTTATTGGTTGTTAGCAACCCCTTTATCCATTGTTTTTCATAAAATTTATTATCCATTGCTTTCTTTTATATAAAATGTGTTTATAAAATCCCTAATCTTCGTAAAGTAAAAATAATTATTCCTTTACGAAATATTTTTATTGATTATTAATTAATTGATTTTGTCTATAAATAAACAACAAAATCCTTTACCCTTTTAGCTTTATATTATTGTTATTTGACTGTACTATTATCTATCGATAATAGTGATACGAACGGTGAAATTAATCAATAAAATAAGTAAATCTTAAAAGCATATTTCTTGTTTATCTCGTTGATTGGATCAACTTTGATTAGTTTAGATTAGTTTCGGCATAATAGCGTAAACTACGACTCGGAAAGTCTTTAATTAGTTTAATAATTTCATTTCCTTTACTACATATATTATTTATTCTTTTATAAACCAGTTATTAAAAAGGGCGGTACGAATTCAAAAGTTGAACATCCAAATGCGAACGTCGTAAACGACATTGTAGTCAAAATTGAATTACCTACCGTATATCTCATAATTATAATTTGTTTAATAGCTATGCAACTTTTAGTAACCTTATACCAGTTACATAAAATGTCTTTAAGAGTCATATACTAGAGCAGCATCCTTGGCATCCAATTTAGACAAAGTTTAATCATCGCCACAGCACTCTGGTTATGTACTAATTATTAATACTACTTATTATTACTACTTATGATTTTCTGAAAAAAAAGTTCAGAACAATTCCACAAACTATATATTTTTTTACAACATTTCTAACACAACTTTGTGTATGAATATATATCATTTAATTTAATTGGAAACTATTGTATTCAAAGCAAAATCTATAAAAGAAGAATTTTTGAAATCATATAAATACTTAAACGTTGACAGGGAAACAAAACCTGAAACTGTTAATAAGCATATCAATATTCATCAAAATCAGCTAGAGAAACTTAGAGTACTACTGAATACGAATTACAGCAGACTAACAAAATCTCACCAAACCTCTGCTGATAATTTTTATTCAGATCTACGTGAAAAACTAATTTCCGTAAGTTATAAAAAAAACTTAAAAATCCTTGTACCCTATTCACTTCATGAACCAATAGTGTTCACCCGAAAAAGAAACCAAGATGCCTCAAACCTTAATAGAATTTTTAAATACTGCGGAAATTCTGAAAACCTACAGAGCTTTATCGATGACATTAATTTAGTGGACTTCATAAAAGATACTCAAATCAAAACAAAATTGAAAGGAACAGCAAGAAATTTAATTTCCTCAGAAACGACACTAGTACAAATAATTTCTAAATTAAAAACAACCGTTAATTCACCTTTAACTGTCGTTGATGTCATTAATTCGAAACTAATGAGCACAAGACAATCCGGAAAAAAATGTTAATTCCTATTAACAAAGAAATTAGAAACTGCTTACATTATTAAAGGGGTTACCCCACGAAGTAGCTAATAAATGTGTTACTCGTTCAGCAGTCACGGCAATTACCAAAAATGCTTTAAATGATAAAGTCAAGCTGATCATGGAATCAGGGACTTTTAACAATATGAACGAAGTGTTAACAAAATTTATAAGCAGTTGTACCGAAGTATATGGTCAAGAAAATTCCATTCTTGCATATGGGTTTAAACGCCAATGTTACAGTAATAACAATAGTAACCAAAGCAGAAATACCAACTTCAACCAAAACAGAAATTTTCCCCACCATAGAAATAATATTCAAAATAGGAACAATAACGGATCTTATCGTAACAATAATAATGTTGTTAATCGTTATAATAATAATAATTACAATAACTTATCTTAATAATAATAATGATCTTATATATCTTATCGTAATAATAACGATAATAGAAACCGCAATACCAATCGTAATAATACGCAAACTAGAAATATTAATATGACTGCTGAAAATAACTCGGGAAACGGACAAGCACCCCTAAGTACTCAGTAGAATCCAAAACCTACAATATAAATTTAAATTTATGTAGCTACTTACGCTGTAGAACTATTTCAAATTTCAAATTATTTAATAGATTCTGGCGCTGATTTTTCAATTGTCAAGCACAACCATGTTTTAAATGAATCCATAAATGTTTATAACAGAAAAAATCTAAACGATATTGGTCAAGGCTTAATTTCAACTTTAGGTAGTGTAAAATCACAATTAAAAATGGACAACTATCTTATATGTCATACATTTCATGTAGTAAAAGACGATTTTAAAATACAGGCAGACGGAATAATTGGAATGGACTTCATACGGAAGTATAATTGTATCTTAGAATATTCCAATGATAAGGATAATAATAATTCTTAGATCAAACGAAATTGACCATGATATTGGAATACCTCTCAAAAATGGTCCAACCATTAATCAAATAGCAATACCTGCCAGATCTGACGTGATAAGATCCATAAAATTTGAATCATCAGAACAAGACTATACAATTGTTAAACAAAATTTTCAGCCTGATAAAACCAAAGAAAAAATGGAAAGACTTTCCAGAAACTTTCCATCATTTGTTGAAAAAGATCTTAGATCATTATGCAACGAATTTATAGATATTTTTGCATTAGAGTCTGAAAGTATATCTGTCAATAATTTTTATAAGCAAAAACTTACGCAACCTGTTTACATCAAAAACTATAGAATTCTACATTCCCAAAGAGAAGAAGTAAACAATCAGGTTGATAAGCTTATTAAAGATGATGCTATTGAACCATCAATTTCAGATCACAATAGCCCCATACTCTTAGTGCCAAAGAAACCTTTACCTGGTACCAATCAAAAGAGATGGAGATTAGTAGACTACAGAGCAGTTAATAAAAACCTAGTAGCAGATAAATTTCCTTTACCTCGAATAGATGACATTCTTGATCAATTAGGTAGAGCTAAATTCTTCTCTTGTCTTGACCTGATGTCAGGTTGTCATCAAATAGGACTCGAAGAAGAATCTAGAGATATACATCATTTTCCACAGATAAAGGATCATTCAGATTCAAAAAATTGCCGTACGGTATAAAAATAGCCCCAAATTCTTTTCAACGTATGATGTCATTAGCATTTTCTGGTCTATCGCCAGCACAAGCATTTGTGTATATAGATGACTTAGTAGTAATTGGTTGTTCTAAGGAACATACGTTACGTAATTTAAAAAATGTATTTAAAGTTTGCAGAAAATACAATCTAAAATTACATCCAGATAAATGTTCATTCTTCTGTACTCAAGTAACCTTTTTTGGTCACAAATGTACTGATCAAGGTATTTTGCCTGATGATAGCAAATTCTCTATCGTACAAAACTATCCTACATCAAAAAATGGTGATGAAGCTAAACGCTTCCTAGCCTTTTGCAATCATCAAGACATATAACGAGATTGTCAAGAAAAAATGTACCTTTTGAATGGACCCAAGATTGCGAAAAATCTTTCCAATATCTTAAAAATCAGTTATTAAGTCCAAAAATACTTCAATACCCTGATTTTTCTAAAACCTTTTATATTGCAACAGACGCAAACAATTACGCTTGTGGAGCTGTCCTTAGTCAAGAAAAACAAGGTATCCTAATGCCAATTTCATACTCTTCAAGATCTTTCACTAAGGGTGAAAGTAATAAATCTACTATAGAGTAGGAATTAACTGCAATACATTGGGCTGTGAAACATTTCAGACCCTACATTTATGGCAAAAAATTTGTAATATAAAGCGATCATAGACCCCTCACCTACCTATTTTCCCTAAAGAATCCATCCTCAAGCTCATACGTATGAGACTTGACCTCGAGGAATATGACTTTGTAGTCGAGTATATTAGGGGTCAGGAAAATACAGTGGCAGATGCGCTGCCACGCATAGAGTTTCAGGATATTAAAAATATTGAAGTCAACACAGTGCTAATTGTCACCACCAGACTACAAGCAAAAACAAGCGGAACAAGTACAAATAAAACTTCGATACCGCCAGTAGAATCAGATCATTTAATGTATATGAGGCTATAAATGCCCATGAGCACCGTAAAATACCTCGATTGTATTTTACTAAGGATAAAGTAATTATCCATAAAGGAAAGCAAGTACTTTCCGAGTTTAAGTTGAAAAACCTTATTATTAATAGAAATGTTGACTTGAAAAAATAGCTAATAATATTGGCCTTTGAAACCATCAAAATAATGAAATCTTGCAAGATTCTATATTAACAACTGTGCTCGTACGAAAATTAACTAAAGTTTCATCTGATTCCGAAAAATTGAGAGTTATGCAAAAATATCATGATGATCTCATTACAGGTGGACATCCAGGCATAACTCGAATGATTAAGAAAATAAGACTTCAATATCATTGGAAAGGCATGACTAGAGACATAGCAAAATATGTCAAACAATGCCTCGAATGCCAAACCAACAAAACCATGATTAAAGGCAAGGAGCCTCTTATTTTAACACCAACTCCTCAAAAAGCTTTTCAAAGAGTGATAATCGACACTATAGGACCTCTTCCACGGTCAGATTCACAGAATGAATACGCTGTAACTATAATTTGCGATTTACTAAATATTTAGTGGCTATACCAAAAATAAATAAATCTGCCAGAAATGTTGCGAAAGCCATTATGGAAGATTTTATTTTAATATACGGTCCAATGGATACCATAGTAACGGACCTAGGTACTGAATACGTAAATCAAGTACTTTCGGAACTACGCAAGCTGATGAAAGTAGAGAAAATACACTCTAATGATTACCATCAGGAGACACTCGGTACTGTTGAGAGATCTCACAAAACATTTAACGAGTATTTAAGAAATTATGTTTCATCAGACAAATCAGATTGAGATAATTGGTTGAAATTTTTTGTATACTGTTATAATACAACTGCATCTACAGCTCATAATAATTAATTGGTTGAAATTTTCTTGCATACTGTTATAATACAACTGCATCTACAGCTCACGGATATTGATTTACGGAAAAATTCCAAAACCAACCCTTTACAACGTTGACGCTTATGAAAAGGAAGTTAAATTTAGACTCCAAGTAGCCCAACATCGAGCCGCTAGCTCCGTTGAAAACGCTAAACTTCTAAGACAGAAAACATCCAATAATACCTCAAATCCTGTTACACTTAACGTAAATGATTCTGTTTTAGTCCGCAACGAAGCAGGACATAAGTTAGATTAGGTCTACAAAGGACCTTTCACTGTTAAAGAAATTGACATTTCAAACAATGTCACCTTAATGGACACTAATGGGAAACTTTCCACCGTCCACAAGAACAGAATTAAAAGACACCCTAAATAAATGCATACCGTAAAATATGTTGTCTAACAGTTAACCCATTTACAAAATGTTTCTAAATAAAGGTATACAATAATACATTCATATACTTAAAATATATTTTTAATATTTTTACATATAGATCCTAAGATATCCCAAAAAGATGGATTTTAAATATCTTTACCACTAAATAAGGCAATACGCAAAGCCTCATACATATATCTTAAAATATATAAACAATCTTATTGTATTCCTACATATTTATATATAATAAATCATTTCGTTCTGTAGATTTGTCAAGGCAATATTCGTAAAACTTTCGTTTTAAGTTACTTTCACTTCTACAATTACAATTATTTTAATGACTAGAATTTAAACTAAATACAAATATTATTATAATTTTTACGAATTCTAATAAGAGATATATATATCTTAATTCCCGTAAAGGATCATTTGATCCTCAAAACAAAAAAATTTGTTTGTGGAAAGGAAGGGAATAACAGCAATTAGAACTAGAATAAATAACCCCTTCATCTAAAAAAATTTTCCGGAAAAGAGAGGTGTAGTGTGTTTGACCAGTCGGAGTTGCATGCCTTCTGCATGTAACTTAATACTTCTACATTGTTGAAGTATTTTGTCCACACTGCACAGTGGGGTAGAATGGAAATTTTTGGAAATAAATCTATAACTTCTGATCGGCTGCTTAGATTTTCATGCAATTTGCTATAGGCGTAGCCGAGGAGTGTACAATGTTAAGTTTGGAAGGGGGACACAACAAATCCCTCAGGGGCGCAGCTAAGGGGGCTCAAAGTTAGGCCCTACGATTTTATTAGTTTTTTTAGCTAGTTAAAGAACAAAATTATCTATTAAATAAAAAAAATTTGAAGTCGATATATTTACCGAGTCCAAAAATAAACGATTTTGAATTCGAAAATTGCAAAAAAAACGACATTTTGTGTTTTTTTAACTGAAATAGTATCTACACTCTTTTTTTATCTAAAATTAAATTTTCTTTAGCAACATATAATAATTTTGCACTTTTCTGAAAGGTAACTTCACAGAGATGAATTTAAGATAAAAAACAAGACCAATAATTCAATTGGTCATGGTACACACCCTCCCGAATTCGACCCATTTTATATGAAAATGTTGATTTTAGACCATATTTTCTCAAATCCCAAAGTACAAATCGACAAGCGGAATATATTTTAAGAATCTTCAATATGTTGTTAAAAGTTTTAAATCAAAATCTACGGGAGTTCGGAAAAATGTGGATTCTATAGCCAAAAATGTAAAACATCCCACTTTTGGGAATTTTCATTAGTTTTTTTTTTTGGAATTCAGGAAACCCTACCCCTGATTGAAATTTGGTTAACGCGCTTTTATTTATATTAATAACATCCACATCCTGCAAATTTCATTAAGATATCTTTATAAACAAATATGTTATTACAATTAAAAAATTTATATTATCTCCAAAAACCCCAAATTGGCCCTTTTGTTTGGTTTATTTCTAAATAGCGAAAGAAATTTAAAAAATATGTATTCCAAATTAAGTTTATTTGGCATATATAATTTCCGATCTTTTGCAAAAAGATTCAAGTCAATATCATGCCTCATTTCAGAAATATGCGCCTTTAAACTTTCATATTTCCAATTTATTGTATATATGACTATATTTTTACAAACTTGCAACTTTTGCCTTTAGCTTTACTATTATAAATACTTAGAAAGTTATGAATATTTCTGTATACTTTTATTAATATCTATACACAAATTATTTTTATAAAAATAATTAATAAATATTTTTTATTTTTAATAGACTTGCCACATTTCCCAAATTTAAGTAAATCTTTATCCTTTTCTAAGCATTAATATATTTCTATTAATGAATTTAAAATAACAAAACAAACAAAAATTTTCTATTTTAACTTAATCAATATTATTATTTTTGGAATTTATCATCTTCCTTAATAAATATTCTATTTTTAATACGATTTTTTATTACTTATTTACATTAAATACAATAGGCTATTAGAAATATCCTCGTTTTGTGACGTTCTGGAGAATTTCCTGGAGCTGAATAATTGAACGTGCTTAAAATATCTGTTTCTTGCTTCTTGAGCCTCTTCTGTAAGCTCTCCAAGTGAAAGAATATTTCGTTCAATTATAATTTCGCCATGGCACAATACTTTATGTACTGTTGGTGTCATTTCTTTCCATGAATATAGAGTAGTTTAGATATTTCTGTTACACATTCTCCAAATCTAGCAGAGTTAATTTTGTGCTTACTATTAATTGCCATTAATAGTATGTTAGTCCTTTCAAGTAACTCTTTACTAATACCAGTTATTTTTGATGTAGCTTCGAAATTTCCGAAAAACCTTCTTGCTGTGTTTCCACCATTAGTACTATCACCAGTCAGCTTCGACTCCCTTGTGCATTCGAACCAAATAGGTCTGCAGAAATGTTTTGATGCTGGAGTGGTGTTAAGCCATATATCTTCAAATGAGTTTTCACACTTTGATGAAAATTGCTTTAAGGAATAAGATCGCATTCTTTATGGCACCAAAGATGCTATATAATCCGCTTTTATAATCCGTCATTTTCTTACTTCCATTAGCATGCTTGTATTCAGGAAGGGCTGATAGTCCGTCACATCCCCACTTACAGATTAATACAACGTCGCTGTTATGTACTTTTTCCAACTGATCTGCAGAAAAATCTGCAACTATCCTTGTAGCTGTATTCTCAAGCAAAGAAGATAGCTCTACATATGCTTCCTTTTCGGTAACCGAAATAGATGGTAAAATAGTTTGCTTTTTTTCTTGAATATCCTTGTATGATGGTAGAATTGAGTGTCCCTTTTCAAGCAGAGCTTTTCTTAAAATTTGATATTTGTTTCGGCTGAGGTCCAGTTCAAGCATTAGAGCAATTGCTTCTTTCTCTGTAAAATTGGATTGTGATGTTGCAGTAGGTACACTTTCGGCAATCCGTTTAAGACGTTTTGGTGATGCAGTTGGCAGTATTTCAGCAATATTAATTGCACTCTTAGGTTGCTTCTCCTTTTTTTAACATTTCTTTGAATGTATCAGAAACTTCTTCATTCGAAATTATAGAAAGCTTATGGGCCAGACTTTTCTTCTTAGATCTTGTACTTAAATCATTATATGTCTTGCAGGGTGCTCCAGTTGATATTTTGCACGCCGATATTTCTGTATCAGTATCCATCCAATCGGAATGTTTAATCTGTTAGTACGCTGATTCAAGGACTTCATTTTTACGTCATACAACTTTAAAAAGCTCTCTATCTGAAATTACCAATGACGTCGACTTTTCCATGATATGTAGTTTTTATGAATTCCACTATAGCTTCTAAACGATTAAGATCATTTTTAAATAAACTCCACAGAACACAACACAATTGTTCATGTTTCAATGTAATCACCATGGTAATCAACTTCGTTATGATGTTGATAAGGATTAGCTGCGCATTTATATATATATATCTATTAGATATATCGCACAGGTATATATACTTACAGGTATTCTGTGAATTCAAACGCAAATAACTTGAAAACTATAAGAGATAAATAGGACATGTAAGCATGTTTTTTATAGGTCTTATCAGGGCCTACAACGAGAAACAAAAATTTGGCAAGCGATTAAAAATTTTTTATGTCAGAGATACCTAACTTTGAGCCCCCTTAGCTCAGCCCCTGAGGGTTTGTTGTGCCCCCTACCAAACTTAACATTGTACACCCCTCCGCTACGCCTATACCAAGTTTCATGAAAATCCAACCAGCCGATCAGAAGTTACAGATTTATTTCCAAAAAATTTCTATTCTGCCCCACTGTGCACTCGAGGATTGGAAACTTTGTGGACTCACTTAAAATATAAGCAACTATAATCTTAGATTTAAACACTAACAAGATTCCCAAAAGGATAATAAAATTGTCAATACTTGTCAATTTCATTAGCACCTCTAAATATGCCACATCGTCACAGTCCTAACCTGTAATTTTTTTGATAACTTTTATACATACTAAACCATTAATATTGCTTAAGTTCATAAGCTAGACATTTCTAACCATTATATATATATATATATATATATATATATATATACATATATATATATATATATATATATACATATATATATATATATATATATATATATATATATATATGCATATGCATATTTATATTGCAATCCGGCATCTACCAGTAATAGAATCTGAATTACCTGGGAGTATCCTACTGCATCCCTACGTATCATCGTGCTAGCATCATAAATGATCCTGCTTGCATAATACCCGAGGGAACCGAATCTTCAGCCCGCGTCTACCAGGCTGTCAGATGTGGGTATTTTTCGCCAAGCGTGGCGATTTTTAGTTGCTTTTGGCGACTAAATTTTCCGTTTGGCGACATGACGAATTTTTTAGCGATATATAACATGATGGCCATTTGTTTGGCTAATTTTTTAAGTTTTATTAAATAGATAATTGTGGAGGAAAAGTATTAAATTTTCTTACTAGAAATTGACTACTTTTAGTAATTGCCTGATTTCGGTCATAATGAAATAATAGTTCATGAACAAATTAATTCTTTGAAACAATTTATAAGTTTAATAGGACCAATGTTGTTAAAAAATGTTAGAATTATTCTTTTGGAAAAAATAATAAAGTCCAATAAATTTTAAAAAGGAGCTACATATCAGAAAAATGCATTTTTTTATTTTTATTTTTTTTTATTCAATTACATTGTGGTCGGAAATGAGACAAATTTTTTAACAATGTGAGCATCTATTGGGTTAAATTAAATCAAAGACGCTAAATTTAGTATTGTTAACCACTTTTAAAAGCGTTTCATATGGAGATATTTAAGTTTGAAAGGCTAAAAAAGGGTTTAGGAAAATTAATTTTTCTATGTTAAATTCAATAATTTACACCCGCATTCACAAACAACTTTTAAATTTAAAACGCATTTTAAATAAAATTTTGAATGTATTTCAAAGACCTGAAAAAAAAACCGACTGAATCCCTACGTATCATCGTGCTGCTAGTAATTTATATAACACAAAATATTTATTAATATTTTATTATTATCGATAACTAAAACATTCAATTATTAAACAAAGATACACTGTATATTTGAACCCCAGAAAGGGTAAACCAATTGTGTTCTCACTTAAGGTTCGTGGATCCCGTAAGTCGACCCTGGACACAACTGAACTAACTCAGCCGACGACAAAACCACGTTACAAAACTTAGTGAAGCCGGTGTGTTAAACATCACAGTGGTACTCAAAATTTTCAGAAAAGAAATCCTTTTGGCCTGGCCCAATAAAAATGAAAAAGTCCCAATCGAAATGAAATAACTCCCAATTGTAAAAGGACATGGAGCAACTCCCAACAAATTTTCGTTGAGTTACTTCATTTGGGAATTACTTCAGTTATTTTATCTTTTCGCAGGGGCTTATTTCATTTGGAGAATATATCAATGGACTCTTACCCCAGGTCTAAAACTGAGATTAACGCAAATAGAATATGTGAGATAACGCCGGCAGAGGAGAGTAACCATTTTGTTTATATTATGTTAAATCTTAAATAAGGGGTACACGCATTCTAATAAATCCTATAAGATAAAATTATTTTCAATCAATCACAGAGTAAACATGTCCTTTTTATTTAAGCATTTCGCACTTTTTTAGCACAATTTTTATAAAAATGTTTTTTAACATGTAAAACAAATTTAACATTGTTTTTCAGTAATTGCCAAAATACAAGTGCACATACACGAACAAACTTTCGTATATGTGTATTTTTTAACAGTTCATCTTATAAGATGGTTGTGCAGAGAAATCTCATCACAACAGTCTCATAATACATCTTATAATACTAATATTTGAATCTACACGTGAAATAATTCTCTCAGAGATCTTACATATTATGTTACGTCTAGACTGGCTGTTAGTGTCTACAACTGATATTAGCATAGTGTCCATATTAGACAATTTTTTTTTATCAAATCAAGGCAATGAGAATTTATGCAAGGTGGAAGCAGTTGCACAAAACAACAATAAGGCAAATTCATTAATGTTCTTTATACATTAAGTTTGACAACTGTAACAAGCATAATAGCAATCAGCTGTTTAACTGAGGTTACGTTGAATATATTCGTACTGATTTTGACGTATATTTTGATAAAAATTTGTTAGTATAGACACTAGGTTACGCCATCAGTACAGAGTGAAAACCATGTAAAAAAAAGGGGAACACGTATTCTAATAAATATTATAAGATTAGCACTCTTTAGCACAATATTTATTAAAATGTATTTCAAACAATTAAAAATTTAAAATAATTTTTAATTTTAAGTTATTTCAAAAATATACATGTACACACAGGCATAAAAATTTTCTTGTAAGAGTATTTTTTTTTTTTTTTTTGATAGTTCATATTATAAAGTAGTTGTATAGAGAAATCTATCACAATTATCTCATAATAAATTTGGAAACCCATTTTCCGAGTTGCAGGGATCAATTGGTGGAGGAATCAGGTGAGGGAGAACACTTCTTCACAGAGTCCACCAGTGGGATGATTGGAACAGTGGTAAGTGACCTAATAACGGTGGAGAAGGTCACATGGGCGGTGAATTCATTCGAGCCTTATAAGTCACCAGGCCCGGATGGTATATTTCCGGCCATGTTACAGAATGCACCGTTGGTGGTCCGCATACTACTGGCTGGGATTTTTAAGGGGTGTCTAATACATGGACATATTCCAAGGGGGTGGAGAGAGGTTAGGGTTATATTCATACCGAAAGGTGGAAGGACCTGTCACTCGAAACCCAAGGATTATAGACCTATCAGCCTATCGTCTTTCCTTTTGAAGACTTTAGAGAGACTGATAGATCTATATTTAAGATCGTCTGGTAACTCCAGCATCATGAGTAGTGCTCAACATGCTTACCTGAAAGGTAAATCTGTGGAGAGTGCGCTAAGTGATGTGGTGGGTTATATAGAACAAGGGCTTCGGTATAAGGAGTACACCATGGCCGCGTTCTTGGATATTGAGGGAGCGTTCAACAATATTAAGATTGACGCTATCAGGCAGGCGCTGGTGAATCTTAAGGTACATGACTTCTTGATCGAATGGATAATCCTCATGCTGAGCAGCAGAATTATCAATTCAAGCTTGGGTGGAGTATGCTTAAGGAAACTAGTGACTAGGGGGTCTCCGCAAGGGGGAGTACTCTCACCCCTGCTGTGGCTAATAGCTGTCGATGTGATTTTGCGTCAATTCGACAGCAGGGGGCGGAAGATCGTGGCTTATGCTGATGATGTGGTCATACTGGTAAAAGGAAAATTTCTTCCCACAATCAGTGAGATCATGCAGTCAGCGCTGGGTGAGCTGTCCTCGTGGGCTGCTGATGGTTGGGAGTGAACCCGGAAAAGACAGAGTTGGTTCTGTTTACCAGGAGGTACAAGGTAGAGGAATTCAGACTACCGGTACTATGTGGGACTGAACTGAAGCTTTCAGACTCAGCGAAATATCTGGGGGTGTTCCTCGATAGCAAACTGACCTGGAAGAGGAATGTTCAGGAAAGACTCAAGCGTGGCCTCAATGCCTACTACACCTGTAGAAACTCCATAGGTAAGAGTTGGGGACTCAAACCGAAAGTTGTATATTGGATTTACACTTCGGTGGTGAGACCAATCCTTTCATATGGTTGTTCTGTCTGGTGGCAGGCACTGGAACGCAAGAGCAATAGGAGCCTTTTGTCGAAGGCGCAAAGGTGTGCTTCGATTGGCATTACAGGTGCAATGAGAAGCACACCACAAGCGACTCTGGATGTCATACTTCATCTCTTACCCATTGAGGAGTTTGTGAAGGGTATGGCGGCAAAGAGTCTACTGAGACTTAGAGAATTGGGACTATTAGGCTCATCAAGAGCAGGTCACTCCAAGGTCATTTACGAGATCAGTTACGGTGAGGTTAATCTGAGCTCTGTGGGGGCATCAGATTACATGGCCACTGAATCGGACTTTGGAGTAAATCCTGTCGTGGTGATACCTGATAGGGAGATCTGGTCCGGCACTGAGAGACTATATGAAGGTTGCGCAGTGTTCACGGACGGATCAAAGATGGTCGAGGGTACCGGGGCGGGGGTCTATATTATGGGCACGGATTTGAAGGGCTCTTTTAGACTCCCTGATGAGTGCAGTGTTTTTCAGGCTGAGATTCTCGGCATCCTGAAGGCCGCGGAAATGATCAGACAAAACATTGCGAGAGGTACCGAGGTCACTCTCTATGTGGATAGTCAGGCGGCTCTGAAGGTCTTGGGGACACATTTGGTGAGATCCAGGCTAGTAGCTGCCTGTAGGAAGACACTAAGAGAGTTGATGGAGGACTACATGGTGAGACTCTGCTGGGTGCCTGGCCATTGCAATATTTCAGGCAATGAATTGGCTGATGAACTGGCAAGGTAAGGTGCGGCAGGGAACGTCTCGGAGAGAGAGACATATGTGAAACCACCACTAAGTTTCTTCTATGGGAAGATCAATGATTGGATCTTGGTCAGAACCAATTCGGCTTGGGAAAGTAGAGAGGACTGCAAAGTGTCGAGGGCGATATGGCCGGTATTGGACAAGGCAGGCACTGCCACTCTCCTGGGCATGAATAGGAAGAGTTTAAGGGTCATGATAGGGGCCATAACAGGTCACTGTTTGATAGGGAAGATGAGGTCTAGAATGGACGCTAACAGTTCTGATTTTTGCAGACTGTGTGAGGACATCGATGAGACCGAGTCTATTGAGCACATTGTGTGCCATTGTCCGCGATTACAGCATCGTAGGATGAAGTGGCTGGGTAGACAGTTCCTCGACGGGTTAAGTGACGTTCAGGACGCAGATCTTGTTGACATCATAGGCTTCGTCATGGGAATCAGCTGCTTGAGGGAGAATCAAGGGTTTAACCCTAGGGGGATTGGTAGCATTGCTGTTCCCCTTTATGATTCGTTACATTCCTATTCCCTTTTTAGCTTTCACTTTACTTTTTCTGTACTCTATATTTTCAATTTTATATATTCTATACTCTTATTTCACAGCTATTCTATTGAAGGGACTCACAATGGACCGGGATCGGTCTCTGGGTGGAGATTTGGTACTATCTGGTATCACATCTACCTTCTCTATCTATCTATCTCATAATAAATCTTATCACCAGCAATTCTTGGAGCTTTTCAATATGGTGCCAATTCCAACGGTAAAAAACAAATTCCTAATTGCTATCAACCCAGACAAAGCATATCTCGCAACCAACTCACATAGAGATGAATACGTACTGTTTACGCCAGATTACATGTCTAGTTGCATAAAAGCGAAAGATGACGAATACCTGTGCCCAAACCAACAATCAAAACTTCGACGAAATAATAACAACGATCCTTGTGAGATCAGTATGTTCAATAACCAATCAACCACCAATTGCAATATCCACAAAATACCAACTCCGATGTTTTACTCCCAACTGAAGCATAAAAATAAATGGATCTTCGTCACTACCTCACCAATCGAGACATTAACAGTATGCGGCACGGAGACCACACTCATCACACTCATAGGTACCGGATTGATGGAAATAGGCCCAAACTGTGTATTAAAAAACAGTTTAATGACCATACAAGGACATTTTGTCATGTCAACCAGCACCCATACCTCACTCATAAGACAAAAACACCTCAAGTCAATCAGTAAGCCACCGGAACCAGACGGTCTGCCCACTCATGCAACACACCTCCAACAACGAACACAATTAGAACAACTAACAGCCCTACAACAACAATTGAATGAATCCACCCTAACACACTTACCTCAACTAACAACTTCAGACAGTCAACATCATTATGCAGTTAGCTACACCGCATTAATTCTGTGCACTCTGGTCATCTTGACTCTGCTAGTTTGGAAATTTCGCTCAAGACATCCTAAACTAATTCCTACACCAGCAGTCAGATCCCAACTGTCCACAATCAACATTCCTGAACCTGATTCAAGCCCAATCACTTTTCGAACTGTGTTCAACGTGGCGGAGAATGTTAAAACATACATACATTAATTTATTATTTAGTAATCAATAAGAACATACATAATTTTAGAGCATTAACTTTTTACACAATATTTATTTTCAATTTATAAACTGCATACACCGCATTTTTATGTTCTGTAATTGGTTTATTAATTTTGGGTTCAATAAACCATTTATAATTAGGTCATTGGTTTATTAACTTGTGTATTAATTTGTGTCAAAGAAACCATTCATAATTAGGTCATTTGTTTTGTTTTACTTCTTCATCCATTTATTATTATTTAAGTTAAGCATTTTATTATTAAGTCATTTTTATATAAAAGAAAGTAAAAAATAAAGATAATTGAGTCGTGTTTTTAGTAATCATACGTGTGTTTTACTTTAATACGGCTTCCTTCAGGTTTCGAGTGCTTGTAAGGAAAATTGTTATAAAGTTAGCGTCAATCTGAATTTATGTGTTTAGATTGAGTCACGTTAACGAAACAAACAAAACAATATTAATATTTGTACACGTGAAATAATTATCTTAGAGAGCAATATGACACTCTCTAACAGAAAAATCTTACATATTTTGGTGAAATGTGCACAATATTGTTACTTATATTATCGTAAATATTTTACAGACATTTGTTTAAAAAGTATTGTTCTGGCTATCGTTAACATATAATTGTCGTTAACATATCATTGGCGGGTCTAAACGAGAATTTTTTCTATCAAGACAAACGTCAAATCCTTATCATGATAAGAATTTATAACGCATCGATCAAAATTTTTTATACTGTTATTTTATACCAGAATAAAAATTAGCCTACCGAGACTCAATTTGACAGCATTACTGCAGCGTCAAGATAAAGTTGAATTCGAGTTTGAAAACTTTGTCTTGACGTTGCTTTTGAGTTGTTGTTGATCATTTTGATTGTTGTTGATATTTTTTACATGGTTTATTATGACATACGTCTACTCTATATTTTACAGAGATAAAAAGTTTAACGTTTGTCTGGATGCAAATGCTTCTAGAAAAGTCTAGACATTACAGAATTACGTTTTGCTATCAAACATCATTTTGATTGCTTATTTTTTTCTTTGACATTTATTTTTCTTAAAAGAAGTATAAAAAATTGTAACAACCGCAAGTAATAAAAAGCTGTTTAACTGAGATTACCTTGCATAGATTAGCACTGGTTTTAACGTTTGTCTTGATAAAAATTAGTCTAGTAAGACATTACGTAAGAGGGAGAATTTTTTTTTTTTATAGTTTGGTGGTTTAAACTAGCAAAAAGAGTAATAAGCTGTGCTTTTAATATTACAGGCCCAACCGCATACAATACTTTCGCTTCAACTGCAAAGGACAGCAACGCTAATATCATATTAACCCACTCGTAGCATTATTCTATTATAAAAATTTCATATAATAAGATATAAAAATGTGAAAATTAAATTATGTTCTCAATTGAAACAAAACTTATCGACTCAATCCAACAATGTTAAAAAAGAGATAAACAATTTTCATCTTTAAAATACTTCACGAAGTATTTTGGCATACTGATTTAGTTTCATTCCATAGAAATACGAGTACATCTACAAAAACAACAATTGCTTGTATTTTTTTATTGTAAGACCACATAATGTCATATTTCTATGAATAAAAAAATGAGAAAATGAAGAAAAAGAGTAAAAAAACTCGGGAAAAATTTATTACATACGAATGGAAAAACAATTTGACAGTACATGAAAAAATTGTGATTTAGCCGGTCTTACGAGGTCACTTTTTTATTGCACTATGGTAATTCGTGAATTTTACTGCAGTTGTCAGTGGTAGTCACAGTATATACTAGTATGCAGTTGTAGTAGTAGAAATGTTGTATGTGGCTGAGCCTTGTAAATGGTTACGCCATGGTTCTGTGTGTTTCATCAACTTTCTGTGAGAAAAAAAGAACAATTTTGTTTGAGAGCAAAGAAAATATACAAAAGTCCTTTTGGTAACTTAAAAACTAAACAGATCTTTTAAAGTAGATTGGTAAGTATATGACCAATTTATGAATAAACCGATGAAATGTGATTTAATTTATATTAATACTATTTAAAAGTATGTTGAAACACCTTTCTAATGACATATAACATGACCATATTCATTAATTCCTTGAGGAAAATTTGTTTTTTAATATACTAGCACTTCCAAAAATTTTATGTTTTCAAAAAAAGCTTATTCAGCTAAGCCGGTGTTCGACATATATAGAGGAGAAGTCCTTGAGCCCTGACAAAGGCCGGCTACACAGAAAAAATTTTTATGAACATTAAAAAAATATATTTTCATTTCAACTGTGCTGGTAATCCTTTTATTTGTTGCTTTTTTTTGAATATCAAACATTTTTAATGTACACTATGTTGATTAAAAAAAAAAAAAATGGACTTAAATTTAATGTTTTGACTGCTCCGATTTCTTTATCTCTCATCATTGATAGTACTTTTAACGCTGAAAATAATGATGGAAACATTTTTGAGTGCAACTGAATAGTTTCGAAGTTATAGGCTATTGAAAAAAGTATTTTCCTAAGAAACTCATATTAAAAAATTGTTATTAAAAAATTGGCTAAAAATTAAAAATTATGTAAACGAAGCTGCTAACAAAAAAAAAAAATAAAATAAAAAAATAAAAAAAAAAATAAAAAAAAATAAAAAAAAAAAAAATAAATAAATAAAAAATAAATATAATAAACTGCTATGTAGGCGAAATGACAAAATATAAAAAAAATGTTAAAGGAACTTTTATGAAAGCTATTTTTCTTTTTATAAATGCACATTTTAGAGCTTTCAATTAATTGATACGTATAGGAAATATTGACTGTTAAGTGAGGGAGCTCAATGAGTACCAAAAATTGCTTTTCTTCTCAGAAAAATACAACCGGACCAATGCTGGTGAACAATTTCTGAAGGTGGTTTACACGATGGCAAAACATGAAAAGTTCTATTAAAACGTTATGCCAACATGCAAATAATAAAATCATTTTACCATGTAGGTAGGTAGGTAGGTAGGCAGAGAAGGATTGCACAGTATTCAGAAAAGTGCTTCGTGCATCCACCCGAATACCTAGAGGTCCATTGTGAGTTCCTTCGTAGATAATATAGAGAGAAATTGTAGAAATTATAGAGACCAGGAAAGGAAAATAATAGAGAAAAGCTGAGACCAAGAAAAGTATAGAAAATAATAATAAAAAAAAAACCCGGAAAGGAAAAGTACTACCGCCCTATATCGTTCGCTCTAAGCCAACGACCCCCCTCTTAGCCAGCCTATTCCCATGACGAATCCTATTAATCTATCGAGATCTATCCTCGATATACTGTCCAATTCGTCAACGAATCGACTGCCTAACCATTTCTGCCTACTTAGTTGTAGACATAGACAATGACATATATGTTCCACCGTCTCTAGCTCCTCATTATCTTCGCACATCCTGCAAAGACCGGAGGAACCTCTATCATTCTACCATTATCCAATTGTTTTTTGCATCGTTAACTAAAATTCTCGAAACTAGCAAACGCACAGTGGTCGAAATCACAGATCCATCGGTATTTAATTAAATTTTTGAAAGCTTTAAATTTATAAATATTTTATGGTGTACATATTACCAATGCTTCACTGAGTATAATAAAATTTTTACTTTTCTTTTGATTTAAATTCGTTCAATTAACTGTAAGCAGTCCAAAATAACATACGTTGCATCAAATGAATTGAAATAGTATTTCATCTATTTATTCAGTGTGTATTTTGTCATTTTGACAAAGGTGATTTTTAACTTTAAAAACTATTTTTTTTTTTTTTTTTTTTTGATATTTAAAGGCATGTATTAATTAAAGAATAAATTTTTGTAGCCTTTGTTTATTTAGTTTTATAAAAAATTATTGCAGAAAATAATATTTGTGATAGGATATTTATAGTGTTGTACTCAATAGTTTCGTAGACTGCAACTTTTGGAATTCGACCGAGCTAGGTCCAATTCTTGTTTAGTTTATTAATTTGGTTTATTGTTGTTGTAAAATCTTCAAAATGATTTGCCCATTCCAGCGCCCTTATTTTATAAAAATACAGGTCGCTATTTTAGAAATATCTTGAAGTTTGCCACGAGTAATTATTTTGGTACAAAGATAATTGGTTATGATCGGTTCAGGCCCCATAAAAATGTCTTCCCGCAATAGAGGTTTAACGCTCATAAATGCCTTTAGTATACAAATATTTTAATGAAGTGCGTACAAGTCCGCCAAATTTAATGAAGATCGGTTCATAGTTGATCATAATTCCCATATAAACCCCTCAGCTGAAAATCACATTAACGTTTATAAATCCCATATTTATTTTTATTTTTATTTATTGAATAATGTAATACAAAGCCGTTTCATGGCCAAAATATAAATATGTATTACATAGTAATAAAAATCCTGAGTAATTAACAATTATATATAATAACAAATAAATATATAAACATATATAAACGTATATAAACGCTATATAAAAGCTAGTATTATAATTTTATTTGACACAAACAACTTTTATACAAGTGGAAGGCAAAGTGAGAACTCTTATGAGTAAAGGGTGTGAAGATAAATACGTCAGTTAAATACGTTCCACACAAATGTTAAAAACGCTCAACACGCTGTGAATTGATTTGTTAAAATGAACAAAATTATTTTTTAATAAAAATGCTATATCAAAATTAAATTTTAATTAAAAACATTAAAATATTTTTATAAAACACATTAAAATATATAATTGTAAAAAAATTAAATATATCACTCCATACATAAAATTTCTTTGAACAAAACGCGAAAATTTTAAATGGTCCTAATGGCCATAAGGAGCAGACATAAATCGGGTAAGCGGAAGAGTGGAAGTAGCCTAGGAATAGTAGATTCCAGAAATGTATGTTCTATGTCCAGATTCCATCTGTGATCAGAGATATATAATTTTGAAAAATGTGTTTTTTCACTATGGTCATATGGAAAAATGTGGAATTTTCAAGTGGCTCCAGTGGACATAAGGAGCAGACAGGAATCGGGTAAGCGGAAGAGTGGAAGTAGCCTAGGACTAGTATATTCCAGAAATGTATGCTCTATGTCCAGATTCCATCCGTGATCAGAGATATATAATTTTGAAAAATGTTTTTTTTTTCACTATGGTCATATGGATTTCATTTATTTTTCCTAGGTTTCTGAAATTCTGAATTTCAAAATTTCGTTAAACTTAAGCTTAAATTCTACTGACCATACGAGTAAAAATGCATTTTTCAATAAAAAATAATTTGTCTACGTACTGGTTTTATCAGTTAGTGAAAAATATTTTTTATTTTATAAATCAAAATCTGTCCAAAACTTTTTACAAAAAGCGCTTAAATAACAACACATAAGAATTTTTCCGCACATTTTTGCATACAAAATATAATACTTATGCTAGATATTATTCAATTATACATAAAGAAAATTTTGCGTATTTTTAGACAATTTTATTGGGAAGCTACATAAAAATATTATTTACATATAAAGGTTAATTTTCAATTAACAATTCAATTATGCATAATTTTGTATGTACAAATCAATAAAAATTTTGAATTATGCTCAAAAAAAAAAAAAAAAACAGTTTTTTTTTTTTGTGTAAGTTCCGGGATAAATTCTGTTATTGTTTTGTTAATTTCTTCTTTTTAAGATTTTTTGGAAAGCAGAAGCTTGTTATTCATATACATTTGTATATATTTTGGTCAAATATTGAAAGAAATTTTTTAAACAACATTAAAAAAAGAAAAAAAAAAAAAAAATGAAATTTTTCAAGTTCTAACGCAATTTATTATACATTTTTCTTAAAAGTCTATGGAATGATGTAATGTTTTTTAAAGATTTTTTTTGTAACAAGATTTATTTTCTTTTAAATTAGACAAAAATTTTAGAACTCATTCGGTTTTATATAGAATGATTTATTTAAATTTTTATACGTTTTTATTTTTGCCCCAAGTATGTTTCAAATAAAGCCTAAAAATATATTAAAAACAATTTGATAAAGGTTTGAAATTTTTAAATAATTGTTTGAGTATTTCAACGATTTGAAAGATTGACGTCCCATTTTGTTGTAAATTAAATAGCATTTAAAACTTGATATCTTTAGTGTTATTTTAAAAAAATTAATGAATTATTTCTTATTTGTAGTAGATTAAACGATTTAAATAAAGCTTAAAAGCTAAAGTTCTTTTGCTTTCTTCATTCAATTAAATTCAAAATTGACTTAAAATTTAAGCAGCTATTAGATCTTTAGTGCACCAACTATCATCAAAAAGTGTTTTTATGCGAAATATCTCAAAATTTACAGGATATTTCGAATTTTGTTGTTTTTCTTACAGCTATTATTACTGAAATCAAATTAAAAAAAAAAACAACAAAATTAAAGTATTTATTTTATTTTTGTAAAAAAAAAAATAACGATTTTCAGAAATATTCCCTTTATCAGATTAGCACCATATTTTTCATCAGTAAGTTTTTGATATTAAGGGATATAATTAGAACTATTTAAGTATAATTGATATTCTAAGTATCAAAACCTACACAGCTCAACCTTCCATGTTTTTCAGATCATGTATTTTAATTAATTTCATTGAAATGCATTTATTTGTTTGAAATGCTTTAGAGGATAAAAATTAAATAAAAACACACCTTAAATTATTCCCTGAAATTTACGAACCAAAGATTCATATTTTTTTTTTGTATTTCTAAAACTAAAAAAGGAATAATGAAGAAAAATTTAAACTTTTTTGGTGAAAAAAGAAATATATAGTTCAAAAGCTATTTATAAAAAATATCGTATAAAATTTTATTGCCACTTATCAACTTCAATACATAATTTCGAATTTTTCAAAAAAACAAAAAAAAAAAAAAATTCTAAATTATATATCTCTGATCACAGATGGAATCTGGACATAGAACATACATTTCTGGAATCTACTAGTCCTAGGCTACTTCTAATCTTCCGCTTACCGATTCATGTCTGCTCCTTATGTCCACTGGAGCCACTTGGAAATTCCACATTTTTCCATATGACCATAGTGAAAAAACACATTTTTCAAAATTATATATCTCTGATCACACAGGGAATCTGGACATAGATAATACATTTCTGGAATCTACTAGTCCTAGGCTACTTCCGCTCTTCCGCTTACCCGATTCATGTCTGCTCCTTATGTCCACTGGAGCCACTTGAAAATTCCACATTTTTCCATAAGACCGTCGTAGTGAAAAAACAAATTTTTAAAAATTTTATATCTCTGATCACAGATGGAATCTTGACATAGAACATACATTTCTTGAATCTTCTAGTCCTATGCTACTTCCAATCTTCCGCTTACCCGATTCATGTCTGCTCCTTATGTCCACTGGAGCCACTTGAAAATTCCACATTTTTCCATATGACCATAGTGAAAACACATTTTTCAAAATTATATATCTCTGACCACAGATGGAATCTGGACATAGAACATACATTTCTGGAATCTACTTGTCCTAGGCTACTTCCACTCTTCCGCTTACCCGATTCATGTCTGCTCCTTATGTCCACTGGAGCCACTTGAAAATTCCACATTTTTCCATATGACCATAGTGAAAAAAGACATTTTTCAAAATTATATATCTCTGATCACAGATGGAATCTGGACATAGAACATACATTTCTGGAATCTAGTAGTCCTAGGCTACTTTCACTCTTCCGCTTACCCAATTCACGTCTTCTCCTTATGTCCACTGGAGCCACTTGAAAATTCCAGATTTTTCCATATGACCATAGTGAAAAAACACATTTTTCAAAATTATATATCTCTGATCACAGATGGAATCTGGACATAGAGCATACATTTCTGCAATCTACTAGTCCTAGTCTACTTCCACTCTTCCGCTTACCCGATTCATGTCTGCTCCTTATGGCCATTAGGACCACTGAAAAGTTTCGATTTTTGTTCAAAGAAATTTTATGTATGGAGTGATATATTTGATTTTTTTTTACAATTATATATTTTAATGTGTTTTATAAAAATATTTTAATTTTTTTAATTAAATTTTAATTTTGATATAGCATTTTTATTAAAAAATAATTTTGTTCATTTTAACATATCAATTCACAGCGTATGGAGCGTATTTAACATTTGTGTGGGACGTATTTATCTTCACACCCTTTTATGAGTATCGGTCCATAATTAGCTACAGCTCCTATATAGCGCCCATCTAATGTGCATATATAATATCAACATACTAATATGACTCATATATATTATAAGACCGCGAAATATGGTCGGTCACCCGAAAGGTCTGGCATATCTCATAATTAATCCAATAATGTATTCTATATATGGACAAAGTTTTATAGAGGTTCTAAAATTAGAGGGCAATATTGTGGAAAATATAGCAACATAATTGAGTCAAAGTTGGCGTAATAGGGGCGTGGTTCTCAGTAAAGGAATCGTTTTAATTATGGAGCATATTTTGTGTTATAAGTAGGGTTCCCGGAATATCTCCTCAAAATATTCTCAGGAATTCTTTTAAAATCTCTCCGGATCACGGGAAGTTATATATTCTCATAGGTTTAAAAATCTATAGCAAATATTTTTTCTATTTTTAACACCTTATATCAATGAAAGATTGACGTTACTCTAAACATGGCAAAAGTTTATCTTAATGAATATAATACAACTAGATCGTTTTTTTGAGAGGAACGTTAATGTTGCACGAATTAGGTTTTGTATATATATGTATACACAAACTGACTGCATATACAAACGAGAAAGAAAGATATAGTCGGTCTTGACCGATACCCTACATCATTGTGTACGAGCATAAAAATTACGGAAGGGGACTTATATTGCACCTGTGGCCAATTTTACTAAATGTAAAATAAAAAATATACAAATACAGAATAATGCATTGATACTAACATCTAAATTATTTTATGCACTTTAGGGCGATTCCTGGATTCTCATAAAATTTGGCAATATTATTTCTACTTACATAAAACTTACTTGTGTCGAATATTAACTTGATATAACATTCGTATGAGATTTATGTACGTAAAAGTGATTTTCGGAAGAGGACCGATCTTCATAAAATTAGAGCTTCTTTGCACCGAATTCCATAAAAATATTCTTATTTTTAAGGCATTTTTAAGTGTTTAAACACTATTCCGGGGGAAATTTGCATTTTGATAGGTGAAACAATAGACCGATCACAATCTATTTCAATAGGCTTCGTCCTTGTATCATAAAAGTCCCACGTGCCAAATTTCATTGAATTATCTTTTAAATTGCGACCCGTTCTTTGTGCACAAGGTTTACATGGACAGTCAGCAAGCCGGACGGACGGACATCGTTAGATCGATTTAAAAAGTGGGAACAAATCAAGATTACCAGCACAGTTGATTTTTAACAAATTTTCTTTTCGGAAAAAACACTATTTTTTGTTAAAAAAGTTACATAAACATTTTTCTCCGCTCTCTTTTAGTTTTCGAGTTATAGGTACTTTAAGTTATGATGTAAGAATGCAATTTTCTCCTTCCTACTTTAACGATATAATGAACAATATGTGTATCATTGGAACGGTCTTGAGAAGACCTTTCGATTGATATATAAAACGTTATACAACATTAACCCATTGCGAGCCAAAATTATATTTCATTATTTTATGTGCTGACTTTTTTTTACAAAAGTACCGTTATCTTAAAAATATGTTGATATAACGTTACTTTTATTCATATCGAATTTTATAGAGATCACTTCAAGTTATCATTTGGCAGCAATTTTATAACTTTAACCCATCAAACTTTAAAATATCACTATTTAAAAATTTATATTTAAAAAAAATATATTTTTTTTTACACAATATTAAATCATCTTAATAATTATAACTATAATTATGCGGGCCAAAATGATATTTCATTATTTTTTGTACTGACTTTTTTTTACAAAAGTTCCATTATCTAAATATATGTCGATATAACGTTACTTTTATTCTATAACTTTAACCCATCAAATTCTTCAAATATCATTTGAAAGATCTCAAAAAGTACTTTCGTTTGATATATAAAGCGTTATACAACATTAACCCATTACGAGCCAAAATGATATTTCATTATTTTATGTATTGAATTTTTTTACAAAAGTACCGTTATCTCAAAAATATGTCGATACAACGGTACTTTTATTCATATCGAATTTTATAGAGAACACTTCAAACTATCATTTGAAATCAATTTTATAGCAAAAATATGTAATTCATTTGTTTTTTAATTAAACAAAGGAAATTGAATTAATTTAAAAAAATATTTTAAAGAAATAAAATAGTTCTTATTGTATGTGTGTGTATGTTTATATTATATATTTATATACTTACATCTATATTTAAGTTTAAAATATTTATAAGAGGCGATCGTTTAAATGTTTATCATTGCATTTCTATGTTGATTATCATTACTTCTTCAAAACTGTATGTTTCCGGTTCGTTGGAGTTATCAGTGTCGTAGTCCATTGGAGTTCTCGGATTGTTCCCGAATTGTCATCAGTTGTATCCATTTCGAGATCAATGGTCGTTGTCAGTATCACTGTATTCGGCATCCTTCGCCAAAAACTGCAGGTCCTCTAAATTTTTTGGTGGCTCTAAGGAGTTATATAAGCTGCCGGCAAATTTCAGAAATTCGATGAAAGGGCCGAGTTTGTTGACCTCAGAAAAATAAATTTCTGCACGTATCCGTTGAAGAAATACTTCCTACTGTTATATTGTGGTATGGAGACCTTCAAATGCCTCCAGAGACCCTCAGTAGTGTTGGTGGGTAACAGGATCCACAAAGTTAAGGGAGTGGTTAACCGTATGATGGTAGTATCCTTCTTCTCAGGGGTTATCATAGGTCTGAAATAAATACTTTTTATGGTATAAAGCATTATTATTTGTCTAAATATTAGCTTCCAACAGTCACAAACAATGATTGGTAATAATGTTTCCCGATCTCTACACTCCACAGGTACCATAAAACACTTCCCCGTCCCTATCTCCACGCCACCAAACACCCACTGGCCGACGATATGCCCTCGATGATATTTTCTGCGGCCTATTTTACTCTCATCGATTTCTGCTACGATGTTTTCACCACCAATAATAATATTGGTCTGAAAAGACCCATAAACGCAGACTTCTCTGCAAAATAAATTAATCATTTTGAGTTCACAATTCCAAACCCAGAGATAGGCGAACAATATTATCTGAAATAGCGACAACTTTGATCCAGAAAAAAATGTGCAATGACACCTTTTTTCTTTACCAATGGGGTAATCTCTCTACATCTAAATGTGTATATTATATTATGTATGCATTTATGTGCGTGTGTTTTGTATACATATTTTGTTTGTATGTATGCATCTATGTATGAATGCATGTATGTATGAATGTATGTATGTTTTGTAGGTATGTACCATTGCACTAAAAAATGTTCGGGAATAAACCAATACTCTATTGGAGTGTTGGAAGCTAACAATTTTGTGCGTTTTATATTTGAGGACTACATGTAATATATAAGAAATGTGGGTTTAGCTTTAGGTGAAATCCGAGATGTTGTACGAATTAACAAAATTTGAAAGAATATAAAAGGGAATTTGAAACATCACTAAACAAAACGAAAACGAAATAAAAGAATTACTTGAGGCAATTGAAAAACGTTACGAAAAAAGACTTAGGATTTTAGATGATACTCAAAAAGCATGTGAAAAGAACTTTAATGAAATAAAAAAATTATTTGGAAATGTTAAAGACTATGAAAACAAAAATAAAGAAATGTGCAACAACATAGAGCAAAAAAATGAGAAGATGTGTAATGAAATAAAAAAGTGATAAAAGAAACAAAAGACAATCAGAGTAAGATATAATTTTCAGATGCATTGAAAAATAATTCGGTATTGTCAGAATTAAAAAAGTAATAAAACCGAAAGTGAAACAAGAAATTGAAAAAACAAAAGAAGAGTTAAACAAAAAAGTGGACCCAATAAACTTTAAAATACTTAACATTGAAAATAAAAAAAAACGGAACTTTATTCATACAAAGTAAGAATGTTGATGAGAGAGAGAAAATAAAGAATGCAATTGAAAGTGAAATGAGTGAAGGATACGAAATTAAAGTTCCAAATAAGATTTAATTGTCAATAATTGTAACGGACATGACATTTAAATATAGATATAATGAGATTATTGAAAAACTTAAAAAACAGAAACAGATTCTAGGTGATAGTACACTGGAAATAATAAAAGTGTATGAAACGAGGAGAAATAAAAGATCAATATTTAATGCGAAGTTAAAAATTGATAATGAATCATATACAAGATTAATTTCGGCTCAGAAATTAAATATCGGTTGGGAGAAATGTCGAGTATTTGATGGTACACAAATATTACGTTGCAATAAATGTGAAGGTTTTAATTATAAATCAGTAGATTGCAAAAGCGAAGAAATATGTTTGAAATGCCACGGAAAACATTATACAAACCAATGTAATAAGGATATTATAAATAAATGTATTAATAAATGTATTAAACATTCCATATGATGATGATTTAAGTACAAAATCTAAGAAGAAAAGACTGGCCCATAAGCTTTCTATAATTTCAAATGAAGAAGTTTCTGATACATTCTAGAAATGTTAAACCTAAGAGTGCAATTAATATTGCTGAAATACTGCCAACTGCATCACCAAAATGTCTTAAACGGATTGTCGAAAGTGTACCTACTCCAACATCACAATCCAATTTTACAGAGGAAGAATCAATTGCTTTAAAGCTTGAACTGGACCTCAGCCGAAACAAATGTCAAATTTTAAGAAAAGCTTTGCTTCAAAAGGGACACTCAATTCTACCATAATACAAGGATATTCAAGATTTTTTACCATCTATTTCGGAAAAATCTGCAAAATCGGTAACCGAAATAGATGGTAAAATAGTTTGCTTTTTTTCTTGAATATCCTTGCATGATGGTAGAATTGAGTGTCCCTTTTCAAGCAGAGCTTTTCTTAAAATTTGATATTTGTTATTAGTTTCGACACGAAAGTCAGCTACGAAACGAAAGTGTTTACCAAGCAAATACATTCGAAAACGTTCAAGCTTTTATACAACGGCCAAAACCTTTAATTCGTAGCTGTGGTACTTCGTCTTAGTTTGCGAACAGTGTCTGCTGAAATAAAATACCGGATGCCTTTTTCGGTTGATTGTAGGAGTAGGCCTGCCCTAAACTACTAGCATCGTTGTGGGCTTTGTGCTTGGCCGAAACATCGTACATTGCTAGTACCAGTTGTTTACAAAGTATTTCCACCAATTTGTTGAACGAATGTTGCTGCAAATCACCCTACTGAAAATTAAAAGTAAAGTAAAGTGAGTCCACAGTCTCAGAATCGTCTTCCACTACAAAGAATTCTTCTTCAGTATTTGTGTTGTCGATTAACGCAAGTGCGATCACTTTCTCTCTGCAAACGTGTTCCCCGCCTGCGAATCCTTTGAAAATCATATAACATTTAATTTCATCAAACTACGTTCTCTACCAGAATCAATAAGCGCCATAGTGTCAAAAGAGTTTATTCTGACCGCCTTATGAAGTACCAACTGTTTTGAACTATCATCTACTATTTGGTTTACATCTGAGGTTTGTTTAGGTGTAAATGTGCAGTCAGCAGTCCTGTGAGATGTACGATTACAAATACCACTACGATCCTTCTTCTGTGATTCGGGGCATTTTAGTGAATAATGACCATAACTATGACAATTATAACATTTAGTCTTACTAAATGAACTTCTGTTTTAACTCTTAACGGGTTAGTCACTGGATGATACATTGTCGGCCTCATTCCTTTTCGGTTTATGCGCAACCATTGGTGTTTTTATTTTGTTGTACCTGCAGTAACAATTTATGTTATATAAAAGTTGATTACTTGATAAATATTTGTTACATATCTTCCCTTTCAAATCGTGGTCGTTAATACCATTCTGTTGCCGATTCAGAAAAGTGTCCTTTCTACCGATAGTCAACATTTTATAAAAGTATAATCCTAATTTCATTGGCAAAAAGTTCAATTTTTTGTTAATACCGATTTCCAAAATTTTAATGCCATTCAATAGTAAACATATTGAAACTAAGGTGGCCAAAAAATTGGATCAAAATATTGGTAACTGTTGGCGTGGCATGCTGCTAAAGACAAATATTTTATAAAAAATATGATTTTTGTAAATTAGATCACAAGTAAATTATCATTATTCGCAATATATTATCGATAAATGACCGCATTTTTTTGTTATGTTGGTAGAATAATAGTCTTTAAGAAATGGTATGATGTATCACTGTACCGTTTGTACATGCTGTGTTATTAAATGTTTCTTCAGGTACTATATTTCATCCAAATTTGTATTTTAATGCAATAGAACTTTTGAGGGTCAAACGCGGTTAAACAAATTTTACTACAAATTTTAATCCCAAATATACTTCTGTAGCTGTCTGTAGAACACTTTTTTTCATTTGAATGAAATTACTCCCAAAATTTTTTCTATTTTTATTTTACCTGTTCATATGATTCAAATACAAATACACCAAGCCCTATAAGTTGTGGTAGGTATCTTAAGTATATTATATTTTTATTTTATTATTAATTTTTTTTCATGCGGATTTTACCTATTTTTAGCCCTTTTTAGTTTTTAGCACTTTTTTTATTGTACTTATCTATGCTACCTAGGAACATAGTTCAACGTAATGTGAGAAAAGGATAAAAGCCAGTGGTATTCGAATTTAAAATCAATTGCCATAATATATCTAAGTAATAACAATCAAATTTTAAAATCTTTATAAAACATGGAGAGCTTCATTTGTAAAGAATTATCCGAAGAGTATTTTAAAAACAAAAAAGCGGGAACATGTTCTAAGTTAAGTTCAAAGAAAAGTAAACTTATATTTATGCAGCTCCGAAATACAATTGGACTTGGAAAATAAAATAACTGATTTCGTCAAAAACTTAACAAAGAGCTACAAAAATTTATACCAACTTTGAAAGTTGGTTAAAGGGCGAACTTACTGTCCATGAATAAATTAATGCTAGAAAGTGCAAAAATATATACAACCGAATATCCATGGAGAAACTTGTCTGCAATAGTTCACAAGATCCTTTATCATGAAGAAGATGTCATTAAACATCATTTGGTACCACTTGGAGAACTATCAGAGGAAGCCCAGGAAGAAAGGAATAAGGGTTACAAATTTAATAGAGAGCACAATACCAGAAAAATATCACGAAATTCTACAAATGAAGATCTATTTAATTTATTACTGGCAACATGAGAACCGCTCATTTCTAGCATTCGAATAATAATTATAATTTACTTTTATTGTTATTTAAGTAAAAAAATAAAATAAACATTTTTTGTCTAAACCGATTCTAGTGGAGCCTGTTCTATAATTGATAAACTGGGAACCTTTTCACAAAATTATCCTAGCTGATTCAAAAAACAAAATATCCGCATTTTCATACTAAACGCTATAAAAAATTAAAAGTTCAACTTTAGCATTAATTTCTCAACAACTGCTAAAGTGATTTTAATGAAATTAAAACTGTTGAAAAATTCAAGCAAATATCTCTCCATAAAAAAAAATCTAAAATATTTATCGATTCAAAAATTACAGAGTTTTGGCCGCTGAAAAACGATTCTGAGCCACTATGCGGCATACCATTGTGGACACTTTGGAAAATCTAAAAAAGATTAGTTTACGAATTGTGATCAAGACAAAAATACTTCCTGTAGCACTGCGAAAATTAGTGACTGATCGTCCCAACAATAAGCTGCTTTCAACATTTCGTTTAACGTATTGTGACGAAGTTACAGATACATCCATAATAGGGTTGAAATCTGGCAATAAGGAAATAATTTCCGTAACGTGACCATACGGGTTGATCGTGCCAAATACACGTTGCGAAACTGGTTGTGTCGACGGTAAAACGTTCCATTATGTGTACGTAACTAGATGCACTAAACGGTTAACAAATGTTAGTTACGGATGACGGTTGGGAAACAGATGTCGTTGACTGAGGAACGAAGGTAAAAGTTTCAGGGACTTGATTAAAATATTTGGGTAGCGTGTTTACAAACTGTTGAACGAGGTATGAATGGATCCTACCACTTCACATGTATTCTTAACTTGGTGGCATTCGAGTCGATCAATCAATTGATTTTTGTTGCCAATTTTCTGCACTTCCATTTCATTGCGTCTTCTTGGAATTCAAATCCCACATCTGAATAATTTCCAACTGATTGATCGATGGTTAAATGTCTAGTCCAATATTTATTTAATAATCAAAACAAAACATTTATTCCATCAATTCATTAATCAATATTTTAACACAAATTATTAGGTTGAATGTTCCATTAAAACTATTATCCGAATCTCGAGTCAGTACGGCTTGTCTTCTTTTTTTTTTTTTGGCACCCCCTCGATACGGTTAAAAATTCAAAAATTACAGTGTCAAGATAGGGTTGTATTCTAAGTACTTATCAAGGTTGTATTTTATGGTATTGTTTTCAGTGTTGACACAAGAATAAGCGATGTAAAGTCTAATACTGCAATTCCAAGGTTAGAGTTGAATGCATGCATTGAACGCTGTTTTCATGATTTCATAAATGATTATTTTTTTGGGTTTAAGGAAGGAATTAAGAATGCATATGAATACATACATAAGTTCTAAAGCAATCATGAAGATATTACATCTTTTTGAGCTACTTAAAAATTTTTTACTGGGTTTAAGATAAAGGATAAAAAAATGAAAATTCTTGCCGTTTTAATTTCTTAAAAGAACTATAAAGGAAAAATCTTAAATTTTCCATGAAAACAATTTTTTTTCGACACTAATATTTTAATGACTCAAAAACTATTGAGCAGATAAAAAAATAATTTAAAATGCTTTGAAGATAATTTTGGTCAGCATCTTTTGCTGTTTCATTTATCTAAATCGTACAAACAGTTCTTGAGTTATGGTGAAATATACTCTTCCAGCAAAAAAAAAAAAAAAAAAATAATGAGAGTCATTCTTTATAAACAACATCTAAACCACATCAAAAGTGTGCAATGAATATTTTCAACTCTTTTAGTAGTTATTTTTAATATCGTTATAAAAATTGCTGTATTAAATTACATCTTTCATCCAAATTTTCTATGGTTTTTAACACTTTTTAACATAACGTTAGCGAATCAGGTTAGTAGGGATTTGAGGGAAGGATTTGAGCTCAATTGTCCGGTGATTTATCCTGGTAAATGAAAGAAGTGGTATAAAGCTAGGAGGTTGTTTAATAGGGCTAAGCTAACGAGGATTATTCAAAGACTGTGCCGAATGGATACATACAACGTGTGGACAACTCGTGGACAGAGTACTGGCTCGGAGTCCCTCAGCTTACTGAGACTCACTTCCCAGGCTGTAGTGATATAAGATCAGACGGGTGGACAGATAGTGTCAGTGATGACCTACGGTTCAGATCAGAAGAGGGTGATATATATTGATACGATAGAGGAGAACATCGCTAGAGACAAGGTTAGATGGGCGATAAACTTATTGGTGCTATACAAATCACCGGCCCGGATGACATTTTTCCGGCCATGTTACAGAACGTCAATGAAGGGGCCATCTCACTAATCGTGGAGGTTTTCAAGGAGTGTCTCAGGAAAGACTGATCGATATGTGTCTAAGAAGGGGTATGGGAACTCAGTTCATCAGCGACGCTCAACATGCCTACCTTAAGGGTAAGTCTGTTGAGAGTGTTCTCTGATTCATATTGAATAGAGTCTGCGGCATAAGGAATATACCCTGGCAGCTTTTCTCGACATAGAAGGTGCCTTTAATAAGTCATTTGCTTCGTTAGGTATAAGTGAATTCCTAATTGAGTGGATTACTCTGATGCTACGCAGCAGGGTTATCAACTCGAACATGGGAGACACTAGTATAAGGATGACAAGGGGGGTTCTCTCCATTATTGTGGCTCTTGGCTGTGGATGTCATATTGAGACATTTCGATGTCATGAGACGGAGGATCGTAGCCCATGATGACGACGTAGTAATGCTGGTCTCAGGTAAATTTTTACCCACAGTCAGCGAGGTCTTGTAATCAGGTCTGCGAAAACTGTCTCTTTGGCCCAACTGTAAGGGAATGGGAGATATAAAGTTGAGGCTTTTAATCTCCCGTATTGAGTGGGATAGAACTCATACAGTAAATTGCAAAGGATCAGGATTAATGCCTACTACACATAGGAACATCTCTAAAGTTCAGAGATGTGCTTCAATTGGCATTACATGTGCCATGAGAAGCACACCTCACGTAGCATTGGACATCATTCTCCACCTTCTTCCAATTGAAGAGTTCGTCAGAGGAATGGCTCTACGGAGCTTATTTAGACTGAAGGAATTAGGATAAATAGGGAACTTAACAGCAGTACATGTTAGCATACTTGAAGAAGTCGGACATTATCCTTGGTCGCCCAAACGGATTATATCGGCACTATAATTGACTAATGGATGCTTACAGGATAAGCCTCTGTTTGGTTCCTGGTTACTGAGATATTCTCGGCAATGAAATAGCCGATGAGCTAGCTTGCACAGGTTCGGACCTGAGGCATCGGTTAGGATTCCAATGGGAATATGACGACTAAGTGGGACATTGGCACGTCAGCCTTCTGTAGGATATGCGATGATGTGAAGGAGGTAGAGACAGTAGAGCATATACTCTTTCATTGTTTAGGGCTTCAGCGCAGAAGGAGGTTATTGGCAAAGCACTTAGTAACCTTATAGAATTCGTAATGGGTAGAAAGTGGCCTAGGGGTAATCGTTCTTTCTCTTTTCTCTGTCTCTTCTTTTTCTTTCTCCTGGCATTTGAAAGGTATCACAATGGAGCGACTGGTCTCGGGGTGGAGGCGTGAAGATGCCAACCTTTTATATCTAAACATTTGTTTAGATATAAATCTAAACATTTGTTCAGAAACAAAAAACTTTCAAGCTATGTTTACATTTGGCAAATATTTGATCAAAAAAAAAAAAAAAAAAAAAAAAAAAAAATCAGTGATAAGTAATAAACATAGTGATAAGTAAAAAATGCTTTCCCATTAAAAAAGAGAAATTAGGAAATATTTTATATAGTGGTTATGTCATTTTGGTCAAATGTTTGACTAGTCTGAACGTACCTTAAGAAACGGAGGACACTTAGAAAATTATTTAAATCTCTTACTAATTTCTTATTATGAGTGTGTGCCAAAAGGTAGCAAAATGTGTAGGAAAGTAAATTTTTTACATTTACATTTTTAGCGCATAGCGTACATACATTTTTGACAAGCGAATAGAAAATTTTGACAATCATAAAATAAATAATAAATTAAAATATTTTAATTTTTTTGTGCATTTTAATTGTAATTTTTTCATAAAAACAAATAATTATTTAAAAAATGTATTGAATTTTCTAAAAGTTTTGTGTGTTTTTTGTTAACTAATTTGTCAAAATTTATCATGGAAAAAAGTTTTAATTTGGCACTGAAAAATTATAAAATTTGTTCACCGTAGGAAAACTTAAATTTTCCACAGAACTTTGCTACCGTTTTGCACACGGTCTATGTAATTAATATTTTATTTACTTCTTTTCTTTTTTATTTTTGTTACATAAAAACTGAATTAAAATTATTCATTTATATCTTTAATAACAACCATACGAGAATCATCTTTTGATTCAGCATTTTATTCTTTTAAAAATGAACAACATCCCACCAATGACATGCTAAGGTTAAATTCATAGGTTTTCTCATCCGAATTTGAAGTTGCGGTAATTTTTATATCATCTTTTTTCTCACTTTTTTTGCTGGGCGTATAATTGCTTTATCAAGGGGGAAATATTAGACATGCCCATAAAAAAAATCAAGACCCGATAGAAAAAAGTGAAAGTAGATTCGTGATCAGCACGTCAAATTCCATCTGGTCCACCCACTTTGTTTAAAATAGGATCAAAAATGTTTCTTTGCCGGCCAATGTAATCAAAAAATGTGGAATTATAGAAAAAATTCAACTAACATTTTTCAATTCGCGGGGAAATAAATTATACAAAAAAATGAATTTTTCAACTAAGACACATTAAAAACGAAGAAAAATATATAATAAAGGAAAAAATATAAATTCTTTTTGGATTTTTTTTATAAAAAATAGAAAAAGGTAGAATGATTTTATCTGCAAAATATTATATATTTATTTATTTATAAAATTTATAATATAATTAATTATGAATACAAAGGCATGAACAAGGTATTAACAACATATAAATTTTGTTTTTATATCAGTTTATATATTTCGCAATATTTTATAAGTAGATGTACAGCTTTTATATTTTCCATGTTTATCGAGCATCGAGTAGAAGCATCATTTGGATGTGGCATTTTATTGGGGTTACAAATTTTGTAATGATGCTGATAAGTTGTAAATGAAACATCTTTCACTTTTATTTTGTTGAAAACTGTTTCCTTTACATTTTTGTGCATTTTTGTGTGTAGGATATGTATCCGCTTTATCTGCATGTGTGTTTTCTTCAATACCAATATGACTTGGAATCCACATAAGCTTACATTTTGTTTGGTACCTTATTAACAAATCTCTCATTTTTGATATTACGACGTTCTTGTTATTTTAAATTTTGAATTGCTGTAACAACAAACTTGGATTATGAACAGATTATGAACTTTCCCGCAAGATTTTTATATTTATATAAGGAGTGAAGTACTGCCGTTGCTTTAGCTGTAAATATAGAGCAATGATTGTCTAGAAATGATGGCTAGGAAGTAGATTTTTAGAAAAATATTGTAACGGCAAAAGATGTGGTAGATGTTGTTTTGGAGCCATCAGCGTATAGAATCCTCCAATTACGATTTTTGTATACTGAAGTTATTTCGTTAAAAAGTGAAATGTAAACATTGTCTGGTGTTGTATTCTTGGGTAGGAAATTAGATCGCGTATAAAGCTAGTATCTTAATTTCCGTGATGGTTCAGCTGGAGAATATATTTTGTGTGGTTGTAAGTCAATACCGATGTCAGAAGCAAGTCTAAGTGCATTGTATACTGTAGATGGATATTTTACCTAACATGTAGATGTAGATGGAAATTTTACCTAACAGGTATTATTCTGAGGGGAATATAATTTTTGTAATTATGTTAATAGGTGTTGTTTTTACAATTTTTTTTTGCGAGTTAGGGGCTTTTCCATAAATGAAGACAAAGTAATCTAATTATCTAAAGAAGAACTTATATGTGAATTATCTGGCCTTGCTGTTATGCATTTTAATAATTTTAGTCTTTTAAAAAGATTTTAGATATTTTACGTAGATCATGTGTAGTATCTATTGAATATTATCTCTAGGATTATTAACTATTCGACTTTTTCTATTTGGTTACCTTGTATTAAGATATTTATATTGTTACAGGATCTTTTATTACAAATATGTAGTACTTTCGTTTTGTTAAAGGAAATTTTTGTACCAGTTTTATCACACCATTCATTTATTAATCAAAATAAAGTATCAATTTTGTTTTGGATATTAGCATTTTTGTTGTGTTTAAAAATGAGATATAAATCATCTGCCTGCATGACGTGTTTGAAAAATTTGTGGTTAGAAATTATTTTGTTTAAATTATTTGTGGCTATTTTGAATAATATTCCTGACAGCGGAGAGCCCTGCAGAATTCCATTATGCAAGGGTTTGACAGATGAGAAATTATTATTTACTTTGACTCTTAATTTTCTTTTGGTTAGGAATGAATAAATAGAGTTAACAATTTTTTTTACCGAATTTCCATTCTTTGAATTGTGATATTGTTGTGTGTATTCTAGCGTGGTCGAATACTTTTTCAAAATCTATAGATACAATTGATACACGGTTGTGATGTGAAAGGATAGAAGCAGATATATGATCTAAGTAGGTTAATGCATCAATAATCCCTTTATTGGGCTTCTATGCACCTTGATGTATACTTAAAATTTTATTTTTAAGAAAAGACTAAATGATTTTTGTGGTAATAATTTTTAGCAAGGCAAGGTATCAATGAAATTGGTCTATGTTCTTCAGTCGCGGTAATGTCTTTATTTGGTTTGGATATAGGTATAATTGTTCAGATTTTCCAACTTTGAGGGATGACACTAGTAGTGAAAATATTGTTATAAAGTTGCTGTTTAATAACATTCGGTATGAAAATTTATCAAATCCTGGTGTTTTGTCATTTAACATTGAAAGAGTTGTAATATTAATTGTTCTTTTTAGATGTTTGAATTCTTCATTAAAGTGGTCATCACACGACTGATACAACCAGGTTTCTGCAAAAAAAAAGTTATCAATTTCATTTTTGTAATGGGTGTTTGTGGATTAATTTGTGTAAATTGGAGAAACGATTCTCTTTAAGCTAGCTTGATTTTGTATTTAAAAATAACATTTGCTTTTTTATAATCAATTCTATTTTCTGAAGTAGGATGTTTTCTAAAGAGGTTAAAGCGTTTTTGTTTAGAATTTCAAAGAGTATGTATTTCATTTGACCATCAGCAGCACGTATATTTAGATTTTTTTTGTTTTTTTTTTTAATTGTGGAATAGAACTGTTTGCTGCTGATATAATAAATTTCAGTAGCAGTGCCGCTTCTCTGTTGGTGTTGCTAGAAGGGTCTTTTTAAGGCGAAGTCTGCAAAATATTTTGATTTTTTTTCCAATTTGCTTTATCAGTGTTAAAACGAGTTGTATTTGTGTCGTAAGTAATATCTGTTGATCTATTTTTGTATATATTTATATGCATTGGGAAATGATCACTACCATGTAGCTGTGTATTTATATTCCATGTTGTGAAAGGGGACAGATCTGGGTTGACAAATGTAAGGTCAATATGGGTAAATGTTGATTTTGTTGAAAAATGCATAGTAAATCTTTTTAATTTGTGTGAACCCTACAGCCTTGAATGAGCGCTAAAAACTCCTAATTTAATAGTTTTAGGACTATTGCTACATAAAGTTGATGCTAATTCCGAGATTGGTAGAGTTTCAGGCGGATTTAGGTAGAGTGCTATAATTTTGATTTTAAACTCAAACTATATATATCCACTGCACATAATAATTTGAAATACTCACTACGTTGTATTTGAGGTTGTTTTTAAAGAATGATGCCGTGTCACTACATCTACCTGTGGTACAGGTGAAAGGGTTAACACATATTGTCTTTATTGTTTATTATGTTTATATTATGGTGAGTTTCTCGAAGGGCGATAATGTCTGGCGAATTTTCTTGTACGAGAAGTTGAAGTTCATGTATTAAGTATGTTATATCAGAAAGTGGGGAGTCCAATTTAGATCTCCTATTGATAATTTTGCATGGATTGCAGCCATGTAATATATATATGTAAAAGTTTTTTGTTTGCTTGATGAGGCAAATTTTTCTAAAGAATTGTCTCTGTCTTGTCTCTAATCTGTTGTTTTGAAGAAGTTAGTGATTTATGTAATTACTGATTTTTTATTCTTTGCTGGATTTAATAGGTTTGAGTTTGATGTTTGGTGTTAAAATGTTGTAACTGATGTTTTGTTAGTTATAAGAGAGCGTTATTTAAGTTGTTTTTGTGTTATTTTTGGTATTTCTTTTTGTGTATTATTTGGATCTTTTTTGTTATTGATGTTTGTTTCTGTACTAGATATTGGATTAGCGGAATTATTGATTGTAGTTATTGTTTTAATTTTCTGTTTTCTTTCTTCTATTGCTGTTTTTAATCTTCTGTTGGGATCTCATTTGTTTGTATATTTGGTATTTATATTGATGCTTCTTTCTAAGAGCAATTATTAAAAGTTTTTATTTTTAAGATCTCTTGTCGTTGTTGGTAAATTGGACAGTTTTGCAATTAATGCAATGTATTTTTGTATAGGGAGTTGGATCATGTTGTTGAATGGGATAGAACTCAGATTGTCAAGGGAGTCAAGGGTGTTTACTTGGACAGTAAATTGTCTTGGAGGAGAAATACTCAGGAAATAGTCAGGGAAGGGCTTAATGCCTACTACATATGAAGGAACTCTATGGAAAAGAAGAGCGGTCTCAAACCGATAGTTGTATATTGGATATACACATCGGTTTTGAGGCCTATCCTCACTTATGTTCGGTCTGGTGGGAGAAGGGAACTTCATAGCGGGGCATGCTGGCATACTTGACGAAGTCGAATTTGATGGTCGGATATTATCCTTGGTCGCCCCTACAGATTATGTCGGGACCATAATTGACTTCGGAACTACTTCAATTATTGGAATCTTTAGCAGGGACATCTGGGCTATAGCGGAAAAGCTCCATGGAGGTTGTATTGCCTTTACTGATGGTTTGAAGATGGATGTAGATACAGGGGAGGGGGTCTACTTTGTGGGAACGGACATCAGACTTATCAGCCTTATAGATTGCCTGATAGCTGCACTAATGAAATAGCCGATGAGCTAGCATGCACTTTTTTGGACCTGAACAGGTCTTTTGAGGGGCATCGGTTAGGACTCCAATTGGGTAATATTTTAGGGCCATAATGGAATGGACTTTAGGCAAAACGAATCATGCATGGAGGAATAGAACGGACCACAAGATATCTAAAGCGTTATGGCCTAGTCTTAACTAGTAGTTTCGAAACATCTTCTGGGCATAAATCTGGGAAATCTAAGGGAATATGACGAGTAAGTGGGACACTGGCACGTCAGACTTCTGTAGGATGTGCGATGACGTGAAAGAACTAGAGACAGTAGAGCATATACTCTGTCATTGTGTAGGGCTTCAGAGTATAAGACTGAAGTGGTTTGGGAGCCACATACTACACGAACTAGAGGAGGTTAGGGGTAAAAAACTTAGTAATCTGATAGGGTTCGTAATGGGGATAAAGTATCTTAGGGGTAATCTTCTTGATTGCAAGGTTGTAGATTCTATACTCTTGCAATATTTTACCTATTAAAGTCTCTCTCTTTTTCTTTTCCTTTCTCATCTTTTCATCTGGCCTTTTTAAAGAGATCACAATGGACCGACTGATCCTTGGGTGGAGACGTGAAGACGCCACCATTTTAAACGTAACCTAAACTACACTAACAAATATTTTAATACTAAGTACTTAAAAATTTCGTCCTCATGGAAAATATTTTTTATTTTATAAATCCGAATTTAACCAAAACTTTGTGTACGGAAACATACGAGCAAAAGAATTAAATAGCAGCATAAAAGAAATTTCGTAAATGTTAAAAATTGTTTAATAAATAACATGACCCTTTTTTCGAGATCTAATGCAATTTATTAAAAATACTCACTTCAAAAATTGCAATTTTCCAAGACCCTTGCAAAGTCGTAAAGTTTCTATGAACACAACAACAATCACATAGAATAATGTTTTGAAAGGCTGTTGCAAATTTGTCAGAATAGAATCGATTGCAAAATTATCTAAGTAAAAAGTTGCATCAATTTTTATAAAGCTGTCAATGTGGAAAAATGTGTAAACTGTACTAAAAAATCAACTCCAAACGGAAAACATCACTGAAAAATAAAATTTAAAAACACCAATAAAAAATTTTTAAATGAATTAAAACATATAAAAAGAAAAATATCAATAAATAAACAGATGGCTATGAATTATATAAATAAAAAATATATTAGAAATGAAGTATCACTTTTTTTGCTAACTATATAATTTTTTCAAGAAAGGTTGCTTACGTCAAGTTGAAACAATGCAAAATTCCTAAGGTTGCAAAATTTTGAGGTGAATACCTTTATTATAATTTTTATAGAAAACGCGATAATTTTTAGAGCCATTTTTGCTGCAAACTTAACATGATTTAGTTTTTTTTTTTAATATAGACAAAAACTGTATGACTTATTCGATTTGATATGGAATAACTTACTTACTTTCATACATTTTTATTTTTGCCACAGAGAGTAGTTATGCTTCAAATAAATCACAAAATAAAAGCTTCAAAATATATAAAAAATTTGTTGATAAAGTCTAGTAAATTTCGAATAACTTAGTGTTTTTAAGAGATTTTCAAGATTGATATCTAATCTTATTGTAAAAAAATAGAATTTAAAACGTTAGATAGAAATATGGTTATTTCTAAAAAAATCCAGAAAATTTAATGTCGAAATTTTGAAATAGAATATATTTTATTAAGATTTTAATATAAATTGAAAACTACGTTCTTTTGCTTTCTTAATAAATTAAAAAAATTAAAATTTACTTAAAATTTGCTTTAGAGCAGTAATTTCCCGGTTTCGGATTTCGAAATTTTTGAAAATTGGTTTACGATGTACTTAGAAAAATCTACATCTCACACTATACTTATTTTATGAAAAAAAAAATTCTGTGGAATTTAAAAATTTCAGACTCAAAAATGTATATATAAATGTTTATATATATATATATATATATATATATATATATATATATATATATATGTATGTATGTATGCAATAATATACTTTATATATATATATATATATATATATATATATATATACTCGTGTATACTTAGTATTATTACTATAATTTTCATTTGTTAGACTTAATTGATAAATTTTACACTAGTTCAGTGCTCGTAATTATTTATTTGCTTTTTTTTATATTAATTCCATGTTCAATGCTCGTATTTAATTTCATTTAGTTCTTTTGCGTTTGCTTTAAGTTATATTTGTTCTTACTTCTTTTTTCTGACTCAATTTTTGGTGACTAAGAGTCCGTACTTTACAATATATATTTTTTAATTTTTTATTTTTTTAATACGTGAATTCTAAACTTCGTCTCAGCGGTCAAAGGTTCCAAAATAAGTAATAAATCCCTCAACAAGAAGAGGAAGTTATTCGCAAATTGAAAAGGCATTTTTAAATATTCATTTGTATTTCTTTTTCATTTCAGAATGATTTGAAATTAACATTTGATATCAAAATAATATAGTATGGTTTATTTAATACTTTTTATAGAATGAACCACAATAGAATTTAAACTGAAAATTTCAACCTGTGCTCTACGTTTGAACACTATTTGAAAAACATAATCATGTTTCGAAGTTTTGACTTGGTATTGGTATATTTATTTATTTAATACAAAAAAAATTGCGGTGGGTCGTCGTTCTCGATTTGTAATATCTCAAGGGGTCGTGAAGGTGTTGATTGTGAGATCCCCTGCAGTAAACAATTGACAAAATAGAGAATGAATTGAAATTAATTACAAATGAATTGATGCAGATGTTTAGTTTGGCCTCCTTTGATAGTTGAAGCTCTATCCCATTCAATACAGCCAGCCTAAAACCCCCAGTCCCTTACTAGTGGCCCAAAGGGACAGTTCTCGCAAGCCCGATTGTATGATCTCACTGATCGTGGGTAGAAATTTACCCGAGACCAGTATTACTTCGTCATCTATGATTTTTAGTCCCATAGCTAGTCCCACTGCTAGAAGCCACAGTATTGCTGAGAGAACCTCAACTTGCGGTGTGCCCCTTGTCACCAGTTTCCTTCTACATTTATCTTCGTACCTCATTCTGAGACATTCTCTAAGTACTTTAATGAGTAGTGAGATGGCTCTTTCATTGACATTTTTGTCTCTAGTGATCATCTCATCTATCGTATCAAATACTCCATTATCTGATTCAGACTGTAGCCTATCTCTGACACTGCTTGTCCGCCTATCACATTCTACATTCTTAAAGCCTGGGAAATGAGTTTGAGGGACACTGAGCTGGGCTTTGTCCACGAGTTGTCCGCACTTTATATATATATACAGGGTCCTTGAATAATACTCACCTAAATCTAGACAACTTACCTAAATCTACAGAGTCTATAGACTCATAGAAATTTATTCATGAAACTTACGCCTTATGCCTTTCTTATACTTCGTGAAAATGTCCTTATAGCTATTCCAATCCTCTTCATCGCTCATTATCTTGGGCCTATTAAATAATCTCCTAACTATTGACCTTTAGTTCCCAAGTTCCCTGGTCCACCATTTCGGTTGTTTCCGTCTGCCATGATATATTACCGGACAACTGAGCTCATAACTATTCCTAATTACCTAAAAATTATACAAACTGCCTCAATATTCTTAGCTGAATTTCTCTAGCCCTGGGTATCCCCTAGATCCCTATTCATTAACTCACTGAACTATTTCCAATCTGACCTTTTAGAGTTCTTATAAGTCTTTCCCTTTGATTTTTCAATGTTAAGACTGATTGATATCATACTGTGGTCTGAAAATGAGTAATCTATAACTACCTCCGGTTTAACAAAGTCGGCACCTGGTTCCTTATGAGCTGCAAGGCGTGTGAACAGCCTTCTTGTCCATCGAAGTCTGTTGGTCTTCCCCGGACCTAGCCATCTTAAGGATCTCCTTATGGGACCCCTAAGGGAGCTGGATGGGATATTACCAGTTTCCTTCGATGAAGAAGACCGCGTAACAGAAATTTTTACAATTCCTTTAGGCTTTCGACAGGCTGCCTTCTTGCTGGTTCATGGCTGATCATCTCCAGGCCTAGCAACCCTAAAAACCTTTGGTATTTTTTGGCTTCCCAGTTATTACCAGCCGTTCCAAAAGGGCTGCTGGCCTGGCTGATTCGCCGCTACCACTGCTGAGTGCTCTGGTATGGATCGCTGAGGAGGTTGTCTTTTCTCTTGTGTTCTCACGACACATTTCTGGAGTGTTGTCAGTATTCCTGCACAATACTTCAGGATAAGCCATTTCCAGAATGTCACAATCAGGTCCGTAGATTCGTTCGAATCTTTTGACATTCCTGATAAGGTACTTATCTTTGTGTGCAAGTTGCAAAGGACCTCCCTTAGCTATCTTAGCTATCTTATAAATAAGATAGGCTCTTGCACCACTCCGAGCCTTTTCTTTCTTCGTTCATCCAGCATCGACGGTCGTCGCATCTCGCATCATTGCGTCCTTCCGAACTAATCCGCTCACAGACAGACGACACTCTGACCTAATCGAGTCATTCCTATGCTTCTCGAATTGAGATCACAGTGACCTCATGTTTATCTTCAGTAGACATTCCTTTAGCAATCCCATGTCTCCGTTTTTCAAACCTTTGAGACACATCCAAATGTTTTACAGTCGGACCATGTGTTATTTCTGGTCATATTCAAAATATAACTGGGTGGAAATATAACTGGGTGGAAAATAGAATTAGGAGTCAGAACATTGACCAACCTTTTTCTAATTCAAATAATCTAGATTTCTATTTTAATAGATTAATATATATAGTTGAAGAAGATTTTAAGAAAACACCTGTCGGTCGTAAAAATTCTTGGCATCGAGAAATCTCTTATGTTAGTAAAATGTTAATTAGTCAGAGAAATAATTACAAATGTAAATTTCAGAGATGTAGAGATTTAAATTATAAAAGTCGATTAAAATGTATTTTGAAACTATTAAATAAATAAACATTGATTTCCACCTTGACGAAGACTAAAATGAATCCTGGTCAAAATTTATTTCAAATTTGCCTCCGGGCTATAAAAAATTTTGAAAAGTAACAATAGTCCTTAAAAACAACAGTACGTCATTTACTAATCTTCATGTAAATGGTGAAGTTTTAAAAGTTGACACTGAAAAAACAAATTAAATATTATTTGGTAACTCACACACCATTACTTCAAATAATTATTCACCTGTGGTCACAGCTGTCTCAAGATTCATAATCTTAACGATACAATTCTTGACAGATCTAACATGATCATTGCGACCCACCACCAACTAAGGTTCGCGAAATATCAGGCGGATAGAGCAAACAACATACTGCTCGTAATTGGAGCTGACGCTAATGCCCATCATGTCGTTTAGAGAAGCTCCGATTCAAATACAAGGGGTGAGACTATATGATTTTATTCTTTGTAGTAGTTTGTAGTATTCTGAACATTGGTGGGGAACCAAACTATGTAGTAGCTAATAGAAGAGTGATTCTCGATATTACGCTAGTTAGTACTAGGCACTCTAATATGATTAGAGATTGGAGGGTCTCCAATGACTGCTCATTCTCTGATCACTTGTACATTGACTTCAACATAAAAGTTTGTTTACCCAGGGTTAAACCCTTTCAAAACAGGAGGAAGACAAACTGGGCAGTACAACATGATATTCTGTCCCAACTCTTCCCAAATACCCCGACCATCAACGGTTGTGGTGATATTGAGTCCTGTGTCAAAACGCTAACGAACGCTTTTGATACATCGACTTCTGTTGCATGCAGACTCAAAATCTGCAGGGGTAGGAATAAACCACATTGGTCGAACTCCAAGATAGGCGAGACTCGTATAGAATGTCGCCGTCTATTCAATAAGGCCAAGAGACTAGGAGACTGGTCTACTTATAAGTCCTAAGTTAACAGGTTTAAAAACTAGATAAGAAATTCGAAACGAAAATCCTGGAGGGCTTTCCGTAGCCGCGTGGAAAGCCACTTTGAGACCAGTCGGTTTTGTAAAATTCTGGCAGGTGATGGTACTGTTCCAAGTTTCATCCAGAAACCATGTGCCAGTTGAAAAGTAAACGGTCAAGAAACCTTAGATGACTTAATGAACGCTCAATGATGCTCTGTAAATTCTTCAGAGGTAATCAATGATGTTTCCATTCCCATAACGGATAGTGAACTGAGATAGGCTCTGAAGAGATTTGCCCCATTTAAGTCTCCAGGATCAGATGGCATTACACTTGCAGACCTACAGTACAATGCGGATTTCATAGTTCCCTGGCTAATTCGGATATACTCAGCGTGCTTGTCATGTGCTTATATCGCTGAGTCATGGAGTAAAACCTCACATACAAGACCGAAGGACTTCAGACCTGTCAGTCTGTCGTCCTTCCTCTTGAAGACACTGGAAAGGTTAATCGACCTACACCTACGTTGAACGATCAACCCTTGCTTATTATCAGCGTCTCAACATGCCTATATGAGGGCCAAATCTGTTGAGACTGCATTACATTCGCTCGTAGGATATATTGAAAAAGCTCTCCAGTAAGGAATATGCATTAGTGGTCTTCATTTATATAAAAGGGGCTTTTAATAATGTGACTCCGGAGGCAATTAAAATTGTCCCTGAAGGACTGGACATTCATCAGTCGATCATCAGCCTCATATGGAGACTTCTAACCAATAGGGTTATAATATCTAGCATTTACAGGGTAGCAAATGTGCGTACTCCGCAAGGAGTTTTATCTCCATTTCTCTGGAATATATCACCGTTGACTCATTACACAGGGAACTTGATGCACTGAAGTTTAAGACAACTCTATCGAAAGCCTTAGTTCTAATGAACTGGGTACCTGTGGATCTTATGGCCAAACAGATCGCCATTATGATGGCGACAAGGCTCAGGACTATAGGTGCATGGAATGATAGTGGATTTGGCCATGCGACCGTTCTGGGATTTTTTAAGAGCATTCGATCCTAGCAATATGGATTATTGCATCCTTATACCCTTTCTACGCAGAGTCTTCTAAGAGCTGATTCAGTTAAAGGTTTATACTGACGGGTAAAAATCTGCTGAAGGAGTTGGGGGGTGTCTACGTTTATAGGAAAAAAAATTCGTTTAAATTGCCATATCACTGCAGCATTCTTCAAGCAATGATCTCGGCCATAAAGAGGGCGGATATCCAAATCTGTACAGACAGTCAAGCCGCAATTAAATCGCTCTCGAGTTTTCTTTTCGAGATCTAGATTGGTATATGAATGCCGGACATCTTTGAGTAAGATGTCGAGACATTCAAACCTGGAGCTGGTCTGGGTTAGGGGTCATTCAAGCACCCCTGGTAATTTTATTGCGGATGCACTAGCCAGAGATGAACCCCTTCTTCAAGGTGAAGATACGGACCAACTGGTTGGAGTATCGCTTTCGACCTGCAGATCAATAATTCTGCGGAACTTATCAAGGATTGCACAATATGGACAAATGAATCCACATGTTCAACCTCGAGGCAAATATAGCCGCCCTATATGATGAATCTCGATCCAATTTCATCATGGGACTATCGGCACGACGGCTAAGAATTCTGGTAGCACTGGTTTGCTGGTGTGCATGCTAGGAGACTATGGCTCTCTTTTAACGACTTTTGTAGAGGTTGTCGGGATAAGGAAGAGTAGGAAACGGTGGAACATCTTTTATACCACTGTCCCATTCTTGCCGAGATCAGAACTGCTAATTTTGGAAGTCCGTTTGTGTATGTATTGTAAGATCTCTGTGATATTGACATCAATTCTTTCATACATGTGTCGGGTTGATTTGATTCGAACGCTGTTATGGACATGTGAGTTAGCAACACATGATCCCTCAGTGTTTCATAACGAGACCAGATTGGACCGAAGTGAGCTGTCTCTTATTGACCAGACAGCTGCCCTAAGAACACAACCTAATGTTAAGTCGTTTGTTCTTCTATTGAAAAATAATAAAGCACCTGGTTTAGATGGTATTAATAACATTATCTTTGAAAATATGCCCGATTGCTTTCTTGAAGCTTTAATATTAATTAATATTAAAATAATATTAACCTTCAGCAGGAGCAAGGAGAACTCTGCAGTACATCAACTACAAAGAGTGATTAATTTCATTGAAAAAAACAAAATAAATCGTAAGTGCACTGGTATTATCTTTCTTGACATCGAAAAAGTAATTGATTCGATTTTAAAACTTAACACCTTCAATTATCCAACGTACCCGCAAAGATTATAAAGAATTTTTTAGATCAACGTTAATTTGTCGTATCTATCAATAACATACTATCTAATGACAGACAAATACCTGCCACAAAAGTCGGTATTACCACCTACTCTTTATTCAATATATATATTTCTGATATTACTGTTTGCAGGAATCAAAAAGTAGCTTTTTACGCAAACGATAGTGCTATCATTTGCTGCGGTAAGGTGTCTAACACAATAATCAAAAAAAAAAAAAAAAAAAAGTGGAAGAAAGTTGAAAGTTTGATAAATGGAATATTGAAGTTAATGTTAGTAAAACGCAAGCTATTATATTTCCATGTAATAGGTCAAAGAAACGTATTCCTACAAAACATTTATATTCTGAAAGAGTTTTTAATAAAAACTATCATTTAAACAACACTTACAGTATATTTGTGATAAAGCAATTAAATGCGGTCGAGCTCTTTACCCCTTACACAATAGAATATCTAAACTTAATTTAAAAATCCTTATTTACAAAATGTAAATTCAGCCAATTTTTACCTATGGATGCCAAGTTTGGTTTTATAAAGCTGTTAAAACTTACACAAGATAATTGCATATAACACAAATCTGAAAGTAATTCAAACCTACATCCCAGATATTTGACTGACCTATTGCAAGGAAAAATGCAGAGCGTCTAGATATGAAATAATAAGAGATTTGCTAAATAATCACTAAGACTCTTTTGTACTTAAAGTAATATTTGGTGGTTGTTTTTAAAAATTCTTATAGCTTTTAAAGTAGGTACAAAGTGTTTTAGACAACTTTTCCTTAATGATGTGATATTTGTAGTTCTTTTATTTAATTATTTTGATGTTAATTTTTGTAATACTTTTAAGTAAATGTTCATAACATTGTAAGTAATTATTTTATAAAGGTTTCAATAAAGCCAAATATATAATAAAAAAACGTCATAGCGTATTCTTTCTATTAAATAAAAAATTATACTTTGTTCTAAGAAGAAATCAAGTAAAATTTTTTATTAAGAGCTAGTCTGAATTTTACCTATATCATATCAAAATTTGATTTTAACTCATATGATAAAAAATTTCAAAGCTGTGATTAACAAACAGAATGCATTTTCGGAAACGGCTATGTGTTTAAAATCGTTTGTAAGTATCTTTTACATGGCGATCAATAAATGTAGGCAAATTAAAAAAAAACTTTTTTTTATTTTAGGCAAAATAAAATAAAAAAAAAATTGCCATTTTTTTGGGAATTGGTTTTTATCAAAATTAAATTTTTTAGCACTTCCTTATTCAAACAATATATAATTATGATGATACATAAACCTATAAAAAATATATGATAGATACAATATTTAGTTTCTCCAATAAACAACTTTTTATTAAAATTTTGACAATTTGTATCAGTTAACTTTTTTTTTAGATAAGTAAGATTTAACAATAGTGTCGAACAATAGTCAGCTAACATTTTGGTTCGACATTATTAATAGATTAGTGGTTATTGAGTAACTGTTGAAATGGGAAAATGAAATTTAAATTATTTGGTAACTCTTTTGTATTTTATTATAACAACCCTGTAAATAGCATGACTTTCATATTTTATGTATATATTAATAGCTAATAAAAGTAAGCTTGTTCAATATACCACGCGCGTTTTTTTTAACTTGAATTTATCTTTGCCAAGTTTTGGTTAACTTCGAAAGACAATTTTATCAGGTTATGGGCTCAGGTACGAACAATGGAGCGAGTAATTGAAATCGAAAAGTTAACGGGCAGAGACAACTATCACAAATGGAGATTTGCTGCAGAGTATGCGTTAAAGCTTCAAGGGTACTGGCAGGCAATTCTTGGAACTGAACCAAAAGCCGATGTTCAGGAGAAGGCGATGTCGAGACTTGTACTATACATCTCACCAAATTTGTACATACACATTCAAGGAATAGCTGCAGCTAAACTAATGTGGGAAAAGTTAAAATCAATTTACGATGACTTTGGTCTGACAGGACGTTGTGGCCTGTTAAGAAAGTTGACCACAACACAGTAAATTGTGAGAACATCAGTGAGTATGTGGACACAATAATAGCTACGGCACAGAAATTAAACGAAATTAGGATGGTCGTAAGCGATGAATGGGTAGGTAGCTTGTTACTGAGCGGCTTACCGGAACATTTTACACAAATGATTATGGCCATAGAGAGCAGCAACATTGAGATAACAGCAGATTCCATAAAAACAAAACTTCTACAGGATTTTGACAGCTATAATAATTCAACCGGTCTTACGACATCCAACGATATAGCAGACAAAAGTTTACTAAGCCACCTGATGCGAATAAGAAGAAAATAATTTATTTTAAATGTAAAAAGGAGAGTCACATGGCAAGGAATTGCAAGAGTAAAAAATTCAACCAACCAGGAAACACGAACACTGTCACTTTGGCTGCTGCGTTTAACTCACAACATGTTTATAATGAAGAACATTGGTTGATTCTGGTGCTACAAACCATATGACTAATAACAAAAACTATTTTAAAAATTTTATAAAATTTTCTTCAGATGAAAGTGTAGTTGCAAACAATTGTAGTTTAAAAGCTGTTGGTAGAGGTGATGTTGCAGTAGAGTTGAGCGTAAATAATTATTTAATGTAGAGGCCACCATTGAAAATGTATATTACGTACCCAATATTTGTACGAACTTAATATCTGTGAGCCAATTGGCGGACAAAGGTTATAGCATACAATTTACGAATAAAACATGTATAATTAAATTTGATCGAAAGATAATAGCCACAGCTACTTTTAATAGAGATGTCTATCAATTAGATCTTAACTCCTCCCGTGAAAACTTTGCCGGTGTTACAAAAGAACTTTTACACAAAAAATTAGGCAATCCAGGGTACATTGAAAGACTATAAAGTGAATGCAGTAAGCACAAGGCATCGAAAGATGAGAAATGTATACCCTGTCTGCAAGGCAAACAAACAAATTTACGTTTTAAACCATCAAATAGTAAGACAAGTAATGTACTTGATTTGATACATGCAGATATGTGTGGTCCTATGGAGGAAACATCATGGGGAGGTGGTTTATATTTTCTTTTGTTCCTGGATGATTTTTCCAATAAGGTATTTATTTACATATTGAGGCAAAAATCTGAAGTTCCAGCCAAATTTAAAATTTTCAAAGAAGTGGTGGAAAATCAAACAAATCGAAAAATACAAATATTTCGTTCGGACAATGGACTAGAGTTCTGCAATAAAAACATAAGGGAAATTTGTAAGAAAAATGGTATTATACATCAAACATCAGTACCGTATGATTGATAGATAGAGAAGGTTGACGTGATACCAAAAGTACCACATCTCCACCCAGAGACAGATCTCGGTCCATTGTGAGTCCCTTCATTGAAAAGCTGTGAAATAAAGAATGCAAATTACAGAAAATAGGAGAATAGGAATAGAAGAGAGAAGAATAGGAATAAAAACGAATCATATAGGAGGATTAGCAATGTTTACAAATCCCCCTAGAGTTGTACCCCTGATTCTCCCTTAAACATTCGATTCCCATGACGAAGCCTATGACGTCTACAAGTTCTACGTCCCGAACGTCACTTAACCCGCCTAGGAATTGGCTGCCCAGCCATTTCATCCTACGATGCTGCAATCGTGGACAATGGCATATAATGTGCTCAATAGACTCGGTCTCGTCGACATCTCCACACATTCTACAAAAATCTGAATTGACAGCGTCCCATCTAGACCTCATCTTCCCTATCAAACAGTGACCCGTTATGGCCCCTATCATGATTCTTAAGCTTCTCCTATTCAAGCCCAGAAGAGTGCTAGTGCCTGCCTTGTCTACTGCTGACCATATCGCCCTCGACACCTTACAGTCCCCTCTACTCTCCCAAGCCGAATTGGTCCTGACCAAGATCCAATCATTGATCTTCCCATAGAAGAAACTCAGTGGTGGTTTCACAAAGGTTTCTTTCTCCGAGACATCCTTTGCTGCGCCTTGCCAGTTCATCAGCCAGTTCATTGCCTGATATATTGCAGTGGCCAGGCACCCAGCAGAGTCTCACTATGTAGTCTTTCATCAGCTCTCTCAGTGACTTCTTACAGGCAGCAATTAGCCTGGATTTCACCAAATGTGTCCCCAAGGCCTTCAGAGCCGCCTGACTGTCCACATAGAGAGTAACTTCAGTACCCCTCGCAACGTTCTGCCAGAGCCGCTTGTGGTGTGCTTCTCATTGCACCTGTAATGCCAATTGAAGCACACCTCTGTGCCTTCGACAAAAGGTTCCTATTACTCTTACGTTCCAGTGCGCCTACCACCAGACAGAACAACAATGAGTAAGAATTAGTCTCACCACCTAGGTGTAAATCCAATTTACAACTTTTGGTTAGAGCCCCCAATTCCTACCTATGGAGTTTCTACAGGTGTAGTAGGCATTGAGGCCAAGTTTGAGTCTCTCCTGAACATTGCTCTTCCAGGTCAGCTTATTATCGAGGAATACTCCCAGATATTTCGCTGAGTCGGAAAGCCTCAGTTCAGTTTAAAACAGTACCGATAATCTGAAATTCTCTACCTTGTACCTTCTAGTAAACAGAACCAACTCTGTCTTTCCCGGATTCACTCCCAGCCCCCTATCAACGTTCCAAGAAGACAGCTCACCCAGCGCGGATTGCATGATCTCACTGATTGTGGGAAGAAATTTTCCCTTTACCAGTATGACCACATCATCAGCATATGCCACGATCTTCCATCCCCTGCTGTCAAATTGACGCAAAATCACGTCGACAGCCACTAGCCACAGCAGGGGTGAGAGTACTCCCCCTTGCGGTGTCGCCCTAGTCACTAGTTTCCTTAAGCATACTCCACCCAAGCTCGAATTGACAATCCTGTTGCTTAGCATGAGGATTATCCATTCGATCAAGAAGTCATGTACTTTAAGATCCACCAGCGCCTGCTTGATAGCGTCAATCTTAATATTGTTGAACGCTCCCGCAATATCCAAGAACGCGGCCATGGTAAATTCCCTATACCGAAGTCCTTGTGCAATATATCCCACCACATCATTCAGCGCACTCTCAACAGATTTAGATAAGCATGCTGAGCACTACTAATGATGTTGGTGCCAATAGAAGATCTTAAATATAGGTCTATCATTCTCTCTAATGTCTTCAAAAGGAAAGACGGTAAGCTGATAGGTCTATAATCCTTGGGTTTCGAGTGACAAGTCCTACCACTTTTAGGTATGAATATGACCCTTACCTCTCTCCACCCCTCGGTATTTGTCTATGTACCATACACCCTTTAAAAATCTCAACCAGTAGCAGACGAACCACCAACGGTGCATTCTGCAACATGGCCGGAAAAATACCATCCGGGCCTGGTGACTTATAAGGCTCGAATGAATTCACCGTCCATGTAACTTTCTCAACCGTAATCAGGTCTCTCACCACTGTTTCAATTATCCCACTGGTGGACTCTGTGAAGAAGTGCTCTTCCTCACCTGATCTCTCCATCAATGGATCCCTACAACCCGAAAATGGGTTTTCAAAAGCACATTAAGTGACTCAGAGCTAGACTCCGTCCATGAACCATCTGATCTCTGGATACTCCCAGGAACACTAGGGTCCTTCGACAGTATCTTCCTGAATCTGGGTAGTTCATTGACAGAGTAAATGGCCTCGCTATACTTAATCCACGAGGCTCTTTTAGCTCTTCTAATGTCCTTTTTGTACTTATTAAAACACACTATAGGTGCTCCAATCTTCGTCCTTACCAGTTCTATCGGCTCTGTTATACAGCCTGCCAACTGTGGTCCGTTGAACTCTCAATTCCTCTGACCACCAGACTGGCTGTTTCCTTCTGCCCGGATAACTCACCGGGCAGTTGAGCTCATAGCTTCTGTTAATAGGCCCCGTTACCTTTTCTATCATGAACTCCCTCGGAGTTCCAGTCAACCTTGACCCCAGATCCCGCCCAAAAGCGTCCCAATTCGTCCTTCTAGGATTCCTAAAAGGTTTCCCTTCAGAACCCAGAAAGTTCAGATTAAAGGTTATCCTGTCATGATCAGAAAAAGTGCACACCATAGCCACCCTCCAATCCTCAACTAGATCTCTAGAGTTAGTCAATGTGATATCTATTACCGGGTTCCTTTCCTTCGTCCTGAACGTAGGGGTATTACCCCTATTACAGATTAAAAGATCATTCGTAATAATGAAATCAAATGTTGACTCACCTCTCTTATTGGTATCCCTGCTACCCCATTGACTGTGGTGTGCATTAGCATCGCAACCGAGCAATAGACGTACTCCATTCCGTCTTGCGTACTCGGCTAAGACCCACACCCTGTCATCCAGCTCCTCGTAGGGCATGTATACCGAAGCCAAGGCCAGTTTACTGCCTCCTAACGCCTCTCCTTGAACGACCGTCAGGTCTCCATAACTGATAGAATTAAGAATTAACTGAAGTTCATTCTTCACTAGAATACAAGTCCTCACCTTGTCCTCAGTGGACGGCCCGAACAATTTTTTCTTTTAGCACTTAGACTACAGACCTGGTTGTTATTTAACCAAGGCTCTTGGATTAGGGCCACGTCCAAATTGGTCTCACTGAGGTAGGTTATTAATTCGGTCGAGGCCGCTTCACAATGGTGCAGATTTATCTGCACCATCCGCAACCTCTTTGGCTTTGTCATTTTTCGTGTAACGAAATTTGACATAGCTAAGCCCGTACGTACCTTCTTCGCCGATGGAATCTGCTGGTCATCCCCAGGCCTCATTCTTTTTATGGTCCCCTTAAAAGAGTCATGTGGAACATGACCAGCTTTCTTGGAGGTAGAGGGTATCTCATCTCCAGGCAGAGCTTCCCTAATGGACCTCATCTGAGAGGCCTTAGCGGGGCTCGCAAGAGTTTGGTTTACCCTCTCTACTCCCTTCGTAATAGAGTTTGTCCCACTACCAGTCCTAGCTGACCTGTCCTTTCCCTTGCGAGAACTTACAGGACTGCTGGATGACTTGTGAGCAACTCCATGATTGCCAGCGCCGACGTGTGGTTCCAAAGTACTGGTAGACACAGACTCTTTACCCTTGCGAGCAATTTCCGGACCTTCCTCTACCTCCACTTTAAAACCATCGGGATAAGACATTCCCAAGATATCACCGATAGAGCCATAGGTCCGTTCAAACCTGTATATGCTCTTTCGGTGTTTCCTGCGAACATGCCTATCCCGTCCGTCTAACAGCGATGGGTCCTTCTTATCCATCTTATTTAGTGCAGCTATGGAGGCCCTAACGCCGTTCTTCGCCAGCACCGTATACTCCACAGCAGAACGGAAAAGCAGAACGAATGAATAGAACCATAGTTGAAAAAGCTAATTTAGAAAAATGTTACTGAGCTAAATTTATTGTATTTAAGAGTTTTTGGGTGTTGGCGATGAAAATGAGACCAAAGCATTTTAGAAAAAAGTGGGATGCAAGATCCGTAAAGTGTATAATGATTGGCTACTGTGAGTCCTCAAAGGCGTATAAGCTATACGATCCAATACTAAAAATACACGTAAGTAGAAATGTTGTATTTATAGAGGATCATATGTATTTTCGAAAAAACCAATCCAGTCATGTTGAGAATGATCAAATGAACGAACGTACACAATTTTTGAATGATGGTAATTTAGTGTGGATTGTTCATAAGGAAAATTCCAATCATTCCGAAGATGATCATTCTAATGGTGATAATGGCTCAAATCTGCAAAATAGTGTTGAAGAACATCAAAATATGTCAGAGTATGATGATGAGGACCTACTTGGTTTTATGTCCAGTGAAGCTACTGGAGATAGTGAGGATATTAATGAAGATCAAATTCTACGACGTTCATCTAGAATATCGCGCCCACCGAATATGAATGATTACCTAACGTATGCAGCTGTTGGGGCCATAGCAGAGCCGCAAAATTTTTTCGACGCCATTAATTGTAATGAAAAAAATATTCTGGAAAGAAGCGATCAATGATGAAATTGATTCGTTAAAAGAAAATAATACGTTTACCGTTGAAGACTGTACCGGAAGTGAAAGAAAACTTTCTACGAAATGGGTATTTAAATTGAAATATGATGAACAGGGTAAAGTTGTTCGATATAAAGCTCGCCTGGCGGCAATCGGTTGTGTTCAACGGTACAACATAGATTTCAACGAGACTTATTCACCCGTCATAAGGTACCCCTCGTTAAGATACTTGTTTTCATTGACTGTTCTATTAAATCTAAGAATGGATCATTTAGATGTTTGTACCGCGTTTTTACAAGGCGATTTAGAAGAAGCAAATTTTATTAATACACCTGAAGGTTTCAAGATTCCAAATGGAAAAATATTAAAATTGAATAGACCTATATATGGGTTAAAACAATCATCGAGAATGTGGAATATGAAATTGAGCGATATTCTAAAGAACCTTGGTTTAAAGCAGTTAAAGAGTGACCAGTGCATTTACTCTAAGCTTGAAAATGAAAGCGTATTAATTTTGGCGATTTATGTCGATGACATAATAATTTTTTGGAACAACGAACAGCAGAAAAATATTATGATTGAAAATTTTAAGATGAAATTTAAGCTCAGAAATTTAGGAATTGCAAAATCTTTTCTTAGATCACGTATCGAATGATCGAATGATTATTTGGCGATAGATCAAACAGCGCACAGTGGGGTCAAACGCAAATTTTTTGGTAATAAATCTGAATCTCCTAAACTACTGGTCGGATCAAATTGAAATGTATGGAAGAGTTGTAGAGGAGGACCTAAGCTTTCAGAAAAATCATCTTGTAGTCACCCTGTGATAACACGAGATAAGCTACAGGGTGTCAAAGTTGACTACCTCGAGTATGTAAAAGTTAAAAAAAATCGTAACTTGTACAAATGAAGTCCGATTTTAAAGATTTTTATATTTCTGGAAAGTGCTTGGCAAGATAAAGAAAAAATAAGCTTACTCATCTAAGTTATCTCTTACAGTTAAAAAGATATTTACGCTTGAATTTTGAATTTTTGATTTTTTGGCTCGACTTTCTTTCGTTTTTCGGGAATAAGTCCGGAGATATATGAGGCAAAAATTTTTTAAAAATATTCTGTAATTTGCTACATATTTCAAAATAATATGCTGAAAGAATTTTTGGATTATCTCAATTCGTCTAGACGTGAAAAATATTCAAAGTCAGCACTCTGAAATTGGCATGAAAAATGGCTATTTTTTTACAAAAATATAGTACAATTCATTCACTTTTTCCGTTAATAAAAAAATTTTTTCCTTATTAATTTCAAAAGATAAGGCTTCATAAATGGTTAATAAAGAAATTTTGAATTGATTTAAGTTTGCACCCTATATCCAGCATTGGCCGAAAATTGTTAATTTTAAAAAATAGTTTCATTTTTATCGATTAATAAAACAAATGTCTCGCGAGCTTTTTTAAATTTGGTACCCATATTTTTTATAGAAATAGATTTAGAATGATTTAACACTTTCATTCCTAAAAAAATCAATAAAATAGCTCCAATAACCTATTTTTGGTAATTTTTCAAAAATAAATTTTTTTTAAAAAAATAGCTGAAAATCCAAAAAAATTTAATTTTTTTAATACAACTCCACTAATTTTGCAAATACTTTAAAAATGTTAAAAGAATATAAAAATAGACTTATTTACCAATTCAACGATATATAAAGTGTTGATATAGGTCATTTAATAATAGTAATATAATGGCCACAAAGGTACCAAGTCACGTCAAAAGTTGCAAAATTTACTATTTTGTTCCGTATTTCTATATGTGTGTATACGTAACACTCAACTGCATTGCTTATTTTTGTTACGAGATAATAATATTTATTAATGAATTTATTTAAAGTGTTCATAATTTTTTTCTACTGAAAAGGTTTTTAAAATTACCTAAGTACATAAATAAGTATATTTTCCTTCGTTTTTTATTACATTTTTTTAAGTTTTTAAATAATTTACCTAGCTACTTAATTAATGTATTATAACAAAAATGATTTTTTTTACAATCGCATAGGTACATTTTTTGACGTACCTGTTTAACACTACAGGTAATAAAAATAAACTGAATGAAATTGGGGGTTTTGAGCAAAAATTTAAATTTTTTAATTCATTTTTGCCTGTCACCATTTACCTGATATAAATATTCTTTTTCTATATATAAGTATCCTTATAAATATGTTTATTTATTAGTGAATTTGCCATTATGGAGATTACATTAAAACACTTTTATATTTGCAAAGTAATCTGGGATAATCTATCTGATATTATAAATTGTCCAGAAAAAATAAGAAAACTCATTGATACAGTAGTATCTTTTGGTTTAACTCTTACTGCAGAAGACAGTTTAAAGCTCGAAAATTTTTATAAATCATACGAAAAAAGGATGCAAGCTTCAGATTTGTCAATACCAAAGTTCAAGAAGAAAAATGAAGAGTGGTTGGAGGGAGAAATACCAATTTTCATCGGAAAGCAGAAAAAGGGTCGACCAAAAAGAAGTTACGATGAAGTTCAGCTAAGAACAAAGAGGACCCAACAGGAATCTATTCTAAATTCACATACGAATGTCGAAATAAAAGATACATTTAAAGCTTTAGTAACACGTACGCAACCAAAGGAAGTAGAAAAAGTTATAGATTTATTACCAACAGCTTCTCCCAATCGATTACATCGGATAATCCAAAGCATAGTGACACCGAAATCAACATCGTCAAAATCAAAAATATGGGTACCTCTGAAGATGCTTTAGCTCTAATATTAAATTTAGGATTATCAAGAAACCAATACGAGATTTTGAGGAAATCTGTTAGCGAAAAAGGATATGATATCTTTCCCAGTAGCAAATCAGTGAGAGAAGCGAAAAGTAATATTTTACAGCCTATGGAGCACCCGGTTAATGCTTCTGTTAAAAGTGCTAAAGTTAATATATTGCAATTACTTGAAAATACTGCCTCTAGAATTATATCTACCTTCAGCAATGATAACATTGAAAAATGCAAAGACTCTGAACTTATTTTAATATTCAAATGGGGCTGCGATGGAACATCAGGATTTTCGGAATACAAACAACTGGATGGAAGTAATTCTGGAAATAATTATTCCTCGCTGTTTATAGCGTCTCTGATACCACTTCGAATGCGCTTAAATAAGCCTTCCTCATCGACAAGAAATGACTCGCTTTTTGATGATATATGGATAAATTTAATTCCAGGTTCCAAATTTTTGTGCCGTCCAATCCTTTTTGATTACACAAAAGAAACCACGGTTACAATAAACAGCATTGTCAACCAATTGGAAGAAGAAATTAAAGCATTGCCCCCAATATATATAAAAATATCAAACAGAACTATTAAAGTTACATTTCAACAACAATTAACAATGATTGATGAAAAAGTTGCAAACGCTATAACAGATACAACATCTACATGGAAATGTAATATATGTGGAAAAATAAGTTCACAATTTCAGGATAATTCTGAAGTCCTTGTTAATAAAAATTCTTTAAAATTTGGAATATTACCACTCCACGCAAGGATAAGATTTTTGGAGTTCTGCTTACATCTTGCATATGAAATGAAGTACAGAAATATTCCCGGGCAGGAAAATGCTACAGTAAAAAACAATTTGGAACTTCACGAATTACGAAAAGAGGAGAAGAAAAGAATTCAATTAGAATTCAAAGAACAACTCGGATTAATAATTGATAAACCTCTACATGGCTATGGAAGCTCAAATGATGGAAATACAGCAAGACGTTTCTTTGAAAATCCGGAACTCACATCTTCAATCACAGGCATTGACTTAAATATTTTGAAGCGTTTTAAGATTATATTGGCAGCCATTAATAGCAAAAAACAAATTAATGCGGACAAATTTAAAATTTTTGCTTACGAAACTAAAGAACTACTTAACATTACATACCCCTGGAAATCAATGACTCCAACAATTCACAAAGTATTGGCTCATGGTAAAGAAATAATAGAAAATAGTATTTTGCCATTGGGAGAGCTAACAGAGGAAGCACAGGAAGCCCGAAATAAAGATGTTAAACATTTCCGACTCTTCAATACCCGAAAATGTTCGAAAATAGCGCAAAATATGGACTTAATGGAATATTTATTAATATCATCAGATCCAGTTATATATTCTATAAGAACACGATGGCTACCAAAAATCACTCCTGAAATAGAAAAAGAGGATTCCGAAGCTAAGGAAGTTAAAAATTTGCTAAAGTTTGATGTTTCTGATTATTTTCAAGAAAATCTCTAATATCTTCGATAATATATTCTTAATAAAATAAATATACGGGATTTATGTATAATAAGTATGTAAATCTGTAGAACAAATTAAATAAACATTACTCAAATAAAGAATTTACTACTTTATAATAACAAATATATAACTACATAATACATTAGAAAACTAAAATGTTAGGTATACACACATATGGAAATATGGAACAAAATAGTGAATTTTGCAACTTTTGACGTGACTTGGTAGTTTTGAGGCCATTATATTACTATTATTAAATGATCTATATCAACATTTTATATATCGTTGAATTGGTAAATAAGTCTATTTTTATATTCTTTTAACATTTTTAAAGTATTTGCAAAATTAGTGGAGTTGTATTAAAAATATTAAATTTTTTTGGATTTTCAGCTATTTTTGGAAAAAAAAAATTATTTTTGAAAAATTACCAAAAATAGGTTATTGGAGCTATTTTATTGATTTTTTTAGAAATGAAAGCTTGATTTGTGTTTTATACACTACATAAGAAATAATATTAAAAATATTATGCTAATATGCTTTTAATATGCTTTTAAAAATAGTCGTTAAAAAAACTGACTTTTAACATAAAATCTCCACTCCTGCATTCGTTTTTGGCCGGGCGGGAAGCAGTTTAGTGTTAAATCATTCTAAATCTATTTCTATAAAAAATATGGGTACCAAATTTAAAAAAGCTCGCGTGACATTTTTTTTATTAATCGATAAAAATGAAACTATTTTTTAAAATTGACAATTTTCGGCCAATGCTGGATGTAGGGTGCAAACTTAAATCAATTCAAAATTTCTTTATTAACCATTTATGAAGCCTTATCTTTTGAAATTAATATGGAAAAAATTTTTTTATTAACGGAACTTTGAGAAAAAAGTGAATGAATTGTACTATATTTTTGTAAAAAAATAGCCATTTTTCATGCCAATTTCAGAGAGCTGACTTTGAATATTTTTCACGTCTAGACGAATTGAGATAATCCAAAAATTCTTTCAGCATATTATTTTGAAATATGTAGCAAATTACAGAATATTTTTAAAAAATTTTTGCCTCATATATCTCCGGACTTATTCCCGAAAAACGAAAGAAAGTCGAGCCAAAAAATCAAAAATTCAAAATTCAAGCGTAAATATCTTTTTAACTGTAAGAGATAACTTAGATGAGTAAGCTTATTTTTTCTTTATCTTGCCAAGCACTTTCCAGAAATATAAAAATCTTTAAAATCGGACTTCATTTGTACAAGTTACGATTTTTTTAACTTTTACATACTCGAGGTAGTCAACTTTGACACCCTGTAGCTTATCTCGTGTTATCACAGGGTGACTACAAGATGATTTTTCTGAAAGCTTAGGTCCTCCTCTACAACTCTTCCATACATTTCAATTTGATCCGACCAGTAGTTTAGGAGATTCAGATTTATTACCAAAAAATTTGCGTTTGACCCCACTGTGCAGCGTATATTCGGAAAATTCTCGATCGATTCTCAATGTCAACGTGTAAGCCAGTATCCAATCCAATGGATGTAAACGTAAAGCTAAGCAAGGAACAGTGTCCAAATAGTGAAGATGAAAAATTAGAAATGCAAAAATATCCATATCAGGAACTTATCGGAAGCTTGTTATTCGCAGCACAGTTAACAAGGCCGGATATTTGTTGTGCTGTAAACTTTTTGAGTCGCTTTAATAACAATTTTGGTATGCAGCATTGACAGGCGGCAAAGAGAATTCTGCGGTATTTAAAAGGCACCATCGACTACAAAATAAGTTTTAAAGAAAGCGGAAATGCAAACTTGGAAGGCTATTGCGACGCTGCATAGACTTAGATGAAGGAACGTCAGTTAGCAGTTTTGTTTTTATGAAACAAGGAGCACCAATCAGTTGGGCATCAAAGAAACAAGCAACAATTGCATTGTCAACATTTGAAGCTGAATACATGTCCATGGGTGCAGCGGTTCAAGAGGCTATATGGTTAAGAAGTTTTGAAGAGGAGCAATTTGAAAGCAGACAAAACCCATAAAGATATTTTGTGACAACCATGCTGCAGTTCAACTTGCCTTAAATGAATCCTACCATCCTAGAACGAAGCATATAGATGTCCGCCATCATTTTATTAGAGACTGCCTAATTTCTGGAAAAGTAATTTTGGGGAAGGTTCCCACAGATTCCATGATTGCCGATGTAATAACTAAACCCCTGTTTAGATTGAAGTTCTCTAATAATTTGCAGCTCTTGGGAATAGTATAGAATTTCCTTATAGTGAGGATGTTGAAATGGGAAAATGAAATTTAAATTATTTGGTAACTCTTTTGTATTTTATTATAACAACCCTGTAAATAGTATGACTTTTATATTTTATATATCTATTAATAGCTAATAAAAGTAAGCTTGTTTAATATACCACGCGCGTTTTTTTTAACTTGAATTTATCTCTGCCAATTATTGGTTAACTTCGAAAGACAATTTCATCAGTAACCATTCAATGTTAGTATTTTTTGACCAAGTTCAATGCCCCTCATTTTCACACCATTCTTTCATATTTGCATCTTTTTCTATAAAAATAGATAGCTTTGAAGATATTGTTGAGTTTAGGGATTTTAGTTCTATAAATTGGGATTCTCTCTTCAGTTGTTTATCTAAATTTCACTTTTTTGGATTTGATCATTTCAATGTGAAAGACCAACGTTCCTTACTTAGTTTTCTTTTTCAACAGCTTTTATCATTTGTTTCAGTCAAAAGAAAGAAAATTCATTCTGATGTTGACGATTGGGTCGAGGGAGGTAGTTACAGGATGTTCTTTAAGGGACCTTGTATATTCTGCTTTCAGGTAGGACTCATTTGGATGTAATAGGAGAATTTTTTGAAAATATCGTAATCGTGTGAAAAAAGTGATACATAGGGAAAATAGGAGGTATTTTTGTTGTTTGTTTGGTGGTGTAGATTGTTGTGGAATGTGGAGAATTTTAAAAGGTATTGCGAGTAATGATTTAGATTTTGTAAGTGATGTTGACTCAATGATTTTTATTTGTGCTGATAATTCTGCCAATGATTCACTAGATTTTGGGCAATTTATTGATTCTGATATAAAATTCTTTTTTCTTTGTGTTACTGAGGCCGAAGTTTTCTATGCCCTGAAAAGGTAAAGTTGAAAGCTATTGGTGTTGACAATATAACTTTCATCAAATTAATTTACCCCTATATTTTTGATCATTTACTTACATTTATTAATAATATTTTTGCGACTTATGTCTTTCCTGTAAGCTGGAAAATTGCTTGCGATACACCAATTGCAAAGTTTAAGGTGGTTTCTGGTCCTGATGACCTAAGACCAATTTCTATTTTGCCAGCTTTATCGAAGCTTGTGAAGCACCTACAAATAGTAGATTCTTAACAAAAAATAAATTCTTTACCCTCTATTTTTGAACATATTTATGCTTCTTGGCATGACTGATAGTAAACGAAATGGTTTAAATAATTACGAATTGTGTGTTCTGATTTCTCTTGATATCGCTAAAGCAATCACCATAAATGATTATGAAACTTAGAAATGAATTTAACTCCTCTCGTTCAGCCTTGAAACTTTTGTTTTCATATTTAAGTGGTAGGTCGCAGTTTTTTGTTATTAAGGGTGTTCCTCAGGATCCGTATTAGGACCTTTTCTGTTTATTATGTACTTGTTGGCGAATTTGTGAATTCTTCATTATACAAAGCTTACATATATGCAGATGATGTTATGTTATTATTTAGATGCAAACATGATTTTTATGATGTTTTGGAGTGTAATATACATTATTGTTTGGATCGTGTTGAACAATGAACTCTTGAAAATTCACTGTGATTGAATATTTCTAAAACGAAAGCTTTATGTTTTGGTATGCCTTTTAGTTTGTGTTCTAATTTTGAAATTTCGGTTAATTGAATATCAATTGATATTGTAGATCAGCTCAAAATATTAGGTATTATTATTATTGTTGATAACACTCTTACATTTGGAGTCATTAGAAATAGTAATAATGCTACACTTTGTAGAAATTTTTGTTTTTTCACGATCTGTGAGAAAATACTTTGATAAAATAGTTCTGTAGATACAAAGGTACTGTTATAAATACCGATACCGATTAAATACCTTTTAAAATAGGTTACCGCAACCGATACCCTTACCGAAATTGTTGTTTTCCACAATTACCGGTATTCAAATATACCGTTTCACTAAGTACCGGTATTTTAGTTTCGGCATTTTAAAATATACTATTTTCTATGTAATATGTTTTCTAAAAATAATAAAAATTATTTTTTTTTAATAATAAGAGTTTATTTATTTAATATATTTAATGTAACATTTATGGAATCTTTTTCTTAAAGTCCTTTTATTGTTTGTATCTTTGTTTGAATATATTTTCTAAAACGATTCTTATTCATCAGCTTTTAATACAGAAAGAATATTAAAAAAAAATTAAAAAATAATTTTCAGTTCTCCACTAGCGCTAGGTATGTAATTTTTTAAAAATTCTCCAAAAATTCATTTATGACTTGAATGTAAAAAAAATTTACAATACGTAGTCCTTCTAATTCTCTACAGAAAACATGCTTACACGTGTAGGTTATCTCTTTAAGTTTAAGAGATATTTAGGTCGAAGCAAATTTTGACCACATTTTTGACAAGTTTTTTAAAGTTTTTTAAACTTGGTAGTAATAATTTTACGCAATTCATATATCTCGTGCTAGATATGATAGTGTTTAGTTTATAGAACTTATCAAAGTTACCCAAAAATTTGCCCAAATTTACTCAAACGAGTTTCACAATACAAAATGTGAAAAGTGACAGTGACCAAAAGAGAAAGTCTGCATTCTTTTTTGCGTTACCCGGCTTTTGAAAACGTTTTACAATTTGAGAAAGTAAATTTGTATGTACTTTCCCAAAAGTTAATCGAACACTGCGAGTGTTTAGAGTTAAATAAAAATTTTCCATTAGTCACTGTTTATGAGACAACGACCCTTAATTTTAATTTTTTTCAACAATTTTAATTATTTATATTAGGCTTAAAAACTATTACGTTATTCAGGCTTCCTTTTCTATATAATTTAATGTTAAATTAATGATTACTTCTTTGTTTGATATTTTGTTCTTAATATTATATGAGGTAATGAAAAATTTTGTTCAGAAAGGTACATCCAGGACCATCTTTAATTATATCCAAGCTTTATGTATAATACATTCTTTAACTGCCATCACCTTATACATAAATGCGCCTTGATTATAACTTTAAAAATGAATTTGACAATCATAAATTTTCTACCAAAGAGATTTCTTATTATATTTATTACTTTTGGAATAGGCTACCAAATAAAACCACCATAATAGAGCCCATTCTTATACCTTCTTTATAAAGTTTTATTATTTTTTTTAACAAAAATGTCCACCTTTTTGGCATTGTAATTCTGTTTGTTTTGTAATTTTCGTTATCGCGTTAAAAGGGAAATTTTTAATCTTTTCAAAACTTCTAATGAGTAAATGGGGCAAGTACATTTCTGTAGCACTATGTCTAAATGACTATTTGTTAATGACTATGTATGCATTTGTTCTATTTACCTAAAATCTTCTTGGGGAAATATGTTTGCAATGGGTTAAAATTGAAACAATATGTTTTCCGGCGATTGAAATTAGTGACTTTTTCTAGTAATTGGAATGACTATTTCTACTAAAATGCAACGCATTTTCCATTATATTTTTTAGCGTTGACGTGTTATGTTACTGAAATAAATTGGTTTAATTTACTGAACGTCAATTTCGTCAACATACTCTCATGGCCCCACTCCATGAGGAGTTAGTGCTAACACTTTTGTAAGCATTTTATAGAAAAATTATAAAGTTTTATTTAGTTTATTTGAATTGAAATTAGGTCTGACCCTCGATTTAAGTTGTTTCGCTTTTCGTCGCTGTTTGAAATTCCAATATTTCGATTTGCGTCGTCATGATTTCGAATTGCATCGCTAAAGTAACTTAAGTAACGGTATGCCAAAAATCTATTGATTCTTTTTCTTTATTTTACTTTTAAAAAGGTAACTTTTCACCATAAGTATGGCAAAATCCATGTTATAAGACTTTCATAATTGTTAATATCTGGTATAAAACTATTGAAGAAAATTTTAATGAAAAAAATATAATTTATATAAGCATTTTAATTTCACTTTAATGTACAAAAAATACTCTTTTTTTTATTAAATATTGAAATATTTTTTATCTTGTAACCAATTATTAAGAAAACAGTGAAAATAGAAAATAGTGATTTGATTTGCGTTGTTTCAGCTTCCGTCGCAATTCTACGGTCACCATTAACGATACATATCGGGGCCTTAGTGTATTGAACCGCGACAAAAACTAAAAAGAAAGAATTTTCATGTTTTAAAGTGACATAAAATATAAAAATGTATAACTTAGTGTTTTTTTAAACGAAGTTTAATTAAAATTCGTTAAAATTCATTGTTATTCTCATGACAAACAGACGTATACTTTTTTCGCTCCGCGATTTTTTAAATTTTTAATCGAGATTTGGTAATACGCGATTGGACGCTATACAAATAATTGTATTACTAGTATTGATATTTATTAAATATAATACATTAAACAGTACACAAAACAAAATTAAATTTTATAAATAAAAAATTTGTGATAAAAAAGTGTTATAATCATCTGTCATCTCAACCGGGAAAGTGCAAAAAATAAAAATATTTGTGATCCACAATACAATAAAAATTATTTAACCACCAAACCACTTGAGAGAGATCTCTCTTGTTCCCGCATAATTCAATTACACAAAGAAAACACGCAAACAATATCACCATCTAAAAATTATTTAGAACAAAACATAAAAGAATATAAAAAAAAACAAAATACAACAACAACCATGGATTTAAGAACAACACAACGCAAACTTGTAATCCACTACCAACAATAATTAGTGAGAGTTTGAATGTATTTACTCTTTCAGCAGCACTGATACGAAAGATGGTACGCATAAAGGTGCTATCCCGAAGAGTAAGATAAGTGGTACAAAAATTCAATTTCCGTCAAGTATGCTTAGATATGTAAGTATTATTAAAAGAAATTTAAGCCCCCAGAAAAGTTTGACTTCTGCTAAAAAACAAAACGTAATTGATAAACCCTTGATGAGCAACCGTATACACTGAGAATTGTTATAGAAAAATCTCTTATTACCCAAATGATAGTAAGAAAAACTTTTATGCATATCAACTTAAAACTAGTAAAGATTTGACAGTTATCATTGTTGACAGTCCATTGTTGAACCAGTTGAAATAAAGGACGTCCTGGAAGAGTTGGGCTATCAAATAAAAGTTGTGGTAAATATTTTTAACAAAGACAAGATTCCCCGATCAATGTTTAGAGTTGAGTTGGAGCCGAACGAATTAAACTAAAGAAAAATGAAAGGCATCCTATATATTCTTTGCGATACCTATTGAATCGCAGAGTTACCATAGAGGAACCCATTAAAAGAATGGGGTCTATACAATGCCACAATTGCCAAGAGTTCGCTAAAAATTATTGTACCCTACGTACGGTTTGTGTAGCATGCGGAGATCTGCAGTCGTCATCACAATGTGATATTGTGAAGTAAGGTCTCAAAAGAAAATGTGGCAACTGCGGTGGCGATCATTCAGCTTATTACCGTGGGTGTCCAGTGTATAAGGAATTATTGAAAAAATTAAGAGAGAAATAAAAGATAAAAAATATATATAAAAAGTGTATACTTTTAATTTCCCGTCCTCCCGGGAATATACGCAAAATTTTCTTGAGAACACCAGTTGATCATTTCCCGTGAATTTCCAAATCCTAAACAGAACTGAAAATTTATTTTTACCTAAAATGCAACTAATATTTCAAAAACTCAACAAACGATAATTTTTGTGAATAAAATTGTATTTTGATCAATGTTTCTTATTGTATTCTTACACATATTGTAACATAACTTAGAAAATTTTCAATTTACAAACATATGTATATCTTTTATGTTAACAATTTTTCTGAAAATGTTGTTGAATATTAGTTGGATCCGGTTGTATTTCAGATGAGATATGTTAGGAAATATAATTGATGATAAGTTAATATTACTAATTCGCTTTATAAACACCTTTCTTTTCAGACTGTCATTCATTATAGTCTCACTATTGTATACAATAATGGATTTTAGCAAAACTACCTTGCAGGATTTAGATAACAAGAAAAGTAGTAAATTCTTCAGTGAAAGTAATTTTTGTATTGATAATAATTCCTGTAGTAATCAAACAAAGCATGAAAACACACGTCATAAGTGTGATTTAGGTAATGCTAATATACAAAATTCCATGCATTCAAAATATAAACAACTTGATCCAATAAATATGCATACTACAAATGATATCACGCCTGTACAAAATATTGGACTGTTGTCAAATGTAAATGACTTAACTGGCTGTCCGGATAAAAGTGTTAGTTTTCAATACCAGGATTCGCAGTTTGTAGAAGCAAGTACATTGGAAATAAAATTAAACGTGCCATTATCAATTTGTTCAAATATTAGTAAGAAGAGAAAAATTGCGGAAGAATTAAATAATGATATGTAAGTACAAATAATTAAAAAAAAACATATATTGAAAGTATATACGACATCATTTTTAGTCTTGCGAAAATGCAAACATTTTTAAACATAAATATTAACCACGTAGAAAATAAAAATAAATTTGAAAACCGAAATTTTATAGATATCTTTTTCAATAGCTTGTACTAATAACTGTTGCTAAATATATCCAAAATTTTTCACTTTCGCAAAATTAAAATTGGTTACGTAAAACTAAATTACTATAAAATTAGGCGCAGCAGAGGAGCATATAATTTTAAATGGAAAGGAGGCTCGACTGACTCCTCAGGAACGGAGTTGTGGGGGCTCAAAACCGGGTACCCGATTTTAAATATTTGGAAGAATTAATGTTTTTGATGGCATTTGTAAAAATTTTCGTCTGTCATCATTTTATTTTTGAACTATAGTTTTTTGAACTATAGTAAATGCTATATGTAGCCAAGGCCATAATACTTAACAAGTTACAAAAGAAAGCAAACGTCCATTTTGTTGTGCAATTAGCTACCATTTGATATGCGTATTTATTTGCATTATAATTGCTTCAGGTTTCGTACACACCTACGATTTCACTTCTGTATAGTGCAGTTTTATTTTATGGTACGTAAAAAAGGTAAATGTATTTTGGATTATTTCGGCAAGGGCATTTTAGCGGTAACGGTATTTTAACGTTATCAGTATTTCGAGCTATTTTGGTAAAGGTATTTGTAGTTATTTCGGTAATGATCTTTTAGAGTAACGGTTATTTTAGAATATTCGTAGATATCGGTTAACAATCATGACATACAAAGTGAAGTCAAGTTTTAAAAGATGTGGCTGGATTAACCATGATATTCTTACAAGTTTTATTTTAATTTTATTCAAAATAATTTTTCTCAAGCTGTGTAATAACGATAATGGTATTTTAACGGCAACGATAATTTGTTTTATTTTGTTTTGGGTCATAACGGTATTTTGAGCTAGTTCGATAAAGCTATTTTAGCGGTAACGGTATTTCCAATTATATTGGTTTAGGTAATAGGTTTTTTTCGGTAAGGGTATTTTAGCAGTAACTTAACCAATCTTGCTAATTTTTTTCAAATCTGTTTTGAGTAGTTTTCATTCAAATTTCTTGTTGTAGTGAATCAGGCTCTAAATTTCACATTAAAGAATATTTTTCGACTATGATCATCACGGAACTATAACTAACAAGGTATCATTATTACGGAAAATTGTCATTTCCAATTCTAGTTATGTCAATATATGTCAATTTGTCAATTAAATTAATAACAAAAAAATCAATGAAAAAATATACCAATGTTTACTTATTTTACATTAACAAAGTGGAATTTTTCTATTTTCCACAAATATTTTTGTTTTCTTAGTATAATATTATTTATATTTTAATTTTCCACAAATTTAACAAAAATTTTAATTATGGCTATAGTGAAATTTAAAAAATGGGTATTTCAGAATGTTGAAAGACTTTCGTAAAGGTTTATTTCGGGATATTATATTTAAAGAACAAAATTATTTTTGGCGACCAAGTAATATTATTTTTCTCTAATACTACTTGGTCGACTGTAAGGCCGAAGGTTCTTCTTCTTCTTCTCGTTTTCCTCCTTGTTTTCGATTAGTGCATAATTTTCATTGAAGAAGATGTTAAATTTTCGAAACAAGCCGACCAAACATTTATACTATAATTTGGGGTTATTTTCCCCATTTAAAAACTGCTGCTTAGCAAATGTAATTTTTTACGTTCACAGTTTTTGGATAGATTTTCGTTTAAAAAAACTCATATATATCGGATATGTGCAGCTTTGTTTTTCAGTAACCGATGTATTCTACCGGTATCCAAATTAATATATCATGTCGGTGTCACGAATCGGTGATAAGATATTAATGTCATGAGTATAGGTAAGTAATCTAAACGCCACAAAAACCTGAGAATTTTGCATATCACTGAGAGAGACATCAACAGCAAAAAGAATTCTGACAAACGCATCCAATTTATTTTAGTTAATTTTTTTACTTTTAGTTAAATCTTTTCAAATTTGAAAACAAAGAAAGAAAAGATATATATATATATATATATATATATATATATATATATATATATATATATATATATATACATATGCTAAAACAGCTTGAAAGATTTTAATAAAATAAAATTAAAAAATATTAGATTTCATCATCGAACTATGTATATAATTTTTCATACAAAATATATATGTTTTTAGACATCATAGGGAAAGCTTCACTGAGTATAAGAAGGACATATGACGGGCGAAACAGACGTCATGGATGAATTTCTGTGAATCCCTGGACTCCGTTAACAAGTTGTCTAGGACCCGGTGGCACCTGGAGATGATCACACGAGACATGGTAAGATGGGCGGTAAACTCATTTGGGCCATATAAGTCACCGGGCTCATATCCATGTTACAGAATCTCTATGATAGATTCACTACTAGTGAAGGTATTTTGGGGAATGTCTTAAAGTGAGATATATTCTCAGGTGGTGGAGAGAGGTAAGAGTCATTTTCATACCCAAAGCGGTAGGACGACTCACTCGAAGCCCGAGGACTATAGACCGATCAGTCTATCGTCTTTTCTACTCAAGACAATAGAAATACTGACCCAAACGGATTATGTCGGTACTATGATTGACTTCGAGGCTACTCCCGTTATTGAAATCCCTAGTAGGGACCTCTGGTATGGAGCGTAGAAGCTCTATTGAGGGTGTGCTATCTTCACGGATAGCTCGAAAATGGAAGTAGGCATAGGGGCGGGTGTTTACTTCATGGGAACAGATGTCAAACGATCTTTTCGATTGTCTGATAGTTGCAGCGTTTTCCATGGAGAAATTCTAGGCATTTACAAGGCCCTAGGATAATTGGAGGGGAATGTTGAGAAGGACACTGAGGTAACTATCTACATATGTAGATAGTAAGGCAGCATTGATGGCAGTGACAAGTTACTGTGTCAGGTCCAGATTAGTGCTGGAGTGTAGGAAGAAATTTAGGAGGGTAATGGATGCCTACAGAATAAGACTTTGTTGGGTTCCTGGTCACTGCTATATTCTCGGCAATGAAATATCGTATGAGCTAGCTCGTAAGGGCTCAGAGTTGGACAGGTCTTTTGTGGAGGTATCGCTTAGGATTCCAATTGGGTCATTTTTCATGGCCATAAGGGAATGGATCTAGAGCGTTATGGCCTAGTCTTAAACCAGCAGATTAGAAGCATCTTTTGAGCATTAGCCCTGGGAATCTAAGGATCATTATTGGTCATATAACCAGTAAGTTGGACACTGGCGCGTCAGATTTTTGCAGGACGTGCGATGATGTGGAGGAGCTAGAGACAGTGGAGCATATACACTGTCATTGTGTGGGGCTTCAGCGAAGTAGACTGAGGTGGTTTGGGAGCCATATTCTTCATGAACTGGAGGAGATTGCGGGTAGAGTACTCAGCAACCTTATAAGGTTGGTAATGGGAATAAAAATGGCTTAGAGGTAGTCAGAGTCTTAGGTTCTACACTTATAACTCTATTTGTATTAGCTATTTTCTTCTGTTCTTTTTTTCAGATCTACAGAGAACGTAATTATTGAAGGGTTGGTAACTGAAACTTCAAGTCTAGCTTAAATTACATTTAAATTTGGAATTGGTCTGGCCAGACCAATGTGCACGATGAAGGGTTAAGGAACAAAATTATCTATCAACTACAAAAAATTGAAGTCGATATCTTTTCCGAGTTGAAAAATAAGCGATTTTGAGTTTGAAAATTTAAAAAAAAAATCGGGCTGAAAAAGTGTGCACTGTTTTTTCTCTAAACTATATTTTCTTTAAGAACATAAAATAATTTTATATTCTTCTGAAAGGTATATTCACAGGGATGATTTTAAAATAGAAAAAGCGCCCAATCACCCAATAGGGCTAAGTACAAACCCTTTCAAAATTTCACCCATTTTGTGTCAATGCTGCAATGCTTGTTTGAAGATTTTATTACAGCTACAATATTTATAGTTTCTCCAAAAACCAAATTTTTAACAAAATATTTATTTTAATTCCAAAAAGATAAAAACAGTAAAGGTAGGTAGGTAGTGAAGGGTTGCACAGCACTTAGAAGAGTGCTTGTGCATCCACTCTGAGACCTAGAGGTCCATTGTGAGTCCCTTCGTAGAGAATATAGAAAGAAACTACAGACGAGACATAGAAAAGACCAAGAAGGAAAATGATAGAGAAAAACTGAGACCAAGAAAAGTATAGAAAAAGAATAGAAAGAATCTGGAAAGGAAAAGTGCTACCGCCCTAACAGTGATATATGATATGTTTCAACGTCTCTGGCTCCTCATTATCTTCGCACATTCTGCAAAGACCGGAGGAACCTCTACCCCAATTCCCTATCATTCCCCCTATGGGACAATGACCTGTCAGAATACCTATCATAGTCTTTAGGTTTTCCCTTTTCATGCTTAAAAGTAGATTTGTATCTGCTTTATCAAGTTTGGGCCATAGGACCCTTGATAATCTGCAGTCCGTTCTACTCTCCCATGCATGATTGGTTCTATCCCGAATCCACTCCCTAATTAACCTTAAGTAAAAGCCTAGAGGTGGTCTCACACCGCTTTCACTTGCAGTCCTATCCAAAGCTGAGCCGTTCCTAGCTACCTCATTGCCATTTATCTCGCAATGACCCGGTCCCCAGCAGAGACTGATATAATAATTTCCCATCAATCTCCTAAGAGCCAACTTACAGTCGGTAACTAGCCTAGGCCTGACAAAATGTCCTTTCAAGGCTCTCAGCGCCGACTGGCTATCTACATACAGAGTTACCTCTGTATTCACTTCAATGTTCCATGCAATCAATTCTGTGGCTCTAAGAATAAGTAGAATTTCCGCCTGGAACACACTACAATTATCCGGAGGTCTATACGTTTTCCTGATGTTTTCCTCAACTAGATACACACCTGCACCAGTGCCTGTATCCATTTTGGATCCGTCAGTGAATACCGATACTCCACTGAATAGTTTCTCCCTATCTGACCATTAGTTCCTACTCAGGATAATCAGTATAGGATTTTCCCCGAAATCGACCTCCGTGCACATATAGTCCGTGGATCCAGAGGGAACCAGGGCATGTCCACCGAGATTAACCTCGTTTAAAAGTTTGGAATGTCCTATTCTGATTGATCCTGTAAGTCCTAGTTCACTAAGTCTAAGCAGGCTCCTTGCAGCCATTCCCATCACGAACTCCTCAATGGGTAGGAGATGCAGAATGACGTCAAGTGCCGCCTGAGGTGTGCTTCTTACGGCACCTGTTATGCCAATCGAAGCACATCTCTGGGCTTTAGACAAAAGATTCCTACGACTTCCTATTCTCATTGCCTCCCACCAGACCAGACATCCATACGTCAGAATTGGCCTCATCACCGAGGTGTAAATCCAATTTACTACCATCGGTTTGAGTCCCTAACTCTTACCTATGGAGTTCCTGCATGTGTACTAGGCGTTGAGACCTCTTTTAAGCCTCTCCTGAGTGTTCCTCTTCCAAGATAATTTACTATCAAGAAACACACCAAGATATTTTGCTTCTTTTGCCAGTCTTAGTTCAGTTCCCCCTAGTACCGGTAGCCTAAACTGCTCAATCTTGTACCTTCTGGTGAAAAGAACTAGCTCTGTTTTCCCCGGGTTGACCCCTAAACCCTTACTAGTGGCTCATGAGGACAGTTCGTTAAGTTCATACTGCATGACGTCGCTGATCGTGGTAAGAAATTTACCTGTGATCAGTATAACAACGTCATCAGCATAGGCAACGATTTTCCGCCCTCTTACGTCAAATTGTCTTAGAATGACATTAACGGCTAAGAGCCATAGCAAGGGCGGGAGAACTCCTCCTTGCGGAGTCCCTCTAGTCACTATCTTCCTTATTCATGCATCTCCCAAGTTCGAATTAATTATTCGGCTATTCAGCATCAAAATAATCCATTCGATTAGGAAGTTTTGAATGCATAATGATTCCAGTGATTCTCTAATAGCCTCAATCTTAATATTATTGAAAGCTCCTTCTATATCAAGAAACGCTGCCAATGTATACTACCTATACTGCAGGCCGCGTTCAATGTAACTCACCACATCATGTAGCGCACTCTCAACAGATTTACCCTTTAGATAAGTGTGCTGAGCCGCACTGATGATATGGTTGTCAATTGTCGTCCTCAGATAAAGAATGATAAATCTCTCTAATGTCTTCAAAAGAAAAGGCGATAGGCTCATCGGTCTAAAATCTTTAGGTTTCGAGTGGCTAGCCTTATCTGCCTTAGGTATGAAAATTACCTTAACCTCTCTCCACCTCCTTGGAATATATCTCCTGATAAGACACACTAAAAAGCTCAGTGAGAAGTGTTAGTGCCGTGTCACTGATGTTCTGCAGCATGGCTGGAAAAACACCGTCTGGACCAGGTGACTTGTAAGGTTCAAAGGTGTTCACCGCCCATGCTACCTTATCCATCGGAACTATGTCACCGACTACTTCCCTATCAGATACACATTCTGAGAATCCCAAGATTCGTTCTGCCTGTGCATCTGCCTCTAAGTTCCTACAGCCTGGAAAATGAGTTTCCATAAGTAAACTCAGAGACTCAGACCAACACTTCGTCCATGAGTTATCCACACGCTGAATATATCCAGGAGCACTAGGATCCTTGTATAAAATTCGCCTGAATCTGGATAACTCATTAACAGAGTCGATGGACTCACAGTAGTTCCTCCATGAGTCCCTTTTTGCCCTCTTAATGTCTGCTTCATACCTATTAAAATTTTCCCTGTAGCTGTTCCAATCCTCACACTTGCGTGTCAGTTTCGCCCTATTGAACAGCTTCCTGACGGTTGACCTTTGGTTCCTAAGTTCCATGGTCCACCATTTAGGCTGTTCCCCCTTTCCCGGAAATATTACCGCACAAGTTAGTTCATAACTGTTCCTAACTTTCCCCGTGAAGTCCTCCACTAAACTCTCAACTCCCTCTGATGACAATTACCATCCCGGAGCGGCGTTTAGTTCCCTATCCATAATGGCCCTAAAGTAGTTCCAGTCGGTTCTCCTGGAGTTCCTATACGGTTCTCCCTTTGGCCTCGCGAAATTTAAACTAAAGGATATCCTGTTATGATCCGAAAAGGAACGTTCACTATCTACCCTCCAGTTCGTAATGTAATCGCTTCTAAAGTTTGTCAGTGTTATATCTCTAACTGCCTCTCTACCTTTAGTTCTGAATGTGGGCATATTGCCCAAGTTACAGATAAAAAGATTGTTAGTAGTTATAAAATTCTTCTTATAAATCTTCACTTTGCGTATTCCGTTAGTTTGCAACCATATCACCCGGTGGATTGGCCGCATCGTAGGACATATAAACGGAGGCGAGTGCGAGTTTCCTCCCGTCTCTATCCTCTCTTTTCACGACCGTTAGATCTCCATTGCTGAAAGAATGAAAATTTATAAAATTTAACTCATTCCTAGCTAGTATACTCGTTCTTACCTTATCCTCAGTGGATGGTACAAAAAGTGTATACCCTTTGACACTTAATCCACATACTCTGGTGTTGTTAATCCAGAGCTCTTGAATTAAGGCCACATCCTCTTTGGAGTCAATAAGGTTCATCGCTAATTCGATTGAGGCTGCTTCACAGTGATGCAAGTTAATTTGCACCACTTGCAGCCTTGTTGGTACTGTCAGATTTCGGATACCGGAACCTGATAGTGCCCAGACCGAAATTAGCGATTCCCCCCATACACTCCAATTTCTTGAGAGACTACTGGTCTATAGCAAACCTAAAGTCTCTTCCGAGGTTCTCTTTACAAGTCAGAGAAGCTAATAACTTCCACTGACTTGTATCCAGACCCTCGTTCTGGTTGACCAACATTGTCAGTATAGTTTCCACCGGTTTTGTGGGTGGTGGAATCCACACTGTCACTACTGGTCTCAGGGGCAACTCAGATGCGAGTATCACATCCCGTTTCGCCTCTGGACAAAGGCTGCCACACTTGGCAATTGTGGCCTTGAGAAAGTCAAGCGATTTCTCATTACCACAATTGACAGTTTTGACTCCCTTTGAACAGTCCGCGCCTTTGAAGGACACTTCATCCGGCCTTCCTTTCATTAGTGCGATCTCGTCGATGAGTAAATCTTCATTGACCTCCATAGATCCGTGCTAATCCTCCCATCTGGGTTAGCACGGTCTATGACAGCCGCCTGAAGATATGCCGGCTTCATCTACTCCTTCGCCTTTTTCGAGGTAGTAGGCTTGTCGTCACCAGATCTAACTCTCTTAATGACTTCCTTTTTTGGGCCCTTAAGAGATCCAGTCGGTGTGTGACTCGCCTTCTTGGCGGTAGGAACTGGTTGGTCATTGCCAGACCTAGCTCTCTTCATGACCTCCTTACGGTGATCCTTGAGAGAGCCAGATGGCTTATGACCAGCCCCACTTCCAGCATTCTTTATCACCTTCTTTTGAAGACCTTTCTTGCTTGTAGAGGGTTGGTTGTCTCCAGACCTTGCTCCTTTAGTGATTGATCCGCTAGAGTTGCCGGATGGTTTACGATCAGCCCCCTTTTTGGCAATGATAGCCAGCTTCCCAGTTTCAACCGATCGTTCCGAAGATGTGATAGGTTTATTTGGCCGGCTGCTATCATTGTCATTATTCTTGGACTTCAGTGCGACGCCTGACACGCTGCCTATACTCACCCGAGCATTTTCCGGTGCGGTGTCAAATATCGCATTTAGTCCCTCGGGATAAGACATTCCCAAGATAGCGGAGGTGGAGCCATAGATTTTTTCAAATCTAATCACACTCTTCCTATGCCTCTTGGTAAGGTATTTATCCCTACCACTGACTGACGACAGATCCCTTTTGGCCATCTTATTAAGAAAGATCAAGGAGGCTCTGACGCCATTCTTAGCTTTTTCTTCTTTTGTTCGGCTGTCGACGACGGCAGTTACACTTGGTTTTACCGCGACTTGCCGAACTAATTTTGAACCCACCTGTTCACCTTCCCGTGCGGATGATACCCCGGATGCTGGAGGATTCTGTTCCTGAGCGTGAACTGAAATCATTGTGATTTCATGTTCCTCATCAGAACCAAGAGAGAGATCCTCAAACTTCTCCGTAGTGCCCGTCCCCCCGGGAGAGTCTCCAGGTGAGCCCAAGAGGTCGTCTGTTTCGACTAGTTCACTCAATAACTGTCCCTCCTGAGCAATTATGTCCTCGTGAATTCTTAAAAAAAAATAATTCCTAATCAGAAATAATAAAAACACCTACTGAAACTCCTACTGAAACTACCTTATTCTTCTCCACTTCCTTTATTTTAATATTTTTCCACTAATTTTGGTCCCACGAAAATGCACGTACTAAGTGGACCATCTCGCGCAGCGACTGCGTACGCGGACTTGATTTATTTGGTCCGCGAGAACTTCTATGAGTTTCTAGGTTTAGATATAATGTGTAGGACCCGACTATAGTCAGTACAACGCCGAAGGTTTTAACGTGAGTACCTGTCCATGTGGACCCAACCTCACGGTGCTCCTCGCACAGGGTGAATACAATGCGTCCACCAACGCCCCCAAGTCTGACCAAGGTCATCCTTGAGTACCAATTTGAAGTCATGTATTTGGATATGACTTGGTAAGGAGCGGAGCCTATCTAAAACTCCTTCCGTTCTATGGGTCACGGCACCCGGTTGCAATGCAACTCCACACTGAGCTTGCGCTCTACCCGCGATTTGGGTCTAAACCACAGCCACCGGAGTTCCAGGGGCTCCTGACACCCGTGGTACCAGTATTAAGTCACCGGTCGGACCTCGTAGCCAAAGCTGACTACTACCAGTTGAACTCCAAACAGTTCGGGACTGGTGACCCACCACCACATACAAAACAAACATCAACATAAATGGACAACAATTTCATCACAAACAATCAACAATCGCCCTCACGGGCGATTCATTGGCCACATGGTGTGACCCAGCAAAGGACAAAACGAACAACAACCAGGACAGATTCGACGCTGGCACCCTCGCGGGTGTTCTTGGTCACAGGAGTGACCCGGGAACAACAACGAGGGAACAGAGAAAACACAGCAGGAGGGACAGCAAAGTGAGACACCAGGAAGAGACGGACAAAGGTACAGCAACGGCAACAGGAACGCGAAGTCGGAGCAAGAAACCGCAATCCAGCATGCCAGCCACCGCCAGCAGGCATATACATACCCGCAAACCGGGGACAAACAACAGTGACGAAAAGAGCAACCCAGCAATAAGTGCAAGGAGCACCACTACGGTTGCTCATATAGAGGCCGCCTCCACTACTCATGTCTCCTTCTTCTCCTATCAAATACCCTCCGGGCGAAATCGCTCAGCCCCCCAAATGTCCGCACGTCTACTAAGGCCCTACTAAAATCCCAACCCCCCGCAGTATGAGTTATGCCCATACCATCTAGACTCTTAATGTCATCATAGTAGTGGCATGTCGTCCGTACATGCCACACGTCCTCAAGTCCCCTCCCGCACCCACAGTTCGGAGTATCGGACAGACCTCTCTTATGCAAAAATGCATTGAGTGAGCCATGTCCCGTCAGTATAAAGCCCAGACTCAGGCCGAAACCAAAATCTGGACGTTGCCGTACGAAGTCCTCGTCACGTATGAACTCATACGTTACCCTCCCATTGTCACTGTTCGTCCATCTCGTCCTCCACCTAGACAGAAGACACTCCTCTAAGAGTGCCTTCACCTGCAAGCTATCCCTATTCACCAGATCAGAAGCAGATACCCAGTCATGGCCAAGAAGCGGTAGCCCCTTCTTGATCTTGAAGGCAATTGCACGACGTATTACCTCCAGATCAAGAGGTGCCACACCCAGAAGAACCTGGAGTGCGTCCGTCGACACCGTCCTACAAACTGGCATGCACGCCAACATCGCGACCCTTTGGCAGGTTAAGACCTTGTTTCTGCCAACAACAGACATAACCGTTTCATACCATACAGGGGCACCAAACGTTGCACAAGCAACGAAAAGCCCTCCATACACGGTACGAACAGCACGCCTACTGAGGCCCCAGTCACTCCTGAGGATGCGCCTAACCTTACCTGCAACACTAGACAGCATGTCCCTTATGTGAGTAAGATGAACCAGAAAGTTCATCCTCTCACTCATCATTATTCCCAGATACTTGACCTCAGTCGCATATCTGAGACTAACGTTGCCAGTCCGAATGAGCGGAGGACGGCCCCGCGATAACTTGCCCTTAAGCAACATTATCTCGGTTTTGTCCATCGCCACTTCGACGCCTGAACGACCGCTCCACTCACATACATCACGCATGACATACATCACTCATGACCCTGCTTTCTAGATCAGCACGAGACTGACCTTCGACAAGGATGAGCAAGTCATCCGCATACGCACACACCTTGAAGGAACGCCCGAGCTGCGCCAACAGAGGATCCATCATAAGGTTCCAAATAAATGGACCACAGATGGAACCCTGCGGACACCCACGAGTGACGTCCCTCCAAACCGTGACGCTGGCACCTACGACACAAGCCCGTCTGTCGCTGAAGTAGCTCCTCCAGAGGGCTAGCTCCCGACAGCCCACTTCTTCCAGCCTTTTAAAGACGCTACTCCACGACAAGTAGTCAAATGCACCCTTAAAGTCTACGAATATGCCAAGAACGTACTTGGCCGAAGACGCGCTAACGCTCCTACGCACGTGCAGCCATGCATCCTCAACGCCTCTACCTTCCCTAAAACCGAACTGGAACTCAGAAGGTCCCTCGCTGGCGTCCTCCCTCAGTCGATACACCATAATTCTTTCCAGCACTTTTGCAAGTACCGGAAGGAGGCTGATGCCCCGATAAGAACGAGGATTACTCCTCACCCTATCAGGAGACTTCAAGAGGACCACAACGCGAGCGCGCTTCCAAGCTCCGGGGAAATAGCCCTCACTAAGACACTTCCCAAAGACCGACTCCAAATATTCAGGTATGGCCTTCCAGATGCTTTTACACATCTCTCCAGTCATTCCATCAATACCCGGAGACTTCCTACTTCTGACCCGACAAATACTGTCCACGACTTCCGATCTCTCCAAGATTGGAGGATCAACCATCTCCCTAATGAGAGGAGAGTGGTCAACCGGTTCCGCACTTGGGAAGAAAACCCCCAGAAGTTCGTCAGTACATTCCCTCCAAGTCGACAATGTAACATTGCCCACCTGAAGAGAAGCTAAGTCAGCCAGCCTATCCTTCCTACCCCTACACACCCGGTAAACCCCAGCCCAGGGGTCATCCCTGTTGTCCCGTACGAAGCTCCTCCAATCGTCCTCTTTTACCCTAACGATTCTGTCCTTGTACGTACGAAGAGCAGACCGATAGTCAGTTTCACGCTGAGCCCGATCATCAGCGTGGGTACGCCTGGCGCTCTGGAAAGAATTCCGGAGTTGCCTGACTGACCTTCGCATCTGATCAAGTTCGCGAGTCCACCAATTGACCCTGCCCGGCTTAGTCTCACGACGTCGGCCAAGCAAGGAATCATTTGCTGAACACATCCACTGATCTATACAGTCTATCTGGTCATCAACCGTCAGTGCCCTAAAGTCATCAATTGACTGCGATGAAGCAATCGCCCTAACGAGTTCCTTGTAATTGTCCCAGTTAACGTTACGATCCCTCCACCTTCTAAGAGGTGCAGTCTCCCGAGTCCGTCTGTGATAAGAGAGCACAATCTCAATGAGGTTGTGGTCACTAACACCCCAGTCGTCACACACCCTCCACCTAGAACTGAAAACTGTCATCGCTACCCCGTTCGCAGCTGTCACGTCTATGTCACTAACTCCCCTGGGACCATCAAAAGTATAATGGTCACTCGGCTCATTTAACACCATGACGCTCTTTGTGACCAGCCACTCACTAAGCATAACTCCTCGTACATAGTTCTGATGAGCAGGAGCTAACCTACCCATCTTAGAGAACCACATACGAGAGCATGCGTTTGCATCCAGGCCTAGGATTACAGGATAACTACTCGCGAGGAGTAGCACCGAATCCATGTAACTTAAATACGGTTCCAGAGGCCCCCCATACCTACAATAGATGCTAGCCAACAACATCCTCCCAAAACCCCCTTCCACGGACACGCAGACCCCCCATTGGCTACGACTAACTACAGTGCAGTCAAGGTCCCTGTCATTTACGATAACTGCAGAGTCTCCCCCACAGTCCGTAAAAACCCGCATACCCCCCGGCAAACCCCTAATTTGACCACCCGTAGTATACGGCTCCTGCGCAAGTGCAAAAGTCGCCCCCAGGTCACGTATCGCCTGCCCTAGTTCGCAGATCACCGTATATGACCGCTGGCAGTTGAGCTGCAAGATTTTCAGGTCCTGCTCCATTTCAGTGGCGTGCGTTAGCCCTGGCAACTATGGCGCTGTGCACGGGACAGGACGCCGACATCATCAGATGTCCGGACGGGAGTCCCTTAAACGCACAGTTCCTGCAATTCACCTCGTTTGTGCAGCGTGAGGCCACATGGCCAGCCTGTCCACAAACTCGGCATACTGCCTCCTTCATCCTGCACTCGCGCACCATATGGTCGAAGCCTAGGCACCTGTAGCAGCTCGGAACGGCATCGTGGAGCCGCACCAAGAAGCTGAACCACTTAATGTAGCACCGGCCATTATCCAGCAAAAGCTGTATGGCCTCGCTACCTCCCTCCAGCACCACGTTCACAGGACCACCTGTAGGCTTCCATGGGCCAGTTACCAGCCTCACGGACTTCCGGAACACCTCAGGAGTCATACTATGCTTGAAATTCCAAGCATAGAGCTCCTGCATAAACTCGTCCGGGGTGATCTCCGGATGCACCCTCTGCACTACCACTTTTGGGCCAAGTTTGTCCTTTATGGACACCTCCAGCCCAACCTCCCCAAACTTCGCGTTGGCAGCAACCTTCTCCCTCTCCGCAACCGACGGGGTCCTTATGACCGTACCGCCATCACGCAACGGCCGCAGCTCGTGCACGCGAACCCCAAGGGTGGGGCCGACCTCCTTGACGACCTTCTCCAACACCTCCTTTGACGTCACGCCCTTTTTACCCCGCACAACCACCGACCATGTATCGACCGGCTTTGGAGCAGTCACCTGACTCACAGGCGCCTGGGTAGGGGCCTGAGTCCGTCTGGGCGGCATAGAGACAGCTGGCACTGTCGGAACCCTTTGGGCCACCGCAGTACCAGCATTACCAGTCTCATAGACGTCGAGTCGTCCACGGAGTCGCTCGTTCTCAGCAACGAGTCGCATCAAGAGGGACTCGTACCTGCCAGAGTGCTCCATGACACTCTTCGCCAGGCTGGGAGAGACGCCGTCGACCATGACCTCCTCCAGGAGGCTCGTCGTGACGGCCTTCATCTCCCCAATAACACCGGGCTCCACCGCAGCTAGAGCCCTCTTCCTGGGTCTGCTCTCCCTCTTTTCCCTCGTACCAGCAGCCGCACCAACGGCAGCACCAGCACCAGCAGCGCCAGAAGCAGCAGCACCAGCAGCCTCAACCACACCATCAGTGCCGACAGCACTAGCAGCACTGACAGCACCGACGGCAGCAATAGCGCCATTAGCACCAGGGCAGCGCTAGCAGCAGCACGGGTCGCAAGCGGCGTTCCCGGCTTGAAGCGCTTCCCCTCGTCAACATCCGCCTCTGAGCTCGAAAGCTCACTCTCCGTGTGCCTCACACGCGGCACCGGAGTTGGCGGCGGACCCATCGTCGCGTCCGTCGGCGCCTCAGAGAGGTCGGACGCATCGCCCTTCCCCTTCTTACGGCGTCGCTCAGGCGGCATCGCAAACAATCAAAAAAAAATTAAATGTCAAAGAGACACCTACTTCACAATAGCTGCACACTTCGAAATCCAACTCACAAACCAAAGGCAAAGCAGTCGTCAATAATCCAGTCAGCACCAGAGGGCAGTCAAAGCCGAATAGCAAATCCAAGAATCAAAAGCCAGGTACAAAACAAATCATCAACGATACGGCAATACCGATAAATCACACACAAAGTGGCAACGCCAATCTTCAGGTTAGTCGAAACTAACCTTACTTTCTGCCGGAGATGTTTTGAGACTTCTCTAACAAATTGCCAGTGGAGTCTCAAAAACAACAACACAGAAAGGCACTGTACACTCTATATGAAAATCACACGCACTCGCACTAACACTATTAAATTTACTCAACTATGTTTATCAACCGCAACGATTTCAAAACAAGTCCACACAATGCAGCAGCTCACACGAGAGTCAGTACAAATGTGATCTAGATTTACGTGAGTACCTGCCTTTTGGCCTAACCTCACGGTGGTCTTACCACTGGGTGAGAACAATGCGCCGACCAACGCCTCTGTTATACATTTCGTATACAGGTAGCAATTAAAATCCACTTATATTCCTGGTCGCATCATTCCACTTTGCTTTAGTGTGGGGCTATCTAGTACCCCTGCCACAATTGTGACCGTGTATCCGTTACAAGTAACAGAGCACACGCATGAAACCGTAAGCCACTACGTGATCCCTTGCGGGGCCTCACCAACAACCGGCCAAGAACCAAAAACCACTGCAAATGGTTGTTGGTCCTTGGGGCAGCCGGTTCCCGTAGCATCTACTTTTCAGTCCTAGGTCAGACCTTCAAGCTTGCGCTCTACAGATTCTAAACCCAGGAAATTCAAGGCTCTGCTGGGCCTTTTGTATCCTGTCTAACATAACTAACTCTAAAAAAGCAATGTCAATTTAGAGAAGCAGAAAGACAGGATTTTCTCTACCACGGATAAGCTATACATCAAGGAGGAAGGAATCTCCGAGAAGACAAGCCGCCGTGGCGGGAGAGTCAGTACATGGGGATCTGTATCCAATGGTAAGTGATCTCCAGTTTATTGACTACAATCGGATCAGAAACCTTACATCCGAACCCCCCTATCCGCCACCTGGGGAATGGGAGTAAATAAGTAAAGACTCCACACGGAAAAAAATAAAAATAAAAAATAAAAAATGGACTTCAATTTTTAAATAAATTCGTTTTTCTAGCTGACGTAATTCTTAATTATAAATAAAAAAAAAAAATTGAACACCAAAACTACGCTACTTTAAAGTTGGATAGGCCCAACAGACCTCTCCGGAGGCTGAAAGTAGGGTACCTCTTACATAGAAAATATTGTAGAAAATTATCTATCGAATTATAGAAGTCGATATCTGCAAAATTTATGATTTTGAGTGTTTTTTGGACGAAAAAGAAAATATTCTAGAAAATTATCTATCGAATTATAGAAGTCGATATCTGCAAAATTTATTGTTTATAGTGTTTTTTTTTTTTTTGTAAAATAAAATTTTCTTTAAGAACATATAATAATTTTATACTTTTCTGAAAGGTATCTTCACGGAGATAATTTTAAAATAGTAAATGAATTCAATCATCCAATAGGGCTAAGTACAGACCCTCTCCAATTTGACCTGTTTTGTATGAAAGTTTTTACTTTAGTCTATATATTCTAAATTCCCAAATCATGGATCTACAAACAGAATGCTGTTTCGGAAGCACGATGTGTTCTTAAGAATTTGGACCTGCAATAAATGTGGCCTTTATAGGGAAAATAAAAAAAATCCTTTTTTGTTATTTTCGCCGTCCTTTTAGGAATTGTGGGATTATCGAGATCTTACATTTTTTACACCTCACCATTCCAAAAGATGAAGTTTAATATCAACGAAAATCTAGTTAGGATATTTTAGGTTAGGAAGGGTTGTACAGATTTCAAGAAACCTAAACATCCACTCATAGACCTATTAGTCTATTGTGATTCTTTTCAAAAGAAAAGATAGAATAGAGAGAAAGCGACAAGAGAGAGCTAAGATAGATGATAGATAAAGACTGTGGCATCAATAGGAAATAAGTAGAAAAATAGCAAGAAAATCTACTAGCCAGCTAGATTTGTTCCCAGCGAACGAATATTCTTCAACAACTAATTCCTAAGACGAGTCCTGTCAAGTTTCCCAGGTCAATCTTGGAAACATCCTCTAATACGTCAGGAATTGACTGCATAACCATTTCTGTTTGCGTCACACATCTTGCAAACGCCTGAACAGCCGATGTTCCAATTATATGCCATTTTCCTTATTGTACAATGACCTGTCAATATGCATATCGTGGTCTCAAATTTCCTCTGTTCATGCCTAATTGTAGATTTGTATCTGTCATACTAAGTTTAGTTTATAGGGCCCTTGATATTTAGCAGTCCGATCTACTGTTCTATGCAAGATTGATTCTATACTCGATCCATTCTTAATTGCCCTGAAGTAAAAGCGTAACGTTTCTCAGTAGTCGAACTACCTATTCTAGGGGCATTCTATTCGTTACTGGATAAGTACGAAGTCTAGTGTTAATTTTTGTGTCGAATTGCTTAAATAACTAATTTGTACAAAACTTTTGCTTTGCTAGAACTTGATAGAATGCCACGCCCACATTTTGCGTCCACATTTTAAAAACAATTATTATTCACGTTAGTGATGAAGCGAATTACACCAAATACGACTTACTTATAACACAAAATATGTTCCACGATTAAAACGATCTCTTTACTGAGAACCACGCCTCCGTTACGCCCTATAAATATGATATTTAGGGCTGTTCGTTAGCATGACATTTTTACTAGTTTTACTAATTTTGCAAGTATTTTACTTGAAAAGCGTTTCTGTGCACATAAACGCTCTCCTGAGTAATTTAGGGAAGGTTCCTGTATGAGGCTTATGGTCAATTATAGACTAATACTAAAAAAATGTATGTGGTGGTTTAAGGTTACAAAAGATTTAATTTCTGTTGAATTCTGCCATATTTATTAAATATATAGTCTTATTCTAGAAAGACATTTGTATGGAAGCTAGGTGAAATAATGGGCAGCTTTTGAACAATAGGCTTCGTCCCTGGATTATACAAGTTCTATATACCAATTGCGTTAAGTTATCTTCCAAATCTAGCTGTAGTTTACATGGATGGACATACATACAGAGTTAAATAGATTAAGCTGGTGACTCAAGCCGATTGGTATATTTTAAGGTGGTTTTTATCCTACTTTTCATCAACATCAGTAGGGTATAAAAATCAACAGTGAAATAATGCATTCCATTTACATCAGTTGTGAAGGTTAGTCTCCACCCAGAGACCATTCGGTCCGAAGGACTTACAATCTGTCCTTTTGGAGTTCCTATAAGGCCTTCCCCTCGGTTTCACAAAGTTTAGACTGAAGGATATCATGCTATGATCCGAAAAGGAATAATCCATAGCTACCCTCCAGTCCTTGACAAATTCACCCCCTTGGTTCACAACTATAACCGTTTCCCTATCTTTCGTTCTAAATGTGGGATAATTTTCCCTATTGCAGATATAAAGATTATAATTAGTTATAAATTCAAATACTAACTCACCCCTCTTGTTGATGTCACTGCTTCCCGATTGACAGTGGTGAGCATTCGCATCACATCCAAGAACCATGTACACTCCTCTCCTCATGCAGTGCTCCGCCAAATGCTGCAGAGCGATTGTGTCGTTAATCCAGGGTTCTTGGATATGGGCCACGTCCAGTTTGGAATCAATGAGGAGCTTTGTCAATTCTGTTGAGGCCATTATCACCTCAATTTTCGCCCCCGGATGGAGAGAATTCCACTTAGCAACTGCGTATTTAAGAAATTCAAAAGATTTCTCATTACCGTAGTTGATAGTTTTAACTTCCTTCATCCAATCTGTCGCCATTGCTCAACGCTGATCCCCCCACCTGGATCAACTTTGTCAATGACAGCAGTTTGCACACAGTTTTGCAACACCGATTCCTTCGCCCTTTTCAATGTTGAGCGCTGCTCGTTTCCTGACCCAGCTCTTTTAATAACCTCCTTGTGGGGGCCCTTAGCGGAGCTGGAAGGTATGCGAGCAGCCTTCTTACCCATTGAGGTTTGCTGGTCAACTCCAGATCTGGTCCTTTTATTGGCCCCCTTTTGGGGACCCTTAGAAGAGCCGTATGGATTTAACCAACAGCGCTCGAAGAATAAGGTCACCTGCCAGGTGCATGAACAGCCACACCATCAGTAGACTTTGGCTTGTCAGTAATTACCTGCTAGTCCAGAATGGTTGCAGGTTAGCTGGTTCGCCAATACCCTTATCTTCCGCTCTGGCACGGATCGTTGAGGATGTTGACTTTCCTCCCGTGCTCTTATGAGACACCACTGGAGTGCTGTCCACATTCTCACCCAATCCTTCAGGATAAGACATTCCCAGAGAGTCACGAACGAGCCTGTAGATGCGTTCGAATCTTAACGTTACTCCTGTGCTTTCTGACAAGGTGCTTATCCTTGCCTGCAAGTGGCGTTGAGAATCTCTTAGCTATCTTATGCAGATAGATAAGGGAAGCTTTTGCACCACTTCGAGCCTTCTCCTCCTTAGTTCGACTTGTGACATCGTTTGGCGCTTCTTGCATTACCGCGTCCTGCCGAACTAAGTTGCCGCGAGCCGCATGACCTCCTGAGTCAGTCGAAATATCCCCTCTCTTGACTCTAAGCGCGAACTGAGATAACAGTTATTTCGTGCTCATTTTCAGATCCAAAATAAAGATCCCACAGCTTCTGTGTGGCACTGGTCCCAGCAAAGGAATCCCTCGAGATGCCCTGAAACTCATCCGTCTCTGATAGTAGGTCCAACAACAGACTTTAGTGTTCTAGAATGTCCCGTTGGACCCCCATCAACACTAAATCGTCGTCTGTGTCAGACTTGTCGCCTTGCGACCGTTCGTCATCTCTTCAAATTGAATTTAAATTTGAATTTACAGTATCTACTATGTCCCACGAGTGTGCTAGTAAAAGGAGGACCATCTCGCGCAGTGACGGCCTGCGCAGATTAGGCTATAGTTTACAACCAACCTGTGCCATAGGCGTTGGAGGGGAGCTGTTAGTTTATTTAAGCACTAACTAACCATTCAGGTCTTCGGCACTCTAGGACCAGAGATAATACCCATGATCTGAACACTCAAGTTAGGGGCCTTTAAGCACCATGTACCAGAATGTGCAGGTCATGTGCCTAATAACCACTCCCCACTATCTTCTGTAACCTTAAACCTTAAACCACCGCGTAGGGACACGTCCGATAGGAGTAGTTGTGAAGATTTTAAAGAAATACTATTTATATTATTTCTTTAATATTTTCACAACTCAATGCTTTACAAGCAGATCAAGAAACTGAACTATTGACGATATTCAACAATCCTAAAAACCCTTAATATTTATTTTTATTTTTTTTTAAATTGTAATCAAATTGTAAATTCTATAAGGAAAAGTGTAAAAACTTATCTGCCAAGGAACATATACACGTATTTTTGAGATGTTTCCAAGTTTCCATTTAGTATACATGTATAATTACAAACTAATTAACCTTCACACTGGGCACGGTGTAAACTTGTTACTTCCCGAAAAGTTGTGAGTTAAATAGATGATATTTACAGAGAACACCACGGTGGTACGCTGAAGATTATAGATGACGGTGGTAGCCGACTAAAAAATGTATTCTATTTTGCCGAGTCTCCAACAAAACTTTCAAAATGTATTTTGCTACAGTTATTCAATGAACTTAAGCCCGAATGCAAAAATTCTAAAAGCAAAACTATAGAAAGTTCAACAAAAATTCCATTAGTGAAATTATATATTGAAATTTTGTAATTTCTTGATACAATGTATTAGCTTTGAAAGTTTTTAAGTGCAAAAAGAAAATATTTTACAGCAATTGCTAATAAAAATAAAGTTTTTATACCTTTCACCACAGGCATAAAGGGTATATATAAGTTTGTCATTCTGCTTATAATTTCTACAATATTCATCTAAGACCATAAAAAGTGTATATTTTCTAGATTCTTATTGAGAGGGAAGTCGACATAACGATGTCCTTCTGTCTGTTGAAATCACTTTTCAGAAAGCCTCAATTATCGGATATATTTGTTTTATACATGAAATTATCGTTCCACTAATGGCCGAAACATCACAAAAAAAAAACCGAACAGGCTTTTCTAAGCACCTATATAAGCTAGCGGCTTCGTTTTTGCAGAAAAAGTTCAGAATCTTTTTTTGGAATGTTTTTGCGAAAGAAATGAACAAAATCGGTTCATTAGTAACTGATATATCGGTCAAAACACATTCTTGGAATTTGTGAGGCTTCTTTATAAGCTTCGGAATTCGTACAAATCTGTTGTAAATATTTTTCTAAAATTTCGGTTTTTTTAATTAACCATTAATAAATAACGGTTAATAAACAACAAAAATATACACACAAAATACAAAAAAATATATAGATTATTTTTGTATGCATGCATGTGTGTATGTAAGGATGTATGTATGTATGAAAGCATAAAGGCATAAATTTTATTATTTGTCCATGAGTAGTCTGCACGTTGTATATATATATATCCAGCTAAACAGGGGTCCTTGGATAGTATTCTCCTGAAACTGGACAGCTCATTTATGGAGCCGATGAACTCATTGTAGTTCCTCCACTAAACCCTCTTCTCCCTCTTTAAGTCTTCCCTATATCTGTCTCAATCTTCTTTCCTGCCTATTAACATCTGACCTTTGGTCCGTTAGTTCCTTAGTCAGTCCACCAATTCTGCTGTTCCCTCCTACTCGAAAAAAATTTTAGGGCAGGATAGCTCATAACTGCACTTATCTTCCTTTCGGGTTTCCTTCAGTTCCTATATGGTTTCTTCTTAGGCACCGTGAAATTTAAACTAGAGGATATCTTTCTATGTTCTAAAACAGAACATTCCCTAGCTACCCTCCAATTTTTCACTAGATCGTTCCTAAAGTTCATTAGTGTTACATCTATAACATATATGTTCTATATTCTGAATATTTCCATATTTTTATTGCACTTTAAACACGCAAAACTATGAGAAAGACGATCTTTATCTATTGAATTATTTTAACGAACTTAACCTAAAGTAAAGAAATCTAAAATATCTTATCTAACAATAATCTAAAAAGATGCTGGATGCATGTGTATTTACAAATCGTAAATTCTAAATATATTTTTCGATTCTTTACAAAGTGTGCGTGGAAAAATACCATTTATGTTTATCTCATACTGAGATCGTAGGGTCAAAGGCTTTTATTTATTCTACAAACACTTTAAACAAACATTTTAAACTAGACAAACTATAATGTAACAAAAACTACACAATGTTTCGTATGTACAATGGCTGTCATGCACAAGAGGGCATGTTCAGTGTGGATTAATATAATACAAATTTGATAAAAATTCGTCTTTTTAAAATATTTTTAAAATTTTTTGTTTCTATATTTTTATTTTTTTTATTTCAATTTTATAATTTGTTTGTTAATGTCGATGGCGACACCTCTAATCGAACCCACGTCTTATAGTCTTATACGCTAACCACTCAGCCATAAATTATCATTGCGCACGATTTGTTAATTTCGCATTTAATTTTAATTTCGCTTACGTACCACAACAAAAAGAATATATAACATTTTATTTTGAAATCCTCCAGTATTTTTCACATTTATTTCAAAAGGCCAAAAACCACCGTCTCTATCCACAATTCACAGAAGGATGAAATGATGACAAAAAGTATGGTCGAGCTATAAGGAACATTCCATTCATAAGTAAAATAAATTTGCATAAATGGATTATGTTCTACGCAGATTATGTTCTGGATGAGAAATCTAAGCATGAAAATGCATAGCCTTTATCCTTTAAGTGCACAAAACAAACACTGCAGTCCTGCGAAAATGGGTTGGTAGTTTGGGGATGCATTTTTGCTTAAAAGTAGGTAAAATAGCGGTATATGAAGGTAAAATAAATTCCCAAATTAACCTTAATCTGTTAAAAGACATAATATTTCCAAAAAGTTATTGTTTAATTATTGAGGATTTACAAAATAGTATATAGCTGATAAAATAATTAACATTTTAGAATGGCCTTCCCAAATTGAAGATCTATTACCAATAGAAACTGCATGGGACCGAATTTAAAGATTTAATTATGAAGACTCCCACATTTCCTTCAGAAATTTGCAGGAAATATGTGATATCTGTGCCAACACGATTGGCAGTAATATATTAAAATATAGGCGGCCACTGTGGCCATTACAAACTGTGTTCACTAGGAATGCCAAACGAGAAATTTCTTGATTTTATAGGATTTCTAAATCCCGTTTTTAAGGTTTTTATTTGCATAAAGCTTATGTTTTACCTATTATTTTCAAAACACTTTTAAAAGGTTTGAACTGTAATAATTTGATTATGTTAAACCGAAAGCCAAAATTAAATTACTGTCAAATAATATATGTTAACAAATATATCAAAAACTAATTAAAAATTACATACCGAGGGCTTATATTCAATAAGGGCTATCTGCAAAAATCAAATAAAAACATGCAGATTTTTTAGTTAGAACTAATTTTTATTTTTAAAATTGATACCAAGTACACAAAACAACAAGTTTGGAAATCTGCAGATAACCCTTATTGTATATAAGCCCTTAATTTTTACTTTAAATGTTGTCCAAAGAAGAACAGAAAAAATTTTAATTTAACGTTAGATTGCAAAACAAAATGGATTGAGTTAGAAATTTCTTTTGAAAAATCACCTTATAATCACTGAAAATTTGGGAACACGAAATTAAAATAATTTATTTAAGTTATAAAGACTTATATGTCCCAAAAAAAAGAACATTTTTACTTCAAAAAAGAAAAATAAAACATTTTTTACTAAAAAAAAATGTTTGTTGTTTCTAATAAAACTTCAATTTTATAACTTAAAAGTGCCTTTTATCGAATTAAAGTAATATTCTTATAAACAATAAAAATATTATTGTTTATTAGGCACTGAATAAAAATTAAAATAAATGCCATTGGAATAGCAAATATGGGTTAAAATCAATACTTCATCTGTAGCTACTTCTGTACTGTAGCTTTTTTAACACTTCCTTCGAATGACAGCACTATGTTCAAGACATTCTTTTAACGCTTTCTTTTGCTAATGTATTATTATTCTATGTTTATTTTTTGTTATTTCTATTAGAAAAATATTTTTAATTATGAAAAATGTGTATAAATATTTTTTTCGGAATTTACAATTACCAAATATCCCAAGATCCCAAATTTGGATTCCGGGGTTATTTTTTAAGTCCTGAGTCCCGGGATTTTCATAATAATTCGCGTTTGGCATCCCTAATGTTTACTTTTTAATGGAACATTGAATTTATTTTGTTTGTTTAAATACAATAATATTCAATAAGTAGTAAATAATATTTTTTATTTTGTATTTAGTATTTTTCCAAAAACAAATTAATAATGTCAAATTAATATGTGTCTTTTTCAAATAAATGATGTCTACAATGATCATAACAGATTACATGATTTGTTATTTGTTAACGATCCAAATGAATGTTCATTTACCCGTCATTAACCCATCACAAGACCTGAAGACCGCCACCACCCAAAAATTGAAGAAAATTGTAATTTTGAATTTGCTGTAAAGTTGGATAGAAAATGAAAATAACTTAGACGAATATTGTTTTAAGAAGACAAATTACAACGACCTAAATTTTATCTTAACTAGCACTAATTACCTTGAAGTTTTAACTCTCTCTGATAAAACTTCATACGTTTTTGATAAAATAATGAACAACTTTTACAATATCATTAAATGATTATAGCAAATACTGTATATATCGATCAGAATACAATATTCTTAATCTGAAGCTGTATAAAAACTATACAAACAATACACAGTGAGGCAGAATCGAAATTTTTTGGAAATAAATCTGTAACTTCTGATCGGCCGGTTGGATTTTCATGAAATTTGGTATAGGCGGAGCAGAGGAGTGTGCAATTTTATGTTTGGAAGGGGGGCACAACAATCCCCCCAGGGGCGGAGCGAAGGGGGCTCAAAGTTAGGTACCTCTGACAAAAAATTTTTAATCGCTTGCAAAATTTTTGTTTCTCGTCCGATTTCAAACATTTTTAAATATTATTGTAGGCCCTGATAAGACCTATAAAAAACATGCTTACACGTCCTATTTGTCTCTTATAGTTTTCGAGTTATTTGCGTTTGAATTTTTAAGCACCATAATTTTGCATGTTCTTGGTCCAGTTTTTTTCATATATATCCTAGTATTTCCGACCGATTTTATTAGTTTTTTTCTTAGCTAGTTAAAGAACAAAATTATCTATTGAATAAAAAAAATTTGATATCGATATCTTTACCGAGTCTAAAAATAAGCGATTTTGAATTTGAAAATTGCAAAAAAGACGACTTTTTGTGTTTTTAGCCGAAAAAGTATCTACGCTCTTTTATCTAAAATAAAATTTTCTTTAGCAACATATAATCATTTTACACTTTTCTGAAAGGTAACTTCACAGAGATGACTTTAAGATAAGAAACAAGCCCAATAACTCAATTGGTCATGGTACATACCCTCCCGAATTCGACCCATTTTATATGAAAGTTTTGATTTTATACCATATTTTTTCAAATCCCAAAGCACGAATCGACAAGCGGAATATATTTTAAAAATCTTCAATATGTTGTTAAAAGTTTTAAATCAAAATCTACGGGACTTCGGAAAAATGTGGATTCTAAGCCAAAAATGTAAAAAATCCATTTTTGGGAATTTTGATTAGTTTTTTTTTGGGAATTCAGGAAAACCCTACCCCTGATTGAAATTTGAATAACGCGCTTTTATTTACACTAATAAGATTCACCTTTCCTACAAGTTTCATTAAGATATCTTTATAAACAAATATGTTATTACAATTAAAAAATTTATATTTTCTCCAAAAACCACAAATTGGGCCTTTTGTTTGGTTTATTTCTAAATAGCGAAAGAAGTTTTAAAAATATGTATTCCAAATTAAGCTTATCCTTTAGCATATATAATTTCCGATCTTTTGCAAAAAGATTCAAGTCAATATCATATCTCATTTCAGAAATATGCGCCTTTAAACTTTTATATTTCCAATTTATTGTATATATGACTATATTTTTATAAACTTGCAACTTTTGCCTTTAGCTTTGCGTGAATAATTACTTAGAAAATTTTTAATATTTCTGGATACTTTTACTAATATCTATACACAAAATATTTTTATAAAAATAATTAATAAATATATTTTATTTTTAATAGGGTTGCCACATTTCCCAAATTTAAGTAAATCTTTTTCCTTTTCTAAGCATTCATATATTTCTATTAATGAATTTGAAATAGCAAAACAAACAAAAAATGTCTAATTTAACATAATCAATAAGTATTTTATTAGTTTACATTTGTGGTGTTTACCTAAATTTAACAAATGTATTTATCTATTGGAAATGCTCACTATGTGATGAGAAGAAATCACAATTTTCGGATATTGGTAAAGCAAGGAGTAGTAATGAAGAATTTCTGTCTTTCGGAATATCTCCACTTCACGCCAGAATACGGTTCATGGAACATTTTTTGCACATAGCATATGATTTAAAGTATAGAAGTGTGCCAGAAAATTTAACAAAACCTACCAGAAACATCGAGGATTTAAAAACACTTAGAATATCTGAGAAAAGTAGAATCTAGGATGAATTCAGAGAAGAGACGGGATTAAACATCGACAAACCTCTGCCGACTGGTGGTAGTACAAATGATGGAAAACAGCAAGAAGGTTTTTCGGAAATTTCGAAGCTACATCAAAAATAACTGGTATTAATAGAGTTACTTGAAAAGACTAACATAATGACTAATTAATGGCAATTAATAGTAAGCACAAAATTAACTCTACCCGATTTGGAGAATATGCAACAGAAATATCTAAACTACTTGTTTCTCTATATCCATGGAAAGAAATGACAACAACGGTACATAAAGTATTGTGCCATGGCGAAATTATAATTGAACGAAATATTCTTCCACTTGGAGAGCTTACAGAAGAAGCTCAAGAAGCAAGAAACAGAGATTTTAAGCACGTTCAATTATTCAGCTCCAGGAAATGCTCCAGAACGTCACAAAACTAGGATATTTTTAATAGTCAATTATTATCATCAGAACCTGTACTATGGATTTATTATGAGCCTTTATCAACTCAAAATACTGAAGACTTGAAGGACCTTTATTATCTTTTAGATATGTATACAGATACAACAGATTATTTTATAGAAAATAAGTAGTATAAGTTTAAAATATTAGAAAAATTGTCTACATAAATTTAATGTAAATAAGTAATAAAAAATCGTATTAGAAATAGAATATTTATTAAGGAAGATGATAAATACCAAAAATAATAATATTGATTAAGTTAAAATAGACATTTTTTGTTGGTTTTGTTATTTTAAATTCATTAATAGAAATATATGAATGCTTACAAAAGGATAAAGATTTACTTAATTTGGGAAATGTGGCAACCCTATTAAAAATAAAAAACTATTTATTAATTATTTTTATAAAAATATTTTGTGTATAGATATTAGTAAAAGTATACAGAAATATTCATAATTTTCTAAGTAATTATTCACGCAAAGCTAAAGGCAAAAGTTGCAAGTTTGTAAAAATATAGTCATATATACAATAAATTGGAAATATAAAAGTTTAAAGACGCATATTCGGAAATGAACCAAACAAAAGGCCCAATTTGGGGTTTTTGGAGAAAATATAAAAATTTTTTAATTGTAATAACTTATTTGTTTATAAAGATATCTTAATGAAATTTGCAGCAAATGTGGATCTTATTAATATAAATAAAAGCGCTTTAACCAAACAGGGGTTGGGTTTTCCTGAATTCCCAAGTAAAGTAATCAAAATTCCCAAAAATGGGATTTTTACATTTTTGGCCATTGAATCCACATTTTTCCGAAGTGCCGTAGATTTTGATTTAAAACTTTTAACAACATATTGAAGATTCTTAAAATATATTCCGCTTGTCGATTCGTGCTTTGGGATTTAAGAAAATATGGTCTAAAATCAAAACTTTCATATAAAATGGGTCGAATTCGGGAGGGTATGTACCATGACCAATTAAGTTATTGGCCTTGTTTTTTATCTTAAAGTCATCTCTGTGAAGTTACCTTTCAGAAAAGTGCACAATTATTATATGTTGCTAAAGAAAATTTTATTTTAGATAAAAAAGAGTGTAGATACTTTTTCGGCTAAAAAAAAAACACAAAAAGTCATCTTGTTTGCAATTTTCAAATTCAAAATCGTTTATTTTTGGACTCGGTAAAGATATCGATTTTGTTCTTTAACTAGCTAAGAAATAAACTAATAAAATCGGTCGGAAATACTAGGATATATATGAAAAAAACTGGACCAAGAACATGCAAAATTATGGTGCTAAAAATTCAAACGCAAATAACTCGAAAACTATAAGAGATAAATAGGACATGTAAAATTTTGCAAGCGATTAAAAATTTTTTATGTCAGAGGTACCTAACTTCGCTCTGCCCCTGGGGGGATTGTTGTGCCCCCCTTCCAAACATAACATTGTACACTCCTCTGCTACGCCTATACCAAATGTCATGAAAATCCAACCGGCCGATCAGAAGTTACAGATTTATTTCCAAAAAATTTCGATTCTACCCCACTGTGCAATATTAAAAGTAATCTTAAACGTGATCCTAAATCATTTTACAAAATTCTACTAGCTATCCAACAAATACCTTACCAGAGAATCATCAGATACAATCACTATTAGCAACATGTTTGCAGATTTTTTCGCTGTACACATTTCCCGTTCATGAACATCAATTAATTGCATTTCCTCTAGTGAACTCATCTGATATTATTTCCAACATCAAACAACTCAAGTCATCTTCATCCTGTGGGCCTGATAGAATTTCTAATTGCATTTTAATAAAATGTGTTCAAGCTTTATCCTTTCCACTTACTATGCTTTTCAATGCCTCAATCGAAATTGACTACTTTCCCAAAATATGGAAAGAGTCGTCATTTATCATATCATTATATAAATCTGGAAACAAGTCAGACATAAGTAATTATAGAAGTATTGCTAAATTATGTGCTATCCCGAAACACTTTGAGGAATGTCTAACTGAACCTCTTTACCATCAAATTTCATCAATACTTACTCTCCACCAACATGGGTTTCGAAAAGGACACTCTACAGCAACCAACTTATTACAACTTACCACATTGATAAATTATGGTTTCACGAAAAGACAATATACTGATGTTATATACACCGACTTCAGTAAAGCGTTCGATAGAGTTAATAACGACCTACTATTAAGAAAATTGTCCTTAATGGGATTTACAAACAGAACATTAAATTGGATAAAATCATATTTCACTAGTTGACAACAACGCATTCGTTTTAGCAATGTCCTATCTGAAATTATATATGTTAAATTTTCCAACATACTAATGTATGCAGACGACGTTGAAATTTTTATAATCTCAAGTAGTCCACTTAATCAAAAATTTTTACAAGCGGATATAGATAGCTTTTTTATATGGTGTAAAGAAAACTTAATGGACCTTAATATAGAAAAATGCAAACATATGCACTACTCGAGAAAACCTGGTTCTTATGGATGTTTCCATCTTGGGAAATACGAATTGGAGTCCGTAAATGAATTCCTGGATCTTGGCGTACTATTCGATCCAAATCTTATATTTAATAAACACATTAATATGTGTACAAATAAGGCTCGCCGAGTCCTTGGGTTTATTAAACATTGGGCTAAAGAATTTAATGATGTTAGTATAACAAGACAGCTATATACTTCTTCAGTTAGACCAATTCTGGAATAGTGTTCTGTTGTCTGTAACCCCTTTTATAACATTCGTATTGACTGTATTGAATTTATACAAAAACAGTTCGTACTTTCTATATTAAGAAATTCTTATCCGGATTCGATATACAATTTGCCATCATACAACACCAGATTACTGCAAATGAAATTACCAAGTCTCAAAAGTAGAAGAACTATGTTAAATATAATTTTCGTTATCAAGTTTATATCTGGCAGCATCGAAGCAGAATTTCTTGTGAATAGAATAAATTTTAATATACCTCAACGTCCCTCACGTAGTCTTCAGCCATTTTTTATAAAATATTTTAGACAATACTATGCTAACGCTGATCCCTTCCGAAGATTATGTTTAAACTTTAATAAACTTCATAATGTTATTGATATGTTTCTCAATGTAAATTTAATTAAACGTAATTTTATTTTACTCTTAAATAATTAATATAATATATAATTTGTAACAATTTTTTGTATTACACGAAACACTCATTCATTTATTCTAAGAAAAAGTGAGTAGAGTATACGAAAACAAAAAAAAAAAAAAAAAAAAAAAAACAAATCTGTCGTTTTTGATTATGATCGTAGGCAAGCATGTACTTTGTTATGTGTTTTTTTTTTTCGCTGCTTGTAAGAACTTCACTCAGTGTACGACCATTTTTATGAGTAATTCGAATTAACAATGATCACTATGAATAGTTATTATGTGATGAATATTATTTCTTTGTTTATTTTGTTGCTTTATAACGTAGTAACATAGTGTCTACATTAGAGATTTTTTTATCATGACAAACGTCAAACTTAACGCGAATTTGTGTGAGGTGGCAACAGTTGCAAAAAACAACAATATGGCGTATTCATAATTGTTTTTATTTATGCAGTTTAACAACTGTAACAACCAAAATAATAATCAGCTGTTTAACTGAGGTTATCTTGTATATATTCGCACTGATTTTGACGTTTGTTTTGATAAAAATTTGCCTAATGTAAAAAACGCAAAAGAGTATGATGACATTCTTAAGCCTTTACATATTAATATTGTTGCATAATGAATATATTTTAAATTTAAACAAAAATAATTTAAAATACAATTTGTATGAACGTTAGGATGGTCCCAAAATATATTTTTAAACGTTATTGGATCGAAGAATTTAAATTGAAAAAATATGATTTGGAAAATATTACTTATGTAATTGTTAATTATTGCCACAATGTTAAAACATTGAACTTGTGTTAACATTTCATTTTTTGTCATAAATATATATTTTCATAAATATTTGAATATATTAGAAAAATATATGTCTTTTAAAATTTGTATTTTATGAAAGAATATTTATTAAATATAATTGCATTCATTAGTATTTAGCAGGCATCCGATTTTAATACTACAAAAACCAGAGATCGGATTTTAATACTAAAAGAACAATTTTTTATTTCTATTTCACTCGAAAAACAATCTTATAATACATAAACAATAAAATTTCATCGTAATTTTTTATCTTCATCAATGTTTTATGATCGAAATAAAAAATATAAGTGTAATTTGTGATATTTATCACAAAAGTTGAAAATTATTTTGAACTTTTTTCATCGTATGAAAAAAATTCTAAACAACAACAATATCATTGAATAAAAAAAATATTTCAAATGTATTCACACAATACATACAAAATTCAAATAAATAAATTTTTGATTTATGAGTCCTTGAACTATGTACAAAATTTCGTTGATGTTCATGCTTTCTTATAAGAGATATCTTGGGAAAAGTATGAACTGGAGTTAGGACCAGAATTATTCTCTTTCAATATCCGCAAGACCAAAAGATATGAATGAAATTGCCGTAAAGTTTCGAAAAACTCAATTTCTACGAATAAGAACAAATCCAAATTTTTTAGTAATAACTTAATAATCTGACATGTCTTAATTAATTTTTTTTTGAATTTGAAAAATTTAAATGGCGCAGCTTTTTGCTAACATATTGCCAGGGTGTACATCCAAAAGAAGCCTCCTTCGCAAAACATCCACACTATCTAGACCTTCGTGTAGAAAGCTAGATTTCCCGAGTTCAGCTCCCTGAGTTTAATGGTCTCCACCAATATCAATTTCAGTTTTGTGTGGTACTGTACCAAATCCAAAATATAAGTTAGTATAACAAAATCGAATGCATGTGAAAAATGTAAGCCACGAAAAACCGTACACGATACAGTTAGACGTCAACAAACACTTTATCAATGCAAGAGTGAGACGCAAAACTCTCGAAGGCCAAACAAAACGATGTCTCTCATGCCTCGTATAAATACTTTTGCGATGTAAATTGTAGTGGTTCTTTTACAGCCCGTCTAGACGTAACATAATATGTAAGATTTTTCTGTCAGAGAGTGTCAAATTCGCTCTCTGAGAGAATTATTTCACGTGTAGATTCAAATATTAGTATTATAAGATGGATTATGAGACTGTTGTGATGAGATTTCTCTACACAACCATATTATAAGATGAACTGTCAAAAAAATACACACATACGGAAGTTTGTATGTGTGTGTGCTTATATATTTTGGAAATTACTAAAAAACAATATTTTTTGTAAAATTATTTTCTTTTAATGATTGTTTTACATTTAAAAAAATATTTTTAAAAAAATTGTGTTAAAAACGTGCGATTTTTTTTAAATAAAAAGTACATGTTTGTTTATTCTGTGACTGATTGAAAATAATGATATCTTATAGGATTTATTAGAGTACGTGTACCCCTTACTTAAGATTAAACATAATATAAAAAAAACATCTCACAATTTTTTGGTTTTATTAGTCTGGAGACATACCACTAACTATAAGACCAAAATTTTTACAAATATTTTTAAAAGTACAAAAATCAATAGTTTTAAAAATACATGTGGGTCGTAAACATATTTATGCGATTAGCTGTATAATTTTTAACAATTATTAACAAAATTAAAAATATGAAAAAAAAAATTGCAATAAATATCCATTTTTTGCCAATCCACGCATTTTTTAAGCACGCTTATAACAACATCGAAAAGTAAATACAATGGAATCAGTGTACAATGAAATCATATACAACAGTAGTAGGGAAATGGGAAGGCAATAGTTGTTTTTGTTTTTAATGAGTAGTAAGAGCAATTTTAAAGAGCAAATTGTTTGTATGAAATTGAAAACCAATGAATTTGTTTTTGTAATTTTTTCTTGTATGCATTATTAGGAGGAGAAATTGTTTTGCATTTTATGAAATTGAAAACCAATGTATTTATTTTGTATAATAATATATATGTATATAATAATGTTAAAAGTATATACAAACAACTTAACAGGTAAACAATTTTTTATTTTTTTGCACTTGTAATTGTTAAACTGATGACTTGTATAAATAGCGTTTGAGTATTTTTGGTTTATTCGTCTAAATATTTTTATATGGTTATTTTTGTAAGGTGGAAAATAAATTTGAGAATTGTTTTGTTTGTATTTAAAAATATAACCTTGTATAAGTTTTTTGACATTAATGAAGATATATTTTGAAAATTCTGATAACAAATTAAGAGGGAGTATATTTTATTTACATAATTAGTATATAACTCAATATTTCTATATGAAAGTTAATTAACATTTTTCTCTATTTGAAATATTAAAGAGAAATACTCAAAGTATTCAATTTACTTATTTTAATAAAAAGGAGTATTTTTTAAATTTGTATAAAAAGAGGAATCACATCATATTTGTTACCATTGATCTGAGGATTACTTCAAAGTATAGTTAACAGAATTGTAGGTAAGCTATCACTATTGGAAAATGGATTTAAGTTTTCATGTATTTATACACTTTTAATGTTTTTAGATGTATAAAAAAATTATTAAATTGGCTCTTGGTATTATGTGGAGTATACAAAAATTGATGATATTCCCTTACATCAGCCATTCAAAATTTTAAAATTTGAGTGGAAAGAAACACAATATGGATCAAAGTTATCACATATTTAAATAACAATAAATGGTTTTATCTTCCGCAACGATTCGCGAAATTTTTAAACAAGGAAGATCCCTATTTAACGCAATTGAATGATAAAAACTGGACTGTTATTTACAAGGGTCGCCAATCTTCAAATGGGCTTGCAATATTGGAACTTAGTTATAGCTAAAATTTTATAAATAAAACAACTTTTTTTTATTTTTATTTATTTAATAAAAACATATTAAACTTATATAGTGTTTATTATTATTTTATTTACATAATACTTAAAAATTATTCTATATCTAAATTGAGAAGAAGATCCTCGATTTTTTTATATTTCTCTGGAACTGAGTATGCTCTGACCTCCAGATTTAGTAGAAGATTCTCATCTTCCTCCATTAGTTCCTTATATTCCGGAACTAAATTCAATGTTGCCCCTCCTGAAGGAGCTCTGCGCTCCAAATAGTTTGAAAAATCTTTCGCTTTATTTTTATGGAAATTATGATATTTAATAAAATGTCTTTTTTATTCCACTTAAAGGAAAAGGTCTCATTAATACAAAATTCACATGTAAGCTTCTGTTTGTCCACGTTTGAAGTAATTTTTAATTAAAAATGTCAAACCTTTGATCAATATTTAAATATATATTTTTTTCGTTAGTCTGTTGCCTTAATTAAAAGTGATTACACGTTAATTTTTAACAATATGCCATCTTATAAATGTAAATATTGCAAATCAATTTTTGTGGAGAGATGCTTGAAGGGCATGAGATCTTTCATTGTTCGGAATGTTGGAAATGGTTCTCAAAAGAAAAACATCTAAAGCAGCATGAAAGGACTCATGCCAGCACATCCCATGTCAGTGGTAGAAGTGAGCCTTCCACTTCTAATAAATTTACTTGTATTAAAAGTGCTTTCAAAGAAAGAATTCTGACATATCTCTACAGAAACCAAAAAGAGGAAATTCTGCATCCTCAAGAGTTTTTAGAAGATGTAAGCCATGATATTTTTGAAATTTTGGAGAATGCTATAAATAAAAACATAGCATTGAAATACAATTTAGAAGTAGAGTGCGAATACATCAAAATTATAGAAGATGTAATAATGCTAACCACCATAACTCATAGAACAAAAATGTCACTTATAACACTGTGCGGCAAATGGTAGGGGTCAGTGATCGGGAAGGGTTCAAACTACCGGGGAAAGTTATATCGGTAAAAAAGAAGTTATACGTGTCCCGGCGTTTCGCTGGGTCACGTCTAGGAATCGAGATATATTGATTTGAAGTTAGTAACTATCATATACGGGAAATTGTGACCTTTGGTGGTCTTTTTTTGACATAACTCGAGAACCACCAGTCCGATTTTGCTGAAACAAATTATAAATAAATGTATGAAGAAAAAAACTATTTTTTGCCTAAAAAATTGAATTTTTTTATTTTTAATTCATAAAAAATCCAAAACGGTAAAAAAAGTGTCAAGTCCTATTACTTTCACATAACCTTTAAACAAAATGAGTGTCATGAAAATCATGAAAATCGATGGACGCGTTTCGCTTTTATTCACAATTAAGTGAAGTTATCTCATTTTGACAAGAATATTGATTTTATGTTTCAATGAATTTGGATAATATTTATTATATATTATTTATTATAATTATTAACACGTAAAATTAAAAATTATTACAGGTAATTATTAGGTTATTACATAGATACATAGGTTATAAAAATCGATGAACGCAAAACTTATTTTCGTTTGTTTGCGCCCTTTACTTTCTTGCGTGGTGGTTCGCCCACTTGTTCAGAGTCTGTATCGGATGAGGATCTGTCTTCATCTGGAAAAAATCAATTGTTTTTAATTAGTCAGTTAACTTCATTTTTGTGACTTACCCTCGGAGGAAACTCCCATTGTATATTCTTCTTCATCTTCATTGAGTGTGTAGTACAGTTGGAATAGCAATTGTAGTCTTCGATATCCGGTGACTTTGACATTAGGCTTCAAATTGTTGCCTTCTTTCAAAAGCTGTGCAAGTTTTTCTGCTTCACGTTGAGAAAGGTTTAATTCTGCAACAATCTTGTCCATTCTTGCTTGTGATATTGGAATTATTTTGTTCGATGTGCCGGCTTCTGGTGTTGGTTTATAGGTGAAATCCGATTGATCCATTGTTTCAATAGAAAAAGAAGTTTCTCTGTCAGGACTTGGAAGCGGTGGAATTGGTATTTCATCCGAATGCGGTAGAGGTATTTGTGCACTTTTAACAGATATGTAAACTCTTCGTTTAAGGCCTTTACGATTTACTCCACATATTTTGTTTGCGCAAGCGTAACAGTTGTCGGAATTGTGCTTTCCTGGATCAGTCCAAATCATTGGTACACAAAAACGAAGTGAACTGCGTTTCCCTTGGATCCACATGTTAAGACCATTGTAGCAAGTTTTACAAATTTTGTCTGGGACCCACGAAACGCCGCGAATTATTTCGCAATCAAAATAAAGTTTAAAAGCGCGCTCCACTTGCTCAGTGAGTAATGCAGCATTTGTTGAAAAAGCTCTTTTGCCACAAACGTAACAAAATAAATTGATATTTTCTGGACAATTTGCACTCATTTCGGTTTTATACTTTTATTACTTTTTCGTCACTTTAAAAAAACCGTACTATACGCGTTCGGAGACACTTGTTGAATGACAAAAATCGATCAGTGAACACCTATAAATACTACGTAAGTTTCAATATTTTACTGAGAGGTACTTATGAATTCGCGCATCTTTTAAGGGTGGCTATAAACCTGATTCGTGTGCGTTTTAAATTTTTCGAAACGTTCTAAAACATGACCACTCATAAATGTGGGTACAATTTGTGTAAAAAAATCATGCAGGTAGCCAACGGAAAAAACCCAAGTAATTAAAAAAGTGCACTTTCCTTTTTTCCTTTTAATTGTCCACGCACATTTACGACCGTTTTTTAGTTTGTTACCGCTACCATAAAAATCAAATAACCTTTTGTTTATTACTTTTTTTTTTAATTCTGACAATCATAAAAAAAAGTCATCAATGTTTTTTTCCAAGGAATTTTGAGCATATCTCCTTCAAATTTTTGAAATTCATACCTTCACTTAATTGTGAATAAAAGCGAAACGCGTCCATCGATTTTCATGAGCTATGTCTCATTTTGTTTAAAGGTTATGTGACTTTACGTGAAAGTAATAGGACTTGACACTTTTTTACCGTTTTGGATTTTTTATGAATTAAAAATATTGTTACGATATTGTACTTGAATTCAAATGTAACGGTTTTAACGGCTGGTTTAAATCTTTCTCAATGCTTCCAGACATTTCCGTTTATGTTAACAGCATTTATCATATCTGTAAAAATTATTAACATAGTTCTAAACATACAACATTGAATAAAAAGCTTTCACCATTGTTTTTAAGTGTGGCAGCACTAAGTGCTTATGCTGCTGGCACTATCATCAAAAGCTAGTTTGGCAGCACTAAGTGTTTATGCTGCTGGCACTATCATCAAAAGCTAGTTTGGCAGCACTAAGTGTTTATGCTAATGGCATTACCTACAAAAACTCTAGATTGTCCGTTAACATTGTAGAAAGAAATAGAGCTCTCAAGAAACATCTAGTAGGCAATACAGTGTATATAAATTGGCCGTGAGAACACCATTGAGTCAGTCTGGTTTGAAGCGTCGTTAAGTAAAGACATATTAACTGCCTTGGCTGTATAATCTTGTACATTATTAAAGTGTGCTGTATAAAGAGTGTAATTTAAGTGTGTGTGTATTAAAACACAAAGTGACTTATAAACTGTATTGTTGTACATTTTTTTAAATAAAATAAAGTGTCGTTACAATTTTTAAACTACTGAACTGCTGTTATTTTTGTAATCAAAGTACAAGTTTATTTAAAGGAAATAAACGACCGTTTTTAAAAGGTAAAAACGTAACAATATAAAAAATTCAATTTTTTAGGCAAAAAATAGTTTTTTCTTCATACATTTATTTATAACTGCGAAACTGTTGCTTATGTAGCGAAACGTTGTATGAACAGATTAAAGGAATTGTAATTCCTAATTTTTTTAAATTTGTTTCAGCAAAATCGGACTGGTGGTTCTCGAGTTATGTCAAAAAAAAAAAAAAAGACCACCAAAGGTCACAATTTCTCTTATATGATAGTTACTAACTTCAAATCGATATATCTCGATTCCTAGACTTGACCCAGCGAAACTCAGGGTCACGTATAACTTCTTTTTTACCGATATAACATTTCCCGTTGATTTCATCACATCCCGATTTTGACTGTCGCATAGTGTAGCCATAAGTGATAGTATTGAAGAATCTTTGAGAGCACAATTCACTTATATATGTAAAAAAAATGTCCGCATTCCAGGACAGGGATAGTGAATGGTCGCTAATACAAATGAAGCATTTGGAAATAAATATAAATAAGGCTTTATTCATTAGAGGCTCCAAATATATAGCATTACCACATTGGATTTGTAAATATTCAAATATACGAGAAGAAAATATGTATGGAAAATCAACTGTTAAATTTTGAAAAACTAAAATTTCCAATGAAATTAAAAGATATAAAGATATTTGAAACTAAGAATGAAAACATTAGCATTAATGTATTTGGCTGCGAAGGTAATACTATAGTTGGACCATATTACCTCACATCTGCGGTAAAGAATCATCACATAAATTTTCTTCTTCTTATGGACGAAGAATGGTGTCACAACTTTTTTATTATAGATATCGGAAGGTAATTTAAATAAAAAATTAACTACATATTTTATAAATTAAATTATTATTATTCAAATATTTCAGATTAGTAAGATCAAGTTTAACATTCCACCAAGGACGAGTTTACATTTGTAATGTATGTCTTCAGTACTCTCCACATGAGAAGATAATGCAAGACCATTATCTTAACTGCAAAAAAGTGGTACCGAAAATGCCAGAGGGTGATGATAACATTCTATATTTAAAAAACTATCAGAAGCAGTTAGATGTGCCTTTCGTTGTATATGCTGATTTTGAGACATATTTGGAAAAAAATTGATAACGAGCAAGTAAATATACAAAAACATATAGCTTGTGCCTTTGGTTATTATATTAAGTGTAGTTTTAATGATAACTTAGATAAGTTTAATATTAATTTTGGTAATGATGCTCCTACTATATTAATAGAAAATTTAATTAATGTTGCAAAAGAAATTTACGGAAACTATTTAAATAAGGTCGTACCAATGACAGCACTCTCCAATGACGGAACAATTTTGTATAATCTCTCAACAATTTGTCACATATGTAAAAAATTTTAGGAGCAGACAAAGTACGGAATCATTGTCATTTAACTGGCAAATAGCTCATGTAATATTAATTATAAAATAGCCAAATTCATACCAGTATTCTTTCATAATTTTTCCTCTTATGATTGTCACTTATTTATGAAAGAACTTTCGCAATAAAAAGTTAATTCCTCTTAATTAAGAACTATATATATCGTTATCAAAGTTAATAGCAGTTGAAGAAAATCAGAGATTCCAAATTCAGTTTTTGGAATCTTTTCGTTTTATGTCCTCCAGCTTAGAATTTTTAGCCAAAAATTTAAATGACAGTGATTTTCAAATTCTAAATAAAACTTACAATCAAAAACAACAATTTTATTTACTAAGAAGAAAAGGAGTATTTCCTTATTCCTATATTGATTCGACGGAGCGCTTTAATGAAACCAATCTTCCTGCTAAAGAAAAATTTTATAATATTTTAAATAATTCACATTGTACTGAAGAAGCTTATGATCATGCTAAATCGGTTTGGACAACTTTTAAATATAATAACTTGTTAGATTACACTAAATTATATTTAAAAACAGATGTTCTCCTCTTAACAGATATTTTTCAAAATTTTAGAAGTATTTGAAGAAGTATATACAAACCTGACCCATGCCAATATTATACTGCTCCAGGTTTATCGTGGGATGCAATGTTAAGAATAACTAATATAAGGTTAGAACTTCTAAGTGAGGTCAAACAAGACGGTATTAGAGGAGGATTAGTACAATGTTCAAAGAGATATTCTTGAGCAAATAATAAATATTTAGAAGACTTTGATAGTAGTAATCTTTCAGAATATATAATTTATCTAGATGCTAACAATTTGTATGGTTGGGCCATGTCAGAATATCTCCCATATGGAGAATTCGAGTGGATTTATGATAAAGCGGCTTTAAAAGTTATTGATGTAACTACCATGTCGGACATATCTGATATTGGATATTTTTTGGAGATAGATTTAGAATATCCACACTATTTACATGAATTTCATAATGATTTGCCCTTTTGCCCAGAAAATAAATAACACCAAAAACAAATTTTTAAACAATGCACAGTGGGACAGAATAGAAATTTTTTGGAAATAAATCTGTAACTTCTGATCGGATGGTTGGATTTACATGAAATTTTGGTATAGGAGTAGCAGAGGAGTGTGCAATGTTATGTTTGGAAGGGGGGACAACAATCCCCCTAGGAGCGGAGCTAAGGGGGCTCAAAGTTAGGTACCTCTGACATAAAAAATCTTTAATCACTTATCAAATTTTTGTTTCTCGTCCGATTTCAAATATTTTTATATATTGTTGTAGGCCCTGATAAGACCTATAAAAAACATGCTTACATGTCCTATTTATCTCTTAAAGTTTTCGAGTTGTTTGAATTTTTAAGCATCATAATTTTGCATGTTCTTGGTCCAGTTTTTTTCATATATATCCTAGTATTTCCGACCGATTTTACTAGTTTTTTTTTCTTAACTAGTTAAAGAACAAAATTATCTATAAAATAGAATAAAAAAAATTTTAAGTCGATATCTTTACCGAGTCAAAAAATAAACGATTTTGAATTTGAAAATTGCAATCTAAAAATTTTGAAAATTTTTATCTAAAATAAAATTTTCTTTAGCAACATATAATAATTTTGAACTTTTCTGAAAGGTAATTTCACAGAGATGACTTTAAGATAAAAAACAAGCCCAACTCAATTGGTCATGGTACACACCCTCCCGAATTCGACCCATTTTATATGAAAGTTTTGATTTTAGACCATATTTTCTCAAATCCCAAAGCATGAATCGACAAGCGGAATATACTTTAAGAATCTTCAATATGTTGTTAAAAGTTTTAAATCAAAATCTACGAGACTTCGGAAAAATGTGGATTCTGTAGAAAAGGTAAAAAAATCCCATTTTTGGGAATTTTCATTAGTTTTTTTGGGAATTCAGGAAAACCCTACCCCTGATTGAAATTTGGTTAACGCGATTTATTTATATTAATAAGATCCACATTTGTTTTTACACCTGAACGGGATTAAATTAGTTAAAAAAAATAAGTCATTAGACATAGGAAAAGAAATTTTGGAGGAAATGGGAACAAAACCTGTGAAATATATTCTATTTAATCAAGGGAGAAAAATTATGAATAATATTAAAGATGCTACTGCAGAAAGGTAAAGGGAAGCATATATGTAAAACTAAAACGCTTAAAATGAAAACCGCATAATAAATCTAAACGTTGTAGAGGAAATTACTTCAAATGTCGGGAGTTATAGAATACATGAAAAGTGAATTGGTTTTATTTGAATCTACCCCAATTCAAACTAGTGTAATTAAAACAGAAGAAATATGTTATAATCCAATTGCTTCATTGGACAACTCTAGAACAATTGAATTTGTATCATTAGGAAATTGTGAAACATATAGAGATCTTAATAGTATTTATCTCAGACTAGTGCTTGAATTCAAAGGAACTGGAGGCGTTGTTAATAACTTGTTGCATTCTATATTTAGGAATTGTACAGTTCATTTTAACAATAAAAGTGTATCTCAACCTGACAACAACTATCATTATAGAGATCTACCCATCTTGAATCGTGTGGTTGGGCTACTGATGTGAATAATTCATTAATTGATAAAGAAAATCCCGGTTTAGATAAAAGAAAAAAATTATTTAAGGATGGGAAAAAGGTAGAGATGTATTTAATCAACAAAAGTACTTGCTTATTAATGTTGATCTTAAGGTTACATTAAATTTGGAGAAACCAGAATTTTATATTTTAGGAAGTGGGGATAAAAATGAGTCTCATCTAAGAATACATAAAGCTAATTATATATAAATCATCTTACTATAAATAGTAGTATATTAATGGCACATCATAACGTATTACAAAGCAAAAATGCAATTTACCCATTGTTAGGTCACCCTATAATACTCATTAATATGTTGTTAAATTCATTGTTTTATTTTATATTTATTTCTATTTTATTTTGCGTTTTTTTATTGTATTTAAATTATTCATATTTTTGAGCCACTCATCCCACTGTAATTTGATGTAAATTTTGTTTCTATGGTCCACTTATTTTGGTTATTAACCGTTAGGTTATATTTTATTTCTTATTTTGTTTTGTATTACCATCTCATAATGTGTTGTAGTAAACAAAAATTCAATATCGGTACATATTTTATTTATTGTTTTGTTTTTTGCACATATGTACATTACTTTACTAGTGGTGAATTTCTTTTATTTGTCTCTCAACATAGAATAACAACAACAACACAGTAGCCCTTATTCATTTAGTTATTATGATCGTATGTTTAGTTAGTTAAAGAATTTTGTAAATAAAGAATTTATTGTTATAGTTGAAGTCGAACAAGCATCTTGTCTTGTCATTTCTTTTCGCGGTTCACGGTCGCAAATCCTTTTAGTAAAGTAAATTATTTTACAATTACTCGGCCCAACGAACATTTCAGTGGCAATATAGATAACAAATCAAAAAACTGATTTGCTCTATATTGCTGCCGATAAGGAAAAAGCTCCTTATCGTACATTTTGGCGCCCAACGTGGGGCACGAGTAAATTAAACTTTTTTTCTTAATTTTTTCGTTGTGCAGTCCGTGGAAAATTCTAAAGACTTTTCGTTGGAAATCGTTTTCGTTAACCAAACGTGTGCAGTGCTTAAAAAAAAGAACAAATATCGTGTCGCCATTTTACAATAAAAATTTATTTGGACACTTTGTGGTTCATTTTTCATAAAAGAAATTGTGTTTGTGTTAAAAAAAATACGATGTCGATGGAAGAAATGAAGCAGCAACGGGCTAATACGAAGAAAAGTATTACCCGTATTAAGAACCAAATTGAAGCCAATGGAAGGGGTGAAGGTAGGACACTCTCATCAGCTGAATTAAAGTGCCGATTGGGGATTTTGGAGTCATATTTTAAACAAATATTAACGTATCAAACCCAAATTGAAAAATATGACCCAGACGACAACGGTAGGCCCGAAATTGAAGATTTGTACATCGCAGCTAAAATGAATATACAAATGCAGCTTGGTGAGGATGTGCATAACACAACGATGTCGGATTCTACAATTTGTTTCCCTGTTGCCAACCATAAATTGCTCCAGCTCAAATTGCCCACATTTAGTGGTAAGTACAGTGAGTACAAAAATTTTATAACGTCGTTTAATCAAGTTGTTGATCGTGAATATGGACTATCGAATATTGAAAAATTTAACCATTTGCTCAACTGCCTTTATGGCCAAGCACTGGAAACGGTCAAGGCATTCCAAATTACAAATGAAAATTACCCTAAAGCAATAGAAAGGCTCCAAAATCGTTACGACAATAACTCGCTCATTTTTATGGAAAAAATAACCACACTTTTTGAACTACCAGCTATGTCCAAATACAATAGTGCACAATTACGTAGCCTCGCTGATAATGTTGTCGATTTAAAACTACAACGTTTGTGGGAAATCGAAGAAGTTGAATCTGGTCCAACTGTTTTGACTCCAGAGGAAGTTGATTGTGAAACCTTTTTTAATAATACAGTTCATCGTGAAGCTTCTGGTAGGATTGTTGTTAAATTGCCCTTCAAAGAATCCTCTGAAAATTTAGGACTCTCTCGAAATATGGCTCTTAAAAGATTTGCATCTCAGGAGAGAAGGTTTGCTCGAGACAACAACCTCAAATCACAATATGTCGCTTTTATGAAGGAATATGAAGATTGTGAACGACATTCTTATGGTTGGTCCAACTATTCAAGATGAGTTGTACAAAATTCTATTTCGTTTTCGCCTTCATCGCTACGCCATCACAACTGATATAGTCAAAATGTATCGCCAGGTCCTCATTGACTTTCATGATCGTAAATTTCAATACATTTTGTGGAGAAATTCAGAGGAAAAAGAAATTCGTACATATCAGCTAAATACAGTTACCTATGGAATGTCAGCTGCCCCTTATCTCGCTATCAAGAGTCTTCATTATCTTGCAGATCAGTATAAGGACCAATATGAACTTAGCGCAAAGATCATAAAGTCTTCATTTTATGTTGATGATTTCCTAAGTGGGTCGGGACAATAGAAGAATTGGCTCAAATTAAGCAGGAGGTAAATGAAATTCTAAGTAAAGGTTGTTTTCAATTAGATAAATGGCACTCAAACCATAAAGATTTTCAAGATGATAAAACTACCAAAAGTTTGAATATTGATGACTCTGCTGTTACTAGTGCTATTGGTATTACATGGCATCAACAAAAAGATATTTTCCTATTTTCTTTTTCGCCTAAAGGTCAAATGGAGGAAAAAATTACCAAACGAACAATTTTGTCACTCTCGTCATCTCTTTTCGATCCCCTAGGACTCTTGGCACCGCTTATTATAAAGTCAAAGATCATCATGCAAGAATTATGGATTCTTAAAATTGGTTGGGATGAATCTATACCTCAAGAACTATACTCAGCCAGGAAATCTTTTGTCTCAGATCTCAATTTATTATCTTGGCTTAAAATTCCTCGTTTTTGTCTTGCTCCTAATTCTCAATTAATTCAACTTCACGGCTTTTATGACTCTTCAATTCGCGCTTATGGTTGCTGTTTCTATTTTCGAGTAAAAACTTCTTCAGGAAATGTATCTGTTCGTCTTTTTACTGCTAAATCTCGTGTCGCTCCAACAAAAAGAAAATCATTGCCTAAATTAGAATTATGCAGCGCACAACTTATGGCAAAATTATACTCTAAAATCAAAAATCTTTTCGCAATACCAAATCTTGAAGTTTTTCTCTGGACAGATTCTCAACTAGTTCTTCATTGGCTCAAGCAGCATTCTTTAACATTATCCGTTTTTGTTGGCAACAGGGTATCAGAAATTCAGGACCTTACTAATGCTTGTAGTTGGCGACATGTCCCAACTCATTTCAATCCTGCTGATATTGTTTCTCGAGGTTCAACTGTTCAAGAACTTTCCTCATCTATATGGTTCAATGGACCAGCATTTCTCCTGCTCAGTGGCCTCCAAATAAATTGGATAAATTACCCGAAGAAAATCAATGAGAAATCGATAGAGAAAAACGTAAAACTACAATGTGCCTTGAAGTAAAATCTAATTACATTTTGGATTCGATTGCAAGATATAGTTCATATTTAAAAATCATTCGTATTGTCGCCTGGATGCTTCGTTTTGCTTATAAACCAAAAACAATTTTTTTTGTTCTTATTCTTTGCAGCCCCAAGAATTAGAAAATGCCTTATTTCGTATTGTCTTTAAAGCCAAGAAACTCCATTTTCAAGAGGATATAAATCGTGCTCTAAAGAAAAAGGATCCTCAAGGCGCTCTAAAGTGTCTCAACCCTTTCCTTGATTCCTCACATGGCTTCAATTTGCTCAAAGTTGGTGGTCGCTTTGACTTAGCATCAATCTCTGAAGGTCAAAAGCATCCTATAATTCTGCCCAGTAAAAATCACTTTGCGCGCTGTTATGTACGCCATCTACATATTAGTAACTATCACGCTGGACCTAAGGCTCTAATGTCGTTAATTCGCCAGAAATTTTGGATCAACTCAAGAAATCTATCATCTAGCATCGTCAATTCGTGCCCACAATGCATTCGTTATCGCCCAAAATGGGAAATTTACCCGTAGAGCATCTTAACCCTTCAAGGCCCTTCGCCAGATGTGCAGTTGATTTTTGTGGTCCAGTTAACACTTACTTCCGCATCAGAGGAAAGGTCCCATATAAAACCTATATTGCTGTTTTTGTCTGCCTCGCAACTAAAGCAGTGCACATTGAAGTTGTATCAGACTTATCAACTGACGCCTTTATTGCCGCTCTGAAAAGGTCGATTGAACGAAGAGGTTTGCCCACAGATATATTCTGTGATAATGCCACCAATTTCGTTGGTGCAAATTCTAAGTTGGTTCAATTAAAATCGTTCCTTTTTGATCCAAAGAACTCAAATTTTATTGCAAATTATTGCTCAAATCAATTTATAAATTTTCGCTTTATTCCCCCTAGGGCACCACATTTTGGCGGATTGTGGGAGGCGGCCGTAAAATCTGCAAAGGGCCACTTACCTAAAACCCTGGCTAACACTAGGCTTATATACGAAGAGCTGACAACTGCGATGATTGAGATAGAGGCTATTTTAAATTCAAGACCAATATCACCCCTGTCTTCCGATCCAAGTGATTTTGAAGCCCTTACACCTGGCCACTTTCTAATTGGCGCTCCCCTACGTAGTTTGCCAGAACGTGATGTCCCTACAAAAGAAATAAATAACCTTGAGTATTGGGCCCGGATAAGCGCTATCAAACAACATTTTTGGAAAAAATGGTCCCACGATTATATTAACGAACTGCAGACTCGCAATAAATGGACTACCTCCAACAACAACGTCATCAATGGATCTATAGTAATTGTTCATGAGAATAATCTACATCCACAAAAATGGCTCATGGGCAAAATCATCAATACTGTGCTTGGAAGAGATAATCGTGTTCGAGTGGTTGACATTAAAACAATAAAAGGAGTTATACGTTGCCCCATCCACAGACTTGCTCTACTTTGTTCATCTTGAAAGTATCCTTTCAATGGGGCCGGTATGTTAGGTCACCGTATAATACTCATTAATATGTTGTTAAATTCATTGTTTTATTTTATATTTATTTCTATTTTATTTTGCATTTTTTTATTGTATTTAAATTATTCATATTTTTGAGCCACTCATCCCACTGTAATTTGATGTAAATTTTGTTTCTATGGTCCACTATAACTTATTTTGGTTATTAACCGTTATGTTATATTTTATTTCTTATTTTGTTTTGTATTACCATCTCATAATGTGTTGTAAACAAAAATTCAATATCGGTACATATTTTATTTATTGTTTTGTTTTTTGCACATATGTACATTACTAGTGGTGAATTTCTTTTATTTGTCTCTCAACATAGAATAACAACAACAACATAGTAGCTCTTATTCATTTAGTTATGATCGTATGTTTAGTTAGTTAAAGAATTTTGTAAATAAAGAATTTATTGTTATAGTTGAAGTCGAACAAGCATCTTGTCTTGTCATTTCTTTTCGCGGTTTACGGTCGCAAATCCATTTAGTAAAGTAAATTATTTTACAATTACTCGGCCCAACGAACATTTCAGTGGCAATATAGATAACAAATCAAAAAATTGATTTGCTCTATATTGCTGCCGATAAGGAAAAAACTCCTTATCGTACACCCATATAAGAGATTAGAAATTAAGACCTTCACTATACATCCAGAAAACCATTCATTATCTCTAGATAATTTTATACTTCAACAATTACCAAATTTCTTAATTTTTGGAATGGTATCTAACAAAGCTTATACTGGAGATAGAAAAGGAAATCCATGCAACTTTCAACATTTTAATTTACAAAGATTTAATTTGGTTGTTAATGGAGTACAATTTCCAGCTCAGCTAATAGAATTTAACTACAACAATGGAGGAATATTAAGCACTCGTGGTTATCAAACCCTATTTAAGGTACCGGAATCCATCATTTTGATAAATGTCATCAAATTGCAAAGGAACTTTTTGATATCGGATTTTTTTTTACTAGCTTTTGATTTAACACCAGATCATAATAATAATTCTAATTGTGGAAATTTAATAAAGCAAGGAACTATTCAAATAGAAGGGCGTTTTGGGAAACCAAGTACCAAGGCAATTGCCTGCTTAGTATATTGTGCATTTCACAGTATAAAAGAAATTGATGAGTATCGCACTATAATTCAAACGCTATGAACTCAATAAATATTATAAATACTTTAAATTCAACTAATTTATACAAAAAATAATTATTACAAAACTATTATTTTACATAGCCAACACTGATCCATGTTATAAGCCTGAACAGCATTGGGTCGATTTTTATTTCCCTGAAAATAAACCAGCAGAATTTTTTTGCTTTGCAGGTCAACCTCCAATAAAACCATTTATTTCATTTCTAAACCGAAATTCTAAAACATTTTTCTACAATAAAATGCGAATTCAAAGTGAATCATCGATGTTTTGTGGTGTTTATTGTTGCATTTTTATTTATTTAAGATGTAAAAATTTAACTTTTAATAAAATGTTAAATATTTTTAGTTATTTTAATTTACATGAAAATGATATGTTAGTTTTAAGTTTATTTAAATACTTTTATTTGTTTTTATAGACAATAAAAAAACAATAAGAAAAATATATATTATTTTGTTTTTATTCCAAGTTCTGTTTTCACATCTAGTGAAACTTCCAGTAGAATTTTATCACGACTATCATGAAATGCGGGGAATAATGCAATGTCTCTAGTCGGTGGTATTAAGATTTCTTGAATTTCAATTTGACCCTTGCTTGAAGTATAATTTGGTCTAATTTTAGTGTTGGATGTATCCATTATTCTGAATATGTTATTCTTGATAGATAGTCAATTATTTACTAAAATTATTTCTAAAATTCAAAATTTACAAGACCCTTGCCAAGTTCAAAATCGTAAGAAGTTTTTATAAAGAAAAAAAAAAAAAAAAAAAACAAAAAAAAAAATTGTTTAATGTTGTATTGTTTTTATTTCTTTTCTTTTTTTACTTTAAAATTAACATATTTGAAATTAAAAATATTTTCCCTATTTACTTATTTTAGACGTTTAGATAATAAATAATATCTTTTCATAAAATCCTCTATTTTGCTTATAAGTTGTTTATGTTGTATATGTGACATCTTTATTATAAAGCTTTCTTTTTACAATTAGTTAGTTTTTAAAAACAATGATACTTATATAATAATTAACTAATTTCCTTTATTAAAAATTTTTGGAATTTTACTATTTTCCCAACTGAAATATGGTTGAGAATTTGGGATGAAAAACTCTCCCACTTCGTCTTCTCCAGCAGAGTTTTCACTAACTACCTCTTCCAATTCCAAAACATATAAATCATTATCTAACTTCCTCCTTAAAGTAAATTGTTCATTATTAACTCCATCTATTACTTTATCTTCCAAATTATTATATCGTTTGGAAGATATAACATTCCCTCTTCAAGCTCTGCCATCACCACATTTCCATATTTATTCTTATGGCGAAATATACTTAATACCTTATATGGTTTTGATGGTAGTAAATACTTTGCTGCTAGATATGATTTTGTTTTTAATTTATTGAAAGCCGCAACAATATCAGCATTTGTAATTTTATTCGATTCCATTTTTTGTTCCGCCTGTTAAAAAGTTATTAAATGATTAAAATAATTTTACTTCAGACATTTATATTTATATCTAATCTAATTTATCTCCAAAGAAAGAGTAATTTGGGTATATCTCTTAATATTTCAAATTGAGAAAATATTATAAATGCATATATATTGAGTCATAAACTAATTTTAATTTTATATGTGAAAAATGTTTACTGTGAATAACAAATACTCCCTCTTAATTTGTTATTAGAATATTCAAAATTAATCATGACCATACTCAACAATATAAAATATATCTTCATTAATGTCAAAAACCTTACACAAGGTTATATTTTTCCATATAAACAAAACAATTCTCAAATTTATTTTCCACCTTACAAAAACAAAAGTAACCATATAAAAATATGTAGATGAATAAACCAAAAATACTCAAACGCTATTTATACAAGTCATCAGTTTTTAATTTCATCATAATTAAAAGTGCAAAAAAATTAAAAATTGTCTCGCTGTTAAATTGTTTGTATGTATTTTTAACATAATTATATACATACATATTATTATAAAAAATAAATACATTGGTTTTCAATTTCATAAAATGCAAAACAATTTTTCATCCTATTAATGCATATATAAGAAAAAATTACAAAAACAAATTCATTGGTTTTCAATTACATACAAGCAATTTGCTATTTAAAATTGCTCTTACTCCTCATTAAAAACAAAAACAACTATTGCCTTCCCATATCCCTTCTACTTACAGCATATTCACACAACTCATATTGGCACTGTACTGTGTTTTAAGTTTACGCAGTATGGTATTGTGGATAATAATCATTCATTCATTTCATAATGCGACAAGCACAAGCTGAACTAACTGTTTGGTCGATGAATGTTTTTATTATTCATCTTTTGTTATTCATGCAGTTCTTTAATATAGGCGGTACATAAAACTTGCTGACCAGTGGCATTTGTCGAATATAAATTGACTGGCTTTTGTTTTGTGTCGTCGGCGAGTAATTTGAAGATGACATGTAGTTGATTTATACCAGTATGTTTACAAATTAAAAAAGTACGTTGTGAAAGAAACTAAATCGTGTAGCAATGTGATCACTGCCGTTGTCGATTTTGCAGCGTAAATTTTCCCTCAGTGTATATATTGTGGAATTTCTTGACAATTTGTAATTCTTGCGAATAAACCGAGAAATGCATTTTTCATTATTACATTTGTTTAAATAAATTAAAGCTGCAGTACAAACCGAACTGGTCGATTTTGAACTTTATCTTGCGAAATATTAATTAAATGTTATATTATTAGATTATTGCAAACAATATTTTTAACTGGGATTGAAAAAATGTATGCAATCATTGCACAGATCTATTGTACGTGAGAAAAATTAAAAATATATAAATCAGGTCTGCGTAAGAAAAAATCCGTGCATTTTTTAAGGTTTATAACTTTTATTACACTTGAAAAAATTAGTAACATTAACTAGTTTACATTTGTTATTATTTTCTGTATTTATGCGCTAAATTTTGTTGTAATAGCATAACTAGTTTTTCCTAAAATTAAAATTTCACAAAATTCATGCAAACGCATAATTCAAATTTATAACCAATATAAAGCAATTGCTACGAGTGCTGGTGAGTTGAGAAATTGAGGTCTTTGAGCCATAAAATAACTGATAACTGAAGGAAAAGTTGATTTACAGACTGTAGGATCACAGACAAAATAATACGTATTTTGAGAGAAAATCTCTGCATCTCTGGATGAAATGCGCATCATTTATTAAATTGCTCTGTATCTTTTATCAGAAACGTATAAAAAAGGTAGTCTGAAGATCCACAAAGTTAAAAAATTCCTAATAGAAACGCTAGAAAAAATACGTCTTTCAACATCCTGGTCATGAATTCTATATCACAGATATTATGGAAATGTAGCAGATAAATATTGTGTAAAATAATTAAAATTGTCAACAAATTTTGTTTTTTGAAATGACACTTTTAACAGAGAAATTTACGCAAATGAGTGCTCTTAGAATCTTAGAGATTCTTTTCTATCATTAGAAAGCATCGCATCTCATCATTACAACAAAAAAGTAGTTGAATGGTATCAAACAAATGGTGCTGCTATGCTGTCAAAAATGATCGATTTCAAATTAATTTATTAAACAAAATAAAATTACAGAGTTCATGTGGAAAATAAGATAAAAATAAATAAAGAAACTGTGTACAACACGTCCATCTTGTACGAATTCTTAGCGACGATTGACTTCTCTTTTGAAGTTGACAACTCGGCCTCTCCTGACTTCCAGTCCTGCTAGACGGTTTCTAGGCACACCAAGTTTTCAGTTTTCTTTGTATTATAGGCAGATCAGGTAGATCCTCTATGGTGTGCCGATCATTTTCCAAAAATATAAATATAAAGGCCCGTATGACGACATACTGGCCTTTATTATCTATATCTTATATCTTAACCGATTTAAAAGATCTTTATATGAGTAGATTCTGCTAGATGAGATCTAGGTTATCTCTTTTATTTTAAGAGATATTGGGCTTCAAACGTTAACATTTTTATTTTTTGACCTACCTTGGAGAAGTCTTTTCGCTATAGCAGGTTCAAATTTCAACCAATTTTTTTGAAATAGCTTTTATTTTATTAACAAAAAAATAACAAAATTCTGTAAAAAAATTAAATAAAAAAACGAGAAAGAAAGATATAGTCGGTCAAGACCTACATCACTTATTTTACACCTGTGGCCAATTTTACTAAATGAAAAATAAAATATACAAATACATAATAATGCGTTGATACTAACATCTAGATGATTCTATGCTCTTTAGGGCGATTCCTTGAACTGGGAGCTGTGGTAAATTATGGACTGATTCTCATAAAATTTGGCAATGTTGTTTCTACTTATTTGTGTCGAATATTAACTTGATACTATGCATGTTAAAGTGATTTTCGGAAGAGGGTTTTATTTTCAATTGTGGACTGATATTAATAAAATTTGGTACAAGGATTGATACTTGAACAGAATATATTTGCACCGAATTTCATTAAAATATTCTTATTTTTAAGGCATTTTTCATTAACTCTATTCATGGGGCTAGGTGAAATAATGGATCAATCGCAACCAATTTCAATAGCCTTCGTCATGGAATCATAAAAGGCTCACGTGTGTTTTAATGTGTTTTTAAGTTTTTGGTAATAGAAATTTTTACTCCCCGATATCAGTTGGGAAGATATAGCAAAAAAAAGTAAAAATCCCATTTACGGAAATTTTTGAGTTTTTTTTTGGAATTTGTGGGATTTTTCTTAACAAATATAAAAACTGACTATAGCTCCAAATTAAGCATCAAAAAATCTATCTAGGTGCAAATTTTCATTTAAAAATATTTACTAACAAAAATTTTATTCCAAAATTAAAAGTGAATAATATGCACAAAAATAACATTCGAAAAAAGTATGCAACTAATTTTTTATTATAAATAATATACATATTTGAAAAGAAGATATAGTTTGCTATCCACTGATGCGTCAAAATTACTTATCGAAATATTACACCTCTTAGTAAATATTACTCGTCTGGTTAAGTTCTTCACCTGTCATCTACATGTATTAAAAATATAGTATTTTTAGTACATGTAAATTACAGATAACTTCAAAGAAGTACTTTTTACCTATGGTATTAGTGTTATAAGTATTAGATATGAGTAAAATATATGAATAATTAAAAAAGATAAAGATTTTTTTTGTAAAATATTTGTTTTTTGTAACAATATTTACTTATTAATCAACATAGTAATGTATACCTAAAAGTTTAGGTAAATCATTATAGTAGCTTAATTCAGTAAAATAATCGGATTCACAGTAACCCATAGCTAAAAGATAAAATAAATTTTTATACTCATATATGTTTTCATGTTACAAATCCATGTAGCAAATTCAACGTTTTTTCATAGATGTTAAGACTGGATCAAATGATAGTATAAGATATCTTCATTTTGAGACTGTCTGGAACATTTTTTTGAGCTGAATTGGTGAACATCTTTCAAATTCCGATTTCTCGATTCTTCTGCAAGTTCTCCTAGGGGAAGTATGTTATGCTGATTTATCATTTCTACATGACATAATATCTTATGTACAGTTGGTGACAATAATTTTCAAGGATATAATTTTATAACTAATTTGGAAATTTCATCGGAATACTCGCCAAATTTCTTTGAAATAACTTTATGTTTACTATATATTGCCATTAAAATTATATTGACACTTCGCAATAAATCCTTATCAATTCCTGTGATTTGTGAGGTGGTTTCATAATATTTGAAGAACGCCGAGCTGTATTCTCATCGCTCCTACTCCCGTATCCTACGAGTGGTTTATCAATGTTTAGTCCAGTTTGCTGTTTAAATTCCAATTGATTTTTCAGTTCCTCATTTATATTTCCTAATTTACTTTCGTTTCCTAGTATGCTTTTATATTTCAAATCATATGCCAGATGTAGAAAGTATTCCAAAAACCTTACACGGGCATGCAAAGGATATATTCCGAATTTAATAACATCCTAATTGACATTTCTTATTTCTTAATATATTCGAAAATTCTGGTCTTTGTTCTCCACTAGAGGATGTGCCTGTTATGGCGTTGCTGACTTCCATCAATCATTGTAAGTTTCATATCGAACGATATGTTCTGCTATTTCAATTGAAACCGGTTCCGGGCTTCTAATCTCCGTTTCAATACTTCTTATTAATTCCTGTATTGTAGCTATTGATTCCTTTGTATATTCAAAGGAAATTGGTCCACAAAAGTACTTTGATCCAGGTTTTGAATTTATACTAACGTCCTCAAAACTGGTTGATCGGGAATCGCTGTTAGCATATTTCCGAATTCTTAATGGAACCAATGATGACATAAATACACTTTTATGGTCTTTAGATTCTTCTCTTATTTGCTTATATTCCGAAAGCGATGATAAGCCATGACATCCCCATTTGCAGATTAATTGCAGTTCGGAAGCGCTTACTTTTTTAATATGCTCAGCGGAAATGATGCTGTATTTTCAAGTAGTGCAGAAACTCCATTTCTGGCTTTTCCCATCAGTAATTTCAATAGGAGATAATATACTGCTCTTCTTTTTTATGTAATGCTCTATAGGATGGTAAAACGTCCACACCTTTTTCTAGAAGTGCTCTTCTTAAAGTTATAAAATTCTGATGGCTAAGTTTCGGTTATAACATAAGGGTTATAGCTTCTTCTTCGGTAAAAACTGATGATGATGTTGGTGTAAGTAAGCTCTTTACAATTCTTCTAAGGCGTTTTGGTGATGCACTTGGAAGAATATAAGCGATTTTTAAAGCTATAAAAGGTTGTTTTTTTTACATAGCTTTAAATGTGTCGGAAATTTCTTCAGTAGACATTGTGCAAAGTATTGCAGACAATCGCTGTTTCTTGGATTTTTGGCACAATTCTCCGTATTGCTACAAGGAGCACCAAAAGCAGACGAACAAAGTACAAGTTTCATTCAGCTAGTCAGAAGGTAGGTATATTATGTATCAGTGTATAGGAAATTATGTCTTCTTTCCAAAAATGTAATATATATAATTTTATTTATAATGTCATATCGTTGCATAAATAGGGCGAATTTGGGAGATCCTGGATATCGCAAGTTTTTACAACTTTTTTCTTTCACACAATTTTATATAAATTTGTCTTTTAGAAAAATATAAATACTGTATATGTTACTTAAGACAACTTTTTATAACTGAAAAAGAATGTAACTAACTGCTTTTACAAAAAAAAAAAAAAAACTACGAAAGATCGTTTTCTTTAAAATTCAAATGCATATAACTTTTGTCCGTAAAGATTTTTTTAAGATTTTTTTAAGATTTTTTTTTTATACAATTTTGTTACTTGTTGTTAATAAAATAAAAAATATTTCAAAAAAATCTGGTGAAATTTCCACCCGTTAAAGAGAAAAAACTTCACCTTCCATATTTATTTCCATTTCATTTTTTTAATGGAACACTGTGTGACGGTCGTCATAACGAGACTTCCATTTCGACCTTTGGTCCATTATATTAATTACTGCTTGATCATATTTATTCCGTTTCTTCAACATCAATCTTGGCTTATATAATTCGATTACAACTCACATCTCGTGGATTAAAATTTAATACAAGTTTTTTTCGGCTGAACTTATTAGTCGCGTTACGATGTAATTACAGCTTTAAATTTCATAAACGCATCATGTTATACTCGTACAGTCCTTTTGGCATTATAAAAGCTGTATACTTTTTGTTCTCTTGATTTAAAGGTATCTAGTAATATCCAAGTCATATCCAGTGTTGTGAAATATTTGTTATCAACTAATACCGACAGTTGCTCTTCAACCACAGACATGGCATATTGTTTCTTAACAGTCACTAAGTTTAATGCACGATAATCTGCACACATCCGTTTTTCACCTAGTTTTCCACTAGTGAAACTGATGAGGCGTGTGGAGAATTACTTTGTCGAATTATGTCATTCTTAAGTAAGTCATCAATGATATTCGATGTTTCCTTTTGGCTAAATGGAACCTGGTACCTCTTCTCAACTATTGGGTGACAAGTAGAAACTTTTATAACTTTATTAATATTTTTGAACCTTCTGTAGATTTTCAGCAAAGCAATCATCAAATTCTTGAAGTAGACTAATTATTGACATACTTGGAACATCTCGTTGACAACTTGGAATATATCGTCTCCCGCAGCCTCAATCTACAAAACACCTTATTCAATAATCATACGCTGATCATTTTTACATAAGACATCTCTACCAAGCAACAGATCATACGGGATCATTCTATCTTGGATAATGTATACTTTTATCTTAGCATGGTTGTCATCCAAAATAATTGAAGATTCAAAAAACTCGAATACCTCAACTTTCGATCCACCAAAGCCATTCATACATTTCATTGTTGACTGCAATAATACATTTTTTAGGAATTGCATCTTTTCTCATTAATGTGAAATCTCTTCCTGTGTCTACAAAGGCAGAAAATTCCTGCGCATTCAGTTTAACCTGTTTCATTACTGGAGGGCAGTGTTTTTTCATTAATTCCTCATTTATCGTTGTCACCGCTGTTTTATTTCTGCACTGGCTTCATGACCAATCTCGGAACAATTATTGCATTTTGGTTTTCTTTGGGACTATGAACACTTTGATCCTATGTGTACCTAGTTGTTGCAATTGGAACATTTGGGACCTTTTCGTTCTTTGCTTTGTTCTGGAATAACAGGTATTGCATCCTCTTTACCTTTAGAAAAACAATTCTTTTTCAAGCCCGACGTAGCCATATTCTCAAAAGACTCCAACGATTCCTTACAACTTTGCGGGTTCATTGCCAATAGGGTTCTAGTCAAATTACCATCATTCAAACCATTTATATTATATGACAAAAACGATGCATCATCGATGTCGCCATTCCGATGAATAGCCAGCATCGAATAATAGTATTCCGTTCGGGTTTCTAGAATTTCTTTTCCGTGCCATCATCTCACGATGTAAGTCGGCAATACTAAACTTTCATGGGAAGTCCTTTAAAAATAACCTTTTTAATTCTTCCCACGTTTCCATAATTAGCAATTTTTAGCGCATATAGTATTGCAGTTCTCGACTTTATCAATAAATTGTCGCGATATTACTGTTTTTTCCACTAGATTCGGGTATCACCACTATATAATCTCTAAGTGCATCTGACATGTACGATGGCACATGCCCTAAATCACCTGGCGTCGACAAAACCTGTCCTTCCTGCACCTTCCTGTTGATTTTTATTGCTGGTGTAAACTTGTGGCTGTTCATTCGCAACTTGATTAGCGTTTCTGGTGTTTACGGACAATCGATTAACACTTTGCGCAAAACTAAGAACCATGTCCTCCAAATCATCAATCTGTCTTTGCCATATTTCAGCAACTTGATAATTAAAGCCACAGAAATTCTGAAAATCGTCGTCATCAATTTCTCTTCTGATCCTTACACTCAAAAAATTTAACAGAAAAATCAGTAAAAACAAATATTATTTTATTAAAAAACACGGATTGCTTACTGCTTCTTTTGAAACAAATGAAAATTTCAATTATTTTTGAGTATTAATTTTTTAACTAACAAAAACATTAAAAATTACTGATTCTTCTGTTATTTTCACTAACATTATATAACATACCAAATCAATAATATTTACTGCTTCTTCATTTATTTTAAACTATAAAGAATTACCTATTAAATTATTCAATACTACTGTTTTGAGTTATTTTACTACAAAAAAAAAAAAAGTAAAGAACCAATTAATTTGTGTATTTCTTCTTTATTTCCATTTCTTGTAGATAATTAAATACATTGTGATATAGCTTACATTTACTTACATTAACCAGCTCTTAATTCTAAGCAAAAAAATTATAAAAAGTTTTTCCTTGGACGTAGTAGTGCTTGCCCGGAGTATATATCCTTAGTTTTCTCTTTGATTTATTTCTGGAGTTTCAAAATCTTTTGAAATTAAGAAATTTTAAAGTTAGTTAATATCTAAGATAATATTTTTGGATTCAGAACTTACCACTTTCTTGAAATAATGCAAAGAATTTGCTGCCAATTTTCCTTCTTCTGAGCAACATCTCTGACCAAGCAACATCAACTGTAAAGGTACATGATCTTTACATTGATTTAGCACAATTTGGAGAAATTACTTGTTATATTCTTTTTATTTATTTATTTTTTATTTTTTTTTTATTTTACATATTATTTTTTTTTTTTTTTACAATAAAACCTTTGAATATATATTTATAGTTAAGTATTTTTGTTTTACTTGGGGACGAGAAAATTACTGAAAATGTTAACGGTAACTAAAAATACTTTTTTTTTTGATAGTTTGCTTTTGGACAACGTGTATAAAAAGTTAAAAAATAATTTTGTTTGTGAAATAATTAAATTTTCTTTACTTTTCAACATAAATTAAATCTTTTTAAACAAACTACAGTCAGTAAATGTACAACTTTTTTGAGTGTAGGCTTCCATTATATTTTCTATCTTTTCAGTCTTATTACCAGAAATTGACTTTTTGTTCTTTCGCAATATAGTCAATTGCGCCACTTTTAAACAATTTAAATTAACTTTCATTTTTCCACAAATTTTATTTTCCTTACCACTCAAAAAGTTTACTTCTACTGAAGTTCCAAATTGTTCCTTTTATCTCCTAACAACCCACAGTGCGGCAGAATCGAAATTTTTTGGAAATAAATCTGTAACTTCTGATCGGCCGGTTGGATTTTCATGACATTTGGTATAGGCGTAGCAGAGGAGTGTACAATGTTATGTTTGTAAAGGGGGCACAACAATCCCCCCAGGGGCGGAGCTAAGGGGGCTAAGGGGTTAGGTACCTCTGACATAAAAAATTTTTAATCGCTTGCAAAATTTTTGTTTCTCGTCCGATTTCAAATATTTTTATATATTGTTGTAGGTTCTATTTATCATCTCTTATAGTTTTCAAGTTACTTGCGTTTGAATTTTTAAGCACCATAATTTTGCATGTTCTTGGTCCAGTTTTTTCATATATATCCTAGTATCTCCGACCGATTTTATTAGTTTTTTTTCTTAACTAGTTAAAGAACAAAATTATCTATTGAATAAAAAAATTTGAAGTCGATATCTTTACTGAGTCCAAAAATAAACGATTTTAAATTTGAAAATTGCAAAAAAGACGACTTTTTGTGTTTTTTTAGCCGAAAAAGTATCTACACTCTTTTTTATCTAAAATAAAATTTTCTTTAGCAACTTACAATAATTTTGCACTTTTCTGAAAGGTAACTTCACAGAGATGACTTTAAGATAAAAAAAAGCCCAATAACTCAATTGGTCATGGTACATACCCTCCCGAATTTGCCCCATTTTATATGAAAGTTTTGATTTTAGACCATATTTCCTCATATCCCAAAGCACGAATCGACAAGCGGAATATATTATAAGAATCTTAAAATATGTTATCAAAATCTACAGGACTTCGGAAAAATGTGGATTCTATAGCCAAAAATGTAAAAAATCCCATTTTTGGGAATTTTTATTAGTTTATTTGGGAATTCAGAAAAACCCTACCCCTGATTGAAATTTGATTAACGCGCTTTTATTTATATTAATAACATCCACATTTCCTGCAAATTTCATTCAGATATCTTTATAAACAAATATGTTATTACAATTAAAAAATTTGTATTTTCTCCAAAAACCCCAAATTGGGCTTTTGTTTGGTTTATTTCTAAATAGCGAAAGAAATTTTAAAAATATCCTTTAGCATATATAATTTCCGATCTTTTGCAAAAGAATTCAAGTCAATATCATGCCTCATTTCAGAAATATGCGCTTTTAAACTTTTATATTTCCAATTTATTGTATATATGACTGTATTTTTACAAACTTGCAACTTTTGCCTTTAGTTTTGCGTGAATAATTACTTAGAAAATTATGAATATTTCTGTATACTTTTACTAATATCTATACACAAAATATTTTATAAAAATAATTAATATATATTTTTTATTTTTAATAGGGTTGCCACATTCCCCAAATTTAAGTAAATCTTTATCCTTTTCTAAGCATTCATATATTTCTATTAATGAATTAAAAAAAAAAAAAAAAAAAAATGTCTATTTTAATATTATAATTTTTGGTATTTATCATATTCTATTTCTAATACGATTTTTTATTACTTATTTACATTAAATTTATGTAGACAATTTTTTAATATTTTAAACTTATACTACTTATTTTCTATAAAATAATCTTTTGTATCTGTATACATATCTAAAAGATAATAAAGGTCTTCAAGTCTTCAGTATTTGGAGTTGATAAAGGCTCATAATAAATCCAACGTTATCTCATTGATGATAGTACAGGGTCTGATGATAACAATAGACTATTAAAAATATCCTCGTTTTGTGACGCATTTCCTGGAGCTGAATAATTGAACGTGCTTAAAATTTCTGTTTTTTGCTTCTTGAGCCTCTTCTGTAATCTTTCTAAGCGGATGAATATTTCGTTCAATTACAATTTCGCCGTGGCACAATACTTTATGTACTGTTGGTGTCATTTCTTTCCATGGATATAGAGAAACAAGTAGTTTAGATATTTCTCTTGCATATTCTCCAAATCGTGCAGAGTTAATTTTGTGCTTACAATTAATTGCCATTAATAGTATGTTAGTCCTTTGAAAGAGGTTGTAAATCATTTATTTCATCTTTAATATATTCCACTAAATCGTTTGTTGTTGTCTTCGACTCCCTTGTGTATTCGAACCAAATAGGTCTGCAAAAATATTTTAATCTTGGAGTGGTGTTAAGCCATATATCTTCAAATGAGTTTTTACACTTTGATGAAGATTGCTTTAAGGAATAAGATCGTATTCTTAATGGCACCAAAGATGCTATAAATACGCTTTTATAATCCGTCATTTTTTTACTTCCACTAGCATGCTTGTATTCAGGAAGGGTTGATAGTCCGTCACATCCCCACTTACAGATTAATACAACGTCGCTGTTATTTACTTTTTCCAACTGATCTGCAGAAAAATCTGCAACTATCCTGGTAGCAGTATTCTCAAGCAAAGAAGATAGCTCTACACATGCTTCCTTTTCGGTAACCGAAATAGATGGTAAAATAGTTTGCTTTTTTTTCTTGAATATCCTTGTATGATGGTAGAATTGAGTGACCCTTTTCAAGCGGAGCTTTTCTTAAAATTTGATATTTGTTTCGGCTGAGGTCCAGTTCAAGCATTAAAGCTTCTTCCTTTTTAAAATTGGGTTGTGATGTTGGAGTAGGTACACTTTCGGCAATCCGTTTAAGACGTTTTGGTGATGCAGTTGGCAGTATTTCAGCAATATCAATTGCTTATGGGCCAGTCTTTTCTTCTTAGATCGTGTACTTAAATCATCATATGTCTTGTAGGGTGCCCCAGTTGATATTTTGCACGCCGATATTTCTATATCAGTATGCATCCAATCGAAATGTTTAATTTTTAATCTGTTAGTACGCTGATTCAAGGACTTCATTTTTACGTCATACAACTTTAAAAAGCTCTCTATCTGAGATTTACCAATGACGTCGACTTTTGCATGATATGTAGTTTATATGAATTCCACTATAGCTTCTAAACGATTAAAATCATTTTTAGATAAACTCCACACCGAATTCATTGATATTATATATTATTGTCACTAGCTCATAAAAATATAGATTTTGAACCATCAGTAATAGATAAATGCTGCAGCTAGGTATCACCGGAAAATATACCTGTACATTGCCACTAGATCATAAATATATAAATTTTTAACTATCAACAATAGATAAATACATTTGTTAAATTTAGGTAAACACCATAAATGTAAACTAATAAAATACTTATTGATTAAGTTAAAATATACATTTTTTGTTTGTTTTTTTTATTTTAAATTCAATAATAGAAGTATATGAATGCTTAGAAAAGGATAAATTTACTTAAATTTGGGAAATGTGGCAACCCTATTAAAAATAAAAAATATTTATTAATTATTTTTATAAAAATATTTTGTGTATAGATATTATTAAAAGTATAAAGAAATATTCATAATTTTCTAAGTAATTATTCACGCAAAGCTAAAGGCAAAAGTTGCAAGTTTGTAAAAATATAGTCATATATACAATAAATTGGAAATATAAAAGTTTAAAGACGCATATTCGGAAATGAACCAAACAAAAGGCCCAATTTGGGGTTTTTGGAGAAAATAAAAATTTTTTAATTGTAATAACATATTTGTTTATAAAGATATCTTAATGAAATTTGCAGCAAATGTGGATCTTATTAATATAAATAAAAGCGCTTTAACCAAACAGGGGTTGGGTTTTCCTGAATTCCCAAGTAAAGTAATCAAAATTCCCAAAAATGGGATTTTTACATTTTTGGCCATTGAATCCACATTTTTCCGAAGTGCCGTAGATTTTGATTTAAAACTTTTAACAACATATTGAAGATTCTTAAAATATATTCCGCTTGTCTCTTCGTGCTTTGGGATTTGAGAAAATATGGTCTGAAATCAAAACTTTCATATAAAATGGGTCGAATTCGGGAGGGTATGTACCATGACCAGTTGAGTTATTGGGCTTGTTTTTTTATCTTAAAGTGATCTCTGTGAAGTTACCTTTCAGAAAAGTGTAAAATTATTATATGTTGCTAAAGAAAATTTTATTTTAGATAAAAAAGAGTGTAGATACTTTTTCGGCTAAAAAAACACAAAAAGTCGTCTTTTTTGCAATTTTCAAATTCAAAATCGTTTATTTTTGGACTCGGTAAAGATATCGATATCAAGTTTTTTTATTCAATAGATAATTTTGTTCTTTAACTAGTTAAGAAAAAAACTAATAAAATCAGTTGGAAATACTAGGATATAAATGAAAAAACAACACATGCAAAATTATGGTGCTTAAACATTCAAACGCAAATAACTCGGGAACTATAAGAGATAAATAGGACATGTAAGCATGTTTTTTTATATGTCTATCAGGGCCTACAACAATTTATAAAAATATTTGAAATCCGACGAGAAACAAACATTTTTCAAGCGATTAAAAATATTTTATGTCAGAGGTACCTAACTTTGAGCCCCCTTAGCTACACCCCTGAGGGGATTGTTGTGCCCCCCTTCCAAACTTAACATTGTGCACTCCTCTGCTACGCCTATACCAAATGTCATGAAAATCCAATCGGCCGATCAGAAGTTACAGATTTATTTCCAAAAAATTTCCATTCCGCCCCCTGTGCAACCTTCCTTTTCTCAATTTTTCATGCCTCTTGTTAAGAAAAAACAACTGCAAATTCTCTTTACAACTTCTTCTTTTTCCTTAGTCGTTGCTCGTATTATTCTTGTCTTCTTTGTCTTTTTCTTCTAAATTTTATTAATTTCTGTAATAATATTCATTATTTAACAATTTGAGAATATTTGGTTTTGATTTCTCAAAGATGATTGAGTTCAAATTAATTAATTTATTAACAAAATAAAATTCCAGAGGTCATGTGGAAAATAAGAAATAAGATTAAATAAAGAAACTTTACACAACACATCCGTTCTTGAATATAATAGTATTTAACAAAACAAAATTTCAAAAATTTTAACCCATTGGTTTCATTTTTATAGGCACTAATTTTTTCGTGCGCAGTCCTTATATTCAAAAATATTTTTTGAATATAAGGATCAGCATAATGCTGATTACTAACAAGAAATTTATTTTAAGTCTAACACGGCGTCGCATTTGAATGAAAGATGTTTATATGTATACTAATAGAAAAAATGTTTCTTCCGTGTACTGAGGTTAAACTATTTACATTTTTAGAAATAAAATAGTTTCAAAACATTTTGTACTCTTTATAAGTCAATTTTCAGTTATATGAAATTAAATTGGAATAAAATTATTTAAATATTATTCCATTTGTTAACAAGTCAGATTAGAAAAAATGTCAACAGAAGTATTCGAATATACATTTATAAAATTTATATCAAATTCCAAAGTCTTCGACTAATTTGAAAATATTTTTTTTAATTTATTTCTTATTTTAAAAATGAAATAAAATCTTTCTTTAAGCATTTAATTTTTTGTATTCATAGAAAATTTGTTAATATTTTTATTCACCACAAGTTGAGAAACTCAACAACGCCGGCAACGGGACGGTTTGCCTCCAATTGAGAAATAATAAACATAAAAACGGCAGCGGGACAGCAAGATAATTTCCAAAGCTTTGCGTAAAATAAAATTATCTTTTTTATTTCTTATTATTTGTTATAATTATCGCTATTATATTTCAACTGCTTAATTTAATTTCTTTAAAGAATTTCCAATTTCTCTCTGTTTAGTTTTCTTTTTTATAATATATTTTTTTGTCACATAAATGATGGCAATCTAGTTGGGAAAAAATAGAATATCATCAAGAAAATAAAATAACGGCTTGTTGTCGTTGCTTGTGTTTCATCACTATTTTTACTTGAATAGTTTTAATTTTTTTGAAAAAGAAAAATAAGTAATATTTTTTAATACTGCAATTATTTAATACGTTTAAATAAGTTTATTTCGATGACTATTTGTCGTTATTTACTCGACTCTAGTCGTTACATTCTCCTGCACAGAGTATTTTAAACAGTCGTAGAAACCATATATATATATATATATATATATATATATATATATATATACAAGTTTCGAGTGAGTCGTTTTACCCGCCTTGGGTATGAAAATTGCCCTTACCTCTCTCCACAGCCTGGGAATATATCTCACTTTAAGATATTAGCTAAATACGAGTAGTGAAATGACTATCATTGACATGCTGTAACATGGACGTAAAAATGTCATCTGGGCCCGGTGACCTATATGACATAAATGTTTACCGCTCATCTTACCTTGTCTCTAGTGATCATCTACTCTCGTTTCAATATCACTCCCGTCTGATCCGGACCGTAGGTTACCACTACTACTACCTGTCCTCCCATCAGATTCTATATCCTTACAGCCAGGGAAGTGAGTCTCCATCAGTAAGCTGAGGGACTCCGTCCACGAGTTTTCCACACGTTTTATATATCAAGGTGCCATAGTGTCCTTGGATAATACCCGTCTAAATCTACACAACTCGTTATCCAAGTGCACGGATTCACTGAAATTCATCCATGATGTCCGCTTCGCCCGTTTTATGTCCTTCTTGTACTTAATGAAGTTTTCCCTATAGCTGTCCCAATCAGTCTGACTTTTCGTTAGCTTGGCTCTATTAAACGGCCTTCTAACTGTGGACCATTGGACCCTAAGTTCCCTGGTCCACTATTTCGGCTGTCAGAATAAATCTGGGCAACTTAGCTCAAAGTTACTCTTAATTACATCCGTGAAATTATTCACGACTTCCTTGATTGCTTTCACAAAGTGAAGACTTAAGGATATCATGCTATGGTCCGAAAAGGAGTAATTCATAGCTACCCTCCAGTCCTTGACAAATTCACCCCCTTGGTTTGCTAGCGTTACACCTATAACTGTTTTCCTATCTTTTGTTCTTAATGTAGGATCATTACCCCTATTGCAGATATGAAGATTACAACTAGTTATAAATTCAAATATTAACTCAATTCGATTACGGCTGCTTCACAGTGATGCAAATTAATTTGCACCACTGACAGCTTCGTTTGGTTTATCAGATCTAGCATAACTAATTCTAATTACCCCAAAACCACTGTTAGAGCTTGGTCGGCCTCTGACCTACTGCCTTCTTGTTTGTCGATGGCTGATCATATCCAGACCTAGCATCCCTGACAATGTTTTGCGATTTGCTGGTTGGTGCATGAACAGTCTCACCACTTTAGACTTTGGCTTGCCATTCTTTACCTGCTGGTTCAGAAGGGTTGTAGGTGTGGCTGGTTCGCCACTATCCTTATTTTCCGCTCCGGCACGGATCGTTGAGGATATTGACTTTCCTCCTGTGTTGTCATGAGACACCTCTGGAGTGCTGTCCGCATTCTCACACAATCCTTCAAGATAAGACATTCCCAGAGAGTCACAAGCAGGTCCGTAGATCTGTTCGAATCTTTTAACGTTCTTCTTGTGCTTTCTGACAAGGTACTTATCCTTGCCTGCAAGTAGCAAAGAGCCTCTCTTAGCTATCTTAAGTAGATAGATAAGAGAAGCTCTTGCGCCACTCCTAGCTTTCTCTTCTTTAGTTCGTGCTCATCTTCAGATCCAAGAGAAAGATCGCCAAGCTTCTGTGTGGCACCGGTCCCGGCAAAGGAATCCCTCGAGATGCCCAGAATCTTATCCGTCTCTGATAGTAGGGCCAACAACTGACTTTCCTGTGCTACAATGTCTCGTTGGACCACTATCATCACTAAATTGTCGTCCGTGTTGTCAGTGTCTGTCCTGTCGCCCTGCGACCATTCGTCATCTGTCCGAATGGAATTAATGTTTGAAAAATCTATTTCATCCCACGAGTATGCCAGTAATAGGCGGACCATCTTGCGCAGTGACGGTGTACCAACCCGTTCCATAGGTGTTGAAGGGGAGCTGTTAGTTGTTAGTTTATTTAAGCACTAATTAGCCATCCCGGTCTTAGGCACTGCTACCAACCACCTTGACCTTAAAGTGCACTGCATTTATTTGGTCCACGAGAGACTCTAAGGAACTCTAGGACAAGAGATAATACCCATGATCTGGACACTCAATTTATGGGTCTTTATGCACCATGTACCAGATTGTGCAGGTCATAAAAATTCGAATTTTCTCATAAAAAATTTATTTTTCACTAAAAATTCGAATTTTCTCATAAAAAATTTATTTTTCGCGAAAAATTCTAATTTTTTCATAAAAATTTGATTTTTTACTAAAATTTCGATTTTTTACAATGAAAAAACGACACTCATTGTACCGAAAATTGATAAAAAAAATATTTATTAATTAATTTTTTCCACTAAAAAGTAGATTTTGAAATTTAATGTAAATCCAAGAAGTTATATGCATTTGTTTGAAAAAAGTTTTGATTTTGCCGCACTGTGCATTGTTTACATACACATTTGATGGAGTAAGCGTGATAGAGAAAATATTCATACTCTTCTCTCTCTCTCTCTCTTTGGACTAATTATTTATAAAACGGATTTTAAATTAGACAAAGCGTAGACATTTTTACTTTTACAAAAGCCATTTGCTACTGTTACTTTGTTAAATATTTGAACAATGTAATAAACAATTGAACTCTTATTTTCAGACTGACAACTAGCGATCCATCAAACAAGAATGTTGAACAATTAATAGATCTTCAAAAAGAACTCACAAAAGTTGTAGATGAGGAAGAAACTATCGAAAAAATTGCAGAAATGATAGCAACAAGTAGCAAAGATCCGATGAAAAGTATTACTAAAAATAAAAAACGTCTGTCAATGAATTCTGAACATGAAAATACATGTAATATTGATATTGAAACAGATCATGGAAATGTAAATGATACCGATAAAATAAAATATTTAAATGGTACAACTAATAAAAATAGCAAACGCTTTTTTGATACACAAAAAGTAATTACAACGGCGAAAATTGATATAATATATGAAACAACAGAAGACAACCTTTTAAACAAAAGCCGATTTGAAGAGGTATGTTTTTTATATATTTCAAAACACAGAAGCATTCATGTGTTGTGAGATTGAAATTCATGTTATTAATGAGAAATAATTCCAAGCAGTTTTTAGAGGCTGTCCGAAACAAGTTACTTCACCGAACACAATGGACCACCATTAGTAACTTTATTAGTTACATGGGCATGTGTAACGACGTGACTTCCACAATGGTGTGAACTATGTAATCCATAGAGTTATGTCATGGGATTCTGATGGTTTCTGTGTGAATCCAATTAAAACGAAGTTAATGGGATTTAGATTTGATTCTAGAAATATATATCGACAATTTCATGAAAGAACGCCTGACAAAGGACATTTTTTACCTGGTGTCTTTAAATTTCCATACAAATTTGTATACAAAACTCCATTAAATTTGATTTTTTAGGTATATTTTAAATTGTTTTATTTGCTATAAATTGTAATATTAGTTATCTTATTACGTTAAGATTTATTTAAAAAAAAAAAAAATTTAAAAGTTTACCTAATACATTTTTTAAATATGTTTTAAATTTTTTAAATATGTAAACTTGCTCATATTTTAAAAATAACACCAGAAAAATAGAATTTTTATATGAAAAAATGTGAATAGGTTTCAGAAAAGATGAAATTGTGCATTGTAGATGTGTGCGTCCTAAAAATTTTGGATTTTCATTTTGATGCTAAGATTACATACTTTCTAAGTATGCTAAAAATCAAAAATCTGAAATAACATATTCAACGAAAAATTCATTAAAAATGCAATTGCATTAAAATGGTTTTTTAAATCTGCTTTATTTATCAAATATTCGTACTAAAGCTGATGTAATCACAATTCAAACGCCGTTTATATCATCGAATTCCACAAAGTCCTTCCAAAAATATTGTTATTAAAAAAATATTGTTATTTATAGTTATATAACTGAAATATATAGAGACATCCGTGGACTATTTGCGTGCAAAATTTTATGAAAATCAAAAGACACTCGGTGAATTTTTAGTCGTTTTTAAATTGCTTTAAACTTAAACTTTTAAACTTTTCCAATTTTATTATTTATGCATAAAATTAAATACTTTAAAAACCATGTACAATAGGTTAACAGAAGGCTTTCATTACCTATGAAAATAATCGGCCATTAGAGGGGATGTATCCCAGATACCAGAAGTGACATTGGGAATTTGATGTCGGATTCAAAAATTACCAAAGGGAAAATTTAAGCGGTTGTCTAATAATTAAAAACGTCATACCACATTCTGCAGTCGGATTTGAAATAGCGACGGTATTCACAAAAAACAAAAAGCGGCAGTGTTTTGGGGCGTGGCAAAGAAATAATTTTTGAAAACCTCTAATTATTATTTCATTCTAGAGGGCGACTGGCACAACTTTTTTCGACCCACCATAGTGTACATTAAAAATATTGTCTGAGTTGTGTTGGATGAAGATAAAGGAGAGTAATTGCGACAGTACACAACAGATTGTTCCATTAGTGCCGTAGTGCGGAATAGTTGTAAAATGCCTACTTAAGCTTTCAACATTAACGTCTTTATCTATACATTTCTATTAGTTCCAATTCCAATTCCTCAATTATTTTCCATTTCATTTTGGTGTTTCGAATCGGGTTTCATAACATAGAGATTTGACTTTTCTTATATTTTTGTTAACAGCGCGACGTCAATACCGGTATTCGTTATACAAATCACCCGTACGAAATCTTTTCCAACGTGCATAAAGTCATCCCTTTGTTTAATAAGGCTTTTGACAGTATTGTTAAACCAGTAAGGATTAGCATATTTTTTGCCACTTAATTTTGTCAAATTGTTTCGGTTTGTGCCTTTACTTTTACAATTATTTCCTGTTTTGCTGTTCTAAATGGACTATTTAAATGGAAATTGTCCGATTTCCGGTGATGAACGTATGGTGTGGTGCTGGTTATGCCTGGGACATTATCATTTAAAATGTAGTGATCTCAAACCAAGAGATGACATTGCTCTAGCCGATAAAATCAAAGACTTTCAATGGACTTGTCCTAACTTCAGAACAATAAACGTTGAGTTTATAACCTCTTTAAAGGATATAAAAAAGAATTTGATGATATAAGAAATGATTTTATAGTCCTGCAAAACAAGTTAACTAAATGTGGTGAACTTTTTACTAAATTCACTAATTTAGACAATTTTGCATCCTCTCCTAAACCGAAACTTAAAATAACTTCTAAATCAAAGGATTTAAACATACTTCCTCCGAAAGAATATTAATCCTCCAACTCTTGAAATTCAAAATACGAATTCTATAAAACGAGTTATGTTAATCCGCTTTGCTTATGACATCAGTAAATGATGTAGAATACCATATCAAAACAAATCTTGGTATAGAACTGTATAAGGATGTGCAAGTTTTTAAAATAAAAGCACGTAATAGAGCATCTTTTAAAATAATTTTACCTGAAACTACTTTTAACTATATAAATTTCTGGCCAATGACACTATAGTTCGTGAATTTATTTACCGTGAAGATACAAATGTCACACTTCCAAAAGCAGGTGATCTACATCAAAAAACTAAATCAAATAAATAAGCAATCCGAATCATGTTTATCCAATATGTTAATCTTTTAATAATAATGTTAATAAATTGAAACCATTTTATCTCCAAAGTTTTGGTCTTGAACAAAATATAATAGTTTTGATTAAAACTTTACTCCATGATAAACCTTCCAAGAAGATCCACAATTCCGAGATAAGGTGTGAAAAATTTCAAATATACAGGCGAGATAGAGTGGGAAAAGTTGGTGGTAGTGTTTTGATAGACATTTCCATTCTTCTAACCTCGGAAGAAGTTGTGACTAACGAATTTCAAGATATTGAATTTATTGCTACTTGTGTAAAACTGAAAAATGCAAAAATATTTATGACATGCTTTTACATTTCTCTAGCATAAAATTTGTAGTAAAGTCTAAATTAAATGATATGATTATTGTACTCGTTGATTTCAATCTTCCAAACATTTCATGGGTTAGAACACTAAACACAACTTCTTTCAACAAAAAATTGGTTCCAGCATTACACAACTAACAATTTTAACCATATGAAATTGACTTAATTATAATACAATTTTATGATGGTTTATTTAATTGTTTCAAACAGTCAATTCCATTGGTGAAGAAAATTGTTCCGGGCCCTCCATGGAATACTAAATATCTAAGCTCAAGAACTTAAAAAACAAACATTATAAGAAATATAGAAGCACCGGCTTAATTACTGACTATTCCAGATATTCCATTTCAAGATCAATCTATAAATACAAATAACCAATATTATAATACTTACACGCTACTATAAAATGACATTTTTTATTTTCACTCGGAAAATGATTTATATGTGGGTTGTAGACCTTCTTGAGGACATCACAAAACAATTTTAAAAAATTTCGAAACACCCCCTAAATTTCTAGGGTAGTTTGCTGCACTGTAGATCTGATAGCTTTATAAGTTTTATGTCAGTTTAAGATTTTTAAATTAATTTTGAAAGTAGAAGGAAGCTTTTTAACTATATTACCATCTTTTGTATACATTGAATGAATTATTCACCATTTTTAAATTTATTTCCCTTTTCTTTTTCGAAATTTTGACTTTGGCTCAAATTTTTCTGATTTTTTTTTTTCTAATAGACTACACATTAGGCAATAAAAAAATTTTTGGCATAGTGCCACGGAGTGGCCAAGAATGTTTTAGTAATGAAAACACCTGTCTCCCGTCGTTTTGCGAAAAAAACCCTCATGCAGGGAAGCAAATTTTTAAAACTCTCAAGAATTTTTTTTAGAAAAATTTTTTATTATTATTATTATTATTATTATTTTTTTTTTGTATTTATACAATATTCATGTATTAATTTATTCTATGTTTATATAGTAGTTTTAAATTTATATACTATTGGAATAAATAAACTTTAAGTTTAATGTTCGCGATGATTTATACAGTGGATAAATATCTTATACAACTTTTATTGCTCTCTCTGCACATATATTACTCCTTTATTGCAAAGGAAATGCTGAAGGTTCTTTTACCCAGTGTCTTTCAAAACACGCCTTTGCTTTTTGAAATTGGGTCAATGATTGTTCTAAGCCTTTGTAATTTTCTTCATTGAAGCACTGATCGGAAAACCAAATATCGTACCATTTTCCACACATAAATTGGCAAATTGGATATAGTTTAGTTCGGTATTTTGGAATAAGAATAAAATCTAAAATAGCAAGAATTACCATTGAATCCCATCGAGCATTGCTAAGTGGCGGTATGCTTTTAAACTTTATTTTGGGAAATTTGTTGTTGTTTCGAAAGTACCTGAATGAGGCTCCGAGTTCATATAAGAACTTCATATCATCACGCCACTTAATTGTCTTTACTTCAAGTGTTTCATTAGTTTGCCTAAAATTTGTTTGTAGTTCTTCATAGTTATTTATTAATTCCTCAACAAAGTCATATGTTATTTCTGGTGAAGTTTTTTCAGTTATCAACTCGTCCATAACATGTCTTAATATTAAGTCCAATATGTGGTGCTGACAACCAATATATTGTGGAGGAGTAAGACATGTTGAATTATAATCATTTTTTAAATGGGCATTTCTGCTTCCTGTATTAACACTTGTAGTGCCGGAGATAACCATTTTAATATTTTGCCATAAATGAAATTTTGTTAGGACTTCCTTCAGACCATTAAAAATTGTTAACGCTTTTCCGTTATCCAAAACAAGTACTGCTAAATTTACTTTTCTTACTTCATTTTTAATACTACAACTTGGAGTTCTTTTTTATAATTTTTTTTGCCATCAAAATGTAGGCACCAGTTTTCACTTTTTAAAGTAGCTTTCAGAAACTCTTCTTTTTGTTCAGACGACTTAATTACAGCTTTGTAAATATATGCTTGTGATGGCGTTGAAATGTTAACTCCCGCCTCTGCTAATTCTTTACATATTTTTTCCGCTTTTCTGGTGCTAACCTTAGCATTAGTAACTAACTTAACCGCGGGCTTTGTTGTCAATCTATTTAATTTTATTCTTTTCGGAGGTCATTCAGAGTCATCTGATGAATAGTCCTCCTCATACTTGCAAGACATAACCGAATCTGCATCAGATATATCGTCCTTATCACTACCTAGGGCTAACTGAGGCTCTATATTTTCTTTAGTTATATTGAATCTTCTTTTAAAATTAGTATTATCATAATACTTAAGGCTGTGTTCATACAATTTTATCAGATCTTTCACTTTTCTCACTACAATTTTTGCAATATTCAATTTATCCCACAAAGTGAAGTTGATTACAAATTATAGCATACCTTTATTTTTTTGATTTCTTTGAAATAGCCAGAGCATGGAATCTTTCAATTACAATTTTCTCGCTTGGTATTTTTCTAAATTTTTATAATGGTTTGTCGACATCGGGAATATTTCTCTGAATTTTAACGCTATCTTAAAATTTGTTTAAAGACTTTGACCAGACTTTAGAATTTTTTTGGACATTTAAACCACTTTTCTTGCAAGACATCTTTTGTTAATTCAAACATATAACTAAATTTAATAATATAAAAATACGCAACAATTTCCATGCTTTCTAAATTAATTAAAAGTTTTTAAAATAAAAAGTTTTACTTTTTCGTTTATTTTGTGATTTTTTTTTTTAATTTTGCATGAATTTTTATTGGAACTGGTGTATTTTTGAAAACTACTTTAAAAGATAATAATCTAGGCATTTAGTGATGGTACAATCTATGAAATTCGGATCATTGCTTATATTTTTATATCGCTTAATGCATAAGGTATTTTACTCAGGTTTTTACATATAACGAATTTTGAACCGCGATGAATTGTAAACCGTAGGAAAGTTTTTAAATCTAAAGCAGTGGATAAATTCCAAAATAGCATTTAAGTGATACGTATAGGAATATATACAAATATCAGGTGTATATTTTTAAAATTTCCGTGAGATAAAAATGGTTGTTTTCAAACTTCAACCCGATCCCGGCGTGAACATTTTTAATGATTCGAAAAAATTATCATATTTTTTATTAATAACTTTTAATGCTCTACACGACTATACTTTGCCGGTTTTGATATTCTCAAAAAGTGTGAAAAAGTTATAGCCCTACAACACATATTTGTTTACAAAGTTTGAAATGTTATTTTATTTGGAATAAAATGAGATATCCCTATATAAAATCGCTTAAAAATTCAAAAAGTTATTAAGCCCTTTCTAAACTTTATTAAACAAATTCTTCATATATTTTAATACAAAATATTTTCTATATTTTTTACTTGTGTTTTACTTTTTCAGGATAAAATTAAAAATATATGGAAAGTTTTAGTAAGTTATTACAGATAAACAGTTTTTGTCCAACTTAAAAATATTAAATAAGGTTATGTTTACAACAATTGCATCCTTGTATAGACTTTTATAGAAAAATTTTAATAAATATTTAATGATTGTGAAAAAAAAATTATTATTTTTTTTTTTTAAGTTGTTTGTAAATTTACTTTTAATATATCACCAAAACTAAAAAAAGTCTGTTTCTCCTACTTTCAAAAGAAGTTCAAACAGGAAAAATAAACAAAAGAATATCTGAATTAGAAATACATTTATACAACAATCTGCCCAATAACACTTTTTTTGCGAATATCTCGAAATTTTAAAGGTGTATTGAAAATTTTTAAAACTGCTTTATGATAAACTCAAGAAGGTCTATAACCTCCACTACGCCATTTTTCGAGTGATTTTTCACTGTAATAGCGTGTTATCTATCCAGAATATTACGAAATTTTAAACTCAATCGGAAGTTGCTTTACGATTTCGTCAGCTCAAAAGGTTATCCATCCACGATATGAAAATATCGAATCATCACAGGATTCTAAAAATTGTGGCATGTTTGCTGACTTTTCTCTTCCTCATATTCAAATAAAAAATTTAGTTAGTTAGTCCATTCCAATAATTTTTCCGGCATTACATATATCCACCATTATGAATGCCAAAGAAAAACTAAAATTTTCGAAAAATATGACTCCGATCGTATTTCAAGCTGTGTGTTAATCAAACTTATAAATCCATTCGGTTCAACTTTAAGATACATATTTAACATGTCGCTCTTCAGTGACAGTTTTACATATATTTCATTCCCCTGTTTAAATCCGGAAGTAAGTCAAACATCTCTAACTATAAGGGTATAGCGAAATTAGGCGTATTTCCCAAACTTTTTGAAAAAATAATTACTGATATTTTATAACACCAAATATCACCTTATTTTTCTCCTGCCCAACATGGATTTAGGAAAGGACGCTCTGCCACTACAAACCTTTTTTGGAATTCTGGAGTAATGTTATAAATTCTTTGAATCATCATGTGCAAACTGATACCATAAGGCTTTCCATAAGTTGAATCATGATCTTCTTATATATAAGAGGGTATACCTTAGTATTATCTCCATTATTTCTAATGTGGATTACAACTTACCTTATAAATAGACAACAATGTGTTTTGTTCAGGAATCATAAATTCAAATCTATTTCAGTTTCATCCGGAATCCCTCAACGTAGCCATCTAGGACCACTGTTATTATTTACCTTCATTAAACACTCAAAAATATAAATGTATGCTGGTGACGTAATAAAGGAGTTTTAGATTTTATAAAACGTTAGGGAAAGGAAGTCGAAGATCTTCATGTTACAAGACAGCTTCACGTATCCCTGGTAAGATCTATCCTGGAATATGCATCTGATGTTTGGGATCCTCAATATAAATATAATAAAAATTGAATCAGTTCAGAAGCAATTTATGCTATTCTGCCTACCATCACTTTCTTCGAATTCAAATATAAATCTTCCCCAATATGAAAATCGTTTAGCATTAATTAAACTTTCCACACTTAAAAGCAGACGAATTTATCTTAACATTTCATTCATTATAAATTTAATGAATGGTATTACAGTTTCAGAGTTTCTTGTTCGTAAGCTGGAATTCCCATTTCGTTCAACAAGAAACTACATTCCCTTCAAACTCCAATACTTCCGTAATACTTTGATCTGTTCATGATGTAAATGCTATCAAGGAAACCATTCGGCATTTTTTGAACCCATGAGATCATTTTAGCTTTTAAGTTTTCGTTTTTATAAAATTGTAATCTTCTAAAAATTATTTAACTTAATATATTTTACTTTAGCCTGTAAGAAATTATATTATATATAAGATTAAGTAAATAAAAGATATAATTTTTCTTTGCAAGTGCTAGTTTATTTAAAACAACAGCCTAAATTACAAAAACAGCATTAAACTGCATTTTCACTAGATTTTTTATATATGTAAAGAAAAAATTAACTTAGTTGAGTCTTTGAACGTATTTTTACTTTATATTTATTATATTCCAAAAAATATTTGTCCCACTGTATCGGAAATTGCTTCTGATATAAGTATGTATAGCATCTATTAAAATTGTAATATTTTCTAAAATTCTTTGATTTTTTAAAATGTCTAAAATAGTTAATGTTTGGTCTTATAATTACTTCGTGCGAAACTGAAATAAAAGTTCCGTCATTTTTACACAAAAGTAACGGAACTATTTTTTTTTGCATATGAAAAATTTGCCACAACTGTCTTCATATGTGTGTCAAATATTTGAAGGATTGTACTTACAATTCCATGGAAATATCAAATACAAATTTGTTCTTGTAAAAATCGTATACCGTTATCTCGAATATGTTTGAGCATTATATGTTGGGTCGGATATAATGTTCTTAGCCGCTTCAACTGTGATGATTTATTCATTACCCCATGTAATTGGATTTTGCAGAAGTAAAGTATTAACTAGCGAACATTGCGGCTTCTTAGTTATAACCACATTATAATATAAGTAAATCATTAGCAGTTCCCATGTAGATACGGTATTTAGATCCATATTCAGCTTTGATACGAAATCAATAATTTGGTTCCTTTGGCAGCATATATATATAACTGAACATCATCCGCGTACACATGTACACTACAAGACAAAAGTTGTAGTGGAAGATCATTAATATATTGTCAAATTAGTAATGGTCTGAGAATAGAGCCCTGAGGAACGCCATTTTTCACAGGTAAGGGTGCGATCGCTTACTTTTACAAATTAATGACCATCTGACAGATATGTAGTCATAAGTGATGTGGCAGAGCTTGAAAAGTGGAGAGTATGTCGAAGTTTTCTGCAAACAATGTTATGACTAACACAATCAAAGACTTTAGAGTGATCGAGCAGAGTAAGGAATGTGTTGAGACCATTATCCAACTGGGACCTTATGTCTTCAGATACGTTAATTAGGGCTGTAACACAGCTGTGCTTATGTATCCAAGTAACTAATTATTTGCGGTGTATTATGCGTTCGAACACTTTCGAAAAATAGGGTAAGATTGCAGTAGGACGAAACTCATGCTATGTTTTTTGTTTAGGAGTAACCAAGGAATATTTCCATAAACTAGTGGTGATAATTGTGTTAAATATATGGATGATATGGTGTAGAAGTATAGGGAGTAGCAATTTATGGAACCTTGAGCGGATACGATAGTTTGGATTGGAAAACCAGCAAGATAGAACATCAGATGGTGTTGTACTGTCAAAAGAAAATTGTCTCTGAGGTGTGTTGGTTGAAGATGGCGGAGAGTAATTGCCATAGTACTCAATAGATTGGTACCGTAAGATGCCTATTTAAAGTTTCAACATTAACGTCTGTCTATACATTTCCTATTAGTTCCAATTCCAATTTCCTTTATTATTTTCCATTTCTTTTTGGAGTTAGTTGCGTTTTCTAATCGGGTTTCGTAACATAGAAATTTGGCTTTTCTTATATTTTTGTTAACAGCTCGATGACAACACAGATATTCGTTATACAATTCACGAAAATACGAAATCTTCTCCAACGGGCATATAATTCATCCCATGGCGAAATTAAACAGGTGGCAGCAGTTCTACAAAAGCAACAATATGATGAATTCATTAATTTTTTATACATGGAGTTTCACACTTCAGCGCGTGAAATCGTGCTTATATGGAGTTTGACAATTCCAAGTACTAAAAAAAATAATCAACTGATTAAGTGAGGTCATCTGTTTAAATTCGCCCTGATTCATCCCTTTGTTTAATAAGGCTTTTGACAGTATTGTTAAATCAGAAAGGATTTGCGTTTTTTGGCCTACGAATTCGGATTGAGACAGTAAGTTCATATATTCGGTTTATATTTGAGTAATTGATCGTCCGGTGAAGTCATGTAATATATACCATTCCAGTGCGTGTACACTTAAAACATCAATATTGATATTGTGGAAATCTTGATATGTTGTCGGACTGTTATTGTCTTCTACAAAAAAATCTTATGAAATGAATATTTGCTAAATTATTCTGTACAAGACATTCCATAACTCAAAAATTTAGGGATAGGTATACATTTTTTACGTATTAAAATAAGTTGATTTTACATATTTTGTACTAAATCTAATCTAAAATTACAAAAACAATAATAAATTACATTTTTACACTAGATTTTTTATATGAGATTTTTTATATGTATGTTGAAACATTTTGCTAGACCTAACAAAGTAACTAAGAAATTTTAGATCATTCACCTAAAATCTTAAGAAAATACAGCCTTTTAAACCTAAAAAGTATAATGAATTGAACTGAAGCTTTCGAGGATTTTTTTTATTCATTTTACTTTTGCACTGACAATTTACGTCTTTTAGATTAAAACCCTTAACCAGTCGACAGGCAACACCTTGGAAATTCATAGTAATCGTTATACTAATTGGTGAAAAGTTATGCGGTGCTAAAAACTAAACCAAAAAATAACGATTTTTTTTAAATTTTGTAGTTTTTTTGATAGAAAATTTTCGCGCATAAGTAAAATTTAATTTAGAGAACAAAATTTTAGACACGAAGTGATTCTCTATAGTTTGAGATATATCTCGTTGATGTCAGGAAACCAGGCATGGGATTTCATCATCACAAACTTCCATGTAATTGGCGTAAATGTTTATAAAACGTATGTTTTTCTCTACTGACAAATGGAATTTGAACAAAATATCGCGATAACAGAATTTTTTAATAAATGACGCTTCCGAGTCAAAGTGACGTTAAAAAATTTTAAAATGAAAAAATTGTATGCACTTTTGAAAATTTTCACCAAATTTTCAAATTTTGTTCCGCATTTTTCAATATAAATATGACTTCAGATTATCAAAAAGTACAGGCACTTTTTGATAATCTAAACCATTTAGAATCATCTAAATGGTTACAATTGATAATGTGAAAAAAATGTAATTATTTTATTAATTATTTATACCGACTACAGCGGAATTCTTGCTGACAACTACCTGGAAGTAGAAATTACGTTAATATTGATGTCAAATGAAATCATTTGATATGCTTATTTCTTCAGGTGGCGTCAAAATATTTTAGGAACTTATAATTGTATGGACCAAAAAAGATGTTCTTAACCCTAAAAATCAGCTTCACATATTTCGTATAATAGTTCGAATTTTAATATAATGTAAACATGTTTAAAATTTTTGGGATATTCACTTAAAACAAAACAAAAAAAATGCGCTTTTTGTAAGGAATATTATTATGAGTAGTAAGTTTTAAACGACTATATTTTTCAAAACAGTACTGATATTCATTTAATTTTTTTAGGAAAATATCCCAATTATTACCCACTATCTTTAGAGATTTTTAACCAATAAACATTTTTTGGTGTTTACAAAATTGTGCAAAGAATAAAGTAAAATTTTTTTCAGTGTAATAGTTTTGACATAAGGTAGTAGCACTTTGAATATTTTTGAATATTTTGGTATCGATAAGGTAAAACCTCTATTTTTAAGATTTTTTTTAAATTTCATCTTTTTTAATTAACCAAAACCTTAATTGAGTCTTTGGAAGTATTTTTGCCTTATATTGATTTCGAAAAATATATTTGTGCCATTGTATCAGAAAATGCTTCTAAGTCTGTACAATTTTCTAAAATTTTTTATTTTTTAAAATGTTTAAAATAGTTAATTTTTGGTGTTATAATAATTTCGTTTGAAGCTCAAGTAAAGGTCCCGTTATTTTTACACAGGAGTAACAGAATCATATTTTTTTTTACATATGTAAAAATTACCATAGTAGTGTTCATATGTGTGCCAAATATTTGTAGGATTGCACTTACAGTTCCATGGAAATATCAGACACAAATTTGGTTTTACAAATATTGCAGGGGATGTAATAGTAAAATAATTAACATTTTAGAGTGGCCTCCTCAGAGTCCAGATCTATCACCAATTGAAATTGTATGGGCATGGCTAAAATTAAAATAAGGATTTAATTATTAAGAATCTTACATTTCCTGTGCAGAAAATATGTATTCTTTATACCAACACGTTCGGCACTAATGTAAAAAAATCAGTGTTGCCAGAACTTCTTCAGAAAAAAAATGATAAATAACTGTTAAAAAGTGTAATTTTTCATACAAAAATGCTAAATTTAAATTACACTATTACAACAAAAATGTTTGTTATTCATGCATGTAAGCAATCTATTAAATTTATTTGAGAAATTTTTATGAGTTCCGCCCAATCACAACGGTCATATTCCTCCCTTTAAAAGTACAAATCCATTCAGAATCACTCTATGCCTTCGTCTGTCCATCCATGTACAACTAGTAATCAAATCTATCAAATTTGGATTTCGTTTGTTGATCAGATGAAATGTTTACGAATTTTTATTGATCAGCGCCTTTTGAGAAACATATTAATGACGTATATGACAGAATCTAGAGAATTTTACGTCGAATTTACTCGAATAATATTTATTTACCTGTTTAGATCCAATATATGCAATTTTAATGAAATATTTGTTTTATTGCCTTGAAGCAGTTTCTGGTACTAAGGCTTATGTTTCTGTAAGATTAAATCGTACTATTAACACTATTGTGCGCTATGTTTATAATTTCCGTAGATGGATGCACATTTCGGAATATATTAAGTGCTTTCTAGGGTGTTGTTTTATACATTTTGTTTTTTACCGTAATTTATAACTTTTCTTTAAAATTATTAAATATGGTATTCCTTCTCTACTTTGTTCAGAGCTTCGCTTCTCTCATTCCAGTGGGAATCCTCAAATCGTAATTCCAAGAATTAGGTGCAGCAATTTTGAGACATCCTTTGTTGTTAGAGTTACTAGAAGTTGGAGTTACTTACAACGTGAACTTCATTTATTTTCACATTCAAATAATGCCCAGCAAAAAAAGACATACAAAAGAAGTAGTAAATGCATGAGTTCACGTGATAATGCACTAGTTTATTTTTAGGTGATTTTAACATGGGCGTGTCATTATAGTGTATGGGTTCTCTTTAGAGAAACAATTCGTCATTAGAATAAGTGTTTAAAATCAATGGGCATTTGATGACTCGACTATGTTTTTTATTGGTGAGGATATTAATATATGCACATTTCTATACCAAATGATTATTTCGGACATAAATTAAACTGCAGGTTTTATCAACAAATTTATAAACAACTAAATATCACGCATTTTTAAAGTTTATTTTTAATTAAATTGTGCAATTCCCAGACTAGAGTTGAATGAATGCATTGAACCATGTTTTCATGAGTTCATAAATGATAAATTTATTAGATTTAAGGAAGAAATTAAGAATGTATTTGAATACATAAGTTCTAAAGAAATCATGAAAATATTACTTCCTTTTAAACTTCTTCTCATCTCTTTAATGCAAGTTGCATTAATTTCTTTTAATAATTTTCATATTTGTACTTTTTGGACACATTTTCACAAATTTTCCTTATTACTTTGCTGTTTCAATTTTGGCAACTTAATTTTTTAATTCTGGCGGCCAATTTTAACATAAGAATTTTCTGAGTAGCTATAATCCAATCCCTACTACTACCTAGGTTAGGTTATTAGGGCAGCTGTCCAGAGACAGCACAGTTGGGTCCAATTTGGTCACGTTCTGAAACCCTGACGGATCACATGTCCATTCCAACGTTCGAAGCGACGCATGTATGTAAGAGCTGATCCATTTGACATCGATATCAGATAGATCTGACAACACATGCATAAGCGGACTACCAAAATTGGAAGTCCTAATCCCGGCAAGAGTGGGACAGCGACATAAAAGATGCTCCACCGTCTCCTAATCTTCCTCATCCCGACAACTTCTGCAAAAGTCGTTAAAAGGGAACCCTAGTCTCCTAGCAATGGTACTCCAACCAGTTGGTCCGTATCTTCATCTCGAAGAAGGGATCCATCTTTGGCTAGTGTATCCGCAATAAAATTGCCCGCGGTTATTGAATGACTCCTAATCCAGATCAGCTCCAGGTTAAAATGTCTCGCCATTTTATTCAGAGATGTCCGGCATTCATGTACTAATCTTTTGATCGCGGCCTGACTGTCTTTACAGATTTGGATATCCGCTCCGAATACCCTATAGTACATTAACCAGTTCGCCGCCCTCATTATGGCCGAGATCTATGCTTTTAGAATGTCTCAGTGATCTGGCAATTTAAATGAAAGGTTTTTCCTATAAGCGGGAATATAGACACCACCCAACCCCATTATCAGATTTGGACCCACCATTATAAACCTCAACTGAAGCAACTAGGGTAGTTGATATTGATACTGAGAAGTCTCTGTCAAGAAAGGGTGTGGGGATACAATAAACGATATTTCTAGGAGTGCTATTAAGGAATTCCAGAATAGTCGCATGGCCGAAACTACTATCGTTCCATGCACCTATAGTCTCGAGCCTTGTCGCTGCCATAATGGCGATCTGTTTGGCCATAAGATCCATCGGAAGCCAGTTCATTAGATGGAGTTGTACAAAGCGCTCCTGTTATAAGTAGCGCTGAACTACGCAGAATCCTATCAAAGATTCCGATGTAGGAGGATTTCTCCATAGCCCTCCACCATACTATCGCTCCATACATTAGTATGGGCTTAATCACCACGTCGAAGAGCCATTTCGTATTCCTGGGATTTATTCCCTAGGACGATGGCCCTCCTACATATATAAAGGGCAATACCGGCATTTGAGGCTCTTGCTCGTGTATTTTGGAGCCAGTTTGGAGTTAGGAGTCTGTATAATCCCTAAGTACTTCGCACTATCCAACACCTTGTAATTCAACACCGTTTAGGCGTGGTAGTGGTAAAGATGTAATCTTGTATCTTCCAGAAAAGAGGACAAGTTCCGTTTTTCCTGGATTCACGCTAAGGCCACTGGCTACTCCATGTACTAATTAGACCCATGATTAGACATGATGAGACATAGTATCCAGATGTTTCACAGATACAGCCACCGCAACATCGTCCGTATAAGCAACAGTTTTAAACTTCAGTGAATCAGTTTCCCTGAGCAATGAGTTAACGATGATATTCCAGAGGAGTGGAGATAGAACTCCCTGTTTGCTACCCTGTAGATGGTAGACGCACCCATACTGGATATTATAACCCTATTGGTTAGAAGTATCCATATGAGGCTAATGATAAACTGATGAATGTTTAGTCTTTCAAGGGACAATTTGATTGCCTCCGGAGTCACATTATTAAAGGCCCCTTCTATATCAAGGAAGGCCACTAATGCAAACTCCTTATATTCGAGAGCTTTTTCAATATACCCTACGAGCGAATGCAACGCAGGAAGGACGACAGACTGATAGGGGCGAAGCTCTTCATAGCCCATTTCAGGTCATTATCCCTTATCGGAATAGGAACATCATTGCTGATCTCTGAAGATATTGCAGTGTCCTGTTAAAGGGAGCCTGCCAGGAAAGTGCGCGTTCAGTAAGACATCTAAAGTCTCTTGACCGCTCATTGTCCAACTGCTACATGGTTTCTGGATGAAACTTGGAACAGTAGGTGGTGATGTCAGAATCTGGCGAAATCGACTGGTCTCAGAGTGGCTTTCTACGCCGCTACAGAAAGCCCTCCAGGATTTACGTTTCGCATTTCTTATCTGGTTTTTAAAATTGTTAACTGAGGGCTTGTAAGTAGACCAGTCTCCTAGTCTCTTGGCCTCATTAAATAGACGGCGACATTTTTTACGAGTCTTGCCTATCTCAGAGTTCCACCAATGTGGTTTACTCCTACCCCTGCAGATTGTAGGTCTGCATGCAACAGAAGTCGCCGTATCAAAAGCGTCCGTTGGCGTCTTGACACAGGACTCAATATCATCGCAACCGTTGATAGTCGGAGAATTTAGGAGGAGTTGGGACAGGATATACTGTTGTACTGACTAGTTCGTCTTCCTTCTGTTTTGAAAGGGCTTAACCGTAGATAAACCGACTTCCAAATTAGGTCAATGTACAAGTGATCAGAGAATGAACAGTGATTGTAGACCCATCAATCCCCAATCACGTTAGAGTGCCTAGTACTGGCTAGCGTAATATCGAGAACCTCCCTTCTATTAGTCACTACAAAGGTCGGTTCCTTAACAGTGTCCAGAATATCTAAACTACTACAAAGAACAAAACCATTAAAGACTCTCCCCTTGTATTTTTATCGGAGCTTCCTCAAACCGCATGATGAATATTGGCGTCAGCTCCAATTATGAGCGGTATATTTCTTGCTCTTGCCGAATTTGTTATCTCGCGAACCTTAGTTGTTGGTGGTTCGCATTGCTGAAGATACTGAGTTTCTTGGTTGCTACTATACAATATCGTATTTTACCTGAACCCGTAGCGTGTAGCAGCTTAAATTTGTCCGCACGTGGTCCACAGACCTTATCGCCAACGATCCGTGATTCCTGTGCCAGTGCTAGCTACTTTCCTCTTTCTACCTGCTGCTGCTTTAATCGGATTGGAGGGCTTTGGACGTTTGGTCCCGGGCTGTTGGTTTTGCGGCTGAGCCTCCTCCTCCGAACGTTGCCGTTTAGGCCCGTCCTTCGACATGGGGGGAGGGTTACGCTGCAATTCGGCCAACAGTGATTTGGCCCAGTTGAGGGAAACAAGTTCCTCGGGAGTAAGGGACTCGGCAGGCTTTTTACCCAACCGGTCTTAAAACGGCCCTTTTGGCGGGAGTAATATGCCTTTGAGATGAATTATTGCCCTTTCGGGCAGGAGGCTCACTTCCAGAAACCGAAAACTGGTTCGTATTTCTTTCGCTGGCGGGGGGAGCTAATGCTTGGAAGCCCGAAAACTTGTTCGCAGCTCCCTTCGTTACAGTAGGGATTGCTGCCGCCCGAGTTGGTTTCGGGCATGTCCCGGTCATATGCCGGCGCGGGCCGGAGCAGCTTTGAGGTGCTTGGTGCGAAACTCAGAGGCACCTCGCTGCTTCTACTTTCAGAATCGGAAGCCTTTTTTGTGCATTTGGTAGACAAGTTCTTTATAGTTTTATTTTTATTTTTGTCCATTTAATTTTTATTCCCACGAGTGTGCTCATAATGGGTTGGATCATCCATGCATTGACAACAACATGAACTGGGCTACTCAACTTTTTCAACCGACCCGTGCCCTGGCGTCAGAGGGGAGTTGTTAGCGACTAGTCTTCTTTAACCACTAACTAGCCATTCAGGTTCTCGGCACAGCTACCAGCCACCTTAACCTTACAAGTGGTGACAGTTTTTGTCCGCGGACAGTGACTAGACACGGCCTGAGCTCGTGTCATTACTTAGGTCTGACAGTATGATATGTCAAACCTCAATATTGCCAAAGCTCCCGGGAGGTCTGTCAACTCCGCACGAGATGCTACTACCTACGGAAATTTCATTTTTGTTCTTCACTTTATTCTTCTTTTACGGCTGGGAAGCCATTATTAGTTAGGTTTTTTACAATCTGTATTTATATTTTTCATATTTGTAATAATAATCTTGCTTTTGTAATATATGTTATTGGCCTTGGAGGCTTTTTATATTACTTGGTTATTAAATAAATAAATTCGTCTCACGGTGGCTCAGAAATTAATTTCATTGGTTAAAAGTCCAATTTTTTGTTAACACCGATTTCCAAAATGTTAATGCCATTCAATAGTAAATCTATTGAAACTAAGGTAGATCAAAATATTGGGCGTGGCATGCTGTTAAAGACAAATATTTTATGTTATTATATAAAAAATGTGATTTTTGTAAATTTGGTCAGAAATCAAAATATTATTATTCGCAAACTATTATCGATAATTTCTTATGTTAGTAGGATAATAGTCTTTAAGAAATAGTATGATGTGTCTCAGTACCATTTATACCTGCTGTGTAATTAAGTGTTTTCACAGGTACTATATTTTAGTCAAATTTGAATTTTAGTGGAATAGAACTTTAGAGGATCAAAAGGAGTTAAACAAATTTTGGTACAGAAGAAAGGCGAAAGTATCCTCTTTAACCTCATATATACTTTTGTACCTGTCTGGATCCGTCTGTCGAACACTTTTTCCATTTAAATGAAATCACCAACATTTTTTCTATTTTTTATTTTACCTGTTCATATAACACAAATATACCAATCCCTATAAGTTCTGATAGGTATTTTAATCATATTAAATAATTACTATCCTATTATTTAATATTTTTAAGCCCTTTTTAGGTTTTAGCACTATTTCATTGTACTTATTTATGCTATTTGAATATAAACTCAGTTGCTATAATATATCTAAGCAATAACAATCAAATATTAAAATCTTTATAAAACTTGAAGAGCTTCAGCTATAAAGAATTATCCGAAGAGTATTTTAAAAACAAAAAGCGGGAAGATGCGTTCAAAGAAAAATAAACTTATACTCATGCAGCATCGGAATACATTTAGACTTGGAAAATAAAATAACTGATTTCATCAAAACCTAAAACGCTACAAAAAAAGTTGGTTGGAGCAAACAAAGATTTTATACCAGCTTTGAAAACTAGTTAAAGGGCGAACGTATCTTTAGAAAATACAAACCAAAATAATCTTAAGAGACCACCAAAATCACTCGACAACTGTGGCGATAGATCTAAAAGGAGGAAACTTAAGGATATCAATGAAGAAGTCGGTTATGAAAATATTCAAAAAACTTTGCTACATAAATTTCGGTCACAGAAACAACTCACAAAAGTGCATATCATATAAAAAGGTTTTAACGCTAGTCTAGTGAGAACAAAACAGATTCTTAAAAGTATTTCAACGCCAAGCGTGAAAAACAGTTCTCAAATGAAGATGCATTATATTTGGATTTGAAGTTAACAAAATAGCAAATGTTCATCTCAGATTGCGTGCGATTGAAAAAGGCTCAAATCTCTATCCATCATATCATCACATAACAGCTGCTAAGGACGTTTTTCACCAAGAAGAACTATTACAAACACACCGTTTTCGATAGAGGTAGAACTTCAAGATCCACTTAATCATATACCTCAAAGCTTGCTACTAACATTTAAAGGAAATGATTTGCAAATGGGTGGACGAAAACAATACAAGCAATATGTATGTGAAAATACTTCAGACGCAGATATATTCATGTTCATGTCATTTGTACCATTACGATTGACAAAGAAATTGAAAGACTCAGAGCCTTCGGCCAGTAGAATGCAAACAAACGATATTTGAAAAAATTATACACCATATTCTACGAAATACTGCAGACCAATTACAGTTGAATTTTAAAAGGAAACTCATGATGCCATTAAAAAAGAAGTCAGTAATATTAGAGCCCAATTTGCAATACTACAGCCATTCGAATTAGAGATTGATGGCCAGACAATTGAAGTAAGCTACCAATTAGTGATAACGATGATAGATGAAAAAGTAGGCCAGGCTTTGGCTGTCACAAAGGCTTCATTATATATCAAACCACATCAATCTACTTAAACCAAGTCCCGGAAAAATCATTAGATAATACTGATGCATATGAATTTGGATTATCACCGCTACATAAAAGAATACGATTCATGGAACACATACCAAAATTCAGTTATGATTTGCATTTTAAACCTACAGGATCAATAAGAAACAACGACACCAGTAAGGAGTTAAGTAGTTTAAAAAAGAAACATGTTCAGGACGAATTTCTCAAATATGGGTTGATTATAGATCAACCAAAACAAGGATCAGGCAATACGAATGATGGGAACACAGCAAGAAGGTTCTTTTGAGATTCCGAAGGAGTATCTGAAATAACAGGTGTTAATATAAATCTTGTTTCAAGATTTAAAACAATTATCGATGTACTTGTGTGCAATGAACAAATTGATGTGATTATGCGTCAGCATCAAAAAAATGGGATATTTTTGACAAAAAAAAAAAAAAAAAAAATCATTTTAGGTGGAGGGAAAAATTTATATAGATTTGTAATCTAGAGACTGGATTTTATATATAAATTTGTATATTAATAGTAAAAAGTCAAAGGTAAAATATCGTATTTTTGTTGAAATTTTTTTCATAGATAATTTTTCCGGTTTGAAAATTTTAAGTTACACGTAGAACAGTTCATTAAAGAAGAATAGAAATTTGATGATATAACTTTACATGTCGATATAAGGATTCATAATGATTGTATCTTTTCTGACAATATTCATATATAAATTTCATATTTCATATTTTTTTTTTTTTTTTTTTTTTTTTTTTTTGTGATATGTTAACTTCTAAGTTTAATATTAGAATGAAAAACATTCTTCCTTGAGACAGGTGTTAATTGATTTATATAATACAAAATACTTTGAAAATGGTTACTATTGTTTTCTTCAAAATGGAGAAAAAATCGGGACAATAAAAACTATAGCTGAAAAAAATACAAATGTAATAAAAAAAAATAAAAGAAAAATTAAATATTTTCTTATTAAATTTATTTTATTGGATGAAATTATAGTTCATTTAAATGTTTTAATTATAATTTAGTTTAAATACTACAACGCCATTTGATGACTTGTATACAATTGTCCAATTTCGATCATTCATATTAGTCAAGTATAGATCTTCTTCCCTATTTTTAAATTTTGTAAATCTCTGCGGAAGATAAAACCATTTACGAGTATTATTATCTAAATATGATCCACGTTGCGTTTCTTTCCAATCAAAATTTAAAATTTTTTATGGTTGATTTTTATTTATTTATTTATTACAATGAAATTGCAATTTCTTACAGGCTAGCATACTTATTATTGTTAAAGCTATTTACAATAAAATGTTTTTCATAATCATTCAATACTAAAGTCTTATTATTTAACTAAGTGAAAAATACTCCTCTTAATGCGGATTGGATTTACTGTGAAGTCAATAAATGGATAAAAACTGTTGAATTGATTGCATATACGTCTCATGGGATCAAAGTTTGCATAATTGGTTCGAAAATATTTTATTTTTAAAGGAGTATAATTTCTAGTTGGACGATTTGATCTTACAAAGTAGGAACTCTGAATTAATTTGACCTTTTACTAAATTAATTACAAATGAAATATCCATGTACTTTCTCCTACTTTCAATAGTAGGTAGATCAGTAGATCAATAAGCTGTAGCCGACTTTTATATGATGGTAAATTAATATTACATTTACATGGGAGATTACGAAGGCAAAATAAAAGAAATTGCCTTACGAGGGATGTGAATAATTGCTTGGATACACAAGGATAATTGAATTCTCTTCCCCAGAGCTTGAGGAAACCTATAACTACTTTTGCTTTATTAACGATTTGCGAAACGTGAGAATTAAATTAAAGGATAGCTTACAATCAATCAACACAGCCAGATCAAACAATTTTTCGACTATATCAACTTGATATTCATTTATTGTGTATCTACAGAGTACTGGACTTCTTCTGTAGAACATCATGTGTTTACACTTTTTTTAATTCAGATCCATTAGATTCATCATACGCCAATCATAAAGATTGTAAGGAACATTGATAGGAATATTTAAAGCTATGGAACAGCTTTACATCATCAGCATACATTAATATTCTATAATTCTTTATTCACTATGGTAAATCATTTATAAATATTAGGAATAACAAGGGGCCAATATGACTACCATGCGGAACACCGGATAAAACAGGAATGATTTTCGATGTACATTCTTTAAATAACACACATTGGTATCTATTTTTAAGATATGTAGAAATCCATTTGAGGAAAACAGGAGAAAATCCTAGTTTATCCAATTTGAACAATAGGAGATCGTGATTTACTTTATCGAAAGCTTTACTGAAATCTGTATATATTTTGTCTGTCTGCAAACCGTAATCAAATGCAGTTCTAACTGAGGTTGTGAATTCCAAAAGGTTATTTGTAGTAGAACATCATTTTCTAAATACCTGTTGAAATGGGCAAAGATAACAAACAACTTGATGCGAAAGGATTTCAGTAACTACCTTTTCGAAGAGTTTTGGAATAACACTTAATTTAGCATTACCTCTATAATTGGAAATGTTGGATCTGCTTCCGGATTTAAACAAAGGCATAATATAAGATTTCCTCCAAACTTCAGGAAAATAACCACTAAATATTGATATGTTGAATAAGTAGGTTATTAGAGATTTTAGATTATGTATAGCTGTCAGTACCATCGATTTATCTAATGTTGGACAATTTATTGGGGTTGCATCAGGAATTTTATATGGATAATTGGAAAGTTCATGTAAATCTTTATCAAAATAGGCGGATGAGAAGAAAGCAGCAAACATATCGCAAATATCTGCATCGTTTGAGGATTCTTTATCTCCAAATTTCATCATGGACGGATATCCAGAGACTAAGCTTAGAATATACAAACAGGTAAAAATATTTTGTATTATTTTTAAAGTTTCTTTTCAACTTAAAAAGATAATAACATTGGATATTTTTTGAATTATAAACTGATCTTGATATGGAGTATCTCATATAATCAATAGATAAACCGGACTTCTTGTATTTTCTATAATATTTGTTTTTCAAATTTTTCAAACCATTGAGCTGCTTGGTATTCCAAGGCGGTCCATGTGCAATTCTTTTTTTCGTCATTGGGATTGATTTCTTAAAAAATTTAAATAATCCATCATAGAATTTATTCAAAATAATGTCAATATTGCGAAGGCATACTTTATTGTAAGGAATATATTCAGACGAATCTTCAGAACAAAGTAGGTGATTTAAATTCGAATAATCAGCTTTGCTAAAATCAAAAACCATCTCATTTACATTGGGTTATAATGATAGCTTTGTTTCGACGTATAAGCTTATGTCAAGAGTGGGGTAATAAGCATCTTCAGATGTTAATAATGGATTAATGCGAAGAATATTAAATTCTTCAGGTTGATCAACAAATACAAGATCAAATAATTTTCCAAGCTTGTTTACTATGTTATTTATTTGGAAGAGTCCTAAATCAGAAATAGCATCCAGTAATTCAATAGATGTTTCCGATCTTATTGATGAGCTTAAAAAGCATGAATCAGGAGTTTCGCATCATTTAATGTTTGGAATGTTAAAATCACCAAGAACAATTATGGAGTCACTAATTTTTATCGCGTTTGCATGTTGTTCATAAATTTGAATGTTTGACGCAGGAGGAATATAAGAGCAAGTTATAAAAATTGTTCTAAATTTGGATTTAACACATACGGCGATAAATTCAATAATTTGATCATTGTTAAGAATTATTTCTTCCGAAGGAAAAAGAGTTGAGGCAGAAATCAAAACTACTCCACCTTTTTTACCCATTCTATATCGTTTATAAATTTTAAATTTACTGCACATTATTTCAGAATTATGAATTTCTTTATCAGAGTTTCTTCGGAATCACGTTTCAGAGAGTACAATGATATTATAATCAATATTAAAGCTCTGTAAATAAAGGGATTTTAATTTTGTGTTCATACCTCTAACATTTTGGTATGCGATTGAGATTGCTGAGGAGTTGTAATCATTTTTTGGACAAATATTAATATTTAACGGATTATTTAATTCAACTAGCTTTTTGGATTTGGATCGGAAGCCCTTGGAAGAATTGCGTTATTGTCATCACGATAAATAAATTGTCGAACAATTGATATAGAGGAATGTCGTCATTTTTGTATATTCTAGCTTAATATCCTGAGCCAATTTAATTATTTGTTAATACGTCTAAAATAAAATAAAAAAATCATTTAAAAATAAAAAAGAAATCAAAATTATTATCAAAAAGTGATAACTTACCATTTTGTTAAGTGCACTTTGAAGTAACCTTTAGAGCCATTGATTAATAACTAGATATTTATGTGAGAGAAAAAAACCTGATTCAATTGTCAAAAACCTAATTCATGCAACAAAAAAATACATGTCACATATATTTTGTTTTTTTGTGTTTTGAAGAAAATGAGTAATTTTTTTTAAAAATTTAGTTCGAAGTGCCTCTCATATAAATTTCTAGTTTTATTCTATGTTTAGAGCAATGATAAAAAATATATGTATTTTTATAGCATTTAAAGATATACCACCTCATCTTCAAATAGGTATAAACAGTTTTTCTCCAAATTGAGTGTTTTTTATATATCAGTATATAATTCAAATCGACTCTCATTTCGAAATCATATTAACATAAATTTCACAATTCTCCCCCTCAATTTCCTAATATGACATTGAGAACAAATTATCCAATGTGAATAAAAAAGACTCCCTTTCAATTTATTATTAGAGTATTCAAGATTGGTCATGACCATACCCAACAAAATCAAATATATCTTCATTAATGTCAATAACCTTTTACAAGGTTATTTTTCTATATAAGTTTATTTTTCAACTTCACAAAAATAAAAATAAACATATAAATATAGATGAATAAACCAAAAGTACTCAAACACTATATATACAAGTCATCAATTTTTAATTTCATTAAAATAAGAATGCAAAAAAAAAAATAATAATAATAATAAATAAATTAAAAATGTTGAATTGTTTGTATTTACTTTAACATACATATTATTATACAAAAATAAATACATTGGTTTTGTTCAATAAGGCACATAAACTATATTGAAATTGAACTGTATTTTTACAACAACAGCACTTAAACTGTGTTGCCTTAAATTAAAAGACTTGGTCTTGCTTTCACAATAAGAGAGATTGTGATTTCATTAGTAATTATTTCCAACTTATATACTAATTTTACAATAAGGGTTATGCTTGAACCATATTTCTGCCGGGTTTACAATTTATCATACAAACAAAATAAATTTTAAGTTTAATGTCAATGAAATTTCTAAAAGAAGTGAATAAGCGAAATTAATTAAAGTTACGATAAACAACCAAAGAACAAAAAATATTAAGTATCAAGTTTCAATTATAAATAAACCAAAGAATAAAAAAGTGTGCAATTCAATGAACTAAAAAAAGGCAAAATATATGCAGATGTTCAACAAACTTAAAATAAATAAAAAACAATAAAAGTATGTATTAACAGGTTTTCAGTTTCAAAAAATGGAGAAAAAAAAAAAAAATAAAACATACAAAAGAAAGCATTACAAAAAAAAAAAAAAAAAATCATTGGCTTTCAATTTCATAAAAACAAATTCCTATTAAAAATTCTTTAGTAAAGAATTTTAAATAAATTAAAAATTATTCTATAAAACTTTTACATTTTAAAAATCTTTGATAACGAGGTTCTGTTTTCTAATGTGGCATCTCTTTTTTTTTAATAAAATACCCGATATTAATTACATTGATTTAATTATAAACATGTATAAAACAAGCGGAGGGAAGTATAGAGATAACAACAAAACTTGAATTAATGTGGTGAAATATGCATTTTTAAGCGTTTTCAACAGCTTTACATATTGGCCATACTAATGTATCACTTTCAATACGAAAGTTTGGCAAAGTCTACAACCATTTTGATGAAATTTAAATACATACGTCTTTGGAAATAATTCTATTGTTAGAAAATAAGGAGTGTGCCCTATAAAAAGTTAGCCAGAACCTATATATTTATACTACTTATGCCGATTAATCGAATAATTCGAGTAAAAAATATTTTAAAATTTATTTTCCTAACTCGTTTTAAAGATGTTTTAATTTTTTAGAGATTTTTGATTTTTGTTGAGCTTTGCATTATGCCGCTAAGTGACACCACTATTTAGAATTATATTAAATATGTTAGAGCGATATATTCGGCTGTGCCGAATCTTTTATAGCCTTCACCACTGTACCCACAAATAATAAAATTAATGCCTTAAAGTTTGCATTATTATTTTTATTTTTATACTTTAAAAATAATCTAAATTTTTTCCAAACATAAAATAAAGCTATAACATCCATTATACATATATATATATATATATATATATATATATATATATATATATATATATATATATATATATATCTGCTACTATTTCTGTTTTTTTTTTTTTGCAGTATTTTATAATTATATTTATTTTACATATACAGAAGAAACAATTCATATAAAAATAAATTTTGTATTTAGAGAATTCCATAAGAAAAAAAGACTAATAATTTTTACAATTAAATTATATTTAGATTACTTTCTGTGCAAAGAATGCGAAAAGACATTTTTACTAGCAAAGTTTGTCCTTTTTTTTTAAATATACAAATACTTGTCTGTTTAATGAAGTTTTTTATGAAATATATTTAAATTATGAGAATGGTATGTTTTGACTAAATAAAATGTTAATAACATTTGCCTACTTTTTTAAATTATAAAACACTAAACTATCAGAAAAATTTTTCTTATATTTAATATTGCAGCCAAATTGAGACATAAATTATAAAAAAAACTGACAATGTAATGTAATGTATTTTGTTTTTGTTAAATTATCGTTATATTATCTTTCAGAAGTGACTTCGGAGTATACTTTTGGAAGATGAAAGGACGATAGTAGTGTATTTTGTTTTTGTAAATTTCGTACAGACTTCTGGCAATTATCTAGAAGTTACTAAGAAGTGACGTATGCACGATTAATGCGTAATAGCAATATATTTTGATTTTGTGATTTTCGAACAATCTTCCGACAATCATCTGGAAGTCTCTAATTAGCGACGTCTGGAAGATTGACAAGGAATTTATCTTCCAAATGTTTGAAGGACTGAATGCGATAAGAAATTTCAAAGAATTAAAAAACACAAATTGTTATTGTTTAGTATCGCAATGCGCAGAAAACTCTCGAAAAAGCTTTGTAATGTTGAAGTTTCCTGCCACAAAAAAAGGCAGTTCTTTTAAAAATTTTAAAATTTAATTTTGTTTGCACTTATTTAAAGCTATTAATAATTTCTTAATCAAAAGTGAAAATAAGTGTTTTAAACAATGAACGGTTTATTATTTTTAAAAATCCACATTTTATGTTATATATGTACATACATATTTATATATATTTGTTTCAATAAAAAGGTTAACAAAGAACATGAATACTGTAAAAATATTTTCATTTAATAAAAAAAATAATAAATATAAATTGTATGCAGAAAATCAGGGTTGTCATAAAATGTTTTTACATTTTTTGAAAATTAATATATTTGTTCAATACGTTTACAATTTCTACTGCCAAATGTTTGCTTGAATTTTGACCTTTTAACTCCACTATTTTAAGTATTCTAGATTCAATTTTATCACTTTTATTATACATTTATTGAGCTGAAATCCAAAAATGTTTATTGGTAATCTTGTTGCACTGTCCACTTTATGTGAGATCAATTTACTTATAAATTTACTTGAAATTGATTGTATTATATTTCTTGTCACTACAGATAGTGTATTTCTTTTATTTATTTGTACACAAACAACATTTTTTGGTTTCTTCTTTTTCAATGTTTTAACATATTGGATCTTTTAATATTCTCATGTTGTATAAATTTAAAACTTTATATATACATAATATTTATGGAGATATATATACATAATATTTATGTAGTAGTTTTTTGCTTATTTCGCACTTTATATTTTTCTTTTTGTATTTTTGCAAAGGGGTATTATTCTTTTGATTAAAAACCACTGTATGAAGTGACAAAATCATTAATGAAACATTTTTAGTTATTTTTATTTGTAAACATAAAATGTATGGAACAATGTAGATTTTCCAAATATGCTTGTAATTTCCTAGTATGTGCGATTTCATATTATATTTAATACGTGTAGTGTGAGTGAAACTACCAAGAAAATCAAAGCAGCAAATTAGAACATCGATCAGATATAAACATACAGATAACCAACAAAATGTCATTTTTAGAAATATGTACAGTTACGAGCATAAAAAATGCAACGCTATGTGATATCACTTTTAACCGCATATATTTTGCTTATAGCGATAACCGATGTAACAATACTATTGTGAGTTTATTATTTGTGGCCATAGACACCTATTGTATATATCTTTGTCGAATGCTTTTGTTCGTAAGGAAAGTTCTTAAATGTTTAGTAAAATCAGCGGTAAATTTGAGCGAGCAAAAAAAAATTTTTTTTTTTTTTTTAATTGTTATTGTGAAAGTTGGATGGAAACTATAATATTGTTAAATTCCATGAATTTATATTCTTAAATATAGATTTAAAGACATGAAATCTACAGATAATATAAATATTACCAAATAATTATACTTTATATTAAATTTTGCTATACTATTTTGCAATTTTTTCCACAATGATTGATAATTTTGAAACAATTTTTTATTTTTTTTATTAATTTGAAATCTCTATACAAAGGCGACCAAATATTTATGATAGTTTGGCTTAACTTGATACTTCATAATTGTTTATGAGCTTTCGACGGAAATAATACGACCAGTTCATATTGTTATTTTGATGGAATTAACACAATGATACGATATTATTAAATGCTCTTTATTTGTTTATAGAGAAAATTCTAACACAAGGAAAGACAATTAACAATTAGACCTTTTTGACACTCATCCTATGTTAAATGATTAAAATTTCATCCTTCGTAATTTACTGTTGCACTTTTTTACTATAGAGTATTTCCATTTTAAATTTTAAAAAATTTACCCTTAATTACCGATTTGGATAAAATTTGGTGCATGTGTAGAGGAGGATACCCAAGCATATAAAATGAATATTATTCATTTTTATTTTGAAATCTTTGGCAACTCTGTAGCTTTGAAAGTGATTAATATACTTTTTAAACGACCATAACTTTTGTTGTATGAAAGATATAAAAATATTTTTTTTGCAGTGGAATTGTCAGAGCTTATATTTTAAAATTTTGTATTTAAATTAAAGAAAATGATGTTTTAAACATACTTTTTACAAATTTTTTGTTTAGAGACGTATATTCAAAAAAGTCCATCTTTAATTTTTTTTATAATTTTTTTCATAGGAAGCTTTGTTAGTATACTTAGGTTAGGTTAGGTTAGGTTGGAAAGGGCGGCGCATTCACGCCTACACCCAGAGGCCAAACGGCCCATTGTGATCCCTTTATGAAAAGAAGAAAAAGAAAAAGAGAAAAGTGGAACCTATACCCAATCAATCAGTTATGATTGTTCCTAAGCCATTTTATCCCCATAACAAACCCTATGAGGTTGACAAGTCCTTTGCCATTAACCTCACCTAGTTCATGTAGTGTATGGCTTCCAAACCACTTCAACCTATTACGCTGAAGCCCTACGCAGTGACAGAGTATGTGCTCCACTGTCTCTAGCTCCTCAACATCATCGCACATTCTACAGAAGTCTGATGTGCCAATGTCCCACTTACTCATCATATTCCCTATTGAGAAATGACCCGTAACCATACCTACTATGACTCTAAGACTACCACGACTCATACCTAGAAGATGCTTAAAATCCGCCAGTTTTAAGCTAGGCCATAATGCCCTAGAAACTCTGCAGTCCGATCTGTCATTCCAGGCTTGATTCGTGTTGTCCAGAGTCCACTCCCCTATGGCCCTAAAGAAGGACCCAATTGGAATCTTAACAGATGACTCTATGAAAGACCTATCTAGCTCCGAGCCACTGCGAGCTAGCTCATCGGCTATTTCGTTGCCAAGAATGTCACAATGACCAGGAACCCAACATAGTCTCATCATATAGGAATCCATTAACCTTCTCAATTCCCTTCTGCACTCAAGTACCAATCTGGATCTAACAAAATGACTAGTCAGAGCCAATAACGCCGCCTGACTATCAACATAGATAGTAATCTCAGACCCCCGTTCAACATTCCCTTCAATCAAGCCGAGAGCCTTATAAATGCCAAGAATCTCTGCTTGAAAGACACTACAACTGTCAGACAATTTGTAGGATCGTCTGATATCAGTTCCCATAAAGTATACACCTGCACCAGTGCCAACTTCCATTTTCGAACCGTCCGTGAAGACCGCGCACCCTCCATAGAGCTTTTCTACTCCATCCCAAAGATCCCTGCTAGGTAACACCAAAGAGGGAGTAGCCCCGAAGTCAATCGTGGTCCCGACATAATCCGTAGGCTCAGCCAAGGATAGTGTCCGACCGTTGAATCTGACTTCATCTAGTATGCTGACATGCCCCGCTCTAGAGGAACCTAATAAACCCAGTTCCTTCAATCTAAATAGGCCACGGACAGCCATACCCCTCACGAATTCCTCAATTGGAAGAAGGTGGAGGATTATGTCCAGCGCCGCCTGAGGTGTACTTCTCCTGGCACCTGAGATGCCAATTGAAGCACACCTCTGAACTTTAGAGAGAAGTTTCCTGTACGTTTCCCTACTCAATACCTTCCACCAGACTGTACAGCCATAAGTAAGAATAGGTCTAACAACCGAAGTGTAAATCCAGTATACAACTTGCGGCTTAAGACCCCAATTCTTGCCTATAGAGTTCCTGCAGGTGTAATAGGCATTGAGTCCCCTCTTGACCCTCTCCTGAGTGTTTCTCCTCCAAGACAATTTACTGTCCAAGTACACACCCAGGTATTTGGCCTCACTTGACAATACAAGCTCAATCCCGTTCAATACTGGCAAGCTAAAATGCTCAACCTTGTATTTCCTAGTAAACAAAACTAGCTCCGTTTTCCCGGGGTTTACCCCTAATCCCTTACTGTTGGCCCAAAGGGACAGATCACGTAAACCTGTCTGCATGACCTCACTGATCGTAGATAAAAACTTACCAGAGACCAGTAAAACAACGTCATCGGCGTAGGCCACAATCTTCCGTCCCTTAGCATCAAACTGTCTTAAAATGACGTTCACGGCCAAGAGCCACAGTAATGGAGAAAGGACCCCCCCTTGCGGTGTGCCCCTAGTCACGAGTTTCCTCATATAAGTGCCTCCCATGTTTGAGTTGATAACTCTGCTGCTAAGCATCAGAATTATCCACTCAACAAGGAGCTTACTTATATTCAGCGAAACAAGTGATTCCTCGATAGCCTCTATCGTGATATTATTAAAGGCCCCCTCTATATCGAGAAAAGCCGCCATGGTATATTCCCTCTGCAGCAGACCTCGCTCAATGTAACTCACAACGTCATGCAGAGCACTCTCAACGGACTTACCCTTGAGATAAGCATGTTGAGACTCGCTAATGACCTGAGTTCCTATACTAGTCCTAAGATAAAGATCGATCAGTCTTTCTATTGTCTTCAATAGAAAAGACGATAGGCTGATCGGTCTGTAATCCCTGGGCTTCGAGTGAGTCGTCTTACCCGCTTTGGGTATGAAAATGACCCTTACCTCTCTCCACCCCCTGGGAATGTACTTCATTCTAAGACATTCCCTAAAAACCTCCGTCAATAGAGAGATGGCTCTTTCATCGACATTCTGTAGCATGGCCGGAAATATTCCATCCGGGCCAGGAGATTTGTATGGCTCGAATGAATTTACCGCCCATAATACTTTGTCTCTAGTGATCATCTCCCTTATCACATCGGTATCCCCAGCATCTGATTCGGGTTGTAGGTTATCACTGACGCTACCTGTCCCTCCAACAGATTCTATATCCCTACAGCCTGGAAAATGAGTCTCCATAAGTAAACTGAGGGACTCTGAGCTAGACTCTGTCCACGAGTTATCCTCACGTTGTATGTATCCAGGTGCCACTGGGTCCTTGGATAATACTCGCCTAAAACTAGACAACTCGTTAACAGAGTCCACCGATTCACAGAAATTTACCCATGAAGTCCGTTTCGCTCGTCTAATGTCCTTCTTATACTTAGAGAAACTATCCCTATAGCTATTCCAATCCTCATCACTCCTCGTTAGTTTGGCTCTATTAAACAGCTTCCTAACTGTAGACCGCTGGTCCCTAAGTTCCCTAGTCCACCATTTCGGCTGTTTCCTTTTCCCAGGATAAATCACTGGACAATTGAGCGCAAAACTATTCCTAATAACATTCGTGAAATTATTCACCGCCAACTCGATACCCTCAACTGAATCTCTCCAGTCCTCAGTATCCCTAAGGTCCCTACAGACTGACCTCCTGAAGGACTTCCAACCTGTCCTTCTCGAGTTCCTATAGGGCTGCTCCCTCGCCTTCTCAAAGTCGAGACCAAAAGATATCATGCTATGGTCAGAAAAAGAGTAATCCAAAACTACTCTCCAATCCCTAACATAATTTCCCCCACGGTTAGCCAGCGTTACATCTATAACTGTTTCCCTATCTTTCGCTCTGAACGTAGGAGTAGTACCCCTATTACAGATATGCAGATCATAACAAGTTATAAAATCGTATACCAACTCACCTCTTTTGTTGATGTCCCTGCTTCCCCATTGATAGTGGTGAGCATTCGCATCACATCCCAAGACCATGTACGCGCCTTTCCTCCTAGCGTGCTCCGCCAACTGCTGCAGAGCGATACCTGGTGGATCGGCTGCCTCATACGGCATGTACACAGCCGCCATTATAAGCCCGCTGCATCCTGCGGCTTCCTGTTGGACGACTGTAAGGTCCCCACTGCTAAAGGAATGAAGAAAATTAATATTTAGATTATTCCTAGCCAGTATACATGTCCGTACCTTTTCCGTTGTGGATGGTATGAACAGGTTGTACCCCGTGACCCTCAGACCACATACCCTGGTGTTCTTAATCCAGGGTTCCTGTGTGAGGGCCACGTCCACGTTGGAGTCAATGAGGAGTCTTGTCAGTTCGGTTGAGGCTGCCTCACAGTGATGCAAGTTAATTTGCACCACTGACAGCCTCTTTGGGTTTATCAGATTTGTTGAACCGAAACCTGATCACCCCAAATCCGAAATTGACAACTCCCCCCAGTGACTCCAGCTTCTTCAGAGACTCCTGATCCACTGCGAATCTGAAGTCTCTGCCTTGGTTCTCCTTACAAGTCATGGTGTTAACCAACTTCCATTGACCTGTAAGAAGACCCTTATTCTGATTTTCCAATACTGTCAGAATGGTTCCAACCTCTAAAATAGGTGGAGGGAACCATGCTGTCACTATTGGACGCAGGGGCAGCTCAGATGCGAGTATCACCTCAAGCTTCGCTCCTGGATAGAGAGTGTCGCACCTAGCAACTGCATTCCTGAGAAATTCAAATGATTTCTCGTTCCCGCAGTTAATAGTCTTGACACCCTTCATCCAGTCTGCGCCTTTGAAGGATACCTCATCCGGCCTTCCTTTAACAAGAGCGATTTCCTCAATGAGCTTGTGTTCAATTTGTCTCCATTGCTCAACGCTGATCCTCCCATCTGGATCAGCCCTGTCAATGACAGCAGCTTGAATACAGTTCTGCAACACTGATTCCTTCGCTCTTTTCGATGTTGAGGGTTGTTCACTTCCTGATACAGCTCTCTTAATAACCTCCTTATGGAGGCCCTTACTAGAGCTGTTTGGCGTGTGAACAACCTTCTTGGCCATCGAAGGTTGCTGGTCATCCCCAGACCTGGCCCTCTTAACAACCCTCCTATGAGGGCCTTTAAGAGAGCCGGATGGGTTTTGACCAGCGTTCTTCGATGTAGAGGGCTTCCCAATCGAAGCTCGTACAGCCCCACTACTGGAGCTGGCAGGCTTCGAAAGTAAAGTCCTCTTACTAGTTGATGGCTGATCATCTCCAGGCCTAGCATCTCTGACAACTTTTTGTTGGTTGCCAGGTTTGCTGGATGGTGTATGACCAACCATTTCAATGGTAGTTGTTGGCTTACCAGACGTTGCCTGCTGTTTCACTAGGACTGCAGGTTTGCCCGGGTTGCCACTACCAGAATAGTTCACTCCGGTAGGGATTGATGAAGAGGTTGGCTTTTCTCCTGTGCTCTCACGAGACACTTCTGGAGTGTTGCCAGCATCCACATACAATCCTTCAGGATAAGACATTCCCAAAGAGACACAGACAGGGCCGTAGATTCGTTCGAATCTTTTGACGTTCCTCCTGTGCTTCATGATAAGGTACTTATCCTTACCTGTAAGTGGCAAAGGGCCTCTCTTGGCTATCTTGTACAGATAACCAAGAGAGGCTCTTGCGCCACTACGAGCATGCTCCTCTTTAGTTCGGTTTATATCGCCGGTTGTCGCATCAAGCATTACCGCGTCTTGCCGAACTAAACCACTGCCAGACGAATGACCCTCTGAATTCGTCGAGCCATCCCCCCGCTCAGACCCCGCCTCAACACTCGAGTTCTTCTCCAGACTCTGAGCACGAACTGAGATTTCGGTGATCTCATGTTCATCTTCAGAGCCGAGAGTAAGATTCTCAAGTTTCTCAGTGGCGCTGGTCCCAGTGAAGGAATCCCTCGTGATACCCAGAATCCCATCCGTCTCTGATAGCTGGCCCAACAGTTGACTTTCCTGAAGAAGAATGTCACGTTGGACCCCTATCATCTCATTATCGTCGTCCGTACTCACGTCCATTTCAGTCCTGTCGCCCTGCGACTGTCCGTCATCTTGTGTCCGATTTTTAAGAATTTTTGAATTTTCTATTTTGTCCCACGAGTATGCCAGTAAAGGAAAAGGACCATCTCGCGCAGTGACGGCGTGCGCGGACTAGGCTAGAATTACAACCAACACGTGCCATGGGCGTTGGAGGGGAGCTGTTAGCTGTTAGTTTGTTTAGGCACCAACTAACCATTCAGGTCCTCAGCACTGCTGCCTACCACCTTGACCTTAAAGTGCACTACATTTATTTGGTCCGCGAGAAGCTGTAAAAGCCCTAAGATCGGAGATAATACACATGATATATACCCCCATGCGATGAGCCAGAATGCACCATTCAGTAGAGTGTGTATATCATGTGCCTTACAACCAATCCCCCCGATCCGCCACCTGGGGACGCGTCCGATAGGAGTAAATGTAGCAAAGACTCCAACGGATGTTAGTATACTTGCTATACAGAAAATTTTATAGTGGTTTGGAAAGTTACTGAGATATAAGCAAAAATGTTAATGTATAAACAAGAAAAAAAAATATAAATATTTTTTAATTATTAATTTCCATTTCTTTTTTTATTAAAATTACTGACTAAATTCTAATAGTCGCATCATAGCAGTTATTTACATATTTGTTAAATAACCAAATATTAATTTTCATAAAAATCCGAATAAAAAATATATTTGCGCTAATTAGTACTTCGGAACTAACCAAAATGCCACTATAAACTTTTTCAATTAAAAACACCATCTATAATTGCCTTTTCTGGTTATTTTATTTAAGATAAGTATTCCACATATATACCTTAATTAGAGAATATTGAAGTTCATTGAATTGGATTTGCAATTAAGTCTTAATTAAATTTGTTTTATTTATTGTTTTGAACAACAAAAATAATAAAATATATACCTTAACTTATTTTTGCATGAATTTGTTTTTGTATGTTCATTGACATACATTTGGTATAGTTCTATTTGTCAAATAAAACAACTGTCAGATAAAACATTTCCGTTTTATATTTTCCTTAATATTACACCTCCGTTTTTCATTATTAAGATCAATATTGTAATTAGTATCCTTGCTAATTATCTGCTGTGTTGCCATTTAATTACATATTACTGGTTTTAATACTAGATAATATTTGTATTGGTGTGTGTCCTTAATAAAGTTTGAGATGTATGAGTAAAAACTGCAGTATTTCCGGAGAAGGACGTATGGTTTCTTGTTGGTTGTGTTTGGGAAATTACCACTTAAAATGTAGTGGCCTCAAAGCTCGTGATGCTGATGCATTATCTGACAATGCCAAAATCTTACAGTGGACTTGTCCAAATTGCAGAGTAATTGGCATTGAATTTTACAATTTTTTCAAAAGCCTGTTCCAACAGCAAATACAAGTAGTTGTCCTGCTACTGTTGTAACTCCTAATTCAAATAAATTTATTCCGCCTCATCATGCTTCAAATGCTTCCAATTATAATATAATTCCTTCAGAGTTGACTTTAGTTACTCCTACGGTATCTAATTCGTCGAACTTGCCCATGATTCCAAATCTTGCTGCCAGTAAGCCTACAGAACTTATTTTATTAACTCCGTCATCGTCAAACATCCCAACTAATTCAAATGGTGTCAACAATCCTATAAATCCGTTTACAACAGTAACTCCAAAGCCCTTAAAAATTATTACACCAAGGAAAACCATATTTGCTAGCCGTTTTGCAGTAGATACAACAATAAATGATGTTGAATTCTATATTAAAACGAACTTTGGCATCGAAGATTATAATAATGTCCAAATTTACAAGATAAATGCGCGCAATAGAGCTTCATTTAAAATAATTGTCCCAGAAAGTATTTTTGATCGTCTTGTTAATCCACAATTTTGGCCAAAAAATACAATCGTTCGACAATTTATTTATCGTGATGATAATAACGTAATTCTTCCAAGGGCTTCTGATCCAAATCCAAAAAACTAATTGAATTAAATAATCCGTTAAATATTAATATTTGTCCAAAAAATTATTACAACTTCTCAGCTATCTCTATCGCATACCAAAATGTTAGAGGTATGAACACAAAGTTAAAATCCCTTTATTTAGAGAGTTTTGATATTGAGCATAATACTCAGCATTGACTCACTGAAACGTGGCTCCGAAATAAATCTGATAAAGAAATTCATAATTCTGAAATAATGTGCAGTAAATTTCAAATCTATAGATGTGATATAGTGGGTAAAGAAGGTGGGGGAGTTTTGATTTCTGTCTCAACTCTTTTTTCCTTCAGAAGAAATAATTCTTAGAAATGATCAAAATATTGAATTTATCGCCGTATGTGTTAAAGCCAAATTTAGAACAATTTTTATAACTTGCTCTTATATTCCTCCTGCGTCAAACATTCAAATTTATGAACAATATGCAAACGCGATAAAATTTGTAGCTAATCAATCCAAACCTGGAGACTCCATAATTGTGACTTTAATATTCCAAATATTAAATGGTGCAAAACTCCTGATTCATACTTTTTAAGCCCATCAATAAGATCGGAAACATCTATTGAATTACTGGATGCTATTGCTGAATTAGGACTATTCCAAATAAACAACATAGTAAAAAAGCTTGGCAAATTACTTGATATTGTATTTGTTGATCAACCTGAAGAATTTAATATTCTTCGCATTAATCCATTATTAACACCTGAAGATGCTTATCACCGCACTCTTGAAATAAGCGTATACGTCGAAACAAAGATATAATTACAATCCAATGTAAATGATGAGATGGTTTTTGATATTAGCTAAGCTGATTATTCCAAATTAAATCACCTACTTTGTTCTGAAAACTGGTTTCAATATAATCCTTACAATAAAGTATGCCCTCGTAATATTGACATCATTTTGAATAAATTCTATAATGGCTTATTTAAATGTTTTAAGAAATCAATACCAATGACGAGAAAAAAAAATTGCACATAGATCGCCTTGGACTGCAAAACAGCTCAATAGCTTGAAAAATTTGAAAAACAAACATTATAGAAAATATAAAAAGTCCGGTTTATCTATTGATTATATGAGGTACTCCATATCAAGATCAGTTTACAATTGGAAAATACCAAATGTTACAATAATTATATTTTTAGGGTGAAAACAAACTTTAAAAATAATCCAAAAACGATGCAGATATTTGCGATATGTTTGCTGCTTTCTTCTCATCCGACTATTCTGATAAAGATTTACATGAACTTTAAAATTATCCATATCAAATTCCTGATGCAACCCCAATAAATTGTCCAAGATAAGATAAATCGATGGTACTGAGAGCTGTACAGAATCTAAAATATTCTGATAAATGTGGACCTGACGGTGTTCCAAGCTGTGTTCTTATAAAATGTTTACATTGTCTTATATCTCCAATAACTTATTCAACATATCAATATTTAGTGGTTACTTTCCTGAAGTTTGGAGGAAATCTTATATTATACCTTTGTTTAAATCCGGAAGCAGATCCAACATTTCCAATTATAGAGGTATTGCTAAATTAAGTGTTATTCCAAAAATTTTCGAAAAGGTAGCTACTGAAATCCTTTCGCATCAAGTTGTTTGTTATCTTTCCCCATTTCAACAGGGATTTAGAAAAGGATGTTCCACTACAACTAACCTTTTGGAATTCACAACCTCAGTTATAACTGCATTTGATTCCGGTTTACAGACAGACGCAACATACACAGATTTCAGTAAAGCTTTCGATAAAGTAAATCACGATCTCCTATTGTTCAAATTGTATAAACTCGGATTTTCTCTTGTTTTCCTTAAATGGATTTCCACATATCTTAAAAATAGATGCCAAAGTGTATTATTCAGAGAATGTGCATCAAAAACATTCGTGTTTTATCTGGTGTTCCACAAGATAGTCATCTCGGCCTCTTATTATTCCTAATACTTATAAATGATTTACCAGCTTGCATTAAGAATTCTAGAATTTTAATGTATGCTGATGATGCTTACTCCAATCAGATCTTGACAATCTTTATGATTGGTGTATGATGAATCTAATGGATCTGAATTTAAAAAAATGTAAACACATGATGTTCTATAGAAGAAGTCCAGTACTCTGTAGATACACAATAAATGAATATCAACTTGATCTAGTCGATGCATATCTTTTTCTGGTTGTGTTGCTTGATTGTAAACTATCCTTTAATTCCCACGTTTCGCAAATCGTTAATAAGGCAAAAAGGAGTTTTAGGTTTCCTCAAGCGCTGGGGAAGAGAGTTTAGTGATCCTTATGTTTCCAAGCAATTATTCATATATCTTGTAAGACCAATCCTGGAATATGCTTCCGTGGTCTGGTATCCTTAATACGAAGTTCATATAAAGAAAATTAAATCGGTCCAGAAACAATTTCTCTTATTTTGTCTTCGTAATCTTCCAGGGAATCCTAATATTAATTTACCATCATATGAAAGTCTATTACAGCTTATTGATCTCCCTACTCTTGAAAGTGGGAGAAAATATATGAATATTTCATTTGTAATTAATATAGTAAACGGTTTAATTAATTCTGAGCTCCTGCTTCGTAAGATCGAATTCATAATCCCAAATCGTCCAACTAGAAATTATACTCCTTTAAAAATAAAATATTTTCGAACTAATTATGCCAACTTTGATCCCATGAGACGTATATGCAATCAATTCAACAGTTTCTATCCATTTATTGATTTCTCATTAAATCCAATCCGCAGTAAGAGAAGTATTTTTAACTTAGTTAAATAACAAGTTTTTGTTATTGAATGACTATTAAAATATTTTATTGTAAATAGCTTTAAGAATAATATATATGCTAGCCTGTAAAAAATTGTAATTTCATTGGCTATTAAATAAATAAATAATTCGAGGAATTATTCGAACAGATGGACGTTTTGGGCAACCGATTACGGAGGTAATTACCTGCTTAATATAGTGCAAATTTGACAGTATAATAAAAATTTATAAACCTCGTAGTATAATTCAAACGCTATGAACTCAATAAATATTATAAATACTTTAAATTCGAATAATTATACAAAATATAAATTTAGAGAAGTTTTCTCAAAACATCTGTTGCAAAACCGTCATTTTACATAACTAATCCATCTTATAATCCAGGAAAGTATTGTTTCGGAGTTCTTTTGTTTTGCAGGTCAATCTACAATTAAACCATTTATTTCATTTTTAAATCGAAATTCTAAAACACTTGCCTACAATAAAATTCAAATTCAAAATTAATCATCCATGTTTTGTGATGTGTATTGTTGCATTTTTATTTATTTAAGATGTAAAAACTTAACTTTTAATGAAATTTTAAATATGTCTAATTATTTTAATTTAAATTAAAATGATATGTTAGTTAAGTATATTTAAAAACTTTTATTTGTTTTTATACTTTTATTTGATTTTATATATATTTTATATTTGTTTTTATATAAAACAAGAACAAAGGAAGGAAGGAAGGCCCAAAAATGTTCCTTACGTCTTCGGATTTTATTAATATTCGGCACATACGCACATACGCATGGCCTATGGAGTCATTTGAATATACCAATTTTTATTTCTTTCAATTTTGAAAAACTTGCGAATTTATTCACGATTTTCATTTTTTTAAGTCAAGAAGATCTAAAAAGTGTGAAACTTAAAACACCAATATCTCTCTCTATAAGATGTAAATGGATTTTAATGATTTAAATTCCATATAGAAAATGAATATGTTCTCTTTAAACGCAGTAATTCAAAAATAATATTATCACTTTAAAATGCAATGCAGTTTTGGAAAATGACAACCCTTTCAATTTTTGTCTCCCTTTAATAGTATAAAAAATATAATGTTTACTAAAAATTGCAATATAAATTGTTCCACGACAAAATTGTGCACTATTAAAAAAATAAAAATATTTCTATATATTTTTTCATACAAAAAAAAAATTTTTTTTATAATTTTTGTGTTTTTTATTTTTAGGTTATTTAAAAATTAATTTAAGTTTTAACATTAATTTGTAATTTGTGGTACGAGAATATATAACCTTGCTGTCCCAGAAAAAGTGCTAATATACTGTGCAATAAACATATTTGTCGTCAATACTAAGCAAAAATATTTAAAATAAAAAAAATTTTATTTGTCCTCCTTATATATATTATAATATATATATATATATATATATATATATATATATATATACTTTACATATCCCCACAGGTAAAAGTCTAACGGTGTGATATCATACGATCTTGGTGGCGAATCGACCGTTCGTGCTCACCGAAGTGTTCTCTCAATAAATCCATTGATTGATGCGATGTGTGGGAAGTGGCGTCGTCTTGCTGAAACCAAATGTCGCCGAGATCACGAGCTTCAATTTCAGGCATCAAATAGTCGGTTATCGTGGCACGATAACGGTCGCCATTGACGGTTACGTTCGCACTGGCATCATTTTTAAAGAAATATGGACCGATGATTTTACCGGCCTACAAACCACACCAAACCGTTGTTTTTTCTGGATGAAGTGGCAGTTCTTGAATCTCTTCATGTTGCTCATCGTCCCAAATGTGGCAATTTTGTTTGATTACATACCCATTGAGCCAGAAATGGGCCTCATCGCTGAACAAAATTTGCCTCGAAAACGTCGAATCTTCTTGGAACTTTTGAAGAGCCCATAGAGCGGCTTCAGTTGTTGCACAAGCTGTATTTTGTACGCTTTCAATTTAAGATCTCGACGTAAAATGCGTTCCATGAGTCGTTCCATACATCAGTCCGAGTTGCTGCGAACGGCGCTGAATCGACTCTCCACGGTCTTCGTGTACACTCTCAGCTACGGCCGCTATATTTTCTTCACAGCGTGCTGGACGTGGTCTATTCCGTCGAATATTATCCAATAATGAATGCTGGGTCTCAAGATGGGTGATGGTGTTGCGAATAGTACGCTCAGTAGGCCGATTATGTTGACCATAAGTTGAGCAAAGTGCACGAAACACATTCGTCACAGAACGTGAATTTTCGTAATAAAGTTGAACGATTTGTAAACGTTGTTCAAATATATATATAACACTTCTATAACTCGAGAACGGTTTCTCAAAATTAGGAAGATAAAACTTCTGAAGCCAATTAAAATTATCTTTTGGTTATCTTAAAATTATTTTTTTTTATCCGATTATAATATATATATATATTATATATATATACAAATATATATATATATAATATATATATATAATATATATATATATATATATATATATATATATATATATATATATATATATATATATATATACTTATTTTGATTTACGAAGAAAAAATATTTCTTTGTGCATCAGTGTTTCTCCATCTCATTGTGAATAAAATTTAGATTTGTGCATCAATTTTGATGATGCATCGCATATTTTATTCCTAGTTATACCAGCTTTATGTTGAAGATGAAAAACAAAAATTTTCGTACACTTTTTTAAATAACTCCGAAAATATTGCGTATATAAAAAAATTATGTGTATCATTTATATAAATCGTTCACACCGTTCTTGAGTAATGACCTTTATGGGCGAAATATTAGACACGCCTTTAAATAAAGTAGATTCGTGTTCAGCACATGAAAATCCATATAGTCGAACTATTCGTCTTTAGGGGAGGATTTTTGTAAACCACTATTAATAAAAATGCAACTGAAAGATTCATTCTTGTTGTTAATGCATCTTTATGAAAAACGTTATTTTTGAATTACACAATATCTGACCTAATTACCTCTGTAATTTTCAATAAGTTTTTAGGAAAGCTAAAAAACTGTTTATTATGTTTAGAAATTTGAAATTTTTCTATTTTTGTTATTTGTAAACTCATAAGTTTATTAAAATATAAGTCTGAATATCTTGGTCAAATTTCAACTTCCTCCTATGATTGGTACATGCTGCTAAGAAGAAATATATATATATATGTCTTTCTTTTTGTTTTTTTTTTTTTAATTAATAAAAAAAAACACAAATTTTATTATTTATTAATTGTCTACAAACTAAAGCTTACAATTATTTCTTAAATTTAATTACAACTATTTGCTTAAAGTAAATTGCATAGTTTAATATTTTGTATTGTATTTATTTAGGTCAATAAAATGTGCTTTATTAGCGAAAGATACTTTATTGATTTCGAAACACAATTATTATTTTCTTTAAATATTTCGCAATAGTTAATATTTGGCATTCTGTTTTCGGTTTAACAAAAAAGTACTTTTGAAGCGGAAGTCAGTTTCAATAGTGTAAACGCTTCTGTTAATAAGCAATTATTAAGTTGAACTATATTTAGGTCAACATCATAATGTCATATCAACTGAAATTGAATCTAAATTATAAGTATGTAACTTTTAAATATTTAGTTCCTTAACTCTTCCCCTCTTAAATTCGATAGATCATTAAGTCTAAAGTTGTTGTAGGATGGTGTCGCTTGTGCTTCTACAGGCTTGATGTGAATAGAATTATTAATTGTTTACAAATATAGTTGTTTGTTTATTTTTCCGCAGTATTACCAGTATTGCGAGAGGAATCATTCTTGCTAAAATTATTAATGCCAAGGATAATTCTCTTATTTCTGTTGATTTACTAAATTCAGAAATTCGTTTGGTGTTGTTTATATGCAGTTCATGAAGGCTTTCTAGTGATAGGAATTGCAGTCGTTCGATTTCTGTTGGTGTGAGTTGATCCACAAGTGGTATGACTTTTAATGGATTTGCATCGATATTTCTGTAAATGTTATCTCCAATACGGATTGTAGTGTTAGTGAAGGATATAATGAAGCTTCCAGTTATATTTCTATGTTCTTCGTTCACCTTGACGATTCCAGAAAATTCGTTAAGCAATTATGTTCCTGTAGAAATTTCTTCAACTGCAGCAATGTGGTGACCATTTATAGTGTAACATGAAGATGGGAGAGAGTTTAGGATTTTTGGTTAACAAGAGTCCATGGACAGATCTATTAGGTTATTTTCATTACAAATTTATAGGTTTGAAAATCTTTTACACTTAATTGTTATTCCATAAGTTTGTTTTTCAAATGCCAATATTTCATTAAATTTTATTTTAACAATCAAGTTGTTATTTTTTATAGGTTTTGTTAACATTTTCTTATAAACAATATTTGTAGTCAACGGAATTTCTATTACATAGAGCATCAGCGTTGAATTATGTATTACTTGAATATTTGTGAATTCTAATGCCTCTTCCGGGCTTGTGAAAGGTATATTTTCATTTTCAACTTTTTCTATTGCTAACTTAATTTTTAATTCATTTAAAAGGAATGAATTTATCATATCTAGTTTGGACCATTGGATAGCATATTTTATAATTAAAATTTCTTCTTTAATTATACGTAATTTATTTTGATTAAGTATGATAAGTTCATCACTTAAGATACTACCTTTTTTATATTATTAATCAGAGAATTTGTTATTCTTGTTACATTATTTAATCTAGTTTCAAAAGAATCATTAATCATAGCCTCTTAGTTATTGTTTGTATTTAACTTTTCTAAATTATTAATTATTTTTTCTAAGTCATCATGATCTGGGGACCCAGCTAAATATTTCCATGCTGTTCCTAGAATATTAATTGATCTCTTGTTTTTTACATGTTTTTTAATACGAATGCTTTCTAATAATTGAAATATTCTATTGAGTTCTTCTTTGTGGATGGGAATCATAGGATTTCGTGAGGTTTCAAAGGTCGTGATAAAATTTCGAATGTCCTGCAGACAATATTCGTATTTGTCGATGTCAAATTTGTGAATAAATCGGAACACACCATTTTGGATTTTAGCAATTCCGTTGTCTATTGTTACTATTTTTGATGAACTATAGTACTGGAATTGTACGTCAGCTTGAACTGACGCAGCAATAAGTAATCTGTAAAGAAAAGTTGATATAGGAAAATTTTAACTCTTTATGTTGCTTTTGGGTAAGTTTCTTCCAGATTCTGTCAATACTGTAGTTGATTTGTCCTCCTTTACTATATCTCTTTTATATTTAGGTGTAATATTAGTCCCTAACCTTTTATCTATTCTAACATATATGATATCACCAGGACTATAACCTTTTATTGGTGATCTTTTTTTATTATGAATGTCCATATCATATTCCTGTTTTTGTCTAATTCTTGAAATAGTTTCTTGCCTAGCGTCTTCAAGATTTTAGGGGTCTGAGCTCACGATACGACCAAAGAAAGCTTCAACCGGCTTTTTATTAATAGTTGAATGTATGGAGTAATTATATTCGTTAACAGATCTATCTAGTAGGGCTGTAAATGATCTTTTTATTCCATCTGCTTTTGTGCATCTCATTATCTCCGCTAAAGTCGAATGAAATCTCTCAACTTGTCCATTAACTGAACTTTTGTAAGGCGGTGTCTTATAGATGCCTAGTTGATATTCTAGCATAAAAAGTACAGATGTTGAGTTAAAGGCTTTTTCATTGTCCATAACCACTTCCTTCGGGATTCCAAACATAAGCAGGATTTTTCTTAGAGGTTCCTTAATGTCTTCGGCTGCTCTTGATCTAATAATCCTTACCTGAGCGTACTTCGAAAATTTGTCGACAGCAGTAGTATGTGTTTTCCTTCCGTGCGGTAGATATCAATATGGACAATGTGACCAGGATATTGCGGGATGGGAGTTTTCTGAATTTCTGGTTTGATAGGATGGCGATCATATGTATTTTCTTTGCAAACTGCACACTGAGATACCAGGTCTTTTATTTTTTTAGTCATCTTTGGGAAATAATTTTCTGCAAGTATTTGGGCCTTGTTTTCTTTATGGTTTCTGGGTACACGCTTATGTGTTTCTATAATTATTCTTTCTTGCTCTTGTTTGTTTATTATGTCCTTGACCTGATTCTGTGTCAACCTTATTTTGAAATTAGCAAAATGTAGTGGGTATATTCTTTGTATCTTACCCGTTATTGGCTCGGGACACTTGATACCATTAATCACTGATGGATTTAGATATTTCTTTAATATGGAGATAAGGTTTCCTTCGCTGTAGTTTGGTTCATGTATTTCGTGACGATGATATGTTGGAAATATTATTTGGAATTTGTAAAACTGAGTTGAACTATTTAGTATAAATAATTGGTTCCTAAACACGTTAATAGGGTACTCTACACTTGGAATTAGGTTTTCTCCTGAACTTTCATCGCTGTGTTGCCTTACCGACGATACGGAGCTTATTTCAGTCGCATTAGGGTTTCTAGAAAGTGCGTCGGCAACTTCGTTTGTTTTTCCAGGTTTGTACTCCATTATATAGTCATACTCTTCCAATGCAGCTGTCCATCGTTTCATCTTTCCATTATTGTTTTTATTATTTATTGCATAAGTGAGAGGCTGGTGGTCAGTACGGATTATTACTTTTGATTTGCCATACAAATAATTTCTGAAAGAATTCAAAGACCATATTATCGCTAGCATCTCCTTCTCGTTGGTCGCATAATGTTCTTCTGTCTTACTCAACGTTCTCGAGATGAATGCAATAGGCCGATCAGATTGAGACAACACTGCACCCAAGGCAAAATTTGATGCATCAGTCGTCAATTCAAAAGGCTTTTCAAAATCAGGGTATGCAAGGATAATGTCCTGCGATATTAATGACCTTTTTAATTTTTCAAATGATTCTAAAGCAGCATTATTAAGAGTAATATATTGTTTTGCTAATTGTCTTTTTCAAATGCGACCTCCTTCCCCCCTTAAGAGAAATGTTAGAGGTTTTGCTACTTTGGCATAATCTCTTACAAATCGCCTGTAGTAACCTGAAAGACCCAAAAATGAGCGTAGCTGTTTCAAGGCTTTGGGGATTGCGAATTTAGAAATGGCTTCAATTTTTTTCGGGTTTGTCTTGATACCTTGTGATGAAACTATAAATCCTAAAAATTCTACCTCGTCTTTAAAAAAATCACACTTGTCGAGTTGCAACTTCATATTAGCGTTCTCTAGAGTCCAAAAAACTTTTTCCAAATGCTTGAAATAATCGCATTCCGTCCTGCCAAAGATGATTATATCATCGATGTAAACAAAGCATATTTTTCCAATGTGCTCATGTAGGATGTCGTCCAACGCATGTTGAAAAATTGATGGTGCGTTCTTTATACCGAAAGGCAACCTTGTAAACTCATATTTTCCGTTATTTATTGAGAATGCAGTTTTTTCGATGTCTGATATTCATGAAATCCGCTTTTGAGATCTAAAACCGAAAAAAATTTGTTTTGTCCCAAAATGAGATAATACTTCATTTATATCTGGAATTGGGTAGGTATCGGATATTGTAAATGAGTTCAATTTGCGGTAATCTATCACAAGTCTGTATTGCTTATTTCCCTGCGAGTCAGGTTTTTTTGAGACTATCCATACCGGAGAATTGTATGGTGATCTAGAAGGTCGTACAATGCCATCATCTAACATTTTCTTTACCTGTGACTCTACTTAGTCCTTTAATGATAAAGGGTATGGATAAAACTTCGAATAAATTGGGTTTTCAGTAGAAGTTCTAATTTCACCAACCACTTTAGTGGTGTATGTTAATTTTTCATCCGGGTCTGCAAATAACTTCGGAAACTTTTTTTTTTATCAAATAATTTGTTCCATTTGCTTGGTTTTTGCTCATGTGCCCATTTTTTATATCCAGCATGTTGACATCAGGCAGCGATAGTTATTTAAGTGGAATCCTAAACTTGTTTTGAATAGTCATGTAGTTTCCTGCAGTGTTAATAACGACAGAAAGGTCTTTTAGGGTGCTATGACCTATGATTGCATCAAATGTTTTTAACGCGGGTAGTAAAAATAATTTTATAGGGATGTCTATATTAAACAGGTTGATAAAGGCATGATTTGTTATGTGGATATCTCCACCTACTGATTTTGCCAAAAAAATTTTTACAATCGGTATTGACCTGGTTACAATTTCGGGTCGTATATAGTTTTTTTCGGAACCAGTATCAATTACAAATTTTAAAAGATTTTCACTCCTCGTTTTACATTCGATGTATGGTAATGAAGAGTGGTTCAGATTAAAAAATGAACTTCGCTGTGCTCATAGTCTACTTGTAGCTGTTGATCTTCACAGTTTTCGATTGGATATTCGTCTTGGAAATCAGCTTCGCAGAGTCGAGTTGTAATTATTTCGATTTAATTCCTCAATGTTGAAGTTTCTTTGGTATTTGAAGGGACGCGAATTTTCCTGATGCTGTGGTCTTTTGCCAAAAAATTTATTTTGAATTGGACGATTCATGTAATTTATGTTTTTGGTGCGCACACTTTGATCAATGTTCATAGGCTCTGGTTTTGGTTGTGGCTTGGGTGGAAGGAGTCTTGGATATGCTCCAAAATTATTTAGTCCTTGTGTCTGTTGTGCTTGAGAATGAAAATTTTGTGTATTGATATATTGGCCATTTGGTCTCACTTGAGGAGTGAAAGAGAGTTGAGGGTAAAAAGGTTGTCTGTGATTTTTTCCATTAAAAGTTTGTCCTCTGTGAGGTGAAGGTAGAAAATTTTTATGACTACTTGCTTGTTGACCGTGATTTGCATGATGCGACCGGAAATGCTGGTTCTCTAGCTTCAAGCACAAATGGAGGGCTTGCGGCAGCTCGGTGGGTTCCCTCATTGCGAGTAATCTTGGTAGATCGCCTTTAAGACCTCTGATAAATGTATCCAAAGCCTTACCTCTATATGTTCTAATGAGTAATTTCATGGGTGCTTCTCCTACATCCATGCAAGATATTTTGTCCAATATCAGGGATAAATGGTAATAAACATTATGGTAAAACTCTTGTATCGTATTACTGCCTTGAACCATGGTCATCATTTGGTATTCAAGAGTTGCTAAATCTCTCTTATCGGCATAGTGAATAGAGAGGCATCTGGATATTGCAGTCCAGTTTAAGGGAGTGTTATACGATTCTAGCGCTGTATCGGCTTGGCCTGTAATTTTATTCCTAGTGGAACTTAAGAAGCCATAATATTTTGGTGAGCCTTTAATGGGCTTATAAATTTTTATAATCCTATCTACACCTTTCTTCCAAGAGTTAAATTCGCCAGGAATTCCTGAGAATTCTCGTATACAATGAACTATTTATTTATTTCGTGTCAAAATATCTGATACAATTCTTGTCACAAGACTCTAATTCTACTGAAAAATGATTGGCATTAGGATTAGAAGGGTTAGGAGGAGGATTGGGGGTATTAAGGACTGAAGGTCTTACAAGATTATTTGGGTTTGACATTATTCTTATTATTTTATATTAAGCCAAGTTAAATATTAAACAATTTAAGTACACTTTTAGTATTAAACTATTTAACTACGAGAGAAGAAAAATATTTTAATTTGAATTAATCAAGTTGTTTCACTTATTGTTTAATTAAGTTTTACAGTTATTGTTAGATTAATTAACCGCACAATTTGTTATATATATATATATATATATATATATATATATATATATTTATATATATATATATATATATATATATATATATATATATATATATAATATATGTATATATATATAGTACGTCTTCCTTCTTACAAGATTGAATTTCCACACAATAATTGTTTTAAATGTTTTTTTTTTCACTTAATTTTTTTTTTTTTTTATTACTTTTTATGGTATTGTTTAACGAGTCCTTTTTTTAACACTTTCCTCGAGCGCCAGTTTTACTTTTTGTTTTTTTTTTTTAATTAATAAAAAAAAACAAAAATTTTATTTTTTATTTATTATTTATTGATAAGACACTATGTGTCTATTTTATGAGTTCTTGTTATAAAATAAAGCTTACAATTATTTCTTAAATTTAATTACAACTATTTCCTTAAAGTAAATTGCATAATTTAATATTTTGTATTGTATTTATTTAGGTCAATAAAATGTGCTTTATTAGCGAAAGATACTTTATTGATTTCGAAACACAATTATTATTTTCTTTAAATATTTCGCAATAGTTAATATTTGGTATTCTGTTTTCGGTTTAACAAAAATGTGCTTTTGAAGCGGAAGTCAGTTTCAATAGTTTAAACGCTTCTGTTAATAAGCAATTATTAGTTGAACTATATTTAGGTCAACATCATAATGTCATATCAACTGAAATGGAATCTAAATTATAAGTATGTAACTTTTAAATATTTAGTTCCTTAACTTATATATATATATATATAACTTATATATATATATATATATATATATATATATATATATATATATATATATCACCAATATTAGTGTTACGTATATCAAACGATAGCTAAAGAAAAGTTAATGAACCCGTAAATCACGATTTTCCATAAAAAAATTTAAGCGTATAAAATTAGCGGTTTCTTAAAAATGTGTTAATTCAGTTTTATTTTTTATTATACACTACATCACCATAGGTGGTTGAGGTATTATACGTTTGTGCTGATGTTTGTAACGCATAGAAAAGATTATCGGACCACCACCTTAAAGTATAACAAAATCACTTTCTGAGTCAATTTATTGATGTCCGTCCGTCGATCCATGTAAACCTTGTAATTAAGTTACAGGTCGCAATTTTAACAAAAATCAATAAAATTTTTCATAATTTTCTATTGGGTCAAGGACGAACCCTATTAAGTAATAGAGAAATGGGAACGCAATAGTTGTTTTTGATTTTAATGAGGAGTAAGAGCAATTTTAAAGAGCAATTGTATGTATGAAATTGAAACCAATGAATTTGTTTTTGTAATTTTTTCTTGTATTTGCATTAATAGGAGGAAAAATTGTTTTGCATTTTATGAAATTGAAAACCAATATATTTATTTTGTATAATAATATGTATGTAATCATGTTAAAAGTACATACAGACAATTTAACAGGGAGACAATTTTTTATTTTTTTGCACTTTTAATTGTGATGAAATTAAATACAGGTGACTTGTATAAATAGAGTTTGAGTATTTTTGGTTCATTCATCTACATATTTTTATATGGTTATTTTTGTTTTTGTAAGGTGGAAAATAAACTTGAGAATTGTTTTGTTTATATGGAAAAAAGCACGAATCGACAAGCGGAATATATTTTAAGAATCTTCAATTTGTTTTTAAAAGTTAAAATCAAAATCTTCGGGACTTCGGAAAAATGTGGATTCTATAGCCAAAAATGTAAAAAATCCCATTTTTGGGAATTTTCATTAGTTTTTTTAGGAATTCAGGAAAACCCTACCCCTGATTGAATTTTGGTTAACGCGCTTTTATTTATATTAACAAGATCCACATTTCCTGCAAATTTCATTAAGAAATCTTTATAAACAAATATGTTATTACAATTAAAAATTTGTATTTTCTCAAAAAACCGCAAATTGGGCTTTTGTTTGGTTTATTTCTAAATAGCGAAAGAAATTTTAAAAATATGTATTCCAAATTAAGCTTATCCTTTAGCATATATAACTTCCGATCTTTTGCAAAATATGCGCCTTTAAACTTTTATATTTCCAATTCAATTTCCAAATAAGCATACAAATATTTCTATTAATGAATTTAAAATAACAAAACCAACAAAAAATTTGTATTTTAACTTAATCAATAAGTATTTTATTAGTTTACATTTATGGTATTTACCTAAATTTAACAAATGTATGTATCTATTGTTGATGGTTAAAAATTTATATATTTATGATCTAGTGGCAATGTACAGGTATCCTTTCCGTTGATAACTAGCTGCAGCATTTATCTATTACTGATGGTTCAAAATCTATATTTTTATAATATAATATAATATAATATAATATAATATAATATAATATAATATAATATAATTTAATATAATATAATATAATATAATATAATATAATATAATATAATATAATATAATATAATATAATATAATATAATATAGTATATATATTATATATATTATATATTATGACAATGCACTGGTAAAATCGTTTCCGGTGATACCTAACAGCAACATATAATATCAATGAATTCGGTATAGGTACTCTTCCAAATTGACTCTTTCAGATATTTTACCTAATGAAAATTTACAGAATACCTGTAAATATATATACCTGTGCGATATATCTAATAGATATGTAAATGCGCAGCTAATCCTTATCAACATCATAACGAAGTTGATTACCATGGTGATTACATTGAAACATGAACAATTGTGTTGTGTTCTGTGGAGTTTATCTAAAAATGATCTTCATCGTTTAGAAGCTATAGTGGAATTCGTAAAAACTACGTATCATGCAAAAGTCGACGTCATTGGTAAATCTCAGATAGAAAGCGCTCTAAAGTTGTAAAATTGAAGTCCTTGAATCAGCGTACTAACAGATTAAAAATTAAACATTCCGGTTGGATGGATACTGATATAGAAATATCGGCGTGCAAAATATCGGTTACCGAAAAGGAAGCATGTGTAGAGTTATCTTCTTTGCTTGAGAATATTATCTCTTAGATATGTATACACAGATTATTTTATAGAAAATAATTGTCTACATAAATTTAATGTAAATAAGTAATAAAAAATCGTATTAGAAATAGAATATTTATTAAGGAAGATGATAAATACCAAAAATAATAATATTGATTAAGTTAAAATAGAATTTTTTTGTTTGTTTTGTTATTTTAAATTCATTAATAGAAATATATGAATGCTTAGAAAAGGATAAAGATTTACTTAAATTTGGGAAATGTGGCAAGTCTATTAAAAATAAAAAATATTTATTAATTATTTTTATAAAAATAATTTGTGTATAGATATTAATAAAAGTATACAGAAATATTCATAACTTTCTAAGTATTTATAATAGTAAAGCTAAAGGCAAAAGTTGCAAGTTTGTAAAAATATAGTCATATATACAATAAATTGTAAATATAAAAGTTTAAAGGTGCATATTTCTGAAATGAGGCATGACATTGACTTGAATATTTTTGCAAAAGATCGGAAATTATATATAAGCTCAATTGGAGATACATATTTTAAAAATTTCTTTCGCTATTTAGAAATAAACCAAACAAAAGCCCAATTTGCGGTTTTTTGAGAAAATACAAATTTTTAATTGTAATAACATATTTGTTTATAAAGATATCTTAATGAAATTTGCAGGATGTGGATCTTATTAATATAAATAAAAGCGCGTTAACCAAATTTCAATCAGGAGTAGGTTTTCCTGAATTCAAAAAAAAAAAAAAAACTAATGAAAATTCCCAAAAGTGGGTTGTTTTACATTTTTGGCTATAGAATCCACATTTTTCCGAACTCCCGTAGATTTTGATTTAAAACTTTTAACAACATATTGAAGATTCTTAAAATATATTCCGCTTGTCGATTTGTACTTTGGGATTTGAGAAAATATGGTCTAAAATCAAAACTTTCATATAAAATGGGTCGAATTCGGGAGGGTGTGTACCATGACCAATTGAATTATTGGGCTTGTTTTTTATCTTAAATTCATCTCTGTGAAGTTATTTTCAGAAAAGTAAAAAATTATTATATGTTGCTAAAGAAAATTTTATTTTACATAAAAAAAGAGTGTAGATAGTATTTCGGTTAAAAAAACACAAAATGTCGTTTTTTTTTTGCAATTTTCGAATTCAAAATCGTTTTTTTTTTTTTTGGTCTCGGTAAAGATATCGACTTCAAATTTTTTTTTATTCAATAGATAATTTTGTTCTTTAACTAGTTCAAAAAAACTAATAAAATCGTAGTTCCTAACTTTGAGCCCCCTTAGCTGCGCCCGTGAGGGATTTGTTGTGCCCCCCTTCCAAACTTAACATTGTACACTCCTCGGCTATGCCTATAGCAAATTGCATGAAAATCTAACCAGCCGATCAGAAGTTATAGGTTTATTTCCAAAAATTTCCATTCTACCCCACTGTGCAGTGTGGACAAAATACTTCAACAATGTAGAAGTATTAAGTTACATGTAGAAGGCATGCAACTCCGACTGGTCAAACACACTACACCTCTCTTTTCCGGAAAATTTTTTTAGATGAAGGGGTTATTTATTCTAGTTCTAATTGCTGTTCTTCCCTTCCTTTCCACAAATTTTTGTTTGTTTTGAGGATCAAATGATCCTTTACGGGAATTAAGATATATATATCTCTTATTATAATTCGTAAAAATTATAATAATATTTGTATTTAGTTTAAATTCTAGTCATTAAAGTAATGCGTATTGCCTTATTTAGTGGTAAAGATATTTAAAATCCATCTTTTTGGGATATCTTAGGATCTATATGTAAAAATATTAAAAATATATTTTAAGTATATGAAGGTAGTATTGTATACCTCTATTTAGAAACATTTTGTAAATGGGTTAACTGATAGACAACATATTTTACGGTATGCATTTATTTAGGGTGTCTTTTAATTCTGTTCTTGTGGACGGTGGAAAGTTTCCCATTAGTGTCCATTAAGGTGACATTGTTTGAAATGTCAATTTCTTTAACAGTGAAAGGTCCTTTGTAGACCGAATCTAACTTATGTCCTGCTTCGTTACGGACTAGAACAGAATCATTTACGTTAAGTGTAATAGGATTTGAGGTATCATTGGATGTTTTCTGTCTTAGAAGTTTATCGTTTTCAACGGAGCTAGCGGCTCGACGTTGGGCTACTTCGAGTCTAAATTTAACTTCCTTTTCATAAGCGTCAACGTGGTAAAGGGGTTCTATGCGGTTGGTTTTGGTAAAGTCAAGCTCTTTTGGAATTTTTCCGTAAATCAATTCAAATGGACAATATCCGTGAGCTGTAGATGCAGTTGAATTATAACAGTATGCAAGAAAATTTCAACCAATTATTATGAGCTGTAGATGCAGTTGTATTATAACAGTATACAACAAATTTCAACCAATTATCTCAATCTGATTTGTCTGATGAAACATAATTTCTCAAATACTCGTTAAATGTTTTGTGAGATCTCTCAACAGTACCGAGTGTCTCCTGATGGTAATCATTAGAGTGTATTTTCCCTACTTTCATCAGCTTGCATAGTTCCGAAAGTACTTGATTTACGTATTCAGTACCTAGGTCCGTTACTATGGTATCCATTGGACCGTATATTAAAATAAAATCTTCCATAATGGCTTTCGCAACATTTCTGGCAGATTTATTTATTTTTGGTATAGCCACTAAATATTTAGTAAATCGCAAATTATAGTTACAGCGTATTCATTCTGTGAATCTGACCGTGGAAGAGGTCCTATAGTGTCGATTATCACTCTTTGAAAAGCTTTTTGAGGAGTTGGTGTTAAAATAAGAGGCTCCTTGCCTTTAATCATGGTTTTGTTGGTTTGGCATTCGAGGCATTGTTTGACATATTTTGCTATGTCTCTAGTCATGCCTTTCCAATGATATTGAAGTCTTATTTTCTTAATCATTCGAGTTATGCCTGGATGTCCACCTGTAATGAGATCATCATGATATTTTTGCATAACTCTCAATTTTTCGGAATCAGATGAAACTTTAGTTAATTTTCGTACGAGCACAGTTGTTAATATAGAATCTTGCAAGATTTCATTATTTTGATGGTTTCAAAGGCCAATATTATTAGCTATTTTTTCAAGTCAACATTTCTATTAATAATAAGGTTTTTCAACTTAAACTCGGAAAGTACTTGCTTTCCTTTATGGATAATTACTTTATCCTTAGTAAAATACAATCGAGGTATTTTACGGTGCTCATGGGCATTTATAGCCTCATATACATTAAATGATCTGATTCTACTGGCGGTATCGAAGTTTTATTTGTACTTGTTCCGCTTGTTTTTGCTTGTAGTCTGGTGGTGACAATTAGCACTGTGTTGACTTCAATATTTTTAATATCCTGAAACTCTATGCGTGGCAGCGCATCTGCCACTGTATTTTCCTGACCCCTAATATACTCGACTACAAAGTCATATTCCTCGAGGTCAAGTCTCATACGTATGAGCTTGAGGATGGATTCTTTAGGGAAAATAGGTAGGTGAGGGGTCTATGATCGCTTTATATTACAAATTTTTTGCCATAAATGTAGGGTCTGAAATGTTTCACAGCCCAATGTATTGCAGTTAATTCCTACTCTATAGTAGATTTATTACTTTCACCCTTAGTGAAAGATCTTGAAGAGTATGAAATTGGCATTAGGATACCTTGTTTTTCTTGACTAAGGACAGCTCCACAAGCGTAATTGTTTGCGTCTGTTGCAATATAAAAGGTTTTAGAAAAATCAGGGTATTGAAGTATTTTTGGACTTAATAACTGATTTTTAAGATATTGGAAAGATTTTTCGCAATCTTGGGTCCATTCAAAAGGTACATTTTTTCTTGACAATCTCGTTATATGTCTTGATGATTGCAAAAGGCTAGGAAGCGTTTAGCTTCATCACCATTTTTTGATGTAGGATAGTTTTGTACGATAGAGAATTTGCTATCATCAGGCAAAATACCTTGATCAGTACATTTGTGACCAAAAAAGGTTACTTGAGTACAGAAGAATGAACATTTATCTGGATGTAATTTTAGATTGTATTTTCTGCAAACTTTAAATACATTTTTTAAATTACGTAACGTATGTTCCTTAGAACAACCAATTACTACTAAGTCATCTATATACACAAATGCTTGTGCTGGCGATAGACCAGAAAATGCTAATGACATCATACGTTGAAAAGAATTTGGGGCTATTTTTATACCGTACGGCAATCTTTTGAATCTGAATGATCCTTTATCTGTGGAAAATGATGTATATCTCTAGATTCTTCTTCGAGTCCTATTTGATGACAACCTGACATCAGGTCAAGACAAGAGAAGAATTTAGCTCTACCTAATTGATCAAGAATGTCATCTATTCGAGGTAAAGGAAATTTATCTGCTACTAGGTTTTTATTAACTGCTCTGTAGTCTACTAATCTCCATCTCTTTTGATTGGTACCAGGTAAAGGTTTCTTTGGCACTAAGAGTATGGGGCTATTGTGATCTGAAATTGATGGTTCAATAGCATCATCTTTAATAAGCTTATCAACCTGATTGTTTACTTCTTCTCTTTGGGAATGTAGAATTCTATAGTTTTTGATGTAAACAGGTTGCGTAAGTTTTTGCTTATAAAAATTATTGACAGATATACTTTCAGACTCTAATGCAAAAATATCTATAAATTCGTTGCATAATGATCTAAGATCTTTTTCAACAAATGATGGAAAGTTTCTGGAAAGTCTTTCCATTTTTTCTTTGGTTTTATCAGGCTGAAAATTTTGTTTAACAATTGTATAGTCTTGTTCTGATGATTCAAATTTTATGGATCTTATCACGTCAGATCTGGCAGGTATTGCTATTTGATTAATGGTTGGACCATTTTTGAGAGGTATTCCAATATCATGGTCAATTTCGTTTCATCTAAGAATTATTATTATCGTTATCATTGGAATATTCTAAGATACAATTATACTTCCGTATGAAGTCCATTCCAATTATTCCATCTGCCTGTATTTTAAAATCGTCTTTTACTACATGAAATGTATGACATATAAGATAGTTGTCCATTTTTAATTGTGATTTTACACTACCTAAAGTTGAAATTAAGCCTTGACCAATATCGTTTAGATTTTTTCTGTTATAGACATTTATGGATTCATTTAAAACATGGTTGTGCTTGACAATTGAAAAATCAGCGCCAGAATCTATTAAATAATTTGAAATTTGAAATAGTTCTACAGCGTAAGTAGCTACATAAATTTAAATTAATATTGTAGGTTTTGGATTCTACTGAGTACTTAGGGGTGCTTGTCCGTTTCCCGAGTTATTTTCAGCAGTCATATTAATATTTCTAGTTTGCGTATTATTACGATTGGTATTGCGGTTTCTATTATCGTTATTATTACGATAAGATATATAAGATCATTATTATTATTAAGATAAGTTATTGTAATTATTATTATTATAACGATTAACAACATTATTATTGTTACGATAAGATCCGTTATTGTTCCTATTTTGAATATTATTTCTATGGTGGGGAAAATTTCTGTTTTGGTTGAAGTTGGTATTTCTGCTTTGGTTACTATTGTTATTACTGTAACCTTGGCGTTTAAACCCATATGCAAGAATGGAATTTTCTTGACCATATACTTCGGTACAACTGCTTATAAATTTTGTTAACACTTCGTTCATATTGTTAAAAGTCCCTGATTCCATGATCAGCTTGACTTTATCATTTAAAGCATTTTTGGTAATTGCCGTGACTGCTGAACGAGTAACACATTTATTAGCTACTTCGTGGGGTAACCCCTTTAATAATGTAAGCAGTTTCTAATTTCTTTGTTAATAGGAATTAACATTTTTTTCCGGATTGTCTTGTGCTCATTAGTTTCGAATTAATGACATCAACGACAGTTAAAGGTGAATTAACGGTTGTTTTTAATTTAGAAATTATTTGTACTAGTGTCGTTTCTGAGGAAATTAAATTCTTGCTGTTCCTTTCAATTTTGTTTTGATTTGAGTATCTTTTATGAAGTCCACTAAATTAATGTCATCGATAAAGCTCTGTAGGTTTTCAGAATTTCCGCAGTATTTAAAAATTCTATTAAGGTTTGAGGCATCTTGGTTTCTTTTTCGGGTGAACACTATTGGTTCATGAAGTGAATAGGGTACAAGGATTTTTAAGTTTTTTTTATAACTTACGGAAATTAGTTTTTCACGTAGATCTGAATAAAAATTATCAGCAGAGGTTTGGTGAGATTTTGTTAGTCTGCTGTAATTCGTATTCAGTAGTACTCTAAGTTTCTCTAGCTGATTTTGATGAATATTGATATGCTTATTAACAGTTTCAGGTTTTGTTTCCCTGTCAACGTTTAAGTATTTATATGATTTCAAAAATTCTTCTTTTATAGATTTTGCTTTGAATACAATAGTTTCCAATTAAATTAAATGATATATATTCATACACAAAGTTGTGTTAGAAATGTTGTAAAAAAATATATAGTTTGTGGAATTGTTCTGAACTTTTTTTTCAGAAAATCATAAGTAGTAATAATAAGTAGTATTAATAATTAGTACATAACCAGAGTGCTGTGGCGATGATTAAACTTTGTCTAAATTGGATGCCAAGGATGCTGCTCTAGTATATGACTCTTAAAGACATTTTATGTAACTGGTATAAGGTTACTAAAAGTTGCATAGCTATTAAACAAATTATAATTATGAGATATACGGTAGGTAATTCAATTTTGACTACAATGTCGTTTACGACGTTCGCATTTGGATGTTCAACTTTTGAATTCGTACCGCCCATTTTAATAACTGGTTTATAAAAGAATAAATAATATATGTAGTAAAGGAAATGAAATTATTAAACTAATTAAAGACTTTCCGAGTCGTAGTTTACGCTATTATGCCGAAACTAATCTAAACTAATCAAAGTTGATCCAATCAACGAGATAAACAAGAAATATGCTTTTAAGATTTACTTATTTTATTGATTAATTTCACCGTTCGTATCACTATTATCGATATATAATAGAACAGTCAAATAACAATAATATAAAGCTAAAAGGGTAAAGGATTTTGTTGTTTATTTATAGACAAAATCAATTAATTAATAATCAATAAATATATTTCGTAAAGGAATAATTATTTTTACTTTACGAAGATTAGGGATTTTATAAACACATTTTATATAAAAGAAAGCAATGGATAATAAATTTTATGAAAAACAATGGATAAAGGGGTTGCTAACAACCAATAGAACTTTTGCGTTTACAATAGTTTTACTTAACCTAAGTTTTCGTCCTGGGTCCTGTTAATACTTAGATTTAAGGGTACCTATGTCATTACAACCGTCACCATGTTTTTGCAGGGTGAATAGTGGCAATGGCATACGGTCATCACCAATTGACGATCGAAAACGATTCAATCCTTTTATATTATACCACTGCACAGTGGGGAAGAATCGAAATTTTTTGGAAATAAATCTGTAACTTCTGATAGACTGGTTGGATTTTCATGAAATTTGTTATAGGCATAGCAGAGGAGTATACAATGTTAAGTTTGGAAGGGCGGCACAACAAACCCCTCAGGGGCGGACCTAAGGGGGCTCAAAGTTATGTACTACGATTTTATTAGTTTTTTAACTAGTTAAAGAACAAAATTATCTATTGAATAAAAAAAATTTGAAGTCGATATCTTTATCGAACCTAAAAATAAACGATTTTGAATTCGAAAATTGCAAAAATAGACGACATTTTGTGTTTTTTTTTAACCGAAATAGTATCTACACTCTTTTTTTTATCTAAAATAAAATTTTCTTTAGCAACATATAATAATTTTGCACTTTTCTGAAAGGTAACTACACTGAGATGACTTTAAGATAAAAAACAAGCCTAATAACTCAATTGGTCATGGTACACACCCTCCCGAATTGGACCCATTTTATATGAAAGTTTTGATTTTAGACCATATTTTCTCAAATCCCAAAGCACGAATCGACAAGCGGAATATATTTTAAGAATCTTCAATATGTTGTTAAAAGTTTTAAATCAAAATCTACGTGAGTTCGGAAAAATGTGGATTCTATATCCCATTTTTGGGAATTTTCATTCGTTTTTTTTGGGAATTCAGGAAACCCCTACCCCTGATTGATTTTATTTATACTAATAAGATCCACATTTCCTGCAAATTTCATTAAGATATCTTTATTAACAAATATGTTGTTACAATTAAAAAATTTGTATTTTCTCCAAAAACCTCAAATTGGGCCTTTTGTTTGGTTTATTTCTAAATAGCGAAAGAAATTTTAAAAATATGTGTTCCAAATTAAGCTTATCTTTTAGCATATATAATTTCCGATCTTTTGCAAAAAGATTCAAGTCAATATCATGCCTCACTTCAGAAATATGCGCCTTTAAACTTTTATATTTCCAATTTATTGTATATATGACTATTTTTACAAACTTTTGACTTTAGCTTTGCGTGAATAATTACTTAGAAAATTATGAATATTTCTGTATACTTTTAATAATATCTATACACAAAATATTTTTATAAAAATAATTAATAAATATTTTTATTTTTAATAGGGTTGCCACATTTCCCAAATTTAAGTAAATCTATCCTTTTCTAAGCATTCATATATTTCTATTATTGAATTTAAAATAACAAAACAAACAAAAAATGTCTATTTTAACTTAATTAATAAGTATTCTATTAGTTTACATTTATGGTGTTTACCTAAATTTAACAAATGTATTTATCTATTGGTGATGGTTAAAAATTTATATATTTATGATTTAGTGGCAATGTACAGGTATCCTTTCCGGCGATACCTAGCTGCAGCATTTATCTATAACTGATGGTTCAAAATCTATATTTTTATGAGCTAGTGACAATAATATATAATATCAATGAATTCGGTATAGGTACTCTTTCAAATTGACTCTTTCAAATATTTTACCTAACGAAAATTCACAGAATAACTGTATATATATATATACCTGTGCGATATATCTAATAGATATATATAAATGCGCAGCTAATCCTTATCAACATCACAACGAAGGATCGCCATGTAATATAAAAAAAAACATGAAATTATTTAATTTTTATTTTGAGACAGCCGCTAACGCGACTGTCACTTTTAAGTGTTTCTTAATTAATTGAAATCATTTTCAAACTTAAAGCTAGTCTAATACACATATAATATGTGTATCATGGGAGAGTGCTGAGCATAATACATGCTGTTCAGCTATTGTGCAGTGTGGACAAAATACTTCAACAATGTAGAGGTATTAAGTTACATGCAGAAGGCATGCAACTTCGATTAGTCAAACACACTACAATACTCCGGAACTAAATTCAATGTTGTGCCCCCTGAAGGAGCTGCAGGCTCCAGATAGTTTGAAAAATCTTTCGCTTTATTTTTATGGAAATTTTGATGTTTCATAAAATGTCTTTTTATTCCACTTTGTACAAAAGGTCTCATTAACACAAAATTCAGATGTATGCTTTAGTGTGTCCATGTTTGAAGTAATTTTTAATTAAAAATACACCTCTGCATTAAGAATTATTCTTTCAGGACTCATGCCAGCACATCCCATGTCAGTGGTGAACTGAGCATTCCACCTCTAATATATTTACTTGTATTAAAAGTTTTTTTCAAAAAAAGAATTCTGACATACCTCTACAGAAATCAAAAGGAGGAAATTCTGCCTCCTCAAGAGTTTTTAGAAGATGTAAGCCATGATATTTTTGAAATTTTGGAGAATGCTATAAAGTAGAGTGCGAATACATTAGAATTATAGAAGATGAAATAATACTAACCACCATAACGCATAGAACAAAAAATGTCACTTATAACCATAAGTGATAGCATTGAAGAATCTTTGGAAGCACCATACACAAATATGTGTAAAAAAATTTCAGAATTCCCGACAAGAGATAGTGGATGGTCCCTAATACGAATGAAACATTTGGAAATAAATATAATTAAGGCTTCATTCATTAGAGGCTCAAAATATATACCATTACCAAATTGGATAAAGAAAAAAGATGCTTGTTTCAACTATCCAAATGATGAATATTGTTTCAACTGGTGTATCATCGCTTCATTCTTATATAATGAAGCAAATGGATTTGTGAATTGTAATGTATTTGTATATACAAATAGATGAGGAGAAAATATGTGTGGCAAATCAACTGTTAAATTTTGAATGAAATTAAAAGACACAAAAATATTTGAAAATGAATGAATGAAAATATTAGCATTAATGTATTTGGCTGAGAAGGTAATACTATAGTTGGACCATATTACCTCACATCTGTGGTATAGAATCATCGCAGAAGAAATCTTCTTATGGACGAAGAATGGTGTCACTAAGTTTTTATTAAAGATATCGGAAGATAATTTATATAAAAAATTAACCATATATATTTTATAAATTAAATTATTGTTATTCAAATATTTCAGATTACTAAGATCAAGTTTAACTTCCCTCCATGGACGAGTTTACATTTGTAATGCGTGTCTCCAGTATTCTCCAAATGAGAAGATAATGCTAGACCATGATCATAACTGCAAAAAAGTGGTACCGAAAATGCCAGAGGGTGATGATAACATTCTATATTTTAAAAACTATCAGAAGTACCGTTCGTTGTATATACTGATTTTGAGACATATTTGGGAAAAATTGATAACGAGCAAGTAAATATACAAAACATATTGTGCCTTTATTATTTTAAGTGTAGTTTCAATGATAATTTTGATAAGTTTAATATTTATTTTTTTAATGATACTCCTACTATATTCATAGAAAATTTAATTAATGATGCAAAAGAAATTTACGGAAACTGTTTAAATAGGGTCGTACCAATGACAGCACTCTCCAATGATAAAATCTCTCAACAACTTGTCACATATGTAAACAAATTTTAGTAGCGGAAAAAGTACGAGATCATTGTCATTTAACTGGCAAATTTAGAGGAGCAGCCCATAGCTCATTTAATATTAATTATAAAATAGTCAAATTCATACCAGTATTCTTTCATAATTTTTCCTCTTATGATTGCCACTTATTTATAAAAGAAATTTCGCAATTTGAATGAGATGTAAAGTTAATTCCTCTTAATAAAGAACTATATATATCGTTATCAAAGTTTATAACAGTTGAAGGAAATAAGGGATTTGAAATTCGGTTTTTAGTCTCTTTTCGTTTTACGGCCTCCAGATTAGAATCTTTAGCCAAAAATTTAAATGGCAGTGATTTTCAAATTCTAAATAAAACTTACAATCAAAAACAACACTAAGAAGAAAAGGAGTATTTCCTTATCCTTATATTGATTCGATGGAGCGCTTTAATGAAATTAATCTTCCTGATAAAGAAAAATTTTATAATATTTTAAATAATTCGCATTGTACTGATGAGCTTATGATCATGCTAAATCGGTTTGGACAAATTTTAAATGTAATAACTTGTTAGCTTACACCAAATTATATTTAAAAACAGATGTTCTCCTCTTAACAGATATTTTTCAAAATTTTAGAAGTATCTGTAAAAGTATATACAAACTTGACCCATGCCAATATTATACTTATCCAGGGTTATCGTGAGATGCAACGTTAAAAACAACTAATATAAGGTTAGAACTTTTAAGTGACGTCTAACAAGACGGTATTAGAGGAGGACTAGTGCAATGTTCAAAGAGATATTCTAGAGCAAATAATAAACATTTAGAAGACTTTGATAGTAGCAAGCCTTCAGAATATCTAATGTACCAAGATGCTAACAATTTGTATGGTTGGGCCATGTCAGATTATCTCCCATAGGGAGAATTCGAGTGGATTTATGATGATGCGGCTTTAGAAGTTATTGATGTAACTACTATCTCGGATACATCTGATATTGGATATTTTTTCGAGGTAAATTTAGAATATCCGCACTATTTACATTTACCCTTTTGCCCAGAAAATTAATTTGTTGGTAAATCTAAATGTAGGAAGTTGATTGCACCAAAAATAAAATATTAGATCCATTGTAGCGTTCTTAAATAATGTTTAAAGAATGGATTGAAAATAAAAAAATTAAAATTTCGACAATCTCTATGGCTAAAAACATATGTAGATTTGAATACATACCACAGAACAAGAGCAAAAAATGCTTTTGAAAGATTTTTTTTTTAATTATTAAATAATTCTGTATATGGAAAAACTGTAGAAAATGTTCATAAATGCAAAGATATAATAATTGTTACAGATTCTTTTAGTGTGTGTGAACCATATATTGGTATTAGATTTCGATGTAGAAAATTAGAATATTTAATAGATTAAGTTGATGGATTAAGAACTATTAATTTGGATAAATTATTTGACATTTCCTACAAATTTTCCAATAACTCCACTTAAAACGGCTGAAATAATAATTGGCAGAAATCCTTCTTTTTGAATTAGATGTTTCCTCTTTTGTTTCATTGAGGTTTCTGGTGAACAAACTTTTCTTATTGTATTTTTATATGGTTTTATTTTGCCAAGAACTATTTTATTGATATTATGGTTCTCATTAACTATATTCAAAAGTATTTAATTTACTGTTTAATAACAACAACATCAACATGTTTCAGTATTGCATTTCGTATTTTAGATCTGCTTTCTTAAGAACGTAAAGAAATATTAAATAGTGACTTTTATTGAAAATATATATATAAATATTGAAATTGTAACTTATCCCTAGGATTTTTAAACATAACTATATATTTAGAGTTTAAAGAAATATCTCTGTAATAAGCACCTTTATGAAAAATGTTTTGTGTTACTAAAATCACAGCTAAATTTCTATGATGAGATCCCTTAGTAAAAAGTTCACACACTTTTTATTAGATTATTCAAGCATTAAATCATCCAATATTATTAAAGCCGATTCATTTTCTGCAGTAGCAAAATCCTCTGGAATACCTTGCTTCTGCAAAACACCAAATAACACGGGCTATGTTTTTGGATATTAAATGTTGATTTTTTTTTATCAAATTCATAATAAATGTGGATTTCCCACAAGCAGAGGTACCAAAAATCGTCATAGTAAATTGATATATAAACTGTTGAAACATGTTTACACTTTAGTACACGACATTTAAATGAAGTGTAGCATTAACATTCTATAAATATAAATATGAGTAAAAGAATTCTTGTTGATGAAATACATGGTCAAGCGAGAAAGAGCTTTCAGCACCGACGATTTATTCAAAAGGGTATTTTAGATACATGGCAAATTGACTTAGTGGAAATGATACCGTATGCAAAATTTAATAAAAAGTATGAAGACATCAGTAGTTGAACGTTTTAATAGAACTTTAAAAAATAAAATTTAGAAACAATTTAATATGCAATGAAATTATAAATGGATAGGTATATTAAATAAATTATTGAAAGAATATTATTCTTCATATCATCGTTCTATAAAAACAACACCCAATAATAAGAAAAAGCTTCTTAATACTGCATACAGTAATTTGAAGGTTTTCAAAGGAGGAAAGTATGAAATAAATGATTTAGTTCGCATTTGTAAATATAAAAATCAGGATATACACCAAATTGGTATATAGAGGTTTTTAAGATAAACAAAATATGCATAACCAATCCTATAACCTATCAACTTGTGAATTTTATGAAGAAGAATTGTTGAAAACAAAAGCCTCAACAATTTTTTTGATAGAAAAAATTTTAAAGCGAGAAGGAGAAAAACTATTGGTAAAATGGCTTGTTTTCGGAAAAGAATATAATTCATGGATTCATCAGAACGATATTAGTAAATAATATATCTATAACAAACAACATACTATATTAATCATTCTTTTAAAAGATGGCTGCAAGTATGCAAGATGAAAATATTTATGTTACTTTATTAAGTAATAATTCAATGGAAATTTATAAAAATACTTGGAGTATTTTACAAATTAGCTAACACAATCTCTAAATTTGGATGATCACTGGGTAGTTGGATTATCAGATGTTTAATTTTCGTTACTGGAAAGAAATAATCAAAATATTGTTAAACGTAGAAAACGAACTACAATTTCAAATGTCGACACACAAGCTATAGTACGTGGAAAAACAAAAATATCAAAGCATAGTGCAAATAATGAATATGAAGACATTAAGTTAAAATTTCACGAACTCTTAGAAAACTTTAATGATTTTATGACAACAAACCCCAATCTGAATAATAAAACAAAACTTTTGAATAAATTAAATGATACTCCAAAAAGTAATGTATCCACAGAAAAAAAAAAAGATTTAACGAATTTGATTCTTATACTAGTAGACATGAATTAGAAAAAGTTGATTCCATTTTAACATCAACAAACCACATTCTGCACAAACCTTTAACCAAATGTTCAGATAATATGACAAATTATTTTACAAAATTTTTTTTTCACCAGATATAAATGATATAATTAAACCACGACATGTAGGTAATAAAAAGAAACTAAATGTTTAAAAATATTTTCAATATCCACATTGAAAAATTATATTCATTTTAATAGAATTGAATATTTTCCTATTGAATCTTAGAACATTAATAATATATATAATGATTCGAAATGATAAAGGAGGAATAACATTAATAATATTAAAGAAGCTACTATTGAAAAAATAAAAACAATGAAGAAAGATAATGGGGGAAGCATATAAAACTTAAACGCTTAAAACAAAAACCGCATAATAAATCCAAACGTTGTAAAGAACTTCAACGATATTTTTGGAAATTTAAAATGTCGGGATTTATAGAATATATGAAAAGTGAATTGGATTAATTTGAATCTCCCCCAATTCAAACTAGTGTAATTAAAACAGAAGAAATATGTTATAATCCATTTGCTTCATTGGACAACTCTAGTACAATTGAATTTGTATTATTGGGGAATGGTGAAACATATAGAGGTTTTAATAGTATTTATCTCAGACTAGTGCTTGAATTCAAAGCAACTGGAGGCGTTGTTAATAACCTTTCCATATTTAGGAATTGCACAGTTCATTTTAACAATAAAAGTGTATCTCAACCTGACAACAGCTATCACTATAGAGCATATATGGAAACATTGCTCAATTATGGAAATGATGCTAGATCTACCCATCTTGAATCATGTGGTTGGGCTACTGATGCGAATAAAATTAATTCATTAATTGATAAAGAAAATACCGGTTTAGCTAAAAGAAAAAAAATTATTTAAGGATGGGAAAAAGGTGGAGCTTTTCGGAAAACTTTATGTAGATGTATTTAATCAACAAAAGTACTTGCTTAATAATGTTGATCTTAAGGTTACATTAAATTTGGAGAAACCAGAATTTTATATTTTAGAAGGTGGGGATAAAAATGAGTCTTATCTAAGAATACATGAAGCTAATTTATATATAAATCATCTTACTGTAAATAGTAGTATATTAATGGCACATCATAATGTATTACAAAGCAAAAATTCAATTCACCCATATAAGAGATTAGAAATAAAGACCTTCACTATACATCCAGAAAACCATTCATTATCTCTAGATAATGTTATACTTCGACAATTACCAAATTTCTTAATTTTTTGGAATGGTGTCGAACAAGGCTTATACTGGAGATAGAAAAGAAAATCCATGCAATTTTCAACATTTTAATTTACAAAGATTTAATTTGGTTGTTAATGGAGTACAATTTCCAGCTCAGCTAATAGAATTTAACTACAACAATGGAGGAATATTAAGCACTCGTGGTTATCAAACCCTATTTAAGGTACCGGAATCCATCATTTTGATAAATGTCATAAAATTGCAAAGGAACTAGCTAGTAAAGCTTTTGATTTAACACCAGATCATAATAATAATTCTAATTGTGGAAATTTAATAAAGCAAGGAACTATTCAAATAGAAGGGCGTTTTGGGAAACCAAGTACCAAGGCAATTGCCTGCTTAGTATATTGTGCATTTCACAGTATAAAAGAAATTGATGAGTATCGCACTATAACTCAAACGCTATGAACTCAATAAATATTATAAATACTTTAAATTCAACTAATTTATACAAAACATAATTATTACAAAACTATCATTTTACATAGCCAACACTGATCCATCTTATAAGCCTGAACAGCATTGGGTCGATTTTTATTTCCCTGAAAATAAACCAGCAGAATTTTTTTGCTCTGCAGGTCAACCTCCAATGAAACCATTTATTTCATTTTTAAACCGATTCTAAAACATTTTTCTACAATAAAATGCGAATTCAAAGTGAATCATGGATGTTTTGTGGTGTTTATTGTTGCAATTTTATTTATTTAAGATGTAAAAATTTTACTTTTACTAAAATGTTAAATATTTTTAATTATTTTAATTTACATGAAAATTATATGTCAGTTTGAAGTTTATTAAAATACTTTTATTTGTTTTTATAGAAAATAAAAAAAAAATAAGAAAAATATATATTATTTTGTTTTTTACCAAGTTCTTTTTTCACATATAGTAAAACTTCCAGGAGAATTTTATCACGACTATTATGCAATGCGGGAAATAATGCAATGTCTCTAGTCGGCGGTATTAAGATTTCTTGAATTTCAATTGAAGTATAATTTGATCCAATTTTAGTGTTGGATGTATCCATTATTTTGAATATGTTGTTCTTGATAGATAGTCAATGATTTACTAAAATTATTTCTGAAACTCAAAATTCAAAAGACCTTTGCCAAGTTCAAAATTGCAAGAAGTTATTATAAAGAAAAAAAAAAATAAAAGTTAATGTATTATTTTTTTTCTTTTTTTTTTTACTTTAAAATCAACATTAAAATTAACATATTAGAAGTTAAAAATATCCCTATTTACTTATTTTAGACGTTTAGATAATAAATAATATCTTTTTATAAAATCCTCTATTTTGCTTATAAGTTGTATATGCTTTCTACAATTACTAGTATCAGGAACAACGTTTGCTTTATCGTCCGACCATGAACAATTTTTGAAGTGTAACCCATATTTAGATGGTATAGGTTCTTCATTATAATTCCCAGTTTTATTAATAAGTGGCAAATACTCTTCCAGTATTTTTTTTATGTTCAACAAAAATTAAACCATCAAAATCTTGAAGAACTTTTGAATTTTTATTGGTGACATCTTTATTATAAAGCTTTCTTTATACAATTAGTTAGTTTTTAAAAACAATGATACTTATATACTAATTAATTAATTTTCTTTATTAAGAATTTCTTGAATATATACTATATTCCCAACTGAAATATGGTTGAGAATATGGGATGAACAACTTTTCCATTTCGTCTTCCCCAGCGGAGTTTTCACGGACTACCTCTTCCAATTACAAAACATATAAACCATTATCTAACTTCCTCCTTAATTATTATTAACTCCATCTAGTACTTTATCTTTCAAGTTATTATATCGTTTGGGAAGACATAACATTCCCTCCGCAAGCTCTGCCATTACCACATTTCCATATTTATTCTTATGGCGGAATATACTTAATACCTTATATGGCTTTGATGGTAGTACATCCTTCGCTGCTAGATATGGTCTTGTTTTTAATTTATTGAAAGCCGCAACAATATCAGCATTTGTAATTTTATTCGATTAAATTTTTTTTGTTCCGCCTTTTAAAAAGTTTATTAAATGATTAAAATAATTTTACTTCAGACATTTACATTTATATATAATCTAATTTATCTCCAAAGAAAGAGTAATTTGGGTATATCTCTTAATATTTCAAATAGAGAAAATATTATAAATACATAAACATTGAGCCATAAACAAAACTAAAGTAGTTTAAAAGTATTCTAGATATGAAAAATACTCCTTCTTAATTTGTTATTAGAATATTCAAAATTAATCATGACCATACTCAACAACATAAAATATATCTTCATTAATGTCAAAAACCTTACACAAGGTTTTTTTTCCATATAAACAAAACCATTCTCAAGTTTATTTTCCACCTTACAAAAACAAAAATAACCATATGAAAATATGTAGATGAATAAACCAAAAATACTCAAACGCTATTTATACAAGTAATCAGTTTTTAATTTCATTACAATTAAAAGTGCAAAAAAAAAAAAAAAAAATTTTCCCTGTTAAATTGTTTGTATGTACTTGTAACATAATTACATACATATTATACAAAATAAATACATTGATTTTCAATTTCGTAAAATGCAAAACAATTTTTCCTCCTACTAATGCATATACAAGAAAAAATTACAAAAACAAATTCATTGGTTTTCAATTTCATACAAACAATTGCTCTTTAAAATTGCTCTTACTCTTTATTAAAAACAAAAACAACTATTGCTTTCTCATTTTCCTAAAATATTGAAATTGGCTAGCACCGGTCCACTATTTATCCAAGGTCCCATACAAATGTTCTACCGGAATAGGTATTTAACGCGCTTGAATACCTTAGATATTGTAATTTTTGAATAAAATTCGGTACAAATCGGCTTTAAAAATCAGTGTGCCAAATTTCATGAAGATCGGTCCAAAATTATTCATACTATAAACTTAAAATATTTAATATTATCGTTTTCCTAAGAGTGTTATCTTAACTAATATGAAAAATTATGATGGGTTGCCCAGCACTCATAAGAGTACTTGTGCATCCACTCGGAGACCTAACGGTCCATTGTGAGTCCCTTCAAAAAGAATGTAGGAAAGAAACCAGAAAGAAACTATAGATAAGGTAAAGAAAAGAGCAGGAAGGAAACTGATTGAGGAAAAAGCTGAGACCAAGAAAAGTATAGAAGAGAATAGAAAGAATCAGAAAAGGAAATGTACTACCGCCTCAGGTCGCTCGCTCCACGCCAACGACCCCCTCTTAGCCAGCCTATTCCCATGACGAATCCTATTAGTCTATCGAGCTCTATTGTCGATATAATGTCCAATTCGTCAAGGAATCGACTGCCTAACCATTTCTGCCTACTTAGTTGTAGACATGGACAGTGACATATGATATGTTCCACCGTCTCTAGCTCCTCATAATCTCCGCACATTCTGCAAAGACCGGAGAAACCTCTATCCCAATACCCTATCATTCCCCCTATGGTACAATGACCTGCCAGAATACCTATCATAGTCTTCAGGTTTTCCCTTTTCATGCCCAAAAGTAGATTTGTATCTGCTCTATCAAGTTTGAGCCATAGGGCCCTTGATAATCTGCAGTCCGTTCTACTCTCCCATGCATGATTGGTTCTATCCCGAATCCACTCCCTAATTAACCTGAAGTAAAAGCCTAGAGACGGTCTGACACCGCTTTCACTCACAGTCCTATCCAAATCTGAGCCGTTCCTAGCTAATTCATCAGCTACCTCTTTGCCATTTATCCCGCAATGACGCGGTACCCAGCAGAGTCTGATATGGTAATCTCCCATCAATCTCCTAAGAGTCCTCTTACAGTCGCTAACTAGTCTAGACTTGACAAAGTGTCCTTTCAAGGCTTTCAGCGCTGCCTGGCTATCCACATACAGAGTTACCTCTGTATTCACTTCTATGTTCCCTGCAATTAACTCTGTGGCCCTAAGGATACCTAGCATTTCCGCCTGGAACACGCTACAACTATCCGGTAGTCTATACGTCTTCCTGATGTTTCCCTCAACTAGATACACACCTGCACCAGTGCCTGTATCCATTTTGGAACCATCAGTGAATACCGATACACCACCGAATAGTTTCTCCCTATGCGACCATCGGTTCCTACTCGGAATAATCAGTATAGGATTTTCCCCGAAATCGACCTCCGTACACATATAGTCCGTGGATCCAGAAGGAACCAGGGCATGTCCACCGAGATTAACCTCGTTTAAAAGTTTGGAATGTCCTATTCTGATTGATCCTGTAAGTCCTAGTTCACTAAGTCTAAGCAGGCTCCTTGCAGCCATTCCCATCACGAACTCCTCAATGGGTAGGAGATGCAGAATGACGTCAAGTGCCGCCTGAGGTGTGCTTCTTACGGCACCTGTTATGCCAATCGAAGCACATCTTTGGGCTTTAGACAGAAGATTCCTACGACTTCCTATTCTCATTGCCTCCCACCATACAAGACATCCATACGTCAGAATTGGCCTCACCACCGAGGAGTAAATCCAATTAACTACCATCGGTTTGAGTCCCCAACTCTTACCTATGGAGTTCCTGCATGTGTAGTAGGCGTTGAGACCTCTCTTAAGCCTCTCCTGGGTGTTCCTCTTCCAAGATAATTTACTGTCAAGGAACACACCAAGATATTTTGCCTCCTTTGCCAGTCTTAGTTCCGTCCCCCTTAGCACCGGTAGCCTAAACTGCTCAATCCTGTACCTTCTGGTGAAAAGAACTAGCTCTGTCTTCTCCGGGTTGACCCCTAAACCCTTACTAGTGGCCCATGAGGACATTTCGTTAAGTTCATACTGCATGACGTCGCTGATCGTGGAAAGAAATTTACCCGTGATCAGTATAACCACGTCATCAGCATAGGCAACAATTTTCCGTCCTCTTGCGTCAAATTGTCTTAGAATGACATTGACGGCTAAGAGCCATAGCAAGGGCGAGAGAACTCCTCCTTGCGGAGTTCCTCTAGTCACTATCTTCCTTATGCATGCATCTCCCAAGTTCGAATTAATTATTCGGCTATTCAGCATCAAAATAATCCATTCGATTAGGAAGTTTTGAATGCATAATGATTCTAGTGATTCCCTAATAGCCTCAATCCTAATGTTATTGAAAGCTCCTTCTATATCAAGGAACGCTGCCAATGTATACTACCTATACTGCAGGCCGCGTTCAATGTAACTCACCACATCATGTAGCGCACTCTCAACAGATTTACCCTTTAGATAAGCGTGTTGAGCCCCACTGATGATATGGTTGTCAATTGTCGTCCTCAGATAAAGATCGATCAATCTCTCTAATATCTTCAAAAGAAAAGACGATAGGCTGATCGGTCTAAAATCCTTAGGTTTCGAGTGGCTAGCCTTACCCGCCTTAGGTATGAAAATTACCTTAACCTCTCTCCACCTCCTTGGAATATATCTCCTAATCAGACATACACTAAAAAGCTCAGTGAGAAGTGTTAGTGCCGTGTCACTGATGTTCTGCAACATGGCTGGAAAAACACCGTCTGGACCAAGTGACTTGTAAGGTTCAAAGGTGTTCACCGCCCATGCTACCTTATCCATCGAGACTATGTCACCGACTACTTCACTAAGCTCCCTATCAGATACATATTCTGAGAATCCCAAGATTCGTCCCGCCTGTACATCTGCCTCTAAGTTCCTACAGCCCGGAAAATGAGTTTCCATAAGTATACTCAGAGACTCAGAGCAAGACTCCGTCCATGAGTTATCCGCACGCTGAATATATCCAGGAGCACTAGGATCCTTGGATAAGATTCGCCTGAATCTGGATAACTCATTAACAGAGTCGATGGACTCACAGTAGTTCCTCCATGCAATTTTCAACATTTTAATTTACAAAGATTTAATTTGGTTGTTAATGGAGTACAATTTCCAGCTCAGCTAATAGAATTTAACTACAACAATGGAGGAATATTAAGCACTCGTGGTTATCAAACCCTATTTAAGGTACCGGAATCCATCATTTTGATAAATGTCATAAAATTGCAAAGGAACTAGCTAGTAAAGCTTTTGATTTAACACCAGATCATAATAATAATTCTAATTGTGGAAATTTAATAAAGCAAGGAACTATTCAAATAGAAGGGCGTTTTGGGAAACCAAGTACCAAGGCAATTGCCTGCTTAGTATATTGTGCATTTCACAGTATAAAAGAAATTGATGAGTATCGCACTATAACTCAAACGCTATGAACTCAATAAATATTATAAATACTTTAAATTCAACTAATTTATACAAAACATAATTATTACAAAACTATCATTTTACATAGCCAACACTGATCCATCTTATAAGCCTGAACAGCATTGGGTCGATTTTTATTTCCCTGAAAATAAACCAGCAGAATTTTTTTGCTCTGCAGGTCAACCTCCAATGAAACCATTTATTTCATTTTTAAACCGATTCTAAAACATTTTTCTACAATAAAATGCGAATTCAAAGTGAATCATGGATGTTTTGTGGTGTTTATTGTTGCTATTTTATTTATTTAAGATGTAAAAATTTTACTTTTACTAAAATGTTAAATATTTTTAATTATTTTAATTTACATGAAAATTATATGTCAGTTTGAAGTTTATTAAAATACTTTTATTTGTTTTTATAGAAAATAAAAAAAAAATAAGAAAAATATATATTATTTTGTTTTTTACCAAGTTCTTTTTTCACATATAGTAAAACTTCCAGGAGAATTTTATCACGACTATTATGCAATGCGGGAAATAATGCAATGTCTCTAGTCGGCGGTATTAAGATTTCTTGAATTTCAATTGAAGTATAATTTGATCCAATTTTAGTGTTGGATGTATCCATTATTTTGAATATGTTGTTCTTGATAGATAGTCAATGATTTACTAAAATTATTTCTGAAACTCAAAATTCAAAAGACCTTTGCCAAGTTCAAAATTGCAAGAAGTTATTATAAAGAAAAAAAAAAATAAAAGTTAATGTATTATTTTTTTTCTTTTTTTTTTACTTTAAAATCAACATTAAAATTAACATATTAGAAGTTAAAAATATCCCTATTTACTTATTTTAGACGTTTAGATAATAAATAATATCTTTTTATAAAATCCTCTATTTTGCTTATAAGTTGTATATGCTTTCTACAATTACTAGTATCAGGAACAACGTTTGCTTTATCGTCCGACCATGAACAATTTTTGAAGTGTAACCCATATTTAGATGGTATAGGTTCTTCATTATAATTCCCAGTTTTATTAATAAGTGGCAAATACTCTTCCAGTATTTTTTTTATGTTCAACAAAAATTAAACCATCAAAATCTTGAAGAACTTTTGAATTTTTATTGGTGACATCTTTATTATAAAGCTTTCTTTATACAATTAGTTAGTTTTTAAAAACAATGATACTTATATACTAATTAATTAATTTTCTTTATTAAGAATTTCTTGAAATTTTACTATATTCCCAACTGAAATATGGTTGAGAATATGGGATGAACAACTTTTCCATTTCGTCTTCCCCAGCGGAATTTTCACGGACTACCTCTTCCAATTACAAAACATATAAACCATTATCTAACTTCCTCCTTAATTATTATTAACTCCATCTAGTACTTTATCTTTCAAGTTATTATATCGTTTGGGAAGACATAACATTCCCTCCGCAAGCTCTGCCATTACCACATTTCCATATTTATTCTTATGGCGGAATATACTTAATATCTTATATGGCTTTGATGGTAGTACATCCTTCGCTGCTAGATATGGTCTTGTTTTTAATTTATTGAAAGCCGCAACAATATCAGCATTTGTAATTTTATTCGATTAAATTTTTTTTGTTCCGCCTTTTAAAAAGTTTATTAAATGATTAAAATAATTTTACTTCAGACATTTACATTTATATATAATCTAATTTATCTCCAAAGAAAGAGTAATTTGGGTATATCTCTTAATATTTCAAATAGAGAAAATATTATAAATACATAAACATTGAGCCATAAACAAAACTAAAGTAGTTTAAAAGTATTCTAGATATGAAAAATACTCCTTCTTAATTTGTTATTAGAATATTCAAAATTAATCATGACCATACTCAACAACATAAAATATATCTTCATTAATGTCAAAAACCTTACACAAGGTTTTTTTTCCATATAAACAAAACCATTCTCAAGTTTATTTTCCACCTTACAAAAACAAAAATAACCATATGAAAATATGTAGATGAATAAACCAAAAATACTCAAACGCTATTTATACAAGTAATCAGTTTTTAATTTCATTACAATTAAAAGTGCAAAAAAAAAAAAAAAATTTTCCCTGTTAAATTGTTTGTATGTACTTGTAACATAATTACATACATATTATACAAAATAAATACATTGATTTTCAATTTCGTAAAATGCAAAACAATTTTTCCTCCTACTAATGCATATACAAGAAAAAATTACAAAAACAAATTCATTGGTTTTCAATTTCATACAAACAATTGCTCTTTAAAATTGCTCTTACTCTTTATTAAAAACAAAAACAACTATTGCTTTCTCATTTTCCTAAAATATTGAAATTGGCTAGCACCGGTCCACTATTTATCCAAGGTCCCATACAAATGTTCTACCGGAATAGGTATTTAACGCGCTTGAATACCTTAGATATTGTAATTTTTGAATAAAATTCGGTACAAATCGGCTTTAAAAATCAGTGTGCCAAATTTCATGAAGATCGGTCCAAAATTATTCATACTATAAACTTAAAATATTTAATATTATCGTTTTCCTAAGAGTGTTATCTTAACTAATATGAAAAATTATGATGGGTTGCCCAGCACTCATAAGAGTACTTGTGCATCCACTCGGAGACCTAACGGTCCATTGTGAGTCCCTTCAAAAAGAATGTAGGAAAGAAACCAGAAAGAAACTATAGATAAGGTAAAGAAAAGAGCAGGAAGGAAACTGATTGAGGAAAAAGCTGAGACCAAGAAAAGTATAGAAGAGAATAGAAAGAATCAGAAAAGGAAATGTACTACCGCCTCAGGTCGCTCGCTCCACGCCAACGACCCCCTCTTAGCCAGCCTATTCCCATGACGAATCCTATTAGTCTATCGAGCTCTATTGTCGATATAATGTCCAATTCGTCAAGGAATCGACTGCCTAACCATTTCTGCCTACTTAGTTGTAGACATGGACAGTGACATATGATATGTTCCACCGTCTCTAGCTCCTCATAATCTCCGCACATTCTGCAAAGACCGGAGGAACCTCTATCCCAATACCCTATCATTCCCCCTATGGTACAATGACCTGCCAGAATACCTATCATAGTCTTCAGGTTTTCCCTTTTCATGCCCAAAAGTAGATTTGTATCTGCTCTATCAAGTTTGAGCCATAGGGCCCTTGATAATCTGCAGTCCGTTCTACTCTCCCATGCATGATTGGTTCTATCCCGAATCCACTCCCTAATTAACCTGAAGTAAAAGCCTAGAGACGGTCTGACACCGCTTTCACTCACAGTCCTATCCAAATCTGAGCCGTTCCTAGCTAATTCATCAGCTACCTCTTTGCCATTTATCCCGCAATGACGCGGTACCCAGCAGAGTCTGATATGGTAATCTCCCATCAATCTCCTAAGAGCCCTCTTACAGTCGCTAACTAGTCTAGACTTGACAAAGTGTCCTTTCAAGGCTTTCAGCGCTGCCTGGCTATCCACATACAGAGTTACCTCTGTATTCACTTCTATGTTCCCTGCAATTAACTCTGTGGCCCTAAGGATACCTAGCATTTCCGCCTGGAACACGCTACAACTATCCGGTAGTCTATACGTCTTCCTGATGTTTCCCTCAACTAGATACACACCTGCACCAGTGCCTGTATCCATTTTGGAACCATCAGTGAATACCGATACACCACCGAATAGTTTCTCCCTATGCGACCATCGGTTCCTACTCGGAATAATCAGTATAGGATTTTCCCCGAAATCGACCTCCGTACACATATAGTCCGTGGATCCAGAGGGAACCAGGGCATGTCCACCGAGATTAACCTCGTTTAAAAGTTTGGAATGTCCTATTCTGATTGATCCTGTAAGTCCTAGTTCACTAAGTCTAAGCAGGCTCCTTGCAGCCATTCCCATCACGAACTCCTCAATGGGTAGGAGATGCAGAATGACGTCAAGTGCCGCCTGAGGTGTGCTTCTTACGGCACCTGTTATGCCAATCGAAGCACATCTTTGGGCTTTAGACAGAAGATTCCTACGACTTCCTATTCTCATTGCCTCCCACCATACAAGACATCCATACGTCAGAATTGGCCTCACCACCGAGGAGTAAATCCAATTAACTACCATCGGTTTGAGTCCCCAACTCTTACCTATGGAGTTCCTGCATGTGTAGTAGGCGTTGAGACCTCTCTTAAGCCTCTCCTGGGTGTTCCTCTTCCAAGATAATTTACTGTCAAGGAACACACCAAGATATTTTGCCTCCTTTGCCAGTCTTAGTTCCGTCCCCCTTAGCACCGGTAGCCTAAACTGCTCAATCCTGTACCTTCTGGTGAAAAGAACTAGCTCTGTCTTCTCCGGGTTGACCCCTAAACCCTTACTAGTGGCCCATGAGGACATTTCGTTAAGTTCATACTGCATGACGTCGCTGATCGTGGAAAGAAATTTACCCGTGATCAGTATAACCACGTCATCAGCATAGGCAACAATTTTCCGTCCTCTTGCGTCAAATTGTCTTAGAATGACATTGACGGCTAAGAGCCATAGCAAGGGCGAGAGAACTCCTCCTTGCGGAGTTCCTCTAGTCACTATCTTCCTTATGCATGCATCTCCCAAGTTCGAATTAATTATTCGGCTATTCAGCATCAAAATAATCCATTCGATTAGGAAGTTTTGAATGCATAATGATTCTAGTGATTCCCTAATAGCCTCAATCCTAATGTTATTGAAAGCTCCTTCTATATCAAGGAACGCTGCCAATGTATACTACCTATACTGCAGGCCGCGTTCAATGTAACTCACCACATCATGTAGCGCACTCTCAACAGATTTACCCTTTAGATAAGCGTGTTGAGCCCCACTGATGATATGGTTGTCAATTGTCGTCCTCAGATAAAGATCGATCAATCTCTCTAATATCTTCAAAAGAAAAGACGATAGGCTGATCGGTCTAAAATCCTTAGGTTTCGAGTGGCTAGCCTTACCCGCCTTAGGTATGAAAATTACCTTAACCTCTCTCCACCTCCTTGGAATATATCTCCTAATCAGACATACACTAAAAAGCTCAGTGAGAAGTGTTAGTGCCGTGTCACTGATGTTCTGCAACATGGCTGGAAAAACACCGTCTGGACCAAGTGACTTGTAAGGTTCAAAGGTGTTCACCGCCCATGCTACCTTATCCATCGAGACTATGTCACCGACTACTTCACTAAGCTCCCTATCAGATACATATTCTGAGAATCCCAAGATTCGTCCCGCCTGTACATCTGCCTCTAAGTTCCTACAGCCCGGAAAATGAGTTTCCATAAGTATACTCAGAGACTCAGAGCAAGACTCCGTCCATGAGTTATCCGCACGCTGAATATATCCAGGAGCACTAGGATCCTTGGATAAGATTCGCCTGAATCTGGATAACTCATTAACAGAGTCGATGGACTCACAGTAGTTCCTCCATGCAATTTTCAACATTTTAATTTACAAAGATTTAATTTGGTTGTTAATGGAGTACAATTTCCAGCTCAGCTAATAGAATTTAACTACAACAATGGAGGAATATTAAGCACTCGTGGTTATCAAACCCTATTTAAGGTACCGGAATCCATCATTTTGATAAATGTCATAAAATTGCAAAGGAACTAGCTAGTAAAGCTTTTGATTTAACACCAGATCATAATAATAATTCTAATTGTGGAAATTTAATAAAGCAAGGAACTATTCAAATAGAAGGGCGTTTTGGGAAACCAAGTACCAAGGCAATTGCCTGCTTAGTATATTGTGCATTTCACAGTATAAAAGAAATTGATGAGTATCGCACTATAACTCAAACGCTATGAACTCAATAAATATTATAAATACTTTAAATTCAACTAATTTATACAAAACATAATTATTACAAAACTATCATTTTACATAGCCAACACTGATCCATCTTATAAGCCTGAACAGCATTGGGTCGATTTTTATTTCCCTGAAAATAAACCAGCAGAATTTTTTTGCTCTGCAGGTCAACCTCCAATGAAACCATTTATTTCATTTTTAAACCGATTCTAAAACATTTTTCTACAATAAAATGCGAATTCAAAGTGAATCATGGATGTTTTGTGGTGTTTATTGTTGCAATTTTATTTATTTAAGATGTAAAAATTTTACTTTTACTAAAATGTTAAATATTTTTAATTATTTTAATTTACATGAAAATTATATGTCAGTTTGAAGTTTATTAAAATACTTTTATTTGTTTTTATAGAAAATAAAAAAAAAATAAGAAAAATATATATTATTTTGTTTTTTACCAAGTTCTTTTTTCACATATAGTAAAACTTCCATGAGAATTTTATCACGACTATTATGCAATGCGGGAAATAATGCAATGTCTCTAGTCGGCGGTATTAAGATTTCTTGAATTTCAATTGAAGTATAATTTGATCCAATTTTAGTGTTGGATGTATCCATTATTTTGAATATGTTGTTCTTGATAGATAGTCAATGATTTACTAGAATTATTTCTGAAACTCAAAATTCAAAAGACCTTTGCCAAGTTCAAAATTGCAAGAAGTTATTATAAAGAAAAAAAAAAATAAAAGTTAATGTATTATTTTTTTTCTTTTTTTTTTACTTTAAAATCAACATTAAAATTAACATATTAGAAGTTAAAAATATCCCTATTTACTTATTTTAGACGTTTAGATAATAAATAATATCTTTTTATAAAATCCTCTATTTTGCTTATAAGTTGTATATGCTTTCTACAATTACTAGTATCAGGAACAACGTTTGCTTTATCGTCCGACCATGAACAATTTTTGAAGTGTAACCCATATTTAGATGGTATAGGTTCTTCATTATAATTCCCAGTTTTATTAATAAGTGGCAAATACTCTTCCAGTATTTTTTTTATGTTCAACAAAAATTAAACCATCAAAATCTTGAAGAACTTTTGAATTTTTATTGGTGACATCTTTATTATAAAGCTTTCTTTATACAATTAGTTAGTTTTTAAAAACAATGATACTTATATACTAATTAATTAATTTTCTTTATTAAGAATTTCTTGAAATTTTACTATATTCCCAACTGAAATATGGTTGAGAATATGGGATGAACAACTTTTCCATTTCGTCTTCCCCAGCGGAGTTTTCACGGACTACCTCTTCCAATTACAAAACATATAAACCATTATCTAACTTCCTCCTTAATTATTATTAACTCCATCTAGTACTTTATCTTTCAAGTTATTATATCGTTTGGGAAGACATAACATTCCCTCCGCAAGCTCTGCCATTACCACATTTCCATATTTATTCTTATGGCGGAATATACTTAATATCTTATATGGCTTTGATGGTAGTACATCCTTCGCTGCTAGATATGGTCTTGTTTTTAATTTATTGAAAGCCGCAACAATATCAGCATTTGTAATTTTATTCGATTAAATTTTTTTTGTTCCGCCTTTTAAAAAGTTTATTAAATGATTAAAATAATTTTACTTCAGACATTTACATTTATATATAATCTAATTTATCTCCAAAGAAAGAGTAATTTGGGTATATCTCTTAATATTTCAAATAGAGAAAATATTATAAATACATAAACATTGAGCCATAAACAAAACTAAAGTAGTTTAAAAGTATTCTAGATATGAAAAATACTCCTTCTTAATTTGTTATTAGAATATTCAAAATTAATCATGACCATACTCAACAACATAAAATATATCTTCATTAATGTCAAAAACCTTACACAAGGTTTTTTTTCCATATAAACAAAACCATTCTCAAGTTTATTTTCCACCTTACAAAAACAAAAATAACCATATGAAAATATGTAGATGAATAAACCAAAAATACTCAAACGCTATTTATACAAGTAATCAGTTTTTAATTTCATTACAATTAAAAGTGCAAAAAAAAAAAAAAAAAAATTTTCCCTGTTAAATTGTTTGTATGTACTTGTAACATAATTACATACATATTATACAAAATAAATACATTGATTTTCAATTTCGTAAAATGCAAAACAATTTTTCCTCCTACTAATGCATATACAAGAAAAAATTACAAAAACAAATTCATTGGTTTTCAATTTCATACAAACAATTGCTCTTTAAAATTGCTCTTACTCTTTATTAAAAACAAAAACAACTATTGCTTTCTCATTTTCCTAAAATATTGAAATTGGCTAGCACCGGTCCACTATTTATCCAAGGTCCCATACAAATGTTCTACCGGAATAGGTATTTAACGCGCTTGAATACCTTAGATATTGTAATTTTTGAATAAAATTCGGTACAAATCGGCTTTAAAAATCAGTGTGCCAAATTTCATGAAGATCGGTCCAAAATTATTCATACTATAAACTTAAAATATTTAATATTATCGTTTTCCTAAGAGTGTTATCTTAACTAATATGAAAAATTATGATGGGTTGCCCAGCACTCATAAGAGTACTTGTGCATCCACTCGGAGACCTAACGGTCCATTGTGAGTCCCTTCAAAAAGAATGTAGGAAAGAAACCAGAAAGAAACTATAGATAAGGTAAAGAAAAGAGCAGGAAGGAAACTGATTGAGGAAAAAGCTGAGACCAAGAAAAGTATAGAAGAGAATAGAAAGAATCAGAAAAGGAAATGTACTACCGCCTCAGGTCGCTCGCTCCACGCCAACGACCCCCTCTTAGCCAGCCTATTCCCATGACGAATCCTATTAGTCTATCGAGCTCTATTGTCGATATAATGTCCAATTCGTCAAGGAATCGACTGCCTAACCATTTCTGCCTACTTAGTTGTAGACATGGACAGTGACATATGATATGTTCCACCGTCTCTAGCTCCTCATAATCTCCGCACATTCTGCAAAGACCGGAGGAACCTCTATCCCAATACCCTATCATTCCCCCTATGGTACAATGACCTGCCAGAATACCTATCATAGTCTTCAGGTTTTCCCTTTTCATGCCCAAAAGTAGATTTGTATCTGCTCTATCAAGTTTGAGCCATAGGGCCCTTGATAATCTGCAGTCCGTTCTACTCTCCCATGCATGATTGGTTCTATCCCGAATCCACTCCCTAATTAACCTGAAGTAAAAGCCTAGAGACGGTCTGACACCGCTTTCACTCACAGTCCTATCCAAATCTGAGCCGTTCCTAGCTAATTCATCAGCTACCTCTTTGCCATTTATCCCGCAATGACGCGGTACCCAGCAGAGTCTGATATGGTAATCTCCCATCAATCTCCTAAGAGCCCTCTTACAGTCGCTAACTAGTCTAGACTTGACAAAGTGTCCTTTCAAGGCTTTCAGCGCTGCCTGGCTATCCACATACAGAGTTACCTCTGTATTCACTTCTATGTTCCCTGCAATTAACTCTGTGGCCCTAAGGATACCTAGCATTTCCGCCTGGAACACGCTACAACTATCCGGTAGTCTATACGTCTTCCTGATGTTTCCCTCAACTAGATACACACCTGCACCAGTGCCTGTATCCATTTTGGAACCATCAGTGAATACCGATACACCACCGAATAGTTTCTCCCTATGCGACCATCGGTTCCTACTCGGAATAATCAGTATAGGATTTTCCCCGAAATCGACCTCCGTACACATATAGTCCGTGGATCCAGAGGGAACCAGGGCATGTCCACCGAGATTAACCTCGTTTAAAAGTTTGGAATGTCCTATTCTGATTGATCCTGTAAGTCCTAGTTCACTAAGTCTAAGCAGGCTCCTTGCAGCCATTCCCATCACGAACTCCTCAATGGGTAGGAGATGCAGAATGACGTCAAGTGCCGCCTGAGGTGTGCTTCTTACGGCACCTGTTATGCCAATCGAAGCACATCTTTGGGCTTTAGACAGAAGATTCCTACGACTTCCTATTCTCATTGCCTCCCACCATACAAGACATCCATACGTCAGAATTGGCCTCACCACCGAGGAGTAAATCCAATTAACTACCATCGGTTTGAGTCCCCAACTCTTACCTATGGAGTTCCTGCATGTGTAGTAGGCGTTGAGACCTCTCTTAAGCCTCTCCTGGGTGTTCCTCTTCCAAGATAATTTACTGTCAAGGAACACACCAAGATATTTTGCCTCCTTTGCCAGTCTTAGTTCCGTCCCCCTTAGCACCGGTAGCCTAAACTGCTCAATCCTGTACCTTCTGGTGAAAAGAACTAGCTCTGTCTTCTCCGGGTTGACCCCTAAACCCTTACTAGTGGCCCATGAGGACATTTCGTTAAGTTCATACTGCATGACGTCGCTGATCGTGGAAAGAAATTTACCCGTGATCAGTATAACCACGTCATCAGCATAGGCAACAATTTTCCGTCCTCTTGCGTCAAATTGTCTTAGAATGACATTGACGGCTAAGAGCCATAGCAAGGGCGAGAGAACTCCTCCTTGCGGAGTTCCTCTAGTCACTATCTTCCTTATGCATGCATCTCCCAAGTTCGAATTAATTATTCGGCTATTCAGCATCAAAATAATCCATTCGATTAGGAAGTTTTGAATGCATAATGATTCTAGTGATTCCCTAATAGCCTCAATCCTAATGTTATTGAAAGCTCCTTCTATATCAAGGAACGCTGCCAATGTATACTACCTATACTGCAGGCCGCGTTCAATGTAACTCACCACATCATGTAGCGCACTCTCAACAGATTTACCCTTTAGATAAGCGTGTTGAGCCCCACTGATGATATGGTTGTCAATTGTCGTCCTCAGATAAAGATCGATCAATCTCTCTAATATCTTCAAAAGAAAAGACGATAGGCTGATCGGTCTAAAATCCTTAGGTTTCGAGTGGCTAGCCTTACCCGCCTTAGGTATGAAAATTACCTTAACCTCTCTCCACCTCCTTGGAATATATCTCCTAATCAGACATACACTAAAAAGCTCAGTGAGAAGTGTTAGTGCCGTGTCACTGATGTTCTGCAACATGGCTGGAAAAACACCGTCTGGACCAAGTGACTTGTAAGGTTCAAAGGTGTTCACCGCCCATGCTACCTTATCCATCGAGACTATGTCACCGACTACTTCACTAAGCTCCCTATCAGATACATATTCTGAGAATCCCAAGATTCGTCCCGCCTGTACATCTGCCTCTAAGTTCCTACAGCCCGGAAAATGAGTTTCCATAAGTATACTCAGAGACTCAGAGCAAGACTCCGTCCATGAGTTATCCGCACGCTGAATATATCCAGGAGCACTAGGATCCTTGGATAAGATTCGCCTGAATCTGGATAACTCATTAACAGAGTCGATGGACTCACAGTAGTTCCTCCATGCAATTTTCAACATTTTAATTTACAAAGATTTAATTTGGTTGTTAATGGAGTACAATTTCCAGCTCAGCTAATAGAATTTAACTACAACAATGGAGGAATATTAAGCACTCGTGGTTATCAAACCCTATTTAAGGTACCGGAATCCATCATTTTGATAAATGTCATAAAATTGCAAAGGAACTAGCTAGTAAAGCTTTTGATTTAACACCAGATCATAATAATAATTCTAATTGTGGAAATTTAATAAAGCAAGGAACTATTCAAATAGAAGGGCGTTTTGGGAAACCAAGTACCAAGGCAATTGCCTGCTTAGTATATTGTGCATTTCACAGTATAAAAGAAATTGATGAGTATCGCACTATAACTCAAACGCTATGAACTCAATAAATATTATAAATACTTTAAATTCAACTAATTTATACAAAACATAATTATTACAAAACTATCATTTTACATAGCCAACACTGATCCATCTTATAAGCCTGAACAGCATTGGGTCGATTTTTATTTCCCTGAAAATAAACCAGCAGAATTTTTTTGCTCTGCAGGTCAACCTCCAATGAAACCATTTATTTCATTTTTAAACCGATTCTAAAACATTTTTCTACAATAAAATGCGAATTCAAAGTGAATCATGGATGTTTTGTGGTGTTTATTGTTGCAATTTTATTTATTTAAGATGTAAAAATTTTACTTTTACTAAAATGTTAAATATTTTTAATTATTTTAATTTACATGAAAATTATATGTCAGTTTGAAGTTTATTAAAATACTTTTATTTGTTTTTATAGAAAATAAAAAAAAATAAGAAAAATATATATTATTTTGTTTTTTACCAAGTTCTTTTTTCACATATAGTAAAACTTCCAGGAGAATTTTATCACGACTATTATGCAATGCGGGAAATAATGCAATGTCTCTAGTCGGCGGTATTAAGATTTCTTGAATTTCAATTGAAGTATAATTTGATCCAATTTTAGTGTTGGATGTATCCATTATTTTGAATATGTTGTTCTTGATAGATAGTCAATGATTTACTAAAATTATTTCTGAAACTCAAAATTCAAAAGACCTTTGCCAAGTTCAAAATTGCAAGAAGTTATTATAAAGAAAAAAAAATAAAAGTTAATGTATTATTTTTTTTCTTTTTTTTTTACTTTAAAATCAACATTAAAATTAACATATTAGAAGTTAAAAATATCCCTATTTACTTATTTTAGACGTTTAGATAATAAATAATATCTTTTTATAAAATCCTCTATTTTGCTTATAAGTTGTATATGCTTTCTACAATTACTAGTATCAGGAACAACGTTTGCTTTATCGTCCGACCATGAACAATTTTTGAAGTGTAACCCATATTTAGATGGTATAGGTTCTTCATTATAATTCCCAGTTTTATTAATAAGTGGCAAATACTCTTCCAGTATTTTTTTTATGTTCAACAAAAATTAAACCATCAAAATCTTGAAGAACTTTTGAATTTTTATTGGTGACATCTTTATTATAAAGCTTTCTTTATACAATTAGTTAGTTTTTAAAAACAATGATACTTATATACTAATTAATTAATTTTCTTTATTAAGAATTTCTTGAAATTTTACTATATTCCCAACTGAAATATGGTTGAGAATATGGGATGAACAACTTTTCCATTTCGTCTTCCCCAGCGGAGTTTTCACGGACTACCTCTTCCAATTACAAAACATATAAACCATTATCTAACTTCCTCCTTAATTATTATTAACTCCATCTAGTACTTTATCTTTCAAGTTATTATATCGTTTGGGAAGACATAACATTCCCTCCGCAAGCTCTGCCATTACCACATTTCCATATTTATTCTTATGGCGGAATATACTTAATACCTTATATGGCTTTGATGGTAGTACATCCTTCGCTGCTAGATATGGTCTTGTTTTTAATTTATTGAAAGCCGCAACAATATCAGCATTTGTAATTTTATTCGATTAAATTTTTTTTGTTCCGCCTTTTAAAAAGTTTATTAAATGATTAAAATAATTTTACTTCAGACATTTACATTTATATATAATCTAATTTATCTCCAAAGAAAGAGTAATTTGGGTATATCTCTTAATATTTCAAATAGAGAAAATATTATAAATACATAAACATTGAGCCATAAACAAAACTAAAGTAGTTTAAAAGTATTCTAGATATGAAAAATACTCCTTCTTAATTTGTTATTAGAATATTCAAAATTAATCATGACCATACTCAACAACATAAAATATATCTTCATTAATGTCAAAAACCTTACACAAGGTTTTTTTTCCATATAAACAAAACCATTCTCAAGTTTATTTTCCACCTTACAAAAACAAAAATAACCATATGAAAATATGTAGATGAATAAACCAAAAATACTCAAACGCTATTTATACAAGTAATCAGTTTTTAATTTCATTACAATTAAAAGTGCAAAAAAAAAAAAAAAAATTTTCCCTGTTAAATTGTTTGTATGTACTTGTAACATAATTACATACATATTATACAAAATAAATACATTGATTTTCAATTTCGTAAAATGCAAAACAATTTTTCCTCCTACTAATGCATATACAAGAAAAAATTACAAAAACAAATTCATTGGTTTTCAATTTCATACAAACAATTGCTCTTTAAAATTGCTCTTACTCTTTATTAAAAACAAAAACAACTATTGCTTTCTCATTTTCCTAAAATATTGAAATTGGCTAGCACCGGTCCACTATTTATCCAAGGTCCCATACAAATGTTCTACCGGAATAGGTATTTAACGCGCTTGAATACCTTAGATATTGTAATTTTTGAATAAAATTCGGTACAAATCGGCTTTAAAAATCAGTGTGCCAAATTTCATGAAGATCGGTCCAAAATTATTCATACTATAAACTTAAAATATTTAATATTATCGTTTTCCTAAGAGTGTTATCTTAACTAATATGAAAAATTATGATGGGTTGCCCAGCACTCATAAGAGTACTTGTGCATCCACTCGGAGACCTAACGGTCCATTGTGAGTCCCTTCAAAAAGAATGTAGGAAAGAAACCAGAAAGAAACTATAGATAAGGTAAAGAAAAGAGCAGGAAGGAAACTGATTGAGGAAAAAGCTGAGACCAAGAAAAGTATAGAAGAGAATAGAAAGAATCAGAAAAGGAAATGTACTACCGCCTCAGGTCGCTCGCTCCACGCCAACGACCCCCTCTTAGCCAGCCTATTCCCATGACGAATCCTATTAGTCTATCGAGCTCTATTGTCGATATAATGTCCAATTCGTCAAGGAATCGACTGCCTAACCATTTCTGCCTACTTAGTTGTAGACATGGACAGTGACATATGATATGTTCCACCGTCTCTAGCTCCTCATAATCTCCGCACATTCTGCAAAGACCGGAGGAACCTCTATCCCAATACCCTATCATTCCCCCTATGGTACAATGACCTGCCAGAATACCTATCATAGTCTTCAGGTTTTCCCTTTTCATGCCCAAAAGTAGATTTGTATCTGCTCTATCAAGTTTGAGCCATAGGGCCCTTGATAATCTGCAGTCCGTTCTACTCTCCCATGCATGATTGGTTCTATCCCGAATCCACTCCCTAATTAACCTGAAGTAAAAGCCTAGAGACGGTCTGACACCGCTTTCACTCATAGTCCTATCCAAATCTGAGCCGTTCCTAGCTAATTCATCAGCTACCTCTTTGCCATTTATCCCGCAATGACGCGGTACCCAGCAGAGTCTGATATGGTAATCTCCCATCAATCTCCTAAGAGCCCTCTTACAGTCGCTAACTAGTCTAGACTTGACAAAGTGTCCTTTCAAGGCTTTCAGCGCTGCCTGGCTATCCACATACAGAGTTACCTCTGTATTCACTTCTATGTTCCCTGCAATTAACTCTGTGGCCCTAAGGATACCTAGCATTTCCGCCTGGAACACGCTACAACTATCCGGTAGTCTATACGTCTTCCTGATGTTTCCCTCAACTAGATACACACCTGCACCAGTGCCTGTATCCATTTTGGAACCATCAGTGAATACCGATACACCACCGAATAGTTTCTCCCTATGCGACCATCGGTTCCTACTCGGAATAATCAGTATAGGATTTTCCCCGAAATCGACCTCCGTACACATATAGTCCGTGGATCCAGAGGGAACCAGGGCATGTCCACCGAGATTAACCTCGTTTAAAAGTTTGGAATGTCCTATTCTGATTGATCCTGTAAGTCCTAGTTCACTAAGTCTAAGCAGGCTCCTTGCAGCCATTCCCATCACGAACTCCTCAATGGGTAGGAGATGCAGAATGACGTCAAGTGCCGCCTGAGGTGTGCTTCTTACGGCACCTGTTATGCCAATCGAAGCACATCTTTGGGCTTTAGACAGAAGATTCCTACGACTTCCTATTCTCATTGCCTCCCACCATACAAGACATCCATACGTCAGAATTGGCCTCACCACCGAGGAGTAAATCCAATTAACTACCATCGGTTTGAGTCCCCAACTCTTACCTATGGAGTTCCTGCATGTGTAGTAGGCGTTGAGACCTCTCTTAAGCCTCTCCTGGGTGTTCCTCTTCCAAGATAATTTACTGTCAAGGAACACACCAAGATATTTTGCCTCCTTTGCCAGTCTTAGTTCCGTCCCCCTTAGCACCGGTAGCCTAAACTGCTCAATCCTGTACCTTCTGGTGAAAAGAACTAGCTCTGTCTTCTCCGGGTTGACCCCTAAACCCTTACTAGTGGCCCATGAGGACATTTCGTTAAGTTCATACTGCATGACGTCGCTGATCGTGGAAAGAAATTTACCCGTGATCAGTATAACCACGTCATCAGCATAGGCAACAATTTTCCGTCCTCTTGCGTCAAATTGTCTTAGAATGACATTGACGGCTAAGAGCCATAGCAAGGGCGAGAGAACTCCTCCTTGCGGAGTTCCTCTAGTCACTATCTTCCTTATGCATGCATCTCCCAAGTTCGAATTAATTATTCGGCTATTCAGCATCAAAATAATCCATTCGATTAGGAAGTTTTGAATGCATAATGATTCTAGTGATTCCCTAATAGCCTCAATCCTAATGTTATTGAAAGCTCCTTCTATATCAAGGAACGCTGCCAATGTATACTACCTATACTGCAGGCCGCGTTCAATGTAACTCACCACATCATGTAGCGCACTCTCAACAGATTTACCCTTTAGATAAGCGTGTTGAGCCCCACTGATGATATGGTTGTCAATTGTCGTCCTCAGATAAAGATCGATCAATCTCTCTAATATCTTCAAAAGAAAAGACGATAGGCTGATCGGTCTAAAATCCTTAGGTTTCGAGTGGCTAGCCTTACCCGCCTTAGGTATGAAAATTACCTTAACCTCTCTCCACCTCCTTGGAATATATCTCCTAATCAGACATACACTAAAAAGCTCAGTGAGAAGTGTTAGTGCCGTGTCACTGATGTTCTGCAACATGGCTGGAAAAACACCGTCTGGACCAAGTGACTTGTAAGGTTCAAAGGTGTTCACCGCCCATGCTACCTTATCCATCGAGACTATGTCACCGACTACTTCACTAAGCTCCCTATCAGATACATATTCTGAGAATCCCAAGATTCGTCCCGCCTGTACATCTGCCTCTAAGTTCCTACAGCCCGGAAAATGAGTTTCCATAAGTATACTCAGAGACTCAGAGCAAGACTCCGTCCATGAGTTATCCGCACGCTGAATATATCCAGGAGCACTAGGATCCTTGGATAAGATTCGCCTGAATCTGGATAACTCATTAACAGAGTCGATGGACTCACAGTAGTTCCTCCATGCAATTTTCAACATTTTAATTTACAAAGATTTAATTTGGTTGTTAATGGAGTACAATTTCCAGCTCAGCTAATAGAATTTAACTACAACAATGGAGGAATATTAAGCACTCGTGGTTATCAAACCCTATTTAAGGTACCGGAATCCATCATTTTGATAAATGTCATAAAATTGCAAAGGAACTAGCTAGTAAAGCTTTTGATTTAACACCAGATCATAATAATAATTCTAATTGTGGAAATTTAATAAAGCAAGGAACTATTCAAATAGAAGGGCGTTTTGGGAAACCAAGTACCAAGGCAATTGCCTGCTTAGTATATTGTGCATTTCACAGTATAAAAGAAATTGATGAGTATCGCACTATAACTCAAACGCTATGAACTCAATAAATATTATAAATACTTTAAATTCAACTAATTTATACAAAACATAATTATTACAAAACTATCATTTTACATAGCCAACACTGATCCATCTTATAAGCCTGAACAGCATTGGGTCGATTTTTATTTCCCTGAAAATAAACCAGCAGAATTTTTTTGCTCTGCAGGTCAACCTCCAATGAAACCATTTATTTCATTTTTAAACCGATTCTAAAACATTTTTCTACAATAAAATGCGAATTCAAAGTGAATCATGGATGTTTTGTGGTGTTTATTGTTGCAATTTTATTTATTTAAGATGTAAAAATTTTACTTTTACTAAAATGTTAAATATTTTTAATTATTTTAATTTACATGAAAATTATATGTCAGTTTGAAGTTTATTAAAATACTTTTATTTGTTTTTATAGAAAATAAAAAAAAAATAAGAAAAATATATATTATTTTGTTTTTTACCAAGTTCTTTTTTCACATATAGTAAAACTTCCAGGAGAATTTTATCACGACTATTATGCAATGCGGGAAATAATGCAATGTCTCTAGTCGGCGGTATTAAGATTTCTTGAATTTCAATTGAAGTATAATTTGATCCAATTTTAGTGTTGGATGTATCCATTATTTTGAATATGTTGTTCTTGATAGATAGTCAATGATTTACTAAAATTATTTCTGAAACTCAAAATTCAAAAGACCTTTGCCAAGTTCAAAATTGCAAGAAGTTATTATAAAGAAAAAAAAATAAAAGTTAATGTATTATTTTTTTTCTTTTTTTTTTTACTTTAAAATCAACATTAAAATTAACATATTAGAAGTTAAAAATATCCCTATTTACTTATTTTAGACGTTTAGATAATAAATAATATCTTTTTATAAAATCCTCTATTTTGCTTATAAGTTGTATATGCTTTCTACAATTACTAGTATCAGGAACAACGTTTGCTTTATCGTCCGACCATGAACAATTTTTGAAGTGTAACCCATATTTAGATGGTATAGGTTCTTCATTATAATTCCCAGTTTTATTAATAAGTGGCAAATACTCTTCCAGTATTTTTTTTATGTTCAACAAAAATTAAACCATCAAAATCTTGAAGAACTTTTGAATTTTTATTGGTGACATCTTTATTATAAAGCTTTCTTTATACAATTAGTTAGTTTTTAAAAACAATGATACTTATATACTAATTAATTAATTTTCTTTATTAAGAATTTCTTGAAATTTTACTATATTCCCAACTGAAATATGGTTGAGAATATGGGATGAACAACTTTTCCATTTCGTCTTCCCCAGCGGAGTTTTCACGGACTACCTCTTCCAATTACAAAACATATAAACCATTATCTAACTTCCTCCTTAATTATTATTAACTCCATCTAGTACTTTATCTTTCAAGTTATTATATCGTTTGGGAAGACATAACATTCCCTCCGCAAGCTCTGCCATTACCACATTTCCATATTTATTCTTATGGCGGAATATACTTAATACCTTATATGGCTTTGATGGTAGTACATCCTTCGCTGCTAGATATGGTCTTGTTTTTAATTTATTGAAAGCCGCAACAATATCAGCATTTGTAATTTTATTCGATTAAATTTTTTTTGTTCCGCCTTTTAAAAAGTTTATTAAATGATTAAAATAATTTTACTTCAGACATTTACATTTATATATAATCTAATTTATCTCCAAAGAAAGAGTAATTTGGGTATATCTCTTAATATTTCAAATAGAGAAAATATTATAAATACATAAACATTGAGCCATAAACAAAACTAAAGTAGTTTAAAAGTATTCTAGATATGAAAAATACTCCTTCTTAATTTGTTATTAGAATATTCAAAATTAATCATGACCATACTCAACAACATAAAATATATCTTCATTAATGTCAAAAACCTTACACAAGGTTTTTTTTCCATATAAACAAAACCATTCTCAAGTTTATTTTCCACCTTACAAAAACAAAAATAACCATATGAAAATATGTAGATGAATAAACCAAAAATACTCAAACGCTATTTATACAAGTAATCAGTTTTTAATTTCATTACAATTAAAAGTGCAAAAAAAAAAAAAAAAAATTTTCCCTGTTAAATTGTTTGTATGTACTTGTAACATAATTACATACATATTATACAAAATAAATACATTGATTTTCAATTTCGTAAAATGCAAAACAATTTTTCCTCCTACTAATGCATATACAAGAAAAAATTACAAAAACAAATTCATTGGTTTTCAATTTCATACAAACAATTGCTCTTTAAAATTGCTCTTACTCTTTATTAAAAACAAAAACAACTATTGCTTTCTCATTTTCCTAAAATATTGAAATTGGCTAGCACCGGTCCACTATTTATCCAAGGTCCCATACAAATGTTCTACCGGAATAGGTATTTAACGCGCTTGAATACCTTAGATATTGTAATTTTTGAATAAAATTCGGTACAAATCGGCTTTAAAAATCAGTGTGCCAAATTTCATGAAGATCGGTCCAAAATTATTCATACTATAAACTTAAAATATTTAATATTATCGTTTTCCTAAGAGTGTTATCTTAACTAATATGAAAAATTATGATGGGTTGCCCAGCACTCATAAGAGTACTTGTGCATCCACTCGGAGACCTAACGGTCCATTGTGAGTCCCTTCAAAAAGAATGTAGGAAAGAAACCAGAAAGAAACTATAGATAAGGTAAAGAAAAGAGCAGGAAGGAAACTGATTGAGGAAAAAGCTGAGACCAAGAAAAGTATAGAAGGGAATAGAAAAAATCAGAAAAGGAAATGTACTACCGCCTCAGGTCGCTCGCTCCACGCCAACGACCCCCTCTTAGCCAGCCTATTCCCATGACGAATCCTATTAGTCTATCGAGCTCTATTGTCGATATAATGTCCAATTCGTCAAGGAATCGACTGCCTAACCATTTCTGCCTACTTAGTTGTAGACATGGACAGTGACATATGATATGTTCCACCGTCTCTAGCTCCTCATAATCTCCGCACATTCTGCAAAGACCGGAGGAACCTCTATCCCAATACCCTATCATTCCCCCTATGGTACAATGACCTGCCAGAATACCTATCATAGTCTTCAGGTTTTCCCTTTTCATGCCCAAAAGTAGATTTGTATCTGCTCTATCAAGTTTGAGCCATAGGGCCCTTGATAATCTGCAGTCCGTTCTACTCTCCCATGCATGATTGGTTCTATCCCGAATCCACTCCCTAATTAACCTGAAGTAAAAGCCTAGAGACGGTCTGACACCGCTTTCACTCACAGTCCTATCCAAATCTGAGCCGTTCCTAGCTAATTCATCAGCTACCTCTTTGCCATTTATCCCGCAATGACGCGGTACCCAGCAGAGTCTGATATGGTAATCTCCCATCAATCTCCTAAGAGCCCTCTTACAGTCGCTAACTAGTCTAGACTTGACAAAGTGTCCTTTCAAGGCTTTCAGCGCTGCCTGGCTATCCACATACAGAGTTACCTCTGTATTCACTTCTATGTTCCCTGCAATTAACTCTGTGGCCCTAAGGATACCTAGCATTTCCGCCTGGAACACGCTACAACTATCCGGTAGTCTATACGTCTTCCTGATGTTTCCCTCAACTAGATACACACCTGCACCAGTGCCTGTATCCATTTTGGAACCATCAGTGAATACCGATACACCACCGAATAGTTTCTCCCTATGCGACCATCGGTTCCTACTCGGAATAATCAGTATAGGATTTTCCCCGAAATCGACCTCCGTACACATATAGTCCGTGGATCCAGAGGGAACCAGGGCATGTCCACCGAGATTAACCTCGTTTAAAAGTTTGGAATGTCCTATTCTGATTGATCCTGTAAGTCCTAGTTCACTAAGTCTAAGCAGGCTCCTTGCAGCCATTCCCATCACGAACTCCTCAATGGGTAGGAGATGCAGAATGACGTCAAGTGCCGCCTGAGGTGTGCTTCTTACGGCACCTGTTATGCCAATCGAAGCACATCTTTGGGCTTTAGACAGAAGATTCCTACGACTTCCTATTCTCATTGCCTCCCACCATACAAGACATCCATACGTCAGAATTGGCCTCACCACCGAGGAGTAAATCCAATTAACTACCATCGGTTTGAGTCCCCAACTCTTACCTATGGAGTTCCTGCATGTGTAGTAGGCGTTGAGACCTCTCTTAAGCCTCTCCTGGGTGTTCCTCTTCCAAGATAATTTACTGTCAAGGAACACACCAAGATATTTTGCCTCCTTTGCCAGTCTTAGTTCCGTCCCCCTTAGCACCGGTAGCCTAAACTGCTCAATCCTGTACCTTCTGGTGAAAAGAACTAGCTCTGTCTTCTCCGGGTTGACCCCTAAACCCTTACTAGTGGCCCATGAGGACATTTCGTTAAGTTCATACTGCATGACGTCGCTGATCGTGGAAAGAAATTTACCCGTGATCAGTATAACCACGTCATCAGCATAGGCAACAATTTTCCGTCCTCTTGCGTCAAATTGTCTTAGAATGACATTGACGGCTAAGAGCCATAGCAAGGGCGAGAGAACTCCTCCTTGCGGAGTTCCTCTAGTCACTATCTTCCTTATGCATGCATCTCCCAAGTTCGAATTAATTATTCGGCTATTCAGCATCAAAATAATCCATTCGATTAGGAAGTTTTGAATGCATAATGATTCTAGTGATTCCCTAATAGCCTCAATCCTAATGTTATTGAAAGCTCCTTCTATATCAAGGAACGCTGCCAATGTATACTACCTATACTGCAGGCCGCGTTCAATGTAACTCACCACATCATGTAGCGCACTCTCAACAGATTTACCCTTTAGATAAGCGTGTTGAGCCCCACTGATGATATGGTTGTCAATTGTCGTCCTCAGATAAAGATCGATCAATCTCTCTAATATCTTCAAAAGAAAAGACGATAGGCTGATCGGTCTAAAATCCTTAGGTTTCGAGTGGCTAGCCTTACCCGCCTTAGGTATGAAAATTACCTTAACCTCTCTCCACCTCCTTGGAATATATCTCCTAATCAGACATACACTAAAAAGCTCAGTGAGAAGTGTTAGTGCCGTGTCACTGATGTTCTGCAACATGGCTGGAAAAACACCGTCTGGACCAAGTGACTTGTAAGGTTCAAAGGTGTTCACCGCCCATGCTACCTTATCCATCGAGACTATGTCACCGACTACTTCACTAAGCTCCCTATCAGATACATATTCTGAGAATCCCAAGATTCGTCCCGCCTGTACATCTGCCTCTAAGTTCCTACAGCCCGGAAAATGAGTTTCCATAAGTATACTCAGAGACTCAGAGCAAGACTCCGTCCATGAGTTATCCGCACGCTGAATATATCCAGGAGCACTAGGATCCTTGGATAAGATTCGCCTGAATCTGGATAACTCATTAACAGAGTCGATGGACTCACAGTAGTTCCTCCATGCAATTTTCAACATTTTAATTTACAAAGATTTAATTTGGTTGTTAATGGAGTACAATTTCCAGCTCAGCTAATAGAATTTAACTACAACAATGGAGGAATATTAAGCACTCGTGGTTATCAAACCCTATTTAAGGTACCGGAATCCATCATTTTGATAAATGTCATAAAATTGCAAAGGAACTAGCTAGTAAAGCTTTTGATTTAACACCAGATCATAATAATAATTCTAATTGTGGAAATTTAATAAAGCAAGGAACTATTCAAATAGAAGGGCGTTTTGGGAAACCAAGTACCAAGGCAATTGCCTGCTTAGTATATTGTGCATTTCACAGTATAAAAGAAATTGATGAGTATCGCACTATAACTCAAACGCTATGAACTCAATAAATATTATAAATACTTTAAATTCAACTAATTTATACAAAACATAATTATTACAAAACTATCATTTTACATAGCCAACACTGATCCATCTTATAAGCCTGAACAGCATTGGGTCGATTTTTATTTCCCTGAAAATAAACCAGCAGAATTTTTTTGCTCTGCAGGTCAACCTCCAATGAAACCATTTATTTCATTTTTAAACCGATTCTAAAACATTTTTCTACAATAAAATGCGAATTCAAAGTGAATCATGGATGTTTTGTGGTGTTTATTGTTGCAATTTTATTTATTTAAGATGTAAAAATTTTACTTTTACTAAAATGTTAAATATTTTTAATTATTTTAATTTACATGAAAATTATATGTCAGTTTGAAGTTTATTAAAATACTTTTATTTGTTTTTATAGAAAATAAAAAAAAAATAAGAAAAATATATATTATTTTGTTTTTTACCAAGTTCTTTTTTCACATATAGTAAAACTTCCAGGAGAATTTTATCACGACTATTATGCAATGCGGGAAATAATGCAATGTCTCTAGTCGGCGGTATTAAGATTTCTTGAATTTCAATTGAAGTATAATTTGATCCAATTTTAGTGTTGGATGTATCCATTATTTTGAATATGTTGTTCTTGATAGATAGTCAATGATTTACTAGAATTATTTCTGAAACTCAAAATTCAAAAGACCTTTGCCAAGTTCAAAATTGCAAGAAGTTATTATAAAGAAAAAAAAAAAATAAAAGTTAATGTATTATTTTTTTTCTTTTTTTTTTACTTTAAAATCAACATTAAAATTAACATATTAGAAGTTAAAAATATCCCTATTTACTTATTTTAGACGTTTAGATAATAAATAATATCTTTTTATAAAATCCTCTATTTTGCTTATAAGTTGTATATGCTTTCTACAATTACTAGTATCAGGAACAACGTTTGCTTTATCGTCCGACCATGAACAATTTTTGAAGTGTAACCCATATTTAGATGGTATAGGTTCTTCATTATAATTCCCAGTTTTATTAATAAGTGGCAAATACTCTTCCAGTATTTTTTTTATGTTCAACAAAAATTAAACCATCAAAATCTTGAAGAACTTTTGAATTTTTATTGGTGACATCTTTATTATAAAGCTTTCTTTATACAATTAGTTAGTTTTTAAAAACAATGATACTTATATACTAATTAATTAATTTTCTTTATTAAGAATTTCTTGAAATTTTACTATATTCCCAACTGAAATATGGTTGAGAATATGGGATGAACAACTTTTCCATTTCGTCTTCCCCAGCGGAGTTTTCACGGACTACCTCTTCCAATTACAAAACATATAAACCATTATCTAACTTCCTCCTTAATTATTATTAACTCCATCTAGTACTTTATCTTTCAAGTTATTATATCGTTTGGGAAGACATAACATTCCCTCCGCAAGCTCTGCCATTACCACATTTCCATATTTATTCTTATGGCGGAATATACTTAATATCTTATATGGCTTTGATGGTAGTACATCCTTCGCTGCTAGATATGGTCTTGTTTTTAATTTATTGAAAGCCGCAACAATATCAGCATTTGTAATTTTATTCGATTAAATTTTTTTTGTTCCGCCTTTTAAAAAGTTTATTAAATGATTAAAATAATTTTACTTCAGACATTTACATTTATATATAATCTAATTTATCTCCAAAGAAAGAGTAATTTGGGTATATCTCTTAATATTTCAAATAGAGAAAATATTATAAATACATAAACATTGAGCCATAAACAAAACTAAAGTAGTTTAAAAGTATTCTAGATATGAAAAATACTCCTTCTTAATTTGTTATTAGAATATTCAAAATTAATCATGACCATACTCAACAACATAAAATATATCTTCATTAATGTCAAAAACCTTACACAAGGTTTTTTTTCCATATAAACAAAACCATTCTCAAGTTTATTTTCCACCTTACAAAAACAAAAATAACCATATGAAAATATGTAGATGAATAAACCAAAAATACTCAAACGCTATTTATACAAGTAATCAGTTTTTAATTTCATTACAATTAAAAGTGCAAAAAAAAAAAAAAAATTTTCCCTGTTAAATTGTTTGTATGTACTTGTAACATAATTACATACATATTATACAAAATAAATACATTGATTTTCAATTTCGTAAAATGCAAAACAATTTTTCCTCCTACTAATGCATATACAAGAAAAAATTACAAAAACAAATTCATTGGTTTTCAATTTCATACAAACAATTGCTCTTTAAAATTGCTCTTACTCTTTATTAAAAACAAAAACAACTATTGCTTTCTCATTTTCCTAAAATATTGAAATTGGCTAGCACCGGTCCACTATTTATCCAAGGTCCCATACAAATGTTCTACCGGAATAGGTATTTAACGCGCTTGAATACCTTAGATATTGTAATTTTTGAATAAAATTCGGTACAAATCGGCTTTAAAAATCAGTGTGCCAAATTTCATGAAGATCGGTCCAAAATTATTCATACTATAAACTTAAAATATTTAATATTATCGTTTTCCTAAGAGTGTTATCTTAACTAATATGAAAAATTATGATGGGTTGCCCAGCACTCATAAGAGTACTTGTGCATCCACTCGGAGACCTAACGGTCCATTGTGAGTCCCTTCAAAAAGAATGTAGGAAAGAAACCAGAAAGAAACTATAGATAAGGTAAAGAAAAGAGCAGGAAGGAAACTGATTGAGGAAAAAGCTGAGACCAAGAAAAGTATAGAAGAGAATAGAAAGAATCAGAAAAGGAAATGTACTACCGCCTCAGGTCGCTCGCTCCACGCCAACGACCCCCTCTTAGCCAGCCTATTCCCATGACGAATCCTATTAGTCTATCGAGCTCTATTGTCGATATAATGTCCAATTCGTCAAGGAATCGACTGCCTAACCATTTCTGCCTACTTAGTTGTAGACATGGACAGTGACATATGATATGTTCCACCGTCTCTAGCTCCTCATAATCTCCGCACATTCTGCAAAGACCGGAGGAACCTCTATCCCAATACCCTATCATTCCCCCTATGGTACAATGACCTGCCAGAATACCTATCATAGTCTTCAGGTTTTCCCTTTTCATGCCCAAAAGTAGATTTGTATCTGCTCTATCAAGTTTGAGCCATAGGGCCCTTGATAATCTGCAGTCCGTTCTACTCTCCCATGCATGATTGGTTCTATCCCGAATCCACTCCCTAATTAACCTGAAGTAAAAGCCTAGAGACGGTCTGACACCGCTTTCACTCACAGTCCTATCCAAATCTGAGCCGTTCCTAGCTAATTCATCAGCTACCTCTTTGCCATTTATCCCGCAATGACGCGGTACCCAGCAGAGTCTGATATGGTAATCTCCCATCAATCTCCTAAGAGCCCTCTTACAGTCGCTAACTAGTCTAGACTTGACAAAGTGTCCTTTCAAGGCTTTCAGCGCTGCCTGGCTATCCACATACAGAGTTACCTCTGTATTCACTTCTATGTTCCCTGCAATTAACTCTGTGGCCCTAAGGATACCTAGCATTTCCGCCTGGAACACGCTACAACTATCCGGTAGTCTATACGTCTTCCTGATGTTTCCCTCAACTAGATACACACCTGCACCAGTGCCTGTATCCATTTTGGAACCATCAGTGAATACCGATACACCACCGAATAGTTTCTCCCTATGCGACCATCGGTTCCTACTCGGAATAATCAGTATAGGATTTTCCCCGAAATCGACCTCCGTACACATATAGTCCGTGGATCCAGAGGGAACCAGGGCATGTCCACCGAGATTAACCTCGTTTAAAAGTTTGGAATGTCCTATTCTGATTGATCCTGTAAGTCCTAGTTCACTAAGTCTAAGCAGGCTCCTTGCAGCCATTCCCATCACGAACTCCTCAATGGGTAGGAGATGCAGAATGACGTCAAGTGCCGCCTGAGGTGTGCTTCTTACGGCACCTGTTATGCCAATCGAAGCACATCTTTGGGCTTTAGACAGAAGATTCCTACGACTTCCTATTCTCATTGCCTCCCACCATACAAGACATCCATACGTCAGAATTGGCCTCACCACCGAGGAGTAAATCCAATTAACTACCATCGGTTTGAGTCCCCAACTCTTACCTATGGAGTTCCTGCATGTGTAGTAGGCGTTGAGACCTCTCTTAAGCCTCTCCTGGGTGTTCCTCTTCCAAGATAATTTACTGTCAAGGAACACACCAAGATATTTTGCCTCCTTTGCCAGTCTTAGTTCCGTCCCCCTTAGCACCGGTAGCCTAAACTGCTCAATCCTGTACCTTCTGGTGAAAAGAACTAGCTCTGTCTTCTCCGGGTTGACCCCTAAACCCTTACTAGTGGCCCATGAGGACATTTCGTTAAGTTCATACTGCATGACGTCGCTGATCGTGGAAAGAAATTTACCCGTGATCAGTATAACCACGTCATCAGCATAGGCAACAATTTTCCGTCCTCTTGCGTCAAATTGTCTTAGAATGACATTGACGGCTAAGAGCCATAGCAAGGGCGAGAGAACTCCTCCTTGCGGAGTTCCTCTAGTCACTATCTTCCTTATGCATGCATCTCCCAAGTTCGAATTAATTATTCGGCTATTCAGCATCAAAATAATCCATTCGATTAGGAAGTTTTGAATGCATAATGATTCTAGTGATTCCCTAATAGCCTCAATCCTAATGTTATTGAAAGCTCCTTCTATATCAAGGAACGCTGCCAATGTATACTACCTATACTGCAGGCCGCGTTCAATGTAACTCACCACATCATGTAGCGCACTCTCAACAGATTTACCCTTTAGATAAGCGTGTTGAGCCCCACTGATGATATGGTTGTCAATTGTCGTCCTCAGATAAAGATCGATCAATCTCTCTAATATCTTCAAAAGAAAAGACGATAGGCTGATCGGTCTAAAATCCTTAGGTTTCGAGTGGCTAGCCTTACCCGCCTTAGGTATGAAAATTACCTTAACCTCTCTCCACCTCCTTGGAATATATCTCCTAATCAGACATACACTAAAAAGCTCAGTGAGAAGTGTTAGTGCCGTGTCACTGATGTTCTGCAACATGGCTGGAAAAACACCGTCTGGACCAAGTGACTTGTAAGGTTCAAAGGTGTTCACCGCCCATGCTACCTTATCCATCGAGACTATGTCACCGACTACTTCACTAAGCTCCCTATCAGATACATATTCTGAGAATCCCAAGATTCGTCCCGCCTGTACATCTGCCTCTAAGTTCCTACAGCCCGGAAAATGAGTTTCCATAAGTATACTCAGAGACTCAGAGCAAGACTCCGTCCATGAGTTATCCGCACGCTGAATATATCCAGGAGCACTAGGATCCTTGGATAAGATTCGCCTGAATCTGGATAACTCATTAACAGAGTCGATGGACTCACAGTAGTTCCTCCATGCAATTTTCAACATTTTAATTTACAAAGATTTAATTTGGTTGTTAATGGAGTACAATTTCCAGCTCAGCTAATAGAATTTAACTACAACAATGGAGGAATATTAAGCACTCGTGGTTATCAAACCCTATTTAAGGTACCGGAATCCATCATTTTGATAAATGTCATAAAATTGCAAAGGAACTAGCTAGTAAAGCTTTTGATTTAACACCAGATCATAATAATAATTCTAATTGTGGAAATTTAATAAAGCAAGGAACTATTCAAATAGAAGGGCGTTTTGGGAAACCAAGTACCAAGGCAATTGCCTGCTTAGTATATTGTGCATTTCACAGTATAAAAGAAATTGATGAGTATCGCACTATAACTCAAACGCTATGAACTCAATAAATATTATAAATACTTTAAATTCAACTAATTTATACAAAACATAATTATTACAAAACTATCATTTTACATAGCCAACACTGATCCATCTTATAAGCCTGAACAGCATTGGGTCGATTTTTATTTCCCTGAAAATAAACCAGCAGAATTTTTTTGCTCTGCAGGTCAACCTCCAATGAAACCATTTATTTCATTTTTAAACCGATTCTAAAACATTTTTCTACAATAAAATGCGAATTCAAAGTGAATCATGGATGTTTTGTGGTGTTTATTGTTGCAATTTTATTTATTTAAGATGTAAAAATTTTACTTTTACTAAAATGTTAAATATTTTTAATTATTTTAATTTACATGAAAATTATATGTCAGTTTGAAGTTTATTAAAATACTTTTATTTGTTTTTATAGAAAATAAAAAAAAAATAAGAAAAATATATATTATTTTGTTTTTTACCAAGTTCTTTTTTCACATATAGTAAAACTTCCAGGAGAATTTTATCACGACTATTATGCAATGCGGGAAATAATGCAATGTCTCTAGTCGGCGGTATTAAGATTTCTTGAATTTCAATTGAAGTATAATTTGATCCAATTTTAGTGTTGGATGTATCCATTATTTTGAATATGTTGTTCTTGATAGATAGTCAATGATTTACTAGAATTATTTCTGAAACTCAAAATTCAAAAGACCTTTGCCAAGTTCAAAATTGCAAGAAGTTATTATAAAGAAAAAAAAAAATAAAAGTTAATGTATTATTTTTTTTCTTTTTTTTTTACTTTAAAATCAACATTAAAATTAACATATTAGAAGTTAAAAATATCCCTATTTACTTATTTTAGACGTTTAGATAATAAATAATATCTTTTTATAAAATCCTCTATTTTGCTTATAAGTTGTATATGCTTTCTACAATTACTAGTATCAGGAACAACGTTTGCTTTATCGTCCGACCATGAACAATTTTTGAAGTGTAACCCATATTTAGATGGTATAGGTTCTTCATTATAATTCCCAGTTTTATTAATAAGTGGCAAATACTCTTCCAGTATTTTTTTTATGTTCAACAAAAATTAAACCATCAAAATCTTGAAGAACTTTTGAATTTTTATTGGTGACATCTTTATTATAAAGCTTTCTTTATACAATTAGTTAGTTTTTAAAAACAATGATACTTATATACTAATTAATTAATTTTCTTTATTAAGAATTTCTTGAAATTTTACTATATTCCCAACTGAAATATGGTTGAGAATATGGGATGAACAACTTTTCCATTTCGTCTTCCCCAGCGGAGTTTTCACGGACTACCTCTTCCAATTACAAAACATATAAACCATTATCTAACTTCCTCCTTAATTATTATTAACTCCATCTAGTACTTTATCTTTCAAGTTATTATATCGTTTGGGAAGACATAACATTCCCTCCGCAAGCTCTGCCATTACCACATTTCCATATTTATTCTTATGGCGGAATATACTTAATATCTTATATGGCTTTGATGGTAGTACATCCTTCGCTGCTAGATATGGTCTTGTTTTTAATTTATTGAAAGCCGCAACAATATCAGCATTTGTAATTTTATTCGATTAAATTTTTTTTGTTCCGCCTTTTAAAAAGTTTATTAAATGATTAAAATAATTTTACTTCAGACATTTACATTTATATATAATCTAATTTATCTCCAAAGAAAGAGTAATTTGGGTATATCTCTTAATATTTCAAATAGAGAAAATATTATAAATACATAAACATTGAGCCATAAACAAAACTAAAGTAGTTTAAAAGTATTCTAGATATGAAAAATACTCCTTCTTAATTTGTTATTAGAATATTCAAAATTAATCATGACCATACTCAACAACATAAAATATATCTTCATTAATGTCAAAAACCTTACACAAGGTTTTTTTTCCATATAAACAAAACCATTCTCAAGTTTATTTTCCACCTTACAAAAACAAAAATAACCATATGAAAATATGTAGATGAATAAACCAAAAATACTCAAACGCTATTTATACAAGTAATCAGTTTTTAATTTCATTACAATTAAAAGTGCAAAAAAAAAAAAAAAAATTTTCCCTGTTAAATTGTTTGTATGTACTTGTAACATAATTACATACATATTATACAAAATAAATACATTGATTTTCAATTTCGTAAAATGCAAAACAATTTTTCCTCCTACTAATGCATATACAAGAAAAAATTACAAAAACAAATTCATTGGTTTTCAATTTCATACAAACAATTGCTCTTTAAAATTGCTCTTACTCTTTATTAAAAACAAAAACAACTATTGCTTTCTCATTTTCCTAAAATATTGAAATTGGCTAGCACCGGTCCACTATTTATCCAAGGTCCCATACAAATGTTCTACCGGAATAGGTATTTAACGCGCTTGAATACCTTAGATATTGTAATTTTTGAATAAAATTCGGTACAAATCGGCTTTAAAAATCAGTGTGCCAAATTTCATGAAGATCGGTCCAAAATTATTCATACTATAAACTTAAAATATTTAATATTATCGTTTTCCTAAGAGTGTTATCTTAACTAATATGAAAAATTATGATGGGTTGCCCAGCACTCATAAGAGTACTTGTGCATCCACTCGGAGACCTAACGGTCCATTGTGAGTCCCTTCAAAAAGAATGTAGGAAAGAAACCAGAAAGAAACTATAGATAAGGTAAAGAAAAGAGCAGGAAGGAAACTGATTGAGGAAAAAGCTGAGACCAAGAAAAGTATAGAAGAGAATAGAAAGAATCAGAAAAGGAAATGTACTACCGCCTCAGGTCGCTCGCTCCACGCCAACGACCCCCTCTTAGCCAGCCTATTCCCATGACGAATCCTATTAGTCTATCGAGCTCTATTGTCGATATAATGTCCAATTCGTCAAGGAATCGACTGCCTAACCATTTCTGCCTACTTAGTTGTAGACATGGACAGTGACATATGATATGTTCCACCGTCTCTAGCTCCTCATAATCTCCGCACATTCTGCAAAGACCGGAGGAACCTCTATCCCAATACCCTATCATTCCCCCTATGGTACAATGACCTGCCAGAATACCTATCATAGTCTTCAGGTTTTCCCTTTTCATGCCCAAAAGTAGATTTGTATCTGCTCTATCAAGTTTGAGCCATAGGGCCCTTGATAATCTGCAGTCCGTTCTACTCTCCCATGCATGATTGGTTCTATCCCGAATCCACTCCCTAATTAACCTGAAGTAAAAGCCTAGAGACGGTCTGACACCGCTTTCACTCACAGTCCTATCCAAATCTGAGCCGTTCCTAGCTAATTCATCAGCTACCTCTTTGCCATTTATCCCGCAATGACGCGGTACCCAGCAGAGTCTGATATGGTAATCTCCCATCAATCTCCTAAGAGCCCTCTTACAGTCGCTAACTAGTCTAGACTTGACAAAGTGTCCTTTCAAGGCTTTCAGCGCTGCCTGGCTATCCACATACAGAGTTACCTCTGTATTCACTTCTATGTTCCCTGCAATTAACTCTGTGGCCCTAAGGATACCTAGCATTTCCGCCTGGAACACGCTACAACTATCCGGTAGTCTATACGTCTTCCTGATGTTTCCCTCAACTAGATACACACCTGCACCAGTGCCTGTATCCATTTTGGAACCATCAGTGAATACCGATACACCACCGAATAGTTTCTCCCTATGCGACCATCGGTTCCTACTCGGAATAATCAGTATAGGATTTTCCCCGAAATCGACCTCCGTACACATATAGTCCGTGGATCCAGAGGGAACCAGGGCATGTCCACCGAGATTAACCTCGTTTAAAAGTTTGGAATGTCCTATTCTGATTGATCCTGTAAGTCCTAGTTCACTAAGTCTAAGCAGGCTCCTTGCAGCCATTCCCATCACGAACTCCTCAATGGGTAGGAGATGCAGAATGACGTCAAGTGCCGCCTGAGGTGTGCTTCTTACGGCACCTGTTATGCCAATCGAAGCACATCTTTGGGCTTTAGACAGAAGATTCCTACGACTTCCTATTCTCATTGCCTCCCACCATACAAGACATCCATACGTCAGAATTGGCCTCACCACCGAGGAGTAAATCCAATTAACTACCATCGGTTTGAGTCCCCAACTCTTACCTATGGAGTTCCTGCATGTGTAGTAGGCGTTGAGACCTCTCTTAAGCCTCTCCTGGGTGTTCCTCTTCCAAGATAATTTACTGTCAAGGAACACACCAAGATATTTTGCCTCCTTTGCCAGTCTTAGTTCCGTCCCCCTTAGCACCGGTAGCCTAAACTGCTCAATCCTGTACCTTCTGGTGAAAAGAACTAGCTCTGTCTTCTCCGGGTTGACCCCTAAACCCTTACTAGTGGCCCATGAGGACATTTCGTTAAGTTCATACTGCATGACGTCGCTGATCGTGGAAAGAAATTTACCCGTGATCAGTATAACCACGTCATCAGCATAGGCAACAATTTTCCGTCCTCTTGCGTCAAATTGTCTTAGAATGACATTGACGGCTAAGAGCCATAGCAAGGGCGAGAGAACTCCTCCTTGCGGAGTTCCTCTAGTCACTATCTTCCTTATGCATGCATCTCCCAAGTTCGAATTAATTATTCGGCTATTCAGCATCAAAATAATCCATTCGATTAGGAAGTTTTGAATGCATAATGATTCTAGTGATTCCCTAATAGCCTCAATCCTAATGTTATTGAAAGCTCCTTCTATATCAAGGAACGCTGCCAATGTATACTACCTATACTGCAGGCCGCGTTCAATGTAACTCACCACATCATGTAGCGCACTCTCAACAGATTTACCCTTTAGATAAGCGTGTTGAGCCCCACTGATGATATGGTTGTCAATTGTCGTCCTCAGATAAAGATCGATCAATCTCTCTAATATCTTCAAAAGAAAAGACGATAGGCTGATCGGTCTAAAATCCTTAGGTTTCGAGTGGCTAGCCTTACCCGCCTTAGGTATGAAAATTACCTTAACCTCTCTCCACCTCCTTGGAATATATCTCCTAATCAGACATACACTAAAAAGCTCAGTGAGAAGTGTTAGTGCCGTGTCACTGATGTTCTGCAACATGGCTGGAAAAACACCGTCTGGACCAAGTGACTTGTAAGGTTCAAAGGTGTTCACCGCCCATGCTACCTTATCCATCGAGACTATGTCACCGACTACTTCACTAAGCTCCCTATCAGATACATATTCTGAGAATCCCAAGATTCGTCCCGCCTGTACATCTGCCTCTAAGTTCCTACAGCCCGGAAAATGAGTTTCCATAAGTATACTCAGAGACTCAGAGCAAGACTCCGTCCATGAGTTATCCGCACGCTGAATATATCCAGGAGCACTAGGATCCTTGGATAAGATTCGCCTGAATCTGGATAACTCATTAACAGAGTCGATGGACTCACAGTAGTTCCTCCATGCAATTTTCAACATTTTAATTTACAAAGATTTAATTTGGTTGTTAATGGAGTACAATTTCCAGCTCAGCTAATAGAATTTAACTACAACAATGGAGGAATATTAAGCACTCGTGGTTATCAAACCCTATTTAAGGTACCGGAATCCATCATTTTGATAAATGTCATAAAATTGCAAAGGAACTAGCTAGTAAAGCTTTTGATTTAACACCAGATCATAATAATAATTCTAATTGTGGAAATTTAATAAAGCAAGGAACTATTCAAATAGAAGGGCGTTTTGGGAAACCAAGTACCAAGGCAATTGCCTGCTTAGTATATTGTGCATTTCACAGTATAAAAGAAATTGATGAGTATCGCACTATAACTCAAACGCTATGAACTCAATAAATATTATAAATACTTTAAATTCAACTAATTTATACAAAACATAATTATTACAAAACTATCATTTTACATAGCCAACACTGATCCATCTTATAAGCCTGAACAGCATTGGGTCGATTTTTATTTCCCTGAAAATAAACCAGCAGAATTTTTTTGCTCTGCAGGTCAACCTCCAATGAAACCATTTATTTCATTTTTAAACCGATTCTAAAACATTTTTCTACAATAAAATGCGAATTCAAAGTGAATCATGGATGTTTTGTGGTGTTTATTGTTGCAATTTTATTTATTTAAGATGTAAAAATTTTACTTTTACTAAAATGTTAAATATTTTTAATTATTTTAATTTACATGAAAATTATATGTCAGTTTGAAGTTTATTAAAATACTTTTATTTGTTTTTATAGAAAATAAAAAAAAAAATAAGAAAAATATATATTATTTTGTTTTTTACCAAGTTCTTTTTTCACATATAGTAAAACTTCCAGGAGAATTTTATCACGACTATTATGCAATGCGGGAAATAATGCAATGTCTCTAGTCGGCGGTATTAAGATTTCTTGAATTTCAATTGAAGTATAATTTGATCCAATTTTAGTGTTGGATGTATCCATTATTTTGAATATGTTGTTCTTGATAGATAGTCAATGATTTACTAAAATTATTTCTGAAACTCAAAATTCAAAAGACCTTTGCCAAGTTCAAAATTGCAAGAAGTTATTATAAAGAAAAAAAAATAAAAGTTAATGTATTATTTTTTTTCTTTTTTTTTTACTTTAAAATCAACATTAAAATTAACATATTAGAAGTTAAAAATATCCCTATTTACTTATTTTAGACGTTTAGATAATAAATAATATCTTTTTATAAAATCCTCTATTTTGCTTATAAGTTGTATATGCTTTCTACAATTACTAGTATCAGGAACAACGTTTGCTTTATCGTCCGACCATGAACAATTTTTGAAGTGTAACCCATATTTAGATGGTATAGGTTCTTCATTATAATTCCCAGTTTTATTAATAAGTGGCAAATACTCTTCCAGTATTTTTTTTATGTTCAACAAAAATTAAACCATCAAAATCTTGAAGAACTTTTGAATTTTTATTGGTGACATCTTTATTATAAAGCTTTCTTTATACAATTAGTTAGTTTTTAAAAACAATGATACTTATATACTAATTAATTAATTTTCTTTATTAAGAATTTCTTGAAATTTTACTATATTCCCAACTGAAATATGGTTGAGAATATGGGATGAACAACTTTTCCATTTCGTCTTCCCCAGCGGAGTTTTCACGGACTACCTCTTCCAATTACAAAACATATAAACCATTATCTAACTTCCTCCTTAATTATTATTAACTCCATCTAGTACTTTATCTTTCAAGTTATTATATCGTTTGGGAAGACATAACATTCCCTCCGCAAGCTCTGCCATTACCACATTTCCATATTTATTCTTATGGCGGAATATACTTAATACCTTATATGGCTTTGATGGTAGTACATCCTTCGCTGCTAGATATGGTCTTGTTTTTAATTTATTGAAAGCCGCAACAATATCAGCATTTGTAATTTTATTCGATTAAATTTTTTTTGTTCCGCCTTTTAAAAAGTTTATTAAATGATTAAAATAATTTTACTTCAGACATTTACATTTATATATAATCTAATTTATCTCCAAAGAAAGAGTAATTTGGGTATATCTCTTAATATTTCAAATAGAGAAAATATTATAAATACATAAACATTGAGCCATAAACAAAACTAAAGTAGTTTAAAAGTATTCTAGATATGAAAAATACTCCTTCTTAATTTGTTATTAGAATATTCAAAATTAATCATGACCATACTCAACAACATAAAATATATCTTCATTAATGTCAAAAACCTTACACAAGGTTTTTTTTCCATATAAACAAAACCATTCTCAAGTTTATTTTCCACCTTACAAAAACAAAAATAACCATATGAAAATATGTAGATGAATAAACCAAAAATACTCAAACGCTATTTATACAAGTAATCAGTTTTTAATTTCATTACAATTAAAAGTGCAAAAAAAAAAAAAAAAATTTTCCCTGTTAAATTGTTTGTATGTACTTGTAACATAATTACATACATATTATACAAAATAAATACATTGATTTTCAATTTCGTAAAATGCAAAACAATTTTTCCTCCTACTAATGCATATACAAGAAAAAATTACAAAAACAAATTCATTGGTTTTCAATTTCATACAAACAATTGCTCTTTAAAATTGCTCTTACTCTTTATTAAAAACAAAAACAACTATTGCTTTCTCATTTTCCTAAAATATTGAAATTGGCTAGCACCGGTCCACTATTTATCCAAGGTCCCATACAAATGTTCTACCGGAATAGGTATTTAACGCGCTTGAATACCTTAGATATTGTAATTTTTGAATAAAATTCGGTACAAATCGGCTTTAAAAATCAGTGTGCCAAATTTCATGAAGATCGGTCCAAAATTATTCATACTATAAACTTAAAATATTTAATATTATCGTTTTCCTAAGAGTGTTATCTTAACTAATATGAAAAATTATGATGGGTTGCCCAGCACTCATAAGAGTACTTGTGCATCCACTCGGAGACCTAACGGTCCATTGTGAGTCCCTTCAAAAAGAATGTAGGAAAGAAACCAGAAAGAAACTATAGATAAGGTAAAGAAAAGAGCAGGAAGGAAACTGATTGAGGAAAAAGCTGAGACCAAGAAAAGTATAGAAGAGAATAGAAAGAATCAGAAAAGGAAATGTACTACCGCCTCAGGTCGCTCGCTCCACGCCAACGACCCCCTCTTAGCCAGCCTATTCCCATGACGAATCCTATTAGTCTATCGAGCTCTATTGTCGATATAATGTCCAATTCGTCAAGGAATCGACTGCCTAACCATTTCTGCCTACTTAGTTGTAGACATGGACAGTGACATATGATATGTTCCACCGTCTCTAGCTCCTCATAATCTCCGCACATTCTGCAAAGACCGGAGGAACCTCTATCCCAATACCCTATCATTCCCCCTATGGTACAATGACCTGCCAGAATACCTATCATAGTCTTCAGGTTTTCCCTTTTCATGCCCAAAAGTAGATTTGTATCTGCTCTATCAAGTTTGAGCCATAGGGCCCTTGATAATCTGCAGTCCGTTCTACTCTCCCATGCATGATTGGTTCTATCCCTAATCCACTCCCTAATTAACCTGAAGTAAAAGCCTAGAGACGGTCTGACACCGCTTTCACTCATAGTCCTATCCAAATCTGAGCCGTTCCTAGCTAATTCATCAGCTACCTCTTTGCCATTTATCCCGCAATGACGCGGTACCCAGCAGAGTCTGATATGGTAATCTCCCATCAATCTCCTAAGAGCCCTCTTACAGTCGCTAACTAGTCTAGACTTGACAAAGTGTCCTTTCAAGGCTTTCAGCGCTGCCTGGCTATCCACATACAGAGTTACCTCTGTATTCACTTCTATGTTCCCTGCAATTAACTCTGTGGCCCTAAGGATACCTAGCATTTCCGCCTGGAACACGCTACAACTATCCGGTAGTCTATACGTCTTCCTGATGTTTCCCTCAACTAGATACACACCTGCACCAGTGCCTGTATCCATTTTGGAACCATCAGTGAATACCGATACACCACCGAATAGTTTCTCCCTATGCGACCATCGGTTCCTACTCGGAATAATCAGTATAGGATTTTCCCCGAAATCGACCTCCGTACACATATAGTCCGTGGATCCAGAGGGAACCAGGGCATGTCCACCGAGATTAACCTCGTTTAAAAGTTTGGAATGTCCTATTCTGATTGATCCTGTAAGTCCTAGTTCACTAAGTCTAAGCAGGCTCCTTGCAGCCATTCCCATCACGAACTCCTCAATGGGTAGGAGATGCAGAATGACGTCAAGTGCCGCCTGAGGTGTGCTTCTTACGGCACCTGTTATGCCAATCGAAGCACATCTTTGGGCTTTAGACAGAAGATTCCTACGACTTCCTATTCTCATTGCCTCCCACCATACAATACATCCATACGTCAGAATTGGCCTCACCACCGAGGAGTAAATCCAATTAACTACCATCGGTTTGAGTCCCCAACTCTTACCTATGGAGTTCCTGCATGTGTAGTAGGCGTTGAGACCTCTCTTAAGCCTCTCCTGGGTGTTCCTCTTCCAAGATAATTTACTGTCAAGGAACACACCAAGATATTTTGCCTCCTTTGCCAGTCTTAGTTCCGTCCCCCTTAGCACCGGTAGCCTAAACTGCTCAATCCTGTACCTTCTGGTGAAAAGAACTAGCTCTGTCTTCTCCGGGTTGACCCCTAAACCCTTACTAGTGGCCCATGAGGACATTTCGTTAAGTTCATACTGCATGACGTCGCTGATCGTGGAAAGAAATTTACCCGTGATCAGTATAACCACGTCATCAGCATAGGCAACAATTTTCCGTCCTCTTGCGTCAAATTGTCTTAGAATGACATTGACGGCTAAGAGCCATAGCAAGGGCGAGAGAACTCCTCCTTGCGGAGTTCCTCTAGTCACTATCTTCCTTATGCATGCATCTCCCAAGTTCGAATTAATTATTCGGCTATTCAGCATCAAAATAATCCATTCGATTAGGAAGTTTTGAATGCATAATGATTCTAGTGATTCCCTAATAGCCTCAATCCTAATGTTATTGAAAGCTCCTTCTATATCAAGGAACGCTGCCAATGTATACTACCTATACTGCAGGCCGCGTTCAATGTAACTCACCACATCATGTAGCGCACTCTCAACAGATTTACCCTTTAGATAAGCGTGTTGAGCCCCACTGATGATATGGTTGTCAATTGTCGTCCTCAGATAAAGATCGATCAATCTCTCTAATATCTTCAAAAGAAAAGACGATAGGCTGATCGGTCTAAAATCCTTAGGTTTCGAGTGGCTAGCCTTACCCGCCTTAGGTATGAAAATTACCTTAACCTCTCTCCACCTCCTTGGAATATATCTCCTAATCAGACATACACTAAAAAGCTCAGTGAGAAGTGTTAGTGCCGTGTCACTGATGTTCTGCAACATGGCTGGAAAAACACCGTCTGGACCAAGTGACTTGTAAGGTTCAAAGGTGTTCACCGCCCATGCTACCTTATCCATCGAGACTATGTCACCGACTACTTCACTAAGCTCCCTATCAGATACATATTCTGAGAATCCCAAGATTCGTCCCGCCTGTACATCTGCCTCTAAGTTCCTACAGCCCGGAAAATGAGTTTCCATAAGTATACTCAGAGACTCAGAGCAAGACTCCGTCCATGAGTTATCCGCACGCTGAATATATCCAGGAGCACTAGGATCCTTGGATAAGATTCGCCTGAATCTGGATAACTCATTAACAGAGTCGATGGACTCACAGTAGTTCCTCCATGCAATTTTCAACATTTTAATTTACAAAGATTTAATTTGGTTGTTAATGGAGTACAATTTCCAGCTCAGCTAATAGAATTTAACTACAACAATGGAGGAATATTAAGCACTCGTGGTTATCAAACCCTATTTAAGGTACCGGAATCCATCATTTTGATAAATGTCATAAAATTGCAAAGGAACTAGCTAGTAAAGCTTTTGATTTAACACCAGATCATAATAATAATTCTAATTGTGGAAATTTAATAAAGCAAGGAACTATTCAAATAGAAGGGCGTTTTGGGAAACCAAGTACCAAGGCAATTGCCTGCTTAGTATATTGTGCATTTCACAGTATAAAAGAAATTGATGAGTATCGCACTATAACTCAAACGCTATGAACTCAATAAATATTATAAATACTTTAAATTCAACTAATTTATACAAAACATAATTATTACAAAACTATCATTTTACATAGCCAACACTGATCCATCTTATAAGCCTGAACAGCATTGGGTCGATTTTTATTTCCCTGAAAATAAACCAGCAGAATTTTTTTGCTCTGCAGGTCAACCTCCAATGAAACCATTTATTTCATTTTTAAACCGATTCTAAAACATTTTTCTACAATAAAATGCGAATTCAAAGTGAATCATGGATGTTTTGTGGTGTTTATTGTTGCAATTTTATTTATTTAAGATGTAAAAATTTTACTTTTACTAAAATGTTAAATATTTTTAATTATTTTAATTTACATGAAAATTATATGTCAGTTTGAAGTTTATTAAAATACTTTTATTTGTTTTTATAGAAAATAAAAAAAAAATAAGAAAAATATATATTATTTTGTTTTTTACCAAGTTCTTTTTTCACATATAGTAAAACTTCCAGGAGAATTTTATCACGACTATTATGCAATGCGGGAAATAATGCAATGTCTCTAGTCGGCGGTATTAAGATTTCTTGAATTTCAATTGAAGTATAATTTGATCCAATTTTAGTGTTGGATGTATCCATTATTTTGAATATGTTGTTCTTGATAGATAGTCAATGATTTACTAAAATTATTTCTGAAACTCAAAATTCAAAAGACCTTTGCCAAGTTCAAAATTGCAAGAAGTTATTATAAAGAAAAAAAAAATAAAAGTTAATGTATTATTTTTTTTCTTTTTTTTTTACTTTAAAATCAACATTAAAATTAACATATTAGAAGTTAAAAATATCCCTATTTACTTATTTTAGACGTTTAGATAATAAATAATATCTTTTTATAAAATCCTCTATTTTGCTTATAAGTTGTATATGCTTTCTACAATTACTAGTATCAGGAACAACGTTTGCTTTATCGTCCGACCATGAACAATTTTTGAAGTGTAACCCATATTTAGATGGTATAGGTTCTTCATTATAATTCCCAGTTTTATTAATAAGTGGCAAATACTCTTCCAGTATTTTTTTTATGTTCAACAAAAATTAAACCATCAAAATCTTGAAGAACTTTTGAATTTTTATTGGTGACATCTTTATTATAAAGCTTTCTTTATACAATTAGTTAGTTTTTAAAAACAATGATACTTATATACTAATTAATTAATTTTCTTTATTAAGAATTTCTTGAAATTTTACTATATTCCCAACTGAAATATGGTTGAGAATATGGGATGAACAACTTTTCCATTTCGTCTTCCCCAGCGGAATTTTCACGGACTACCTCTTCCAATTACAAAACATATAAACCATTATCTAACTTCCTCCTTAATTATTATTAACTCCATCTAGTACTTTATCTTTCAAGTTATTATATCGTTTGGGAAGACATAACATTCCCTCCGCAAGCTCTGCCATTACCACATTTCCATATTTATTCTTATGGCGGAATATACTTAATATCTTATATGGCTTTGATGGTAGTACATCCTTCGCTGCTAGATATGGTCTTGTTTTTAATTTATTGAAAGCCGCAACAATATCAGCATTTGTAATTTTATTCGATTAAATTTTTTTTGTTCCGCCTTTTAAAAAGTTTATTAAATGATTAAAATAATTTTACTTCAGACATTTACATTTATATATAATCTAATTTATCTCCAAAGAAAGAGTAATTTGGGTATATCTCTTAATATTTCAAATAGAGAAAATATTATAAATACATAAACATTGAGCCATAAACAAAACTAAAGTAGTTTAAAAGTATTCTAGATATGAAAAATACTCCTTCTTAATTTGTTATTAGAATATTCAAAATTAATCATGACCATACTCAACAACATAAAATATATCTTCATTAATGTCAAAAACCTTACACAAGGTTTTTTTTCCATATAAACAAAACCATTCTCAAGTTTATTTTCCACCTTACAAAAACAAAAATAACCATATGAAAATATGTAGATGAATAAACCAAAAATACTCAAACGCTATTTATACAAGTAATCAGTTTTTAATTTCATTACAATTAAAAGTGCAAAAAAAAAAAAAAAAATTTTCCCTGTTAAATTGTTTGTATGTACTTGTAACATAATTACATACATATTATACAAAATAAATACATTGATTTTCAATTTCGTAAAATGCAAAACAATTTTTCCTCCTACTAATGCATATACAAGAAAAAATTACAAAAACAAATTCATTGGTTTTCAATTTCATACAAACAATTGCTCTTTAAAATTGCTCTTACTCTTTATTAAAAACAAAAACAACTATTGCTTTCTCATTTTCCTAAAATATTGAAATTGGCTAGCACCGGTCCACTATTTATCCAAGGTCCCATACAAATGTTCTACCGGAATAGGTATTTAACGCGCTTGAATACCTTAGATATTGTAATTTTTGAATAAAATTCGGTACAAATCGGCTTTAAAAATCAGTGTGCCAAATTTCATGAAGATCGGTCCAAAATTATTCATACTATAAACTTAAAATATTTAATATTATCGTTTTCCTAAGAGTGTTATCTTAACTAATATGAAAAATTATGATGGGTTGCCCAGCACTCATAAGAGTACTTGTGCATCCACTCGGAGACCTAACGGTCCATTGTGAGTCCCTTCAAAAAGAATGTAGGAAAGAAACCAGAAAGAAACTATAGATAAGGTAAAGAAAAGAGCAGGAAGGAAACTGATTGAGGAAAAAGCTGAGACCAAGAAAAGTATAGAAGAGAATAGAAAGAATCAGAAAAGGAAATGTACTACCGCCTCAGGTCGCTCGCTCCACGCCAACGACCCCCTCTTAGCCAGCCTATTCCCATGACGAATCCTATTAGTCTATCGAGCTCTATTGTCGATATAATGTCCAATTCGTCAAGGAATCGACTGCCTAACCATTTCTGCCTACTTAGTTGTAGACATGGACAGTGACATATGATATGTTCCACCGTCTCTAGCTCCTCATAATCTCCGCACATTCTGCAAAGACCGGAGGAACCTCTATCCCAATACCCTATCATTCCCCCTATGGTACAATGACCTGCCAGAATACCTATCATAGTCTTCAGGTTTTCCCTTTTCATGCCCAAAAGTAGATTTGTATCTGCTCTATCAAGTTTGAGCCATAGGGCCCTTGATAATCTGCAGTCCGTTCTACTCTCCCATGCATGATTGGTTCTATCCCGAATCCACTCCCTAATTAACCTGAAGTAAAAGCCTAGAGACGGTCTGACACCGCTTTCACTCACAGTCCTATCCAAATCTGAGCCGTTCCTAGCTAATTCATCAGCTACCTCTTTGCCATTTATCCCGCAATGACGCGGTACCCAGCAGAGTCTGATATGGTAATCTCCCATCAATCTCCTAAGAGCCCTCTTACAGTCGCTAACTAGTCTAGACTTGACAAAGTGTCCTTTCAAGGCTTTCAGCGCTGCCTGGCTATCCACATACAGAGTTACCTCTGTATTCACTTCTATGTTCCCTGCAATTAACTCTGTGGCCCTAAGGATACCTAGCATTTCCGCCTGGAACACGCTACAACTATCCGGTAGTCTATACGTCTTCCTGATGTTTCCCTCAACTAGATACACACCTGCACCAGTGCCTGTATCCATTTTGGAACCATCAGTGAATACCGATACACCACCGAATAGTTTCTCCCTATGCGACCATCGGTTCCTACTCGGAATAATCAGTATAGGATTTTCCCCGAAATCGACCTCCGTACACATATAGTCCGTGGATCCAGAGGGAACCAGGGCATGTCCACCGAGATTAACCTCGTTTAAAAGTTTGGAATGTCCTATTCTGATTGATCCTGTAAGTCCTAGTTCACTAAGTCTAAGCAGGCTCCTTGCAGCCATTCCCATCACGAACTCCTCAATGGGTAGGAGATGCAGAATGACGTCAAGTGCCGCCTGAGGTGTGCTTCTTACGGCACCTGTTATGCCAATCGAAGCACATCTTTGGGCTTTAGACAGAAGATTCCTACGACTTCCTATTCTCATTGCCTCCCACCATACAAGACATCCATACGTCAGAATTGGCCTCACCACCGAGGAGTAAATCCAATTAACTACCATCGGTTTGAGTCCCCAACTCTTACCTATGGAGTTCCTGCATGTGTAGTAGGCGTTGAGACCTCTCTTAAGCCTCTCCTGGGTGTTCCTCTTCCAAGATAATTTACTGTCAAGGAACACACCAAGATATTTTGCCTCCTTTGCCAGTCTTAGTTCCGTCCCCCTTAGCACCGGTAGCCTAAACTGCTCAATCCTGTACCTTCTGGTGAAAAGAACTAGCTCTGTCTTCTCCGGGTTGACCCCTAAACCCTTACTAGTGGCCCATGAGGACATTTCGTTAAGTTCATACTGCATGACGTCGCTGATCGTGGAAAGAAATTTACCCGTGATCAGTATAACCACGTCATCAGCATAGGCAACAATTTTCCGTCCTCTTGCGTCAAATTGTCTTAGAATGACATTGACGGCTAAGAGCCATAGCAAGGGCGAGAGAACTCCTCCTTGCGGAGTTCCTCTAGTCACTATCTTCCTTATGCATGCATCTCCCAAGTTCGAATTAATTATTCGGCTATTCAGCATCAAAATAATCCATTCGATTAGGAAGTTTTGAATGCATAATGATTCTAGTGATTCCCTAATAGCCTCAATCCTAATGTTATTGAAAGCTCCTTCTATATCAAGGAACGCTGCCAATGTATACTACCTATACTGCAGGCCGCGTTCAATGTAACTCACCACATCATGTAGCGCACTCTCAACAGATTTACCCTTTAGATAAGCGTGTTGAGCCCCACTGATGATATGGTTGTCAATTGTCGTCCTCAGATAAAGATCGATCAATCTCTCTAATATCTTCAAAAGAAAAGACGATAGGCTGATCGGTCTAAAATCCTTAGGTTTCGAGTGGCTAGCCTTACCCGCCTTAGGTATGAAAATTACCTTAACCTCTCTCCACCTCCTTGGAATATATCTCCTAATCAGACATACACTAAAAAGCTCAGTGAGAAGTGTTAGTGCCGTGTCACTGATGTTCTGCAACATGGCTGGAAAAACACCGTCTGGACCAAGTGACTTGTAAGGTTCAAAGGTGTTCACCGCCCATGCTACCTTATCCATCGAGACTATGTCACCGACTACTTCACTAAGCTCCCTATCAGATACATATTCTGAGAATCCCAAGATTCGTCCCGCCTGTACATCTGCCTCTAAGTTCCTACAGCCCGGAAAATGAGTTTCCATAAGTATACTCAGAGACTCAGAGCAAGACTCCGTCCATGAGTTATCCGCACGCTGAATATATCCAGGAGCACTAGGATCCTTGGATAAGATTCGCCTGAATCTGGATAACTCATTAACAGAGTCGATGGACTCACAGTAGTTCCTCCATGCAATTTTCAACATTTTAATTTACAAAGATTTAATTTGGTTGTTAATGGAGTACAATTTCCAGCTCAGCTAATAGAATTTAACTACAACAATGGAGGAATATTAAGCACTCGTGGTTATCAAACCCTATTTAAGGTACCGGAATCCATCATTTTGATAAATGTCATAAAATTGCAAAGGAACTAGCTAGTAAAGCTTTTGATTTAACACCAGATCATAATAATAATTCTAATTGTGGAAATTTAATAAAGCAAGGAACTATTCAAATAGAAGGGCGTTTTGGGAAACCAAGTACCAAGGCAATTGCCTGCTTAGTATATTGTGCATTTCACAGTATAAAAGAAATTGATGAGTATCGCACTATAACTCAAACGCTATGAACTCAATAAATATTATAAATACTTTAAATTCAACTAATTTATACAAAACATAATTATTACAAAACTATCATTTTACATAGCCAACACTGATCCATCTTATAAGCCTGAACAGCATTGGGTCGATTTTTATTTCCCTGAAAATAAACCAGCAGAATTTTTTTGCTCTGCAGGTCAACCTCCAATGAAACCATTTATTTCATTTTTAAACCGATTCTAAAACATTTTTCTACAATAAAATGCGAATTCAAAGTGAATCATGGATGTTTTGTGGTGTTTATTGTTGCAATTTTATTTATTTAAGATGTAAAAATTTTACTTTTACTAAAATGTTAAATATTTTTAATTATTTTAATTTACATGAAAATTATATGTCAGTTTGAAGTTTATTAAAATACTTTTATTTGTTTTTATAGAAAATAAAAAAAAAATAAGAAAAATATATATTATTTTGTTTTTTACCAAGTTCTTTTTTCACATATAGTAAAACTTCCAGGAGAATTTTATCACGACTATTATGCAATGCGGGAAATAATGCAATGTCTCTAGTCGGCGGTATTAAGATTTCTTGAATTTCAATTGAAGTATAATTTGATCCAATTTTAGTGTTGGATGTATCCATTATTTTGAATATGTTGTTCTTGATAGATAGTCAATGATTTACTAAAATTATTTCTGAAACTCAAAATTCAAAAGACCTTTGCCAAGTTCAAAATTGCAAGAAGTTATTATAAAGAAAAAAAAAAATAAAAGTTAATGTATTATTTTTTTTCTTTTTTTTTTACTTTAAAATCAACATTAAAATTAACATATTAGAAGTTAAAAATATCCCTATTTACTTATTTTAGACGTTTAGATAATAAATAATATCTTTTTATAAAATCCTCTATTTTGCTTATAAGTTGTATATGCTTTCTACAATTACTAGTATCAGGAACAACGTTTGCTTTATCGTCCGACCATGAACAATTTTTGAAGTGTAACCCATATTTAGATGGTATAGGTTCTTCATTATAATTCCCAGTTTTATTAATAAGTGGCAAATACTCTTCCAGTATTTTTTTTATGTTCAACAAAAATTAAACCATCAAAATCTTGAAGAACTTTTGAATTTTTATTGGTGACATCTTTATTATAAAGCTTTCTTTATACAATTAGTTAGTTTTTAAAAACAATGATACTTATATACTAATTAATTAATTTTCTTTATTAAGAATTTCTTGAAATTTTACTATATTCCCAACTGAAATATGGTTGAGAATATGGGATGAACAACTTTTCCATTTCGTCTTCCCCAGCGGAATTTTCACGGACTACCTCTTCCAATTACAAAACATATAAACCATTATCTAACTTCCTCCTTAATTATTATTAACTCCATCTAGTACTTTATCTTTCAAGTTATTATATCGTTTGGGAAGACATAACATTCCCTCCGCAAGCTCTGCCATTACCACATTTCCATATTTATTCTTATGGCGGAATATACTTAATATCTTATATGGCTTTGATGGTAGTACATCCTTCGCTGCTAGATATGGTCTTGTTTTTAATTTATTGAAAGCCGCAACAATATCAGCATTTGTAATTTTATTCGATTAAATTTTTTTTGTTCCGCCTTTTAAAAAGTTTATTAAATGATTAAAATAATTTTACTTCAGACATTTACATTTATATATAATCTAATTTATCTCCAAAGAAAGAGTAATTTGGGTATATCTCTTAATATTTCAAATAGAGAAAATATTATAAATACATAAACATTGAGCCATAAACAAAACTAAAGTAGTTTAAAAGTATTCTAGATATGAAAAATACTCCTTCTTAATTTGTTATTAGAATATTCAAAATTAATCATGACCATACTCAACAACATAAAATATATCTTCATTAATGTCAAAAACCTTACACAAGGTTTTTTTTCCATATAAACAAAACCATTCTCAAGTTTATTTTCCACCTTACAAAAACAAAAATAACCATATGAAAATATGTAGATGAATAAACCAAAAATACTCAAACGCTATTTATACAAGTAATCAGTTTTTAATTTCATTACAATTAAAAGTGCAAAAAAAAAAAAAAAAATTTTCCCTGTTAAATTGTTTGTATGTACTTGTAACATAATTACATACATATTATACAAAATAAATACATTGATTTTCAATTTCGTAAAATGCAAAACAATTTTTCCTCCTACTAATGCATATACAAGAAAAAATTACAAAAACAAATTCATTGGTTTTCAATTTCATACAAACAATTGCTCTTTAAAATTGCTCTTACTCTTTATTAAAAACAAAAACAACTATTGCTTTCTCATTTTCCTAAAATATTGAAATTGGCTAGCACCGGTCCACTATTTATCCAAGGTCCCATACAAATGTTCTACCGGAATAGGTATTTAACGCGCTTGAATACCTTAGATATTGTAATTTTTGAATAAAATTCGGTACAAATCGGCTTTAAAAATCAGTGTGCCAAATTTCATGAAGATCGGTCCAAAATTATTCATACTATAAACTTAAAATATTTAATATTATCGTTTTCCTAAGAGTGTTATCTTAACTAATATGAAAAATTATGATGGGTTGCCCAGCACTCATAAGAGTACTTGTGCATCCACTCGGAGACCTAACGGTCCATTGTGAGTCCCTTCAAAAAGAATGTAGGAAAGAAACCAGAAAGAAACTATAGATAAGGTAAAGAAAAGAGCAGGAAGGAAACTGATTGAGGAAAAAGCTGAGACCAAGAAAAGTATAGAAGAGAATAGAAAGAATCAGAAAAGGAAATGTACTACCGCCTCAGGTCGCTCGCTCCACGCCAACGACCCCCTCTTAGCCAGCCTATTCCCATGACGAATCCTATTAGTCTATCGAGCTCTATTGTCGATATAATGTCCAATTCGTCAAGGAATCGACTGCCTAACCATTTCTGCCTACTTAGTTGTAGACATGGACAGTGACATATGATATGTTCCACCGTCTCTAGCTCCTCATAATCTCCGCACATTCTGCAAAGACCGGAGGAACCTCTATCCCAATACCCTATCATTCCCCCTATGGTACAATGACCTGCCAGAATACCTATCATAGTCTTCAGGTTTTCCCTTTTCATGCCCAAAAGTAGATTTGTATCTGCTCTATCAAGTTTGAGCCATAGGGCCCTTGATAATCTGCAGTCCGTTCTACTCTCCCATGCATGATTGGTTCTATCCCGAATCCACTCCCTAATTAACCTGAAGTAAAAGCCTAGAGACGGTCTGACACCGCTTTCACTCACAGTCCTATCCAAATCTGAGCCGTTCCTAGCTAATTCATCAGCTACCTCTTTGCCATTTATCCCGCAATGACGCGGTACCCAGCAGAGTCTGATATGGTAATCTCCCATCAATCTCCTAAGAGCCCTCTTACAGTCGCTAACTAGTCTAGACTTGACAAAGTGTCCTTTCAAGGCTTTCAGCGCTGCCTGGCTATCCACATACAGAGTTACCTCTGTATTCACTTCTATGTTCCCTGCAATTAACTCTGTGGCCCTAAGGATACCTAGCATTTCCGCCTGGAACACGCTACAACTATCCGGTAGTCTATACGTCTTCCTGATGTTTCCCTCAACTAGATACACACCTGCACCAGTGCCTGTATCCATTTTGGAACCATCAGTGAATACCGATACACCACCGAATAGTTTCTCCCTATGCGACCATCGGTTCCTACTCGGAATAATCAGTATAGGATTTTCCCCGAAATCGACCTCCGTACACATATAGTCCGTGGATCCAGAGGGAACCAGGGCATGTCCACCGAGATTAACCTCGTTTAAAAGTTTGGAATGTCCTATTCTGATTGATCCTGTAAGTCCTAGTTCACTAAGTCTAAGCAGGCTCCTTGCAGCCATTCCCATCACGAACTCCTCAATGGGTAGGAGATGCAGAATGACGTCAAGTGCCGCCTGAGGTGTGCTTCTTACGGCACCTGTTATGCCAATCGAAGCACATCTTTGGGCTTTAGACAGAAGATTCCTACGACTTCCTATTCTCATTGCCTCCCACCATACAAGACATCCATACGTCAGAATTGGCCTCACCACCGAGGAGTAAATCCAATTAACTACCATCGGTTTGAGTCCCCAACTCTTACCTATGGAGTTCCTGCATGTGTAGTAGGCGTTGAGACCTCTCTTAAGCCTCTCCTGGGTGTTCCTCTTCCAAGATAATTTACTGTCAAGGAACACACCAAGATATTTTGCCTCCTTTGCCAGTCTTAGTTCCGTCCCCCTTAGCACCGGTAGCCTAAACTGCTCAATCCTGTACCTTCTGGTGAAAAGAACTAGCTCTGTCTTCTCCGGGTTGACCCCTAAACCCTTACTAGTGGCCCATGAGGACATTTCGTTAAGTTCATACTGCATGACGTCGCTGATCGTGGAAAGAAATTTACCCGTGATCAGTATAACCACGTCATCAGCATAGGCAACAATTTTCCGTCCTCTTGCGTCAAATTGTCTTAGAATGACATTGACGGCTAAGAGCCATAGCAAGGGCGAGAGAACTCCTCCTTGCGGAGTTCCTCTAGTCACTATCTTCCTTATGCATGCATCTCCCAAGTTCGAATTAATTATTCGGCTATTCAGCATCAAAATAATCCATTCGATTAGGAAGTTTTGAATGCATAATGATTCTAGTGATTCCCTAATAGCCTCAATCCTAATGTTATTGAAAGCTCCTTCTATATCAAGGAACGCTGCCAATGTATACTACCTATACTGCAGGCCGCGTTCAATGTAACTCACCACATCATGTAGCGCACTCTCAACAGATTTACCCTTTAGATAAGCGTGTTGAGCCCCACTGATGATATGGTTGTCAATTGTCGTCCTCAGATAAAGATCGATCAATCTCTCTAATATCTTCAAAAGAAAAGACGATAGGCTGATCGGTCTAAAATCCTTAGGTTTCGAGTGGCTAGCCTTACCCGCCTTAGGTATGAAAATTACCTTAACCTCTCTCCACCTCCTTGGAATATATCTCCTAATCAGACATACACTAAAAAGCTCAGTGAGAAGTGTTAGTGCCGTGTCACTGATGTTCTGCAACATGGCTGGAAAAACACCGTCTGGACCAAGTGACTTGTAAGGTTCAAAGGTGTTCACCGCCCATGCTACCTTATCCATCGAGACTATGTCACCGACTACTTCACTAAGCTCCCTATCAGATACATATTCTGAGAATCCCAAGATTCGTCCCGCCTGTACATCTGCCTCTAAGTTCCTACAGCCCGGAAAATGAGTTTCCATAAGTATACTCAGAGACTCAGAGCAAGACTCCGTCCATGAGTTATCCGCACGCTGAATATATCCAGGAGCACTAGGATCCTTGGATAAGATTCGCCTGAATCTGGATAACTCATTAACAGAGTCGATGGACTCACAGTAGTTCCTCCATGCAATTTTCAACATTTTAATTTACAAAGATTTAATTTGGTTGTTAATGGAGTACAATTTCCAGCTCAGCTAATAGAATTTAACTACAACAATGGAGGAATATTAAGCACTCGTGGTTATCAAACCCTATTTAAGGTACCGGAATCCATCATTTTGATAAATGTCATAAAATTGCAAAGGAACTAGCTAGTAAAGCTTTTGATTTAACACCAGATCATAATAATAATTCTAATTGTGGAAATTTAATAAAGCAAGGAACTATTCAAATAGAAGGGCGTTTTGGGAAACCAAGTACCAAGGCAATTGCCTGCTTAGTATATTGTGCATTTCACAGTATAAAAGAAATTGATGAGTATCGCACTATAACTCAAACGCTATGAACTCAATAAATATTATAAATACTTTAAATTCAACTAATTTATACAAAACATAATTATTACAAAACTATCATTTTACATAGCCAACACTGATCCATCTTATAAGCCTGAACAGCATTGGGTCGATTTTTATTTCCCTGAAAATAAACCAGCAGAATTTTTTTGCTCTGCAGGTCAACCTCCAATGAAACCATTTATTTCATTTTTAAACCGATTCTAAAACATTTTTCTACAATAAAATGCGAATTCAAAGTGAATCATGGATGTTTTGTGGTGTTTATTGTTGCAATTTTATTTATTTAAGATGTAAAAATTTTACTTTTACTAAAATGTTAAATATTTTTAATTATTTTAATTTACATGAAAATTATATGTCAGTTTGAAGTTTATTAAAATACTTTTATTTGTTTTTATAGAAAATAAAAAAAAAATAAGAAAAATATATATTATTTTGTTTTTTACCAAGTTCTTTTTTCACATATAGTAAAACTTCCAGGAGAATTTTATCACGACTATTATGCAATGCGGGAAATAATGCAATGTCTCTAGTCGGCGGTATTAAGATTTCTTGAATTTCAATTGAAGTATAATTTGATCCAATTTTAGTGTTGGATGTATCCATTATTTTGAATATGTTGTTCTTGATAGATAGTCAATGATTTACTAAAATTATTTCTGAAACTCAAAATTCAAAAGACCTTTGCCAAGTTCAAAATTGCAAGAAGTTATTATAAAGAAAAAAAAATAAAAGTTAATGTATTATTTTTTTTCTTTTTTTTTACTTTAAAATCAACATTAAAATTAACATATTAGAAGTTAAAAATATCCCTATTTACTTATTTTAGACGTTTAGATAATAAATAATATCTTTTTATAAAATCCTCTATTTTGCTTATAAGTTGTATATGCTTTCTACAATTACTAGTATCAGGAACAACGTTTGCTTTATCGTCCGACCATGAACAATTTTTGAAGTGTAACCCATATTTAGATGGTATAGGTTCTTCATTATAATTCCCAGTTTTATTAATAAGTGGCAAATACTCTTCCAGTATTTTTTTTATGTTCAACAAAAATTAAACCATCAAAATCTTGAAGAACTTTTGAATTTTTATTGGTGACATCTTTATTATAAAGCTTTCTTTATACAATTAGTTAGTTTTTAAAAACAATGATACTTATATACTAATTAATTAATTTTCTTTATTAAGAATTTCTTGAAATTTTACTATATTCCCAACTGAAATATGGTTGAGAATATGGGATGAACAACTTTTCCATTTCGTCTTCCCCAGCGGAGTTTTCACGGACTACCTCTTCCAATTACAAAACATATAAACCATTATCTAACTTCCTCCTTAATTATTATTAACTCCATCTAGTACTTTATCTTTCAAGTTATTATATCGTTTGGGAAGACATAACATTCCCTCCGCAAGCTCTGCCATTACCACATTTCCATATTTATTCTTATGGCGGAATATACTTAATACCTTATATGGCTTTGATGGTAGTACATCCTTCGCTGCTAGATATGGTCTTGTTTTTAATTTATTGAAAGCCGCAACAATATCAGCATTTGTAATTTTATTCGATTAAATTTTTTTTGTTCCGCCTTTTAAAAAGTTTATTAAATGATTAAAATAATTTTACTTCAGACATTTACATTTATATATAATCTAATTTATCTCCAAAGAAAGAGTAATTTGGGTATATCTCTTAATATTTCAAATAGAGAAAATATTATAAATACATAAACATTGAGCCATAAACAAAACTAAAGTAGTTTAAAAGTATTCTAGATATGAAAAATACTCCTTCTTAATTTGTTATTAGAATATTCAAAATTAATCATGACCATACTCAACAACATAAAATATATCTTCATTAATGTCAAAAACCTTACACAAGGTTTTTTTTCCATATAAACAAAACCATTCTCAAGTTTATTTTCCACCTTACAAAAACAAAAATAACCATATGAAAATATGTAGATGAATAAACCAAAAATACTCAAACGCTATTTATACAAGTAATCAGTTTTTAATTTCATTACAATTAAAAGTGCAAAAAAAAAAAAAAAAATTTTCCCTGTTAAATTGTTTGTATGTACTTGTAACATAATTACATACATATTATACAAAATAAATACATTGATTTTCAATTTCGTAAAATGCAAAACAATTTTTCCTCCTACTAATGCATATACAAGAAAAAATTACAAAAACAAATTCATTGGTTTTCAATTTCATACAAACAATTGCTCTTTAAAATTGCTCTTACTCTTTATTAAAAACAAAAACAACTATTGCTTTCTCATTTTCCTAAAATATTGAAATTGGCTAGCACCGGTCCACTATTTATCCAAGGTCCCATACAAATGTTCTACCGGAATAGGTATTTAACGCGCTTGAATACCTTAGATATTGTAATTTTTGAATAAAATTCGGTACAAATCGGCTTTAAAAATCAGTGTGCCAAATTTCATGAAGATCGGTCCAAAATTATTCATACTATAAACTTAAAATATTTAATATTATCGTTTTCCTAAGAGTGTTATCTTAACTAATATGAAAAATTATGATGGGTTGCCCAGCACTCATAAGAGTACTTGTGCATCCACTCGGAGACCTAACGGTCCATTGTGAGTCCCTTCAAAAAGAATGTAGGAAAGAAACCAGAAAGAAACTATAGATAAGGTAAAGAAAAGAGCAGGAAGGAAACTGATTGAGGAAAAAGCTGAGACCAAGAAAAGTATAGAAGAGAATAGAAAGAATCAGAAAAGGAAATGTACTACCGCCTCAGGTCGCTCGCTCCACGCCAACGACCCCCTCTTAGCCAGCCTATTCCCATGACGAATCCTATTAGTCTATCGAGCTCTATTGTCGATATAATGTCCAATTCGTCAAGGAATCGACTGCCTAACCATTTCTGCCTACTTAGTTGTAGACATGGACAGTGACATATGATATGTTCCACCGTCTCTAGCTCCTCATAATCTCCGCACATTCTGCAAAGACCGGAGGAACCTCTATCCCAATACCCTATCATTCCCCCTATGGTACAATGACCTGCCAGAATACCTATCATAGTCTTCAGGTTTTCCCTTTTCATGCCCAAAAGTAGATTTGTATCTGCTCTATCAAGTTTGAGCCATAGGGCCCTTGATAATCTGCAGTCCGTTCTACTCTCCCATGCATGATTGGTTCTATCCCTAATCCACTCCCTAATTAACCTGAAGTAAAAGCCTAGAGACGGTCTGACACCGCTTTCACTCATAGTCCTATCCAAATCTGAGCCGTTCCTAGCTAATTCATCAGCTACCTCTTTGCCATTTATCCCGCAATGACGCGGTACCCAGCAGAGTCTGATATGGTAATCTCCCATCAATCTCCTAAGAGCCCTCTTACAGTCGCTAACTAGTCTAGACTTGACAAAGTGTCCTTTCAAGGCTTTCAGCGCTGCCTGGCTATCCACATACAGAGTTACCTCTGTATTCACTTCTATGTTCCCTGCAATTAACTCTGTGGCCCTAAGGATACCTAGCATTTCCGCCTGGAACACGCTACAACTATCCGGTAGTCTATACGTCTTCCTGATGTTTCCCTCAACTAGATACACACCTGCACCAGTGCCTGTATCCATTTTGGAACCATCAGTGAATACCGATACACCACCGAATAGTTTCTCCCTATGCGACCATCGGTTCCTACTCGGAATAATCAGTATAGGATTTTCCCCGAAATCGACCTCCGTACACATATAGTCCGTGGATCCAGAGGGAACCAGGGCATGTCCACCGAGATTAACCTCGTTTAAAAGTTTGGAATGTCCTATTCTGATTGATCCTGTAAGTCCTAGTTCACTAAGTCTAAGCAGGCTCCTTGCAGCCATTCCCATCACGAACTCCTCAATGGGTAGGAGATGCAGAATGACGTCAAGTGCCGCCTGAGGTGTGCTTCTTACGGCACCTGTTATGCCAATCGAAGCACATCTTTGGGCTTTAGACAGAAGATTCCTACGACTTCCTATTCTCATTGCCTCCCACCATACAATACATCCATACGTCAGAATTGGCCTCACCACCGAGGAGTAAATCCAATTAACTACCATCGGTTTGAGTCCCCAACTCTTACCTATGGAGTTCCTGCATGTGTAGTAGGCGTTGAGACCTCTCTTAAGCCTCTCCTGGGTGTTCCTCTTCCAAGATAATTTACTGTCAAGGAACACACCAAGATATTTTGCCTCCTTTGCCAGTCTTAGTTCCGTCCCCCTTAGCACCGGTAGCCTAAACTGCTCAATCCTGTACCTTCTGGTGAAAAGAACTAGCTCTGTCTTCTCCGGGTTGACCCCTAAACCCTTACTAGTGGCCCATGAGGACATTTCGTTAAGTTCATACTGCATGACGTCGCTGATCGTGGAAAGAAATTTACCCGTGATCAGTATAACCACGTCATCAGCATAGGCAACAATTTTCCGTCCTCTTGCGTCAAATTGTCTTAGAATGACATTGACGGCTAAGAGCCATAGCAAGGGCGAGAGAACTCCTCCTTGCGGAGTTCCTCTAGTCACTATCTTCCTTATGCATGCATCTCCCAAGTTCGAATTAATTATTCGGCTATTCAGCATCAAAATAATCCATTCGATTAGGAAGTTTTGAATGCATAATGATTCTAGTGATTCCCTAATAGCCTCAATCCTAATGTTATTGAAAGCTCCTTCTATATCAAGGAACGCTGCCAATGTATACTACCTATACTGCAGGCCGCGTTCAATGTAACTCACCACATCATGTAGCGCACTCTCAACAGATTTACCCTTTAGATAAGCGTGTTGAGCCCCACTGATGATATGGTTGTCAATTGTCGTCCTCAGATAAAGATCGATCAATCTCTCTAATATCTTCAAAAGAAAAGACGATAGGCTGATCGGTCTAAAATCCTTAGGTTTCGAGTGGCTAGCCTTACCCGCCTTAGGTATGAAAATTACCTTAACCTCTCTCCACCTCCTTGGAATATATCTCCTAATCAGACATACACTAAAAAGCTCAGTGAGAAGTGTTAGTGCCGTGTCACTGATGTTCTGCAACATGGCTGGAAAAACACCGTCTGGACCAAGTGACTTGTAAGGTTCAAAGGTGTTCACCGCCCATGCTACCTTATCCATCGAGACTATGTCACCGACTACTTCACTAAGCTCCCTATCAGATACATATTCTGAGAATCCCAAGATTCGTCCCGCCTGTACATCTGCCTCTAAGTTCCTACAGCCCGGAAAATGAGTTTCCATAAGTATACTCAGAGACTCAGAGCAAGACTCCGTCCATGAGTTATCCGCACGCTGAATATATCCAGGAGCACTAGGATCCTTGGATAAGATTCGCCTGAATCTGGATAACTCATTAACAGAGTCGATGGACTCACAGTAGTTCCTCCATGCAATTTTCAACATTTTAATTTACAAAGATTTAATTTGGTTGTTAATGGAGTACAATTTCCAGCTCAGCTAATAGAATTTAACTACAACAATGGAGGAATATTAAGCACTCGTGGTTATCAAACCCTATTTAAGGTACCGGAATCCATCATTTTGATAAATGTCATAAAATTGCAAAGGAACTAGCTAGTAAAGCTTTTGATTTAACACCAGATCATAATAATAATTCTAATTGTGGAAATTTAATAAAGCAAGGAACTATTCAAATAGAAGGGCGTTTTGGGAAACCAAGTACCAAGGCAATTGCCTGCTTAGTATATTGTGCATTTCACAGTATAAAAGAAATTGATGATTATCGCACTATAACTCAAACGCTATGAACTCAATAAATATTATAAATACTTTAAATTCAACTAATTTATACAAAACATAATTATTACAAAACTATCATTTTACATAGCCAACACTGATCCATCTTATAAGCCTGAACAGCATTGGGTCGATTTTTATTTCCCTGAAAATAAACCAGCAGAATTTTTTTGCTCTGCAGGTCAACCTCCAATGAAACCATTTATTTCATTTTTAAACCGATTCTAAAACATTTTTCTACAATAAAATGCGAATTCAAAGTGAATCATGGATGTTTTGTGGTGTTTATTGTTGCAATTTTATTTATTTAAGATGTAAAAATTTTACTTTTACTAAAATGTTAAATATTTTTAATTATTTTAATTTACATGAAAATTATATGTCAGTTTGAAGTTTATTAAAATACTTTTATTTGTTTTTATAGAAAATAAAAAAAAAATAAGAAAAATATATATTATTTTGTTTTTTACCAAGTTCTTTTTTCACATATAGTAAAACTTCCAGGAGAATTTTATCACGACTATTATGCAATGCGGGAAATAATGCAATGTCTCTAGTCGGCGGTATTAAGATTTCTTGAATTTCAATTGAAGTATAATTTGATCCAATTTTAGTGTTGGATGTATCCATTATTTTGAATATGTTGTTCTTGATAGATAGTCAATGATTTACTAAAATTATTTCTGAAACTCAAAATTCAAAAGACCTTTGCCAAGTTCAAAATTGCAAGAAGTTATTATAAAGAAAAAAAAAATAAAAGTTAATGTATTATTTTTTTTCTTTTTTTTTTTACTTTAAAATCAACATTAAAATTAACATATTAGAAGTTAAAAATATCCCTATTTACTTATTTTAGACGTTTAGATAATAAATAATATCTTTTTATAAAATCCTCTATTTTGCTTATAAGTTGTATATGCTTTCTACAATTACTAGTATCAGGAACAACGTTTGCTTTATCGTCCGACCATGAACAATTTTTGAAGTGTAACCCATATTTAGATGGTATAGGTTCTTCATTATAATTCCCAGTTTTATTAATAAGTGGCAAATACTCTTCCAGTATTTTTTTTATGTTCAACAAAAATTAAACCATCAAAATCTTGAAGAACTTTTGAATTTTTATTGGTGACATCTTTATTATAAAGCTTTCTTTATACAATTAGTTAGTTTTTAAAAACAATGATACTTATATACTAATTAATTAATTTTCTTTATTAAGAATTTCTTGAAATTTTACTATATTCCCAACTGAAATATGGTTGAGAATATGGGATGAACAACTTTTCCATTTCGTCTTCCCCAGCGGAGTTTTCACGGACTACCTCTTCCAATTACAAAACATATAAACCATTATCTAACTTCCTCCTTAATTATTATTAACTCCATCTAGTACTTTATCTTTCAAGTTATTATATCGTTTGGGAAGACATAACATTCCCTCCGCAAGCTCTGCCATTACCACATTTCCATATTTATTCTTATGGCGGAATATACTTAATACCTTATATGGCTTTGATGGTAGTACATCCTTCGCTGCTAGATATGGTCTTGTTTTTAATTTATTGAAAGCCGCAACAATATCAGCATTTGTAATTTTATTCGATTAAATTTTTTTTGTTCCGCCTTTTAAAAAGTTTATTAAATGATTAAAATAATTTTACTTCAGACATTTACATTTATATATAATCTAATTTATCTCCAAAGAAAGAGTAATTTGGGTATATCTCTTAATATTTCAAATAGAGAAAATATTATAAATACATAAACATTGAGCCATAAACAAAACTAAAGTAGTTTAAAAGTATTCTAGATATGAAAAATACTCCTTCTTAATTTGTTATTAGAATATTCAAAATTAATCATGACCATACTCAACAACATAAAATATATCTTCATTAATGTCAAAAACCTTACACAAGGTTTTTTTTCCATATAAACAAAACCATTCTCAAGTTTATTTTCCACCTTACAAAAACAAAAATAACCATATGAAAATATGTAGATGAATAAACCAAAAATACTCAAACGCTATTTATACAAGTAATCAGTTTTTAATTTCATTACAATTAAAAGTGCAAAAAAAAAAAAAAAAAATTTTCCCTGTTAAATTGTTTGTATGTACTTGTAACATAATTACATACATATTATACAAAATAAATACATTGATTTTCAATTTCGTAAAATGCAAAACAATTTTTCCTCCTACTAATGCATATACAAGAAAAAATTACAAAAACAAATTCATTGGTTTTCAATTTCATACAAACAATTGCTCTTTAAAATTGCTCTTACTCTTTATTAAAAACAAAAACAACTATTGCTTTCTCATTTTCCTAAAATATTGAAATTGGCTAGCACCGGTCCACTATTTATCCAAGGTCCCATACAAATGTTCTACCGGAATAGGTATTTAACGCGCTTGAATACCTTAGATATTGTAATTTTTGAATAAAATTCGGTACAAATCGGCTTTAAAAATCAGTGTGCCAAATTTCATGAAGATCGGTCCAAAATTATTCATACTATAAACTTAAAATATTTAATATTATCGTTTTCCTAAGAGTGTTATCTTAACTAATATGAAAAATTATGATGGGTTGCCCAGCACTCATAAGAGTACTTGTGCATCCACTCGGAGACCTAACGGTCCATTGTGAGTCCCTTCAAAAAGAATGTAGGAAAGAAACCAGAAAGAAACTATAGATAAGGTAAAGAAAAGAGCAGGAAGGAAACTGATTGAGGAAAAAGCTGAGACCAAGAAAAGTATAGAAGAGAATAGAAAGAATCAGAAAAGGAAATGTACTACCGCCTCAGGTCGCTCGCTCCACGCCAACGACCCCCTCTTAGCCAGCCTATTCCCATGACGAATCCTATTAGTCTATCGAGCTCTATTGTCGATATAATGTCCAATTCGTTAAGGAATCGACTGCCTAACCATTTCTGCCTACTTAGTTGTAGACATGGACAGTGACATATGATATGTTCCACCGTCTCTAGCTCCTCATAATCTCCGCACATTCTGCAAAGACCGGAGGAACCTCTATCCCAATACCCTATCATTCCCCCTATGGTACAATGACCTGCCAGAATACCTATCATAGTCTTCAGGTTTTCCCTTTTCATGCCCAAAAGTAGATTTGTATCTGCTCTATCAAGTTTGAGCCATAGGGCCCTTGATAATCTGCAGTCCGTTCTACTCTCCCATGCATGATTGGTTCTATCCCGAATCCACTCCCTAATTAACCTGAAGTAAAAGCCTAGAGACGGTCTGACACCGCTTTCACTCATAGTCCTATCCAAATCTGAGCCGTTCCTAGCTAATTCATCAGCTACCTCTTTGCCATTTATCCCGCAATGACGCGGTACCCAGCAGAGTCTGATATGGTAATCTCCCATCAATCTCCTAAGAGCCCTCTTACAGTCGCTAACTAGTCTAGACTTGACAAAGTGTCCTTTCAAGGCTTTCAGCGCTGCCTGGCTATCCACATACAGAGTTACCTCTGTATTCACTTCTATGTTCCCTGCAATTAACTCTGTGGCCCTAAGGATACCTAGCATTTCCGCCTGGAACACGCTACAACTATCCGGTAGTCTATACGTCTTCCTGATGTTTCCCTCAACTAGATACACACCTGCACCAGTGCCTGTATCCATTTTGGAACCATCAGTGAATACCGATACACCACCGAATAGTTTCTCCCTATGCGACCATCGGTTCCTACTCGGAATAATCAGTATAGGATTTTCCCCGAAATCGACCTCCGTACACATATAGTCCGTGGATCCAGAGGGAACCAGGGCATGTCCACCGAGATTAACCTCGTTTAAAAGTTTGGAATGTCCTATTCTGATTGATCCTGTAAGTCCTAGTTCACTAAGTCTAAGCAGGCTCCTTGCAGCCATTCCCATCACGAACTCCTCAATGGGTAGGAGATGCAGAATGACGTCAAGTGCCGCCTGAGGTGTGCTTCTTACGGCACCTGTTATGCCAATCGAAGCACATCTTTGGGCTTTAGACAGAAGATTCCTACGACTTCCTATTCTCATTGCCTCCCACCATACAAGACATCCATACGTCAGAATTGGCCTCACCACCGAGGAGTAAATCCAATTAACTACCATCGGTTTGAGTCCCCAACTCTTACCTATGGAGTTCCTGCATGTGTAGTAGGCGTTGAGACCTCTCTTAAGCCTCTCCTGGGTGTTCCTCTTCCAAGATAATTTACTGTCAAGGAACACACCAAGATATTTTGCCTCCTTTGCCAGTCTTAGTTCCGTCCCCTTAGCACCGGTAGCCTAAACTGCTCAATCCTGTACCTTCTGGTGAAAAGAACTAGCTCTGTCTTCTCCGGGTTGACCCCTAAACCCTTACTAGTGGCCCATGAGGACATTTCGTTAAGTTCATACTGCATGACGTCGCTGATCGTGGAAAGAAATTTACCCGTGATCAGTATAACCACGTCATCAGCATAGGCAACAATTTTCCGTCCTCTTGCGTCAAATTGTCTTAGAATGACATTGACGGCTAAGAGCCATAGCAAGGGCGAGAGAACTCCTCCTTGCGGAGTTCCTCTAGTCACTATCTTCCTTATGCATGCATCTCCCAAGTTCGAATTAATTATTCGGCTATTCAGCATCAAAATAATCCATTCGATTAGGAAGTTTTGAATGCATAATGATTCTAGTGATTCCCTAATAGCCTCAATCCTAATGTTATTGAAAGCTCCTTCTATATCAAGGAACGCTGCCAATGTATACTACCTATACTGCAGGCCGCGTTCAATGTAACTCACCACATCATGTAGCGCACTCTCAACAGATTTACCCTTTAGATAAGCGTGTTGAGCCCCACTGATGATATGGTTGTCAATTGTCGTCCTCAGATAAAGATCGATCAATCTCTCTAATATCTTCAAAAGAAAAGACGATAGGCTGATCGGTCTAAAATCCTTAGGTTTCGAGTGGCTAGCCTTACCCGCCTTAGGTATGAAAATTACCTTAACCTCTCTCCACCTCCTTGGAATATATCTCCTAATCAGACATACACTAAAAAGCTCAGTGAGAAGTGTTAGTGCCGTGTCACTGATGTTCTGCAACATGGCTGGAAAAACACCGTCTGGACCAAGTGACTTGTAAGGTTCAAAGGTGTTCACCGCCCATGCTACCTTATCCATCGAGACTATGTCACCGACTACTTCACTAAGCTCCCTATCAGATACATATTCTGAGAATCCCAAGATTCGTCCCGCCTGTACATCTGCCTCTAAGTTCCTACAGCCCGGAAAATGAGTTTCCATAAGTATACTCAGAGACTCAGAGCAAGACTCCGTCCATGAGTTATCCGCACGCTGAATATATCCAGGAGCACTAGGATCCTTGGATAAGATTCGCCTGAATCTGGATAACTCATTAACAGAGTCGATGGACTCACAGTAGTTCCTCCATGCAATTTTCAACATTTTAATTTACAAAGATTTAATTTGGTTGTTAATGGAGTACAATTTCCAGCTCAGCTAATAGAATTTAACTACAACAATGGAGGAATATTAAGCACTCGTGGTTATCAAACCCTATTTAAGGTACCGGAATCCATCATTTTGATAAATGTCATAAAATTGCAAAGGAACTAGCTAGTAAAGCTTTTGATTTAACACCAGATCATAATAATAATTCTAATTGTGGAAATTTAATAAAGCAAGGAACTATTCAAATAGAAGGGCGTTTTGGGAAACCAAGTACCAAGGCAATTGCCTGCTTAGTATATTGTGCATTTCACAGTATAAAAGAAATTGATGAGTATCGCACTATAACTCAAACGCTATGAACTCAATAAATATTATAAATACTTTAAATTCAACTAATTTATACAAAACATAATTATTACAAAACTATCATTTTACATAGCCAACACTGATCCATCTTATAAGCCTGAACAGCATTGGGTCGATTTTTATTTCCCTGAAAATAAACCAGCAGAATTTTTTTGCTCTGCAGGTCAACCTCCAATGAAACCATTTATTTCATTTTTAAACCGATTCTAAAACATTTTTCTACAATAAAATGCGAATTCAAAGTGAATCATGGATGTTTTGTGGTGTTTATTGTTGCAATTTTATTTATTTAAGATGTAAAAATTTTACTTTTACTAAAATGTTAAATATTTTTAATTATTTTAATTTACATGAAAATTATATGTCAGTTTGAAGTTTATTAAAATACTTTTATTTGTTTTTATAGAAAATAAAAAAAAAATAAGAAAAATATATATTATTTTGTTTTTTACCAAGTTCTTTTTTCACATATAGTAAAACTTCCAGGAGAATTTTATCACGACTATTATGCAATGCGGGAAATAATGCAATGTCTCTAGTCGGCAGTATTAAGATTTCTTGAATTTCAATTGAAGTATAATTTGATCCAATTTTAGTGTTGGATGTATCCATTATTTTGAATATGTTGTTCTTGATAGATAGTCAATGATTTACTAAAATTATTTCTGAAACTCAAAATTCAAAAGACCTTTGCCAAGTTCAAAATTGCAAGAAGTTATTATAAAGAAAAAAAAAAATAAAAGTTAATGTATTATTTTTTTTCTTTTTTTTTTACTTTAAAATCAACATTAAAATTAACATATTAGAAGTTAAAAATATCCCTATTTACTTATTTTAGACGTTTAGATAATAAATAATATCTTTTTATAAAATCCTCTATTTTGCTTATAAGTTGTATATGCTTTCTACAATTACTAGTATCAGGAACAACGTTTGCTTTATCGTCCGACCATGAACAATTTTTGAAGTGTAACCCATATTTAGATGGTATAGGTTCTTCATTATAATTCCCAGTTTTATTAATAAGTGGCAAATACTCTTCCAGTATTTTTTTTATGTTCAACAAAAATTAAACCATCAAAATCTTGAAGAACTTTTGAATTTTTATTGGTGACATCTTTATTATAAAGCTTTCTTTATACAATTAGTTAGTTTTTAAAAACAATGATACTTATATACTAATTAATTAATTTTCTTTATTAAGAATTTCTTGAAATTTTACTATATTCCCAACTGAAATATGGTTGAGAATATGGGATGAACAACTTTTCCATTTCGTCTTCCCCAGCGGAGTTTTCACGGACTACCTCTTCCAATTACAAAACATATAAACCATTATCTAACTTCCTCCTTAATTATTATTAACTCCATCTAGTACTTTATCTTTCAAGTTATTATATCGTTTGGGAAGACATAACATTCCCTCCGCAAGCTCTGCCATTACCACATTTCCATATTTATTCTTATGGCGGAATATACTTAATACCTTATATGGCTTTGATGGTAGTACATCCTTCGCTGCTAGATATGGTCTTGTTTTTAATTTATTGAAAGCCGCAACAATATCAGCATTTGTAATTTTATTCGATTAAATTTTTTTTGTTCCGCCTTTTAAAAAGTTTATTAAATGATTAAAATAATTTTACTTCAGACATTTACATTTATATATAATCTAATTTATCTCCAAAGAAAGAGTAATTTGGGTATATCTCTTAATATTTCAAATAGAGAAAATATTATAAATACATAAACATTGAGCCATAAACAAAACTAAAGTAGTTTAAAAGTATTCTAGATATGAAAAATACTCCTTCTTAATTTGTTATTAGAATATTCAAAATTAATCATGACCATACTCAACAACATAAAATATATCTTCATTAATGTCAAAAACCTTACACAAGGTTTTTTTTCCATATAAACAAAACCATTCTCAAGTTTATTTTCCACCTTACAAAAACAAAAATAACCATATGAAAATATGTAGATGAATAAACCAAAAATACTCAAACGCTATTTATACAAGTAATCAGTTTTTAATTTCATTACAATTAAAAGTGCAAAAAAAAAAAAAAAAAATTTTCCCTCTTAAATTGTTTGTATGTACTTGTAACATAATTACATACATATTATACAAAATAAATACATTGATTTTCAATTTCGTAAAATGCAAAACAATTTTTCCTCCTACTAATGCATATACAAGAAAAAATTACAAAAACAAATTCATTGGTTTTCAATTTCATACAAACAATTGCTCTTTAAAATTGCTCTTACTCTTTATTAAAAACAAAAACAACTATTGCTTTCTCATTTTCCTAAAATATTGAAATTGGCTAGCACCGGTCCACTATTTATCCAAGGCCCCATACAAATGTTCTACCGGAATAGGTATTTAACGCGCTTGAATACCTTAGATATTGTAATTTTTGAATAAAATTCGGTACAAATCGGCTTTAAAAATCAGTGTGCCAAATTTCATGAAGATCGGTCCAAAATTATTCATACTATAAACTTAAAATATTTAATATTATCGTTTTCCTAAGAGTGTTATCTTAACTAATATGAAAAATTATGATGGGTTGCCCAGCACTCATAAGAGTACTTGTGCATCCACTCGGAGACCTAACGGTCCATTGTGAGTCCCTTCAAAAAGAATGTAGGAAAGAAACCAGAAAGAAACTATAGATAAGGTAAAGAAAAGAGCAGGAAGGAAACTGATTGAGGAAAAAGCTGAGACCAAGAAAAGTATAGAAGAGAATAGAAAGAATCAGAAAAGGAAATGTACTACCGCCTCAGGTCGCTCGCTCCACGCCAACGACCCCCTCTTAGCCAGCCTATTCCCATGACGAATCCTATTAGTCTATCGAGCTCTATTGTCGATATAATGTCCAATTCGTCAAGGAATCGACTGCCTAACCATTTCTGCCTACTTAGTTGTAGACATGGACAGTGACATATGATATGTTCCACCGTCTCTAGCTCCTCATAATCTCCGCACATTCTGCAAAGACCGGAGGAACCTCTATCCCAATACCCTATCATTCCCCCTATGGTACAATGACCTGCCAGAATACCTATCATAGTCTTCAGGTTTTCCCTTTTCATGCCCAAAAGTAGATTTGTATCTGCTCTATCAAGTTTGAGCCATAGGGCCCTTGATAATCTGCAGTCCGTTCTACTCTCCCATGCATGATTGGTTCTATCCCGAATCCACTCCCTAATTAACCTGAAGTAAAAGCCTAGAGACGGTCTGACACCGCTTTCACTCACAGTCCTATCCAAATCTGAGCCGTTCCTAGCTAATTCATCAGCTACCTCTTTGCCATTTATCCCGCAATGACGCGGTACCCAGCAGAGTCTGATATGGTAATCTCCCATCAATCTCCTAAGAGCCCTCTTACAGTCGCTAACTAGTCTAGACTTGACAAAGTGTCCTTTCAAGGCTTTCAGCGCTGCCTGGCTATCCACATACAGAGTTACCTCTGTATTCACTTCTATGTTCCCTGCAATTAACTCTGTGGCCCTAAGGATACCTAGCATTTCCGCCTGGAACACGCTACAACTATCCGGTAGTCTATACGTCTTCCTGATGTTTCCCTCAACTAGATACACACCTGCACCAGTGCCTGTATCCATTTTGGAACCATCAGTGAATACCGATACACCACCGAATAGTTTCTCCCTATGCGACCATCGGTTCCTACTCGGAATAATCAGTATAGGATTTTCCCCGAAATCGACCTCCGTACACATATAGTCCGTGGATCCAGAGGGAACCAGGGCATGTCCACCGAGATTAACCTCGTTTAAAAGTTTGGAATGTCCTATTCTGATTGATCCTGTAAGTTCTAGTTCACTAAGTCTAAGCAGGCTCCTTGCAGCCATTCCCATCACGAACTCCTCAATGGGTAGGAGATGCAGAATGACGTCAAGTGCCGCCTGAGGTGTGCTTCTTACGGCACCTGTTATGCCAATCGAAGCACATCTTTGGGCTTTAGACAGAAGATTCCTACGACTTCCTATTCTCATTGCCTCCCACCATACAAGACATCCATACGTCAGAATTGGCCTCACCACCGAGGAGTAAATCCAATTAACTACCATCGGTTTGAGTCCCCAACTCTTACCTATGGAGTTCCTGCATGTGTAGTAGGCGTTGAGACCTCTCTTAAGCCTCTCCTGGGTGTTCCTCTTCCAAGATAATTTACTGTCAAGGAACACACCAAGATATTTTGCCTCCTTTGCCAGTCTTAGTTCCGTCCCCCTTAGCACCGGTAGCCTAAACTGCTCAATCCTGTACCTTCTGGTGAAAAGAACTAGCTCTGTCTTCTCCGGGTTGACCCCTAAACCCTTACTAGTGGCCCATGAGGACATTTCGTTAAGTTCATACTGCATGACGTCGCTGATCGTGGAAAGAAATTTACCCGTGATCAGTATAACCACGTCATCAGCATAGGCAACAATTTTCCGTCCTCTTGCGTCAAATTGTCTTAGAATGACATTGACGGCTAAGAGCCATAGCAAGGGCGAGAGAACTCCTCCTTGCGGAGTTCCTCTAGTCACTATCTTCCTTATGCATGCATCTCCCAAGTTCGAATTAATTATTCGGCTATTCAGCATCAAAATAATCCATTCGATTAGGAAGTTTTGAATGCATAATGATTCTAGTGATTCCCTAATAGCCTCAATCCTAATGTTATTGAAAGCTCCTTCTATATCAAGGAACGCTGCCAATGTATACTACCTATACTGCAGGCCGCGTTCAATGTAACTCACCACATCATGTAGCGCACTCTCAACAGATTTACCCTTTAGATAAGCGTGTTGAGCCCCACTGATGATATGGTTGTCAATTGTCGTCCTCAGATAAAGATCGATCAATCTCTCTAATATCTTCAAAAGAAAAGACGATAGGCTGATCGGTCTAAAATCCTTAGGTTTCGAGTGGCTAGCCTTACCCGCCTTAGGTATGAAAATTACCTTAACCTCTCTCCACCTCCTTGGAATATATCTCCTAATCAGACATACACTAAAAAGCTCAGTGAGAAGTGTTAGTGCCGTGTCACTGATGTTCTGCAACATGGCTGGAAAAACACCGTCTGGACCAAGTGACTTGTAAGGTTCAAAGGTGTTCACCGCCCATGCTACCTTATCCATCGAGACTATGTCACCGACTACTTCACTAAGCTCCCTATCAGATACATATTCTGAGAATCCCAAGATTCGTCCCGCCTGTACATCTGCCTCTAAGTTCCTACAGCCCGGAAAATGAGTTTCCATAAGTATACTCAGAGACTCAGAGCAAGACTCCGTCCATGAGTTATCCGCACGCTGAATATATCCAGGAGCACTAGGATCCTTGGATAAGATTCGCCTGAATCTGGATAACTCATTAACAGAGTCGATGGACTCACAGTAGTTCCTCCATGCAATTTTCAACATTTTAATTTACAAAGATTTAATTTGGTTGTTAATGGAGTACAATTTCCAGCTCAGCTAATAGAATTTAACTACAACAATGGAGGAATATTAAGCACTCGTGGTTATCAAACCCTATTTAAGGTACCGGAATCCATCATTTTGATAAATGTCATAAAATTGCAAAGGAACTAGCTAGTAAAGCTTTTGATTTAACACCAGATCATAATAATAATTCTAATTGTGGAAATTTAATAAAGCAAGGAACTATTCAAATAGAAGGGCGTTTTGGGAAACCAAGTACCAAGGCAATTGCCTGCTTAGTATATTGTGCATTTCACAGTATAAAAGAAATTGATGAGTATCGCACTATAACTCAAACGCTATGAACTCAATAAATATTATAAATACTTTAAATTCAACTAATTTATACAAAACATAATTATTACAAAACTATCATTTTACATAGCCAACACTGATCCATCTTATAAGCCTGAACAGCATTGGGTCGATTTTTATTTCCCTGAAAATAAACCAGCAGAATTTTTTTGCTCTGCAGGTCAACCTCCAATGAAACCATTTATTTCATTTTTAAACCGATTCTAAAACATTTTTCTACAATAAAATGCGAATTCAAAGTGAATCATGGATGTTTTGTGGTGTTTATTGTTGCAATTTTATTTATTTAAGATGTAAAAATTTTACTTTTACTAAAATGTTAAATATTTTTAATTATTTTAATTTACATGAAAATTATATGTCAGTTTGAAGTTTATTAAAATACTTTTATTTGTTTTTATAGAAAATAAAAAAAAAATAAGAAAAATATATATTATTTTGTTTTTTACCAAGTTCTTTTTTCACATATAGTAAAACTTCCAGGAGAATTTTATCACGACTATTATGCAATGCGGGAAATAATGCAATGTCTCTAGTCGGCGGTATTAAGATTTCTTGAATTTCAATTGAAGTATAATTTGATCCAATTTTAGTGTTGGATGTATCCATTATTTTGAATATGTTGTTCTTGATAGATAGTCAATGATTTACTAAAATTATTTCTGAAACTCAAAATTCAAAAGACCTTTGCCAAGTTCAAAATTGCAAGAAGTTATTATAAAGAAAAAAAAAATAAAAGTTAATGTATTATTTTTTTTCTTTTTTTTTTACTTTAAAATCAACATTAAAATTAACATATTAGAAGTTAAAAATATCCCTATTTACTTATTTTAGACGTTTAGATAATAAATAATATCTTTTTATAAAATCCTCTATTTTGCTTATAAGTTGTATATGCTTTCTACAATTACTAGTATCAGGAACAACGTTTGCTTTATCGTCCGACCATGAACAATTTTTGAAGTGTAACCCATATTTAGATGGTATAGGTTCTTCATTATAATTCCCAGTTTTATTAATAAGTGGCAAATACTCTTCCAGTATTTTTTTTATGTTCAACAAAAATTAAACCATCAAAATCTTGAAGAACTTTTGAATTTTTATTGGTGACATCTTTATTATAAAGCTTTCTTTATACAATTAGTTAGTTTTTAAAAACAATGATACTTATATACTAATTAATTAATTTTCTTTATTAAGAATTTCTTGAAATTTTACTATATTCCCAACTGAAATATGGTTGAGAATATGGGATGAACAACTTTTCCATTTCGTCTTCCCCAGCGGAGTTTTCACGGACTACCTCTTCCAATTACAAAACATATAAACCATTATCTAACTTCCTCCTTAATTATTATTAACTCCATCTAGTACTTTATCTTTCAAGTTATTATATCGTTTGGGAAGACATAACATTCCCTCCGCAAGCTCTGCCATTACCACATTTCCATATTTATTCTTATGGCGGAATATACTTAATACCTTATATGGCTTTGATGGTAGTACATCCTTCGCTGCTAGATATGGTCTTGTTTTTAATTTATTGAAAGCCGCAACAATATCAGCATTTGTAATTTTATTCGATTAAATTTTTTTTGTTCCGCCTTTTAAAAAGTTTATTAAATGATTAAAATAATTTTACTTCAGACATTTACATTTATATATAATCTAATTTATCTCCAAAGAAAGAGTAATTTGGGTATATCTCTTAATATTTCAAATAGAGAAAATATTATAAATACATAAACATTGAGCCATAAACAAAACTAAAGTAGTTTAAAAGTATTCTAGATATGAAAAATACTCCTTCTTAATTTGTTATTAGAATATTCAAAATTAATCATGACCATACTCAACAACATAAAATATATCTTCATTAATGTCAAAAACCTTACACAAGGTTTTTTTTCCATATAAACAAAACCATTCTCAAGTTTATTTTCCACCTTACAAAAACAAAAATAACCATATGAAAATATGTAGATGAATAAACCAAAAATACTCAAACGCTATTTATACAAGTAATCAGTTTTTAATTTCATTACAATTAAAAGTGCAAAAAAAAAAAAAAAAAAATTTTCCCTCTTAAATTGTTTGTATGTACTTGTAACATAATTACATACATATTATACAAAATAAATACATTGATTTTCAATTTCGTAAAATGCAAAACAATTTTTCCTCCTACTAATGCATATACAAGAAAAAATTACAAAAACAAATTCATTGGTTTTCAATTTCATACAAACAATTGCTCTTTAAAATTGCTCTTACTCTTTATTAAAAACAAAAACAACTATTGCTTTCTCATTTTCCTAAAATATTGAAATTGGCTAGCACCGGTCCACTATTTATCCAAGGCCCCATACAAATGTTCTACCGGAATAGGTATTTAACGCGCTTGAATACCTTAGATATTGTAATTTTTGAATAAAATTCGGTACAAATCGGCTTTAAAAATCAGTGTGCCAAATTTCATGAAGATCGGTCCAAAATTATTCATACTATAAACTTAAAATATTTAATATTATCGTTTTCCTAAGAGTGTTATCTTAACTAATATGAAAAATTATGATGGGTTGCCCAGCACTCATAAGAGTACTTGTGCATCCACTCGGAGACCTAACGGTCCATTGTGAGTCCCTTCAAAAAGAATGTAGGAAAGAAACCAGAAAGAAACTATAGATAAGGTAAAGAAAAGAGCAGGAAGGAAACTGATTGAGGAAAAAGCTGAGACCAAGAAAAGTATAGAAGAGAATAGAAAGAATCAGAAAAGGAAATGTACTACCGCCTCAGGTCGCTCGCTCCACGCCAACGACCCCCTCTTAGCCAGCCTATTCCCATGACGAATCCTATTAGTCTATCGAGCTCTATTGTCGATATAATGTCCAATTCGTCAAGGAATCGACTGCCTAACCATTTCTGCCTACTTAGTTGTAGACATGGACAGTGACATATGATATGTTCCACCGTCTCTAGCTCCTCATAATCTCCGCACATTCTGCAAAGACCGGAGGAACCTCTATCCCAATACCCTATCATTCCCCCTATGGTACAATGACCTGCCAGAATACCTATCATAGTCTTCAGGTTTTCCCTTTTCATGCCCAAAAGTAGATTTGTATCTGCTCTATCAAGTTTGAGCCATAGGGCCCTTGATAATCTGCAGTCCGTTCTACTCTCCCATGCATGATTGGTTCTATCCCGAATCCACTCCCTAATTAACCTGAAGTAAAAGCCTAGAGACGGTCTGACACCGCTTTCACTCACAGTCCTATCCAAATCTGAGCCGTTCCTAGCTAATTCATCAGCTACCTCTTTGCCATTTATCCCGCAATGACGCGGTACCCAGCAGAGTCTGATATGGTAATCTCCCATCAATCTCCTAAGAGCCCTCTTACAGTCGCTAACTAGTCTAGACTTGACAAAGTGTCCTTTCAAGGCTTTCAGCGCTGCCTGGCTATCCACATACAGAGTTACCTCTGTATTCACTTCTATGTTCCCTGCAATTAACTCTGTGGCCCTAAGGATACCTAGCATTTCCGCCTGGAACACGCTACAACTATCCGGTAGTCTATACGTCTTCCTGATGTTTCCCTCAACTAGATACACACCTGCACCAGTGCCTGTATCCATTTTGGAACCATCAGTGAATACCGATACACCACCGAATAGTTTCTCCCTATGCGACCATCGGTTCCTACTCGGAATAATCAGTATAGGATTTTCCCCGAAATCGACCTCCGTACACATATAGTCCGTGGATCCAGAGGGAACCAGGGCATGTCCACCGAGATTAACCTCGTTTAAAAGTTTGGAATGTCCTATTCTGATTGATCCTGTAAGTTCTAGTTCACTAAGTCTAAGCAGGCTCCTTGCAGCCATTCCCATCACGAACTCCTCAATGGGTAGGAGATGCAGAATGACGTCAAGTGCCGCCTGAGGTGTGCTTCTTACGGCACCTGTTATGCCAATCGAAGCACATCTTTGGGCTTTAGACAGAAGATTCCTACGACTTCCTATTCTCATTGCCTCCCACCATACAAGACATCCATACGTCAGAATTGGCCTCACCACCGAGGAGTAAATCCAATTAACTACCATCGGTTTGAGTCCCCAACTCTTACCTATGGAGTTCCTGCATGTGTAGTAGGCGTTGAGACCTCTCTTAAGCCTCTCCTGGGTGTTCCTCTTCCAAGATAATTTACTGTCAAGGAACACACCAAGATATTTTGCCTCCTTTGCCAGTCTTAGTTCCGTCCCCCTTAGCACCGGTAGCCTAAACTGCTCAATCCTGTACCTTCTGGTGAAAATAACTAGCTCTGTCTTCTCCGGGTTGACCCCTAAACCCTTACTAGTGGCCCATGAGGACATTTCGTTAAGTTCATACTGCATGACGTCGCTGATCGTGGAAAGAAATTTACCCGTGATCAGTATAACCACGTCATCAGCATAGGCAACAATTTTCCGTCCTCTTGCGTCAAATTGTCTTAGAATGACATTGACGGCTAAGAGCCATAGCAAGGGCGAGAGAACTCCTCCTTGCGGAGTTCCTCTAGTCACTATCTTCCTTATGCATGCATCTCCCAAGTTCGAATTAATTATTCGGCTATTCAGCATCAAAATAATCCATTCGATTAGGAAGTTTTGAATGCATAATGATTCTAGTGATTCCCTAATAGCCTCAATCCTAATGTTATTGAAAGCTCCTTCTATATCAAGGAACGCTGCCAATGTATACTACCTATACTGCAGGCCGCGTTCAATGTAACTCACCACATCATGTAGCGCACTCTCAACAGATTTACCCTTTAGATAAGCGTGTTGAGCCCCACTGATGATATGGTTGTCAATTGTCGTCCTCAGATAAAGATCGATCAATCTCTCTAATATCTTCAAAAGAAAAGACGATAGGCTGATCGGTCTAAAATCCTTAGGTTTCGAGTGGCTAGCCTTACCCGCCTTAGGTATGAAAATTACCTTAACCTCTCTCCACCTCCTTGGAATATATCTCCTAATCAGACATACACTAAAAAGCTCAGTGAGAAGTGTTAGTGCCGTGTCACTGATGTTCTGCAACATGGCTGGAAAAACACCGTCTGGACCAAGTGACTTGTAAGGTTCAAAGGTGTTCACCGCCCATGCTACCTTATCCATCGAGACTATGTCACCGACTACTTCACTAAGCTCCCTATCAGATACATATTCTGAGAATCCCAAGATTCGTCCCGCCTGTACATCTGCCTCTAAGTTCCTACAGCCCGGAAAATGAGTTTCCATAAGTATACTCAGAGACTCAGAGCAAGACTCCGTCCATGAGTTATCCGCACGCTGAATATATCCAGGAGCACTAGGATCCTTGGATAAGATTCGCCTGAATCTGGATAACTCATTAACAGAGTCGATGGACTCACAGTAGTTCCTCCATGCAATTTTCAACATTTTAATTTACAAAGATTTAATTTGGTTGTTAATGGAGTACAATTTCCAGCTCAGCTAATAGAATTTAACTACAACAATGGAGGAATATTAAGCACTCGTGGTTATCAAACCCTATTTAAGGTACCGGAATCCATCATTTTGATAAATGTCATAAAATTGCAAAGGAACTAGCTAGTAAAGCTTTTGATTTAACACCAGATCATAATAATAATTCTAATTGTGGAAATTTAATAAAGCAAGGAACTATTCAAATAGAAGGGCGTTTTGGGAAACCAAGTACCAAGGCAATTGCCTGCTTAGTATATTGTGCATTTCACAGTATAAAAGAAATTGATGAGTATCGCACTATAACTCAAACGCTATGAACTCAATAAATATTATAAATACTTTAAATTCAACTAATTTATACAAAACATAATTATTACAAAACTATCATTTTACATAGCCAACACTGATCCATCTTATAAGCCTGAACAGCATTGGGTCGATTTTTATTTCCCTGAAAATAAACCAGCAGAATTTTTTTGCTCTGCAGGTCAACCTCCAATGAAACCATTTATTTCATTTTTAAACCGATTCTAAAACATTTTTCTACAATAAAATGCGAATTCAAAGTGAATCATGGATGTTTTGTGGTGTTTATTGTTGCAATTTTATTTATTTAAGATGTAAAAATTTTACTTTTACTAAAATGTTAAATATTTTTAATTATTTTAATTTACATGAAAATTATATGTCAGTTTGAAGTTTATTAAAATACTTTTATTTGTTTTTATAGAAAATAAAAAAAAAATAAGAAAAATATATATTATTTTGTTTTTTACCAAGTTCTTTTTTCACATATAGTAAAACTTCCAGGAGAATTTTATCACGACTATTATGCAATGCGGGAAATAATGCAATGTCTCTAGTCGGCGGTATTAAGATTTCTTGAATTTCAATTGAAGTATAATTTGATCCAATTTTAGTGTTGGATGTATCCATTATTTTGAATATGTTGTTCTTGATAGATAGTCAATGATTTACTAAAATTATTTCTGAAACTCAAAATTCAAAAGACCTTTGCCAAGTTCAAAATTGCAAGAAGTTATTATAAAGAAAAAAAAAAAAAATAAAAGTTAATGTATTATTTTTTTTCTTTTTTTTTTACTTTAAAATCAACATTAAAATTAACATATTAGAAGTTAAAAATATCCCTATTTACTTATTTTAGACGTTTAGATAATAAATAATATCTTTTTATAAAATCCTCTATTTTGCTTATAAGTTGTATATGCTTTCTACAATTACTAGTATCAGGAACAACGTTTGCTTTATCGTCCGACCATGAACAATTTTTGAAGTGTAACCCATATTTAGATGGTATAGGTTCTTCATTATAATTCCCAGTTTTATTAATAAGTGGCAAATACTCTTCCAGTATTTTTTTTATGTTCAACAAAAATTAAACCATCAAAATCTTGAAGAACTTTTGAATTTTTATTGGTGACATCTTTATTATAAAGCTTTCTTTATACAATTAGTTAGTTTTTAAAAACAATGATACTTATATACTAATTAATTAATTTTCTTTATTAAGAATTTCTTGAAATTTTACTATATTCCCAACTGAAATATGGTTGAGAATATGGGATGAACAACTTTTCCATTTCGTCTTCCCCAGCGGAGTTTTCACGGACTACCTCTTCCAATTACAAAACATATAAACCATTATCTAACTTCCTCCTTAATTATTATTAACTCCATCTAGTACTTTATCTTTCAAGTTATTATATCGTTTGGGAAGACATAACATTCCCTCCGCAAGCTCTGCCATTACCACATTTCCATATTTATTCTTATGGCGGAATATACTTAATACCTTATATGGCTTTGATGGTAGTACATCCTTCGCTGCTAGATATGGTCTTGTTTTTAATTTATTGAAAGCCGCAACAATATCAGCATTTGTAATTTTATTCGATTAAATTTTTTTTGTTCCGCCTTTTAAAAAGTTTATTAAATGATTAAAATAATTTTACTTCAGACATTTACATTTATATATAATCTAATTTATCTCCAAAGAAAGAGTAATTTGGGTATATCTCTTAATATTTCAAATAGAGAAAATATTATAAATACATAAACATTGAGCCATAAACAAAACTAAAGTAGTTTAAAAGTATTCTAGATATGAAAAATACTCCTTCTTAATTTGTTATTAGAATATTCAAAATTAATCATGACCATACTCAACAACATAAAATATATCTTCATTAATGTCAAAAACCTTACACAAGGTTTTTTTTCCATATAAACAAAACCATTCTCAAGTTTATTTTCCACCTTACAAAAACAAAAATAACCATATGAAAATATGTAGATGAATAAACCAAAAATACTCAAACGCTATTTATACAAGTAATCAGTTTTTAATTTCATTACAATTAAAAGTGCAAAAAAAAAAAAAAAAAAATTTCCCTGTTAAATTGTTTGTATGTACTTGTAACATAATTACATACATATTATACAAAATAAATACATTGATTTTCAATTTCGTAAAATGCAAAACAATTTTTCCTCCTACTAATGCATATACAAGAAAAAATTACAAAAACAAATTCATTGGTTTTCAATTTCATACAAACAATTGCTCTTTAAAATTGCTCTTACTCTTTATTAAAAACAAAAACAACTATTGCTTTCTCATTTTCCTAAAATATTGAAATTGGCTAGCACCGGTCCACTATTTATCCAAGGTCCCATACAAATGTTCTACCGGAATAGGTATTTAACGCGCTTGAATACCTTAGATATTGTAATTTTTGAATAAAATTCGGTACAAATCGGCTTTAAAAATCAGTGTGCCAAATTTCATGAAGATCGGTCCAAAATTATTCATACTATAAACTTAAAATATTTAATATTATCGTTTTCCTAAGAGTGTTATCTTAACTAATATGAAAAATTATGATGGGTTGCCCAGCACTCATAAGAGTACTTGTGCATCCACTCGGAGACCTAACGGTCCATTGTGAGTCCCTTCAAAAAGAATGTAGGAAAGAAACCAGAAAGAAACTATAGATAAGGTAAAGAAAAGAGCAGGAAGGAAACTGATTGAGGAAAAAGCTGAGACCAAGAAAAGTATAGAAGAGAATAGAAAGAATCAGAAAAGGAAATGTACTACCGCCTCAGGTCGCTCGCTCCACGCCAACGACCCCCTCTTAGCCAGCCTATTCCCATGACGAATCCTATTAGTCTATCGAGCTCTATTGTCGATATAATGTCCAATTCGTCAAGGAATCGACTGCCTAACCATTTCTGCCTACTTAGTTGTAGACATGGACAGTGACATATGATATGTTCCACCGTCTCTAGCTCCTCATAATCTCCGCACATTCTGCAAAGACCGGAGGAACCTCTATCCCAATACCCTATCATTCCCCCTATGGTACAATGACCTGCCAGAATACCTATCATAGTCTTCAGGTTTTCCCTTTTCATGCCCAAAAGTAGATTTGTATCTGCTCTATCAAGTTTGAGCCATAGGGCCCTTGATAATCTGCAGTCCGTTCTACTCTCCCATGCATGATTGGTTCTATCCCGAATCCACTCCCTAATTCACCTGAAGTAAAAGCCTAGAGACGGTCTGACACCGCTTTCACTCACAGTCCTATCCAAATCTGAGCCGTTCCTAGCTAATTCATCAGCTACCTCTTTGCCATTTATCCCGCAATGACGCGGTACCCAGCAGAGTCTGATATGGTAATCTCCCATCAATCTCCTAAGAGCCCTCTTACAGTCGCTAACTAGTCTAGACTTGACAAAGTGTCCTTTCAAGGCTTTCAGCGCTGCCTGGCTATCCACATACAGAGTTACCTCTGTATTCACTTCTATGTTCCCTGCAATTAACTCTGTGGCCCTAAGGATACCTAGCATTTCCGCCTGGAACACGCTACAACTATCCGGTAGTCTATACGTCTTCCTGATGTTTCCCTCAACTAGATACACACCTGCACCAGTGCCTGTATCCATTTTGGAACCATCAGTGAATACCGATACACCACCGAATAGTTTCTCCCTATGCGACCATCGGTTCCTACTCGGAATAATCAGTATAGGATTTTCCCCGAAATCGACCTCCGTACACATATAGTCCGTGGATCCAGAGGGAACCAGGGCATGTCCACCGAGATTAACCTCGTTTAAAAGTTTGGAATGTCCTATTCTGATTGATCCTGTAAGTCCTAGTTCACTAAGTCTAAGCAGGCTCCTTGCAGCCATTCCCATCACGAACTCCTCAATGGGTAGGAGATGCAGAATGACGTCAAGTGCCGCCTGAGGTGTGCTTCTTACGGCACCTGTTATGCCAATCGAAGCACATCTTTGGGCTTTAGACAGAAGATTCCTACGACTTCCTATTCTCATTGCCTCCCACCATACAAGACATCCATACGTCAGAATTGGCCTCACCACCGAGGAGTAAATCCAATTAACTACCATCGGTTTGAGTCCCCAACTCTTACCTATGGAGTTCCTGCATGTGTAGTAGGCGTTGAGACCTCTCTTAAGCCTCTCCTGGGTGTTCCTCTTCCAAGATAATTTACTGTCAAGGAACACACCAAGATATTTTGCCTCCTTTGCCAGTCTTAGTTCCGTCCCCCTTAGCACCGGTAGCCTAAACTGCTCAATCCTGTACCTTCTGGTGAAAAGAACTAGCTCTGTCTTCTCCGGGTTGACCCCTAAACCCTTACTAGTGGCCCATGAGGACATTTCGTTAAGTTCATACTGCATGACGTCGCTGATCGTGGAAAGAAATTTACCCGTGATCAGTATAACCACGTCATCAGCATAGGCAACAATTTTCCGTCCTCTTGCGTCAAATTGTCTTAGAATGACATTGACGGCTAAGAGCCATAGCAAGGGCGAGAGAACTCCTCCTTGCGGAGTTCCTCTAGTCACTATCTTCCTTATGCATGCATCTCCCAAGTTCGAATTAATTATTCGGCTATTCAGCATCAAAATAATCCATTCGATTAGGAAGTTTTGAATGCATAATGATTCTAGTGATTCCCTAATAGCCTCAATCCTAATGTTATTGAAAGCTCCTTCTATATCAAGGAACGCTGCCAATGTATACTACCTATACTGCAGGCCGCGTTCAATGTAACTCACCACATCATGTAGCGCACTCTCAACAGATTTACCCTTTAGATAAGCGTGTTGAGCCCCACTGATGATATGGTTGTCAATTGTCGTCCTCAGATAAAGATCGATCAATCTCTCTAATATCTTCAAAAGAAAAGACGATAGGCTGATCGGTCTAAAATCCTTAGGTTTCGAGTGGCTAGCCTTACCCGCCTTAGGTATGAAAATTACCTTAACCTCTCTCCACCTCCTTGGAATATATCTCCTAATCAGACATACACTAAAAAGCTCAGTGAGAAGTGTTAGTGCCGTGTCACTGATGTTCTGCAACATGGCTGGAAAAACACCGTCTGGACCAAGTGACTTGTAAGGTTCAAAGGTGTTCACCGCCCATGCTACCTTATCCATCGAGACTATGTCACCGACTACTTCACTAAGCTCCCTATCAGATACATATTCTGAGAATCCCAAGATTCGTCCCGCCTGTACATCTGCCTCTAAGTTCCTACAGCCCGGAAAATGAGTTTCCATAAGTATACTCAGAGACTCAGAGCAAGACTCCGTCCATGAGTTATCCGCACGCTGAATATATCCAGGAGCACTAGGATCCTTGGATAAGATTCGCCTGAATCTGGATAACTCATTAACAGAGTCGATGGACTCACAGTAGTTCCTCCATGATTCCCTTTTTGCCCTCTTAATGTCCGCATTATACCTATTAAAACTTTCCCTGTAGCTGCTACAATCCTCACACTTGCGTGTCAGTTTCGCCCTATTGAACAACTTCCTGACGGTTGACCTTTGGTTCCTAAGTTCCTTGGTCCACCATTTAGGCTGTTCCCTCTTTCCCGGAAATATTACCGCACAAGTTAGTTTATAACTTTTCCTAACTTTCCCCGTGAAGTCCTCCACTAAACTCTCAACTCCCTCTGATGACAATTGCCATCCCGGAGCGGCGTTTAGTTCCCTATTCATAATGGCCCTAAAGGAGTTCCAATCGGTTCTCCTGGAGTTCCTATATGGTTCCCTCTTCGGTCTTGCGAAATTTAAACTAAAGGATATCCTGTTATGATCCGAAAAGGAACATCCACTGTCTACCCTCCAGTTCGTAATGTATTCGCCCCTAAAGTTCGTCAGTGTCTATAACTGCCTATCTATCTTTAGTTCTGAATGTTAGTAGTTATAAAATTGAAAACTGACGCACCTCTTTCGTTGATATCAGCGCTGCCCCACTGGCAGTGATGTGCATTAGCATCGCAACAGAGTACCAAATATACGCCTCTCCTCTTTGCATACTCTGTTAGTTTGCACACCATATCACCCGGTGTGTTGGCCACATCGTAAAGCATATAAACGGAGGCGAGTGCGAGTTTCCTCCCGTCTCTATCCTCTCTTTTCACGACCGTTAGGTACCCGTTGCTAAAAGAATGAAAGTTCATAAAATTTAACTCATTCCTAGCTAGTATACACGTTCTTACCTTATCCTCAGTGGATGGTACAAAAAGTGTATATCCTTTGACACTTAATCCACATACTCTGGTGTTGTTGATCCAGGACTCTTGGATTAAGGCCACATCCACTTTGGAGTCAATAAGGTTCATCGCTAGTTCGATAGAGGCTGCTTCACAGTGATGCAAATTAATTTGCACCACTTGCAGCCTTGTTGGTACTGTCAGATTTCGGATACCGGAACCCGATAGTGCCCAGACCGAAATTAGCGATTCCCCCCATAGACTCCAATTTCCTAAGGGACTCCTGGTCTATAGCAAACTGAAGTCCCTTCCGAGGTTCTCTTTACAAGTCAGAGAAGCTAACAACTTCCACTGACTAGTATCCAGATCCTCGTTCTGGTTGACCAGTACTGTCAGTATAGTTTCCACCGGTTTTATGGGTGGTGGAATCCACACTGTCACTACTGGTGTCAGGGGCAACTCAGATGCGAGTATCACATCCAGTTTCGCCTCTGGACAAAGGCTGCCACACTTGGTAATCGTGGCCTTGAGAAAGTCAAGTGATTTCTCATTACCACAATTAACAGTTTTGACACCCTTTGACCAGTCCGCGCCTTTGAAGGACACTTCATCCGGCCTTCTTTTCATTAAGACGATCTCGTCGATGAGCCTATCTTCAATCAACCTCCATAGATCCGTGCTAATCCTCCCATCTGGGTCAGCACGGTCTATGACAGTCGCCTGAAGATATGCCGGCTTCATCGACTCCTTCGCCTTTTTCGAGGTAGAAGGCTTGTCGTCACCAGATCTAACTCTCTTAGTGACTACCTTTTGGGGGCCCTTAAGAGATCCAGACAGTGTGTGACTCGCCTTCTTGGCGGTAGGAACTGGTTGGTCATCGCCAGACCTAGCTCTCTTAACGACCTCTTTACGGTGATCCATAAGAGAGTCAGATGGCTTATGACCAGCCCCACTTCCAGCATTCTTTATCATCTTCTTTAGAAGACCTTTAAGAGAGCTGGGAGTGTTGTTTGCCGCACCTTTCTTGCTGGTAGAGGGTTGGTCGTCTCCAGACCTTTCTCCTTTGGTGATTGATTCGCCAGAGTTGCCGGATGGTTTACGATTTGGCAGTGATAGCCAGCTTCCCAGTTTCAACCGTTAGTTCCGAAGATGTGATCGGTTTATTTGGTCGGCTGCTATCATTGTCTTTATCCTTGGACTTCAGTGCGACGCCTGACACGCTTCCTATACTCACCCGAGCATTTTCCGGTGCGGTGTCAAATATCGCATTCAGTCCCTCGGGATAAGACATTCCCAATATAGCGGAGGTCGAGCCATAGATTTTTTCAAATCTAATCACACTCTTCCTATGCCTCTTGATAAGGTATTTATCCCTACCACTGACTGACGACAGATCCCTCTTGGTCATCTTATTAAGAAAGATCAAGGAGGATCTGACGCCATTCTTCGCCTTATCTCGTTTTGTTCGGCTGTCGACGACGGCAGTTACACCTGGTTTCACCGCGTCTTACCGAACTAATTTTGAACCCACCTGTCCATCATCCCGTGCGGGTGACACCTCGGATGCTGGAGAACTCCGTTCCTGAGCGTGAACTGAAATCATTGTTATTTCATGTTCCTCATCAGAATCAAGAGTAAGATCCTCCAACTTCTCCGTAGTGCCCGTTCCCCCGAGAGAGTCTCCAGGTGAGCCCAAGAGGCCGTCCGTTTCGGCCAGTTCACTCAATAATTGTCCCTCCTGAGCAATTATGTCCTCGTGAATCCTTACAAGGTCAGAGTCAGTGTCCGAAACTCCTACTGAAGCTGCCCTATTCCTCTCCACATCCTTTTTTACAAAATATTCTTTTTCACTAATCTTGGTCCCACGAAAATGCACGTATTAAGTGGTCCATCTCGCGCAGTGACGGCGTGCGCGGACTAGGCTTTTAAAAAATTACAACCAACCCGTGCCATGGGCGTTGGAGGGGAGCTGTTAACGATTAGTTTCTTTAAGCACTAACTAACCATACAGATCCTCGGCATTGCTACCTCTCACCTTGATCTTAAAAGTGCACTTAATTTATTTGGTCCGCGAGAACTTCTATGAGTTTCTAGGTTTAGATGTAATGCGTAGCACCCGACTATAGTCAGCACAACGTCGAAGGTTTTAACGTGAGTACCTGTCCATGTGGACCCAACCTCACGGTGCTCTTCGCACAGGGTGAATACAATGCGTCCACCAACGCCCCCAAGTCTGACCAAGGTCATCCTTGAGTACCAATTTGAAGTCATGTATTTGGATATGACTTGGTAAGGAGCGGAGCCTATCTAAAACTCCTTCCGTTCTATGGGTCACGGCACCCGGTTGCAATGCAACTCCACACTGAGCTTGCGCTCTACCCGCGATTTGGGTCTAAACCACAGCCACCACGTTACTCCCCAAGGGGCCGCACCATTGCCAGGCTGGAACCGGAGTTCCAGGGGCTCCTGACACCCGTGGTACCAGTATTAAGTCACCGGTCGGACCTCTTAGCCAAGACTGACTACTACCAGTTGAACTCCAAACAGTTCGGGACTGGTGGCCCACCACCACATAAAACATACACAACATAAAGGGACAACAATTACAACACAAACAATCAACAATCGCCCTCACGGGCGATTCGTTGGCCACATGGTGTGACCCAGCAAAGGACAAAAAACGCACAACAACTAGGACAATTCGACGCTGGCACCCTCGCGGGTATTCTTGGTCACAAGAGTGACCCGGGAACAAACAACGTGGGAGCAGAGAAGACACAGCAGGAGGGACAGCAAGTGAGACACCAGGAAGAGACGGACAAAAGGTACAGCAACGGCGAAACAGGAACGCGAAGTCGGAGCAAGAAACCGCAATCCAGCATGCCAACCACCGTCAGCGGGCATATACATACCCGCAAACCTGGGACAAACAACAGCGACGAAGGAAGCTACCAAGCAACAACTGCAGGGAGCACCACTACGGTTACTCACATAGGAGCTACCTCCACTACACCTGTCTCCTTCTTCTCCTATCAAACACCCCCCGGGCGAAATCGCCCAGCCCCCCAAATGTCTGCACGTCCACTAAGGCCCTACTGAAATCCCAACCCCCCGCAGTATGAGTTATGCCCATACCATCTAGACTCCTAATGTAATCATAGTAGTGGCATGTCGTCAGTACATGCCACACGTCCTCAAGTCCCCTCCCGCACCCACAGTTCGGAGTATCGAACAGACCTCTCTTATGCAAAAATGCATTGAGTGAGCCATGTCCCGTCAGTATAAAGCCCAGACTCAGGCCGAAACCAAAATCTGGACGTTGCCGTACGAAGTCCTCGTCACGTATGAACTCATACGTTACCCTCCCATTGTCACTGTTCGTCCATCTCGTCCTCCACCTAGACAGAAGACACTCCTCTAAGAGTGCCTTCACCTGCAAGCTATCCCTATTCACCAGATCAGAAGCAGATACCCAGTCATGGCCAAGAAGCGGTAGCCCCTTCTTGATCTTGAAGGCAATTGCACGACGTATTACCTCCAGATCAAGAGGTGCCACACCCAGAAGAACCTGGAGTGCGTCCGTCGACACCGTCCTACAAACTGGCATGCACGCCAACATCGCGACCCTTTGGCAGGTTAAGACCTTGTTTCTGCCAACAACAGACATAACCGTTTCATACCATACAGGGGCACCAAACGTTGCACAAGCAACGAAAAGCCCTCCATACACGGTACGAACAGCACGCCTACTGAGGCCCCAGTCACTCCTGAGGATGCGCCTAACCTTACCTGCAACACTAGACAGCATGTCCCTTATGTGAGTAAGATGAACCAGAAAGTTCATCCTCTCACTCATCATTATTCCCAGATACTTGACCTCAGTCGCATATCTGAGACTAACGTTGCCAGTCCGAATGAGCGGAGGACGGCCCCGCGATAACTTGCCCTTAAGCAACATTATCTCGGTTTTGTCCATCGCCACTTCGACGCCTGAACGACCGCTCCACTCACATACATTACGCATGGCCTGCTCACCCCTGCTTTTTAGATCAGCACGAGACTGACCCTCGACAAGGATGATCAAATCATCCGCATACGCACACACCTTGAAGGAACGCCCGAGCTACGCCAACAGAGGATCCATCATAATGTTCCAAATAAATGGACCACAGATGGAACCCTGCGGACACCCACGAGTGACGTCCCTCCAAACCGTGTCGCTGGCACCTACGACACAAGCTCGTCTGTCGCTGAAGAAGCTCTCTACCAGAGGGCTAGCTCCCGACAGCCCACCTCCTCCAGCCTTCCAAAGACGCTACTCCACGACAGGTAGTCAAAAGCACCCTTAAAGTCTACGAATATACCAAGAACGTACTTGGCCGTAGACTCGCTAACGCCCCTACGCACGTGCAGCCATGCATCCTCAACGCCTCTACCTTCCCTAAAACCGAATTGGAACTCAGAAGGTCCCTCGCTGGCGCCCTCCCTCAGTCGAGACACCATAATTCTTTCCAGCACTTTTGCAAGTACCGGAAGGAGACTGATGCCCCGATAAGAGCGAGGATTACTCCTCACACTATCAGGAGACTTCAGGAGGACTACAACGCGAGCGCGCTTCCAAGCTCCGGGGAAATAGCCCTCACTCAGCCACTTCCCAAAGACCGACTCCAAATGTTCAGGTATGGCCTTCCAGATGCTTTAACACATCTCTCCAGTCATACCATCAATACCCGGAGACTTCCTACTTCTGACCCGACAAATACTGTCCACAACCTCCGATCTCTCCAAGTTTGGAGGATCAACCATCTCCCTAATGAGAGGAGAGTGGTCAACCGGTTCCGCACTTGGGAAGAAAACCCCCAGAAGTTCGTCAGTACATTCCCTCCAAGTCGACAATGTAACATTGCCTACCTGAAGAGAAGCTAAGTCAGCCAGCCTATCCTTCCTACCCCTGCACACCCGGTAAATCTTACCCCAGGGTTCATCCCTGTTGTCCCGTACAAAGCTCCTCCAATCGTCCTCTTTTACCCTAACGATTCTGTCCTTGTACGTTCGAAGAGCAAACCGATAGTCAGTTTCACGCTGAGCCCGATCATCAGCGTTGGTACGCCTAGCCCTCTGGAAAGAATTCCGGAGTTGTCTGACTGACCTTCGCATCTGATCAAGTTCGCGAGTCCACCAACTGACCCTTCCCGGCTTAGTCTCACGACGTCGGCCAAGCAAGGAGTCATTTGCTGAACACATCCACTGATCTATACAGTCTATCTGGTCATCAACCGTCAGTGCCCTAAAGTCATCAATTGACTGCAACGAAGCAATCGCCCTAACGAGTTCCTTGTAATTGTCCCAGTTAACGTTACGATCCCTCCACCTTCTAAGAGGTGCAGTCTCCCGAGTCCGTCTGTGATAAGAGAGCACAATCTCAATGAGGTTGTGGTCACTAACACCCCAGTCGTCACACACCCTCCACCTAGATCTGAAAACTGTCATCGCTACCCCGTTCGCAGCTGTCACGTCAATGTCACTAACTCCCCTGGGACCATCAAAAGTATAATGGTCAATCGGCTCATTTAACACCATGACGCTCTTTGTGACCAGCCACTCACTAAGCGTAACTCCTCGTACATAGTTCTGATGAGCAGGAGCTAACCTACCCATCTTAGAGAACCACATACGAGATCATGCGTTTGCATCCAGGCCTAGGATTACAGGATAACTACTCGCGAGGAGTAGCACCGAATCCATGTAACTTAAATACGGTTCCAGAGGCCCCCCATACCTACAATAGATGCTAGCCAAGAACATCCTCCCAAAACCCCCTTCCACGGACACGCAGACCCCCCATTGGCTACGACTAACTACAGTACAGTCAAGGTCCCTGTCATTCACAATAACTGCAGAGTCTCCCCCACAGTCCGTAAAAACCCGCATACTCCCCGGCAAACCCCTAATTTGACCACCCGTAGTATACGGCTCCTGCACAAGTGCACAGCTAGAGCACATGGAGATCTGTAACCAGGTCACGTATCGCCTGCCCTAGTTCGCAGATCACCGTATATGACCGCTGCCAGTTGAGCTACAAGATTTTCAGGTCCCGCTCCATTTCAGTGGCGTGCGTTAGCCCTGGCAACTATGGCGCTGTGCACGGGACAGGACGCCGACATCATCAGATGTCCGGACGGGAGTCCCTTAAACGCACAGTTCCTGCAATTCACCTCGTTTGTGCAGCGTGAGGCCACATGGCCAGCCTGTCCACAAACTCGGCATACTGCCTCCTTCATCCTGCACTCGCGCACCATATGGTCGAAGCCTAGGCACCTGTAGCAGCTCGGAACGGCATCGTGGAGCCGCACCAAGAAGCTGAACCACTTAATGTAGCACCGGCCATTATCCAGCAAAAGCTGCATGGCCTCGCTACCTCCCTCCAGCACCACGTTCACAGGACCACCTGTAGGCTTCCATGGGCCAGTTACCAGCCTCACGGACTTCCGGAACACCAAGCATAGAGCTCCTGCATAAACTCGTCCGGGGTGATCTCCGGATGCACCCTCTGCACTACCACTTTTGGGCCAAGTTTGTCCTTTATGGACACCTCCAGCCCAACCTCCCCAAACTTCGCGTTGGCAGCAACCTTCTCCCTCTCCGCAACCGACGGGGTCCTTATGACCGTACCGCCATCACGCAACGGCCGCAGCTCGTGCACGCGAACCCCAAGGGTGGGGCCGACCTCCTTGACGACCTTCTCCAACACCTCCTTTGACGTCACGCCCTTTTTACCCCGCACAACCACCGACCATGTATCGACCGGCTTTGGGGCAGCCACCTGACTCACAGGCGCCTGGGTAGGTGCCTGAGTCCGTCTGGGCGGCATAGAGACAGCTGGCACTGTCGGAACCCTTTGGGCCACCGCAGTACCAGCATTACCAGTCTCGTAGACGTCGAGTCGTCCACGGAGTCGCTCGTTCTCAGCAACGAGTAGCATCAAGAGGGACTCGACCATGACCTCCTCCAGGAGGCTCGTCGTGACGGCCTTCATCTCCCCAATAACACCGGGCTCCAGCGCAGCTAGAGCACATGGAGATCTGTAACCAATGGTAAGTGATCTCCAGTTTATTGACTACAATCGGATCAGAAACCTTACATCTGAACCCCCCCTATCCGCCACCTGGGGACACGTTCGATGGGAGTAAATAAGTAAAGACTCCACACGGAAATGTATTATGTAGGTATATATTTGTTATTATAAAGTAGTAAATTCTTTATTTGAGTAATGTTTATTTAATTTGTTCTACATATTTACATACTTATTATACATGTATCCCGTATATTTATTTTATTAAGAATATATTATCGAAGATATTAGAGATTTTCTTGAAAATAATCAGAAACATCAAACTTTAGCAAATTTTTAACTTCCTTAGCTTCGGAATCCTCTTTTTCTATTTCAGGAGTGATTTTTGGTAACCATCGTGTTCTTATAGAATATATAATTGGATCTGATGATATTAATAAATATTCCATTAAGTCCATATTTTGCGCTATTTTCGAACATTTTCGGGTATTGAAGAGTCGGAAATGTTTAACATCTTTATTTCGGGCTTCCTGTGCTTCCTCTGTTAGCTCTCCCAATGGCAAAATACTATTTTCTATTATTTCTTTACCATGAGCCAATACTTTGTGAATTGTTGGAGTCATTGATTTCCAGGGGTATGTAATGTTAAGTTCAGAAACATCAAACTTTAGCAAATTTTTAACTTCCTTAGCTTCGGAATCCTCTTTTTCTATTTCAGGAGTGATTTTTGGTAACCATCGTGTTCTTATAGAATATATAATTGGATCTGATGATATTAATAAATATTCCATTAAGTCCATATTTTGCGCTATTTTCGAACATTTTCGGGTATTGAAGAGTCGGAAATGTTTAACATCTTTATTTCGGGCTTCCTGTGCTTCCTCTGTTAGCTCTCCCAATGGCAAAATACTATTTTCTATTATTTCTTTACCATGAGCCAATACTTTGTGAATTGTTGGAGTCATTGATTTCCAGGGGTATGTAATGTTAAGTAGTTCTTTAGTTTCGTAAGCAAAAATTTTAAATTTGTCCGCATTAATTTGTTTTTTGCTATTAATGGCTGCCAATATAATCTTAAAACGCTTCAAAATATTTAAGTCAATGCCTGTGATTGAAGATGTGAGTTCCGGATTTTCAAAGAAACGTCTTGCTGTATTTCCATCATTTGAGCTTCCATAGCCATGTAGAGGTTTATCAATTATTAATCCGAGTTGTTCTTTGAATTCTAATTGAATTCTTTTCTTCTCCTCTTTTCGTAATTCGTGAAGTTCCAAATTGTTTTTTACTGTAGCATTTTCCTGCCCGGGAATATTTCTGTACTTCATTTCATATGCAAGATGTAAGCAGAACTCCAAAAATCTTATCCTTGCGTGGAGTGGTAATATTCCAAATTTTAAAGAATTTTTATTAACAAGGACTTCAGAATTATCCTGAAATTGTGAACTTATTTTTCCACATATATTACATTTCCATGTAGATGTTGTATCTGTTATAGCGTTTGCAACTTTTCCATCAATCATCGTTAATTGTTGTTGAAATGTAACTTTAATAGTTCTGTTTGATATTTTTACATATATTGGGGGCAATGCTTTAATTTCTTCTTCCAATTGGTTGACAATGCTGTTTATTGTAACCGTGGTTTCTTTTGTGTAATCAAAAAGGATTGGACGGCACAAAAATTTGGAACCTGGAGTTAAATTTATCCATATATCATCAAAAAGCGAGTCATTTCTTGTCGATGAGGAAGGCTTATTTAAGCGCATTCGAAGTGGTACCAGAGACGCTATAAACAGCGAGGAATAATTATTTCCAGAATTACTCCCATCCAGTTGTTTGTATTCCGAAAATCCTAATGTTCCATCGCAGCCCCATTTGAATATTAAAATAAGTTCAGAGTCATTTGCATTTTTCAATGTTATCATTGCTGAAGGTAGATATAATTCTATAGGCAGTATTTTCAAGTAATTGCAATATATTAACTTTAGCACTTTTAACAGAAGCATTAGCCGGGTGCTCCATAGGCTGTAAAATATTACTTTTCGCTTCTCTCACTGATTTGCTACTGGGAAAGATATCATAACCTTTTTCGCTAACAGATTTCCTCAAAATCTCGTATTGGTTTCTTGATAATCCTAAATTTAATATTAGAGCTAAAGCATCTTCAGAGGTAAAGGATGATGTTGATTTCGCTGTCACTATGCTTTAGATTATCCGATGTAATCGATTGGGAGAAGCTGTTGGTAACACATCTATAACTTTTTCTACTTCCTTTGGTTGCGTACGTGTTACTAAAGCTTTAAATGTATCTTTTATTTCGGCATTCGTATGTGAATTTAGAATAGATTCCTGTTTGGTCCTCTTTGTTCTTAGCTGAACTTCATCGTAACTTTTTTTTGGTCGACCCTTTTTCTGCTTTCCGATGAAAATTGGTATTTCTCCCTCCAACCACTCTTCATTTTTCTTCTTGAACTTTGGTATTGACCAATCTGAAGCTTGCATCCTTTTTTCGTATGATTTATAAAAATTTTCGAGCTTTAAACTGTCTTCTGCAGTAAGAGTTAAACCAAAAGATACTACTGTATCAATGAGTTTTCTTATTTTTTCTGGACGATTTATAATATCAGATAGATTATCCCAGATTACTTTGCAAATAGAAAAGTGTTTTAATGTAATCTCCATAATGGCAAATTCACTAATAAATCTGCATATTTATAAGGATACTTATATATAGAAAAATAATATTTATATCAGGTAAATGGTGACAGGCAAAAATGAATTAAAAAATTTAAATTTTTGCTCAAAACCCCCAATTTCATTCAGTTTATTTTTATGACCTGTAGTGTTAAACAGGTACGTCAAAAAATGTACCTATGCGATTGTAAAAAAATCATTTTTGTTATAATACATTAATTAAGTAGCTAGGTAAATTATTTAAAAACTTAAAAAAATGTAATAAAAAACGAAGGAAAATATACTTATTTGTGTACTTAGGTAATTTTAAAAACCTTTTCAGTAGAAAAAAATTATGAACACTTTAAATAAATTCATTAATAAATATTATTATCTCGTAACAAAAATAAGCAATGCAGTTGAGTGTTACGTATACACACATATGGAAATACGGAACAAAATAGTGAATTTTGCAACTTTTGACGTGACTTGGTAGTTTTGAGGCCATTATATTACTATTATTAAATGACCTATATCAACATTTTATATATCGTTGAATTGGTAAATAAGTCTATTTTTATATTCTTTTAACATTTTTAAACTATTTGCAAAATTAGTGGAGTTGTATTAAAAAAATTAAATTTTTTTGGATTTTCAGCTATTTAAAAAAAAAAAAAATTATTTTTGAAAAATTGCCAAAAATAGGTTATTGGAGCTATTTTATTGATTTTTTGGGAATGAAAGCTTGATTTGTGTTTTATACATTACATAAGAAATAATATTAAAAATATTATGCAAATATGCTTTTAATATGCTTTTAAAAATAGTCGTTAAAAAAAACTGACTTTTAACATAAAATCTTCACTCCTGCATTCGTTTTTGGCCGGGCGGGAAGAAGTTTAGTGTTAAATCATTCTAAATCTATTTCTATAAAAAATATGGGTACCAAATTTAAAAAAGCTCGCGTGAAATTTTTTTATTAATCGATAAAAATGAAACTATTTTTTAAAATTGACAATTTTCGGCCAATGCTGGATGTAGGGTGCAGACTTAAATCAATTCAAAATTTCTTTATTAACCATTTATGAAGCCTTATCTTTTGAAATTAATAAGGAAAAAATTTTTTTATTAACGGAACTTTGAGAAAAAAGTAAATGAATTGTACTATATTTTTGTAAAAAAATAGCCATTTTTCATGCCAATTTCAGAGTGCTGACTTTGAATATTTTTCACGTCTAGGCGAATTGAGATAATCCAAAAATTCTTTCAGCATATTATTACAGAATATTTTTAAAACATTTTTACCTCATATATCTCCAGACTTATTCCCGAAAAACGAAAGAAAGTCGAGCCAAAAAATCAAAAATTCAAGCGTAAATATCTTTTTAACTGTAAGAGATAACTTAGATGAGTAAGCTTATTTTTTCTTTATCTTGCCAAGTACTTTCCAGAAATATAAAAATCTTTAAAATCGGACTTCATTTGTACAAGTTACGATTTTTTTAACTTTTACATACTCGAGTCAACTTTGACACCCTGTAGCTTATCTCGTGTTATCACAGGGTGACTACAAGATGAATTTTCTGAAAGCTTAGGTCCTCCTCTACAACTCTTCCATACATTTTAGTTTGATCCGACCAGTAGTTTAGGAGATTCAGATTTATTACCAAAAAATTTGAAATCCGACCTATAGTTAATGTGTTATGAACACTTAAAAGTTATATATTACTGAATGAGAATAACCAAAAAAAATTGAAAAACAAAAATATTATGAAATAATAAATTTTTGTATGAAAAAGCTGGTGGCTTTTTTTCGAAAAAATATTAGATCTCTTCGTCCCAGAAATATTAATATTTCATTTTGTAGTAAAGATATTTGATAAAGATAAAAGAAAATTAAAATCGAAGGAGTGAAAATTTGTTAAAAATTCATTATAAAACTGCAATTGCATAACGAGTGCATTTTTAAATAATCAATTGGACTTTACATTATTGCTTTTAAAGAGATCTCAATTGAATTTCATTAGAGCTTTGAATCAATAAAATCCGTCTACATTGTAAGGAGATATAAACAATTCACGTACTTTAATGGATTTTTTAACTTCTATTGCCATTTTTTATAAACCTTTCGTTGAATGAACTGTTTTGCTTCAAATATTTTTGTCGAAAATATATAAATAAATAAAAAAAAATGGTTATTAGAATTTTTTTTTAACTTGGGATTTGTTTCGTAATTTGTACGTACCGTACAAATTACAAAAGTAAATGAGTATTACAAAAAATTATGTATAATAAGGTGATGAGAAAACGTCAAATAATGTCGCCAAAGGGTAAAAGCATAGAAAACAACCACTGAACAATAATTAGTGGCTGTTTACACTATGCGCGTAAACATCCCGACCCCTTGCAATACTGCAACAAATAAGGCTAAAGATGACGCGGGTAATAACTAACACCTGAAAACAGAGTAAAAAAAAAAAATAAATTCATTTTTTAAATTTGAATTAATTTTAACAAAAAAATAAATAAATAAATAAAAAATAAAAGTTAGACAATATGTCCGGACATTACGTTGATGACTATTGTTGCCGGGTTATTCAACTGCGGCTACTGCCGTTGTAATTGTTGTTGCTGTGGGTGCAGCTGCTGCTGTAGCAGCGGGTATTGCTGTTGCGGCGGATAGATCTGCTGTTGTGGCAGATAAGGCTGCTGTTGATGCTGATGGGGGCAGCATTGTTGTTGTTGGGTGGTGTTGGCGGTGTTAATTTTAGCGGTGCACCGCTTTTTATTTCTGCGGCGTTTGGGGTTAGAAGTGCACGGAGCCCTAGGACTGTTACTCATGGGTGTTGCTGGTACTTCTTTTGGGTACCTTTTTATGCCGGTGGAGGAACGCGTAGTGCTCTGGCATGCACTCGCTGCACCTCTCACATTTCATGTGAGAATGAGCTAGGAAATCAAAGCAGTAACGATATTCTTAAATCGGGTAAAAAATGTTTGCAGTCGGTTTTTAGAATATTACCCGCACATACAAAGTCAGTACCATTATCTGAGTACAAATTTGAAAGACAGCCCAGTCGGGAGAAAAAGCGGGAGAGTGCAGCAAGGAAGGTTTCCATCAATATATCACCGGTCGCCTCCAAATGAATTGAGTTTGTTGCAAAACAAACAAACACAAGGACATAGCCCTTAGTAATTCTACAAGCCCTACCAATGTAAGACTTAATATCGAACGGACCAGCTAAATCTAAGCTAGTATGGGTAAACGGTCTCGAAAAAGACGCTCGTTTAGGGGGTAATGCCGAAATTATCTGCTGACAGGATTTTTTTTCCTGTAAATTGTACATTCCTTGCAATTATAAGTCACTTCTAATTAATCGGAGCATTATAAACGGGTAAAACGTGCCGAATAAGGCAAAATCTTTGGGTATCGCATATCATCAGTCAAGTCAGATGATCTGACTAATCGACCATTGATTCTTACAAAACCATTTAAGTCGATAAAGGTGTTTAGTGTGAGCAAATTACTTTTTGTCGGCAAAGGGGTACCTTTTGAAAGAATATTATATTCCGAAATAAATTTCTGATGACACACTAGCACTAATCGATCGCGAGTAAATTTCATTTCCTTTTGGGTTAAATCTAAGGTGTTGTACAAACATTTTCGAGTTTTCAAATATGTTAAACGCCTGAACCTGAACACCTGAATACGAAATAATGCGCACTGCTCAGGGTAAATCTGAAAAGCGCTCAAGTATGTCATAAGAGGGTTTTGTCTGAACCAAAAATGATGAACTTCTAAATGTTGATGATCGGTAACAGAATGCTGGGGCCAAAGTCACGAGATAGAGCTCCGCGACTTGCGAGATCGACGGGGTTATCTTTGGAGTCAATATGAAACCAATTTTCGTTACCAACCTTCTTCAAAATTAATGCAACTCTATTTTTGATGAAAGCGAGCCAATGGTATGGGGTTTTTGAGCCAAGATAAAACTATGATAGAATCAGTTTACAGATAAATCTTTCTCTTGTCTAGATTTAATTGACTATTCAAGGATTCTACCATTTTTGCCATCGAAGCCGCTCCACAAAGTTCTAAACGGGGTAATGTTTCACAGTTTACGGGAGCTACTTTCGTTTTGGACGCGAGTAAATGTGCCGAGATATTATTTGTTGATGCATTTCGTAGATAAAGCGCTGTACCATAAGCTTTTTCTGATTCATCACATAATGCATGAAGTTCAATATCGGAATCGGGGTAAAAATCAACCCATCTTGGAATATTAATTTTCTCGATATTGGGGTAATCATTTAAAAATCTTTGCCACTGAATTAGGGTTAAGGGTTTTAAATTATCATCCCAATCAGTCTTGTCTTTCTGAATTTGCTGCATGATAATTTTTGCTACAATTATCTTTGGGAATAGCCAACCTGCTGGTTCGAAAAGCCTACCAATTTCTGACAAGACAGCACGTTTTGTAATTGTATAACTACGAGGCTACGAAACTAGTCTAAAATAAAAGCAATCATTATTTGCATTCCATCGTAAGCCTAAAGTTTTCGTATTGCTAACATCTGAAATTTTTAAGAAGTCTGCAAGCAGAAGAAGCAGACTTTCACGGGGTAAATCTTCTAAGAGACGAATATGATTAGCTGTCCATTTTCTCAAAATGAAACCAGCCGAATGAAGAACATGAGTAAGTTCAACCCGTCTCCTAAAACCATCTTCTAGCTCATGAGAGCCAGCAAGTACATAATCGACATAAATTTGGGTTTTCAAAATTTCAGATGCCGCAGGACTTCGGGATTCACAGTCGTTTTTCAATTGTACGAGATTTCAAATTGCTAAATAAGGTGCACAGTTGACTCCGAACGTGACCGTATTTAACTCATAGTCCTTTACGCCAACTTCGGGGTTTTCCAGGTACAATATTCGTTGGAATTGGGTTTGATCGGGATGAATCAATATCTGGCGATACATCTTTTCAATGTACGCATTAAAGACATATTTGAAGTCTCCACTTTAGAATTAGTACCGTAAGGTCTGCCTGCAAAACAGGCGCGAGGTATAAAATATTATTCATTATTATGGTGGGGTAAATAATATGTGGTTAGGGGGTTCAACAGCTCTAATATGTCCCATTTCAAAATATTCATTAATCACACTATCGTAATATGCTTTTAATTGAAAGTTCTTTAAAAGACGGGTTTCATTGCTTTTGAATTGAGACAGAGCGCTATATCGAGAATCTCCTAAAGTTAACTCATTAAGAAATTCTGGACGAAAGGAGAGTGAAACTACATAGCGACCAGCGGGGTTTCGATATGTGGTGGACCGATAAAGTTCTTCGCAATATTCTTCGACTTCTGAAAAACGGCTGTCTAGTGGAACTTCTTCTAGTTCCCAAAACCGAGAGAGTTGATTATTTATTTTTTTTTTATTTATTGAATTAATAAAGTGCACAAATTTTTTCACAAATGAGTTAAAATTATGTAAAAAATTGAGTAAAAGTCCACTTTATCAAACAAAATTTAATAGTAAACGGTTTACTCGTTTGACAAAAATTATACGGCACTAGTGTTATGGTAATGTGAAACAAGAGACACACAAGAAAAAACAACCAACAATACTCCCTCTTGTTGGTTGTTTTTTCTGTGTTTTTGTTTTTATTAAAATGTAAAACACTCTCAGTAACTACAAACAACACACACGATATTATTGCTTGTTTATTATTAAAAAAAACTAACGAGTAAAAATCTGTTATTGTAATCAGCTTTTGTTAACAGAAGAGTTAATAGAGAATAAATAAAATTGGGATCAAAAAAAAAAAAAACAACAAAATAAAAGATCGCTTTTTAATAAAATAAAAATTAAAAGCAGAAAAAATGAAAAATAGGGATTAACACTTTTATTTTATCACTTTAAAAAAGGAAAAAAGCACACGCGAATAAAAAACTCTTGGGAAAATATAAAAAAACAAAGCGAATTTTGCCGCTTTTTGTTTATTTGTGTTTTGCCGACGGCAATTTGTGTTTTTGAGTCTTGTTTGTTAGTTTTTTCACTTGTATTTCTGTGTGAACTTTTTTATTTCCACTTATAAATTCAATCAACTTACCTTCTTTAATTGTTTGAGGGAATTAGGAGGTGTTTAAAAAAATAAAAAAAGAAAACTGGATTTATCAAAAGGAGTGCGGGTTTCCAAAAAAGATGATTCTGAAAATAAAATATTTTCTTAAAAATGTTTAAGTTCACGGGGGGTTTCTTAAATATTCGGTTAAGGACCAAAAAATGTTTGAAATATTTGCTTGAAATATTTTTTGTAGAAAATATATAAATAAATAAAAAAATGGGTATTAGAATTTTTTTTCTACATAACTTGGGGTTTTATTTAGCTCGTGTAAGTACTTGAGTATTACAAAAAATTATGTATAATAAGGAGATGAGAAAATGTCAAAAAATGCCGCCAAAGGGTAAAACATAGAAAACAACCACTGAACAATAATTAGTGGCTGTTTACACTATGCGCGTAAACATGAACGATATATTATTATGTCTCTATTTCAAGTTCTTTTTCCACATTCAGTAAAACTTCCAGCAGAATTTTATCACGACGATCATGTAAGGCAAGGAATAGTGGAATGTCTATAGGTATTAAGATTTTTTGCATTTCAATTTGATTCTCGTTCGAAGTAAAATTTTATCGAATTTTCGTATTTTTGGATGTATCCATAATTCTGATTATGTTGTTCTTGATAGTCAATTAATTACTAAAATTATTTCTCAAATTTAAAATTCACAAGCCCATAACCAAGTTGAAAATTACAAGAAGTTATTATAAAAAAACAACAATTTTTAAATATGTTATGTTGCTTTAATATTTTTATCCTTTATATATATATATATATTTTCCTTAAAAATTATCATTTTTTTAAATTAGAAATATTTTTCCTGTTTACTTATTATTTTAAATGTTTATATAAAAAATAATATCTTCTTATAAAATTGTTTACTTTGGTTTTGAGCTGTTTATGCTTTCTACACTGCAAGTATCAGAACCAACGTTTGCTTTATCATCCAATTTAGATGATATAGGTTCCTCATTATATTTCACGGTTTTATTTAGAAGTGCTAAATATTCCTCCAGTATTAATTAATTAAAATTAAATCATAAAAATCTTCAAGAAATTTTAAAATTTTTATATATGACATCTTTATTATAAAGCTGTCTTTTTACAATTAATTAATTTTTTAAAACAATCTTTATTATGAATTTCTTGGACTTTTACTATTTTCCCAACTGAAAAATGCTTGAAAATTTTTAAGAAAAACTCTCCGACTTCGTCTACTCCTGCAGAGTTTTCACTGACTGCCTCTTCCAATTCCAAAAAATATAAACTATTTTCTGACTTCTTAAAGTAAATTGGTCATTGTTAACTCAATATATTTCCTTATCTTCCAAATTATTTTACCGTTTCGGAAGATATAACATTCCCTCTTCAAGCTCTGCAATCACCAAATGTACATATTTGTTCTTATCGCGGAACATAGCTAACACCTTATATGGCTTTGATTGTAGTAAATCCTTTGCTGCCAGATATGGTCTTGTTTTTAATTTATTGAAACCCGCAACAATATCAGCACATTTTAAAATGTTTAATAACTGAATAAAATAATTTTACTTCAGACATTTAATTTATATCAATCCAATTTATATTTTAATAAATATAATAACATAATAAAACAAATAATTATTGTTTTACTCCGAAGCAAAAGTAATTTAGGTATTTGTTTTCAATATTTAAAATTGAGAAAATCAATATTTTCTAGTACTCCGGTAAATTTGGTAATAAGGACAATTGAAAAGAAATGGAGTTTGTTAGAATGGAATTATGGAATTAATGACGTTTTGCATCAAAGATTGCGATTCTTCAGATTTAAGGAAATGTTTTACGAACAAAACAAGGGAATGCCAATGGGATCGCCTGCATCTCCCGTGATAGCTGACATTATTATGGAAGAATTACTTGATGCTACATTGGAACAACTTGAACAAAAACCAAGAATGATGACAAAATATAGACAAATACAAGTTACACTGGAAAAGGAAATTGGTAGAAAATTGCCCTATTTAGACTTCATAATTGGTATCAGAAAGCTATGACATCTGGGGGACTGATTAACTTTTATTCTAAACATCCCAGAAGGGAACAAACTTTATTACAAGAGTACTGGACAATAGCAATAAGGATTTCCGTAGAAATAACATGAAGAAAATCAGAAATATTCTCCGCAAAAATTACTTCCCGCATAAGACGATAAGTGAATTGATTGAATATGTAACAAATAAGGAAAAACTAATAGACAACAAGGATACGTATAAACCATAGAAAATTTATAAATCAATTGAATATATTTCTGAACTTTCGGAGAGGCTTAAAAAATCACATATATATGGTAAAGAAAATTTCATATTGGCGATGAAAACGAACAGCACAACAAATAAACTATTTAGCAATATGAAATCGTGAATTGAAAAATGTAACTTAGTATATGGGATAAAATGCAATAGTGACGACACTGACATGCCAAAAAGTATATGTTGGTACAACAAAATCAACATTAAGGACAAGATTATCATCACACAAATCAGATCTGAAGTGTAATGACAAACCACTAACACAAAAAACAGCACTCGCAGTCCACTGTGCAATGACTGTACATAAACCAGACTTTGAGAAACTGAGAATACTTACAAGAGAGAACAATCATACGAAACGATATATGCAAGAGATGCTTCATATTATAAACATACCAACAAGAATGAGAATAAACTATAAAACAGATACAGACAATTGTGCTCACATATATCGACATACAATAAACAAACATAAGAATAACAAAAGAAGAAAAACATAAACAATTAGTGACGAAAGCTCAGAACAACAACAACGGACAACACTGCAATATAGTTAAATGTAATTACTATTAACTTTTTTCTTTGTTATTATTAAGAATATTTATATTTATAATTGTTTTTAGTAGTTTTTTAGTAAGCACATCCCTGAAGATGACCAACAAAGTTGGTCGAAATATTGGATGAAAATAAAAAGTATGTAATAAATTTAAAAAACATAAAAAGATTTTTTTATTTTTATTTATTGAACAATAGGGAATTCGATAAAATTGAGAAAATCTTAATTTAGGTTTCATATGTAAATGTTAAGTATATACCAATATGAAAACGTTTAATGTGAATAAAAATACTACGTCTTAATTTATTATTATAATATTCAAAATTGATCATGACCATACCTAACAATATCAAACATATCTATGTCAAATTGTCAAATGTGAAAATCCTTACACAAGGATATTTTTTCCATAAGAAATCCCAAGATTTTTTTTCCACTTTACAAAAACTAGAAGAATGAACTAAAAAATCAGAATTAAAAGTTAAAGTACATACAAACAATATTTATTATATATATATATATATATATATATATATATATAATAAATATTGTTTGTATGTACTTTAACATTACTAGATATTATTATACTAAAATAAAATCACTAGTTTTCAATTTCATAAAATAAAAAAATAATTTTTCGCTCTATTATTATAAAACCATATGAAAGAAAACATTACAAAAATAAATTCATTGGTTTTCAATTTAATAAAAAACAAATTTCACTTCAATATTCCTCTTCATTGAAAACAAAAATAACGTTGGCCTTCCCACTTCCTTCCTACTTATTACCAAGAAGTGCTATTTAATATTGTGATCCTTTTTTAACCCAAGTAAATTTTTTTTGGTCCATAAAAATTTTATCTTTGGACATTTTTTGATGCGCCTCTACATTTCCGTTAAGCATGACAAATACCCCATATCTATGCAAATTATGATCGATTTCGTGCTGTCCACGTGATATTCTTTAGCAAAAACCGTTTTGAAAAAGTGTCCATTTTCACTATCATGACATTTGACTTAAATTTATGGTCATTTGACTTAAATTTGACTTAACAACTTTTGTTTAATTGAAATGCTAATTTTATTTTCTATAAGCTTATAATTGTCTGAAGTAAATATGATTGCCTTTAGTTACTTTAAACTGTCCTTACCAATGATGGCGTCAAAAGATTTGAGCGTTGGTAAAATGAAAAATGTAGGTGTTTTGTCTCTAAGTCCGAAAAGTTAAGTTCGATATGATGAGAAGCTTTAGTTTTACCACCTATTGAATCTGCGAAAAATATATTTTGGTTGGGTTTAGGATTTTTTGCTAACGAAGGCTGAATATAGTTTTTGTTTGAGCCGATTTCTATTAACAATTTAACACTTTTCCATCACTTGCCCTACATTTAGGATAATTTTTCTCTTCATTTTCATATTCTTGTTAATACTCTTGCCAAGATTGTCTCCTTGCCAAAATTGTTCTTTTGATAATGGCTCATATACATTGGGGCATATTCCTATTAACGCATTTAAAATTTTTGATTTTCTTTAAGGTATATTCGTTTCTCTTAATCAAAAACAATGCTGTGTTTCTTGCTTTTGTTGCTTTCATTAATTTTGCAATGGAACATTTATTTCAGTGGAATATTCCTATAAACGCAGTCGAGGAAATTTTCTCTAAAAATTTATTGCAAAATCTTTAAAAGTTTTAGTTTACTGGAAATATTTTTGTTTCAATAGGGAGCATACTTGAAAAGTTTGGAATTACATCCTAACCCACTACCACGAAACATACTAAGAAGTAATCGATACATCCGACTGAGAAGAAGAAACACCGCAGAACTGAGCCGAAGTTAAACCATATTCATTAAAATCGCTTTTAGTCTGACGTTGGTTGGACTAAATAGATATTAAGATTTAGATTTAAGATTTGATTAATTATTGTTAGTTCACTTAACTTTTGTGAAGATTCAATAAATAAAATTACTGAAAAAAAATTGGGAAATTTCATAGGATTAAAGAATGCCCAAAGGAACTTTCTTACAGATCAGGAAAAACTGGAAATTAATTTTTTTTGTGATCAAGGCTGTTTTAACAGAGAAATTGGACGAAAAATTAACCGTTCGGATGGAGCTATTCTAGGCTTTCTTAAGAAAGGCCAGAAATACGGAGTGCGGAAACCAACAAAAGGTTATCAAAAATTAACAAGAGGGCAAATTAATAAAATAAAAGAAGAAGTAAGTTAAAAGCCACACAATTAAAAAATGAACTTGACTTTCCTGTCACTTCCAAACATTTTGCATACATTTGCGAACAGATGGTAACATAAAATTGAAGAATGTAAGCCAATATTAAAACAGCATCATAAGGAAAATCGTTTAAAATTTGAGTGCAAATACATGAAATGGACAGAGGAGTGGAATAAAGTAATATTTTCTAATGAAAAGAAATTCAATTTGTATGGTCCAGATTCATATTCATGCTACTGGCATGATTTGAGGTCGAACGAAATTTGTATGTCGGTACGCAATTTCGGTGGAGGCAGTGTCAAAAATATGTTTTGTTCCAGCTAAAATGAACAGTGCAATATATAATCAACATCTCATTTATGGATGAAAAAATTGTTTTTAGACCATATTGAGAAAATATGGTCTAAAATCAAAACTTTCATATAAAATGGGTCGAATTCGGGAGGGTATGTACCATGACCAATTAAGTTATTGGCCTCGTATTTTATCTTAAAGTCATCTCTGTGAAGTTACCTTTCAGAAAAGTGCAAAATTATTATATGTTGCTAAAGAAAAATTTATTTTAGATAAAAAAGAGTGTAGATACTTTTTCGGTAAAAAAAACACACAAAAAGTCGCCTTTTTTGCAATTTTCAAATTCAAAATCGTTTATTTTTGGACTCAATTTTTTTATTCAATAGATAATTTTGTTCTCTAACTAGTTAAGAAAAAAAGTAATAAAATCGGTCGGAAATACTAGGATACATATGAAAAAAACTGGACCAAGAACATGGAAAATTATAGTGCTTAAAAATTCAAACACAAATAAGTCGAAAACTATAAGAGATAAATAGGACATGTAAGCATGTTTTTATAGATCTTATCAGGGCCTACAACAATATATATAAATATCGGACGAGAAACAAAAATTTGGCAAGCGATTAAAAAATTTTTATTGCAGAGGTACCTAACTTTGAGCCCCCTTCGCTCCGCCCCTGGGGGGATTTTTGTGCCCCCCTTCCAAACATAACATTGTACACTCCTCTGCTACGCCTATACCATGAATTTCATGAAAATACAGCCGGCCGATCAGAAGTTACAGATTTATTTCCAAAAATTTCGATTCTGCCCCACTGTGCACTGTACGCAGTTTGTCATTTATTAAAAATTGCAGTGCATCAGATGAATATTCCCCAGAAAACAAAATCTGTATATCATCAGCGAAAGCATAAATCTCATAAGAGTTCAAAGTGGTCAAGTAGAATATATTATTTAGGTACATTGAAAATAGTAATGGGCCAAAAACCGAACCTTGAGCCACACCCGAAGTTGTATGATTATGTTGGGATCGGACACCATTAAAAAATACAAACTGCTCACGTTCGCTTAAATAAGAATAAATTAAGCGGCAAGAATTCCGATCAAAGTTGAATTTAGAGCTAAGTTTTTCAACCATTGTAACATAATCTAATCGATCAAATTCCTTAGATAGATCTAAGGAAACCAAAACAGAAGCATTGTTTAGATTAATCTTGTCCCTAATTGCTTCAGTTATACCTAAGAGCACTGCAGATGTGTTACAATTCGAAAGCCAGTCTGTCTGTCATCAAGTAATGAATTTGGAAAAATAAATTGACTAATTTGCAACTTAATAATATGCTCAAAAACTCTCGAAAAAGCAGGCAAAATACTTATTGGCCTCAAGTTTTCAAGTCCATAATCTGTTCCATTTTTTGGGATTGGAATTACCTTTGCACATTTCCACCTATCTGGAAATTTTGACGTAGTTACAATAGAATTGAATATGTGGAGAATTTGACTTGATATGAGAGGCAAAATTAATTTATAAAATTTAAAAGGTATTCCGCCTACTCCACAAGCATTTGTTTTAATCTTATCAAATGCCATGTAAATATCAGAAATACTAAATCCTGTAAAAGAGAAACTTCCATGGCGGTCATTACTTAGTATGCTTCTTAAATCGGACGAAGTACTGGTACGAGTACCCACGTTTCCACAAAAATAATTATTTATTTGATCTACAGCTAGCTGATTAATTGTAGGATTAATCGTTTCTAAACCTGCAGTTCTTAAATGGTTTCACATCTTTTTAGTATTAATATTATTAAATTTCATGGAATAGTGACCTTTTCTAACATTACGCATAACTCTCTTAGCTCTGTTTCGAAATTTGCAAAAAATCTTCCAGTTAGCAATACTTCTATCTCAAATAAGCCTTGTATGAAATATCCCTAATAAACCTTGAATGTATTACTTCTCTAGAATTCATCCACACAACTGCATTTTTTCTAATTTTAAACCTGGAAACGGGAACAAGAGAGAACAATGTCGATATAAGAGAATCAGGAATTGACACTTGACGGTTGACATCATTTGTATTATAAAGTAAAGATAGATCGTATTCGTTTAAACAAGAAATAATACTATCCATATCTACTAATGAATAATTCCGATATTCCCTATAAGCACTGACACATTCCTGATTCCATAAATGAGAAAAATTGAATGATGCAAAAATTAATGAATGGTGTGATATAAATGGGCATTTAACTTGACCAGATCTGCTCAAAATAGAAGGATTACTGACAAGAAATAAATCTAATAGCGATGTAGACTCGTGATGAACATCAAAATAAGTTGGCAATAAGTTATGTGCAATAGACAAGTTTGAACGATTACAAAAAAGGCGAAGAGAGTTTGATTTTGTGGGATTAAACAAGTTAATGTTGAAATCCCCAACAATAATAATATTACTATATTGTTCAAAAATGTCACCTACTAAATTTTCAAATATATTTAAATTACCTTTGAGTAAATAGACAACTCCCAATAGGATAGTACTATTACATACACCCAATTCAATAAAAAGAATTTCACATTCGCCATAATGGGATGCTATATTAATAGGTCTATAACGAAACTTACGAGACACATAAATGCCTACACCCCCACTTCTTCCCTCCAACCGATCATTACGATATAATGTGTAACCAGGTATAGCTAGGGAACTGCTTGAAACATGAGGTTTAAGCCAAGACTCTGTCACAGCAAAAATATCAAATGACGAATTCTGTATCATGTTACTAAATTCTTTAACTTTGCTGAATACATAGCAGGTTTCATGCTTTGACAATTGCAATGACCAACGTTTAAGCTCGATTGTGAATCGTGACTATAGGACCCAAGTTCACGCTAGCGGAATTCATCTATATAGGTTATAAATTGAAGCCATAATATAACTAAATACAAAAACATACTACTATCCAGTTGATTCTTAATTTATACAATATATTTCGATAATTATATCAACAAAATAATAATAATAAATAAAAAATATTTTAAATAATGAAAAATAATTTACAGAAAATACCATAATTTTGTTATAAAAACATAAAAAAAAATTATATTACTATTATATTATGAGTTTATCTGAAAAAATTCTACAAGACTGTAATGAAATGTTTCTAGCAATTTATTTTAAATATTTTAGAAATATTTTTTATTTATCCAAACCAAACATTTCATCACAACTTACAATATTTGTACATATCACAAATAGAAAAATTTGTTACATTTAGAAAATTATATATTAAAAAGATTCCCAAAACAAAATCATGTTATTTACAATGATATGGCAATCGTATGAAAATGCTAAAAAATAAATAAATAAACAATTTAAGATTATAGGTAATAAGAGAATAAAGAGAAATAAATTAACCGCTTAAACCAACATATATGTTTTTACAACTACAGCTGTCTATATATGAAATACATAAAACAATAATAAATTGTTTTGTGTTCCTTGTTTTACACATATTAGTTTAAATGTTAGGTTTGGTTCAAACTGCTGAATATGAACAAGATACATTCAGCAAGTTGACGACAGTTTAAAGCAGGCGAATTGAAAGTTTTTTTGTTTATTTTTTTATATATAGAATTTGACAATTCAAAAAATACAAGCTAATATAATAAAATTATCCGCCGTTAAACTGTCATCATCTTGTATAAATTCTATAAGCATACGTACTTATGTACAAAGAAGTCGCAATAAAAAGAAGGAAGGATAATATAGAATAATGAAGATGGCAATGAAAGAATAAGAATATAAGATAATAAAAAATCTATTAACAAATTTTTAGAATATTAAATTAAAGTAAAAAAAAAAAATATCATTGTTTATTTGACAATATTTATTTAGCAAAGTTTGGGAAATTTTCCAACATTGCAAACAGATTTAACTTTATTACAACCCCATCATTTTTTGTAATTTCCACAGTTGGTAGATCACTATTATGAAATTTGAATTTTGTAATTTGCTTATCCCTTTTTAATCTACGACATATGAAGCATAACTTATTCGCCATGGGTGTTAGATGGTCATTCAAGAAAACCCTTTCTCTTAACTCACCACCAATGAGATCATCTAGCTTTAAGTCCCGGGTTTCATAATATTTTTTCATTACTTTGTCTCTAATGCTAATAGAGTTGAATTTAATTAAAACTTCTTTGAAATTTTTGATATACATGACGTGATTGATATCATTCTCAACCAAAGGAACATCATACATTGTACCACGCTTCAAAATTGTTTCCATTAGGTTGGGAAGAGCAGCTGGTAGACCGGTTACAATAATATCTGGGCGATTTAATCGTCTCATTAGTACATTGTTGTATTTTTCAAATTCAGAAAGTTTGTTTGTGGTGCTTTTATCAACATGTTGTATAGCAATGTTGAATGTCTGACTTTACACTAGTGAAATTTTGTATGGCTTTAGACATTTGTTATTCAGTAGTTTTGAGATGCACTTCCAATTTATCATCAATATTTTGGTTGATTTCCTTAATGCCTTTTTGAAGTTGAATGGTAAATGTGTCCAAATTACTTTTAGGCGGCATATTTATTAATTTTCCTTTACACTATTGCAGAAGTCACTTAAAATTTTCAAATGTTCAACAAAAATTTATAAATTTTTGTAAGAAACACAGTTTTTATTTCACGGATTAAAATTTGTGTATATATTAGGTTATGTTATTATTTTATATTGCTTTTAGCATTAATATTAGTTAATAATTTAATTTATTTTTTGTTGAAATTATCGAAAGATAACACGATTTTTTTACTCTTTCATGGTAGGGTTACCAAACAAATTTGAAGGATTTACTTCTTTACGAACAAAAGTTATATTATTTGCATTGCACCAATAGCACAGAACCATTGTGTTGTAGATTTCTCTAAACACTTTTCGATATAAGTTTTGAATTTTATTGGTCCTTCTACAAGTATCTTTATGCCTCGCAGATAGTACAGCTACCAATAGAGAGCTAAATTTATAATTTTTTGGAAATTTAAGAATGCTTTTTGTGCACAAAGAGCAAATTACCTACATATAATACTGGACTCCAAACTGTTCTGGCTCCAGAACAAGGAAGGCCATAGGGAAATCTTGGGGATTAAATCCTATGAATTCAAAATGGCTCTTCGATATGGTGATCAAGCCTATACTTATGTATGGAGCGATAATATGGTGAAAAGCGATGAAATTCACCTTCTCCGGAATCTTCAACAATGTTCTGCATAGTTCAGCGTTACTAATTACAGCTTCGTAGAACACCATCCAAGGCATTATTCGTTCTGATGAACTGGATGCCAGTCTATCTAATGGTCAAACAAATGACCATCATGTCGGCGACTAGGCTCAGTCCTATAGGTGCATGGAATGGTAGGGACTACGGTAATGCGACCATTTTGGGAATTTCGGATGACATCTCTGACAACATTGTCTATTTTATTCCCAAACCCTTTCTGGACAGAGGCTTCTCAGTTTCAATTTCAGCCGATCCTACTATAAAAGAAGGATCGATTGAGGCTTATACTGATGGATCTAAATCTTCTGAAGGGGTTGAAGGAGGTGTCCCGCATATAGGAGGAATATTTCCTTTAAATTGCTGGATCACTGCAGTGCTCTTCAAGCGGATATCACGGCCATTAGGCGAGCGGTAAAGTGGCTAATGTATTATAGGATATTCGGAGTGGATATTCAAATTTGTTCCGATAGTCAACCCGCGATTAAGTCTCTTTCGGGTGCACATTCGACATCCAAGCTGGTACGGACATCTCTAAATTAAATGGCGTGACATTCAAACCTAGAGTTCATCTGGGAAAGGGGTCACTCAAGTACCCCGGGAAATATGGTTGCGTATAAACTAGCCAGAACTGATTCCCTTCTTCAAAGTGAAGAAATGGACCAACTAGTTGTTAAACTGCTGTCATCTGACATGTCTATGATACTGCAGTACTTGTCGAGAATAGCTCAACAAAGATGAGCAAACGAGTCCACACTTTGTATTTTTACATAATATGTATGTGTACTATGAAAATCCAAAAAACATTTTGAGGATTTTTTGCAATTTGAAAGAAAAAAATATTTTTTAAATATTTTCAAAAAATTTCAAAGTAAATATGCTTGTATTCTTAAAAAAAAAACAAAATAAAATTAAAGTATTTTTATGGGAGCTATCTATGGTCTAGCAAAATTACGCATTTTCGAAGGATTGAAATTCGTGACTACTTTATTTCATTTTGATATGCATTTATTTAGTTTAAGAAATATAAAAATAAAAACTTTTTATGTGTATTTTTAGATTGAAGATAAATTAGAGGAAATGTTTGCTGGTATAGAAGACGAGAAATTAGAAAATACGACGATCGTCGATAAACACATAACTAAAAAAAAATCACAGGACTCGATAGATAAATGTATCAAAGTAAATCGTAATGATATTGGTACCAACAATAATGTCAAAAAGTTTGTGGATGATGGTTTAAAGTATGATAGTCTTATATCACTTCCAACAAAAGCTGCAAAAAAGTCTTCCAATACGATTACTAGAAACGATAAAAACATAGCGTTGAAATCAGTATTAGCAAATCAAAAGGATCAAACGATTCCTAATTCAATATTATATTTAAAAACAATGCGTAGAAAACATTCGATGAATAAAGAATTGTTAACTTGTTCAGCAAAAGCAAATGTTGGGGTGAATGAAAAGAGGGGTAAAAATGCTATTTTAATTAAAGAAAATGGTATGACATCGCGCCTACATAACTCTAAAACTCACAAAGATGTCAATAAGTCAAAATATGTCTGTAAAAGTAAAATTAGTAATAATCGAAAAAACTGCTCTGAATATGAAAAATATAAAAATAAAAAAGTTGTAAAAAGTCGTAATAATAAAAAGAAGTGTATAGCGGAACCACATAGTAAGCCTAATCAGCAAAAAATAAAGCAACATTCATTATCTTCTGAAAATGACATAGAAGAAAGGCCACTGCATGCTAAGGATATTGAAACTAAACACCGCTCTCCATTTATCTTAGTGAAGAATAACGGTAGTATTACTGTTATAAACGCTGTAACAGCGGATGATTCTAACGAAAAATGGGCAAGATCGAAAAAGACCAGTAATTACGTATATGAACGAAAAACTGTTAAAGGATGCCATTCATCCACATTGAGTAATAGATACGACGCAGATACGGCTGATTCGTCTTGGATATGTGTACTTTGCAAAATAGGACCACATAAGAAAAGATTAGGAGATTTGTTTGGCCCTTACATAATATCAAGTGATTGTGATGAATATCGATCCATAAAGGAATGTATTGAAAGATTTCAAAACTTTTCTTATAAATCCGTAAGTATAAATATTTGTAATAAACAAGGAAATATATGCATTAGAAAGCTTTTTACGCTCATTATGTATGCAGTTAAAATCTAAGAATATACCCTTTAGAAACAAATAATTTTTGTTATTTTTAAAAGTAGATAATTTTTTATTAAAACAATTTTTTATTAAGTAAAATAAAATAGGTGTGAGTTTTTTCAAATAAAAAAAATAAAATTAAAATTTTACGTTTTATTTTTTTTTATTATACTCGTATTCATGTTTTATTTATCAAATACAACTATCTAAGGAATAACACAATAATTTGAAATTTATCTACACTGGGTTTTGAACATCTGAAGTTTTTTTTTTTTTTTTTTTGAGCAAAACTCATATTTTCTGTGGACAATAAAATACGTCTGTTTGCAAGAATTTAAAAATTACAAAGTAATTTTCTAGTTTAAAACTAAATATTAATGAAACGTCAATAAAAGCATGAAAAGACATAATTATTTTTTAGAATTTCCTTGATTATCCCAGTATATTGGAGACATACATATACAAAATCCTTGCTAGGATATTATACTTTTATTATTAAAAAGTATAATTTTTTCTTTACTAAAAGAGCGAGAATGCCTCTAAAATTATTGATTTAGATCTATTTAAATTTTTTAAATATAACATATCAAAGGATCTACTTGCTTATTTTAATACTTGATGAACTAGGCTCATTATCCTTCTAATTTTCTATAAGAATGGAATATTTTACTCAGAATTCCACAGTTATTTCAATAAATCCTAGCACAAAAACTACATATTTTTGTTTTCGTTAAAAATCTATATCTGATCAATTCATAAGATTAAACATATATTTTTGCGTGATTTGTGAGAGTTGCGACCACATACTTTTTACAATTGTAAAAACTTTAAAACTTTCTGCATCCCATCAAGTTCCTGCTACCTTTTCTATCTTTTCATCCATCTCTTATATTTTATTGTTCCCGGTTGTTCCTGATTTAATATTAATTTATTTCATTGATTGATGTTCCCGCGTGTTGCTGACTTTTGTTCTCTCTTTATCTTATTCTTCTATTTTCTTTGTCCTTGAATCCTGTTTACCTGTGTTCCTGATATAAATGCTGTTTTCCAGTTGTTCCTGTTTTAACTTTAGAATTTACTATGTATCCAAATCCAAAAAATATTTTATAAATTGCTGTTTATTAGTGTTCCTGATTGAATATTTCAATTTATATGGATCCAGTGTATGTCTTTTATTCCTAATTTCTTTAAATTTTACATCATAATTTTTATCATGTTTCTCTTTACTATCTGTTCCTATGTTCACATATTCTATTTTATTTTAATTTTTTTAAGCTTTTACTCTTTCTCTAAAGTTTTAATAATACTTCTCCTGTCACATTAAATTTGTACAAATAATAAAAACATGTATATTGTCTAGCTTTGACTTTTACAATTTTTTTGTTCTTGTATAAATATTTAATTCATTTTGTTAAATTTCGGTTTTAATTATTCACTATAATTATTCATTATTATTTTTGTTATAATATAACTTTGAATTTACTATACTAAAAACTATACATAGTGTCATAAAATCATTTGTCCTATAATAGTAGCATGAGAAAATACGACTGTTATGAACAAGCCCCCATAATTTAGTGTGCTATTTTGAATTTAAATCATACAAAAATAAGTGAAAAAAGACAATACGTATAATAGCCACTTTGTGGGAAAAGTACATTTTAGATGTTGTGATGTCGGACTCAAGTAAATAAACTATGCTGATTAAATACGACAGCACAATAAACATGGTATGCAAAGTTCAATTATTTTAAAGCTCTTTTGTTTGAAAAGCAACAACAATATTTTTAAACCATTTTAAAATTTTAGAACACTATGAGAATATGACATGATAGCACACCATTAGAATCACCCATATGTTTTCAGAATTTCTATTGTCACAAGTATAAAATACTGATCTTGTAATTCAGAAGAAATGCAAATTTTCTAATGAATTTAACATAGGCTTGCCATTGGAAGATTTTCTCTTTTTTGTTACCCATTCGCTAAGAAGGAAGTCATGTTCACGATTTAATGCAAAATTGTAACGAACATCAAAATTCTTTTTTATCGGCGCACATTGGGATAAAAATGCCAGAAATGATTAATTCAGGGAATCGGTATAGGGATTTTTTATAATATCGTTGTAGCTCATACGCAAATCCAAAAAATATTTTTTTAATTTGTAACATTTTTTAAGCCAAAACCGCAGTGTCTTGCATCAAAAACAAACATTTCATCTAATATGTAGGTCGCCATTTTTAAAATAACGGGATGAAATTTCGTATATCATCTTTTCTTGAGCCAATAATATAGTATATTAAAATTGGTTATTATCAGGTCATTATTTCACTAAGCTCTCATAAAAAGTTTTATCTAAGGAAAAATCATACCACTAAATTTGATGGGGATCGGTCCATAATTGTCGATAGCTGCCACATAAGATCCCCTTCTAAAAATCACTTTCACGGTCATAATTCTAATATAAATATTCGCATAAAGATAAAATTTAGTATAAACAAATTTTATTACGGTATAAATCTTACAGTAGAATTTCGCGACAATCGGTCCATATAAAGACCTGTCACGTCAACGCTAATGTGAAATTATTTTTGCGCATTAAATTAGATGTAATAAGTATTTGCAAATATAACAACAGAATCCCAACGTTTGTTAGCAGAACAATTCATTTGAATCTCTTTTTAATAATATCTTTGAATGCTGTTTGTATTACTTCTTAAGCACAAGAAAACGTACTCTTATTGATACTTTGAATGTGATGAAAAAGTGCTTCTCTTACTTGTTTTTTTTATTGCTGACATTTAAAAGAATATGTATGTAAAATATGTTGACACAAATTTATCATAAAAAAAACGTTCTAGATTTAAAATTTGAGAACATTTAATGAAAGAAAATTAAAGCTTACCAGTTGTCTAACGAAGCCCTCACAGTTTTCCAATTTAGTTCGAATTTTACTTTTACGGCGTCTTTAAGTTCGAATTTTTTGGAGCTATTTTTTCAATATGAATCGAAATGAAAAACATTTAAATTATTTCATCCAAATGTTATTATGTGTTTTTGTTCTTTTGTGGAGTACCACCATCATTTTACTAGATTTTTACATAATCGCCATTTTTGTTATAATATTGTTTACTTTATTTGTCTGAACCGTTTAAAATAAAACTTGGCACATATGCATATCCTCGTAGGAAATGATTATTCGATGCCACGCCCACTTAAAAAAATATTTATTTTACTTCTGAGTAAATACAAATTTCAAAATTCATTAAAATCTTGATGATCGTTTTAATAAAATATCACAGTATGATAAAAGTAGGCGAAAAAGAGGCGTGGTCCCCATACAGACTAAATTTTATAATATACAGTAATTTCTGTTCCTGATATATAAAAATGGGTATGGCATCCAAATTATATTTTAGTTCTCAGTTTTCTCCAAAATATACTTGTTATATGTGCTAAATTTCATTTAAACTTTCAAAAAAATAATTGTTTACAAAAAGTGGGCATGGCATTTTTTATTAATAATATATCCCACATACATTTCCTTTCAGAGGATGCACGATGTACATATGTGCTAAAAATCACTTAAAACGGTTTAATAATGATAAGTCATATATTACAAACAATATTATTATAAAAAGTGGGCGTAAAGCGTAATAAAACAATAATTACCCATAATGAAAAAGTGCTCAAAATATCTCAAGTTTTGGGTCCATAAATTCGAAGTAACTTTGTAAAACCCTTTGGAGAATTTATTAATCTGACGATGTACTTTCATTTCGCGTTGGACTCATTGAGGCAATATTTAATGACCAAAAATTTGTCGCACAGTGTACTTAAGTGAAGACACATTCATTACACTGGTGGGCAAACAAAAATTGTTTATTTCCTCTTTTGAACAAAAATAGGTGGACTAAATGGAGTTTGACGTGTAATGAATGCGTCTTTACTTAATTATATGTATATGGGTATTTTTACTTAATTGTGAATAAGATCACGATTTGTGCATCAATTGATACATGGCTTCTGTTATTCTGCTGTTTTTATTTTATAAAATAACTTTTAAGAAAAAAATTTCAAGTCTGTATGAAAAAAAATGCGAATACTGATTTCTGAATAACTCCGAAACTATTGAGCATATAAAAAAATAACGTTAAGATGACTTTAAAAACAAGATCTAATAATTTACCATAACATGACTTAATTTTGATATGATATTGTTGGAAACATATTCGACGGTTATTTCAGAAGATAATCGAGCAACAAAAATGGTCTTTTTAGAATAAGTTTTCTTTGTTGACGTTTGAGGCAAAGCAATATTGAAACTCGTTGATGGATTCGAATTAAAATTTTCAGCTTTTTGTTTATTTTTGTTAACAATTGTTGAATTTGGTGGAATGTAGGATATAATTGGCGATTCAGAAGTATTATCTGTATTTACATTTGTTACTGATAATATTACGACATGAGTGTTCACTTCAGTATTAAGTAAAGGAATATCAGTCGATTTCGGAGCAAGATGTTTGCATGTTCTTTTGCGTTTTGAGGATTAGTACATATTCGATGAATTACATAGTTTCTCTAACATATATTACGTGAAAATACAAAATTTATATTTTCTCCCAAGTTCTAAAAGCTTTTTGAATCTCTGTACAAAAGTTAAAAATGCTTTATATGCCATTTACACCACACAAAAACTAGTAGTTTTTGGATTTTTGCGGTTTTTGAATAAAAACTACGTAAATTACTTTGGTTTTTTATGCAAATCAAAATACATTTTCAACTAGTTTTTATTAAAACTCAAATAAAAACTACTAAAATAACTATGTTTGATACATCCTGCTTAGCAAATTTCAGAACAGTAATCTTTCACATATGAAGAGCAAAATAAAACGTCAAATTTATAGAAATTATTTGTTTTGTTTATAAAATTATTACAATAAATAATTCATTAAAAATTGTTAAAATATGTTTTAATATTGAAACTACGTATTCTCTGATCGAAAAAATAGCAAACAGAGTGGGAATGAAAAATATCCAAGAAATGTGAATGTCATCAAAAACTACATTGGGAAGAAATGAGGTTGTAGTTTTAGAAATTTTGTTTTTCAAAAACCAAATAGTTTTTATTTTGGTATAAACAGCATATTAAATAATAAAAATATTTCTGCAAAAAGTTTTTGAACAAAAAATACGGAAACATAATTAACAACTCCGTTGTAAAATTACTACTTTTTATAAAATAAAACGCAAAAATATAAACTTGAAAAAGTTCGATTTTCAGTTTAAAAGTTGCAAAAAATCTGTGACTTTTACGGCGCTCTACACGGAAAGTGAAAAAATTAAAGAATTTTTTAACACAATGATAACAATGATGCTTCATTTTATATATTTTTTCCTAGAATCCATTACTTTTTCAAAAAAATAAATTTTCAATTATTCACTAATTTCACCGCTCTGTGCGATACAAGGAAATTTGTTTTAATGCTTATACAAACCTACATATTTTTTAATAAAAAAATATGTATAACATTTTCATTTGTTTAAAACAGCTTATTTAGTAACAAGTATTTCCAAATATAAAAACAGAATCTCAACGTTTTGTACCAGAACAATTCATTTAAATCTCTTTTTAATAATATCTGTTTGAATTACTCCTTAAACACAATGAAACATGTACTTATTAATACTTTGAATGTAATGAAAAAGTAACTCCCTTATTTATTTATTTATTTACTTATTTTTCCTAGAATATATGTCACACAGTGGTCCCAATACGCTTTTTTGGAATGTGAATCTGTTTTCTCATGCCCGAAAATAGGTTCGAATCGAACCAACCTGACGCACGAACAGAAGATCTGATTCGTTTAACATCATTTGCAGAGAGATCAGATAGTCCGTGCATATACGGACTACCAAATTCAGCAGTCCTTATATTCGCAAGAGCAGGACAGTGACAATGAAAATGTTCTACTGTCTCCTCCTCCTCCTCGTTAAAGCAACTTCTACAATAGTCGTTAAAAGGGAGTCCAAGTATCCTGGCGTGTGCACCAGCAATCCAGTGCCCTGTAATAGTGGCTACAAGTGTTCGTAGCTGACACCTTGGCAATCCCAGAATGAAACTCGACCGTTTCTGATCGTGCTGGAGCCATATCTGTCTCGAGATAGAACATTCGGACTCGTTTGTCCATCTTTGTTGTTGACCCCTTCAGAAGATTTGTATCCATCACTGTAAACATAAATCGATCCGTCTCTTATAGTAGGATCGGCTGAGATTGATGTCATCCGAGATCCGAGACTAATGGCCATTTGTTTGGCCATTAGATCCACTGGCATCCAGTTCATCAGAACGAATAACGCCTTGGATTGTGTTGTACGTAGCGCCCCTGTAATTAGTAGCGCTGAACTACGCAGAATCTTTTCGAAGATTCCGCAGAAGGTGGTTTTCCATTGCTTTCCACCATACTATCGCTCCATACATAAGTATAGGCTTGATCACCATGTCGAAGAGCCATTTTGTATTCTTAGGATTTAATCCCAAAGATTTTCCTATGGCCTTCCTACACATATAAAGGGCAACGTTTGCCTTTGTCTTCCGTCTTTCTAGGATTCGCGCTGAGGCCACTAATTTTACTCCATTTACCGAGTAAGCCAAGCGTATTTTGGAGGCGGTGAGATATGGTATCCGAATATTTTCCAGATACGGCCACCGCTACATCGTGCTTCTATTTGCTACCCTATATATGCATATTCAGTCTTTCCATAGCCATTTTAATAGCATCTGAGGTCACATTATTGAAGGCTCCTTCTATATAAAGAAAGGCCACTAATGCATATTCCTTGTGCTCGAAAGAATTTTCTATATACCCTACAAGCGAATGTAACGTCGTTTCAACTTACTTGCTTTTCATGTAGGCGTGTTGGGACGCTGACAAAAGGTTTGGGTTGATTGTCTTGCGAAGGTGCAGGTCAATCAGCCTTTCCAAAGTTTTCAAGAGGAAGGACGATAGACTAATAAGTCTGAAGTCCTTCGGTATCGTATGGGAGGTCTTACCCGCTTTTTGGATAAAGACCACTTTACATCTAGTCCATGAGTCAGGGATATAAGAGCATGATAAGCAAGACGAGAATATCCGAATCAAACATGGAACTATAATATCAGAATTATTCTGTTGGTCTGCAGCTATAATGCCATCCGGGCTCTGGGATTTAAATGCGGCAAAGCTGTTCAGACCCCATCTCAGTTCATCTTCAATTATTTGAATCTGAACGTCACTTAGGTCTGAAACTGTCGCGGGGATCTCCGTTATAGGGAGGCTGCCAGGAAAATGCGCATCCATTAAGACATCTAAGATCTCATGACCGCTTGTCATCCAGCTACCACAAGGTTTCTGAATGTAACTTGGGACAGTAGGTGAGGAAGCCAGGATTTTGCGTAAGCGACAGAATGGCCTTACACGCCGCTACAGGATTTGCGTTTCGCATTCCTGATCAGATTTTTAAACCTGTTTACTGAGGATTTGTAAGCTGACCAACTTCTCAGTCTCTTTGCCTCATTAAATAAACGGCGGAACTATTTGCGAGTGTCACCTATTTCGGAGTTCCACAAATGTGGTTTACTCCTTTCTTTGCAGACCTTTGGTCTGCATTCTGCAAAGATCACTCTGTCAAATGCATTTGTTAACAATTCTACAGAGGACCCAATATCCCTCCGATTACGAATATCCGGTTCGGGGTTACCCCTGGTAAAGGGACTTCTATAGTGAAGTCAATGTACAAGTGATCAGATAATGAGCAATCATTTGAGACCCTCCATTCGCTGATCATGTTCGAATGCCTAGTATTTACTAGCGTCACAGCGAGAACCTCCCTTCTATTAGAAACTACAAAGGTTGATTCCTTACCGTTGTTCAAAACGTCTAAACTACTACAAAGGATAAAATCAAAAAGAGACTAACCCATTGCGTTGGAATTCGAGTTTCCCCAAACTATATGGTGGGCGTTGTCGTCAGCTCCTATCACGAGCGGTATATTTCTGCTATTGCTTTTAGTTTGGGAGATATTTAGGTAGAAATATATTTTACCCTAATTTTTGGTCTTGTCATTTTAAGTTTTTTAAACTTGGGGGCCTTAATTTGAGTCTTAAAATTTTTTGAAAATATTCACTTGAATTCTTACAAAATTCTAAGCAAGCAAGAATCATATAAATATATCCATCCGATAAAAACTATATTAATATGAAGTAGAAACTTTAAAAAAAAACACATTTTTGGTGTTATTTTTCGAAAAGGTGGTAATATTTTTTCACTTCAAAATACTTTTGTAATGGTTTCAAAAGAAATCCAAACGTACATGCGTGTAAAGCAAAATCGGAGGCGCTTTTCAAAAATATTTTTAATTTTTAATTTATTATTTTTTTATTTTTATTTTTTTATTTATTTATTTTTTTATTTTTTTTTTTTATAAACTTCTCAAATGTCAAAGCCGAGATCAGCAAAAAATATTTTCTGAGCTACGCCTTTAACAACGGCTGGGTGATAATTATAATAAAAAAAAGTCAGTTTATACCCGGATTGGGATTTCGAGTATTTTGGTGCGAAAAAGTGGGAGGTTTTTTCATTCGCTGATTTTAAAACAAGTTTATCTGTGATATATCCAACGGTTCACAAGTTGCAGAGTTATTTAAAAAAATTCACTATGTAACATTTATAAAAATTTGTAGTTAACATAAATATATCAAAATAGAAAATTTTCTAAATTTAAACTTAATTTTCGAACAGTTAATACACCAAAATTAATCGGATAATCAAATGACGGTTAATCGATTGGATATTCTATTACCCATATATACCAATAACACAGTGCAACAAGAAAAATTTCCTAACAAAGCCCCCAAAGGATTTTCAAAGTCAGTTCGAATTATAGTTTTATGGCCTCTTTAAGTTCGCATTTTTCGTAGCCGTTTTTTAGTATGAATGGAAGTAAAAAACATTAAGTTATTTCGTCCAAATGTTATTATGTGTTCTTGTTCTTTTGCGGAATGCCACCATCATTGTACTGGATTTTTACGCCTACTTTTGTCTTAATATTGTTTACTTTATTTGATTTGACCTGTCTTTATATAATTTGTCTAAACTACTGAACCGATTAAAATAAAAAAATCCTTGTAAGAAGTGTTGATTCGATTCCACGCAGACTTCAAAAAAGGATTACTTTACTTCTTAGTAAATATTAAAATTTTGATGACCGTTTTAATAAAATATCACAGTATGATAAAAGTGGGCAAAAAATGGCATGGTTCCCATACAGGTTAAATTTTATAATATACTGCAATTTTGGTCATCAATTTTTCAATATATTTTTAGCTTTGCGATTCAAACAGAAATAATAATAATAATAATAATAATAATAATAATAATAATAAATTTGTCTAAAAAGTTATTGCAGAAAAAAATATTAAAAAATTTTAACAGTTTTGGTTGTTTGTTTTACTTAAGGTAAGTTTTTAACGACAATATCTCTGTTTACTGGAAATATTTTTATTTTAATTGGGAAATTTCAGACCAGGAAAAAATCCAAATTAAATTCTTTCCTGATCAAGGCTGTTCTAACAGAGAAATTGGACGCAAAATTAACCGTTCGGATGGAGCAATTCGAGGCTTTCTTAAGAAAGGGCAGAAATACGGAGTGTGGAAACCAACAAAAGGTAATCAAAATAAAAGAAGAAGCCACCCGCAATAAATTAAATGCTACGCAAATAAAAAATAAACTTGACCTTCTTGTCACTTTCAAACATGTTGCATATATTTTGCGAACAAGTGGTAACATAAAATTGAAGAAACCAAAATGTAAGCCAATGTTAAAACATCATCATAAGGAAAATCGTTTAAAATTTGCGCGGAAACACATGAAATGGACAGATGAGTGGAATAAAGTGGTCTTTTCTGATGAAAAAAAATTCAATTTGGATGGTCCTGATTCGTATTCTTGCTACTGGCATGATTTGAAATCTCTTCAGTTAATGCTTTACTTTCAGTGTCAGTTGTCGATTTTGTTGTAGACGGCATTGAGGAATCAGCTTTTGCTACACCATCTCCATTAGTACCTTTTACATCACGTTCTTTAGATAACTAACAAACAGATTCCCCTTTTCGCTATCATTTCTTGCAAAGCCTCCATTTGTATTACGTAGAGGAGGTCTGCTTGTAACTGGTCTTTTCAACTTTTTCGCAGCTCACCATAGTGAGTAATTCGAATACGGGGTAGCATCTAGGTTTTCCAAATATTTATTCAGTGATTCAGTTTTTTGATACTATAGTAGCTTATTAAGGCGCTTTTAGCATTCTCTTAGCTTCGATCCGAGTTGAGAGGATCTGTGGTGTTGCCACACTCTTCGAAATCTTCTTTTTTCAGACAAGAGCCGTTCGACATCTACAGAACAAATTATATTATATTCTGTTTTGTCGGGGGGTTAGGGTAACTTGTTGAGCAGCAAGCTTTATACTTTTTTCAAAATTATTGAGAGAGAGATCGATATCTTCTGGTGTTCTCAACGATATATTTTCCGTGTAAAGAGTGCTGATATATTTTCTATATTTCAACCAGTTTATTGTAGTGTTAGATATCGCTGAGATACCAGTGGGGTACACAATTTCTCGGGGGTTCAATATAGTAACAAAATTGGGTGAATGATCTGAAGATAATTCAAATGAAGATTTAACATGAATTAATTCCCTTGGTAAATTCCTCGTAACAGCGAAATCGATGACATCTGGTATTTTATTTGGGTCAGTAGGCCAATATGTTGGTTCTCCGCTCGAAATAACATTTAAACCCACTTTAGAAATTCTATTAAACAAAACACGACCTTTAGGGGTTATAAGTCGTGATCCCCAGAACGTATGCTTAGCGTTATAATCGCAGCTGCCAAGAAACGGGGTCGTAGTGATTTATAAACATTTTCATATTAATTTTCTGAAATTGAAAACATGGGGGGTGAATATATCGATGAAATCACTAAGTTTCTGTAACAATCAGCAATACAGATTGTTGTAGCTTAAAGATCTTCACGAGGATCACACATTAAGTAGTGTTTGATACGGGTTTTTATTAAAATACCAGAGCCTCCACATGCTCTATCTCTTGGATCCTGAGTGTCATATCCATTTATCCTAAATAAGCTTCTTGACGTCAAATGGGTTTCCGAGACCAACATTATATCTAGTCCATGACTTATAAGAAAATATTCGAATTCATTTTTGTGTCGGCGAATACCGTTGGCGTTCATGGTTTTTTCAGCACTGCTTGCGATAACATTGATTGCATTTTAAGCATTTCTTGCATCATATTGCTCATTGAATTTGTAAAATTATTTACCGATTGAACGAGAGAATCGATTGTAGCTTCTAGCCGTGTAAAATTTAAAGCGGGCTCTCTTGACTCTGGGTTCATATTGTGATTGAATTTATTCTGATGTTGATAGTCCTGCGGTAAGGATTGGTTGTTTTTAACGATGTCTGCGTAAGAGGCTTTGTTGTCAGAGAGCTATGGTAAATGGGGATAATTGACTTTGAGGGTATTTAATGGTTGAAAGGGGGAAATTCTCGATTGCTGGCTTAGTGATTTTTTAACGATTGAGTATACGGGACAGCCTCTGTAGTTTGCAGTATGGTTTCCTCCACAATTACTACATTTTTCTATTTAGAGTCATCTTTAGATTTATTGCATTGCGATTAATAGTGTAACTCTCCACAAACAACGCATACGGGAGGCAATCTGCAATAAGCCTTGGTATGACCATATTCTTGACAATTTATACATTGGAGTGGGCCCGATCGTTTATGTAGTTCTTCTACAGTAATTTTGCGGTGTAATAAATATTTTATGTTATATATAGGGTGAGTTTCATTTTTTTCAGTTTCGTACCGAACGGTTCTAGTTCTACACGGAAGAGCGGTTGAGGAATTTTCTCCCGATTTCTAATGTTTATAACATTTTCAATCTTAAAGCCTTTGTCCTCTAGACTTTTTTTGATTTCAACAGGTTCAACACTAGAGTCAATAGCCTTTATAACAATCTGTAGACCTTTGCTACCTTTCAGTTGATAAGTATAGAAACTTTTCTTATGAGTTTCGAAATCTGTCACAACCTTACGATAATCGTTTTCACTATTTGCCTGTATTTTGGTCATGAATTTTACCTCTTTTAATGGGGATCACATAAAAGGAGTTTTCACCAGTCTATGAGATCAAATTTCGAACCAAAGTGTTCGAGTTAATTTCTCTTAGATAAATAGGTGGTGGTTTGGATGGCATAATTGTACTAGTGGGTTCATTTTCCTCACATTGCAAATAGAAAAACGATTTTCAGTGTTCGATCTATCAGAGTTACTATCCTTGGATAATTTTGCCAAAGTTACTATTTTCGAGGACTTAGGGCTTCGTCCTCGTTTTAAAACTGTAATGTATCGATCCATTCCAACTTGAATTTGGAATTTATTGACATTACTTAAGGGGTGCCCAATTTTGGGTTAGCACCAGTTGAAGGGTTAATTGTATCTGTACTTACTGTGAATGATTTCTTTTCTGAAGTTGAAGCATAACTTCAGGCGCAAATAAAACATTGTTGTTTTCTGGTAACTTTCTATCAACAGCTGTTTTGCCTTCTTTTGTTGAATAATCATTAATTGTCAACAAAGCGGGGGAGCAGAAGCGAGCATGATTGACTGGCTTGGCGGTTAAATACAAGCTGTCATCAATTCTTTTATTTGTTTTATTTGTTAAATTATCATCAACATTTACAATCACATATGCATTTCTGCCATTAAATGGCACAGATTATAATATTGTATAAATATTATATAAATATACTTTATTCTATTTTTTATTTAAATTATTTTTAAAAATAGCGTCCATTCGCGTATTATGTATTGAACGGGAGTAATTTATATTTTTGACCGATATCATCATTAAAATAACGATTTAACTCGGAATAAAAATAAAACACGTCTGCTTAGCTCAAATGTTTTCTAAGAATGTTATGATTTAAGTGACATCAATTTCAATAATAATAAAACTGGAATATAAATCGAATGTGCCCACGATCAAATACAGTGTCAAAGTAAATGTTGTAATACTCAACAATTGTGTAACAATTTGAGTAAATGTGTGGAAAAAATTAATTGAGTCGAGAAATCTACAGCAACCACAAAGTGGAGCACAATAGCTTATATGGTTACGGGCGTAGGTTGTATAGTGGCAGCTTTGGGATTTGCTCTGTTAAAGGCGCACAAAATTAGATGTTCTTCTAGATTTTAATGATACATTTTTTAGTTTTAAATTTCTTAGTTTATATTTAAATAAAGTTAGCATATAATCATTGGATTTTTTCGATCATAAACATATAAATTTAAGTATTTATTTGCAAATAAACATTGTACATACTCAGAACCATAGAATATAAGTAGAAGTTTATGTGAGAGGCAGTTCAAATTAATTTTCAAGAAATTTACTCATTTTTTTCAAAACAAGATATATTTGACTGCATGTATTTTGTTGTTGCATGAATTAGGTTTTTACAACTGAGTTAGGATTTTGTCTCTCATATAAACTTCTAGTTATATTCTATGCTCAGAACATTTCAAGTTTTACAAAAACAAAATGTTAATGTTAATGTTTAACATTTAAACTATAAACATAATATTCGCTATTCATATACTTAACTATTTTTGTATTGAAAAACATAATATTGCATTTACATCGAACTTAAAGTTATATAGAAGATAATTTTATAAAGTCTAAGATTTCACCCTAAAAAAGAAAAAAACAAATCCTCGTGTTATAATTTTTTTTTTTTTTTTTTAATAGTAAATAATAAATATTTTAACAGCTTCAAATAAACAATATTTTGTTTTATATTTTTGCGATTTCATGTGGTTTTAAGGTAAATTAATTTAAGAAAAATATTTAAAGGAATTATAATTTCCGTAGCTTATAACTAATAATGCATACACATTATGGACTGTTTAATTTAAGAAAGTTTAATGTAAATTTTTAAAACAAATATTGAAATTAAAGTTATTTTGAAAAATATATATAAAATTATTTTAATATATGATCAAAGTTTAGATTATTGTATGAGCGCATAAGGGAGAACAATGAAATATATAAAATTGTCTTTGAGACGGACTTACGGACGGACGTAATTATGTAATTACAAAGGTTAAAAATGCAACAGAAAAAATATATGTTGTATATGAATGTAATACACTATCATGTCTCTCATAGACCCCAGCGTGTGTTCTATTACAATTGCTTAAATTAACTCAACTTTTTTAAAAAATAAATTTCAAGTTAAGGGTCAAAATTTCAAAATTTCTTAAATTGCATAAATCAATTTTAGTTTTTTTAATATCATAAATACTAAGCAGCAGTTACATTGGAAGGAATGGATTTATCTCTTATTGATGAATGCAAAAAAAAAAATGTGTAGGATATATTTGTTTTTTTTTTTCATACGAGTACATAGGTTTTTTAAAAAATAAAATATTTTTATTATTTTTCATCATTCCTTTGGACTCCTAATAGCACAGAGGATGAAAGATTATCCATAGAATTACTATTACAATATTTATTCTAAATGTAAATAGAACATAAAACTGGAATACAAATCGAAAATAACAAAAAGTGGTATGTCTCCTGACACAATTTTAACCTTTAAATTCTTTAGCTGGTTTTTATTATATCAACATCAATATGTTTGCTATTATTTAAAATGTTTGCAGTAACTGGTTTTATTATTATTAATTTTATCGTAATCTATCAGCCATGATGAGGTTTGAATAGACGATTTTTGTTTTGATGTAAAATATGCCGAAGAATATAACGTCATTCCTTCGTGTTCTGCAACACATCCTGATACTAAAATTAACAAACCTTTAAGGGTAGCTTTATCGAACTGCGATTATGATTATCATAGCCCACACTTATATGAATGTATCAGAAACAGTAAATAACCACTGATTTTCTGTTGATAATTTGGTTCAAATACTTTTCTTTTGAACTTGTTCAAAATTACATTTATCATGCCTTGACTGTTTTAGTGCAGAAATTTCACATGTTCGGTCAACAGTGGATTTCCAATGAAAATTATTTCTACAATTAAATTGATCATCATTGTTTTTAGTACATACATTAAGTTATAATTGAGTCATCAAAAAATACAAATTATTTGCAAAATTATACACTATCCATCAAAAATAACACTGTACTATTATCTACTTTAACTGGCAGTAGAATTATTTTGTAACAGAGCTATGATTGGCAACTAACGATATTTCGGCTTATATTACAACTCGATTTTCTATCATAAATCTATTTACTTTAATAGAATTAAAAATGTTTTTTAATTTAGTACCGGTGATTTGTCCAGGACAAATCAAATTATTTGGTAAATTTTTTTTTATTATTTAATAATTCGGCTTGTAATTGGGTAATGTAAAAAGATCTAGATTAACATCCTCATGGTTTATGTGAATCAATAGATTTGTAAAGGATGATTGAAGTTTATTACAGTTATCTAATATTAAATTTAGTTAATCATATATTTTATAGTAGCTATCAGATCTGATGTGAGTTAGCAGATATCAGCAATCAGATATAAGACCTGATACCAGTTAATCAGGTCTTATATTTGATATCAGCTACCAGGTCTAATATGAAATGTCAGCTATCAGGTCTGCTATTAAATATTAGCTACTAGGTCTGGAATTAAATATCGGATACCAGGTCTGATATAAAATATTAGCTACCAGGTGTAATATGAAATATAAGCTACCAGGTCTAATATTTAATATCATACCTGGCAACTGATATTATTGGAGAGAAATATCTTGGAAAAACTATTTTATCCTCAAAGGATATTCCGTTAAACAAAATATTTAAGATATAGAAGAGTGAGAAAAAGAAGGCAAAATATGTAGAACAGCAATATTGACTTAACAGCAATATAGACTTAATAATGCTAATTTCCTGGAGATTATTACTTAAAAAAAGTTGTAAGAAGTCATGGTCAACTATTATAAAATTGTCTTTAAAATGAAAGAATAAAAAATTTTTATTTATTTAGCTTTAAAGAATTTCTTTTTGTTTTGACCAAACCTTTAATAGAACGAGGGCGGATCAATAAGTCCGTGACTTTTCGAACTTCCCTCGTAGTTATATGAAATGCAACACTATTTCCATCAAGTGCCACCTGTTAGTAGACTACTGCCAAGTGTAATCATTTACTTTGCGTTTAACAGCTGTTCAAAACATACAACCTCGTATATTTTTCTAAAAATGGAAAAAAGTGAATTTCAAGTGCTCGGTAAACATTATTTTTTGCGAAAAAAAGCCGTCAATCAAACTAAGGAAAAGCTTGATAAATACTATGGGGAGAGTCTGCACCATCGATTTCAATGGTAAAAAAGTTTTTTACTGACTTTCTTTGTGGTCGCACAAGTACAAATGATGCTGAACGTTCTGGACGGCCAATTGAGATCAGTACACCCGAAAATGTCGAAAAAATCCACGATATGGTGTTGGCCGACCGAAAAGTAAAAGTGCGTGAGATTGTTGATGCCATAGGCATTTCATATGGCAGTGTGGTTTCGATTTTAAATAATCAGCTGGGTTTAAGAAAGTTGTCTGCAAGATGGGTGCCGCGTTTGCTCTCAACTGACCATAAACGTAAACGTATGACAACTTCAAAGGATTGTTTGAAGTTGTTTAGACGCAATCCGAATGAGTTTTTGCGGCGTTTTGTAACTGTGGATGAAACAAGGTAAGTTTGTCGGCCAATAAGGTTTTTGGGATGCACGCGGGATAATCCACATTGATTACCTTCAAAAGGGAAAAACAAAAAACGGCGAATATTATTCAACTTATTAGACCGATTTAATGAGGATTTAAAAAGAAAAAAGTTCTTTTTCACCAAGATAATGCACGGGTGCACACGTGTGCAGTCTCAATGGCAAAACTCTACGAATTGGTACCTCATCCGCCATATTCTCCGGATTTAGCCCCTAGTGACTATTTCCAAACCTAAAGAAATGGCTCGGTGGAAAGAGATTCAGCTCCAACGATGAAATTATTGACCAAACAAATGCCTATTTTTTACGCAAATTAAATGACGACACTTGCTCAAAATTTGACATTGGTCTATTAACAGTTGGTACTTGATGGGAATAGTGTTGCATTTCATATAACTACGATAGAAGTTCGAAAAGTCACGGACTTATTGATTCGCCCTCGTATTCTCTTTAATTTTTAAAAAGATATTGAGCTGAATTGTCAAATAAACTATCAGTTCCGATAAGGGATAACATCGATAAATACTCATATTTGATATTATGTCGTATTTTAAATCGATTCCTTATTTCAAAGTTCAAAGGTCGCATTTCGGATTTGATACTTAATTTTGAAGTTCGAAACTGTGGACTGGTGATCACTAATCATATATTATATTCTATAGCAGCTATCAGATCTGATGTGAGTTAGCAGATATCAACAATCAGATATAAAGCCTCAGGTCATCAGGCCTTATATTTGATATTAGCTACCATGTCTAATATGAAATGTCAGCTATCAGGTCTGATATTAAATATCAGCTACCAGGTCTGGTATTAAATATCAGCTACCAGTAGTGCGATTCAGTAACTTATTTTAACGATAATCGAATCGTTAAAATTAGTAAACAACAAAATTGTCGATTTAGTTATTCTCTAACACTTTTAACGATATTTGTTTGCGTCAACTTAAAGACAAAAATTTTTGTGTTGTTAATATATTGACAAAAATTAGCCAAAAAGTCAACCCAATGATTCAGTCCTTGTTTTGTGGATTGTGCTTCCACGTTATAGATGGTGCTTCTACGTTTGCGAATCTTCTTTTAGGAGCAGTGGTCATTTTGAAGAAAACCATTAACAGAAACACATCTTATTCAATATCAAATACATAATTTAATCAATCACGGTCTTAAAATTGTTAAACAAACTTCGATTTGTTTCAAATTTATTTGTTTTTCTTTTTTATATATACATACAATCTTTTCCTCAACCTTTTCGTTAATTAAAATTAAATTATTATGATTTCTGCTTTCTTTAAGTATTGTTATTCAAGTTTAATATGAGTTAATAAAATTAGAATAAAAAGCACAAAAAGTGTTATTAGAAATTATAGTTTTCTTTAAGATTTGTTTTACTTTTACACTTACCACAAAAATGAATAATAATACAAAGAAATCAAAAAAAAAAAAAAAAAAAAAAAAACAAATGCAGAAGCAAAATGTTTAGGGAAACTTTTGAAAAACCAATAACATTTTTTTAAATTCTATCGGCAAACATATTTCTAATAATTAGAACCACAGAGAAAAGTCTAAATATATTCTTTTAATTTTTCTGCAACCTTTAATTCTTATCAAACACAAAACTAATTTCTTATCGTGAAACATTAAAATTTTTTCCCAAATTCCTTACACTGCACAGTGGGGCAGAATCGAAATTTTTTGGAAATAAATCTGTAACTTCTGATCGGCCGGTTGGATTTTCATGAAATTTTGTATAAGCGTAGCAGAGGAGTGTACAATGTTATGTTTGGAAGGAGGCACAACAATCCCCCCAGGGGCGGAGGTAAGGGGGCTCAAAGTTAGGTACCTCTGACATAAAAAATTTTTAATCGCTTGCAAAATATTCCGATTTCAAATATTTTTATATATTGTTATAGGCCCTGATAAGACCTATAAAAAACATGCTTACATGTCCTATTTATCTCTTATAGTTTTTGAGTTGTTTGCGTTTGAATTTTTAAGCACCATAATTTTGCAGTTCTTGGTCCAGTTTTTTTCATATCTATCCTAGTATTTCCCACCGATTTTATTAGTTTTTTTCTTAACTAGTTAAAGAACAAAATTATCTATTGAATAAAAAAAAATTGAAGGCGATATCTTTACCGAGTCCAAAAATAAACAATTTTCAATTTGAAAATTGCAAAAAAGACGACTTTTTGTGTTTTTTTAGCCGAAAAAGTATCTACACTCTTTTTTATCTAAAATAGAATTTTCTTTAGCAACATATAATAATTTTGCACTTTTCTGAAAGGTAACTTCACTGAGATGACTTTAAGATAAAAAACAAGCTCAATAACTCAATTGGTCATGATACATACCCTCCCGAATTCAACCCATTTTATATGAAAGTTTTGATTTTAGACCATATTTTCTCAAATCCCAAAGCACAAATCGACAAGCGGAATATATTTTAAGAATCCTCAATATGTTGTTAAAAGTTTTAAATCAAAATCTACGGAACTTCGGAAAAATGTGGATTCTATAGCCAAAAATGTAAAAAATCCCGTTTTTGGGAACTTTGATTAGTTTATTTGGGAATTCAGGAAAACCCTACCCCTGATTGAAATATGGCGATTTTGTTTATATTAATAAGATCCACATTTCCTGCAAATTTCATTAAGATATCTTTATAAACAAATATGTTATTACAATTAAAAAATTTGTATTTTCTCCAAAAACCTTTTTGTTTAGTTTATTTCTAAATAGTGAAAGAAATTTTGAAAATATATATATTCCAAATTAAGCTTATCCTTTAGCATATATAATTTCCGATCTTTTGCAAAAAGATTCAAGTCAATATCATGCCTCATTTCAGAAATATGCGCCTTTAAAATTTCATATTTCCAATTTATTGTATATATTTTTACAAACTTGCAAACTTTTGCCTTTAGTTTTGCGTGAATAATTACTTAGAAAATGATGCATATTTCTGTATACTTTTACTAATATCTATACGCAAAATATTTCTATAAAAATAATTAATAAATAAATAAATATTTCCCAAAGTTAAGTAAATCTTTATCCTTTTCTAAGCATTCATATATTTCTATTAATGAATTTAAAATAACAAAACAAACAAAAAATGTCTCTTTTAACTTAACCAATGTTATTATTTTTGGTATTTGTCATCTTCCTTAATAAATATTCTATTTCTAATACGATTTTTTAATGCTTATTTACATTAAATTTATGTAGACAATTTTTCTAATATTTTAATTTTATACTACTTATTTTCTATAAAATAATCTGTTATATCTGTATATATATCTAAAAGATAATAAAGGTCCTTCAAGTCTTCAGTATTTTGAGTTGATAAATGATAACAATAGGCTATTAAAAATATCCTCGTTTTGTGACGTTCTGGTGCATTTCCTGGAGCTGAATAATTGAACGCGCTTAAAATCTCTGTTTCTTGCTTCTTGAGCCTCTTCTGTAAGCTTTCCAAGTGGAGGAATATTTCGTTCAATTATAATTTCGTCATGGCACAATACTTTATGTACTGTTGGTGTCATTTCAAGTAGTTTAGATATTTCTGTTGCATTTTCTCCAAATCGAGCAGAGTTAATTTTGTGCTTACAATTAATTGCCATTATGTATGTTAGTTCTTTGAAAGAGGTTGTAAGTCATTTATTTCATCTTTCATATATTCCACTAAATCCTTTGTTGTTGTCTTCGACTCCCTTGTGTATTCGAACCAAATAGGTCTGCAAAAATGTTTTGATCCTGGAGTGGTGTTAAGTCATATATCTTCAAATGAGTTTTTACACTTTGATGAAGATTGCTTTAAGGAATAAGATTGTATTCTTAATGGCACCAAAGATGCTATAAATACGCTCTTATAAATCGCCATTTTCTTACTTCCACTAGCATGCTTGTATTTAGGAACTGATTCCAACTGATCTGCAGAAAAATCTGCAACTATCCTGGTAGCTGTATTCTCAAGCAAAGAAGATAGCTCTACACATGCTTCCTTTTCAGTAACCGAAATAGATGGTAAAATAGTTTGCTTTTTTTCTTGAATATCCTTGTATGATGGTATAATTGAGTGTCCCTTTTCAAGCAGAGCTTTTCTTAAAATTTGATATTTGTTTCGGCTGAGGTCCAGTTCAAGCATTAAAGCAATTGCTTCTTCCTCTTTAAAATTGGATTGTGATGTTGGAGTAGGTACACTTTCGGCAATCCGTTTAAGACGTTTTGGTGATGCAGATGGCAGTATTTCAGCAATATTAATTGCTTATGGGCCAGTCTTTTCTTCTTAGATCTTGTACTTATATCATCATATGTCTTGCAGGGTGCTCCAGTTGATATTTTGCACGCCGATATTTCTATATCAGTATCCATCCAATCGGGATGTTTACTTTTTAATCTGTTAGTACGCTGATTCAAGGACTTCATTTTTACGTCATACAACTTTAAAAAGCACTCTATCTGAGATTTACCAATGACGTCGACTTTTGCATGATATGTAGTTTTTATGAATTCTACTATAGCTTCCAAACGATTAAGATCATTTGGAAGATGGTAATCAAATTCGTTATGATGTTGATAAGGAATAGCTGATCATTTATATATATCTATTAGATATATCGCATTTATATATATTTCATTAGGTAAAATATCTGAAAGAGTCAATACCGAATTCATTGATATTATATGTTGCTGTTAGGTATCACCGGAGAGGATGTTACCTGTGCATTGTCACTAGCTCATAAAAATATAGATTTTGAACCATAAGTAATAGATAAATGCTGCAGCTAGGTATCACCGGAAAGTATACCTGTACATTGCCACTAGATCATAAATATATAAATTTTTACCCATCAACAATAGATAAATACATTTGTTAAATTTAAGTAAACACCATAAATGTAAACTAATAAATAATATAAAATACTTATTGACTATGTTAAAATAGACATTTTTTGTTTGTTTTGTTGTTTTAAATTCAGTAATAGAAATATATGAATCCTTAGAAAAGGATAAAGATTTACTTAAATTTAGAAAATGTGGCAACCCTATTAAAAATAAAAAATATTTATTAATTATTTTTATCAAAATATTTTGTGTATATATATTAGTAAAAGTATACAGAAATATTCATAATTTTCTAAGTAATTATTCACGCAAAACTAAAGGCAAAAGTTGCAAGTTTGTAAAAATATAGTCATATATACAATAAATTGGAAATATAAAAGTTTAAAGGCGCATATTTCTGAAATGAGGCATGATATTGACTTGAATCTTTTTGCAAAAGATCGGAAATTATATATGGTAAAGGATAAGCTTAATTTGGAATACATATTTTTATAATTTCTTTCGCTATTTAGAAATAAACCAAACAAAAGGTTCAATTTTGGGTTTTTGGAGAAAATACAAATTTTTTAATTGTAATAATAGATTTGTTTATAACGATATCTTAATGAAATTTGCAGGAAATGTGTATCTTATTAATACAAATAAAAGCGCGTTAACCCAATTTCAATCAGGGGTAGGGTTTTCCTGAAATCCCAAAAAAACTAATGAAAATTCCCAAAAATGAGACTTTACATTTTTGGCTGTAGAATCTACATTTTTCCGAAGTCCCGTAGATTTTGATTTAAAACTTTTAACAACATATTGGAGATTCTTAAAATATATTCCGCTTGTCGATTCGTGCTTTGGGATTTGAGAAAATATGGTCTAAAATCAAAACTTTCATATAAAATGGGTCGAATTCGGGAGGGTGTGTATCATGACCAATTGATAATTGAGGGCTTGTTTTTTATCTTAAATTCATCTCTGTGAAGTTATCTTTCAGAAAAGTGTAAAATTATTATATGTTGCTAAAGAAAATTTTATTTTAGATAAAAAAGAGTGTAGATACTTTTTCGGCTAAAAAAAAACACAAAAAGTCGCCTTTTTGCAATTTTCAAATTCAAAATCGTTTATTTTAGGACTCGGTAAAGGTATCGACTTCAAATTTTTTCAAATTTTTATTCAATAGATAATTTTGTTCTTTAACTAGTTAAGAAAAAAACTAATAAAATCGGTCGGAAATAGTAGGATATATATGAAAAAAACTGGACCAAGAACATGCAAAATTATGGTGCTTAAAAATTCAAACGCAAATAACTCGAAAACTATAAGAGATAAATAGGACATGTAAACATGTTTTTATAGGTCTTATCAGGGCGTACAACAATATTTGAAATCGGACGAGAAACAAAAATTTGGCAAAAAATTTTTTATGTCAGAGGTACCTAACTTTGAGCCCCCTTAGCTCCGCCCCTGAGGGGTTTGTATTGCCCCCCCTTGCAAACTTAACACTGTACACTCCTATGCCAAATTTCATGCCTATACCAAATTTCATGAAAATCCAACCAGCCGATCAGAAGTTACAGATTTATTTCCAAAAAATTTTTATTCTACCCCACTGTGCACTGTTGCAATCAAACCATTAAACAAATAATTTTTTTTGTACAACTCTACTGTGTTAATCATATATAAAGATTATTGTAAGTCTTTATTGAAATAAATGTTTATTTAAATTTTTTCACTTTACCACAAGACTTCTAAACAAAAAATTATTTTCTTATCTTATTTTCTCAAACTGCATTGTTACAAACACAAACCACAAAACAATTATATTAAATCTAAAAATAAAAACTCAGACTAACACCCAGAGCTGGAAACTCAAATCACACATTTAACTTCAAGGTCAACAAAAACAAAGATTTTTACATAAATTATTTCTAACAATTAGAACCTCAGAAAAAAAATCTAAATATATACTTTTACTTTTTTTCTGCAACTCTTACCATACTAAACTTTTCTTATCATTATACATTAGAACACCAATAATTTTATAAAAATAAAAACTATTTAAAAATATGTATACCAATAAATTTTCTCACACTCGTTACATTCTTACAAACCACAAAAAAATTAGAATTTAAAATAAAAAACTCTGACTCACACCCAGAGCTGGAAACTGAATCACACTTTTAACTTCAAGGTCAACAAAACCATATCACAAAATCACAAACTTCAGGGCTGGAAACTCAAACCTCAATTCCCTGCGCCCCCCTCCATCCTTTTACCCGCGCACCAACACTTTTCTGAGAACCACAACCCCAGCTCTACATGTATGGAAAAAGTGCTGCTGAGCATAGATAAATATACTACTGGGATAACTTCAAGCAATGAAAGATTCGTAATACTATCGTTAATAGTTCGTTGTACATTTTTTATATTATATTTATATACTTTATAATACTTTATAATACTCAAAAGAGTACGGAGCTGTTCATTTATTAGGGCTCTTTATTTTTGTATATGTTGACCAACTTTTTCCATGCGATTGCATAGCCATCGTTAGTTAACGGGATAGTTTTTATGGCATCGTGGACATCTTTTGCATTTTTTTTTTTTTTTTTTTTTTTTTTTTTCTATAAATAATACAGTTTTTGAACTGGGGTTAATATGAAGTTATTGCCATACAACGCAGAGAACATGTCTCTGAAAGAGGGCCAGCTTTTATAATTACATTAACTTTTCAGCCTGAGTGGCCGATTTCAAGCGGTTAAGTTCCTTCTCATGACTAACTAATGAACCCATTCTGTGTTCAGAAATGGATATAATGGCAACATATGCCTCAAAATCTGCTAAACGATCAATATTATGATTCAAAGCTGATATCTCCATCTTTGATCTTAATTTATATTGGGTAATTTTTAAAGAAAGAAAGCAAATAATATGTGTTAAAAATTAAAAAAACTGAACTAATAGTTAAAAAAAATAAAAATATATTTCAAAAATAATTGAAAAAAGGTTGAAAATTATCATGTTCAAAAAAATGAAAATTTATAAAAAAAAGGGGAAAATGATGAAAACCAAAAATAAATTTTGAAAAAACGAGTAAAATTTCAAAAAATGTCAATAAATGTTCAAAAAATTAAAAAAAGAGTAAAATTTTCAAAAATATTGGGTAAATATATTATAAATTTGAAATTTATGGATAAAGATTTCAAAAAATAGGATAAAATAAAAAAATATTAAATAGCAAAAGCGATTTTATACTTTGTTCATTAACTTAAAACAAATATTCAAAATCTTCGGGGTTTAATCACAATTTTTGTGAAAATTTAGAGTTAAAAATATTTTGAAACAAGTAATTTGATTATAAAATCACTTTCGCTGTTAAAAAGGTATAAAAATGATAAATGCACTTGTACAGATTGTTGAACCCAGTTCAACCAGTATTTAAATTTAATAATATTGTATTCATTTATTTTGTCTTTCATTACTTTCTTTTTACATCTTTATTTTTCTTCAGTGTAACTTTTTCGATAAGTTTAATTTGCTTTGAGTTACATATGTAATTGAATTTGAGTCATTTATGTTTAGGTAGTTTTTAAGATTTTCTTTTCACATAATAAATTCAGTGTGCCCTTGTAATTGAAACCCTCAACAATAGCTTGGCTGTGCTTTTATTGTTTTTGTTTAGTACGATCAGTCACAGCAGAGACTTGTGAATTTGTTAATACAGGGTTATTAACAAAAGGTTCCTCAATAGTTATCATTAATAATAACAATCAACATTAAGGGACTACTAAGCAAAATAAGGAAAGATGTCATCGAAAGACGTATATCTCTAAAGGAAAACATTGATTGATTGATCGGTGGTCTGCTAGACATATTCATTAAGAATGTCAATATTGGGTATGTACAGTGATTAATTTAATTTTATATGTAATTGTTAAAAATTTAGGTAACTAAAAAGTAATATAGAAAAGTAAAATCATTTTTTTAAATCCATATAAATGCAAAAAACAAATAACAATTGCAATAAATAAATTTAAAAAAATCAACATAACCTGCAAATATTAAACGATCATCACTGAGACAAATGTACCAACACTGATGAATAAAAAATACCATCACTAGTAAATGTATATATGTAAATGTATTGTATACATAGTATACAAGAAATCGCAATGCCAATTTTTTTTACATAAGCAAAAACAAGAAGACTTTTTTGTCATGTTCGTCTAACTTAACTACATTAAAATGTTTCATTTCAAATGTTCCCCCATATTAAAGAATAACAACACATTAAATAAAGAAATTTAAAGGAACAAAATATAAAAAAAAAACAGTAACAACAAACCATTGAAAACAAAAAAATCTTACAGTAGTGGTGAAGTTAAGAAACAAAGCTGCAGTACGAAGTTCTCTACGGGGAATACATTATAACCGTTATTGGAGTTTTTTGGAAATATTTAATATTTGTGCTGACACTTGATAATATAGTGTGGTACATGGCATCTTGAGTTTTTCTAATACAACGAAAAACTAATTTATAGTGATACACTACGAGTTTAATTTTTTTTCTGACACACTATGAGTGTTAAATTTTTTTTTTAGAAAAAAAAAGACAGTGTATTTACAATACGAGTGTTACAAAATTGTTTGGGCAGATAAATAAGAATAAATACATTTATATTTACTACGGGTGTTTACAATTTTTATAAAAACAAAAACACAGTACGATAGACTACGAGTGCTTAAACTTTTTTTTTTTTTTTTTGAAAAAAACACTGTGGTCCACAACAAGTGTTACAAAATTAATTGGCAAATAAATTTACTAAAGAAATGGCTTTCTGAAGAAAATATAAATTATATCTTCACCATTTAATTTCTTATATTACTAGTTGGGAAGAGGCTTCAAATGAACGTATAAATATTTCTCTGCTAGAGATAAAAAAGGAGGAGTTAGATAAAAGGTGGTAGAGGTTAACAGAACCATATGATATTTATATGTTGGAAGAAGATAAAGGTGCAACAGAAGACTTCAAAGATGATATCTCGATGCGATACGAAGAAGCCAATATAAAGTACGACAAAATTAAATCTCTAATAATAAATATGATAAAAGAACAAAATGGTAATAGTAATCGAGAAAGATTATACGATAGAGGGTCGAGGTTTAGGATACCACAAGGGGAAAGCATTTCAAACCATTAAACATTTAGATTTGATCGATGAAAATTATTCGATAGCTTAGGAGGCATTAAATAACCATTATGAGAATGTTCGTGTTTTGCTTCATCAACAGATGAAACAATTATTCGGAATGTCTAATATACCACAAGAAAATGAAAAAGCAATGAGACATATGCAAAGTTTAATAAATGATGGCATATCAATCTTGAAATCATTTAGCGTAGATGTAGCTAATTGCCACCCATTTCTGGATTATTTATGTTACTCCAAACTTCCTGATGAAACTGTGCGAGCATGAGAAACTTCTTTAGCTAACCACAAGATACTGCTTACTTGACAGCAAATAAGCGATTTTTTAAATAGCAAAATTGAAATATTACAGGCTATACAAAATTTACGGAAACATGTGCCAAAAAATAAGATCAAAAAATCATGCCTTTTATTCTCAATCTAATGCAGAAATGTTCAGATTTAGATTCAAGAAATGCAAACAAAATCATATCTTAAATTTTGTAATTACTTCAAATCATTGTCCGCAAATGAGCGAATAAAATACGCCTATAATAACAAGTATTGTGCAAACTGCCTTTCACCCAATCATTTCAAATCAAAATGTCAGAGTCTATTTTCTTGTTTAAAATGTAATCGTCGTATTTGGATAAATCAGATAAATCAAAAACCGACTTAGCCCCTAGCATGAATTCCACTAACCAATTAGAAGATGAAGTGTCTTTTGGCACAAATTCCAATAAAATTACTCCAACTAAAACTACTAGCGTAACTCCAACTGATTCAGTTCAAGCTTACTTCTCTCAACGCGAGAGAACCACGATATTACCCACAGCCTTAATTTCAGGACTTGGAGGAACCATTGTAGGACATTCAAACACAGGATGCAATGTCACATTAAGATCACGAATATCAAATTTTAAGATACGGATCAAAGCGATTGTGTTATCAAAGTTGACAAATTTTTTGTCTTCCCGTACAATTAGTATTCCAAAATTTAGAAACCATTAAAAATTTAAATATAGCGGATCCGTTTTTTAATAAGCCATCACCCATCGATCTTATTATTGGAAGCAACTATTTGCCTTTCATAAATTTGGTGGAGGGTGTCAAATTTTACAATAATAGCATTGAAGCCAGAGAATCCCACTTTGATTGGTATTTGTCGGGAATTGAGTTAATAAATGAAATTAAAACCTTTTCCACAATTGTTTCGCCTATTAATGAGTTACTACGTAATGACTAAATTAGAAAATTCTGGCAGCTTGAAGAGGCGGAGAAACAAGTAGTCCAATCCGATAATGATTCTTTTTGAGAAAAACTTCTTTCAACAAACAACGACCCATCAAACTGAATATTTTTGGGCTATTCAAGAAACATGGCGCTGCTCAGTAATATAGTACACTAAAGTTCTACAAGAATAATTGGAGTTTGATAATATGAAAGAAGTTGTACACAGCTAAACAAAAGCGAAATACGGTTTTCATATTTTCTACCGCACCGTGCTGTTATTAAGCCCGAAAGCAAAATTACGAAAGTACGGCTTGTATTCAATGCATTAGAAAAAAAAAAACGAAAAGCGGCTTTTCTCTCAATGATGTTTTGCAACAAGGCCCCACTTAACATACGGATCTCATGCAAATTATGTTATGATGGCGTAATTATAAATATGTATTTATTGGGGGATTGAGAAAATGTACGGACAGATTTTGGTTCATGAGAATGATCGTCCATATCAACGCATTGTATTTAGAAAAAATTCAGAGGATCATGTTAATGATTTTCAACTGAAAACTATAACATTTGGAATAAATTGTGCACCTTTCCTGGCGTTTAAAACTTCGCTAGAGTTAAGTAAAGATTGTAAACATCTTTATGCAAAGTCATCTAATGTATGAAATATATTTTATCTGGTGGCCATACGCTAGAAGAAGCAAAATATAAACAAAATGAGCTTTCAAAGGCATTATAATCTACTAGATTTTCTATGAAGAAGGTAACAGCCAATCACAAGTTTCTTCTAGAAAATTTGCCCCGGAAGGATCCTCTTAACGAAGATTTTTTAAGATTCTATTGTTCCAGCACCACAAAAACTTTGGGGATAAGGTGGAATGATATATCCGATAACCTTTATTATGTTGTTGAGCCGATAGAAGCGGCCGCCATTACTACGAAAAGAAGAATTTTGTCAGCAAGTGCTAGGCCTTTTGACCCACTAGGTTGGCTAGTACTTGTAGTTGTAATCGCTAAACTTTTGATGAAAGAACTATGGGAAGAAAAGAGTGATTGGGATGAAAAAGTCTCTACATTTCTTCAAATTAAACGAAACGCATTTGTAAAAAATGCCCTATATTTCTACTGTGAAAATACCAAGATAGGTTAATTTCTCCCCAAGCCATCTCATACAAATACATGGATTCTGCGATGCATCGGAGAAGGCATAATGCGGCACAATTTACATCAGAACCGAAAGTGAATCGAGCAATTTGAATAGCCATTTGCTGGTAGCAAAGACTAAGGTACCTCCACTTAAAAAGATTACCTTAGGGATGGCTCGAAATATGTGCAGCTTTATTGCTAAGTTATTAAGGAACTTAGTTTTGAACTCCGAGTTCCAATACGAATTGTTTTATGGACAGATTCATCAATTGTACTTGGTTGGCTTCAAAAACTACCCAATACATTGAAAACCTTTGTTGCGCGGCTGCACTCCTCAAGAACTTTCTGAAAGTCAACTATGGTGGAGTGGGCCTACCTGGCTAAAACAACCAGCTGATCTTAAATGTTTTAATTTTCATACGAAGTGTAACCCGCAATCAACCCAAATTGATGAAAATAAAATATCTGATATTTTAGCAAATTTTTTTTACGCTGTTTCAAGCCCTCCGAGTTATAAGTTATCTTTATCGCTTTATTAAACAAACCCATAAGCATTTCTCTTTTACTGAGAAATTTATAACTGCAAAAGAAATATCCCAGATAAAAGCTCGTCTAATGTTTCTCGTTACTATTTCTACAAGGAATATGAATGCCTAAAGGAAAAAAGGTCTTTAAAGCGGAAAAGTAGTTTACTTACGCTAAGTCCTTTTATAGACAAGGATAATCTGCCATGGGTAGGTGGCTCAAAAAAATTCAAAATTAAGCTATGAAGTACGACATCCAGTCGTAATTCCAGAAAGGTCTCAATTCGCTGTACTCCTTGTGAGTTATACGCATCAAATATTGCTTCAAGTTTTCTACATACCACGATTGAAGAACTTAATACCAAAGTGTATATGAAATTGTAAGGCGTGCACGGCATATAAATATAAATTTTAAAATTAAATGATGGCATCTCTTCCTCCCGAAAGAGTAAATTTTTCACTCCCTTTATATTGGTGTCGATTTTGTAGGGCCGTTTGGTATAAAGCTTTCCAATTTACGTTACGCAAAAATTCTAAAGGGCTATGTTGCAGTATTTGTCTGTTTCTCTACTACAGCTGTTCATTTGGAAGTGAGTTCTGATCTTTCAACCGACGCCTTTTTAGCCTGCTTTCACAGATTTATAGACCGCAAAAATCTTCCTAAGACCATGTTTTCTGACAATGGACGGAACTTTCAGGGAGCAACCTATGCACTACCTAAAAGTCACAACGATTTCCTAAAATCAACAGAAAGTGCTCTGGCAAAGAAACAATCGCATCTACAGAAAAGCACCAACAACATGTCGTTTACCTTCGAAGAATTCAGCACCTTGCTCGTGAGGATAGAAGCTGTTTTAAACTCGCGACCCCTCTATCCACTGACTGAAAATCCCATTGAAATTTTACTTCTAACACCTGGCCATCTCTTACGTGGTGCTGCCATCACATCTAGACCGGAAGCACCAGCAGAACACCAACTAAAAGACTTCCCTTTCTTAAAGCGTTGGGAGCGATTATAAATTCTGCAGCGCCTATTTGCACGGCGGTGGAAAAATGAGTATGTAATCGAACTTCAAAAACTACCCGTTAAAGTATTACCCACAATTCAAGGAGTGGAAGTGAGGTACGTTGCGTGACCGTAAAAAATAAAAGGTGCTGTCTCAACTGCTTGGCTTACGATCACGTACGTTCTTGGTATACATTTAAAAAACGATACAATTTCGAATATCGAAAGAACGTGCTTTGTAATGCCAAGTACAATACACTGCTCCATATAGCGGATTGTGATCCTTTATCTTCCAGCATCGAAGTTGAAGGTGATTTGTTAGCATAAAGTGACGGAGAAGAGGCTTCTTCTCAATTCCGGCCTTATATAAATGCAGCTGTTCCAGTTACCACTTTAGAGGTAAAAGAAGTAAATTCGGAAAATGTGGCCCAGACTGAAAATTTATCTTTACCAATCCTAAAGGATCATGGCATTATGAGTGCCAATATAACCTCTCCTAGAGCTGAAACTATTCAAGCCGTCACAACTTCTCCCAGAAGAAAATGGGCCAATACATCCACACAAACCTCCCCAAGGCAGAAACTGATCTCTAACAAGATCTGTCAAACAATCGATGCAATATGTCGTCATTGTACGACACCCCCATAATTAAAGAAAGATGAAGAATCCTCCACATCATCTTACCTCTTATCATTGAGATAATTTTTCAATTTAATGATTACTGAATCTACTTTGGTCAACATTCCACCGTAGTGAATCTCAATTTTTGCGGCGCAAAAACGTATACAACACTCCTGCTGGATCCTACAGCAAGGATATCACATCTTCAACTAGAAGTAGCAAGATGGTTTCCAAATTTTAACCTTGTGACCGACGAGGCTGGCAAAATTCATCTCTTCCACACGATCCGAGAGATGAAAAATGAGTTACCGGATCCTATTTTGGACCCCTGTCTATTAACACATTTCAAAACCTATGAGCCGCTAGCCCATCCATTGTTATTTCAACAATAATGAAAACTAGTTATATGCAGCCACCAAATCTACCTCGAGTACAACAAAAAAAAGCTGGGTTATGTAATCTCCAGTGTCTGGAAAAAATGTATGATGAACGAACGAAGTTGGGTCAGGTAATCTCCGGTGTCTGAAAAGTATGTATGATGAAGGAGTATGATGAACCCAGTTCAACAAGTATTTCAATTTAATAATATTGTATTCATTTATTTTGTTTTTCATTACTTTTGTTAAAACATACATGCATTAATTTTATTATTTCCGGTAATCAATAAGAACATACATTCTTACATATTCTAGTGACATAATTTAGTAATCAATAAGAACATACATTCGTACATAATTTTAGCGCATTAACTTTCTTACACAATATTTGCTTTCAATTTATAAACTGCATACACCGCATTTTTATGTTCTGTAATTTGTTTATTAATTTTGTGTTCAATAAACCATTTATAATTAGGTCATTTGTTTATTAACTTGTTTATTAATTTTGTGTCAAATAAACCATTCATAATTAGGTCATTTGTTTTGTGCAACTTAAACATTTTTACTTCTTCATCCATTTATTATTATTGAAGCTAAGCATTTTATTATTAAGTAATTTTTTATATAAAAGAAAGTAAAAAATAAAGATGAAAGAGTCGTGTTTTTAGTAATGATACGTGTGTTTTACTTTAATACGGCTTCCTTCAGGTTTAAAGTGCTTGTAAGGAAAATTGTTATAAAGTTAGCGTCAATCTGAATTTATGTGTTTAGATTGTGTTTTGCTTGAAATATTTTTATAGAAAATATATATAGAAATTAAAAAAAAACGGGTATTAGAATTTTTTCTTGGGGTTTTATTTAGCTCGGGTTTTTATTTTTTTGTAATTTGTACGTACCGTACACTCGGGGTTTACAAATGTAAGTGATTTACAAAAATTATGTATAACAACAAGATGTGAAAATGTCAAATAAAAAAACATAGAAAACAGCCACTGAACAATAATTAGTAGCTGTTTACACTATGCGCGTAAACAGATTGAGTCACGTTAACGACACAAACATAAACAACTTTCATTTTATATCTTTATTTTTCTTCAGTGTAACTCTTTCGATAAGTTTAATTTGCTTTGAGTTACATATGTAATTGAATTTGAGTCATTTATATTGAGATAGTTTTTAAGATTTTGTTTTCACATAATAAATTCAGTGTACACTTGTAATTGAAACCCTCAACAACAGCTTGGCTGTGCTTTTATTGTTTTTGTTTGGTACAATCAGTCATAGCAGAGATTTGTGAATTTGTTAATACAAGGGTATTAACAAAAGTTTCCTAAATAGGAAAATTCCTATAACTTTTCTATAATAAAAAAAGAGCTATAGAAGCTCAATAAACACGGTTACCCACTTTCGGGTAAACAAATAAATTAATTTTCTTCAAAAAATACATAAATTATTCTTTAATTTGTTTTACTTTGGCTAAAATCACGATTTAATTAATAAAGCGCACAATTTATTTTAAATTAAAATTTAAAAAACAATGGGTAAGAATGCACTTTATCACAATAAAAATATTAGTAACCAGTTAATTCGTTTGATTAAAACTCTACAGCACTAGTATATATCGAACACAAGAAATAGAAAAAGAAAAACAACTAACAAAAAAAATAGTTTTATTTATTCTCTTTTTTGCTATGTTCTTTAGAATTAGCACAGTTCAGTAAAATTGTAATAAACAAAAGCTTTTCTTAACAGGGGAGTTAATAGAGAATAAAAAAAATTGTGATCATAGAAGCAACAAAAACACTTTAAAATAATTAAAGATCAAAATAAAAATCACTGAACATAATAAAATAAAAAAAATAGGGATTAAAACTTTTATTTTATCACTTTAAAAAAGAAATTAGAATATGCGAATAAAATGACAAAAAAGCACTTCGAGAAAAATATAATAAAAGGGAATTTTGCCTTTTTCGTTTACTTGTGTTTTGCCGACAGAAATTTGTGTTTCTAGCACTGAATTTTGTTGGTTATCTTTTACATGTTTTTTCACTGTTATTTTTCTCACTTTCACTTTAAAAATTCAAACAACTTACCTTTTTAATTGTTAGAGGAAATTGGGGGATGTTTTTTTAAAAATATAAAACAGCTGGATTAATCCAAAAGAAGTTTGGGTATAAGGGCAATTCACGGGATTTCTGAAAGTAAAATATTGTCTTAAAAATATTTCAAGTTCACGGGGTGTTTATTAATTATCCGGTTGGAAGGACCAAAAAAATGTTTTGTTTGAAATATTTTTGTCTAAAATATAAAATAAAAAATGTTTTAAATAAACTTTTAGAACCAGAATTTTTTTTAAATAAACTTTTGGGGTTTTATTTAAGCTCGAGTTTTCTTTTAAATTTTCGTACGTATCATACAATCGGGGCTTAAAAAGTAAGTGTTTTATTACAAAAATTATGTACATTAAGAATGTAGGAAAATGTCAAAGAGTAAGAAACATAGAAAGCAGCCACTGAACAATAATTAGTGGTTGTTTACACTATGCGCGTAAACACGAGTTATTGGCAAATCCGTTTTTTACTTATTTCATGTCTGCTTCCCTTATAGTTGTTGTTTTCATGGATACTGAAAAACTAAAACCAAATATGTTTTTTTTTTCAACTTTTGGAAGCACCTATGTAAGCTAGAAACTTCGTTCTTTCACAGAAAAATCGGAAAATTTTTTTTAAGAATTTTTATGTTGAAATGAACTAAATAAAGTATTAACCGAGTTATAGACCAAAACGCGTTATTAGATTTTTTGAAGATCCCATATAAGCTGTGGGTCTCATTCTTGCATAAATCTATCACAAATAATTTTTTCCAATTTCGGTTTTTTAAATCGATTTATATTTTCCTTATAAGAAATGATGTCGATAGGACGATGGCCGTCCGTCGGTTGAAATGGCGTTTATGAAGTCCGCCGATAACTGCGATCGGTTCATAAATGGCGGGGATATGTGCAAAAAAACTATTTTTTGAGATTATTTCGACTTCAAAATGCTTTAAAAGGCTTTTGTGAAGCCTCCCGGTTTTTCAAACCGATTTTCGATTTTTCCTATTAAGCTAGGGATTTCGTTTTTTGCAAAACAAAGTCGGAAAATTTTTGAATTTTACCGCTGAAGAAATCAACTCAGTTGATTCATTAGTTACAGAGATATCGACATCCAAGTCATAAATAAGCTACGCACTTGGTTGTTATATATATATATTTTTTTTTTTCTTGAATTTGGTTTTTTTGAACGAAGCCAAATCGGTTCATAAACAACCGAGTTATTGGCAAATCTGTTTTTTATTTATTTAATGTCTGCTTCCCTTATAGTTATTGTTTTCATGGGTACTGAAAAACAATAAACAAAATTTGGTTTTTTAAACTTCTTGAAGCACCTATGTAAACTAGAGATTCGTCCCACAGAAAATTATATATGTACCGCGTCCATTGTTATTTAAAGCGTATCCACGGGTATCTATAATTCATGATAAATATAATTGATCGGGACCATAAATTTAAGTCAAATCTCGTTAATAGTTGAAAACGGTACACTTTTTCAAAAAAGATATTACTAAGGCACATCGCACAAATTTTATGGACCAAAAATTCACTTGGGTTAAAAAAGGATCATAATATTAAATAGCATTTCTTTGTAATAAACTCTAATAAAATATATTTTCGTATAATATATGGAGAAATAACATGGATCCGATCCACATTTTTCACAAAATTTTTAAAAATCGTGGTTTTTAGTATAATGAAAATTTGATTATACTAAAAACTTTATATCTATATATATATATATATATATATATATATATATATATATATATATATATATATATATATATATATGGATCACTTTTGCTAGCAGTCGTTCTAGGTTTTATTAATAAATTTATAAAATTATCAAAATAACAAGCACAAGAAAAAATAAAAAAATGCACCTTTTTCAGGCCATTTTTTTGAGTTAGCCCTTTTTGACCTTTTTAAAATTCAATTTAGCCTCACTTTCTCACCTCCTGACAACCCTGGTCATTAGAATGAAGTTATTAATGCTGAAAAGAAGCAACACATAATTGTCATTTAAAGAATTTTTAGTTAGTTTGAAGAAATATATACCTATATATATATATATGATTTTGAATCGCATATATTTTGTTTATAGCGATAACCGATGTAACAATACTATTGTGATTTTTTTTATTTTCGGCCATAGCCCCCCATTGTGTATATCTTTGTCGAATACTTTTGTTCGCAGGAAAATTATTAAATATTTAGTGAAAACAGTGGTAAATTTGACCGAGCAAAAAAATGCAACTACTATACAGTTCTCTTTAAAACAATAAAGGAACTGCCTCCAAAAGTAAAGGTGCTACTTTGATTCTACTAAATAGTATCTTAGGAGGGTTTGCTGTTATCATATTTATATCACTAAATCAAAGATTTGTGGCAGTAGTATTTTTAAATGGCCACATGTGTTCATTCGGGTAATATCAAATATCTATTGTTACAAGACTTGCATCAAATTTTAAAATATGATGGCTTAAATATTGCGTCTCTAAGATATATTTTAAGTATCTTCATATTAGAACTACATATCAATCAGTACCATCATCATAATGTTATTCTAAACTATTACCAAATTTTTGCAAAGAATGGGGAATATATTGCGTTTAAACATTAGTATTATCCTTTGTAGTTTAAATGAAGTTAAGTTTATGTATATTGGTGGAAATTGACTGTAATGCAAGTAAACTGCAGTTTTCAGCGTTTTTCAAAAACTATTTTTATCAAAATTTAAAAAATTCCGTTGAATTTTTAAGAGTTTAATTTTTTTTGCTCGCATTAACCTATAACTTTTTTAAACAACAATATTATTATAACTATTCTTACGTGTAACAATTTGGAACATAGAATAGTTGGCTAAGACAGCAATAACAAAAATCACAACCGAATCGGCTAATTTAATAACGTTATAGTCCTGATTTATGTGATCAAATATGCTAAAGCATAGCATTGCACTTTGAATGCTCGAAACTTTATATATATATATATATATATATATATAGCATTTCTTTGTAATAAACTCTAATAAAATATATTTTCGTATAATATATGGAGAAATAACATAGATCCGATCCAAATTTTTAAAAATCGCGGTTTTTAGTATAATGAAAATTTGATTATGCTAGCAAAAGTGGGACACATATATTTCATATGAAAAATAACCCAATGACTTGAAGTGATTTTTTATCATTTTTGAACTATAATTCTTTTTTGATGAAGCATTTACAAAATGTATGATTTTTCGCCTTTATAAGATTTATTTTTACTAAAATTAATGAAGTGTATTAAAAAAGTAATTTTAATAATCGATTTAGTAAGTCCATAAAATTAATTAAGTTATTTTTTTTTTATTATTTTGATGAATAACCTGGATTTTTTGTGAAAATATACAAAAATTCTTCAATGGATGATTCTGTAAAAATAAAATTAGTAATACCAAATAAGAAATTATTTTCTTTATTGTTCAAATGCTAAGATTTTAGTACTTTTAAGGCAAATTTAAAAATCAAAAAATGCTAGAAAAAAAAAGTAGAAGCTAAAACGAAAATTTCGAGGCTAAAAGCAAAATAAAAAGGCTAGATTTAGCCTTAAAAAGGCTAAACTGGCAACACTACTAATGACACAAGTGCACTATATTAAATTCATTGCTCTTGAATCCTTATTTTGGGGTATCTCCATTACAAAATGTATCTATTTTTATTTTTGATAGCAACACAGTGCTACAGTGAAAAAACACTTGGAATGTAACACAATGTAGTTTTGTACGGTCGAGTAAATTTATTTCCAAAAAACGATTTTTCGGACTTCGCGGTTTCAAATTGTTATTATATATATTGCCTGTTTTTTAAACGTGGCCCACACTTTATTAGAAAATATTTTTTATTTTTTCTTTATACATATTATTTTAAGGTACCATTGGTCTATCCTGATACTACTGAAGATTTTAGATAAACAACCCTTTGATAGCAAAAGGGTAAATTTTATATATTTGGTTAAATCAGAAATTTTTGCAAATAAGTTGTATAGAAGTACATATTTACTACACTTAAATATCAATGAATTTATGAAAAATATAATAAATTCTTTTAAAACCTGCGCTAATAATCGAATAACAGAGAGTCGTTGTAATTTAGTCGCTATTTTACACGAATTAATAGTTTTTATGATAAATTTTTGCCTCTGGTTACATTTATTTTCCTAAATAACCATTTATTTGCCATAAAAACTAACTTAATCTATTATGGACCGGTGATCCCAAAATATTACTTTTGTTACTGAAGGTTTAAATGAATATGCATATATTTTGGGATCACCGGTCTATAATAGGTTATTTATATATTTATTTAACCCAATGATGTCCTACAAATTTAGATTGCTATAGAAAATGTCCGAAATATTCAAACTTTAAAAAATAGTATTTAAAAAAATTCATAGAAAATTTTATTCAAATCTTATTTTCACGAGAATGAAAACTAATTGTTCTAGTTTATTATTAAATAAGCAAACCCAATGTTTTATTTTTTATTAGTATTTTTTGCTTTACAGCCATTTTTGGCCCACACTTTATTAGAATATATTTTTTTTTATCTTTTCTTTATACATACTATAAAAAAAAAAATAATATGTTCTACAATTCTAATCCGATTTTCTCAAGGGGTAGAAAAAATAATTTAATAAAGTGTGAATAAAAAATTGCTGTAAAGTCTAAAAACTACGAATAAAAAATAAATACAAATAAAAAAATAACAGTTTTGCTATGAATACAAACTTGTATATGTTTTTTAATAGGGTTTAGATTTTTCACTTTATAATGACGCTTAAAAAACTTAAACATTGTAAAAGTTTCTGCTTGTTTTCTATTTTTAAAAATACTTAATAGTGGAGTCAAGTAACACTTTTTGTTTTTTGACAATGTATTCTTCTACAATTATTCAATGAACTTAATCTGAAAATACAAAAATTCTAAAAAACTAAACAAAAAAAAGTTAAAAAAAAACTATAAACAAACACAAGGCACGGTGTAAAAAAGTGTTACTTGACTCTACTGTTATGTATTTCTAAAAATAGAAAACAAACAGAAGGAACAAATCAAATAACAACATTGTTCATTGCTACTTAATAATCGCCCTCACGGGCGATTCGTTGGCCACATGGTGTGACCCAGCAAAGGACAAAACGAACAACGACTAGGACAACTTCAACGCTGGCACCCTCGCGGGTGTTCTTGGTCACAAGAGTGACCCGGGAACAACAACGAGGGACAGAGAAGACACAGCGAGAGGGACAGCAAGGTGAGACACAAGGAAGAGACAGACAGCAAGATACAGCAACGGCGAAACAGGAACGCGAAGTTGGAGTAAGAAACCGCAATCCAGCATGCCAACCACCGCATATACATACCCGCAAACCGGGGACAAACAACAGCGACGAAAGGAGCGACCAAGCAACAACGGCAGGGAGCACCACTACGGTTGCTTATATAGGAGCCGCCTCCACTACTCGTGTCTCCTTCTTCTCCTATCAAATACCCCCGGGCGAAATCGCCCAGCCCCCCAAATGTCCGCACGTCCACCAAGGCCCTACTAAAATCCCAACCCCCCGCAGTATGAGTTATGCCCATACCATCTAAGCTCCTAATGTCATCATAGTAGTGGCATGTCGTCAGTACATGCCACACTGCCTCAAGTCCCCTCCCGCACCCACAGTTCGGAGTATCGGACAGACCTCTCTTATGCAAAAATGCATTGAGTGAGCCATGTCCCATCAGTATAAAACCCAGACTCAGGCCGAAGCCAAAATCTGGACGTTGCCGTACGAAGTCCGCGTCACGTATGAACTCATACGTTACCCTCCCATTGTCACTGTTCGTCCATCTCGTCCTCCACCTAGACAGAAGACACTCCTCTAAGAGTGCCTTCACCTGCAAGCTATCCCTATTCACCAGATCAGAAGCAGAAACCCAGTCATGACCAAGAAGCGGTAGCCCCTTCTTGATCTTGAAGGCAATAGCACGACGTATTACGACGTGCCACACCCAGAAGAACCTAAAGTGCGTCCGTCGACACCGTCCTACAAACTGGCATGCACGCCAACATCGCGACCCTCTGGCAGGATAAGACCTTGTTTCTGCCAACAACAGACATAACCGTTTCATACCATACAGGCGCACCAAACGTTGCACAAGCAACGAAAAGCCCCCCATACACGGTACGAACAGCACGCCTGCTGAGGCCCCAGTGACTCCTGAGGATGCGCCTAACTTTACCAGCGGAAGACGGCCCCGCGATAACTTGCCCTTAAGCAACATTATCTCGGTTTTGTCCATCGCCACTTCGACGCCTGAACGACCGCTCCACTCACATACATCACGCATGACCTGCGCACCCCTGCTTTCTAGATCAGCACGAGACTGACCCTCGACAAGGATGAACAAGTCATCCGCATACGCACACACCTTGAAGGAACGCCCGAGATGCGCCAACAGAGGATCCATCATGATGTTCCAAATAAATGGACCACAGATGGAACCCTGTGGACACCCACGAGTGACGTCCCTCCAAACCGTGTCGCTGGCACCTACGACACAAGCCCATCTGTCGCTGAAGTAGCTCCTCCAGAGTGCTAGCTCCCGACAGCCCACTTCCTCCAGCCTTCTAAAGACGCTACTCCACGACAGGTAGTCAAAAGCACCCTTGAAGTCTACGAATATGCCAAGAACGTACTTGGCCGAAGACTCGCTAACGCTCCTACGCACGTGCAGCCATGCATCCTCAACGCCTCTACCTTCCCTAAAACCGAACTGGAACTCAGAAGGTCCCTCGCTGGCGTCCTCCCTCAGTCGAGACACCATAATTCTTTCCAGCACTTTTGCAAGTACCGGAAGGAGACTGATGCCCCGATAAGAGCGAGGATTACTCCTCACCCTATCAGGAGACTTCAAGAGGACTACAACGCGAGCGCGCTTCCAAGCTCCGGGGAAATAGCCCTCACTAAGACATTTCCCAAAGACCGACTCCAAATGATCAGGTATGGCCTTCCAGATGCTTTTACACATCTCTCCAGTCATACCATCCATACCCGGAGACTTCCTACTTCTGACCCGACAAATATTGTCCACGACCTCTAATCTCTCCAAGTTTGGAGGATCAACCATCTCCCTAATGAGAGGAGAGTGGTCAACCGGTTCCGCACTTGGGAAGAAAACCCCCAGAAGTTCGTCAGTACATTCCCTCCTAGTCGACAATGTAACATTGCCTACCTGGAGAGAAGCTAAGTCAGCCAGCCTATCTTTCCTACCCCTGCACACCCGGTAAACCCTACCCCAGGGGTCATTCCTTGTTGTCCCGTACAAAGCTCCTCCAATCGTCCTCTTTTACCCTAACGATTCTGTCCTTGTACGTTCGAAGAGCAAACCGATAGTCAGTTTCGCGCTGAACCCGATCATCAGCGTTGGTACGCCTAGCCCTCTGGAAAGAATTCCGGAGTTGTCTGACTGACCTTCGCATCTGATCAAGTTCGCGAGTCCACCAACTGACCCTTCCCGGCTTAGTCTCACGACGTCGGCCAAGCAAGGAGTCATTTGCTGAACACATCCACTGATCTATACAGTCTATCTGGTCATCAACCGTCAGTGCCCTAAAGTCATCAATTGACTGCAACGAAGCAATCGCCCTAACGAATTCCGAGTAATTGTCCCAGTTAACGTTACGATCCCTCCACCTTCTAAGAGGTGCTGTCTCCCGAGTCCGTCTGTGATAAGAGAGCACAATCTCAATGAGGTTGTGGTCACTAACACCCCAGTCGTCACACACCCTCCACCTAGATCTGAAAACTGTCATCGCTACCCCGTTCGCAGCTGTCACGTCAATGTCACTAACTCCCCTGGGACCATCAAAAGTATAATGGTCACTCGGCTCATTTAACACCATGACGCTCTTTGTGACCAGCCACTCACTAAGCATAACTCCTCGTACATAGTTCTGATGAGCAGGAGCTAACCTACCCATCTTAGAGATCATGCGTTTGCATCCAGGCCTAGGATTACAGGATAACTACTCGCGAGGAGTAGCACCGAATCCATGTAACTTAAATACGGTTCCAGAGGCCCCCCATACCTACAATAGATGCTAGCCAAGAACATCCTCCCAAAACCCCCTTCCACGGACACGCAGACCCCCCATTGGCTACGACTAACTACAGTACAGTCAAGGTCCCTGTCATTCACAATAACAGCAGAGTCTCCCCCACAGTCCGTAAAAACCCGCATACCCCCCGGCAAACCCCTAATTTGACCACCCGTAGTATACGGCTCCTGCACAAGTGCAAAAGTCGCCCCCAGGTCACGTATCGCCTGCCCTAGTTCGCAGATCACCGTATATGACCGCTGGCAGTTGAGCTGCAAGATTTTCAGGTCCTGCTCCATTTCAGTGGCGTGCGTTAGCCCTGGCAACTATGGCGCTTTACACGGGACAGGACGCCGACATCATCAGATGTCCGGACGGGAGTCCCTTAAACGCACAGTTCCTGCAAGTCACCTCGTTTGTGCAGCGTGAGGCCACATGGCCAGCCTGTCCACAAACTCGGCATACTGCCTCCTTCATCCTGCACTCGCGCACCATATGGTCGAAGCCCAGGCACCTGTAGCAGCTCGGAACGGCATCGTGGAGCCGCACCAAGAAGCTGAACCACTTAATGTAGCACCAGCCATTATCCAGCAAAAGCTGCATGGCCTCGCTACCTCCCTCCAGCACCACGTTCACAGGACCACCTGTAGGCTTCCATGGGCCAGTTACCAGCCTCACGGCGTTCCGGAACACCTCAGGAGTCATACTATACTTGAATTTCCAAGCATAGAGCTCCTGCATAAACTCGTCCGGGGTGATCTCTTGATGCACCCTCTGCACTACCACTTTTGGGCCAAGTTTGTCCTTTATGGACACCTCCAGCCCAACCTCCCCAAACTTCGCGTTAGCAGCAACCTTCTCCCTCTCCGCAACCGACGGGGTCCTTATAACCGCACCGCCATCACGCAACGGCCGCAGCTCGTGCACGCGAACGCCAAGGGTGGGGCCGACCTCCTTGTCGACCTTCTCCAACACCTCCTTTGACGTCACGCCCTTTTTACCCCGCACAACCACCGACCATGTATCGACCGGCTTCGGGGCAGCTACCTGACTCACAGGCGCCTGGGCAGGGACCTGAGTCCGTCTGGGCGGCATCGTAACAGGTGGAACTGTCGGGACCCTTTGGGCCACTGCTGCACCACCACTACCAGACTCGTGAACGTCGAGTCGTCCACGGAGTCGCTCGTTTTCAGCAACGAGTCGCATCAAGAGGGACTCGTACTTGCCAGAGTGCTCCAGGACACTCTTCGCCAGGCCAGGGGAAACACCGTCAGCCATGACCTCCTTCAGGAGGCTCGTCGTGACGGCCTTCATTTCCCCAATAACACCAGGCTCCAGCACAGCTAGAGCCCTCTTCCTGGGTCTGCTCTCCCTCTTCTCCCTCGCGCCAGCAGCTGCACCAACGGCAGCACCAGCACCAGCACCGCCAGAAGCAGCAGCACCAGCAGTACCAACCGCACCAGCAGCGCCATCAGTGCCAACAGCATTAGCAGCACTGGCAGCACCGACGGCAGCAATAGCGCCATTAGCACCAGGGGCAGCGCTAGCAACAGCACGAGTCGCAAGCGGCGTTCCCGGCTTGAAGCGCTTCCCCTCGTCGTAGTCCGCCTCAGAGCTCGAAAGCTCACTCTCCGTGTGCCTCACACGCGATACCGGAGCTGGCGGCGGACCCATCGTGGTATCCGTCGGCGCCTCCGAAAGGTCGGACGCATCGCCCTTCCCCTTCTTACGGCGTCGTTCAGGCGGCATCGTACACAAAAAATTGAAATTCAAAGACACCTACCTTGCAATAGATGCACACTCCAAAATTCCAATGCACAAACCAATAAGTAAACCAGTCGTCACCCATCCAGTCAGCACCGGGGGGCAGTCAAATCCAAACAGTGAATCCAAAAACCAAGAACCAGGCACAAAACCAGTTGTCAACGATACGGCAACTCAAAACTCACACTTATATAGTGGCAGCGCCAATCTTCAGGTTGGTTCGTCCCCAACCTTACTTTTCGCCGGACAAAGTTTTGAGACTTCTCTGACAAATGCCAGCGGAGTCTCAAAACAATTACAAGCAAAAAGGCACTTGTCACTCTTACTTCACAATTTTCCTCTTAATGAGAAAAATTAAAAAACACTTTGCAAAATTCCTCCTTATGGAAAAATAATGCATACACTTTGTACCACAAGAAACACTTGTTATGAAATCACAGCGATTAAAAAACACGACCGTACACTCCAAGATCTCACGATAGAATGAAGTATAGGGAAAATAAGATACGGATTGCATTTCCCGAAAAGTTGTAAGTTAAATAGATGGTGTTTACAGAGAACACCACATTGGGACGCTGAAGAGTGCTGATGACGGTCGTGGCGGACTAGAAAATGCATTCCATTCTGCCGAGTGTCCAATAAAACTTTTACAAAGTAATCTAAAATTATTCAACGAACTTAAGCTGAAAATACAAAAATTCTTAAAAACTATAAAAGTAATTAATTATTTAAGATCCTATTTGGAAGCTTATATGGTAACTATTTGCCTATAATGACATCACCGTGTTAAAACAATGAGTTAAGTTTCTAAATTGGAAGTAGTGTAGTGTTATTATAATAGCATTTTAACTCATTATTTGGCAATGAAAGTTTTTGTTGGTAAATCGTTCTGTTGCTTTTTAATTGTTGACTGCTATTGCTTTTTTTTTTAGCCAAAAATCGCTCAGAAGAAGTTACCAACCACCAAAATAATTAATTTAATAATTGTTCAAAGTTGCACCTCTCACCAAAATGATTACTTCAATTTCTAATAACTGTGAAAGTGAGAAACAGAAAAAATTTTCCAATTACAAAATTTATTAGATCAAGTAAATGTCTTTTCGAGGATAATTTTCAATTTATTTTTATTGTTAATTGAAAAATACATATATATATTTTGGTGCAATCAAGGCAAGAGAAACAAAACAAATTCAATTGTGCAGAGAGTCATCAACACATTTTAGCAACAAATCATTTTGAATTGATTTAAATTGAAAAATAAATATAAAAATTATAATAATAATAAAATAAATTATTAAATTTAATTTTTTTTAATTTTTTTTTTTTGTTTTATTTATTAGATTTAATTTATTATTTAATTTTATTTTTAATTCTTAATTTTTTCTTTTTTTTTATTTATTTTGTTTTAATAAACTATAAAGGTTTTTTTGACAAAAAACATACATATATACATTAAAGTGCCTCATGCAAAAAGTTTAAAAGTATCTCCCTAGAAATGAATATTAGTATTAGTATTCAAAAATGCAGATTTCATTCAATTACATTATTAAAATTATCGTTACAAGAAAATTAACTTAAAATTATAATATAAACATGCTAATGCCTTGAATATCTATTCTCTTTTCATTCGCGAAATATTAATTATTAACATTTTTTGTCATATTTCTTTATTTGAACATGTAATTTTGTTGCACAAACTAGGCGTTCTTGTTGTAGGGTTTCCTATAGATGCTGGCAGAGACGGGGGTGTAATTAATAAAAGGGCCAATCTATAAAAAAGTAGTTAATTATAAAAAACAAATAAGAACAAGATTAGGGTTATAATCCATAGAGTAGCTGGCTGTTGCAGCATAAAACCAAACTCACCTTTTCTTCCAGGGAAATCCAGGATTGAGGTAAGTCTTCTTTTATTTTTGGTTAACCTTCAGTACTTTATTTCACAATTCTTAGATATAGTAGGTCTTATATTAAGGTAAGTATAATGAAGGATTATTGTTAGGTAAGTTTAAGATGATAAGGTGGTAAGTTTAGGATGATAAGATGCTGAGATTTTAAGACAGCAAGTTGGTAGGATGCCAAGTTAAAGATGGTAAGTGGTTAAGTTTAAGTACCAATGGTAAGTTGTTGAGTGTACGACTGCTAGATGATAAGTGCTCAACTGCCAGATGATAAGTGTTCAACCGCCAGATGATAAGTGTGGTTTTTCAAGTTGAAGGCCGATCGTTTTTCTTTTGGATTTTTATCAACCCATCGGCCTTTTAACGAAAACCGATAACATTACTTTTCTTTGGAGAAAATTAACTTGTGGCATTACCAGATTGTTTTGTTCTCAGTAGCATACACTGAGAACAATTATCTTATTAATGTTTTTTAAATTAACATAAAAATTATAATTTAAGTGTCCAACTTGATTGGACATGGCGCCAGCCTTGGCACTAGGCAAGAATTGGAGAAGCCTCTTGAGCGCATAAAACATGGGCTAAGGAGCGAATCGCCTCCACAATGATTTTAGTATCTGCGGTTGCCGTTAGCGTTGTTTGCTGGTTTGTTGGTTTCTGACTGGTTGTTTGTGGTTGAGTTCGGCGGTGATTTAACTGATGATGATGACTTGGACCATTAGCCTGATGAAAGCGTCGGCGGCGTGGATGCAGCAATGTATGATGGTACCTGTCACATACCCTACAAATATCCCTCGACGTACATGCCAGTAGTAGTAGTACCAATGCCTCTCAACTACCTCCTCCCTCTTCTTCGTACTCATTTTCAAAAACTTGCGGCAAAACCTCAACGCATGAAACGCGTTGCATAGAGCACACTTATAGTTGCCCTGGTTGCGTCGTCTAACGCTAATTGTGTCTTGGCTGCCACGACCTTGAGCCGGTCGGGTGGTTTCGAGCCTTCTGTTGTTCCTGGAGGTGATAAAATGAAAAGATTAGATACAGGTAAAGTTTTCGTGTAGGAAAATATATAGATTTGAGTGTAGTGCTGGAAGAGATAATTATGCAGTATAAAATAATAAATATGAATTTGAGTGAGTAGGTTATGGACTAAGTGTAAGATAAACCTGAAATACAGCATACGTTAGGATTCACATGGTATTTCCTTCTCATTTGCTAAAGGAAGTAGGCACAATTTAACAATTGGGCGAGTTATTATGCCGGTGGAGATACGTACATTAGCTGTTCGTATATTCTTATCCGAACCTGGGAAAGTCTTCAATTCTACCTAAACGCCATTTGTGGGGTGGTAGTAAATCATCTATCACAACCACTAGATCCCCAGACTGAATGTTTGGAGCAGGGTTCCTCCATTTATAGCGCTTGTGTAAAGATTGGAGGTAATCTTCCTTCCATCGTATGGAAAACTGATGATCAAGTGCCTTTAACTTCTCCCATCTATTTATGAGGGACAAATCCTGGAAACTGGGTTCTGGGAATGCCATTAAGGGAGCGCCTCTTAAAAAATGACCAGGAGTCAAGGCTGTCAGAGCTGTGGGATCTTCCGATAGCGCTGATATTGGGCGAGAATTAAGTACGCCTTCGATTCCAGCCAAGACAGTGGCGAATTCTTCGAAAGTGAATTTTTGTGGACCGGCAATTCGCTTAAAATAGAATTTAAAGCTTTTAAGTGCGGCTTCCCATAAGCCGCCCATGTGAGGAGCATGTGGTGGGATAAATTTCCATTCAAACCCATGAGTGATGTATTTCTGGGCTATATCTTGGGCCACATTCTTAATAAAAGTGGAAAACTCGAGTTCAAGTGCCCTACTTGAACCGAGAAAATTTCTTCCATTATCAGTTACTACCCTTTGGGGTAGTCCTCGCCTCCCAACGAAACGGCTGAATGCGGCATGAAATGCTGCAGAGGATAAATCGGAACAAGGTTCTAAATATACAGCCTTTGTACTGAAACAAACAAACACACTGACATAATCTTTGACATATGGGGATTTCCGCAAGGAAGATGTTTTCAGTTCGAATGGGCCAGCAAAATCAATGCCCGTTACTTGAAAGGGATGAGACAAGTTACATCTTTCTGAAGGCAAGGGAGCCATTATTTGGGAACATGGCTGCTGTTTGTATATTATGCAAGTTTTGCAACTGCGTATTATCTTTTTAACACGGGGTTTGAGTCTGAATATGAAATATTCGGTTTGCACTACTCTGCACATTTGGCTATATTCAGCATGATAGAGAAATTTGTGCAAATGAGTGAGACACAATTGAGTAAAACGTGAATTTCCAGGTAATATAATGGGATATCTTTCTCCATAGGGAAGTGATGATTGAGATAATCTGCCATTTGCTCTTAGAATCGAGTCTTTATCAAGAAATGGGTTTAAAGGTTTTAGAGGACTTTTATTTGAAATAGTTTTTGAGTTTGTTATGTAGTGATAATCTTCTTGGTAAAACTTTTTCTGGGATAAAGTGATTAGTCGGGATTTCACAAAGTTAAATTATATTGAGTATTAGTGTGAATTTTTTGCTTCAGACTTTTTAAAGAATTGTGAAAGAATCTGAAAACATAGCAAATAACGCGGAGAGTCTTGGTATATGAGGAAAAGTTGTTTAAAATATCCTCTAATTTCAACTTAATATGTAAGGTTTGAGTTTCAGTTGGTTTCGAAACAGAGTGTAGGAGATTTTGTTGAGGCCATGATGAGGGGGGATTAGTTAGCCACGCAGGCCCATGCCACCAAAGGGAATTGTGGGCAAGATCTTGAGGACCACAGCCACGTGTTCCGAGATCTGCCGGGTTGTCATGCGATGGAACATGACGCCACACTGTATTTGGTGCTAGAAGATGAATTTGGGCAATTCTGTTGGCAACATATGTTTCCCAAGTTGACGGTGGTTTGGAAAGCCATCCAAGTACTATGGATGAGTCGGTCCATAGATATGTGTAACTAGAATTGAATTTCAAGGTTAAGTTAACGTAATTTAAAAGTTTTGCTAAAAGAAGTGCACCATTGAGTTCCAATCTTGGAAGACAGACTGTTTGAATGGGATCAACTTTACACTTTGCTATCAATAAATTTGAAAAAGTTGTATTCGTATGAGTTTGACACCTTATAAATATTGTTGCACATTATGCAGATTTCGAGGCATCTGAGAACCCATGAATTTGAATCGTGTCTGAAGGGGTGTATTGTAGCCAACGGGGTATAGAGATGGTTTCTACTTTTGATAAGTCTTGAGCAAAACTGTTCCATTTATACAGAGAATCTTGAAAAACTTCATCATCCCATTGTAATCCTTCTAACCATAATTGTTGCATCAAAATTTTTGCTCTGATGACTATAGGAGCCAGCCATTCAGCGGGATCAAACAATTTCGCAACTGCCGATAGAATTTGGCGTTTTGTAATCTTTGTAACTTGATCTATTTCGGAGAAATTATATGTGAATGAATCATTGAGTGCATTCCATTTGATACCAAGTGTTTTAGTAGAACTTGTTTCATGCAAGCGGAGAAAATCCTAATCATATAGATCTTCTTTTGTCAAATAAGAGAGAAGTTTGGGATTATTTGCAAGAATCTTCTTTAATGGAAACGCTGCCGAACTTAATGCTTTTTTAAGCTGAATTTGAGAATCAAGCGTTTCTTCGATGGTATAGCCACCAGACAGAATATCATCAACATACGTTTCCGTACGGAGGATTGTAGCAAGTTGTAAAAGGGTACGTATGGTGATAAATGGGGCACAGTTTACACCAAAGGTGACTGTTTTTAATTGAAAATCTTTTACAGGGCTGTCTAGTTGCATTTGAAACAAAATCTTTTGATATGGTCTATCATCTAGGTGTATGAGTATTTGGCGATACATTTTCTGTATATAGCCACTATATACAAAACGATATTTGTTGTGATTAAGTTACTTTGGAGAGTATTACCAGTATGAAGAACATCGTTTAATGAGACTTGGGATTTTGTTTTTCTTGAAGCGTTAAATACTACCCTCACTTTGGTAGTTTTGTGTTCTGGGCGAACAACTGCGTGATGGGGTAAATAATATGAGTAATATTTGCCCTGAGACGCTATTTCTTGAGAGTTAGATTCTTCCATATGATCTAGTGACCAATATTCTTCTAGAACTGAATTATACTGGGAGTGTAATTCTGGATCTTTTGCTAATGTTTTCTCCATTCTGGAATATTGCGCAAGAGCAACAAATCTTGAAGATCCAAGAAATATTTCTTTGGGAAATTCCGTTTTAAATGGTAATCTAACTACATATCTGCCATTATCATTGCGTGTAGTTGTTTGGGTATAGAATTTCTCACAGAATTCGTCTTCTGCTGAGTTTGAGGGAATTGATAGGATTTCTTCTTCTTCCCAAAACTTTTTTAAGAGAATATTGAGTTCTAAGTTTTCGCAAGTATTTACTGCTGCTGTAAAGGAATTGAACTGTATCAGTTTTAATGGGACCACTAATCCAAAGATGGTATTATACGCTGATGTTTTGCCACAAGTATTTCTTTTAATTCCGTCAAGATTTATATAGTGCTCATAATCGTTGCCTAAAATTAAATCAATTTGGGAAGATTTGTTAAAAGTTGGGTCCGCTAGATCTAGATCTTCTAGATCTTTCGTGTTTGTGATTTTAAAAGTGTAAGCTGGGAGTCGCTTAGTTACTTTTGGCAAGATTATGGCTTTTATAGGTATTTTCATATTTGTTCGTTTAGCATATAATGTGAACTCACATTCCTTGCTTGCAGCCAGTTTTTGACCACCAATGCCTATGATTTCAAAGTGGGACTTTTTATAAGGGAGCTGAAGACGATTTCTAACTCTTTCAGCTAAGAAAGTTCGTTGAGAACCGGGATCAATAAAAGCCCTTATTGTAAATAGTTCGCCTCTACATTCTATCTGCATTAAGGCTGTTCGTAAGAGAATATTTTCATTGCTAGTAGAGCAATTGGCTTGAATATGTTTAAATGTACATGGCTGATCAGGCTGGGGATTACTTTGCGTAATTTTTGGAGATGATTTTTGAGCATTAGAGCTTTTGTTTACGACACTATGATCGTTATTAGGCATACTACTTTGAGGTCTTTTCGCCATATGTAAAAGCGTGTGATGAGGTTTTTTGCAATATAGACATGTGCGTTTACTTTTGCAATTTGCCTTAATGTGGGAGTAACCTAGACAATTATTGCAAAATTTGTTTTTAAATACAAAATCCACTCTCTCTTGTACCGAAAAGGATCGAAACTTTGGGCAAGTTCTGATTGTATGATCTTCATTGCCTAATTTACAAGATGAAACTAAATTTTCCTGTGAAATATATGTTTGTACGTTTTGAGGTTTCGTGAGCGAAAAGCAATCTTTCGAGCTTTTGATGCTTGCAAGACGTTCTAAAGCTTCGTATCTATCTACGAGAAATTGTGACATTTGGGACCATTTTGGAAGTTCAAGGGGAGATGCGAGAGACTGTTCCCATAAAGTTAAGGTTAAATCTGGTAATTTGGTGGAGATCAATCGTATGAGAATAGGATCCCAACTTTCTACCTCAACACCAAGGGTTCTGAGAGTTGCAAGGGAATCATTTACAGAAGTTTGAATTCTCCTAATAGATTCACTATCTTCACCAGTAGCAGCGGGAATATCAAAAAGAATTTTGATCTGATTATCTACTAGAACACGTTTATTTTCGTAGCGGGCTTTCAGAGCATTCCATGCAATGTCAAAATTATGATGAGAAAGGGTATATCGTTCACTATATCTCCCGCTTCGCCTCTTGTTTTATTGCGAAGGTGGTACAACTTTGTGACGGGAGAGAGCTTTGAGTGATTGATGTACACAGCAGTGAACATATCACGAAACGAGGGCCATTGTTCGTAACTACCTTTAAATACTTCTGTATCACAGGGGGGTAGTTTTATGCAATCGCCTGAATTATCTGGCACTATATTTTGCACTAAAGCATGATATGGCATAGAATACCGGGATGTTGACTGAAATCCTGGGATATTAGAGGTTTCTAAACGAGATACTTTTATCAAATCCATGATTTGAGACGAGCAGTGATAATATATGTTAACACATGCTTCAAACTCACTTTTCGCTTGGACTTTAAATTCCGAGTCAACAGAGACATCTTGGGATAACATAAGATTTTGGTAGGAATTGTCTAATTTAGACCATTTTGTTTCTAAGTCCCTCAACTTGACTTCAAGAACTGATTCTGTTTGATCTTCTACATCCGTTTTATTAAACATATCGCAAAACTGGAGTAAATGTTCACAATAGAATAGAAAGCGATCTTTGAGAGGAGGGGTAGATGAGCTATCGTAAGTTGTAGACGTATTGGCTTTGGAATTCATATTGGCGAATGAAATAATACGAGATTGAATAAACTGTTTTAAGAATGGAGTTAATAGGGGGGATTTTCTGATTTATGGTTAATGTATATGTGTACGCTATTCTATTTGTTTCAATATGGGATATAACGTTAGATATCTGTAAACAGCTGCAACCAGAATATAAATTGGCAATTAAATAATTTGTCAATTGCCAATTAAGAAAAAACTCGATTTATTAAAAAATTTGCGATTAAGCTTCTAAATCTTTGTTATTAACCAAAATTTGCGATATAGTTGTACTCAATTATTTCCCAATGAGTTTAAATTTTGATCAAAAATTTTTAAATTTTGTAACCTTTTAAATTTTTTATGGCAATTTTCAATTATTGTTGAAAAATTTTGATTTTTGGTGAAGGGAATAAAATTTAATTTAATTTTTAATTGAAAATATTAATTTTGAAACAAAAGGGGAAAGAAATTAAATTTTGTTAAAAATTTTAAATTTTTTTTTTTTATTTTTGGGAAAATTTTCGTTGAAGATTTAATTAATGGCAAGAGAACAAAATAAATTTTGCTTAATTTTGACGAAAAAATATATTTGGGGTAATTTAAATTTTTGTTGAAATTTTTAATTTTTGGTAAAAATTTTAATTCTGGTAAAAAATTTTTTTTTTTTTTTTTGTGAAAATTGTATTAGTTTATTGTGAGTATCAGAAATAGATCATAAACTGCTTTTCCCAAATTTTATTTTCAAAACCTTAAATTGACACAATGGTAACACTTAACACCTGAATACTGTATGTGTATCAGGGATGATAAGTATAAATAAACCACATCTATTTTTATTTGTTCTTTTTCTAACACAATTTTTGTTTTTACAGGTAATAACTTTGGATAGGTATTCGTTTCTTCTTTATAATTATTGAAACAATTAGCTTTTAGTAAAAGTAGTAGAAAAATGTGCTTTTAAACACTCCAGTAATAGGTAGAAATAAAATTTTTTTTTTTTTTTTTAATTTGTTATTGATAGTTTAATATATAAATTTTATCAAATTAAATTTCCTTTATAAATTTGATTGCAAATTATTGTAACTACTTTTTTTTATAAATAAAAAGATTACAAGGTATTAAGTTTGTTGTGGTTATTATTTGTAAGCTTTTCTTTCTTTTCTCTTTGGTCTATTTTTCTTCTTTAATCAAAATATTATTTGCGTTTACTCTTTTTATGTTATTCAAATGTCTTAAGTTTGTGTGAAAGAAAAAAAATTTAGTAGTTGTTTTTGTTTTCTAGTGTTTTTAACTAAATTATTTAATGTTTAGTGGACTGTATTTGAAAATATTTTATTGAAAACCACATGAAATTTATTTATTTTTCAATAATTTATTCTTTCGTGAGAAAAACACTACACAACTAATCCATCACTAATTAATCTTTGATCGCAAACTATAGGATTAAGAGCACTATTTTATTTTGTAAACTGACACACTTTATAATAAGAGAATATACCTTACCTTGTAGAGATCGAGATAGTGGTTGAAATTTTCTTACTTGCTCTTAGTATATTTGTTGTGGGATGGAGACTCTCTGTATTTTCTCTTATATATTCTTTCACTTTTTCTTTTTAATTTCGTAAAATTTGTTTTATTATTCTATTTTAATTTAGTTGTATGTTTATTGTATGTAACTATTTTTAAGGGGAAAATTTGGCGCCTTGTTCAAGGGATTATATATCGATATAAATGTATGTATTTATGTATTAAGGGGAATTTCTTCTTTTCTTTGTAAACGTATGTATGTACAAAATTTGTTTCTATGTTTGTAATTTCTATTGTTATGTACATATTTATTTATATGAATTTGGCAAACGGTAAATTAGAAGTATTTATGCACATTTCATAAGAAAATAATTTTACCGGTTTGTATTTACGTAAATCTGTATACATATATGTTTTACAGACGGGGAAAAGGTAGCGGTTTTTTTTGTATATATATGTACATATATATTTTTTTTCTTTTTAGGAGTATTTTTGATTTTATATTTTCCGAAACGATACCCCTATGTGTGTTATGTGCTTTTATGTAAAAAAAATTTTTTTGTTCGATTTTTTTTTATGTACATACATAAATAAGGTTTTTCCCGCACTAATTTGTGGTACATACATACACTTTTTCCACTTCTAATGCACTATTTTCTCTGTTTTTGTGTAGTTTTATATTAAAATTTTTTACTTTGTTTTTTTTTTGCGACGATTTTTAGTTTAACACGTTTTTGTTGTTATTGATACACTATTTTTTCTGTACTTACAGTCTTAAGGTTTTCTTTGTACTGATTAGCTTGACGTATTTTTTTGATGGTTTACCTCATTTCTTTTTGGTGGTGGTTTTTTTATGCTCACTTATAGAGACGATGAGAGGACCATGCACAAACTGGGGCTTCTTGTTCCGGTTCGAAGGACCATGCACAAACTAGGGGTTCTTGTTGTAGGGTTTCCTATAGATGCTTATAATTACTCAGACAGGATCAATTATAATTGTAGGGATGAGAAAACAAATAAGAACAAGATTAGGGTTATAATCCGTAGGGTAGCTGGCTGTTGCAGCCAAACTCACCTTTTCTTTCAGGGAAATTCAGGATTGAGGTAAGCCTTCTTTTATTTTTGGTTAACCTTCAACACTTTATTTCACAATTCTTAGATATAGTAGGTCTTATATTAAGGTAAGTATAATGAAGGATTATTGTTAGGTAAGTTTAAGATGATAAGGTGGTAAGTTTAGGATGATAAGATGCTGAGATTTTAAGACAGCAAGTTGGTAGGATGAAGTTAAAGATGGTAAGTGGTTAAGTTTAAGTACCAATGGTAAGTTGTTGAGTGTACGACTGCTAGATGATAAGTGCTCAACCGCCAGATGATAAGTGTTCAACCGCCAGATGATAAGTGTGGTTTTTCAAGTTGAAGGCCGATCGTTTTTCTTTTGGGTTTTCATCAACCCATCGGCCTTTTAACGAAAACCGATAACATTACTTTTCTTTGGAGAAAATTAACTTGTGGCATTACCAGATTGTTTTATTAATCTTATTAATGTTTTTTTAAATTAACATATTAATGTTTTTTAAAATGTTATTAATGTTTTTTAAATTAACATAAAAATTATATTTAACTATAATTTAAGTGTCCAACTTGATTGGACATATGTATATATCGGGCATTTATCAACATATATTAGGTTTTAAGGTAACATTGGTCTATCCTGATACTATTGAAGATTTCAGGTAAATAACCCTTTGACCGTAAAAGGCTAAATTTTATATATTTGGTTCTCAAAAGGTTATATGAGCAATTTTTGCAAATAAGTTGTATAGAAGTATTTACTAAGTATCAATAAATTTATGAAAAATATAATAAATTCCTTTAAAACCTGCGGTAATCGAATAAAAGAGAGTCGTAATTTAGTCGCTATTTTACATAGTTTTTACGATAAATTTTTGCCTCTGGTTACATTTATTTTCCTAAATAACCATTAATTTGCCAAAAAAAAAAAAATTAACTTAACCTGTGGACACCGTCATTTCACCCTTCAGTAACAAAAGTAATATTTTGGGATTACCGATCCATAATAGGTTATGTGTATATTCATTTAACCTAATGATGTCCTAAAATTTAAATAGAAAATGTCCGAAATATTCACTTTAAAAAAATAGTATTTAAAAAAATTCATAGAAAATTTTATTAAAATCTCAATTTCACGAAAATGAAAGCGAATTGTATTTTTTTTCTTTTTTTTTTTTATTAAAATTTATGAACACTGTTGATCGAAAACCATATTTTTGGAGATATTTTAAAAATCATCCAGTTCATGGAAGCGAAATAATTGAACTGTAATATTTTGAGGATTACTTTGTAACATATCAATCCTTAAATTTGGGATTTAGAGATTATTTGCAACATTTTTTTGTCCCCATACAAATTCTGACACTTTAATGTACATAGCATATTGATTTTATAATAAACTATGTATGTTTTTGCCTTACTTTTCATAACACCGACAAGGAAATGACAGTAAATTACAATTTTGTGACATTATTGCTTTGCTAAAAATCTCTCATAAACAATAATGACTCAAAGAGAAGAAGTCATGGTTTGTTTTGTCGTTTCAATTCAACTCTTTTTTTCATTGGGGTTTTGTGGCGTATGGGATAATGAAGAATATTTGATCTTTTTCGCGTATTTTTAATTTTTTTTCTAAAAAAAAAAAAATTACTAGTACATGTTTGCTATTATTGTACTACATTTGTATTACATACTTGAAACCTTAGATTTTGTTGCTTTACGAGCGCAAGCAAAATTTTTTTTATGTGCTGATGTTTCTGAGGAAGAGATCCAAATCAATAGCATTTTTAAATCGGTGAATACAAAACTGAATACTTCATTTTCACATATTTCAGTTGCAAATAAATTTTTTATTTTTATTTTTTTTAAATTTATTTTTCATTTATGTACTGAATCTGCCTCTAGTAGGCCTGACAGTAAGAATTTAAATCTTAAAAACTAAAGCTATTTAGTCTCTATAGAGAGCTAAGACGTCAAATAAGCCTCTCATTAGGGGGTGGTAGGTCGTATCTATGAAACTTTGAGTTAGTTTGGACTTCAGCAAGGAGCCTAGCAAGTGTGTTTGGATGACTTCGAAGTTTCCGAATATATTTCTCACTGAACTTCCTAAATTCTTCCTTTACCAGTGGTATCTCTAAGTGAATATTCTCATTTCTTATGTGCCATATTATAGCTGTCATGTTCCTAAGAATTTTCGATTTGGCCCTCTGTATGAGATCAATGCTAGTTTACTATCCGTAAAGTTCGAATATTTATTAGTCTGTATCCCATAATTGGATAACATTAGCTCAAGTTATCCTTTACACGGCTTTATACAGGATGACTTTATTGTCAAGGGTTAGTCATGATTGACTGTTTATTAACCAGTAAAGGTCAGAAGCTTTCAACTTCAGTCCCTTGGTTTCTATATGACGACGCCTAGTAAGTTACCTATCCGAATGAATACAAAGGTATGTGACATGATCTGAGTGTGGTATGCTTATACCATTAAGTGTGACAGGCTGACAGTTTCTTCTTCTTAGGCTGAATGTAACATGGTTACTTTTTAATTCATTTTCCCGTATTCGCCAGTTTTCTAACCATATCTACATACGTCGGAGGTAATTATCTAGTTGACTAGATGCTATGTGTATGTTTTCATGAGAGCTGAGTATTGCTGTATCATCTGCAAATGTAGATATAATCAGTACATCGCAATTAGGCTAGTCAGAAGTGTAAATTAAATAAAGTGTAGGTCCAAAAACGCTACCATGTGGAACACCCGCTTATATCGAATTCTTCTGTAACAAAGTCAATATAATTTACTCTAAAAAGATGGTCAGGTAAATGGTACTCCAGCAATTTGTGAGTACATGGTGGTAGTAAACATTTAATTTTATGTATTAGACTTTTGTGCCATACTTTGTCGGAAACTTGTACAACATCTAAAAAAGTAGCTTAACAACATTTCTTTAATTCAAAAGATTTTCTTTTGAATTTTTCACGAAAACCAAACTTATGAACTGAGACGATATTTCTATCATTTAAGAATTGCATAATATTCTTTTGGAATACTTTCTCGAATAGCTTCGACAAACATTTTAATCTGAGAAGTTTTCCAAATTTTTGGAAATACTTGAGGTTTAAATATTATAGACCACGTAGCACAATGGGGTCAAATGCAAATTTTTTGGTAATAAATCTGAATCTCCTAAACTACTGGTCGGATCAAATTGAAATATATGGAAGAGTTGTAGAGGAGGACCTAAGCTTTCAGAAAAATCATCTTGTAGTCACCCTGTGATAACACGAGATATGCTACAGGGTGTCAAAGTTGACTACATCGAGTATGTAAAAGTTAAAAAAAATCGTAACTTGTACAAATGAAGGCCGATTTTAAAGATTTTTATATTTCTGGAAAGTGCTTGGCAAGATAAAGAAAAAATAAGCTTACTCATCTAAGTTATCTGTTACAGTTAAAAAGATATTTACGCTTGAATTTTTGATTTTTTGGCTCGACTTTCTTTCGTTTTTCGGGAATAAGTCCGGAGATATATGAGGTAAAAATTTTTTAAAAATATTCTGTAATTTGCTACATATTTCAAAATAATATGCTGAACGAATTTTTGGATTATCTCAATTCGTCTAGACGTGAAAAATATTCAAAGTCAGCACTCTGAAATTGGCATGAAAAATGGCTATTTTTTTACAAAAATATAGTACAATTCATTCACTTTTTTCTCAAAGTTCCATTAATAAATAAATGGTTAATAAAGAAATTTTGAATTGATTTAAGTTTGCGCCCTACATCCAGCATTGTCCGAAAATTGTCAATTTTAAAAAAATAGTTTCATTTTTATCGATTAATAAAAAAAAAAATGTCACGCGAGCTTTTTTAAATTTGGTACCCATATTTTTTATAGAAATAGATTTAGAATGATTTAACACTAAACTGCTTCTCGCCCGGCCAAAAACGAATGCAGGAGTGGAGATTTTATGTTAAAAGCCAGTTTTTTTAACGACTATTTTTAAAAGCATATTAAAAGCATATTAGCATAATATTTTTAATATTATTTCTTATGTAATGTATAAAACATAAATCAAGCTTTCATTCCTAAAAAAATCAATAAAATAGCTCCAATAACCTATTTTTGGTAATTTTTCAAAAATAAATTTGTTTAAAAATAGCTGAAAATCCAAAAAAATTTTATTTTTTTAATACCAATAATACTTATTTACCAATTCAACGATATATAAAATGTTGATATAGGTCATTTAATAATAGTAATGTAATGGCCTCAAAACTACCAAGTCACGTCAAAAGTTGCAAAATTCACTATTTTGTTCCGTATTTCCATATGTGTGTATACGTAATATTTTAGTTTTCTAATGTATTATGTAGATATATATTTGTTATTATAAAGTAGTAAATTCTTTATTTGAGTAATGTTTATTTAATTTGTTCTACATATTTACATACTTATTATACATATATCCCGTATATTTATTTTATTAAGAATATATTATCGAAGATATTATTAGAGATTTTCTTGAAAATAATCAGAAACATCAAACGTTAGCAAATTTTTAACTTCCTTAGCTTCGGAATCCTCTTTTTCTATTTCAAGAGTGATTTTTGGTAGCCATCATGTTCTTATAGAATATATAACTGGATCTGATGATATTAATAAATATTAATAACACTGCAGTCAATAGTGACTTCTGCTCCTGCAGCCAGCGTCGTCATCCACTCTACAAATTCTTTAAATTCTTATCACTTCTTCTAACAGATAAAAACAAACTGTTATACATCGGAGTAACATATGTTCAAACTGTTTACATAGTAACCACAACATAAACCAATGTACATCTTCAGCTCGCGGTCAACAATTTAGACATACTACTTTACATAGTGCTTTCTTTACAGAAAATCAAAACACACAGCAGTCAGCTAACATTCTGTCTACTACTGTAGAAAACTGTAATCAAAGTACATTGCGCAAGCACTTAATCAACTGAGCAATTTTGTTTACATGTTACTTCACATTCTGTAAACAGCAGATCTCAAGTGCTGTTAGCTACAGCTAACGTTTAAATAAATCACAAAACTGTTAAAGCATTAGTCGATCCAACATTTATAACAACTGAACTAGCTCAGCTGTTAAATTTGCGTAAGCAACGAATAGAAAAAACATCTGTTAGTGGAATTGGAGTCAATAATTAAATGTCAATAAAAACTTGTGTACATTTGCAGTTGTTGTCAAACTATAACAAAAATTTTTATTTACGAATTGAGGCACTAGTAATGAATAAATAACTTCTTATAAACCACATAACATAAACAAACACGATTTGCCTAATTTAAAGAAATTTTATTTATCAAACCCCACCTTTTATTTATTTATATGGTGAAATATTGCTATCCAATTAATTTAAATCGGGACCTGTTCTTAATTGTTTTACTGGACAATAATGTAAGCGCTTCGAACATCGAAAATCAACTGCGATGTTTTGGGAGCAGGAGGAGCTGGCTGAAGAAAGAATATTGTCTGTAGAAGAGGAGTTATGTGAAAATTATTTTGTAAAAACGTGTGTATAAGACGTCAGTGGTCGATACGCTATACATTTACCTTTTAAAAATATTATTTTTGGAAAATCGTTACCTAAGTTTTACAATACTGACTACAGAGCGTTAAAAAGGTTTAAACATTTATAAGCTTCATCCCCTGCCAAACCCCAATTTGCAGCAGCATATAAACAATTTATGGCAGAATATATAAAATTGAATCATGGAAAAAATTGGTAAATATCCACAATATCTACTGCAACAGTGCTTATTCTTACCACACCATGGATTTATAAGAGAGAGTAGTGCTACAACCAAACTAAGAGTGGTTTTCAACGGTAGTAGTAAGACACCAACATACACTTCTTTAAATGATGAACTCAGTCCAGGGCCACTATTACAAAACGATTTAACTGATGTTATTACACGTTGGCGACGACTTAAATTTGCTTTCACTGCCGATTTAGAGAAATTGTTTAGCCAAATAAATATTTTCAAAGAACACCTAAATTATCAATGCGTTTTGTGGCAGGATTAAAACGCTAACGACATAAACATTTACAAGCTCAAGACGGTTATATATGGAACAACGCGAGCACCATTTCTTACAATAAGGGTACTTAAAAAATTTCCTCTTGCCAGCAAAGTTCTAAAATCTGATACATACTCAGACGATGTTGTATCGGATGCTGACAGTCTTCATGAGTCAATACAATTACAACAACTTCGTACTTTGCTTGATAGTGCTGATTTCAATTTGCGTAATTAGAATTCGAATTCCACAGCAATTATAAACCGTATTCCCCATTCTTGGGACCCTCAATCTGATTTTTTGTTTTAAACTAAATTACACATTCTCTGATAAAATAACAAAGAGCAGTGTTCTTTCAGATTCAGCAAGAAACCTACTACTGATATTAACGTATTGACAACAACAACATTAAAAGAGAAACTTTTATACTCGAGACTATTTTTTAAAATTTTCAACTTTCTCAAAACTATAACGTGTAGCAGCTTTTATTCTGAATATATAATTGAAAAAATTATATATTCAGTAAAAGGAGTGGTGAACTAAATGAATTAAGTTCTTTCAATTCAAAACAGTGCCAAGGTTAGGTTAGGTTGAAAAGGGCGGCGCATTCACGCCTACACCCAGAGGCCAAACGGCCCATTGTGATCCCTTTATGAAGAAGAAGAAAAAAAAAAAAAAATAGAAAAGTGGAACCTATACCCAATCAATCAGTTATGATTGTTCCTAAGCCATTTTATCCCCATTACAAACCCTATGAGGTTGACAAGTCCTTTGCCATTAACCTCACCTAGTTCATGTAGTGTATGGCTTCCAAACCACTTCAACCTATTACGCTGAAGCCCTACGCAGTGACAGAGTATGTGCTCCACTGTCTCTAGCTCCTCAACATCGTCGCACGTTCTACAAAAGTCCGATGCGCCAATGTCCCACTTACTCATCATATTCCCTATTGAGAAATGACCCGTTACCATACCTACTATGACTCTAAGACTACCACGACTCATACCTAGAAGATGCTTGGAATCCGCCAGTTTCAAGCTAGGCCATAATGCCCTAGAAACTCTGCAGTCCGATCTGTCATTCCAGGCTCGATTCGTGTTGTCCAGAGTCCACTCCCCTATGGCCCTAAAGAAGGACCCAATTGGAATCTTAACAGATGACTCTATGAAAGACCTATTTAGCTCCGAGCCACTGCGAGCTAGCTCATCGGCTATTTCGTTGCCAAGAATGTCACAATGACCAGGAACCCAACATAGTCTCATCATATAGGAATCCATTAACCTTCTCAATTCCCTTCTGCACTCAAGTACCAATCTGGACCTAACAAAATGACTAGTCAGAGCCAATAACGCCGCCTGACTATCAACATAGATAGTAATCTCAGATCCCCGTTCAACATTCCCTTCAATCAAGCCGAGAGCCTTATAGATGCCAAGAATCTCTGCTTGAAAGACACTACAACTGTCAGACAATTTGTAGGATCGTCTGATATCAGTTCCCATAAAGTATACACCTGCACCAGTGCCACTTTCCATTTTCGAACCGTCCGTGAAGACCGCGCACCCCCTATAGAGCTTTTCTACTCCATCCCAAAGATCCCTGCTAGGTAACACCAAAGCGGGAGTAGCCCCGAAGTCAATCGTGGTCCCGACATAATCCGTAGGCTCAGCCAAGGATAGTGTCCGACCGTTGAATCTGACTTCATCTAGTATGCTGACATGCCCCGCTCTAGAGGAACCTAATAAACCCAGTTCCTTCAATCTAAATAGGCCACGGACAGCCATACCCCTCACGAATTCCTCAATTGGAAGAAGGTGGAGGATTATGTCCAGCGCCGCCTGAGGTGTACTTTTCCTGGCACCTGAGATGCCAATTGAAGCACACCTCTGAACTTTAGAGAGAAGTTTCCTGTACGTTTCCCTACTCAATACCTTCCACCAGACTGTACAGCCATAAGTAAGAATAGGTCTAACAACCGAAGTGTAAATCCAGTATACAACTTGCGGCTTAAGACCCCAATTCTTGCCTATAGAGTTCCTGCAGGTGTAATAGGCATTGAGTCCCTTCCTGACCCTCTCCTGAGTGTTTCTCCTCCAAGACAATTTACTGTCCAAGTACACACCCAGGTATTTGGCCTCACTTGACAATACAAGCTCAATCCCGTTCAATACTGGCAAGCTAAAATGCTCAACCTTGTATTTCCTAGTAAACAAAACTAGCTCCGTCTTTCCGGGGTTTACCCCTAATCCCTTACTGTTGGCCCAAAGGGACAGATCACGTAAACCTGTCTGCATGACCTCACTGATCGTAGATAAAAACTTACCAGAGACCAGTAAAACAACGTCATCGGCGTAGGCCACAATCTTCCGTCCCATAGCATCAAACTGTCTTAAAATGACGTTCACGGCCAAGAGCCACAGTAATGGAGAAAGGACCCCCCCTTGCGGTGTGCCCCTAGTCACGAGTTTCCTCATATAAGTGCCTCCCATGTTTGAGTTGATAACTCTGCTGCTAAGCATCAGAATTATCCACTCAACAAGGAGCTTACTTACATTCAGCGAAACAAGTGATTCCTCGATAGCCTCTATCGTGATATTATTAAAGGCCCCCTCTATATCGAGAAAAGCCGCCATGGTATATTCCCTCTGCAGCAGACCTCGCTCAATGTAACTCACAACGTCATGCAGAGCACTCTCAACGGACTTACCCTTGAGATAAGCATGTTGAGACTCGCTAATGGCCTGAGTCCCTATACTAGTCCTAAGATAAAGATCGATCAGTCTTTCTATTGTCTTCAATAGAAAAGACGATAGGCTGATCGGTCTGTAATCCCTGGGCTTCGAGTGAGTCGTCTTACCCGCTTTGGGTATGAAAATGACCCTTACCTCTCTCCACCCCCTGGGAATGTACTTCATTCTAAGACATTCCCTAAAAACCTCTGTCAATAGAGAGATGGCTCTTTCATCGACATTCTGTAGCATGGCCGGAAATATTCCATCCGGGCCAGGAGATTTGTATGGCTCGAATGAATTTACCGCCCATAATACTTTGTCTCTAGTGATCATCTCCCTTATCACATCGGTATCCCCAGCATCTGATTCGGGTTGTAGGTTATCACTGACGCTACCTGTCCCTCCAACAGATTCTATATCCCTACAGCCTGGAAAATGAGTCTCCATAAGTAAACTGAGGGACTCTGAGCTAGACTCTGTCCACGAGTTATCCTCACGTTGTATGTATCCAGGTGCCACTGGGTCCTTGGATAATACTCGCCTAAACCTAGACAACTCGTTAACAGAGTCCACCGATTCACAGAAATTTACCCATGAAGTCCGTTTCGCTCGTCTAATGTCCTTCTTATACTTAGAGAAACTATCCCTATAGCTATTCCAATCCTCATCACTCCTCGTTAGTTTGGCTCTATTAAACAGCTTCCTGACTGTAGACCGCTGGTCCCTAAGTTCCCTAGTCCACCATTTCGGCTGTTTCCTTTTCCCAGGATAAATCACTGGACAATTGAGCGCAAAACTATTCCTAATAACATTCGTGAAATTATTCACCGCCAACTCGATACCCTCAACTGAATCTCTCCAGTCCTCAGTATCCCTAAGGTCCCTACAGACTGACCTCCTGAAGGACTTCCAATCTGTCCTTCTCGAGTTCCTATAGGGCTGTTCCCTCGCCTTCTCAAAGTCGAGACCAAAAGATATCATGCTATGGTCAGAAAAAGAGTAATCCAGAACTACTCTCCAATCCCTAACATAATTTCCCCCACGGTTAGCCAGCGTTACGTCTATAACTGTTTCCCTATCCTTCGCTCTGAACGTAGGAGTAGTACCCCTATTACAGATATGCAGATCATAACAAGTTATAAAATCGTATACCAACTCACCTCTTTTGTTGATGTCCCTGCTTCCCCATTGATAGTGGTGAGCATTCGCATCACATCCCAAGACCATGTACGCGCCTTTCCTCCTAGCGTGCTCCGCCAACTGCTGCAGAGCGATACCTGGTGGATCGGCTGCCTCATACGGCATGTACACAGCCGCCATTATAAGCCCGCTACATCCTGCGGCTTCCTGTTGGACGACTGTAAGGTCCCCACTGCTAAAGGAATGAAGAAAATTAATATTTAGATTATTCCTAGCCAGTATACATGTCCGTACCTTTTCCGTTGTGGATGGTATGAACAGGTTGTACCCCGTGACCCTCAGACCACATACCCTGGTGTTCTTAATCCAGGGTTCCTGTATGAGGGCCACGTCCACGTTGGAGTCAATGAGGAGTCTTGTCAGTTCGGTTGAGGCTGCCTCACAGTGATGCAAGTTAATTTGCACCACTGACAGCCTCTTTGGGTTTATCAGATTTGTTGAACCTAAACCTGATCACCCCAAATCCGAAATTGACAACTCCCCCCAGTGACTCCAGCTTCTTCAGAGACTCCTGATCCACTGCGAATCTGAAGTCTCTGCCTTGGTTCTCCTTACAAGTCATGGTGTTAACCAACTTCCATTGACCTGTAAGAAGACCCTTATTCTGATTTTCCAATACTGTCAGAATGGTTCCAACCTCTAAAATGGGTGGAGGGAACCAGGCTGTCACTATTAGACGCAGGGGCAGCTCAGATGCGAGTATCACCTCAAGCTTCGCTCCTGGATAGAGAGTGTCGCACCTAGCAACTGCGTTCCTGAGAAATTCAAAAGATTTCTCGTTCCCGCAGTTAATAGTTTTGACACCCTTCATCCAGTCTGCGCCTTTGAAGGATACCTCATCCGGCCTTCCTTTAACAAGAGCGATTTCCTCAATGAGCTTGTGTTCAATTTGTCGCCATTGCTCAACGCTGATCCTCCCATCTGGATCAACCCTGTCAATGACAGCAGCTTGAATACAATTCTGCAACACTGATTCCTTCGCTCTTTTCGATGTTGAGGGTTGTTCACCTCCTGAGACAGCTCTCTTAATGACCTCCTTATGGAGGCCCTTACTAGAGCTGTTTGGCGTGTGAACAACCTTCTTGGCCATCGAAGGTTGCTGGTCATCCCCAGACCTGGCCCTCTTAACAACCCCCCTATGAGGGCCTTTAAGAGAGCCGGATGGGTTTTGACCAGCGTTCTTCGATGTAGAGGGCTTCCCAATCGAAGCTCGTACAGCCCCACTACTGGAGCTGGCAGGCTTCGAAAGTAAAGTCCTCTTACTAGTTGATGGCTGATCATCTCCAGACCTAGCATCTCTGACAACTTTTTGTTGGTTGCCAGGTTTGCTAGATGGTGTATGACCAACCATTTCAATGGTAGTTGTTGGCTTACCAGACGTTGCCTGCTGTTTCACTAGGAGTGCAGGTTTGCCCGGGTTGCCACTACCAGAATAGTTCACTCCGGTAGGGATTGATGAAGAGGTTGGCTTTTCTCCTGTGCTCTCACGAGACACTTCTGGAGTGTTGCCAGCATCCACATACAATCCTTCAGGATAAGACATTCCCAAAGAGGCACAGACAGGACCGTAGATTCGTTCGAATCTTTTGACGTTCCTCCTGTGCTTCCTGATAAGGTACTTATCCTTACCTGTAAGTGGCAAAGGGCCTCTCTTGGCTATCTTGTGCAGATAACCAAGAGAGGCTCTTGCGCCACTACGAGCATGCTCCTCTTTAGTTCGGTTTATATCGCCGGTTGTCGCATCAAGCATAACCGCGTCTTGCCGAACTAAACCACTGCCAGACGAATGACCCTCTGAGTTCGTCGAGCCATCCCCCCGCTCAGACCCCGCCTCAACACTCGAGTTCTTCTCCAGACTCTGAGCGCGAACTGAGATTACAGTGATCTCATGTTCATCTTCAGAGCCGAGAGTAAGATTCTCAAGTTTCTCAGTGGCGCTGGTCCCAGTGAAGGAATCCCTCGAGATACCCAGAATCTCATCCATCTCTGATAGCTGGCCCAACAGTTGACTTTCCTGAAGAAGAATGTCACGTTGGACCCCTATCATCTCATTATCGTCGTCCGTACTCCCGTCCATTTCAGTCTTGTCGCCCTGCGACTGTCCGTCATCTTGTGTCCGATTTTTAGGATACTTTGAATTTTCTATTTTGTCCCACGAGTATGCCAGTAAAGGAAAAGGACCATCTCGCGCAGTGACGGCGTGCGCGGACTAGGCTAGAATTACAACCAACCCGTGCCATGGGCGTTGGAGGGGAGCTGTTAGTTGTTAGTTTGTTTAGGCACCAACTAACCATTCAGGTCCTCAGCACTGCTGCCTACCACCTTGACCTTAAAGTGCACTACATTTATTTGGTCCGCGAGAAGCTGTAAAAGCCCTAAGATCGGAGATAATACACATGATATATACCCCCATGCGATGAGCCAGAATGCACCATTCAGTAGAGTGTGTATATCATGTGCCTTACAACCAATCCCCCCGATCCGCCACCTGGGGACGCGTCCGATAGGAGTAAATGTAGCAAAGACTCCAACGGAAACGGAAAACAGTGCCAATATCTTACAACATTCGAATTAAGAAGAGCTCAGTCCGTTCCTATAAAGCAGTGTCAACAAATTTCCTTTTATGAGGAAATTAAATGTCTTTCAAAAAAAAAAAAAAAAAAAAAAAAAACATTACCTTGTAATAGCAAATTTATAAACCTTGTGGGTGGCAGAATTAAAAACGCTATTTTGCCATACAGTAAAAACATCCTATTTTATTAACAAAAAGGGATCTTACTTCAATTCTTGTTTTCATGGATTCTCATTTTAAAAAAATACACGACGGCCTACAGTTAATGCAAGCATATGTTTTGTCACAATTTTGGAGAAATATTGCAAAATTTGTAAAACAAAAATGCGTGACCTGCTTAAAATATACAGCTGAGGCTTCACAACAAATTATGGGCAGTTTGCCATCAGTACGTGTACAACCAGCAATGGATTATGCTAGCACTATCATGCTGAATCAATCAACTTTGCGTAGAAGTACAACTATTAAAGGTTACATATGCCTTTTTGTGTGCATGTGCACAAGGGCTGTACATCTAGAAGTTGTTTCAAATCTTACTACTGAAGCATTTTTAACAGCATTTAGAAGAGGACCCTGTACGGATTTATACTCCGACTGTGGCATCAATTTTATAGAGCGACTAAGGAACTGCGTGCATTACATAATCACTCAAGAAGTTCTATACCTAATGAATTGGCAGAAAGTGTTATTTACGATGGAACAGCCTACTTCTTGGTAGGAGAACCAACTACCACAAAAAACTAAAAACAACATTTTTGGTAACGATGGTTCAAAGAATATCTCAGCCGATTACAGTGCAGGCTGAGATATTCTTTCACAAGTTGGTGATATTGTTTTACTCTTACATGAGCGCTTCTCCAACGGACAATGTCCACTTGCCAGAGTGGAACAAATGCATCCAGGGTCAAATGGGCACATTCGAGTTGTAACTTTATATTGTAATGGAAAATATTTCAAACGCTGTGAACTAATACGGTTTAAGAACAATTGTTCTTAGTGGGGGAGAAATGTATGTGATTTTAATTATTATCATTCGTAAGTTTATGTTAACGATTGTTATTTTTTATTATTCACGTCCCCTGATTTAACGTAATTAATTATTTGTTGTCATCCCTATTTTCATTAAATTCTTTCATTGTTCTAACTTTTATGCCATTTTTATTATATATATGAAAGTTAACTAATAACGAAAAAGTGCGTAAAAAGAATCAAAACTAAGTCATACAGCACAAGTAGAGGACTTACAATATTTAACGCTGCTATTACGTCTCTAGTAATTTTGATTATCACATCATCATGAATCATGGACAGACATTTATTGTTAAAAAAGTTTTTTTTAATTATAATATTTCTTTCTCCCTTTTTAAACTTTCCTCTATAGTCTTCTTAAAGCCTTGTTTTTTTCTACTATACAAACTCTATCTCTTTTGTTTTACCTGTGGTTTTGTTATATTCTATCAATGATTTTTAAGTCTTTAATTGATGTGAACCTTTCGTCTTTGCTAAAGAAAGCAAAAAAAAAAAAACCAAAAATTAAAAACCCCCCAAAAAAAAACAAAAAATCTAAAATAGTATCCAAATAGTATTTAAACGTAACAATAATTTTAGTTTAACCAATTAGTAATAAACACAAAGGAATTTCATAATGCCACTATATACTCTCACTACAGTTTTGTTTTTCTAACCACTGTATATTAACTAGTATAAGTAATAAAAATGCAAAAGGAGTGGTAAAATGTTATTTTTTTAGCAAAATTTTGCCGAGAATGTCGCAGTGACCAGGAACCTAATAGAGTCTTATTCTGTAGGCATCTATTAGCCTTCTAAATTCCTTTCTGCACTCAAGCACTAATCTGGACCTAACACAATGACTTGTCTATGCCTAGGGCCTTGTCAATGCCTAGAATTTTTGTCTAAAAACCCCTGCAACTGTCAGACAATCTAAAAGACCGTATGATATCCGTTTCCATGAAGTAGACACCCGCCCCTGTGCCTACTTCCATCTTCGAACCATCTCTGAAGATAGCACACCCTCCACGGAGCTTCTCCGCTCCATCCCAGAGGTCCCTACTAGGGATTTCGATAACGGGAGTAGCCTCGAAGTCAATTATAGTTCCGACATAATCCGTTTGGGCGGCCAAGGATAATGTCCGACTATCAAATTTGACTTCGTCAAGTATGCTAACATGCCTCGCTGTAAAGCTCCCTTTTAATCCCAATTCCTTCAGTATAAATAACCTCCTTACAGCCATTCCTCTCACGAACTCCTCAATTGGAAGAAGGTGGAAAATGATGTCCAGTGCTGCCTGAGGTGTACTTATCACGGCATCCGTAATGCCAATTGAGGCACATCTATGAACTTTAAAAAGAAGGTTCATTTTCTCAGCGCTTTCCACTATACCGAGCATTCATAAGTGAGGATAGGTCTCACAACCGATGCGTATATCCAATATACAATTATCGGTTTTGGACCCCAGTTCTTCCCTATAGAGTTCCTGCATGCATAGAATGCATTAAGCCCCTTCCTGGCCCTTTCTTGGGTATTTCTCCTCCAAAACAATTTGCTGTTCAAGTAAATACCCAAATACTTGGCCTCTCTTTACAATCTGAGTTCATTCAATACTGGTAAACTAATTGCCTCAGCCTTATATCTCATGGTAAACAGAACTAGTTCAGTCTTTTCAGGGTTGACCCCCAATCTATTACTGCTTGCCCAATGGGAAACTTTTCGCAGCTCAGATTACACGACCTCACTGATCGTGGGTAGAAATTTACCCGATACCAACATTACCACGTCGTCAGCTTAGGCTACAATCTTCCTTCTAATGGCATCGAACTGTCTCAGTATGACATTCATTGCCAAAAGCCACAATACTGGAGAAAGAACCACCCCTTGCGGTGTTCCTCTTGTCACAAGCTTCCTTATACAAGTGCCTCCTATGCTTAAGTTGATAACCTGTCTGCTTAGCATCAAGGTGATCCACTCGATTAGGAATACACTAATACCCAACGAAGGGAGTGATTCCGCAATCGTGTCTACCCTAATGTTCTATATCGAGGAAAGCTGCCAAGGTGTATTCATGCAACAGACCCCGTTCAATAAAACAAGTTATACCCCGTGACTCTTAAACCACATACCCTGGTGTTGATAATCCAGGATTCCTGGATAAGAGCCACTTCCACTTTGGAATCAATGAGGAGTTTTGCCAATTCGGTTGAGGCTGCTTCTCTCTTTGGGTTTATCAGATCTAGCTACCTAAAGCTTATCACCCCAAAACCAAAATTCTTCAGAAACTCCTGATCCACTGCGAATCTGAAGTCTCCTTACAGGTCATGGAGTCAACTCAGACGCCAGTATCACATCAAGTTTCGCCCTCGGGATAAAGAGTATCGCACTTAGCAACTGCGTTTTTGAGAAATTCAAAAGATTTATTACTACCGCAGTGATAGTCTTAACTCCCTTCGTCCAGTCCGCGCGTTTGAATGATATCTCGTCCGGCTTTCCACTTACTAGGGCGATCTCTTCAATGAGCTTGTGTTCAATCTGTTACCATTGCTCAATGCTGATCCTCCCATCTGGATCAACTTTGTCAATGACAGCAGTTTGAATACAGTTCTGCAACACTGATTCCTTCGCCTTTTTCGGTGTCGAGGGCTGTTCGCTTGCTGAGCCAGCTCTTTTAGTAACTTCTTTGCGGGAGCCCTTAGCAGAGCTAGAAGGTGTGCGAGCAGCCTCCTTGGCTATCGAGGTTTGTTGGTCATCATCAGGCCTGACCCTGATACCCTAAACCAGTCGAGCCATCCCCCCGCTCCGACCCCGTCTCTTGTGTAGCACTGTTCTCAGCAAAGGAATCCCTCTAGATGATGATCTGAATCTCATCCGTCTCTGATAGTAGGCCTAACAACTAACTTTCCTGTGCTAGAATGTCTCGTTGAACCCTTATCATCACTAAATCGTCGCCCGTATTTTCCCTGTCGCCCTGTGACCGTTCTGTCCGAATGGAGTTTATGTTTGAATAATCTATTTCGTCCACGAGTATGCGCGTGGACGGACTAGGCTAAAGTTTACAACCAACCCGTGTCAAAAGCACCAACTAACCATACAGGTCCTCGGCACTGCTACCAACCACCTAGACCTTAAAGTGCGCTGCATTTATTTGGTCCGCGATAGACTCTATGAAACTCTAGGATCAGAGATAATACACATAATCTAAACATTCAAATTATGGGCCTGATCGCACCATATAACAAAATGTACAGGTCACGTGCCTTACATCCAATCCCACTCTATTCGCCACCTGGGAACACATCCGATAGGAGTAAATGCAGCAAAAGATTGCAGATATAAATATATTGAATTTTGTATTAAAAAGGTATAAAAACACGAACATATATACGTATATATAATATAAGGCATTGAAAATAACTTTATAGATAAAATAAACTTTACAAAAGTTTATTTTATCCATATGAGGAAAAACAATTCTTAAGTTTATTTAAAAAGCTTCTCAATTCATGCTTAATAATATGAAATCATAAGAATAATTGTAAAAAAGTTGGCTAAAAATTATTCAAAATAAATTCATAGATGAATTTCATACAAAATATAAAAATATTCCACTCAACTTGCATTCAGTTTAATATTGATACTAAACACAAAAAATGGTAATATGTATATTATTACAATATTAAATACACTAACATCAATGCCTTTCAAATTAGCCATGCCTATCAAAATCAAAAAAATTTTTTATTAAAGTTAAAGCAAAGCAAAACTTTCATTAAGTATGCTCTCAGTAGATATAATAGGAAAAATGCTAAATCTTCGAAAATTTTGTGCTAAATTGTTTTACAGCAGCAAATAACAAATTATTTGTAAAGAAAGTTTATATTTTCGTTGACCTTGTTTCTTGTAAGGACAACTTATAAACAACATTTCTTCAGAATTATTTGTACTCTTGGGAATTAAAGTAAAAATTCTTTCAAAAAATCAAAATTTTGTTGAATTATAAAATACTGTAAAGTGTCAAAAAGCTTTTAGCATAGTTTTAGGAAATTTCAATCCACTTTAAACTTTTCAAATGTTATATCTAGTACTGAAAGTTCTAGCATGGGAACGCTGTCCGTATACAAATATCTATTAAGAAGTATACAAAAACAATGATAACTTATTACCAGGGCAGGCTTAAATATACATGAAAAAATTAAAGTATGTGTTTGAAAAGTACGAAAAACTATGATATTTTTTGGCAAAAAGTTCAATTTAGGTGGAGGGATATTTATATAGATTTTTAATCTAGAGACTGGATTCTACAATAAATTTTTATATTAATAGTAAGAAGCAAAAGTCAAAATATCATATTTTTGTTAAAATTTTTTATTTATTATTTATAGTGTATATAACTGAAAAACACATAAAAATATGTCTTTTCTCCTGGTTTGCTGGATTCCCCGAGGTCTTCTCTACATACATTTTTGTGACCGATAAGAAAAATTTCAAAAATATTCTACTTTAATATATATGTACATTAAACATTCCTACCAAATCAAACAATACTTTATGTTATTAAAGTTTAAAAAAATCCCATGTCATTTTAACCTCTAATAACAAAAACATAAAAAAACACAAATTACATACAAATAATCAGAAGATTTATTTAAAGTTTATTAGTTGTGAGTTATATATTGAAAATTCTATAAACAATTAACAATTTTGTTATTCAAGCCTGGCATCTATGTTATCATTTTCTTGCATTCATTTTTATGTTTCTGCGTAGTTAGCTTGATGAGCATTCATACGTAAATGAAGTGATCAAATCCGTTTCAGGATATATGTTTTAAAATTATTACAGTATATATATTTTTGTAGCATGATCTGTTTTAGATAATTTTTGCGGTTTGAAAATTTTAAGTTACACGTAGAACAATTCATTAAAGAAGAATAGAAATTTTGATGGTGTAGTTTATGTGTCGTTTTAAGGATTCATTATGACTATATCCTTTTTGACAATATTTACAAATAAATTTCAACTTTTTTTTTGATATGTTGACTTTTAAGTTTGATGGGATGAAATAAAGAGTCTGGATCTGGAAACAATTTATTTAATCTCTGAGCCGATTAAACAAAATAATGTTTATTTATTTTGTTTATTTATAGAACTCGCAAAACCCCAGTAGGAAATATAATTCAAATGAAAAGAAATAGGAAATAAAATGCAAGAAATTAGGATTTTGGAGAGTCACTTTATTGAATTTTTAAGAATATTACCTTTCAGTACGACTATAAGAAAAATAAGAAGGAATAAATTTTTAGCCTTAAACGGAAACAACATGGTAGACATTTTGCACCAAGGTGACAGATAGTTTTAGGCGTTTTGTAGGAAAGAGATAGAACTATCTGGGTAACATTCAGCTATGATATACATATGAAAAACTGTGTTCACCTTAGGTGTTAATGAAAAAGTCCATACAATGACTTTTGGCATTAACAAAGTTTAATATAAGAACGAAATACATTCTCTATTGAGACAAGTATTAATGGATTTATATAATTCGAAATGCTTAGTATTGCTTTCTTCGAAATAGAAAGAAATTAAATGAAAACATAAAATGAAAATTGAGATATTAAAAACTATAGCAGAAATAAATACAAATACAAATAAACCCACCTGAATATGCTGAAATACTCAAGGCAATTTGATGACTGCCGACCATTGTATACAATTATCCAATTTTAGTCAAGTATGAATCTTTCCCATTTTAAAATTCTGTAAACCTTTGCGGAAGATCAAACCATTTATTCTTATCCAAATATCCTATGACATTTGATCCATGTTGCGTTTCTTTCAAATAAAAATTTAAAAATTTTCCTATATACGCACTTAAACCAATTAGCATTATTAATCATGTGTTGATAAATATTTGTTTTGGATAACTTCAAAAATTCGGTTTGGCAGCGATTCGACTAATTTTTGAAGAAAATTACTGTCAATTTCTTCACAGGCTTGCTTAACTTTTAGTCTTAACTCCGTTATTATTATTATGATTTCATTCTGTGCATTTCTTGTGTAAACTTTACGGGCCATGTACCCCCACAGATTTTCCTCCACCGAAATTGCTTTTCAAAATACGAATATCGTTCGACCTCAAATCATGCCAATAGCAAGAATATGAATCAGGACCGTCCAAATTGAATTTATTTTCATCAGAAAGGTAACTTTATTCCACTCAACTGTAAATTTCATGTATTTGCGCGCAAATTTTAAACGATTTTCCTTATGATGCTGTTTTAACATTGGCTTAGATTTTGGTTTCTTCCATTTTGTGTTACCATCTGTTCGCAAAATGTGTGCAACATGTTTTGAAGTGACAGGAAGGTCAAGTTTAGTTTTTTATTTGTGTAGCATTTAATTTATTGCGGTGGGTTCTTTTATTTTATTAATTTGTCTTTTTATTAATTCTTGATTACCTTTTGTTAGTTTCCGCACTTCGTATTTTTGCCCTTTCTTAAGAAAGCCTCGAATAACTCCTTCAGAATGGTTAATTTTTCGTCCAATTTCTCTGTTAGTTTTGTTTAATTTGAACTTTTTCCTGTTCTGTAAGAAAATTGGGCATCCTTTAATCTAATCTAATATATATATATATATATAAACAAATATTTCCTACATAAAAAAGTACTGTTATACCGCGAGTTATTGTAATAGAACAACATTGTTTTTGTTTAAGAGAAACGAATATACCTCAAAGAAAAACAAAAATTTCAAATGCGTTTATAGGGATAGGCACCAGTGTATATATAATTATATAATTTAATCGACTCTCGTTTTGAAATCATATTAACATAAATTTCACAATTCTCTCTCTCAATTTCCTAATATAACGTTAAGAACAAATTATTCAATTTGAATAAAAAATACTCCCTCTTAATTTGTTATAAGAATATAAGAATATTCATTAATGTCAAAAAACTTTCACAGTTATTTTTTATTTTTATTTTTATTTTTTCCTGCATATAAAAGTTAAGATTTTTTCCACTCTTTTACTAAAAAAAATTTAATTAGGCGCTACCAACTGCGCCCAAAGGAAACAATAATTTTTTAAGTTCAAAGGAATTTTATTCACAAATATAATTAGTTACACTAGATATTTCAATTCAATTGACTAATTTTAATTATGGTGACACTCAAATATGATTAATTAGATAATGAATACCGTTCGATACGAGCGCGCAGCTAAGACTGCTTCATCCAACTTGTTCTCTGCCAGAGAATGGTTCATAATTCTGCTGCACCAGGCTTCAGACGCTGAGTCCGCATAAATTCGTTCCCACGTTATTCGCTTCTATTTTGCAGGTACTCATATTGCAAAATACATTCCCAAGATATCTGAAACCGTTGTCAGGTATGCGCGTGTAAAAGTTGTGAAATATTTTATGCTGACTCTGCCATATGCGTTTCGCTGGCAGAGTTGGCAGTGTTGTTAACTTCTCTCTCCTTAAAAATCTGCGTCCCGCAGATGGCGTGAACAGGTTGGTAGGTGGAGCTAATTGTGTCCGGGATTTTTACATTTGGTAGGTTCAATCTTCTCCCTACTTTGTACCATAGAATTCCGACACATACTCCCAATGCCAATATGATGCTTGTATGCATGCTGAGTGATAAATTCAATTTCCTTCCCAGGTGTTGGAGTTGGCCTATATTCTGTAGACTTATGTCATGAACCTGATCAATGTCTACCAACAGTTTTTCATTAAAGACGCTTGACAGGACTGGTGGCAATGGCTGTATTTTTGAGATGATCGTGCTCGAAAATGTCTCATTGTTTATGAAGATAGTTTCATTAGACAGTCGTATCAGATAAATACCATTTAGGGTTTCAGTGTGTTCCCGAGTACTCAAGACGCCTTCAAAATTCGTGAGGAAGACCATGTCTGCTTTAATCATCTCAATTGTTCGCATACTAACCATCTTGTACCTACAGCTGGCTTTACCTCCTTTGAGTAATCGGGGAATACAAGTTTCTTCAGACAGTTGGGACAGACAAGACTTCCGACAAACTGTTAGTTCATTTATGCGAAGGCAAGGGTTCTTTACACCGAAGGTTTCATTCTGACTGATGAGGACTTCATTAAAAGGTAGCTCAATTTGCTTATTATTTCTAATAGTTGTCCTAACGATAAGTCGGTGATAGAACTCCTTTTTCTATTTTGGTATGGATAGGACATACAGTAATAGAGAGCCATTAGTGTAGATCGTCGGACTCCCATATTCAATTGCTTCTATAACATTGGCGTACGGTAGCGTTTCAACTTCTGTAATAATGTTGTTAATCTCAGTTTTGTCTAATAGATTCGAGTTTACAACGCCACTCTTAGCGAGTTGACAAGCTCTTACAATTTCATTGACTACATCCTTCAATATAAGAACCTGGTTCATGGTATCCTGGCCAATTCGGTCGTTCTCTTTACCGTTATTTATCTCGTTCATTTTTCTTATTATCTCATTGGTTTTTGTACAACTTCGTTTGTTGTGTTCAGGAGCTGGGCGTTAATTTTATATTGTTCGTTGTTGTTGCTGATGATAGCATTTTGGCTTCTTAAGACGGTATTCCAATCTGTTGCATCGGGATTGCCAGCAACCCATTTCCAAGCAGAACCGATCCAATTAATTGATCTGCGGCTTCTACCTGTTTGATTTCCTAGCTCAAAAAGTCTATCCTTTATTTGGTCAAGATGGTAGAAAATCATGTTTCTTTTGTCACTGAGTGGCATATGTTCCAGAACTAACGCGGTTATGTTATCGGCAATAGCCTTGTAATCATCAAGGCTTATGATGTGAACTAAATTAAAATTTCCGTTGATAATCCAGACATTTCCATCCCTTATGGATACTATAGGTGCATCATAGCGGTAAATTTCCGCTGCATGTAAAGCGATCGTATTTATGCTGATGAAAGTTAGTATGGTTATGAAAAGAATCATTCTTCTGGAAGGTAATGCAAATTGTTAGTTTGCTATGTATTTTAGGTATTCATAATGGGTTAGTTGATTTTTTTTATTAGTAAATTAGTTGGTTATTATTAATTAAAATTATTATAGCTATAAGAAATTTCTAGAGTTTAAATGTAATCTTAATCCTATAATCTTAAATATAATCTTCCCAAGGATAATTTATACATTAAAAAAAAATTTTTATCTTTTGGTTTCTGTATTTTCCTTTAATCTTCTCTTTCCCTTATCCTGTTAATTTTCTTCTTATGCAAAAAGGTAATAGAAATCGTGTTTGCATGCGACGAGTAAGGATCTTGATATCTCACATTGATGAGGACCGTTTTTTCGGACTTGGTGTTAGTAAGTTTTTAATGTTTTCCTTGTGAATCTTTTTTCCACTCCTCGTTAGCACAGTTACCCTATTATTTCTTTCTACGATTTCTTTTCGATACAAGGCCTTATTCTTACCCTGAATTGTTTTGATAGCAACAAATATTCTATCCCCTTTCCTATATTTTCTTGGGGTTTGCCTCTTCTTATTCATAATTAAGTTGCAAGCAGCTGCATTTCGCTTTAAGAGGTGCCTAAGGTTTTTATTTACTTTTTTCTGTTCTGATAATAAGCGTTCATAATTTATCCCTCTAATTCTATTAAAAAATAAATCACAAGTTCTTTTTTTTGTCACTGAATGAATTGTATTGTTTACGGATAAGTCCGGGTATTCTGTTAGACACCTATAAATCTCGATTATCGTCGAATGAAGTCTCTCAACTTGACCGTTCACCTCGCTTCTCTGTGAAGGAGTGAGGTACAACTGGACTCCTAAAGATCTAATGAATGTCTCCATTAATGGACTGATAAAACTACTTTCATTGTCTGTAATAAGAATTTTTGGTGCTGTAAAAAAATGCAAAATCTTAATTACTTTCTTTCTGACTTGTAGTAATGATTTGTCTTTGATAGTAAAAAATTTTGCGAATTTCGTAAATTTATCTATACACGTAATGAACTTTTGGCCTTGGATTTCCATAATATCCATATGAAGGATTTCGCAGGAACAGGAGTTTTTTGATGGTGCGGTGTTAATGGTTTCCTATCATATTTACAGCGATTGCAGACATCGCAACCGGACACATAATTCCTTATATTAGCATACATTTGGGGAAAGTAGAATCGATCTAGAATCTGTTCTTTATTTTCCCTAGGATTTCGGTGTGCCCTTTTATGTTCGTCCTCGATAATTTTAAATTGGTGTTCTCTTGAGGTTATATCGGTCACCATTTTTTGCGTAATTCTTATTTTATATTGCATAAAGTGGTTAATATAGATTTCATGGATAACTCCTATTAGGCTTTCAGGGGCTTTTATTCCATTCACGAAGTTGGGCCGTAATATCTCTTTGAACATATTGATAAGTGATTCTTCATTCCAATGTTTTGAGGATACAAAATGTCGAGTGTATACGCGATGTGGCTTCTCAAGTGCTGACATATCTATTCCAATTCTTATTATGATTTGATTTCTGAAAACGTTTATAGGGACTTCTACGTGGGGTATTAAGTCTGAGGAATCCTGTTCAGCACTGTGTACTGTAGAATCATCACCTTCCCGACCTTCGGAGGCTGTAAGTGTTTCCTCTGAGTTTCTGCAGTCATTACCGTTTTCCGAGGCGGTTTCAGTGGAGGAGCTATATAAGTGATTTGACGCTGTTCTTAGTCTAGAGAGGGCATCAGCCACGTAGTTTGATTTACCAGGTCTGTAAATCAGCTCGTGATTATACTCCTGTATATGCGCTTTCCATCTCTTTAGCTTTCCTGTTACCCAGCGCAAAGGTCAGTGGTTGGTGGTCGGTATAGATTTTTATTTTCTTCGCACCATAGAGATAGTTTCTCAAGTTGTCGAGTGCCCAGACTATGGCTAACATCTCCTCCTCATTTGTCGCATAATTTTCCTCCATTTTGTTTAGCGATCGGGAGATGAAAGCGATAGGCTTATCCCTGCCAATTTCGCCCTGGGACAATACGGCACTTATAGCAAAATTGAAAGCGTCGGTAGTTAAATTGAATGGTTTCTCAAAGTCCGGAAAGGTCAATACTTCGGCTGTAGTAAGCATAGTTTTCAGAGAGTTAAACGCGTCAATTGCTTCATCATTAAGTTCGATAGGAACCTTTTTAGACTAACTCGCTTTTACTTGAGCGTGTTCCCTCTCGTTAGGTTCGTAAGGGGTTTCAAAACTTTCGCGTAATCGCGAACGAATCTCCTATAATAAGAAGTCATTCCTAAAAAACTTTTCAGGTCCTTTAAGTTCGTGGGGGGAAGAAGATTTTCGATGGATTTAATCTTGTTCGGATCTGGTCTAATGCCCTCAGCACCTACCATATACCCAAGGAACTCGACCTCTGTTTTCATGAAGTGTGTTTTTTCGAGGTTAACCTTCAAGTTTGCCTCACGAAGCCTTGCGAATATAGTATCAATATTCTTAAGATGATCTTCAACACTTTTACCAATGACGATGATGTCGTCGATGTAAACGTAGCAGATTTTGCCGATATATTCTTTCAAAACATCGTCTATCATCCTTTGGAAGATAGTCGGTGCATTTTTTAGCCCGAAGGGCAACCTTAAAAATTCATACTTGCCATTCGCCGTTGAGAAAGCTGCTTTGGGTATGTCCTTCGGTTTCATGCTTATCTGGTGAAAACCGGATGTAAGATCAATTGTGGTGAAATAGCTCGCATTTCCTAAGTTGGCTAACGTGGATGCGATGTCAGAGATAGGGTAGGTATCAGGTATTGTTACTGCGTTTAATAGTTTAAAGTCAACGACCATCCGGTACTGTTTTTCCCCATTTGGTTTCGGTTTCTTTGGCACGACCCAAATAGGAGAATTGTAGGGACTCTTTGATGGACGTATGACTCCCTCGGACAGCAATTCCTCTATCTGTCTTTCAACCTCATCTCTCATACACGAGGGGTATAGGTAACTTTTTGTGTATATCGGTTCATCTGTACTCGTCCTGATTTCAGCTTGCACGTTTGTGGATGCTAATTCGCCGCCATCCAATGGTCCAAAAAGGGATTTGTATTCCATTATCAGGTTATCTATTCTGGATTTTATGTTAGATGAGAATTCTTTGTCTAAGACATAGTTGGTTCCATTCGACATTTTCTCCTTAAGAGGAATCCGAACATTCCCTTTCAGGATTAAAATATTCTTTTCTCTATCAACTACTGCACCTAGATCTTTGAGGGTATCATCACCGATTATGCCGTCAAAATTTTCTATTCTGGGTAGAATATAGAAAGGAATTAATTTGTTTATACCTACGAATTTAAAAAATGGTCCAGTAACTTTTCGCTTAATTATAATATCACCCCCGACCGAGTGTACTCTTACGGGTTTATCCAAAGGTGTACTACCAGCGGACAATGACGGGCCACAAAAGTTCTTATTAGAACCCGTGTCAATCAAAAAATGTAGAGTTTTATTGTCAGTGATTCGATATTCTATATAGGGCAGGCTTGAAGGCCTGCTTCCATAAAATTAATTCACCAGGGATGTCGTCTAGGTTGTCATTGTCAATTTCTGTAGCATGCTCAAAGTTGTTATCCTCAACAGGAGTTTCTAAGTGATAAAGGCGAGATTGTTTGCCTACAGTATAGTTTGGATGCGCACCCCTTTTCTCAGCCGCCCTTGGGTGATTTATGTAGTCGACCCGACGTGACTGAATTGTCCTGTCAACATCCATTGGTTCATGTTTTATGGCCGGATATCGAGGCGGTAGTGCTGGCTTTTGATTTGGATTATAACAATTTCCTTGCGCAAACGGTTGGTTATGGTTATTCTGCCAATGTCGAGGCCTAAAATTTTGATGCTGCCAGCGCATGGGAATTTGTTTTTGCGGCCTTTGAGGCAGCGGTCTATTTGTTATCTCCGTGGAAGTCGAAGCAGGTATTTTATTGTGTGCCCCCGAGTGCAGGATCTTGTTTCCCATGGACAGATTTTGCAATTCTAGGCAAGCAGAGTAGGCTTCAGGCAAGGTGCGAGGTCTTTGGATAATAATCATTCGAGAAAGCTCTGAGCTCAATCTCCGTATAAAAATGTCCAAAGATCTATTGCGATAGGTTTCGACAAGTGCTTTGACCGTCTCCTCCCCATAAGATTCTGTCTTTATTTTATTTATAATTAATGAAAGCTGGTGGTTAATGGTTGAATAGTATTCGTCAATTGTAATGAAGCGTAATGAAGCGAAAGGACTTTTTGATTTCTTGCCAATCGCCATCAAATACGTTATACGAGACCAAAGCTGTGTCGGCAACGCCGACGACTTTTTGGCGGATACTCTGCACAATGGCTCGATAAATAGGTTTCTGTCTCACTATCTCAAAGTCCTTCAGGATTGACTCTACAGAATGCACCCAAGAAATGTATTGGGTGGGATTACCATCAAATACCCTAAGCTCCTTCACACAGTCCGGCAACCTACTAATGTCTTTTAAGTCTGCCTCAGAGCATGGTCGTTGAAGGGGTCTCACTTCATCTTCAACGGGGCCTGTTACATTTACCTGAGTCCTTTCAAGTGCGCCTATTCTATTCAAAATTGTTTCTAATGCATTTTCTTGCAGTGCTCCCTCAATACAAGTAAGCCTTACTTCGACCGAACGGACTTGTTCCATGAACTTATTCATGGCACCAGTTAACGTGGTTACTGAGTTCTTTAATTCTTCCATTATTCAGGAAGCAACAAATTCTAATTTTACGCTTTGATTAATTGAGTTGCTGATATACAAAACACTCTAGCAGTTTATGATAAAATTAAAAAATATTATAACTTTTAATTTCCTGTCACCACCGTGCTATCGAGGAAAAAATGGAAAGCAAGATAAAAAAGATTCACTTACCCGCAATATTCGGTGAAGGGATCCTTAAACGTTGCACGAAACAAAGGTTCTATTAGATTTTTCACAGATTTTTTCGTAAAAAAAGAAAAAAAAATTATTTTGCTATCTTTATTGCTTTTCACTTTTTTCTGAATTTCTTGTATGGAAATTTTCTTTTATTTTCTTTTTATTTCTCTTTTTTTTTTTTTTTTTTGCTTAATTTTCTTTTAGATTTTTCTTTTAATTTTAGAAAAATTTTCTTTTATTTTCTTTTATATTTCTCGTTTTTTTTTTTTTTTTTTTGTTTAATTTTCTTTTAGATTTTTCTTTTAATTTTCGTTTAATTTTCTTATAGATTTTTTTTTTTATTTTTGTTTAACTTTTTCTTAATTTTATTTATAAATTTTTATTTTGGGTTTCTTGGTATTTTTGATTTCTTTTTTTTTATTTTCCTGACACAAAAAAAAATTATTTTTTTTTAGATTTTTCTTGTATAAATTTTTGTTTTATTTTTGTTTGATTTTCTCTTAAAAAAAATTTTTTTTTTTTTAATTTTTATTAGATTTCTTGGTATAAATTTTTATTTTATCTTTTGTTTGATTTTTTATTCCTCCTTATTTTTATTTTTCTGGCACAAATTTTTATTTTAGATTGTTTTGTATAAATTTTCCTTTTATCTTTGTTTGATTTTTTCTTAAAAAAAAATGTATAAGTTTATTTTAAATTTCTTGGTATATAAAAAAAAATTGTTTGAGCCTTGGCTGCGCAACGCGACGCTATTAAGTGGAAAAAACACTTTTTTTTATTATACTCTCGCGGAAGGTAAAAGTTGTGAAATATTTTATGCTGACTCTGCCAGATGCGTTTCGCTGGCAGAGTTGGCAGTGTTGTTAACTTAAACAAAAGACAATTCTCATGTTTATTTTTCCACTTTACAAAAACAAAAATAACCATATAAATATACATGTATAAATCATAGATACTCAAACACTACATATTCAAGTCATCAGTTTTAAATTTCATCAAAATTAATTTTTTTTTCTCCATATTAAATTGTTTGTGTATACTTTAACATAATTACATACATGTTATTATATAAAAATAAATATTATATAAAAATAAAACATATTAAAGAAAACACTACAAAAATAAATTGTTTTTCAGTCTTGCTGCTTCGACTGGAAAGTACTATAATAATAATTTTTGGTATGCTGCTCGGTTAAATTTGGTTCGTATGTTGGAATTAGCTAAGTTTAGCAAAGTCCACAACCATTTTGAAATTCTGTGAAATTTTAATTTTTTATTTGCAACTATGTTGGGAAAGTACGCGCACAGAAAAGTGTGCCAGAAACGACCCAAACATACTCCTTACGTAAAATTTCACATAGGCATTGCAGTGGAGCATGCAATTTTAAGGTTGTAAGGAGGACCCCACAGATTCCTCGCATGCGGAACTATTGGGGCTCAATATGGGGTACCTCTGGCATATCAATTTTTAAACCGCTTTATTGTTTCTTGTCCGATTTCAAATATTTTTACATCCTTTATTAAAGCTCTCGGCAAGGTCTATTAAAAACTGGCTTGCATTTTCTATCATCTTACAGTTTTGAAGTTATTTGCGTTTGAAATTTCAACTATTTCAATTTTGCAAAATCTTGGACTAGTTTTTTAAATATATAGCCCAATATTTTCATCCGATTTTGTAAATTTTTTTCCAATTAAAATTATTTATCGAGATATTGACGGTAATAGTTAACAAAGATTAGTTTTTGCAGATTTTGATCTCTTTGAGCCACGTCTAAATATTTTGCAATTAGTGTATTATGTAGATGGGTAATGGCGGTCTTAGACATCAAAGGATGCCGCCACCGCTTTTCTAATTGAAATGTGTTTGTGTCGATGACAGAGTAAGCATACTTGTAATCAGGCATTTCCAATTGGAGTGTGTGTGTTGTGAGAGAGAATAGTTAGTTAGTGTGAGAGAGTGTTGTCAGGTAGATTTGTGTGTGTTAAGGTTTTGAGGATTGATTTTGTGGATGATGGAAGAAAACCAGATTTAGTGTAGAGATCAAGATGGTTGAGATGTGTGTTTTCCTAGTTCCTGATTAGTGGTTGGTTTTATGTTGGCCATGATAGAGAGAGATTTTTTATATTTTTGTTGGTGTATTAGTGTTAATTACACTATGCGACAGTCAAAATCGGGATGGGATGAAACCAACGGAAAATGTTATATCGGTAAAAAAGAAGTTATACGTGTCCAGGCGTTTCGCTGGGTCACGTCTAGGAATCGAGATATATCGATTTGAAGTTAGTAACTATCATATAGGGGAAATTGTGACCTTTGGTGGTCTTTTTTTTTTGACATAACTCGAGAACCACCAGTCCGATTTTGCTGAAAGAAATTTAAAAAAAAATTAGGAATTACAATTCCTTTAATCTGTTCATACAACGTTTCGCTACATAAGCAACAGTTTCGCAGTTATAAATAAATGTATGAAGAAAAAAACTATTTTTTGCCTAAAAAATTGAATTTTTTTATTTTTAATTCATAAAAAATCCAAAACGGTAGAAAAAGTGTCAAGTCCTATTACTTTCATGTAAAGTCTCATAACCTTTAAACAAAATGAGACATAAATCGATGGACGCGTTTCGCTTTTATTCACAATTAAGTGAAGGTATGAATTTCAAAAATTTGCTCGAGATATGCTCAAAATTCCTTGGAAAAAACATTGATGACTTTTTTTTATGATTGTCAGAATTAAAAAAAAAAGTAATAAACAAAAGGTTATTTGATTTTTATGGTAGCGGCAACAAACTAAAAAACGGTCATAAATGTGCGTGGACAATTAAAAGGAAAGTGCACTTTTTTAATTATTTGGGTTTTTTCCGTTGGCTACCTGCATGATTTTTTTACACAAATTGCACCCACATTTGTGAGTGGTCATGTTTTATAACGTTTCGAAAAATTTAAAACGCACACGAATCAGGTTTATAGCCACCCTTAAAAGATGCGCGAATTCATAAGTACCTCTCAGTAAAATATTGAAACTTACGTAGTATTTATAGGTGTTCACTGATCGATTTTTGTCATTCAACAAGTGTCTCCGAACGCGTAAAGTACGGTTTTTTTTAAGTGACGAAAAAGTAATAAAAGTATAAAACCGAAATGAGTGCAAATTGTCCAGAAAATATCAATTTATTTTGTTACGTTTGTGGCAAAAGAGCTTTTTCAACAAATGCTGCATTACTCACTGATCAAGTGGAGCGCGCTTTTAAACTTTATTTTGATTGCGAAATAATTCGCGGTGTTTCGTGGGTCCCAGACAAAATTTGTAAAACGTGTTACAATGGTCTTAACATGTGAATCCAAGGGAAACGCAGTTCACTTTGTTTTGGTGTACCATTGATTTGGACTGATCCAGGAGAGCACAATTCCGACAACTGTTACGCTTGCGCAAACAAAATATGTGGAGTAAATCGTAAGGGCCTTAAACGAATAGTTTACATATCTGTTACAAGTGCACAAATATCTCAACCGCATTCGGATGAAATACCAATTCCACCGCTTCCAAGTCCTGACAGAGAAACTTCTTTTTCTATTGAAACAATGGATCAATCGGATTTCACCTATACACCAAAACCAGAAGCCGGCCCATCGAACAAAATAATTCCAATATCACAAGCAAGAATGAACAAGATTGTTGCAGAATTAAACCTTTCTCAACGTGAAGCAGAAAAACTTGCCCAGCTTTTGAAGGAAGGCAACAATTTGGAGCCTAATGTCAAAGTCACCGGATATCGAAGATATCGATCCCGACAATGAAGATAAAGAAGAAGAATATACAATGGGAGTTTCCTCCGTGGGAAAGTCACAAAAATGAAGTTAACTGACTGATTAAAAACAATTGATTTTTTCCAGATGAAGACAGATCCTCATCCGATACAGACTCTGAACAAGTGGGCGAACCACCACGCAAGAAAGTAAAGGGCGCAAACAAACGAAAATAAGTTTTACGTTCATCGATTTTTATAACCTATGTATCTATGTAATAACCTAATAATTACCTGTAATTATTTTTAATTTTACGTGTTAATAATTATAATAAATAATATATAATAAATATTATCCAAATTCATTGAAACATAAAATCAATATTCTTGTCAAAATGAGATACCTTCACTTAATTGTGAATAAAAGCGAAACGCGTCCATCGATTTTCATGATCTATGTCTCATTTTGTTTCGAGCAAATTTTTGAAATTCATACCTTCACTTAATTGTGAATAAAAGCGAAACGCGTCCATCGATTTATGTCTCATTTTGTTTAAAGGTTATGAGACTTTACGTGAAAGTAATAGGACTTGACACTTTTTCTACCGTTTTGGATTTTTTATGAAAAAAATAGTTTTTTTTCATACATTTATTTATAACTGCGAAACTGTTGCTTATGTAGCGAAACGTTGTATGAACAGATTAAAAAAAAAAAGACCACCAAAGGTCACAATTTCCCCTATATGATAGTTACTAACTTCAAATCGATATATCTCGATTCCTAGATGTGACCTAGCGAAACGCCGGGACACGTATGACTTCTTTTTTACCGATATAACTTTCCCCGGTAGTTTGAACCCTTCCCGGGATGGGATTTACCAACTTTTTTTTAGAGTAATATTTGTTAAATGATATGCCACTTGGATTTTATGCTTGTGTGTGAAGGTATAATAAGTAGCAGTGAATTTCTTTGATAATATATTTGGGAAATATTTATGAAATCGTTTGTTAAATGTGTATGTGGTGATTATTAACTATCAGTTTCATTGGTTTTAGTTGGTATTTTTCAAAAATTAATGTAATTGGACTTTTGAAATTTTCCTGTAAGAGGAATGAATAGTATTTGTAGAAACTCTTTTGTAACATGACAAAAAATTTGTAATATGTTTCTATTAATACAATCGCACAAAATCTTTGATATACAATCGCAAATGTTGCATATCGTAGGGCAGTTGATAAAATTTTTTCCATGAATAGATGTAATTAACTCCATATTTTCATATTCGTCAAGCATTCCTTTAAAATTATGCCCTGCAAATCATATAACAATTTTTCTATTATATTTGTATATGTCATTTTCTTTAAAAAAAATATGTTCCTTCTCTTTATTCTTTCTTGTCTTCTCATTTTCAAATGCTTTATCTTGCGTGAATGCTACTATTTAAACGATACCCTCAAAGATCGTAAACCATGAATGAGCATGTCTGTAACTGATATATTGATTGGTTTTTTTTATAAAATGATCATGACCATTTGTGGAATAATTAATTCAATGACAAACAAAATGTTTAAGCATGTCCATTCTTCTATTTCAATAAATGCAGTTAATTCTTCGTACATACATACAACATACATACAACAAATATACATACATACATACATAAAATGTGATTACATGACATTCCACAACAGTAAAACAGAAACCTAAAGGTGAAAACAGTTAATTATTATTTTTACAAGATTTGAATTAAGAAAGGGTTTCATAATTAAAAAATTTTGCCTTGTATGCCATAAAAAACAAACTAGGAGACATTTATGACCTCCTTTGTAGAATTAAAAAATGTGATTCAATCAACTTTAGTTTATTTTCTGACAGTTTCCTTATGTCATACTGCACAGTGGGGCAGAATCGAAATTTTTTGGAAATAAATCTGTATCTTCTGATCGGCCCGTTGGATTTTCATGAAATTTGGTATAGGCGTAGCAGAGGAGTGTACAATGTTAAGTTTGGAAGGGGGGCGGGGCACCAAAAAACTCCTCAGTTAAAGAACAAAATTATGTATTGAATAAAAAAAATTTGAAGTCGATATCTTTACCGAGTCCAAAAATAAACGATTTTGAATTTGAAAATTGCAAAAAAGACAACTTTTGTGTTTTTTTTAGCCGAAAAAGTATCTACACTCTTTTTTATCTAAAATAAAATTTTCTTTAGCAACATATAATAATTTTGCACTTTTCTGAAAGGTAACTTCACAGAGATGACTTTAAGATAAAAAGCAAGCCCAACAACTCAATTGGTCATGGTACATACCCTCCCGAATTCGACTCATTTTATATGAAAGTTTTGATTTTAGACCATATTTTCTCAAATCCCAAAGCACGAATCGACAAGCGGAATATATTTTAAGAATCTTCAATATGTTGTTAAAAGTTTTAAATCAAAATCTACGGGACTTAGAAAAAATGTGGATTCTATAGCCAAAAATGTAAAAAATCCCATTTTTGGGAATTTTGATTTGTTTATTTGGGAATTCAGGAAAACCCTACCCCTGATTGAAATTTTATTAACGCGCTTTTATTTATATTAATAAGATCCACATTTCAAATTTCATTAAGATATCTTTATAAACAAATATGTTATTACAATTAAAAAAATTTTTATTTTCTCCGAAAACCCAAAATTGAGCCTTTTGTTTGGTTTATTTCTAAATAGCGAAGGAAATTATAAAAATATGTATTCCATATATAATTTACGATCTTTTGCAAAAAGATTCAAGTCAATATCATGCCTCATTTCAAAAATATGCGCCTTTAAACTTTTATATTTCCAATTTATTGTATATATGACTATATTTTTACAAACTTGCAACTATTCCCTTTAGTTTTGCTTGAATAATTACTTAGAAAATTATGAATATTTCTGTATACTTTTACTAATATCTATACACAAAATATTTTTATAAAAATAATAGTAGTATGTTTATGTATGTTCAGGACCACTTTTTTCATACAAAATCCGGCTCATGCATAGCTGGGGTTGTGGTTTTTTGAAATGTATGTTGTTTATGAGTGAGAGAGAGAAATGTGAAGTGTGGGTTGTGAGAGAGATGGGAAGTGTGGGTTGTGAGACATGAGAGAGAGTTATTTGGTGTGAGAGAGTGTTGTCAGATAGATTTGTGTGTGTTAGGTTTTGAATTTTGATTTTGTGGATGACGAAAGAAACCCAGTTTTAGTGTAGAGAGAAAATGCTTGCCTGTTGTGTTTTTAAAGATCAGTATGATTGAAGTGTATGTTGTTTGTGTTTTGCATCCCTGGTTAGAAGTGTGTTTATAGTTTTGAAAAAGAGTGTGAATACATTTTTGGGATAAGAAATGTGAGAATTAGTATTAGTAGTTTAAAAAATTATTATTATTGTAGAGAGGGATGAAATAACAATTGAATATAAAAAAATTTTATTTATTACCAAAAGATATTTTTTTTCTGTGGTTCTAATTGTTATAAATAATTTATAGAAAAATGTTTTACATTTTTGTGATAAGAAATGTAAGAATTGATTTCCATTTTTTTTTTTACATTAAGAATAAAGTAAATGTATGTTATTTTATTGATTTATATATCTATATAGAGGGATTTTATTTATTACCAAAAGATTTTATATTTACATAATAAATTAATAGAATATACATATTTTTATTAAATAATTTTAGTAGAAATATTATCTGCAATTTTTAAATTGTAGCAAAAAATCATTTGAGTTCAATTCGACACAGTAGAGAAATTGATTACAATCATTCCTTTTGTTATAATAGTTCTTTAGAAGTAAGCTTTCGCTATACGAATGTGGAATAGACATAATTCCAGCGATACTTATTCCAGAAATAAAAAAATAATTTTTGAGTTTTAGCTCCTCCACACCGTCTAATGTTCTATCTATCTATCTACCTACCTACCAACCTATCTATCTATATATCTATCTATCCATCTATTTATCTACTTACCTACCTATCTATCTATATATATATCTATTTATCTATCTATCTATCTATTTATCCATATATCTATCCATATATCTATCTGTCTATCTATTCATCTATCTCTCTATCCATCCATCTATCTATTTATCTGTCTATAAATCTATCTATTCTATTCTAATCTATTCTATTCTATTATATTCTATTCTATGTCATCTACTTATAAATTATTTAAACTCTACTATATCCATTCAATAAATTTATAATACTTACAAAAACCAATAACATAAATTTTGTTCCAATATGAACATGATAATTTAATTTGTATTTTCCAAAACACATTATATTTACATACCTATCATTTTCCCAGAAACATATTACTTTCTTATCATTTTCCCATAATGTGTTTATGGGAAAATGATAAGAAAGTATGAAAATTCCCGGATATATTTATCACAGTTTATGATAACCTTTGTTAGTTTAGGATGTGTAATATTAAAGATAACACAAACCATGTCATAAAATAATCAATGGTACGCATGTGTGCGACCATGTTTATCACTATCATAAAATAATCAGTGGTGCGCATGTGTGCGACCACTAGATAGATATTAGTTCTAGTTTAGTTTTAAGAATTTTGTACTTAGCTCGTAAGGTTCACATTTTTAATTAATAAAACAGTATTGTACATTCACTCAACCAAAAAAGTTGTCTCCTGTCTCTGATACATTTTGGTCCTTCGAAAGTAGAAATAACCATCTAACAGTCCACTTATTTAAATAAATTTTTAGAAAAATAAAAATTACTAAAAATGTATGATCGCGCTACACTATACTAATCGCAGAAGCAACTTGAACCTGAAGTTGCAGCCTTGTATAGCAAAGTGGAACAAAAAGGCATTCGTGTGGGTTCAGCGGACGATATACTAGCTAACCTCAACAAGGTATGGGAGACCTACTCAACTAACCACAGCAAAATCCTAACTCGTGGAGCTAACGCGGATTCATACTTCACCCGGGAATGTCTTCAAATTATGGAAGACTTAGTGGCAAAAACAAAAAATTTGATCAAACAAACGCTGGCAAGTACTGCACTACAGGGAGCTGCAGGAACCCAGCAACAAACGCTGGCAACTACTGCACTACAGGGAGCTGCAGGAACCCAGCAAGAAACATTGGCAACTGTACATGACGATGCACCTGGAACCAATAGAGAAAAACTGGCAAGTACTACACTACAGGGAGCTGCAGGAACCCTGCAACCGTCGCCTGTACTTTAAATGGAAGAAAAAATGAAGCGACAGGTGTTGCTTATGCAACAACAAATGCAAAAGCGGATGCAAGAGCAATTTCAGCAACAAATGCAACAAATAATGCAAATGATGAAAGGGCAGAAAGCCGAAGATGAGATAGTAGTCCGCAAAGAGAATCCAACACTTCCTAAAGATGAATCCGTGGTTGCTGATGAAAAATTTCGGCCTGGCTTTGTCAATACAGGAGAGAAATCTTCAAACTATAAGACAATCTGAGCGAGGTTAAAGAAGGGAGCACGATATAAATATTAGACAATTTAAAAAAATCGTGGCAACGACAGATGGAATCCATAAAGCAACTTTACCTTAAACTCAGCATGGAACTGTTGGTAAAAGAAGATATTCTTGAAGATTTAGAAGATATCGAGAAAGAATATTAAGTGGCACATTGTGAACTTCGTGAAAATAAACGGTCCGTGAAACTGGAAAAAATAAAAATACCATTTTTTTATGGTCAAGTTCAAGAATGGGCTTCATGATCTATTTAAAAAATTTGTCCATGAAAACTAACAATTACCAAAGGTGGAGAAACTTCTACGGCTAAAAACATTAATACGAGCCGACGCATTAAAACTTATACGACATCTAACCACAACTGAGAACAATTATGAATGTGCGTGGGAGATTGTAAATCAACGATTCGGAAACAAAAGAATTCTATTTACTACTTTAATCGATAAAATTCTTGATCAGCCGAATGTAATAAGCTCATCAACCTCTAGCATTAAAAATTTGCTCGATACAACCAACGAATGCGTTCAGGCATTGAATGCAATGGGAATTAAGATGGGTGATGCCGATCCTATAGTGGCACGAATTATTATAAGGAAACTCGACAAAGAAGGTATTTTATATTATGAGCAAACAACAAAAAAATCCAAAGAAATTCAAACCTTTGATGACGTGCTTCAGTTTCTAGAGCAGCAATATCGAGCTTTAGAAGCTACACAGTCAAAAAGAGGTGGCACATTGCAAAAGCCAATTAAATCAACATTTCTTTTGACCGAACCGTAACAACAACCCTACTGTTTATATTGTAAAGGCCCAGGTCACACAACATACAGCTGCAAGAAGATACTAGCAATGACTATTAATGACCGGTACGCTTGGGCAAGATCATCAAAAACATGCTACAACTGCCTTGCACACAAAATGGATAAAAAATGCAACAATAAAAGCAAGTGTCAAATTTGTGGAGAACTACATCATAGCATTCTTCACTTTAACTACAACAAAGAAAAGGTAACGTCAATGACAACAAGTTCAACACCGAATGTTTTACTAGATACAGCACAAGTACGTGTGAAATCATTACATGGTGAATTAATAACGTTAAGAGCTCTGATTGACCAGGGATCACAAGGAACATCAATCAGCGAAGAAGCCGCTCAAATACTACAACTTCCAAGATTTAAGGCAAATACAAGAATGGAAGGTCTTGGAGAAACCTGTGTTGGTGTGGCCAAATCAAAAACCTACGTAGAAATTTATGCAAGATGCTTGAGTAATACGAAACTGAAGACGACAGCCTTAATTTTGAAACGCCTAACATCAGCACATCCAGATAAATCTTTATACTATGATATAAAAAAATGGCGCAACGTTAACCTTGCAATTGGTGATAACTTATTTTATCAAATACTGGAGAATGGGGTCCAAAACAAAGACAAACTTATAGGACAAAACACGAAATTGGGCTTTATTTTGTCAGGAGTTTTACAAGTTAACAGAACCTCAAAGAAGATAACTTCAGCAGTAACCACTAACAACGAACGCTTCTGGGAAATAGAGGAAGTCGACGATGAATATGTTTCAACTGATGATGACTATTGTCTTACCAAGTATTCACAAACAACCTTAAGAGGAGATGATGGCAAATTTATAGTTCAGCTATAAAGATGATAAAGTGCTTGGAGAATCCTACAAAAGAGCTATGGCGCGTTTTATAAGTCTCGAGAAAAGGCTCCAGGTGAATAATTATCTAAGAACAGAATATACTAAGTTTATCAATGAATACATTTTTCCATGGGTCATATGGGAAAGGTAACAACAAAACATCAAGGCAAATAGTATCTACCACACCAAGCAGTAAGCCGAGAGAGCAGCATCACTACAAAAGTTCGAGTAGTATTTGACGCATCTTGCAAATCATCTAATGGAAGAAGCCTTAATGATGTTCTCCATGTGGGTCCTAAATTACAAAAGGACATATTTGAGATAGTCACTAAGTGGAGATGCTGGAGATATGAGATTTCATCAGATGTAGAAAAAATGTTCCGACAAATAAGAGTGGCAGAACAAGATCAGCAATACCAATATATTCTTTGGAGGGAGAATTCAGATGATCCAATAGAAGAATATAAACTTACAACAGTTACTTATGGTACCGCATCAGCACCATTCTTAGCAATAAGAACTCTTCACGAAATTGGCGAGCATTGCGAAATACCAACCGTTTCCCAGATTATCAAAAACGACTTTTACATGGACAATCTTCTAACTGGAGCTGATACCATAGATGAATGTAAGAAATTGCAATACGAAATATCATCCCATCTAGAAAAATTTGGCTTTCATCTCAGAAAATGGATATCTAATAATGAAGAAATCTTGCGATCCATAAACAGTAAGAGCAGAATGAAGTTTTAGATATTGGCGCAGATGAAACTTTAAAAACATTAGGCCTTCAGTGGAATTCCCAAGGCGATTATTTTTTCTTCAACATGAACATCGCAGACGACAAACCAGTAACTAAACGGTTGGCATTATCATATTTAGCAAAAATATTTGATCCAATGGGGTGGCTAACTCCAGTAACTGTGACAGCAAAGTTATTTATTCAACATCTATGGAAAATTCAATTTGGCTAAAATTTACAAATCATCTTTCATCATTTACATCAATCAAGATAAGCAGATGGCTTTATAATTCACATCAGTCATCAATTCAACTTCACGGATTTGCATATGCATCAGAAAAGGCCTATGCTGCGGTAGTATATTTGAAAACAGATTCAACAATAACAATTGTGGCGGCCAAGAGTAAAGTGAATCCAGTCAAAAATAAGAAGACTCTTCCAAAGTTGGAATTATGTGCTGCGCACCTTTTGTCAAAATTGTTCAACAAACTAAAAGGTGTTTTTAAACCAGACACTGACATATGTGCTTGGAGTGATTCCACTATTACACTAGCGTAGATTAAAAACTCCGCAAACAAAGATAAATTCATCAGAACTACAGTTTCAGACATAAATCTATTGCTTCCAACAGCAAAATGGGGTTATGTAAAATCAAAAGAAAATTCTGCAGACATCGGTTCAAGAGGAATTCCCCCAGAAAAACTTAAAAACGACGCTCTTTGGTGGAATGGGCCTACTTGGTTACAAAAAAGCAAAGAACATTGGACAAATGAGCAGCCTGAAAGGATCTTCGTTGCATTGACAAAGACGCAGCAATCCAGTTACATTTATGAAACTACAAGCCGATTTTCGTCGTTTCGTAAAATGAAAAGAGTTTTTGCTTACGTACTACGTTTTATCAAAAAACTAAAAAAGAATGACAATCTGCCAAGTTACTTAACTTCGGAAGAGCTACGCGAGGCGGAAATATTTATTATTAAAAGCTATCAACAAACCGAAATGTCACACGAGCTAACACAATTAAAAAACGGGCATATGGTAGATCACCGTAATAAGCTAGCTTCTTTAAATCCACATCTAGACGAGGAAGGTGTTATGAGAGTTGGAGGTCGCCTTGAGTTCGCCAACATACCATATAATATGAAGCATCCAATAATTCTAGAGAAATCCAGATTAGCCGAATTGATTATAATCGAAATTCATCACTAACACTTCATGGTGGTAATCAGCTAGTCGAAAGTATTGTCAGAAGACGGTATTGGATAATTGGTCTGAAAAATACTATTAAAAAACTCATTCGAAACTGCACTAAATGTTTGAGATACAAAAAGGTACAAAAATGTGTCACATCCGTTTACGCACTGTGGTGTAGATTTCGATGGTCCTCTTTACATAAAATGTTCTAATGGAAGAGGTCAGAAATCGTTTAAAGGATATGTGGCAGTATTTATATGTATGACAACAAAAGCTATTCATCTTGAAGCAGTAAGCAGTTTAACAACAGAGGCATTCCTAGGCGCTTTGAGAAGAATGTTTGCCAGAAGAGGCAAGAGCAGTCATTTATACTCGGATAATGGCTCAAATTTCGTTGGTGCTGCTAAAAAACTGGATAATGATTTTATCGCAGCAATCAAAAATAACTCTAATATTTCCCCTATATTAGAAGAAGAAAAAATAAGTTGGCATTTTATCCCCCCGCAAGTCCTCACTTTGGAGGAATATGGGAAGCTGCAGTCAAATCTATGAAGTATCATCTGAAAAGAATTATAGGTGAAAACAAACTAACTTACGAGGAGCTCAGAACACTGTTATCTCAAATTGAGGCAGTATTAAACTCTAGACCCCTACATGATCTTAATAGTAGTCCAGAAGGAATTGATGCGTTAACTCGAGGTCATTTTCTGATAGGGCGTTCAATAATAGAAAGCCCTGAGGAAAACCGAGACGGCAAATTAACCTGTTTAGATCGTTGGAAGCTTCTTCAAAAGATGAAGACTCACTTTTGGAATCAGTGGAAAGGGGACTACTTATCCTCTCTGCAGCAACGTGTTAAATGGAAATCGAAAACTAGCAATCTAAAAGTAGGTCAAGTGGTAATTGTACAAAATGAAAACAAGCATCCAGTTCGTTGGCCACTTGGAAGAGTAACAGAAGTTCACCCAGGAAAATATGGTATAGTCAGAGTTGTGACTTTAAAAACAGAAAATGGAGCATTGAAAAGACCTATACATAAACTATGTCCATTAGAACATCACTCCACGGAAGATTCTATTAAAATGGCTAGCAACCCCCTCAACAGTCAAGACGAAGATGAACTCCCAAGAAACTTAAAATCGAATCTAACAAGAGTACGGTCATCGAATAATGGATTACTTTCGTTCGCGCTATTATGTTTATTCATGATTTTATTTGCTCGTTCTGCAGGATAATACTGCAATATATTTAGATTCCATAAACCAAATAAATGTTGTATCATCATCCTGGAATCTAATACTTTACTACGAAATGAAGCCTTACTTTGAGGTACTTGATAAAACTTCTCAATTAATAAATACATCAAAAGAAATATGTCCCAGGCTTCATACATTCGAGGACACTTTTCATCACGTTTCTGGACACATCCCTGATCCTGGTAACAATTGTAGTAATAATACTCATTATAATCTTTGTAAGAAGAATTCTTAAATTAAAGCAAATAGCAGCAATCACTTTTGAACCCCCCGCAGAATATTCCAATATGAACATGATAATTTAATTTGTATTTTCCAAAACACATTATATTTACATACTTATCATTTTCCCAGAAACATATTACTTTCTTATAATTTTCCCATAAACACATTAAGTATGAAAATTCCCAGATATATTTATCACAGTTTATGATAACCTTCGTTAGTTTAGGATGTGTAATATTAAACATAACACAAACCATGTCATAAAATAATCAATGGTACGCATGTGTGCGACCATGTTTATCACTATCATAAAATAATCAGTGGTGCGCATGTGGTGCGACCACTAGATAGATATTAGTTCTAGTTTAGTTTTAAGAATTTTGTACTTAGCTCGTAAGGTTCACATTTTTAATTAATAAAACAGTATTGTACATTCACTCAACCAAAAAATTTGACTCCTGTCTCTTATACAAATTTAAAATAGCGATTTATTCCCAATACATAATACACTATTTTCATATTAAACCTTTTCCTTGCATACATATGATAATTTATCATATATGCCTCCTTCTTTAAATATCTTGATTTTAATTCAGTATATATTGATAGATACATACAATATTAAATTTAGACGACAGTTCTAATAACTGTTTGGAATAAGTACACTCTTATCTCTTTAATAAAAAAATATATACATAAAGATTTGTTAATCGATCAAACCTCTATCAATTCTATTCAAACTAAAGGTATAGGTAATACCTAATTACAAAGTTGTGAAAAAGTCGCTAATAGAAAATATAATGATCTACTCCAATTATCATTTAAGCCACGGTATACCATGAGTGTTATATTCCGCAGAGAATATGAACGTGTAAAGACATTCGATTGTTTTTCATTACATTGGTTGGATAAGAAGCAATTGGCTATGACGAGAATGTTTTATACCACCAAAAGAGATAGAACGAGATGCTATTTTTATGTGTTGAGAACATGTTGATCTGCCTATATCTGAGCATCTGCGCTGATCATCAAATTGTCTTCTATTAAGAAGACGTGGTACCAACAATATACCAATACATTTTGAGTATTTGAAAAAAGTCTTACTACCAACTAGCTATGATACATGTGGTCTAAGTAAAGGTATTGAAAAGCGTTACAATGCTTCTCCTAAGGGTATAATCCTATCTGAAAAAAATTTTGTTATCATCACCAGCAACAATAATGATATTAGTACCAAAAATCAAAATCTCAATTCATGTCATCCGGAATATGTGGAATATGACATTGAATCACCACACCTAATTATATTTACTGCTGTGTCAATAAATTTCAAAAGAACTCTATATCAATCAATAGGTTTTGAAAAATACATGTTTGTAATTATTTCTCAATTCATATTGTTCTTACTTGTTTGTATATTCTTTAGTTTTGCATAAACATCTTTAATATTTCCTGTTATTTTTTTCTTTTATACAAAATCTTCCGATTTTATAGTATGAATTATATTCTATCCCATATATGTGATTATTTAATAAAAGTTCATTATTTTTTTACTATCAATATTTCTTATAAATGATGAAATTAAAACATTAAACATTTTAAATTTACACTAAAAGCCATGTTTTATTTTATTTCTTATTTTTATAATAGATACATACATATAAACACATTTTTTTTTTTTTTTGTTTTATTAATTTATTATCAGTATTCATTTGTATCACAAATTTAATTACGTTTACATCTCTTTCTAGACATAATATATTTTACAGTGGAGAATTAGACAAAGTTATGAACATATCTGGTAAAAACCAGTATATTATCAATAAATTAAAGGTCTTTTCAGTTTAATTTGGAAATATGTTGTTGCTTGGAATCAGTTAATAAAATATAAATGGTATATTAAAATTGATATCAGTAAGAAATATATTCAATCATTATAACAAACTTTCACATCTAAATATTTCAAAAGTCACACTTAATTTTAATTACTATTAATTTCAATTATTTTAATATTTTTTTCTTCTGCAAACATACGTTTGTATTATTATTCATCATTCCCTTAGACCCCTAAAAGTACAGGGGATGAAATATTATCCATAGACTAACTATTACAATATTTATTTTTAATGAAAATAGAACATACAACTAGAATAAAAATCGAAATAACAAAAAGTGATATATCACAGTTTTAACCTTTAAATTCTTTATCTGAGATTTTATTGTATCGACATAAGTTACAAAACTCTTTCTGCAAATGCTATTCATTTCTCTTACAATATAAAGCATATTAGAACCAGTTCGTTACGAGTTATAAAGAAGATCAGAACTCGTTCGTTACCAGTTATAACTGGTTATAACTGTCTAAATTTATACTTATTTTCTTGTTCGCTATCGACATTTTTAATTGCAATTTTTTGTAAAAGTTTGTAATAGAAAATTATTTGCCAACACTGTTAGAAATACATTAAAGCTTTTGAAAAAAGAGAAACTAGATAATATACATAACGCTAATAAAATTGCTAAAAAAGCCGTTCATAATAATTTTAACAGCAAAAGGAGAGCTAATATAAAAATACCAAGAGTAATTCCAGTACCTAAAATTGGTGGATTTCTACCACTAATTCCTGCTTTAACAGCATTGTCAGCTTTAAGAGGTTTAGCTACAGGTGGATCAGCTATAGTTAAAGCTTTGAATAGTATAAACAATGGAAAAGAACAACTAGTAGAAGCTATACGTCATAATAAAAAATATGGAAGCAATAGCTATGGGAAAAGGTTTATATCTTAAACCATATAAAACTGGCTATGGATTGTATTATAGACCAGATTCAAAAAACTTTTAAAAAATCTACCCAATCGTCCGCTAACTGATATAGATCTACAGAAATATGGTAGAAAACTCAGATATTTTAGAGGTGTTTTCATGCGTGATGGTTTACCTAGAAAACCACTTACTCAAGAATGTGGTATTGTTAATTTAGATCCCTATGCATAAGTATCAATATTATTTTCTCTTATAAATCTCTTATCATCTAAATAGCTTAATGTTAACTTACTTATATGTTGTGTATAAATTTGATGTATCTTAGATCTAAATATATACATGGAGTCATAATACAGTTTTTTCTCTTGTAAACATTTTCTGAAATTATGATTGTCAGAATTAAAAAAAAAGTAATAAACAAAAGGTTATTTGATTTTTATGGTAGCGGTAACAAACTAAAAAAACGGTCATAAATGTGCGTGAACAATTAAAAGGAAAAAAGGAAAGTGTACTTTTTTAATTATTTGGGTTTTTTCCGTTGTCTACCTGCATGATTTTTTTACACAAATTGCACCCACATTTATGAGTGGTCATGTTTTAGAACGTTTCGAAAAATTTAAAACGCACACGAATCAGGTTTATAACCACCCTTAAAAGATGCGCGAATTCATAAGTACCTCTTAGTAAAATATTGAAACTTACGTAGTATTTATAGGTGTTCACTGATCGATTTTTGTCATTCAACAAGTGTCTCCGAAAGCGTAAAGTACGGTTTTTTTAAAGTAACGAAAAAGTAATAAAAGTATAAAACCGAAATGAGTGCAAATTGTCCAGAAAATATCAATTTGTTTTGTTACGTTTGTGGCAAGAGAGCTTTTTTTTTAACAAATGCTGCATTACTCACTGAGCAAGTGGAGCGCGCTTTTAAACTTTATTTTGATTGCGAAATAATTCGCGGCGTTTCGTGGGTTCCAGACAAAATTTGTAAAACGTGTTACAATGGTCTTAACATGTGGATCCAAGGGATTGGTGGATTGGTACACTTCATTTTGGTTTACCAATGATTTGGACTGATCCAGGAGAGCTCAATTCCGACAACTGTTACGCTTGCGCAAACAAAATATGTGGAGTAAATCGTAAAGGCCTTAAACGAAGAGTTTACATATCTGTTACAAGTGCACAAATACCTCTACCGCATTCGGATGAAATACCAATTCCACCGCTTCCAAGTCCTTACAGAGAAACTTCTTTTTCTATTGAAACAATGGCTCAATCGGATTTCACCTATAAACCAACACCAGAAGCCGGCCCATCGAACAAAATAATTCCAATATCACAAGCAAGAATGGACAAGATTGTTGCAGAATTAAACCTTTTTCAACGTGAAGCAGAAAAACTTGCCCAGCTTTTGAAAGAAGGCAACAATTTGGAGCCTAATGTCAAAGTCACCGGATATCGAAGACGACAATTGCTATTCCAACGGTACACAGTGGGGTCAAACGCAATTTTTTTGGTAATAAATCTGAATCTCCTAAACTACTGGTCGGATCAAATTGAAATGTATGGAAGAGTTGTAGAGGAGGACGTAAGCTTTCAGAAAAATCATCTTGTAGTCACCCTGTGATAACACGATATAAGCTACAGGGTGTCAAAGTTGACTACCTCGAGTATGTAAAAGTTAAAAAAAATCGTAACTTGTACAAATGAAGTCCGATTTTAAAGATTTTTATATTTCTGGAAAGTGCTTGGCAAGATAAAGAAAAAATAAGCTTACTCATCTAAGTTATCTCTTACAGTTAAAAAGATATTTACGCTTGAATTTTGAATTTTTGATTTTTTGGCTCGACTTTCTTTCGTTTTTCGGGAATAAGTCCGGAGATATATGAGGTAAAATTTTTTTAAAAATATTCTGTAATTTGCTACATATTTCAAAATAATATACTGAAAGAATTTTTGGATTATCTCAATTCGCCTAGACGTGAAAAATATTCAAAGTCAGCACTCTGAAATTGGCATGAAAAATGGCTATTTTTTTTGCAAAAATATAGTACAATTCATTCACTTTTTTCTCAAAGTTCCGTTAATAAAAAAATTTTTTCCTTATTAATTTCAAAAGATAAGGCTTCATAAATGGTTAATAAAGAAATTTTGAATTGATTTAAGTCTGCACCCTACATCCAGCATTGGCCGAAAATTGTCAATTTTAAAAAATAGTTTCATTTTTATCGATTAATAAAAAAATGTCACGCGAGCTTTTTTAAATTTGGTACCCATATTTTTTATAGAAATAGATTTAGAATGATTTAACGCTAAACTTCTTCCCGCCCGGCCAAAAACGAATGCAGGAGTGAAGATTTTATGTTAAAAGTCAGTTTTTTTAACGACTATTTTTAAAAGCATATTAGCATAATATTTTTAATATTATTTCTTATGTAATGTATAAAACACAAATCAAGCTTTCATTCCCAAAAAATCAATAAAATAGCTCCAATAACCTATTTTTGGCAATTTTTCAAAAATAATTTTTTTTTTTTAAATAGCTGAAAATCCAAAAAAATTTAATTTTTTTAATACAACTCCATTAATTTTGCAAATAGTTTAAAAATGTTAAAAGAATATAAAAATAGACTTATTTACCAATTCAACGATATATAAAATGTTGATATAGGTCATTTAATAATAGTAATATAATGGCCTCAAAACTACCAAGTCACGTCAAAAGTTGCAAAATTCACTATTTTGTTCCGTATTTCCATATGTGTGTATACGTAACACTCAACTGCATTGCTTATTTTTGTTACGAGATAATAATATTTATTAATGAATTTACTTAAAGTGTTCATAATTTTTTTCTACTGAAAAGGTTTTTAAAATTACCTAAGTACATAAATAAGTATATTTTCCTTTGTTTTTTATTACATTTTTTTAAGTTTTTAAATAATTTATCTAGCTACTTAATTAATGTGTTATAACAAAAATGATTTTTTTACAATCGCATAGGTACATTTTTTGACGTACCTGTTTAACACTACAGGTCATAAAAATAAACTGAATGAAATTGGGGGTTTTGAGCAAAAATTTAAATTTTTTAATTCATTTTTGCCTGTCACCATTTACCTGATATAAATATTCTTTTTCTATATATAAGTATCCTTATAAATATGCAGATTTATTAGTGAATTTGCCATTATGGAGATTACATTAAAACACTTTTCTATTTGCAAAGTAATCTGGGATAATCTATCTGATATTATAAATCGTCCAGAAAAAATAAGAAAACTCATTGATACAGTAGTATCTTTTGGTTTAACTCTTACTGCAGAAGACAGTTTAAAGCTCGAAAATTTTTATAAATCATACGAAAAAAGGATGCAAGCTTCAGATTGGTCAATACCAAAGTTCAAGATGAAAAATGAAGAGTGGTTGGAGGGAGAAATACCAATTTTCATCGGAAAGCAGAAAAAGGGTCGACCAAAAAAAAGTTACGATGAAGTTCAGCTAAGAACAAAGAGGACCAAACAGGAATCTATTCTAAATTCACATACGAATGCCGAAATAAAAGATACATTTAAAGCTTTAGTAACACGTACGCAACCAAAGGAAGTAGAAAAAGTTATAGATGTGTTACCAACAGCTTCTCCCAATCGATTACATCGGATAATCTAAAGCATAGTGACACCGAAATCAACATCGTCCTTTACCTCTGAAGATGCTTTAGCTCTAATATTAAATTTAGGATTATCAAGAAACCAATACGAGATTTTGAGGAAATCTGTTAGCGAAAAAGGATATGATATCTTTCCCAGTAGGAAATCAGTGAGAGAAGCGAAAAGTAATATTTTACAGCCTATGGAGCACCCGGCTAATGCTTCTGTTAAAAGTGCTAAAGTTAATATATTGCAATTACTTGAAAATACTGCCTATAGAATTATATCTACCTTCAGCAATGATAACATTGAAAAATGCAAAGACTCTGAGCTTATTTTAATATTCAAATGGGGCTGCGATGGAACATCAGGATTTTCGGAATACAAACAACTGGATGGAAGTAATTCTGGAAATAATTATTCCTCGCTGTTTATAGCGTCTCTGGTACCACTTCGAATGCGCTTAAATAAGCCTTCCTCATCGACAAGAAATGACTCGCTTTTTGATGATATATGGATAAATTTAACTCCAGGTTCCAAATTTTTGTGCCGTCCAATCCTTTTTGATTACACAAAAGAAACCACGGTTACAATAAACAGCATTGTCAACCAATTGGAAGAAGAAATTAAAGCATTGCCCCCAATATATGTAAAAATATCAAACAGAACTATTAAAGTTACATTTCAACAACAATTAACGATGATTGATGGAAAAGTTGCAAACGCTATAACAGATACAACATCTACATGGAAATGTAATATATGTGGAAAAATAAGTTCACAATTTCAGATTAATTCTGAAGTCCTTGTTAATAAAAATTCTTTAAAATTTGGAATATTACCACTCCACGCAAGGATAAGATTTTTGGAGTTCTGCTTACATCTTGCATATGAAATGAAGTACAGAAATATTCCCGGGCAGGAAAATGCTACAGTAAAAAACAATTTGGAACTTCACGAATTACGAAAAGAGGAGAAGAAAAGAATTCAATTAGAATTCAAAGAACAACTCGGATTAATAATTGATAAACCTCTACATGGCTATGGAAGCTCAAATGATGGAAATACAGCAAGACGTTTCTTTGAAAATCCGGAACTCACATCTTCAATCACAGGCATTGACTTAAATATTTTGAAGCGTTTTAAGATTATATTGGCAGCCATTAATAGCAAAAAACAAATTAATGCGGTCAAATTTAAAATTTTTGCTTACGAAACTAAAGAACTACTTAACATTACATACCCCTGGAAATCAATGACTCCAACAATTCACAAAGTATTGGCTCATGGTAAAGAAATAATAGAAAATAGTATTTTGCCATTGGGAGAGCTAACAGAGGAAGCACAGGAAGCCCGAAATAAAGATGTTAAACATTTCCGACTCTTCAATACCCGAAAATGTTCGAAAATAGCGCAAAATATTTATTAATATCATCAGATCCAGTTATATATTCTATAAGAACATGATGGCTACCAAAAATCACTCTTGAAATAGAAAAAGAGGATTCCGAAGCTAAGGATTTTAAAAATTTGCTAACGTTTGATGTTTCTGATTATTTTCAAGAAAATCTATAATAATATCTTTGATAATATATTCTTAATAAAATAAATATACGGGATATATGTATAATAAGTATGTAAATATGTAGAACAAATTAAATAAACATTACTCAAATAAAGAATTTACTACTTTATAATAACAAATATATACCTACATAATACATTAGAAAACTAAAATGTTACGTATACACACATATGGAAATACGGAACAAAATAGTGAATTTTGCAACTTTTGACGTGACTTGGTAGTTTTGAGGCCATTATATTACTATTATTAAATGACCTATATCATTCATATATCATTTTATATATCGTTGAATTGGTAAATAAGTCTATTTTTATATTCTTTTAACATTTTTAAAGTATTTGCAAAATTAGTGGATTTGTATTAAAAAAAATAAATTTTTTTGGATTTTCAGCTATTTTAAAAAAAAAAATTATTTTTGAAAAATTACCAAAAATAGGTTATTGGAGCTATTTTATTGATTTTTTTAGGAATGAAAGCTTGATTTGTGTTTTATACATTACATAAGAAATAATATTAAAAATATTATGCTAATATGCTTTTAAAAATAGTCGTTAAAAAAACTGACTTTTAACATAAAATCTTCACTCCTGCATTCGTTTTTGGCCGGGCGGGAAGCAGTTTAGTGTTAAATCATTCTAAATCTATTTCTATCAAAAATATGGGTACCAAATTTAAAAAAGCTCGCGTGACATTTTTTTTTTTTTATTAATCGATAAAAATGCAACTATTTTTTAAATTTACAATTTTCGGCCAATGCTGGATGTAGGGTACAAACTTAAATCAATTCAAAATTTCTTTATTAACCATTTATGAAGCCTTATCTTTTGAAATTAATAAGGAAAAAATTTTTTTATTAACGGAACTTTGAGAAAAAAGTGAATGAATTGTACTATATTTTTGTAAAAAAAAATAGCCATTTTTCATGCCAATTTCAGAGTGCTGACTTTGAATATTTTTCACGTCTAGGCGAATTGAGATAATCCAAAAATTCTTTCAGTATATTATTTTGAAATATGTAGCAAATTACAGAATATTTTTAAAAAAATTTTACCTCATATATCTCCGGACTTATTCCCGAAAAACGAAAGAAAGTCGAGCCAAAAAAATAAAAATTCAAAATTCAAGCGTAAATATCTTTTTAACTGTAAGAGATAACTTAGATGAGTAAGTAATCTTTAAAATCGGACTTCATTTGTACAAGTTACGATTTTTTTTAACATTTACATACTCGAGGTAGTCAACTTTGACACCCTGTAGCTTCTCTCGTGTTACACAGGATGACTACAAGATGATTTTTCTGAAAGCTTAGGTCCTTCTCTACAACTCTTCCATACATTTCAATTTGATCCGACCAGTAGTTTAGGAGATTCAGATTTATTACCAAAAAATTTGCGTTTGACCCCACTGTGCGGTACTACACACTCAACGAAGGGAACACATTTGTTTACTTCCACGATATAAAGGGACTGATGTAGGCGATGGCCACTAATTATGTCGCAGCTGATTGGCGAATGTTCATCGATTCTTCGAAATCAAGCCTGAAAGTCATTTTGCTACATAAATATAATAAAAACCAAAGCATTCCCATTGGTTACAGCACAGACATGAGCGAAACATACGATTCCATGAAAATAGTTTTGGATAAAGTTTGCTACACTGATCACATGTGGCGGATCAGTTGTGATCTGAAAGTCGTGGCGATGCTAAGAGATCTCCAAGGAGGCTTTACGAAAAACATGTGTTTCTTGTGTCTTTGGGATACCCGATTTAAAGGAAACCAATACGAAACGCATGAGTGGCTTGCTCGAGATCCAACGGAGAAAGGACACAACTGCGTAAATGATCCACTGGTGATAATGGAGAACGTCCTCATGCCCCCTCTCCATATCAAACTGGGAATCGTAAAAAATTTCATCAAGGCCATTGTGAAGCAACCGAAAATTCTTGATTGTTTGGAAAATATTTTCCCACGAATCAGCGAAGCAAAATTGAAGGAAGGTGTTCTGAATGGGCCGGATATACGAAAGCTCATGAAATCAAAGGAATTTAAAGGTGCTTTAGACGGTAATGAATACTTTGCGTGGAGGGCAGTGAAGAAAGTCATACGATATTTTTTGGGAAGTACGCGATCACACAATTACCCCGCTCTTGTGACCAAGATGTTGCACTACTTCCAGAAAATTGGAGTGAATATGTCCCTCAAAATTCACTTCTTGCATCACCATCTCGAATACTTCAGCAAGCAGCTAACCTCAGAGTCGGATGAACGTAGCGAGCGCTTCCATCAAGTGGCAATGCCAATGGAAACGCGACATAAAGGCAAAAGGCTCGATTCGCTGGTGGCTGAAATTTGTTGGTGGTCGCAAAAGACGTACGATCCCGACAATGAAGATGAAGAAGAAGAATATACAATGGGAGTTTCCTCCGAGGGTAAGTCACAAAAATGAAGTTAACTGACTGATTAAAAACAATTGATTTTTTCCAGATGAAGACAGATCCTCATCCGATACAGACTCTAAACAGGTGGGCGAACCACCACGCAAGAAAGTAAAGGGCGCAAACAAACAAAAATAAGTTTTGCGTTCATTGATTTTTATAACCTATGTATCTATGTAATAACCTAATAATTACCTGTAATAATTTTTAATTTTACGTGTTAATAATTATAATAAATAATATATAATAAATATTATCCAAATTCATTGAAACATAAAATCAATATTCTTGTCAAAATGAGATACCTTCACTTAATTGTGAATGATCTATGTCTCATTTTGTTTAAAGGTTATGTGACTTTACGTGAAAGTAATAGGACTTGACACTTTTTTTTACCGTTTTGGATTTTTTATGAATTAAAAATAAAAAAATTCAATTTTTTAGGCAAAAAATAGTTTTTTTCTTCATACATTTATTTATAACTGCGAAACTGTTACCTCTGTAGCGAAACGTTGTATGAACAGATTAAAGGAATTGTAATTCCTAATTTTTTTAAATTTGTTTCAGCAAAATCGGACTGGTGGTTCTCGAGTTATGTCGATAATAATTTTTTTTTCAGATAGGATTATACCTTTAGGAGAAGCATTGTAACGCTTTTCAATACCTTTACTTAGACCACATGTATCATAGCTAGTTGGTAGTAAGACTTTTTTCAAATACTCAAAATGTATTGGTATATATCTTAATAGAAGACAATTTAATGATCAGCGCAGGTGCTCAGATATAGGCAGATCAACATGTTATAATATATGTTATAATATATGTTATAATATATGTTTTTCACAACTTTGTAATTAGGTATTACCTATACCTTTAGTTTGAACAGAATTGATAGAGGTTTGATCGATTAACAAATCTTTATAAATTTTTTTTTTTATTTTTTTTTATTAAAGAGATAAGAGTGTACTTATTCCAAACAAACAGTTATTAGGTTTAATATGAAAATAGTGTATTATGTATTGGGAATAAATCGCTATTTTAAATTTATGTTATTGGTTTTTGTAAGTATTATAGCCAATTGCTTCTTATCCAACCAATGTAATGAAAAACAATCGAATGTCTTTACACGTTCATATTCTCTGCGGAATATAACACTCATGGTATACTGTGGCTTAAATGATAATTGGAGTAGATCATTATATTTTCTTTAGCGACTTTTTCACAACTTTGTAATTAGGTATTACCTATACCTTTAGTTTGAACAGAATTGATAGAAGTTTGATCGATTAACAAATCTTTATATATATATTTTTTTATTAAAGAGATAAGAGTGTACTTATTCCAAACAATTATTAGAACTGTCGTCTAAATTTAATATTGTATGTATCTATCAATATATACTAAATTAAAATCAAGATATTTAAAGAAGGAGGTATATATGATAAATTATCATATGTATGCAAGGAAAAGGTTTAATATGAAAATAGTGTATTATGTATTGGGAATAAATTGCTATTTTAAATTTATGTTATTGGTTTTTGTAAGTATTATAAATTTATAGAATGGATATAGTAGAGTTTAAATAATTTATAAGTAGATGACATAGAATATAATAGAATAGAATAGAATAGAATAGAATAGAATAGAATAGAATAGAATAGAATAGACAGATAAATAGATAGATGGATGGATAGATAGATAAATAGATAGGTAGGTAGGTAGATAAATAGATGGATAGATAAATATATAGATAGATAGACAGATAGATAGATAGATAGCTAGGTAGGTAGATAGATAGATAGAACATTAGACAGTGTAGAGGAGCAAAAACTCAAACATAATTTTTTTATTTCTGGAATAAGTATCGCTGGAATTCTGTCTATTCCACATTCGTATAGCGAAAGCTTACTTCTAAACAATTATTATAACAAAAGGAATGATTGTAATCAATTTCTCTACTGTGTCGAGTTGAACTCAAACGATTTTTTGCTACAATTTAATAATTGCAGATAATATTTCTACTAAAATTATTTAATAAAAATATGTTTATATTCTATTAATTTATTATGTAAATATAAAATCTTTTGGTAATAAATAAAATTTTTTATTATCAATTGTTATCTCATCCCTCTCTTATAAAATCTGTTTCTATTTATATTGAAACATATATAAAAAAATCAATAAAATAACATACATTTACTTTATTCTTAATGTAAAAAAAATGGAAATCAATTCTAACATTTCTTATCACAAAAATGTAAAATATTTTTCTATAAATTATTTACAACAATTAGAACCACAGGAAAAAATCTCTTTTGGTAATAAATAAAATTTTTTTTATTTTCAATTGTTATCTCATCCCTCTCTACAATAATAATAACTTTTTAAACTACTAATACTAATTCTCCCATTTCTTATCACAAAAATGTATTCACACTCTTTTTCAAAACTATAAACACACTTCTAACCAGGCACGCAAAACACAAACACCCTCCCACACCTCAATACTCAAACCAACAAACATACTACTAACCAGGGATGCAAAACACAAACAACATACATTTTTAATCATACTGATCTTTAAAAACACAACAGGCAAGTGTTTTCTCTCTACACTAAAACTGGGTTTCTTCCATCATCCACAAAATCAAAACTAAAAACCTAACACACACAAAACTATCTGACAACACTCTCTCACACCAAATATCTCTCTCATGTCTCACAACCCACACTTCCCCTCTCTCAGAACCCACACTTCACATTTCACTCTCTCACTCATAAACAACATACATTTCAAAAAACCACAACCCCAGCTATGCATGAGCCCAATTTTGTATGAAAAAAGTGGTCCCGAACATACATAAACATACTACTAATAATTAATAAATATTTTTTATTTTTAATAGGGTTGCCACATTTCCCAAAGTAAATCTTTATCCTTTTCTAAGCATTCATATATTTCTATTAATGAATTTAAAATAACAAAACAAACAAAAAATGTTTATTTTGACTTAATCAATAAGTATTTTATTAGTTTACATTTATGGTGTTTACCTAAATTTAACAAATGTATTTATCTATTGTTGATGGTTAAAAATTTATATATTTATGATCTAGTGGCAATGTACAGGTATACTTTTCGGTGATACCTAGCTGCAGCATTTATATATTACTGATGGTTCAAAATCTATATTTTGATGAGCTAGTGACAATGTACAGGTAATATCCTTTCCGGTGGTACCTAACAGCAACATATAGTATCAATGAATTCGGTATAGGTACTCTCCCAAATTGACTCTTTCAGATATTTTACCTAATGAAAATTCACAGAATACCTGTAAATATATATACCTGTGCGATATATCTAATAGATATATATAAATGCGCAGCTAATCCTTATTAACATCATAACGAAGTTGATTACCATGGTGATTACATTGAAACATGAACAATTTTTTTGTGTTCTGTGGAGTTTATCTAAAAATGATCTTAATCGTTTAGAAGCTATAGTGGAATTCATAAAAACTACATATCATGCAAAAGTCGACGTCAGCCGAAACAAATATCAAATTTTAAGAAGAGCTCTGCTTGAAAAGGGACATTCAATTCTTCCATCATACAAGGATATTCAAGAAAAAAAGCAAACTATTTTACCATCTATTTCGGTTACCGAATAGGAAGCATGTGTAGAGCTATCTTCTTTGCTTGAGAATACAGCTACCAGGATAGTTGCAGATTTTTCTGCAGATCAGTTGGAAAAAGTAAATAACGGCGACGTTGTATCAATCTGTAAATGGGGATGTGACGGACTATCAGCCCTTCCTGAATACAAGCATGCTAGTGGCAGTAAGAAAATGGTGGATTAAAAAAACGTATTTATAGCATCTTTGGTGCCATTAAGAATGTGATCTTATTTCTTAAGGCAATCTTCATCAAAGTGTAAAAAGTCATATGAAGATGTATGGCTTAACACCACTCCAGGATCAAAACATTTTTGCAGACCTATTTGCTTCGAATACACAAGCAAGAAACAGAGATTTTAAGCACGTTCAATTATTCAGCTCCAGGAAATGCTCCATAACGTTACAAAACGAGGATATTTTTAATAGCCTATTGTTATCATCAAACCCTGTACTATCATCAATGAGAAAGCTTTGGATTTATTATGAGCCTTTATCAACTCAAAATACTGAAGACTTGAAGGACCTTTATTATCTTTTAGATATGTATACAGATACAACAGATTATTTTATTGAAAATAAGTAGTATAAGTTTAAAATATTAGAAAAATTGTCTACATAAATTTAATGTAAATAAGTAATAAAAAGTCGTATTAGAAATATAATATTTATTAAGGAAGATGATAAATACCAAAAAGAATAATATTGCTTAAGTTAAAATAGACATTTTTTGTTTGTTTTGTTATTTTAAATTAATTAATAGTAATATATGAATGCTTAGAAAAGGATAAAGATTTATTTAAATTTGGGAAATGTGGCAACCCTATTAAAAATAAAAAAATAATTATTAATTATTTTTATAAAAATATTTTGTGTATAGATATTGTTAAAAGTATACAGAAATATTCATAATTTTCCAAATAATTATTCACGCAAAGATAAAGGCAAAAGTTTGTAAAAATATGGTCATATATACAATAAATTGGAAATATACAAGTTTAAAGGCGCATATTTCTGAAATGAGGCATGATATTGACTTGAATCTTTTTGCAAAAGATCGGAAATTATATATGCTAAAGTATAAGCTTAATTTGGAATACATATTTTTAAAATTTCTTTCGCTAATTAGAAATAAACCAAACAAAAGGCCCAATTTGAGATTTTTGGAGAAAATACAGATTTTTCAATTGTAATAACATATTTGTTTATAAAGATATCTTAATGAAATTTGCAGGAAATGTGGATCTTATAAATATAAATAGAAGCGCGTTAACCAAATTTCAATCAGGGGTAGGGTTTTCCTGAATTCCCAAATAAACTAATCAAAATTCCCAAAAATGGGATTTTTTACATTTATGGCTATAGAATCCACATTTTTCCGAAGGCTCGTAGATTTTGATTTTAACGACATATTGAGGATTCTTAAAATATATTCCGCTTGTCGATTCCTGCTTTGGGATTTGAGAAAAAATGGGCCAAAATCAAAACTTTCATATAAAATGGGTCGAATTCGGGAGGGTGTGTACCATGATCAATTCAGTTATTGGGCTTGTTTTTTATCTTAAAGTCATCTCTGTGAAGTTACCTTTCAGAAAAGTGAAAAATTATTATATGTTGCTAAAGAAAATTTTATTTTAGTGTGATACTATTTCGGCTAAAAAAACACAAAAGTCGTCTTTTTTGCAATTTTCAAATTCAAAATCGTTTATTTTTGGACTCGGTATCGACTTCAGATTTTTTTATTCAATAGATAATTTTGTTCTTTAACTAGTTAAGAAAAAACTAATAAAATCGGTCGGAAATACTAGGATATATATGAAAAAAATTGGACCAAGAACATGCAAAATTATGGTTCAAAAGCAAATAACTCGAAAACTATAAGAGATAAATAAGACAAGTGATTTAAAATTTTTTATGTCAGAGTTACCTAACTTTGAGCCCCCTTAGGGGTTTGTTGTGTCACCACTTCCAAACCACATTGTACACTCCTCTGCTACGCCTATACCAAATTTCATGAAAATCCAGCCAGCCGATCAGAAGTTACAGATTTATTTCCAAAAAATTTCGATTCTGCCCCACTATGTATTGTAATAAACCCATTTATATTGGTTTTACAGTGTTAGAGCTATCTAAATGGAAGATGTATGACGTCCATTACAGCTACATGAAACCCAAATTTGGAGAAAATCTCTCCCGCAACTATATGGTACAGAATCATTTATTTATTCTATTACAATTAACGATTTTTATGATGACATTCGCGGCCACATTGATTTAAATTTTGATTCTTCAGAGTATTCTCTAAATAATGAATTTAATGGGGAAAAGATTTAAAAATTAAAAGGTTTTAAACAATCCCCCTAAAAATCTCCCACTTTTTTGTATCAAAATACGTGTTTCAAAAATTTGCATTTTTCATTGAAATTGTCATTCTGTCGTTATAAAATCCATCCGTCAGATAATACTATTTGTGTGTTTAACCAACATGTGCCGGTGTATAATTAATATAAGTTTTTATTGATCTTAGCTTTGTGTTTTGAGAATTTTACAAATTAATTTAAAAAACTTTTTCAAAACTGACAAAGGGAAACCGTTGCCCAAAGCGCCTCCGGTTTTACTTTACACGCATTTACGTTAAGATTTTTTTAACATTAAGAGAATTCTGTAGTCGAAAACAAAAAAATATTTAAAAAGTGAAAGAATGTTACCACCTAATTGGGAAAAATGACATTTTTTTATAGTTTCAACTTCAGTTAATATACCCTTTTAAGAGACCGATATATTTATATGATTTTGCAGCAGTATTATTTAGAATTTTGTAACAAATCTAGTAGATATTAAAAAAATGTTGTTCTTAAATTAAGCTTTGAAGTTTAAAATAGCGAGGTCAAAAATGAAAAAAAAAATATTTTGACATAAAGATATAGTCTAAAGATTTATAAGGACTGTCTATGTTTAAAATGTGTTTGCAATAAAATCATAATTGTGTTTTTGGCGATTTTTTTTTAAATTACATACCTGATGTGACCAATTTTGGAGGTCCACCAACTACCCCCTGACCCGCTAGTGATCTGTGCTCCTCCATATCAACTCTAAAACACTTCTGCTATGACCATTTCAAATTTTATTCAGATATCTTCAACGGATTACAAGTTCAAGACTTATTAAAAAAATGTTTTGGAACCTCTGCGGTATAGGCTGTTTTATGAATATCTTCCTCAGCCATTGGAATTTGATGAGAAGCTTTTACTAAATCGATTTTTGAAAATATTATTTTGTTTTATGAATTAATGTATAGTAAATTTATGAATAAAGAATTTATAAACTTATGAAATTATGAATTGAAACAATTATGAATCTATGAATTTATAAATTTATGAATAAATGAATTTATGATTTTATAAATTTACGAATACATATACATAAAAATATGATTTTACTTTAAAAATTGCAAAATAGCTTATATTTTCCAGAAAAAAAAACTAAAAATCTGAAAATAACTTATTTCTTCTCGAAAAAAATATCAAAAAATAACATTTATTTCTATTCGAAAAAATAAAAATCACAAATAACTTATTTCTGCTCGAAAAAAATAAAAAAATGAATTTTATTCTTGCTTTTATTTCTTTTATTCTGCTAAAAAAATATATAAATTATTAAATAACCGTTTTCCTCTAACTTTTATGATAAAAGTTATAACTGTTACAGTTGCTGGTTACAAATGAGTTGATGCAGATGTCTAATATATACAAATCTAAAACGTTGTTACTGCTATAAAGTCAAATCCTTCTATGTCTACGAATGAAACCATTTCAATGAAATTTAACACGATATAATAAAATCTATTGCTGTTAAGCAGAAATATAGAGAATTTTAATTTTTATATTATTGAAACAAATGTCAAAATTTTGTTAGTTTTTATTATTTATTAAAAATTGGTTGATTAGTTCTTCAATTAAATTTTATGAAAAAAATCAAAACACAATTAATTAAAAAAATTTAGGCAGTCATTATTTCTATGTATGTATGTATGTTCATATATTGAAATAAACTTATTTTTTATTTTAAGTATATTTTTTAAATGTTTTATTCATATTTTAAGAATTTTCTTTTTATAATTAGTCAACAATAAGAATACATTTACATATATTTTTAGGTACAGTGTATTAACGAAAGATCAGTTTCGGATATCCAAACAATAACGGAGTGCAATGAAGAAAATATAATCGACAATTATTCGATGGGAATGTCACGAATTTCAGATGATTGTTATGAGATTTGGATTCATGAAGAATGTGCTATTTGGGCTCCAAACTTATTTGTGGTAGGTTCACGACTCGCTGGACTGCAAGATGTTGCATGGAATAGTATTCGATACGAATGTGTATACTGTTCAAAAGGTGGTGCTCTTCTGTGCTGTTTGCAACGAGATTGCAAAACAACTTCCCATGTGCCATGCGCACGCGAATGCAATTGGTTTCTAGATGAATCAAGGTTTTGGGCATATTGTAATAAACATGTATTAAGCAAATTATAAATAATAGAGAAAAATTTACAATAAACACTTCATAAAATAAACTCCATATATCGCTCTTTTGCTAAAACAACGTCATAAGTCAAAAACGCAAATATCGGTTTTATAGTACTAATGCATAGTAAATTACGTATTTTGTTACTGACAAAGTCTTAAAAAGCTACAAAAACATTTTGTGCTACGTACAAAACCTGTTGTGTATTACTTGCAATAACGTATTATTTTAGTTGTACGTAAGTTTTTGTGTAGTCAACATCGCTAAGTTATGTAGAAAAGTGACCAAGTTGGGCTATAATATGATTTTTATTTAAAAATATTAAACAATGTATATCAATTTTAAAGCTAAAAATGCTTCTCCTGAAAAATTTAATTTTTTGAGAGATGACAACCTTGCAGCTGAGTGATATTTGCAAATTCCGCAACATTTAATGTAAACAATACTTTTAAACAAATATTTATCTAGGTATGTTAAACAATTTTTTTATTAGTTATTATTTATTTAAGGATTAATCACATTTAGTGACATGGTAGATTTTTATTTGATTTTTTTGCTTTTTTTTGTATATTTTCTTTAAAAAAATCATGAAGTTCGTTTAATTATTATTTTTTGTTTTTTTTAACTATAAAATAAAATTCTCTAAATTAAAAACAGGATACTTAGAAAAATTCAACAAAAGGAAGAAAGAAATGTAAATTTTTAATCTGTATTTTACTAGTTCTCTTTAATTTTCTTTTTTCAATATTAAATTACATAATATCAATTACAAAAAAGGTGAATTCTATATAAAGAGGAACATTTTTATATAATAAAAAAAAAAAACAATAAACAAAACAATAGTTATAATAGTAATAATATTAATAATAAAAAACAACTATTTAATATGTATATAAAAACATATTTTTGCATATTGCAACTGAAATGCTTTGTTATTTTTTTTTTTTTTTTTTCTAAATTATATACAGAGAAAATACATTTTGTTTGTTAAACAAAATTTGTTTCTTTTGTTCTTCTTTTATTCAAACAGCGCTATGTGCAATAAGCGAATAACTAAGGTACTACTTATTAGAGTATCACAAAAAACACTATTTTCAAAAAAAAAAAACTGGTTAAGGTTTTAATTTTATAATACAAAAAATATTACTTTTAAATAATTTTTAACAAAAATATAAATTAATACAGGGATATGTGTTTTTAATCATTTTTTCTCAGTCGATTTGGATACACTTCATCATGGGGTTAAACCGTAATTACAAAATTAATGAAGTTGCATCACCTATTGAAACATAACTCGAGAACGTATTGTCTGATTTGGTTTAATAAAATAAGAAAAATTCTACACATTTTTATCAATAGACAAAATTAATTTTTTTAATGCAAAAATTATATATTTTTTTATAATAAAGCTGTACATGCTTCAAATAAAACTAGTAATTTTTATCAAATTCTATGCATATATGTCGACTTTTTACACCCACTTTTTGTAAAAATCGTTTCACATTAAATTTGGTACTCATATAGCTCAGAAATAACATAAGATATATTTTTTGGATACCACGTCCATTTTTACGGCCACTTTTTCTAACATAAAAATAAAACATAAATTATTATTATAAATTTTTCTCATTTTTTAACTCAGCCACTGAATCGGTTCACATGGAATTTGGCACATATATAGTTCGAAATGAACCATGGCTTATACGATTTATTTATTAAATGCCACGACCCTTTTTGCGGTATACATAAAATGTGACATACGTATATCATGAAAGTAACTAATGTTATGTCCATTTTATTGCATCGCGCGAGTTATGTTATTTTACCAACAGAGTTCAAAAATATATACAACTTGATCGTTTCGTTGCTATTTAAAAACTGATTTATTTTTCATTAAAAATGAAAATTTAAAAACTAATTTACAAATTTCAATTTCTTAAGAATTAATTTTAATTATTGCTTAGTTTAATTTATTTATTGTGTATATTGTTACAATTCCTTATAAATAAAAATGTGTATTTAACAATTATGTTTTGTTTGGGTATTTGTGTTTTATTATTGCTTACTTGCATTTATTTATTTAATTTATTGTTACAATTCCTTAGAAATAAAAATGTGTATTTATCAATTATGTTTTATTATTGTTTAGTTGAATTTATTATTTAATTTTGTTGTTACAATTCTTTAGATATAAAATGTGTATTATGCAATTGTTTTATTTGGCGGTTTCCATAACTCGCGCCCCTTTTTTCTAGTTAATTTTATATGTAAAGTTTTGTGATTGTGATGCATATGAAATGCGTCACACAAATAGCACATTCTCCCAGTGGTTTTATTGGCTGTTCGGAATCAAGTGTCATTACGCCCACATTTTGTACAAACCGGATTAATGTGAAGCATGAATTCTTTACTGTTAAAAATAACAGGACATTTGTGTACCTTCTTAACAAAAGAGTTAAAATTAGTAATTTTTTAATAACTGAATTTGTCTTCTTACACACAGTGGGTCCAAACGCAAATTTTTTGGTAATAAATCTGAATCTCCTAAACTACTGGTCGGATCAAATTGAAATGTATGGAAGAGTTGTAGAGGAGGACCTAAGCTTTCAGAAAAATCATCTTGTAGTCACCCTGTGATAACACGAGATAAGCTACAGGGTGTCAAAGTTGACTACCTCGAGTATGTAAAAGTTAAAAAAAATCGTAACTTGTACAAATGAAGTCCGATTTTAAAGATTTTTATATTTCTGGAAAGTGCTTGGCAAGATAAAGAAAAAATAAGCTTGCTCATCTAAGTTATCTCTTGCAGTTAAAAAGATATATACGCTTGAATTTTGAATTTTTGATTTTTTGGCTCGACTTTCTTTCGTTTTTCGGGAATAAGTCCGGAGATATATGAGGTAAAATTTTTTTAAAAATATTCTGTAATTTTCTACATATTTCAAAATAATATGCTGAAAGAATTTTTTGATTATCTCAATTCGTCTAGACGTGAAAAATATTCAAAGTCAGCACTCTGAAATTGGCATGAAAAATGGCTATTTTTTTATAAAAATATAGTACAATTCATTCACTTTTTTCTCAAAGTTCCGTTAATAAAAAAATTTTTTCCTTATTAATTTCAAAAGATAAGGCTTCATAAATGGTTAATAAAGAAATTTTGAATTGATTTAAGTTTGCACCCTACATTCAGCATTGGCCGAAAATTGTCAATTTTAAAAAATAGTTTCATTTTTATCGATTAATAAAAAAAATGTCACGCGAGCTTTTTTAAATTTGGTACCCATATTTTTTATAGAAATAGATTTAGAATGATTTAACACTAAACTGCTTCCCGCCCGGCCAAAAACGAATGCAGGAGTGGAGATTTCATGTTAAAAGTCAGTTTTTTTAACGACTATTTTTAAAAGCATATTAAAAGCATATTAGCATAATATTTTTAATATTATTTCTTATGTAGTGTATAAAACACAAATCAAGCTTTCATTCCTAAAAAAATCAATAAAATAGCTCCAATAACCTATTTTTGGTAATTTTTCAAAAATAATTTCTTTTTTTTAAAATAGCTGAAAATCCAAAAAAATTTAATTTTTTTAATACAACTCCATTAATTTTGCAAATACTTTAAAAATGTTAAAAGAATATAAAAATAGACTTATTTACCAATTCAACGATATATAAAATGTTGATATAGGTCGTTTAATAATAGTAATATAACGGCCTCAAAACTACCAAGTCACGTCAAAAGTTGCAAAATTCACTATTTTGTTCCGTATTTCCATATGTGTGTATACGTAACATTTTAGTTTTCTAATGTATTATGTAGGTATATATTTGTTATTATAAAGTAGTAAATTCTTTATTTGAGTAATGTTTATTTAATTTGTTCTACATATTTACATACTTATTATACATATATCCCGTATATTTATTTTATTAAGAATATATTATCGAAGATATTATTAGATATTTTCTTGAAAATAATCAGAAACATCAAACGTTAGCAAATTTTTAACTTCCTTAGCTTCGGAATCCTCTTTTTCTATTTCAAGAGTGATTTTTGGTAGCCATCGTGTTCTTATAGAATATATAACTGGATCTGATGATATTAATAAATATTCCATTAAGTCCATATTTTGCGCTATTTTCGAACATTTTCGGGTATTGAAGAGTCGGAAATGTTTAACATCTTTATTTCGGGCTTCCTGTGCTTCCTCTGTTAGCTCTCCCAATGGCAAAATACTATTTTCTATTATTTCTTTACCATGAGCCAATACTTTGTGAATTGTTGGAGTCATTGATATCCAGGGGTATGTAATGTTAAGTAGTTCTTTAGTTTCGTAAGCAAAAATTTTAAATTTGTCCGCATTAATTTGTTTTTTGCTATTAATGGCTGCCAATATAATCTTAAAACGCTTCAAAATATTTAAGTCAATGCCTGTGATTGAAGATGTGAGTTCCGGATTTTCAGAGAAACGTCTTGCTGTATTTCCATCATTTGAGCTTCCATAGCCATGTAGAGGTTTATCAATTATTAATCCGAGTTGTTCTTTGAATTCTAATTGAATTCTTTTCTTCTCCTCTTTTCGTAATTCGTGAAGTTCCAAATTGTTTTTTACTGTAGCATTTTCCTGCCCGGGATTATTTCTGTACTTCATATCATATGCAAGATGTAAGCAGAACTCCAAAAATCTTATCCTTGCGTGGAGTGGTGATATTCCATAGGCTGTAAAATATTACTTTTCGCTTTTCTCACTGATTTGCTACTGGGAAAGATATCATATCCTTTTTCGCTAACAGATTTCCTCAAAATCTCGTATTGGTTTCTTGATAATCCTAAATTTAATATTAGAGCTAAAGCATCTTCAGAGGTAAAGGACGATGATGATTTCGGTGCCACTATACTTTGGATTATCCGATGTAATCGATTGGGAGAAGCTGTTGGTAACACATCTATAACTTTTTCTACTTCCTTTGGTTGCGTACGTATTACTAAAGCTTTAAATGTATCTTTTATTTCGGCATTCGTATGTGAATTTAGAATAGATTCCTGTTTGGTACTCTTTGTTCTTAGCTGAACTTCATCGTAACTTTTTTTTGGTCGACCCTTTTTATGCTTTCCGATGAAAATTGGTATTTCTCCCTCCAACCACTCTTCATTTTTCTTCTTGAACTTTGGTATTGACCAATCTGAAGCTTGCATCCTTTTTTCGTATGATTTCTTATTTTTTCTGGACGATTTATAATATCAGATAGATTATCCCAGATTACTTTGCAAATAGAAAAGTGTTTTAATGTAATCTCCATAATGGCAAATTCACTAATAAATCTGCATATTTATAAGGATACTTATATATAGAAGAATAATATTTATATCAGGTAAATGGTGACAGGCAAAAATGAATTAAAAAATTTACATTTTTGCTCAAAAACCACAATTTCATTCAGTTTATTTTTATGACCTGTAGTATTAAACAGGTACGTCAAAAAATGTACCTATGCGATTGTAAAAAAATCATTTTTGTTATAATACATTAATTAAGTAGCTAGATAAATTATTTAAAAACTTAAAAAAATGTAATAAAAAACGAAGGAAAATATACTTATTTATGTACTTAGGTAATTTTAAAAACCTTTTCAGTAGAAAAAAATTATGAACACTTTAAGTAAATTCATTAATAAATATTATTATCTCGTAACAAAAATAAGCAATGCAGTTGAGTGTTACGTATACACACATATGGAAATACGGAACAAAATAGTGAATTTTGCAACTTTTGACGTGACTTGGTAGTTTTGAGGCCATTATATTACTATTATTAAATGACCTATATCAACATTTTATATATCGTTGAATTGGTAAATAAGTCTATTTTTGTATTCTTTTAACATTTTTAAAGTATTTGCAAAATTAGTGGAATTGTGTTAAAAAAATTAAATTTTTTTGGATTTTCAGCTATTTAAAAAAAAAAAAAAAATTATTTTTGAAAAATTACCAAAAATAGGTTATTGGAGCTATTTTATTGATTTTTTTAGGAATGAAAGCTTGATTTGTGTTTTATACACTACATAAGAAATAATATTAAAAATATTATGCTAATATGCTTTTAATATGCTTTTAAAAATAGTCGTTAAAAAAACTGACTTTTAACATAAAATCTCCACTCCTGCATTCGTTTTTGGCCGGGCGGGAAGAAGTTTAGTGTTAAATCATTCTAAATCTATTTCTATAAAAAATATGGGTACCAAATTTAAAAAAGCTCGCGTGACATTTTTTTTATTAATCGATAAAAATGAAACTATTTTTTAAAATTGGGAATTTTCGGCCAATGCTGAATGTAGGGTGCAAACTTAAATCAATTCAAAATTTCTTTATTAACCATTTATGAAGCCTTATCTTTTGAAATTAATATGGAAAAAATTTTTTTATTAACGGAACTTTGAGAAAAAAGTGAATGAATTGTACTATATTTTTATAAAAAAATAGCCATTTTTCATGCCAATTTCAGAGTGCTGACTTTGAATATTTTTCACGTCTAGAAGAATTGAGATAATCCAAAAATTCTTTCAGCATATTATTTTGAAATATGTAGAAAATTACAGAATATTTTTAAAAAATTTTTACCTCATATATCTCCGGACTTATTCCCGAAAAACGAAAGAAAGTCGAGCCAAAAAATCAAAAATTCAAAATTCAAGCGTATATATCTTTTTAACTGCAAGAGATAACTTAGATGAGCAAGCTTATTTTTTCTTTATCTTGCCAAGCACTTTCCAGAAATATAAAAATCTTTAAAATCGGACTTCATTTGTACAAGTTACGATTTTTTTTAACTTTTACATACTCGAGGTAGTCAACTTTGACACCCTGTAGCTTATCTCGTGTTATCACAGGGTGACTACAAGATGATTTTTCTGAAAGCTTAGGTCCTCCTCTACAACTCTTCCATACATTTCAATTTGATCCGACCAGTAGTTTAGGAGATTCAGATTTATTACCAAAAAATTTGCGTTTGGCCCCACTGTGTTACATAAGTAATACTATTATCACTTTGAACTTTTCTTAATATAAATTATAAGAAGTTGTATTGCGTTTTAAAAATAATTATTTTTAAAAATAATAACTGACACAAAAATAAACAATTTTAAATTTAGTATTTTGGGGCAAAAAAAGCATCAGATTTCTAGGAAAACATAAATATTTTATACTTTTTACGGAGATCAATCTATAGAAAAAATCAAATCTAATTTTCTAATAGGCGCCAGCCTAGATCATTTTGAATTAAACCTTTTTTTTTTCTTAAAACTTTGAGTTCAGTCCATATTTAGGTACTACAATTTCAAAGCGTTTAATTTGCTTACAAACTATTTTAATGTACTTAAAATTGTTCGTAAACATCTTCATCAGATAAACAATAAAGCTAGACTTTATAGAACAAATTAAGAAATAAAGAATTCAATTAAAATATTTGCTATATATATATATATATATATATATATATATATATATTAGAATTCATTGTTCGAAATAAGTATTAGAGTCGAACTTCACCGAACTTTAAAATTTTTATTGAAAAATCCAATCCAGTGTACCCTTCTCTATTTGAAGTACGAGGCTAAAGATTTTCATCGAAATCAGAATATTTTATGGACGTGCTTAAATTATAATCGTGTTTTCAGATCAAAATACAAACATTGGATTTGTTTGTCATACGAGTATTAGAACGATTTAAACTATCGAAAGCCTTTGATAGTTCTAATAAAAGCACGACTGTATCCCTATGCTCATTAAAACTTTCTTTAAAACTTTCAACGATACCAAGAAGCATAGCGGATGTACTGTATCTAGGCCTATATGCATACTGCTAATTACCAATAAAATTGTAAAGAAATGCAGTATGTAATTTGATTTTTCAATAGATCATCTCCTTACAAAGTGCTAATAATATGTTTATTGGTCGAATATTGTCGTAGCTGTGAGATGTCCCCGCTTTAGGTATAGAAATTACACGGGCAAACTTCCAGCTGCTTGGATATATGAATGTAGTAATAATTATATTAAATAAATCAAGAATAGGAACTGAAATATAGGGGAAAATAAGTTCAATAAATTTTACCGGAAAATCGTAAGTCCCGATAGAATTTGACTTGACCTTATTTAATGCAATGTACAATTCATCTGTATTCACGCAGCTGAAAGAAAATCCTTAAAGAAATCATTTAATTTAAATTGTACCAATATGGGCATCCATTACTCGAGACAAAAGTTATTGATAGCGTTAACAACAACCCTCTCAGCACAACTATGTATCGTACGAGGAAACTTATTATTTACTATTCTCCACATATCCTTACAGCTAATACCATTAAACATTTCCATAGCTTCTTCTGAATTTACGGATCAAACTTTTATGTAAGTTTCATAATCTGTAACAAACTCTCCTTCCCTCTGTACGATTTGTAAAAAATTCGCGATCTGCCCGATCTCTTAGCTTACGAGTACGAATAATTTCCCTATTATTCATCCAGGGGTCCTTATCGATTTTGGGGATAAGTCTACTAGTAGGAACAATATCATGTAAATTCGATATTAACATGTTTAATATATTAAATTTAGAACTAACGCAATTGTTCCTACAAAATGACGAAAAATCAAAAGCATGATTTCATAACATTGTGAGAACACTTTTATGGTCTCTAAGCCCAATAATGCGTTGCTTTTCATCAATTTCGTATATCAAAGGTACATATATCATAACATGATGGGAAAGTCCTGGGAAAATAAAATAATATAGCAACGATGTGGAATTCCTGAACAATTGTGAACGTAGGTTAAAGCAAGCTCATCTCAAAGATAAGATATAACTTTTACATTTTCAAAAGGATTCCAATTAAAGCCTGTCATAAGGACAATATTTTCATGCTTCATTAGATCACCTATAGAAGGTTCAATACTACTTAAACCATTATTTGGCAAATTATAAATCATTAATAAACTATCACAAGATGGATAACTCTCAGTCTGATACACTTTTATAAATCTTAAGTTAATTCCAGTAAAAAAAAAATACGGTCACCACGATAATGATAGATTACTACGACATATTGTGTAACCCGGTATCTGATCTGATGTACCTGTTATGACAGATTTTAACAAAGATTCTGATGTCCCTAAAATATGTAACGTAGGTTAAGCAAAATATTTTTTAGTTCATTCAGTTTTTCAGACATCGTAGATGGATTAATGGTTTATGCATTAACATGTGCTATGTTAAGGTTATTTCTAAAATTAGATAAACTATTTCTTAGAAATGAGTTTCCGTTGATTAAATTGGAATTAAGTGCCACAAAAGTAATAATAAAAGAGGTGTACCTCTCGATACCACGTAAGAACCATTTTCATTATGAAGTTACAAAGAAAAAAAGTGATCAGGCAAATTATGAAAAATTTAGTTAATATTGATAAAAGTATTCTACTGAATTAAATACATAAGAGTTCAATGAATCTATTAAATGTATTGCATTATTCAAAATTAATATTGATTTTAGAAATATCATTGAATCGATTAATTACTAGTTACACACACCAAGTATGTAAAAATGACAGTATATAAAACATTTTTCTTATTAAAAAATAAATATTACTGAAATATTTAAGGAATATAATGAAATAAATATGAAGATAGAGCAAGACTTGTTACAATTATTAGATTTTTTTTTATATTTATTCAAAAGATATCTAACATTCTTCATCATCGACATTCTTAGGAAGATCCGCTTGTTTATCAACAGCATTAATGCAGGATGAATACCATTAAATTGCTGCACACAAGAACCAATTCGTTGATTGAAAAATTTTAAACATTCCTCATACTCTATATGAGTTTAAAATCCTAAATTTTTCGATGACATTTTTTATGCCTTTTGCGACAGAGTTTACTGAGTTTCCACCCGTTTTCGGAACGATGATCTGTTCACCTCAGTGAACACGATAATAACACCAACCCATAAAACACAACAAATTAGACAAAACTCTGATATAAAAAATTTAACAAAAGCAATTAAATAACTTACATTATTTTTTTACAATATAAAAACCACCACCAAAAGCACAAGAAACAAAACGAAATAAATAACAACAGTGCAACAGAATCACAAATTCATAAAAATAAAGTTAAACAACATATGCACGCGCACGCTATACTAACAGCTACATATTAAAATAACAAATTTAAAAAGCAGATAATTTAAAGGGGAATAAACAAAAACACAACAGATTTTTTAATCTCTTGTAAAGGTTTGTACCCTGCACCCAGCAAACAAGGTGAGTTTGTACTTTTGCATCTTACATAAATTTCTGTGATAAATTTCTTTATATATTAAAACAATATATTATTTAAATATTCTATTTACCCACCCGCTGAAAGTTTAACGAAAATATTTTGTTTCCGAAATATATATTGCTTATAAAGAAATAATAATATGTACTTTGGTGTTTAGCGTATAATTTTAACAGTAAAAGACTTAGTTGGAAATTTTGTCTGCTGGTACGAATTATTTTATTTTTTAAATTTAAAGCTTCAAAACTTAAAATTTTACACACAACAAAGATTGAGTAACTTGTTTCATTTATTTGTCGATTTATAATTGTTTTTAACCAAAATATCCTCATTAAAATCATTGGCTTCCTATATCGGATATTGGACATTCAAATCGATTTGAAAGCTTTCGATCAGGATTATCGCGCTGTCCCATAGGGTTCTCAATTACTACCCGTACTTAATTTTAAAAAATTTTGACAAATTAGAGAGTCTTCTGTATTGAATGGCCCGGAAAACGTGGATAATATTAATGTAACAGAAATTGTGAAATACGTAAGATCTGCTAAAAACTTTTATAGAACAAGCATGATTTTAATTAACGAATCAATTAAGGAAGCTATCCGAAACCCGACCCTCTTTACCGGACCACCAGTTTCACAAAACAATAATTCCGTAGCCTTCAATGTTCCACCATGCGATATGCCCACCTTTAATACTGACTAAGTTTTGGGCTTTCTTTAGAAACCTTTTTAAGGCAATTTATAGTAACAATACACATTTAAGTGGAGTTGAAAAACTTTATTTGAAGCAAAAATCACTAGAAGCCAAAAAAAAAAAAAAAAAAATGTAGACAACGCTCTTTTAACAAATTAAGGTTTTCTTATAGCTTGGACCCAAATAGTATCTCAATATAAGAACAGAAAAATGTAAATTAATACACAATTAAAGACCCTTTTCAGATTACCCGCCGTAAGAAAGATAAATTACTGAATTTCAAATTTGAATTCATTAGAGATTGATAAAGATAATTGGGATCCTATCTTTGTATATATCTGTTCAACAAAACTACCCAGAGAAACTCGAAGAGATTTTGAAAAACCCCTGCAAGATTGTGCTGTAATGCCTTCTTGGACAGACTTAGGTCTGTTTTTGACAAACACTTTCAAGGAATTAACAAGGGTTAATGATAATGTAGATTCAAACACTAACTCTAACCCAAATACCCACCCAAAACCCAAAAAAAATCTCAAGAAAATAGAAATATTTTCGATAGAAGAGCAAATAATTTCACAATTTAACTTATTCTACAAAAGATACCCACCCGAAGAACAAACCTCAAAATGGAAACAAATTCTCTAAATTTAGTACAAATCACCCAAATGCCCGAAACAACCCAAATACCCAAAATAAACTCGATTTGCAAACTATACAAAAATAATACACTTAAAGAATGGCAGAACTTCATTAGAAGAAAACAAGAGGATAGAATTTGGAAAAATAATGGAATTTAATACAATTGTTTAGCCATTGCTTATGTAAAAAAAGATTGTCACAGCACATTTACATATAGATATTATGGAGGAAGGTACAATATCCTTTGGCACAAACACAATTCAAACCCAAACCCACAAGTTGACGATAACCAGTCGTCAACATCACAAAATTCAGGTCATGCTTTCTCAACCCATATCCTATCAAGCAAACCCATACTTGATGATGGAGCGAAGTTACTAGGAACAGTAGTTCTTATTGATCCAGCTTCCGATTTTGATTCTGATAAACTTAGACGAAAATTACACTTACAAACTTTGCACATTTTTGCTGAAATTTCAGGATTGAATGAAGTGGTCTCAGCTCGCTCTAATAAACTTTACAAAGTTATATTGGAATCCACACCCAAAATAATTTTAAATTGAATATTCAAGCAATAGTTGTAAAAATCCTAACTAAAAATTTGCACACCCAAAATTTAGAACCCACCCTCATAAAAGACTGAAAATATTCAGTTAGTTAACCAGAAATTCTATAAGAGTAGACCTATAGATTTCATTATTGGCAGCAATTTTTACACACAAATGTTAAATCCCGGCGTTAAGAAAAATTTTCTTAACATATTAATAGCTCAGGAAACTGAGATTTGATGGATTTTAACAGGACTTGTTCAGAAATCACAGCTTGGGATGAATATCTTAACCCACTAACCTTAATAAAATGGCATAAGTTTTTGCAGTTCTATGATAATATAAATAAAATTCGTATTCCAAGATGGATTATTTTTTCACCTTCAGCAAAAATTGAGTTTCACTGTTATTCAGATACTTCTGAAAAAGCCTATTCTGCAGTTTCATACGTACGATTCACATCCAACGATCCAAGTACCGTAACCCTACTCTTCGTTAAGACGAGAGTTGCGCCAATCAACTCTTTTTTTTTTGACAGATTCTTCAATAGTATTAGCTTGGCTCAATAAACAGCACAATTCATGAAACACATTTGTAGCGAACCGAGTCTCTACAATTTTGAAAACAGTAGGCATTGACAACTGGTATCATGGTGCTTCTAATGACAATCTTGCCGATGTTGCTAGGCGAGAGTGTAACCCAGATGAGCTGAAAGATGACAATTTATGGAATGGTCCCTCATGGATGAAAGAATCTACATCGAAATGGCCAACAACAGATCAACAATTTATAACTCAAGCTGAAGCTAAAATTAGGCAATCGTTTACTACAATGATTAATACCCACCTTTATTACCTTCCTAGAAAAATAAAATTATCTAAGGCTTTAAGAGTTATGTCATATATCTATCGATTTTGTGATCGCACCCATAGAAATACAATTCGAAATGAAAGAGTTATTCCTGACCGGGATAACAATACCCAATCAGTCAAAGAAAGACTTGATAAATTACTTACCCATCCAAGTATTGAACCTGATGCGAGTGAAATAAAATAAACCCGTGATAGACTAATTATTATATGCCAAAAAAGAAAAACCCATACCCAAACACAGTCACCTATTTACCCTAACCCCATTTTTAGACTCTAATAATATTTTGCGTGCAAACGGTCGACTGGCCAATTTCAAGAGCTTGTCATATTCCGAAAGATACCCAATTTTATTACCCTAGGCAAGTCCATTTGCAAAATTGTTAACCTTACGCGGAGCTTATGCTGAGAATAATACAATCTGGATATTTAATACCAAAATTTCAGAATCTTATCAATTCTGTAGTGAACAAATGTATAGCATGCACGAAATATCGGAATCGGCAAGCCACCCAGTACATGGCAACTTTGCCGCCAGAACGTACCCAATTAACAAGATCCTTTTACAATGTTAGAGTTGATTTTGTGGGACCATTTGATATTAAATTATATAATGGTAGAATAACAAAAGGTTACGTATGTATTTCTGTCTGCTTTGCAAGGACAGCTATCCACTTAGAGCTCAAGCCTTTACGGCAGCATTTGTCCGATTTTTCGAGGTGGAGATGCCCTGACGCCATATACTCAGGTAATGGAACTAATTTTACAGAAGCTAGTAAGTTGTTGAAGAAAGAGCGACAGGAATTCATCAATCAGCTGAAAGGGACTGTCATATCCATGAACAGTCACCCTGGAGCTCCACACATAGGCGGTCTCTGGGAGAATATTGCCCTTGCAAATAGATGGCAAAAGTTGAAGATTCAACATCATTACTTCTACAGAACATGGAAGGATGAATATCTTAAAGATCTCCATTAAAGATACAAGTGGAAGAACCCTAAAAGTCCAGTTGAAGTTGATGACATTGTTATAAAACAGGACGTGTTATAAAGACTTACCATGGTTCTGATCAAAGAAGCCGAGTTGTTGACCTACAAACTTCAAATAGAATTATGATTTGACCAATAACCAAAGTTATCTTACTCACTATTTAGTGTAGTACATATAGTATAACCCTAACCCCAATAAACTAACCCACTTTAATAAGTTATTTTTAACTTCACATACACATAACCCTAACATAATAACTCATTTTAATATGTTTATCAAACATTTTATTGTACACAGAAAATGGCACCCAACAATAGCAACAAGCTATTGTTGGGTGCCAGCGTTCAAGTCGCAAAATCGCTCGTTCTCAGAGCCATAATACCTCTCGTCACGTCAACCACAAACCACAACATGCCCAGCCAAAACACTACTTTGGTTGCGGCATTTGTCAAGCATATCACCATTTTACAGACAGGCAGAAGTACAAGACAGCGGTTAGTCTACACTACTGTATGAATGGTTTGGCCAGAAATCACTTAATTAGGGGATGTACAAACAAGGCACATTGAAATAAATGTGGTGGCAAACATTACTCCACATTACATGGCCACGAACGTTTCCTGAATGACTTACTCAAAGATTGGTCACCAACACCCCCAGTATAAGTACTGCACCTATACCAGCGCCCAGACGTTCACTTGTTACATCAACCTTTACAACTGCATTACCAACATCTCACTGCCGTCGTTCAAGTGGAGATGGAATCCAACAATCAATTGACTAGATCCATTCTCAACCCATGTCTAACATCTAGGGTTTCCATATCGTTCGAACGTGATTCCACATTAAACCCATTTAAAATTAATGATCAGGTGTACGTGAAAGTCACAATTGGCCCCAATTCCTCTTCATCAGTTAGGTATGAAGTATGCTTGCAAGTGACTACTGAACTACATAAAAATCCTTATCCTATCGCTATGGATACAGCTATTAAAAGAAAATTCTGTAGAATTTCCTTAGTCGATTCAGAATTTTACTATAATTCGCCTGTAGCTATAGAGATTGGCGTAGATCTGTACACCATCATTTTACAGCCAAATGAGGTATGTTGATGGAGGTTCTCTCATAACACAGGATTCAACTATAAGTTGGCTTATTATGGAATCCATAAATTGATAAATCTAGATTCAATTACTTATACCCTCTTCATTACCCAGACTAATCCTCACCCGAAAATTTAATACATAACAATTTCTTTTTTTTTTATTCACAGGTTACTTAGCCAGGGAGAATATTCACCTCAGTGAACAAAACAAAAATATACAAAAACTAGAATAAGAAATCGTTACACAACGTACAAAACAAAAAAAGAAGAAAATGATCTGGCCATTCAGTGCAGTGTAAAAATAAAAAATCCATAAAAATTCAATTTATTTGTTAATTCTATATATTATAAAATAAAGTGAAGAAAAAATAAAAACATTTGAAGTCTAAATTCATAAATCTAAAATAAATAATTTAAAATATAAATCCTAAACCTAAAATAAATAATTTGAAATCAAAAACTTAACCTAAAAATTTAAATTTTATTTTCATAAGATATATACGAAGTATATAACACGGTAAATATTATTGCACCTTCTCTTTTATAAGTTCGTTGACCCTGCTATTAAATTACATATTTAAGGTTTTTTTTTTTTTTTTCTTAAAATAATTGCTCATGATAACATTTCTTTTAAGAAGACAGTTAGATTTGATTAGGACGCTATTTCTGTTGTTTATGTCCCAGCAAACGTTTAAATCTGAATCAGTTATATTACCATTAAGAATTTGGAAAACTGTAAGCATAGTTTTTTATTTTTTTTTCACGTGGTAACCTATATCATTAACTACATTCTCATAGATATTTATTTTCGACAGAAGAGTATCTAACTTGGTTTCAAGATTCTTATTAAAGCTTCATAGTACTCCTCTAAGTTCTGAAATATCAGCCTCAACTCTTCCAAAAGGGGTCGGTGCACACAAGTCACAAGCAAAAGTAAATTTCCCTTTGTATTTCACTAAAACTTTAGTTCATCATCTGCAATTGGGGTGAAGAGACATGTGTCTCAGGATTCTGTAATGAGTAACACAGCTATTCTGTTGAAATTGCAAAGCCTTTTCTGTTTCCAATGACCGTGTAATTTTTGTGGTCAACAAAATATAGTCACTTTATATTTACAACTGTGTAACACCTGTTCATATACTTTAATTATCATCCGAACTTGGTTTGTGTATTTGCTACAATTACTGTTAAGCGCCATCTATTTGTTGCTATTCAATTACATATTACTAGATTTAATCCTTTTTGTAAGATATTTACAATAAAATGTTTTTCATAATCATTCAATAATAAAGTGTTATTATTTAACTAAATTAAAAATACTCCTCTTAATGCAGATTGGATTTACTGAGAAGTCAAATATGGATAAAAACTGTTGAATTGATTACATATACGTCTGATGGGATCAAAGTTTGCATAATTGGTTCGAAAATATTTCATTTTTAAAGGAATATAACTTCTAGTCGGATGATTTGGAATTACGAATTCGGTCTTACGAAGTAGGAACTCGGAGTTAATTGAACCGTTCACTAAATTAATTACAAATGAAATATTCATATATTTTCTCCTACTTTCAAGAGTAGGGAGATCAATAAGCTGTAGTCGACTTTCATATGATGGTAAATTAATATTAGGATTCTATGGAAGATTACGAAGACAAAATTTTGGTTGGGTTATTATTCGTTTGTGATGATTACCTTTAAGTAAATCAAAAGACTCAGAATCATTCCTCAGTGGATTTAACAATGTCCTACTGGCTGGCTCTCCATGTAATCTTTATGAACAAAGTACAGGTCGCAATTTTAAAGATATCTTGTTGAAATTTGATATAAATAATTATTTTGGCACAAGGACGAAGCCTATTGAAATTGGTTATGATCGGTCCATTATTTCAGCTAGTCTCCATACAAATATCTTCCCAGCATATGGGTTTTACGATCATAAATACCTTAAATATAGCAATATTTTAATGAAATTCGGTGCAAAGAAGTTTTACAATCAAGCAGGACACCCAGATCAAGATATGCATCGACTAGAGCAAGTTGGTATTCATTTATTGTTTATCAAGATATGCATCGACTAGAGCAAGTTGGTATTCATTTATTGTTTATCTACAGAGTACTGGACTGGACTTCTAAACATCATGTGTTTACACTTTTTTAAATTCAGATGCATTAGATTCATCATACACAACTCATAAAGATTATCAAAATCTGATTGCAGTAAGGAACATTGATAGAAATAGTTAAAGCTATGGAGCCGCTTTACATCATCAAAATACATTAATATTCTAGAATTCTTAATGCACGTTGGTAAATCATTTATAAATATTAGGAATAATAAGGGGCCGAGATGATTACCTTGCGGAACACCAGATAAAACAGGAATTGTTTTCGATGTACATTCTCTAAATAATACATATTGGTATCTATTTTTAATATATGTAGAAATTCATTTGAGGAAAACAGGAGAAAATCCGAGTTTATCCAATTTGAACAATAGGAGATCGTGATTTACTTTATCGAAAGCTTTACTGAAATCTGTATATATATAGTGTCTACAAACCGGGATCAAATGCAGTTATAACTGAGGTTGTGAACTCCAAAAGGTTAGTTGTAGTGGAAAATCCTTTCTTAAATCCATGCTGAAATGGGGAAAGATAACAAACAACTTGATGCGAAAGGACTTCAGTAACTATCTTTTCGAAGAGTTTTGGTATAACACTTAATTTAGCAATACCTCTATAATTGGAAATGTTGGATCTGCTTCCGGATTTAAACAAAGGTATAATATAAGATTTCCTCCGGACTTCAGGAAAATAAACATTAAATATTGATATGTTGAATAAGTAGGTTATTAGAGATATAAGAGAATGCAAACATTTTATAAGAACACAGCTTGGAACATCGTCAGGTCCACAATTATCAGAATATTTTAGATAATGTGTAGCTGTCAGCACCATCGACTTATTTAATGTTGGACAATTTATTGGGGTTGCATCAGGAATTTGATATGGATAATTGGAAAGTTCATGTAATTCTTTATCAGAATAAGCAGATGAGAAGAAAGAAGCAAACATATCGCAAATATCTGCATCATTTGAGGATTCTTTATCTCCAAATTTCATCATGGACGGATATCCAGAGATTCTACGCTTAGAATTTACAAACTGGTAAAAATATTTTGTAAACTGGTAAAATTATTTTAAAGTTCTTTTTCACCTTAAAAAGATAATTATTATAACATTGGATATCTTCTGAATTATAAACTGATCGTGATATGGAGTATCTCATATAATCAATAGATAAACCTGACTTCTTGTATTTTCTATAATATTTGTTTTTCAAATTTTTCAAACCATTGAGCTGCTTTGTATTCCAAGGCGGTCCATGTGCAATTCTTTTTCTCGTCATTGGGATTGATTTCTTAAAACATTTAAATAAGCCATCATAGAATTTATTCAAAATAATGTCAATATTGCGAAGGCATACTTTATTGTAAGGAATATATTCAAACGAATCTTCAGAACAAAGTAGATGATTTAAATTCGAATAATCAGCCTTGCTAAAATCAAAAACCATCTCATTTACATTGGGTTATAATGATAGCTTTGTTTCGACGTTTAAGCTTATGTAAAGAGTGGGGTAATAAGCATCTTCAGATGTTAATAATGGATTAATGCGAAGAATATTAAATTCTTCAGGTTGATCAACAAATACAAGATCAAATAATTTTCCAAGCTTGTTTACTATGTTATTTATTTGGAAGAGTCCTAAATCAGAAATAGTATCCAGTAATTCAATAGATGTTTCCGATCTTATTGATGGGCTTAAAAAGCATGAATCAGGAGTTTCGCATCATTTAATGTTTGGAATGTTAAAATCACAATTATGGATTCTCCAGGTTTCGCTATTTAGAAATAAACCAAACAAAAGGCCCGATTTGGGGTTTTTGGAGAAAATACAAATTTTTTAATTGTAATAACATATTTGTTTATAAAGATATCTTAATGAAATTTGCAAGAAATGTGGATCTTATTAATGTAAATAAATGCGCGTTAACCAAATTTTAATCAGGGGTAGGGTTTTCCTGAATTCCCAAAAAAACTAATCAAAATTCCCAAAAATGGGATTTTTTCATTTATGGCTATAGAATCCACATTTTTCCGAAGGCTCGTAGATTTTGATTTTAACGACATATTGAGGATTCTTAAAATATATTCCGCTTGTCGATTCGTGCTTTGGGATTTGAGAAAAAATGGGCCAAAATCAAAACTTTCATATAAAATGGGTCGAATTCGGGATTGTGTGTACCATGACCAATTGAGTTTTGGGCTTGTTTTTTATCTTAAAGTCATCTCTGTGAAGTTGCCTTTCAGAAAAGTGTAAAATTCTTATATGTTGCTAAAGAAAATTTTATTTTAGATAAAAAGAGCGTAGGTACTTTTTCGGCTAAAAAAAACACAAAAAGTCGTCTTTTTTTGAATTTTCAAATTCAAAATCGTTTATTTTTGGACTCGGTAAAGATATCGACTTCAATTTTTTTCTTTAACTAGATGGGAAAAAAACTAATAAAATCGGTCGGAAATACTAGGATATATATGAAAAAAACTGGACCAAGAACATACAAAATTATGGTGCTTAAAAATTCAAACGCAAACAACTTGAAAACTATAAGAGATAAATAGGACATGTAAGCATGTTTTTTATAGGTCTTATCAGGGCCTACAACAATATATAAAAATATTTGAAATCGGACGAGTAACAAAAATTTGGCAAGCGATTAAAAATTTTTTAGGTCAGAGGTACCTTACTTTGAGCCCCTTTAGCTCCGCCCCTGAGGGGTTTGTTGTGCCCCCTTCCAAACTTAACATTGTACACTCCTCCGCTAGGCCTATACTAAATTTCATGAAAATCCAACCAGCCGATCAGAAGTTACAGATTTATTTCCAAAAAATTTCGATTCTGCCCCACTGTGCATTGTAATTAATTATCTAACGTTTAATTAAGGGTTATATAAACGATACATTTAATTTTAAATAAAAGAATTAAGTCAATATAGTTTTAAACTTCTTTTTTTTATTTTAGGGTTTCAATGGTAAAAATATTTGGTCATAATAATATTTTCTAAGAAGGAAATTTATTGCTTTCGATATACTTAGTTAAAACAAACTTCGGTTGATATTAAAACTTAATTAGCAAAATTTTAGGGTATAATTTTCTTATGTATGATAATTTATATTAATATAGTATTTATATTTTATTTTGAATGATATTTTTAAAAGAGAAAATAATTTAACTGCAGTGTAATTTGATAATTATTTAAATAGATCATTTTTTAAATCTTAGCTTTGGTGTTTAAATACCAAAACTTAATCAGTATCACATTTTTCATGAGGATTTTGTTGCCACCATTTATGATTCGTTAAATTTTATAGATTATAGACAAAATTTAATAATATACATATAAAATTTATAAATGCTCTTGGGCATTTATAGCCTCATACCTTTAAACTAACCGATTCTTTGATTTTGATTTATTCTTTATTTTACAACCCTTGTTCTGCTTTGCCTAAAGTCTAGTTGTTAACTTTAGTACTTGGTTGACTTTTATATTTTTTATATCTGTAAAATCTAACCGTGACAAAGTTGATTGTAAAGTCGTATTCCTCTAGATCCAACCTCGTACGTGTTAATTTAGGAGATGAATTTTTTAATGAAAACAGTAAGATCACTTCTAATTACAAAATTTTTGTCATATATATATGGTCTGAAATGTTGTATTGCCCAGTGAATAGCAGTGAGTTCTTGCTCAATAGTTTCGCCTTTTGTAATGATTTGGACGCATAAGATATTGGTAGTTGAATACCATGTTTTTCTAGACTAAGAACAACTCCGCACGTAAATTTACTGGCGTCAGTTGCTATATAGAATTCTTTTGAGAAATCGGGATATTGTAGAATTTTTTTACTCAATAACTGGTTTTTCAAATATTGAAAAGCATCCTCATATTCTTGAGTCCATATGAAAGGCAAATTTTTCTTAGATATTCTAGTAATGTGACGAGACCATTCAGCAAAGTTAGGAATGAATGTTCTGTAATAGTTGCAAAATGCAAAGAAGCGTTTAGCTTTATCGCCATTCTTCGGCGTGGAATAATTCTTAATTACCGAAAATTTGCTGTCGTCTGGTAGTATACCCTTGTCTGTACATTTGTGTCCTAAGAATATCACTTCTTGACAGAAAAACGAACACTTATCGGGATGTTCCGTAGAACAACCAATCACTATCAAATCGTTCATATAAATGAAAGTTTGTGTAGGTGATAACCCAGAAAAGGCTAGTGCCATCATTCTTTGGAATGCGTTTGGGGCAATTTTTATACCATAAGGTAATCTTTTGAATCGAAAAGAGCCTCTGTCGGTTGAGAACGAAGTAATGTCTTTTGAGTCCTCTTCCAATTCAATTTGATGAAAACCTGATATCAGATCCAAGCATGAAAAGTGTTTTGCTTTACTTAATTGATTCAATATATCATCTATTCGAGGTAAAGGAAATTTGTCAGCTATTAATTTCTTGTTGATTCCTCTATAATCAACCATTAGTTTCCATCTCTTTTGATTAGACCCTGGTATTGATTTTTTGGATACTAAAAGAACTGGGCTGTTATATTCTGAGATTGATGGTTCTACTGTGTCATCAGTGATAAGTTTATTAACCTACTTGTTTACTTCATCTTTATGAGAATATAAAACTACAGAATACAGTTTTTTATATAAACTGGTTATTTATAATAAAGATACAGTTTTTGTTTATAAAAGTTATTTGCTCTTATTTTCTCAGTGCAAAAACATCTGTGAATTTGGAACATAATGTTTCAAATTCAGAATGTACAAATGCAGGAATATTTTTTCGTAGTTTTTCAATCTTTACGCTTTTCTTTTTGGAATCGCACTTGATTGGACAATTTCATAGTCATTTAGATTTTCAAATATTATGTGGACATTTTCAATGACTAAATCTTGGTCAGTATTATTTTGACCAAGTTTTGGGATTTGGATGTAATTGTGTTTGCTATGTATGCACCGCTATGAATAGTTTATTGCTGTATTAGTACATTTTCTTCAATTGATTCAAAGGTAATGGGTCTTATGACTTCTGATCTGGCTGGTACTGATATGGAATTTATTTTCGGAGCATTCATCATTGTTATAGCTACATTATATTTAACATCACCCGTTTTAGTCAATATGCATCCATATTTTCTGATGAAGTCCATGCCTATAATACCATCCTCTTTAACGGGGAAGTCATCTTCTACTACATGAAATTCATGCAGTATTACGATGTCTTCTATCTTAAGATCAGTTTTAACTTTTCCCAATGTTGTAATGAATCCGTGTCCGTCCGTGTGCAATTCCATTTATGTTGGTCTTTTTGTGTATATATACAGGTTCATTTAGAACCTGACTGATTTTTACGACAGAGACGTCTGCACCTGTATCTACCACAAAGATAAATTTATTATCATTCAATGATGATCAAGGTGTCATGTGACTGTACAAACTTAAATTTATGTTACATGTTTTTATTAAGGATCTCAGGAGTTTTGTGCGTTTCCTGAATTATTTTCGGTTAGGCAATGCATATTATTATCACCTCTACCATTACCGTTGACATTTTGTTCTATTGAAGGAATTATTTCTTTGATATGTTAAGCGATTTCCATTTCGACCACTATTGTTTTGGAAATTTCTTTGAGTATCGACAATGTTACTGTTACCATTGTTACGGTTATTACGGAGGTTATTGTTAGGTCGGCTGCCTTGCTATTAAAATTTGTATTTTGTCCGTCGAATTGGTGGAATGTGGGTCTTTGAGCAGAGCTATATGAAAGGACGATATTTGGTTGACCGCAAGCCTCCGTATAGCTGCTTATAAATTTTGACAGCAAATCATTAAGATTAGCGAAAGTTCCTGATTCCATTATCAGTTTCACTCCTTCATTGGAAGCATTCTTAATTATTGTTTTTGTAGCTGATTTAGTATCATATGTGGTTGCTACAGAAGTGGGAAGTCCATCGTTTTCACGTACGCCAAAGTAAAAGGATTCAGTGCCTGCATAAGTCTGAAATAATTTCCGTTAAACAGTACTATTAACTGCTCGAGTTTTATCACAAGCGTGTTAATATGTCTGTTTATTGTTTCTAGCCTTATTTCTCGGTCAATATTTATACATTTATAGGATTTTAAGAAATCCTATTTTATGATTCGAGCTCTCAGAACAAGCTTTTCCCATTCCATTTAGTGGGAATTAAGGGTTTAAACAACAGGGCATTCAATAAGGAAGCTAAGTGGTATTGGTCACACAATTTAAATAAAAATTTTAAAATTTGAAGCAAAAAAAAAAAATAATAATAATTTGTGTTAATATTAAACACAATGATGCAAGTATCAATCAATAATGAAATATTAATTCTTGGTTGATGTAATAATATTCAGTTATGAATTACAAAATTATAAAAAAAGACGTCATTTTATGATTAGATATGTAAATAATGTATCTGAATCGGAGATAGATAGTGAAGATTATAATAATAATAAAATTGATTTTTCTATTTACAGTATAAATAATAGTAAAAATTGTGGCAATTTAACTGAGCTCTATAAGGTTTTAATAAAAAGTGATGGAATTCCTTTTAATGTTGTTTATGACTCTGGTGCTCCATGTAGTTTGGTATCAAAATCATTTGTTGTTTGAATAAGGAAGTAAGTCTCAAGTCCTAAAATGATCCATATGTAGACTATAATGGAAATAAAATAAAAGTTTTAGGAGAATATTACGAGGTAATCGAATTAAACGGAACAAAAATATAGTGAAACTTGTAGTAACAAATAATATTAATAGTCCTTTGTTTGGTAGAAATTTTTTGAGAACCTTTAATTTTAAACTTGTTCAAATAAATTCTATTGCGTCTGATCAATCATCAATCATGGCTGAGCAAATAAAAATTGAATTTCATGAAATTTTTAAAAGTGGTCTTGGAAGTTATAAATTTGGAAAATTTTCTTTAGTTATAGATGAAGACGCAAAACCCATATTTTGTAAACCACGTCCAGTACCATTAGCCTGTAAAAGTAAAATTGAGTTGAATCTGAGAGAATCATTTGCTAATGTTTTAGAACAAGTTGATCATTCAGAATGGGGTACACCACTTGTTCCAATTATTAAACCAGATGGTAATATTTGAATTTGTGGTGACTATAAAGTAACCATAAACAAGTATTTGTATCATTTTAAATATCTACTTCCATTGATTGATAACATTTTTTAAAATTAGATTTATCTAGTGCATTAACCAGCTTATTCTTGATGAAAAGTCACAGCTTTTATATTCCTGAACCTTAAAAATGAAACGTTGGCCTTTTGGCATTAAACCTGCTGCCGCTATATTTTAAAAAAAAAAAAAAAACAATGGAAAACTTATTGCAGGGTATACCATTTGTTGTTTATCAAGACGACATTACGGTATCGGGCAAAAATATGGTTGAGCACATACAAAATTTAAAATCTGTATTAAATAAGTTATTGAACTTAATTTGTCAAAATATGATTTTTTTAAAGAACAAATTTCCTATTTAGGTTTCACTATTGACAGGTCTTAAAAAAAACTAAAGTGTATTAATTTATAGTAGGATTGATTTCTGGGTAAAGGCACAAATAAATCCTTAAAAACTTATAATTTCTCATTATTGAGAAATTATAAGTTTATGATGTAGGGGTGTAGGGAAAAGAAAAGAAATAAATAAAACCAAAGAGTTTAGTTTTAAGTTAATTGATAGTTTATTTAAAAGCAAGAGATGCTTACCAGTGGATTGATTTGATTATGTAATTTTTTCTTTTTTTACATAAATGCCGCGAAGGCTTTTTTAGAACATAATTAGTGGTTCGTTTCCATTTGTTTCACAATGTTAAGTCTTTAACATAATTGTTATACTTAAAGTCAACAGTTCCAAATAATTCATACACATAAAGAATTCATTGTAAATTTTTATAATAAAAAAAAATATTTTAATAAGCATAATGATGATGATGATGATGATAATAATAATAATAATAATAATTCATTGGATAATTTAAACATGGCGCCCCTCTTGCACGAGTGCAACTTATGAAGGGGTAGAGGAAGCACACAGGGCGACGGCAAGGGAGCGGATGGCCTCTGAGAGGATTTTCTGATTAGGCTGAGTTGTTTGAAGTCGTTTTGACGCCTTCTTGCGAACGGTGCGATTGGGTCTCAGTATAGTCGTTGGTGTTGTTGATAGATCGGATGTTGCTGTTGGTGGTAGTATGAGTGATGACACGATTGTTGATGGAGAGTCTGCTGCGTTTGTTGTTACGAGTGGTGGTGCGGTTGTTTCGACGGCGGTTACTGGTAGTTTGGATAATGTTGTTGGTGGTTCTGCGGGAGTATTTGACGTTGCCTCGGATTCTTCTGCTATGAGTTGTGGTGTTGCGTTCACCCAGTCACTCGTGAACACGTGCTGATAAGCGTACTCGTGGGCGACAATTGGAGTGCAACAGCGTATGGTGAAGCAGGCCACAGAACATACAACTGTCTGGGCTGTCACATTCGTATACCGTGTGGGTGCGAGCAAAACAATTAAGGCAGTAGCGGTGTTAGATTTTTCGACAATATAGGAGATTAGGTCTAGTGAGATAAGAAATTATAGTTTAATGAAATAAGAGATAAGAGTTTATTGAAGTTTGAGGAAGGAAATGGAAAATTGTATAGGCGAGTCTTATTTTCACTACATTGGAGTCATTTGTAGTATTTTATACGTTGTTATAGGACAGATAACATAATTTTGTAATTGATCGAGTAATGACGCCAGTGGCGGTTCGGACATCTACCACTCGAACATTATGGTCAGACCCATTGTAAACCTGTTCTATCCTGCCTAGAAGCCATTCACTGGGCGATAAAAAATCGTCCATTACTACAAAATCATTAACTTTCAAATTAGGTGTATAGAATTTCCATTTGTATCTCTTGTGGAGGGATTTTAAGTATTCTTCCTTCCATTTAATCGCAAATTTATAATGTAAAGCTTTAAGTTTTACCCAACGATTTAATAATAATAAATCATCACCAGATGGTTCAGAAAGAGCTATCATCGGACTGCCCCGGAGAAAATGTCCAGCGGTTAACGCTGATAAATCGGTAGGATCTTCGGGGAGGGCTGAAATTGGATGAGAATTTAAAACTCCTTCAATGCAAAATTAAACCGGTATGCCCTCGCAATTCTTTTTAAGTGAAATTTAAAGCAGCCTCCCAGAAGCCGCCCATATGTGGAGCTTGTAGGGGAAGAAAGGACCATTAAAACCTATGGGTAAGGTATTTTTGAGCAATGTCTGCAGAAACTGAGTTCAAGGAGTTTCTAAATTCCTTCCCAATTGCTCGGCTCGCGCCAACGAAGTTTCGACCGTTGTCGGAGACAATTTTGTGTGGAAGACCACGACGCACAGTGGGGTCAAACGCAAATTTTTTGGTAATAAATCTGAATCTCCTGAACTACTGGTCGGATCAAATTGAAATGTATGGAAGAGTTGTAGAGGAGGACCTAAGCTTTCAGAAAAATTACCTTTTAGTCACCCTGTGATAACACGATATAAGCTACAGGGTGTCAAAGTTGACTACCTCGAGTATGTAAAAGTTAAAAAAAATCGTAACTTGTACAAATGAAGTCCGATTTTAAAGATTTTTATATTTCTGGAAAGTGCTTGGCAAGATAAAGAAAAAATAAGCTTACTCATCTAAGTTATCTCTTGCAGTTAAAAAGATATTTACGCTTGAATTTTGAATTTTTGATTTTTTGGCTCGACTTTCTTTCGTTTTTCGGGAATAAGTCCGGAGATATATAAGGTAAAAATTTTTTAAAAATATTCTGTAATTTGCTACATATTTCAAAATAATATGCTGAAAGAATTTTTGAATTATCTCAATTCGTCTAGACGTGAAAAATATTCAAAGTCAGCACTCTGAAATTGGCATGAAAAATGGCTATTTTTTTTACAAAAATATAGTACAATTCATTCACTTTTTTCTCAAAGTTCCGTTAATAAAAAAATTTTTTCCTTATTAATTTCAAAATATAAGACTTCATAAATGGTTAATAAAGAAATTTTGAATTGATTTAAGTTTGCACCCTACATCCAGCATTGGCCGAAAATTCTCAATTTTAAAAAATAGTTTCATTTTTATCGATTAATAAAAAAAATGTCACGCGAGCTTTTTTAAATTTGGTACCCATATTTTTTATAGAAATAGATTTAGAATGATTTAACACTAAACTTCTTCCCGCCCGGCCAAAAACGAATGCAGGAGTGGAGATTTTATGTTAAAAGTCAGTTTTTTTAACGACTATTTTTAAAAGCATATTAAAAGCATATTAGCATAATATTTTTAATATTATTTCTTATGTAGTGTATAAAACACAAATCAAGCTTTCATTCCTAAAAAAATCAATAAAATAGCTCCAATAACCTATTTTTGGTAATTTTTCAAAAATAATTTTTTTTTTTTTTTTTAAATAGCTGAAAATCCAAAAAAATTTAATTTTTTTAACACAATTCCACTAATTTTGCAAATACTTTAAAAATGTTAAAAGAATACAAAAATAGACTTATTTACCAATTCAACGATATATAAAATGTTGATATAGGTCATTTAATAATAGTAATATAATGGCCTCAAAACTACCAAGTCACGTCAAAAGTTGCAAAATTCACTATTTTGTTCCGTATTTCCATATGTGTGTATACGTAACACTCAACTGCATTGCTTATTTTTGTTACGAGATAATAATATTTATTAATGAATTTACTTAAAGTGTTCATAATTTTTTTCTACTGAAAAGGTTTTTAAAATTACCTAAGTACATAAATAAGTATATTTTCCTTCGTTTTTTATTACATTTTTTAAAGTTTTTAAATAATTTACCTAGCTACTTAATTAATGTATTATAACAAAAATGATTTTTTTACAATCGCATAGGTACATTTTTTGACGTACCTATTTAACACTACAGGTCATAAAAATAAACTGAATGAAATTGGGGGTTTTGAGCAAAAATTTAAATTTTTTAATTCATTTTTGCCTGTCACCATTTACCTGATATAAATATTCTTTTTCTATATATAAGTATCCTTATAAATATGTTTATTTATTAGTGAATTTGCCATTATGGAGATTACATTAAAACACTTTTATATTTGCAAAGTAATCTGGGATAATCTATCTGATATTATAAATTGTCCAGAAAAAATAAGAAAACTCATTGATACAGTAGTATCTTTTGGTTTAACTCTTACTGCAGAAGACAGTTTAAAGCTCGAAAATTTTTATAAATCATACGAAAAAAGGATGCAAGCTTCAGATTTGTCAATACCAAAGTTCAAGGAGAAAAATGAAGAGTGGTTGGAGGGAGAAATACCAATTTTCATCGGAAAGCAGAAAAAGGGTCGACCAAAAAGAAGTTACGATGAAGTTCAGCTAAGAACAAAGAGGACCCAACAGGAATCTATTCTAAATTCACATACGAATGTCGAAATAAAAGATACATTTAAAGCTTTAGTAACACGTACGCAACCAAAGGAAGTAGAAAAAGTTATAGATGTGTTACCAACAGCTTCTCCCAATCGATTACATCGGATAATCGAAAGCATAGTGACACCGAAATCAACATCGTCCTTTACCTCTGAAGATGCTTTAGCTCTAATATTAAATTTAGGATTATCAAGAAACCAATACGAGATTTTGAGGAAATCTGTTAGCGAAAAAGGATATGATATCTTTCCCAGTAGCAAATCAGTGAGAGAAGTGAAAAGTAATATTTTACAGCCTATGGAGCACCCGGTTAATGCTTCTGTTAAAAGTGCTAAAGTTAATATATTTGCAATTACTTGAAAATACTGCCTCTAGAATTATATCTACCTTCAGCAATAATAACATTGAAAAATGCAAAGACTCTGAACTTATTTTAATGTTCAAATGGGGCTGCGATGGAACATCAGGATTTTCGGAATACAAACAACTGGATGGAAGTAATTCTGGAAATAATTTTCCTCGCTGTTTATTGCGTCTCTGGTACCACTTCGAATGCGCTTAAATAAGCCTTCCTCATCGACAAGAAATGACTCGCTTTTTGATGATATATGGATAAATTTAACTCCAGGTTCCAAATTTTTGTGCCGTCCAATCCTTTTTGATTACACAAAAGAAACCACGGTTACAATAAACAGCATTGTCAACCAATTGGAAGAAGAAATTAAAGCATTGCCCCCAATATATGTAAAAATATCAAACAGAACTATTAAAGTTACATTTCAACAACAATTAACGATGATTGATGGAAAAGTTGCAAACGCTATAACAGATACAACATCTACATGGAAATGTAATATATGTGGAAAAATAAGTTCACAATTTCAGGATAATTCTGAAGTCCTTGTTAATAAAAATTCTTTAAAATTTGGAATATTACCACTCCACGCAAGGATAAGATTTTTGGAGTTCTGCTTACATCTTGCATATGAAATGAAGTACAGAAATATTCCCGGGCAGGAAAATGCTACAGTAAAAAACAATTTGGAATTTCACGAATTACGAAAAGAGGAGAAGAAAAGAATTCAATTAGAATTCAAAGAACAACTCGGATTAATAATTGATAAACCTCTACATGGCTATGGAATCTCAAATGATGGAAATACAGCAAGACGTTTCTTTGAAAATCCGGAACTCACATCTTCAAACACAGGCATTGACTTAAATATTTTGAAGCGTTTTAAGATTATATTGGCAGCCATTAATAGCAAAAAACAAATTAATGCGGACAAATTTAAAATTTTTGCTTACGAAACTAAAGAACTACTTAACATTACATACCCCTGGAAATCAATGACTCCAACAATTCACAAAATATTGGCTCATGGTAAAGAAATAATAGAAAATAGTATTTTGCCATTGGGAGAGCTAACAGAGGAAGCACAGGAAGACCGAAATAAAGATGTTAAACATTTCCGACTCTTCAATACCCGAAAATGTTCGAAAATAGCGCAAAATATGGACTTAATGGAATATTTATTAATATCATCAGATGCAGTTATATATTCTATAAGAACACGATGGTACCAAAAATCACTCTTGAAATAGAAAAAGAGGATTCCGAAGCTAAGGAAGTTAAAAATTTTCTAACGTTTGATGTTTCTGATTATTTTCAAGAAAATATCTAATAATATCTTCGATAATATATTCTTAATAAAATAAATATACGGGATATATGTATAATAAGTATGTAAATATGTAGAACAAATTAAATAAACATTACTCAAATAAAGAATTTACTACTTTATAATAACAAATATATACTTACATAATACATTAGAAAACTAAAATGTTACGTATACACACATATGGAAATACGGAACAAAATAGTGAATTTTACAACTTTTGACGTGACTTGGTAGTTTTGAGGCCATTATATTACTATTATTAAATGACCTATATCAACATTTTATATATCGTTGAATTGGTAAATAAGTCTATTTTTATATTCTTTTAACATTTTTAAAGTATTTGCAAAATTAATGGAGTTGTATTAAAAAAATTAAATTTTTTTGGATTTTCAGCTATTTATTGAAAAAAAAAAATTATTTTTGAAAAATTACCAAAAATAGGTTATTGGAGCTATTTTATTAGTTTTTTTAGGAATGAAAGCTCGATTTGTGTTTTATACATTACATAAGAAATAATATTAAAAATATTATGCTAATATGCTTTTAAAAATAGTCGTTAAAAAAACTGACTTTTAACATAAAATCTCCACTCCTGCATTCGTTTTTGGCCGGGCGGGAAGCAGTTTAGTGTTAAATCATTCTAAATCTATTTCTATAAGAAATATTTGTACCAAATTTAAAAAAGCTCGCGTGACATTTTTTTTATTAATCGATAAAAATGAAACTATTTTTTAAAATTGACAATTTTCGGCCAATGCTGGATGTAGGGTGCAAACTTAAATCAATTCAAAATTTCTTTATTAACCATTTATGAAGCCTTATTTTTTGAAATTAATAAGGAAAAAATTTTTTTATTAACGGAACTTTGAGAAAAAAGTGAATGAATTGTACTATATTTTTGTAAAAAAATGGCCATTTTTCATGCCAATTTCAGAGTGCTGACTTTGAATATTTTTCACGTCTAGACGAATTGAGATAATCCAAAAATTCTTTCAGCATATTATTTTGAAATATGTAGCAAATTACAGAATATTTTTAGAAAATTTTTACCTCATATATCTCCGGACTTATTCCCGAAAAACGAAAGAAAGTCGAGCCAAAAAATCAAAAATTCAAAATTCAAGCGTAAATATCTTTTTAACTGCAAGAGATAACTTAGATGAGTAAGCTTATTTTTTCTTTATCTTGCCAAGCACTTTCCAGAAATAAAAAAAATCTTTAAAATCGGACTTCATTTGTACAAGTTACAATTTTTTTTAACTTTTACATACTCGAGGTAGTCAACTTTGACACCCTGTAGCTTATATCGTGTTATCACAGGGTGACTACAAGATGATTTTTCTGAAAGCTTAGGTCCTCCTCTACAACTCTTCCATACATTTCAATTTGATCCGACCAGTAGTTTAGGAGATTCAGATTTATTACCAAAAAATTTGCGTTTGACCCCACTGTGCGACGTCCGACGAATCGCGATAAAGTTGCTAGGAAGGCAGAGGTCGAACTCTTGAGCAGGGTTCTAAATGAACCGCTTTATTGGCAAAACTCACGAATACGCAAGCATATCCTTTTATAATGGCTCGAAGGGCTCTCCGAAATCGATGCCGGTGGTGTGAAATAGGGCAGAGAGTATACAGCGATCCGAAGGTAAAGCAGTGATTATTTGAGAGCAGATTGTTTTTTGTGGATGATGCAGGTTTTACAGTATCTTATGACCTTTTTTACACGAAGTTCAAGATGTGTGATATAAAATTCGGTTTGTATCATACGGCACATAAGACTACATTCCCCGTGAGCTAGGAATTCATGTAGGTGAGTTAAGTATAACTTGTAAAATAATGAATCTCGGGGCAAAATGATGGGAAATCTTTCATAATATGGTAGTAACGAGTTGGCTAATTGGTCATTTACTCGTAATAATCCGTCGGAATCCATTAATGAATTTAGCGTAAACAAAGAGCTATCTTTGGAGATTGATTTGGAATCAGATAGAGCATTGCATTCAGTTCTATAGAATTGTTGTTGTGATATAATAAGTAAACGAGTTTTTACGGAGTTAATTTCTTCGTGAGAGAGTTGGGTATTAGAAGATTGTATGGAAAAAGTGGGATTAGCAAATGAGGGCTTAAATTTGCGTATGAATCGGAAGACATACGCATACTCGTAATGCTCATGGGTACGATGAGAATCTTTTTAGAATATCCGTTGAGATTACGTTTGTTTGCAAGTTACTGTTGGGTACAGTTATGCTATGAGGTTGAATTGGTGGGTTTGGGATAATCCCAGTTGATTTACGGGTATTTAGTGTATTATTCTGTGGCCATTCTGAAGGAGGATTGGCAAGCCAGGACTGACCATGCCACCAAAGGCTGTTGTTTATTAAATCTTGGGGTTTACAACCTCATGAACCCAGATCGGTAGGATTATAACGTGTGGGCACATGACGCCATTTAGCACTGGGAAGAAGTTCATTTATTTGGCCTATTCGAATAGAATGGCTTGGCTAACCATCCTAAGACGATTGAGGAATCGCACCAAAGAACTGCCTGATAATTTTCAAACTTAAGGGATGAGATGGTATGATGTATTAATTTTGCGAGTATTAATGCTTCTGTCAATTCTAAGTGTGGCAAGACGCGAGGGGAGCGACTTTAGTTTTAGAGCCTAATAAATTGGTGAATACCGCAGATGAAGGGATTTGGATTTTTTTTTGGAAGAAAATCTTACATCGAAATTAGATATTTTTTTTTTAATTCCACAAATGCTTTAAATGATTTTGTCAGTTTTCAAAAATTTTTGTTAGTTGTATAGAATTTTTATTGCCAAAAATTGTTATTTTTTCTTTTATAAAATAATTTTATTTTTATTTATTTTTATTTTTTAATTTTAATTGCCAATTTGTTTAATATTTTAGCGAGGATTTGCTAAATACGAGTATATTGTTCTGTTAAAATTACCAGAATTATTTATTATTATTGACAAAAAAAAAATAATAATAATTTGCCGTAGATAACGAATCTTTCGTGCAAAAATTAAAGTGTGTAGGGAAAAGAAAAGAAATAAATAAAACCAAAGAGAATAGTTTTAAGTTAATTGATAGTTTATTGATGTAAGTGATTTTTTTCTTTTTTTTTACATAAATGCTGTTTTAGAACATAATTAGTTGTTCGTTTCCACTTGTTTCACTTGTCTTTAACATAATTGTTATACTTAAAGTTAACAATTCCAAATAATTCATACACATAAAGAATTCATTGTAAATTCATTTATAATAAAAAAGTAATTTAATAAGGATAATGATAATAATAATTCATTGAATAATTCACTATGCTAATTTAAACACAAAGAAAGAATGAATTCTATGTTAAATGCCCCAATTCCTAAAGATGTGTCCGAGTGACGTGCATTTTTAGGCATGTTAAATTATTATGCAAAGTTCGTTTAAAATATCGCGAAAATTATGACTCCTTTTTTTCAATTATTACAAAAAAATTAAAATTTAAGTGGACGGAAAACTGCCAAATTGCATATGACAGTTCGTTGCCAACTGCTGAACTAAACACACACTCAACTTGTTACTCTTTTTCTTGTATTTTAAAAGTATTTTTTGTATTTGACTTTTGGTTCGATGTCAAGATTTAAACGTAAAAGGGGGAATCATTGGACCACTTTACAAGCTCTTGATAATGATGATGATGGAGATCCAATAGACTCAGATGATGGGAATCAAACCGCTAAAAAAATTATTAAGGAACATATACCTACAATTAAAGTATTAGCGCCAAGTGGTGATTTCATTCACAAACTTTTATCAAACAAAGGCATTGTTAATTAACATCTTGAAAGAATGTCAATTGGTTCTAAAATACTATGTGAAACGATGAGTACATATTCTGTTGTTAAAACTATATTGAGCGAAAATAAATGTCAATATTTTAAGCATGGCAAAAAAAAGTGATCGTGACTTTAAAGTGGTGTTATTTGGTCTTGAAAACAAAACAGACACTGAATTAAAAATAGAATTGACGTCACGCAATTTTAAGGTTAACGATGTCAAATGTGTGGATAAATCATGTGGTAAATTTACAGACACAATTTACATAATTTCTTTTGAAAACGGTTCTCTTGAATTAAAAGATCTCAAAAGAGGTCATAAGTGCATCTTTCGTACTATTGTAAGATGGGAATATAAAAGAAGGAACAAAAGCAGAATTGTACAATGTCATAAATGTCAAATGCTGGGACATGACGAGAAAGGTTGGTTTTAGATGCGCACATTGCACTGGTAAGCACAAAACCGATGATTGCAATGTTAATATTACAAAAAGTGCAAATTGTAATGGAGATCACAAATCTTGTGATCGCTCTTGTCCAAATAGAGAGATATATCTAAATGTAAGAGATAAGTTTAAGAGTAAAAAACCTAATAATCGTAGTATTCCACACTCAAATAACAATGGGCAATTTGCGTACAACATCACTCAATTTTCTAATTTACCCAAACAACAGTCAAGCTATCATCAACAGTAAAAACAACAATTTAACCATCCAAATGTAACACAAGAATTAGCATGTAATGAGAATTCTAAAAAGAGCGATATCTTTACAATGTCAGAATTAACACAATTATCGATGGAAATGATTAACAAATTAAGAGATTGCAAAACCAAAGAACAACAATTTAATGTAACGGTAGAATTAAAAATTAAGTATTTGTATTCAAATATTAAATAATGAACACGCAGCTTAAAATAATGTTTTGGAACGCAAGAAGTATAGTTGGAAAAGTAATATATTTTTTAATTTAATTATTTACAAAGGTATTGACATTTGTTTAATAACAAAAACTATGTTGTTTAATGTTTTGCGCTTTGACCGAAGAAACAGGCAAGTTGGTGGTATAATCAATTACAGTCAATAAAATACAGAGTAATAGAGAATATTGGTATAGAATTATTGTTAGACAGCATTCGTCCTGAATTATATTGTGTATATTTTCCGGGAAGTGGAAGAACAAAAGATCTTATGCCGTCTTATAGGAGAGACATTAGAAAATTGTATATAAGGTAATTTTATTTTGTATGATATGCATCGTAACTGTTTTAGAGCAAATGCTTATAGGAATTTACTTAAGGATTTGACGCTTCATATCCCATTTACCATTATGTACCCAAATGATCCAACTCACATACCAACTTCTAGCAGGTCGCGACTATTGATATTCTTCTGACGAACATTCCGTCATATGTGTCCCAACCACAATCTTTAGACACACTTTCTTCAGACCACCTCCCAGTCCAAGTTTTATTGAACGCCTCATACTCAGCAGTCGAAAATATTAAATATAATTATAACAAAACAAATTGGAGAAGATATTCTGTAATAATTAATTCATAGTATGCCTATTGAAGCAAATGAAATAAGTAATATTTCTAAAATTGACCATGTTAAGAATAAAATTTCTGATACAATTATTAGATCTGCTAAGGCTAATATACTTATTGTTCCGGACTCACACTTAAATTGTATTAGACTTCCAAGGGAAATTATTGAATTTATAAGAATAAGGAATAACTACAGGTGGCAGTGTCAAAGATACAGATAATTCTGATCTTCTTATCTATTAAGTAATTCTACTTAATAATCTACGAGTATTTATAATTAAAATTTTATTGAAGGCTTTTGTAATTATTTTATTTTTCCTTGTGTTGCTTTTATAATTATTTAATTCTTGCGTGTTAAAATAAATCGTAAATTATAACTATAGATGTAAGGTAGATTTAACCAGATCTCTTAAAAATTTTATTTATATTAACATTGTATCCAAATTGATTTTGAAAAAAAAAATAAATATATTGTATGTGACACAATAAAGAAAGAAATTACTTCAGATAAAGTTTTAGTACATCTTAATCCTACACTACCAATATTTCTTACAACAGACGCTTCTGATTATGCCATTGCTGGTGTACTTTTCCATGCATTTTCTAGCAATGAATTTAAACCAGTTGCATTCGCTTCAAGAGCTTTGTCTAGAGCAGAACAAAAATATAACACACATGAGAAAGAACCACTTTCTATTATTTTTTGTGTTACGAAATTAAGGAAATATTTGGTCGGACATTCTTTTACGTTAAAAACTGATCATAAATCTCTTATTTCTATATTCGGAGAAAATAAAGGTTTGCCACTAATGGCAGCTGCTGTAGGGGCGCTTGTAGCTCGAAAAGCATTTTTTTAATAATGGTTATGTTTTTTTACTTTTTCAATTTTATTTATTCATATTCGCCACCGTGAGAAGAGTTGTTTTTGAATTTAACGGTTTTTCGTACAAATTTTCATATTGACATTTGATCGTAAAGACACCCTGTTTTTATGGTAATGAAGTTCAAATGTCAAAAACATAAAAGGGCGACATTTTCGATCAAGATTTTGGTATTTGTAAATTTTATTATGTGTGTGTTTGTATTATGCTGAAAAAACTGAAATTTTCCAAATTTTCCAAATGTTTCCATGAAAACTATGGTATAAAAAGCGGCCATTACACTAAATCATTCCTTTTTCTCTGAAAGCTGTCATCAAGTTTATTTTTAACGTCGTTACTCTGTCCGGAAGAAAAATTTAATAGTTTATTACCATCCAATTTATTTCGGCAGAGTGTAAATATATATATATTTATATATTTATTTATATATATATATAGTTTTATCAGGGAAATCAGCGAACGATAGCTCTGTACAATAACAAAAAGCACACATCCAACACTTTCATCTACAAAATCAAGATCATTTTTCTTCATCAAAAACTATATATCTTCCACGGGAACGGGCAACCCTGAGCATAAACCAGCCAGCCTTAAAAAAAATTCAAACTAGGAAGGATCCATCGGTGCCTGAAGTCGTACAATAGAAATAGTCCCGAAGGAAATATCAGAACAAATTCCTCACAAAAACCATCTTCGGGTGAGAAATTTCCAAAAAGAAAAAAGTGAAAGTGTAAAAGTGCTACAAAAGAAAAAAAATTTTGTCAATCAAAGAAATTCACATTGTAAATTTCCCGGAAAAAAAAATTAGATAGATTAGAAATCGTAACATTAATCATTTATTTAAACATGAAAATTGCACTTAACTGAAAATCTGTACAAAAACAGAAAAAAACCCCGAAAAGAACAAACAAAAAAAGAAAAAAAACTGAAAAAAAAACAAATGAAACACAAAAGTAATACAGTTTAATTTTTTTATTTTTAATTTTTCCTAGAATTTGAATAATTTAACAATTTCACTTAAAACTATGCAAATTTTATTTTTTTCTTAAATCTAAATTCCACTTTTTGTTCACTGTTTTTTATTTAAATTTTTATTTAATTAATTTTTCACTCTTTTCCGCGATTCACTTAAAAGAAAACTAAAATGTAATGCAAAAATCAATATAAAAACAAAAAAGTTATTGGAAAAATGCAAAAACATTAAAAATCTAATTAAAACAAGTGTCAAAAATGTGCAAAAATAAGAAAAAAGTTTGAGTAAATATTTTTATAACTTCAATAAAATCAATAAGATATTGAGTAGAAATAGACATTAAAACGAAATCTTTTAATAACATACTATGTAAAAGAAAATCAATTAACAGTGCTAATAACCCTTATTAATTAAACACCTGACAACAAAAGAGAACACCAATACATCGACAGGAAAGCAGCGAAAGATCTTTCGACGTGGGATCCTGAAAATGTAAGTCAATTTTTTTTTCCATTTCTATTCCTTCCTTATTTTTTTATTATTACGTTGATTTTCTTTTAAATAAATTAAAAATATCTTATTGAAGATTTTATATCTTATGATTACTACACTCAGAGTTAACATGAGTGAAAATGTTAAATTGTCAAATTAAAACAAAGTGTATGTGAGTTTCTATGAGAATTTTTTTTAAATTAGTAATTTTAGATATTTTAAAATTTAAAATTAAAAATGCTTTAAAATAAGGGGTAAATTAATTAAATTTAATCATAAAATAATTAAATTATTGTTATAAACTATTTAATTATTTTATGGAAAGAAGAAAAGATAGAAGAAGAAACTCAGTTATATTTATATATATATTTTTTTTGTTTTTTTAACTTGCGATTGACAAGAAATGGTTTATGATATTACGTTAGAATTTAATTAATTTATTAACCCCGCCCTGTTTAATAACTACCATGGTCTAGTGGTGTGACCGATTGCCTACTGTTCCACGTACCCCAGGTTCAAAATTCACTTTTTTTTATTTGTTTTTTATCAAATCCCACTTGAGGAAAAACATTTTTTTTTATTTTTTTTATATTTTTTTCATTAAATATATAAATTTTTTTTTATAATTATTAGTTTTTTTATTTTCAATTGTTTTAACCTTGAATCTATTTTTTTGTAATTTGCACATTTTTATTTCCTTATGCATGAAAAAAAAGAAAAAAAAAATTAACATTTTTTTTTACGAACCCGAGTTCGATCCTCAGTTGAACCCGATTTTTCTTATTTACTGTATATTTTTATTTTTTTTGCTAATTTTAAAAATGAAATTTTAAAAATTGATTTTTGCAAATATTTATTTTTATCGATATTTTTTTTTATTTCTATTTTGATACTATTAGTAATATGTTTAAAATTAGTTGATATAATTTTTTTAAACCGTATATTTTTTAATTAATTTCTGTAATAAACAGTCTGAATTTTAAAATGAAGTTTTAAGCGTCCTTTTTATTGGTTCCTGGTGAACTGAATCGGATAGGGTAGTGTTTTTTTTTGGGATCATACACATCTTAATTTTCGCTTTTCCTTAGTATGATCATGGTAGGGAGGGGAATTCTACTGTGTTACCATCTACACACAGTCGTTCAACAATCTAAACATCCGTTTTCGTTTTTTTTGTGTCTACTAGTGTTCTCTTTGCACCTATTTCTATCTTTTTCTCTCTTCTTCTGTTTTTCTCTCATTTAAATATAGCACGCACAAGATAAAATAATATTACTGTGCATGTCGACTTGAAGACTATTTTGAAATAGCATCGAAACCCTCCCGATTGCCGACGAGACAGAAGCCGGAAACTAGTTGCGTGCTAGCTACTTCAATAGACTGACGAAATTTGACACATAAGCGTCTGCTAAACCGTTATATGCTACAGTTATACATATTATTTTTGGCGCCCAACGTGGGGCCCACACGTTCGTTTAATTTTTTTTTACAGCTGTTGAATTCGTTTGAATTCATGTTTTGTGTGGTTCCTCTTTATTTTCTTTTCCTTTTTTTATTTTCTTTCACTTTTTATTCCCACTGTACTTTTCTAATTTAAATTTTTCTATGTGTGATTTTTCTTCTGCATGGAATTAACATAATTCTGTGTTATCTTGTTAACCGACAGCTATGTTAATCATACGTTTCATATTTATTCTTTTGTGATAACGCAGTGCTATCGACTTTTCTCTTCATTTCCTGGAAATGCTGATTTCTGGAGTTAGATCTAGATTCAGACCGGAAGTTAAAGTTTTAAGGAGATAATACTCCCTATTGTATGTTAGTATGGTGCGGAAATGACTCCATGGGTTACATTCATGGTAGTACCTGCCATTCCCTTGAATGTTTTTTTTATTTCTTTTCTTCAGCTTTGCATTTTCATTTAATTTCCATTTTTACTTTTTCCTACTTATTTTACGTTCTCTAATTTTCTGTATTTCTATTTTCCTTATATGATTCTTTTATTGTCTGGAATTAATATAGTTCCAACTATTAGGTTAACCAACAGTAGAATAAATCATTCCCTTGTGTTAAGGAAGTGTTTTAGTCATATTTTTCTCTATTTCCTGGAATTGCTGCGTTCTGGAGTCAGTTCTAGTTTCAGACCGGAAGTTTAGGTTTAATGTCAATAATGCTCCCTAATTTGTGTTATTTTGGTGTGGAAATGACTCCATGGATTACATTCATGGATGTACCTGCCATTCCCTTGTGTTATTTTTTTTACTTTTCTTTTTATTCTAGGTTTTCTTTCTTATTTCCTATTTCTTCGGTTACGTTTGTTTAGTTTTGTTGAACTTTTTATTTTTTTAACTATCCACCGGTTTCGCTAGGAACCAAAATTATTCATGATTGTTGTTTATCGATTTTTTTTTTCGTTATTACCTTTTTATATATTTTTTTCTTTTTCTCGTTTTTATATATCAACAATTTTTTTTACTTTGATATTCAAATTGAATTTTTAAAAATTACCTCAAATAAAATTTGAAATTAAATCCTAACTTGTATTTGATAATTTTATTTTTTTTACGCCTATTTTTTTTATAATTCATTGTATTTAGCAATTGAAACTGAGTTATTATTTTATATTCTAACAACAAAATTTTATTTTATTATTTTTTTTTTTATTGCAATTCTGCAATTGTTTGTTTTTGAATTGATTTTGAATTCTTCTGTTTTTAAAATTAAATAATTTTTTTTAATCGTTTGCTGTTGAATTTTGTTTTTTATTTTTTTTATTATTTTTTTATCTTTTTATTGCAAATTGGCAATTATATATTTTTAATTTTGTGGAGAAAACTTGAATTTTCTAGAAAAATTTCTTTATTATTTATTTATTTACTTTTTTTTTTGAATTGTTTAGTTTTGGAAAGCACCAAATAAGTGTAGCGACCTTTTTTTTTATTATTTTTGCTTGATAGCATTGAACTTTTTATTTGAAAATATTTTTTTCTATTATTTTTAAATACTATTACCATGTCTCAGACTCAAAGCACCAGTGGTGTATTTCCCAATTGCGTCTCTTGTAAAGATACCATTTTGGAGTCAGGCTCAATGCATATTCCTCCGTGTGGTCATCCTTTACACACAACCTGTTTCAGAAAAATTCCCACTTCTAAATAAATTTGTCCTGTTTGCAATGGCAAACTTGTTATAACTCAAACAACTAAGACAACAACAAATGTCAATATACCACCTCCACCAATTGTTACACGTTCTAGATCTCAGTCTCAGAGAGCATTAGACTTTGATTCTAATAGATCAAACACGATCCCACCTACACCTGGAAATGTTCCACCTACAGATCCTAATGTTTCGTTTATGTCTACTAGTTCTCCCCAAGGTCAACAAGAACAAATACAATCTTTGGTTTCAGCAGCTGTGAGTGCTCAACAAGCTGTAATGCTTACTTCACTTACTCAACATTTGACAAAGTTGATCGAGAGTAATATACAGGCAGGTTTCCAAAGTCTAAATGTGAATGGTTCAGCCTCTGTAAGTCGTTCCCCTGAACAAAATCCACGTCCGGTTTCAAACCAAAATCCACAGATTTTAACGTTACCTGCAGTAGAGCAACAAACCTCAGAGCAATTGTTAGGTCTTCCATCAAATAGTGGTAACGGCATTGGTCCAAGTTCCAATGTAAGTGGTACCAATGTTACTGCCTCTAACTTTTCAGTTAGGTCTGACAAAGTTGGACTTATCATCCATAATTGGAAGATACGGTTTACGGGAGATTCAAACGGAATGCCCGTTGAAAATTTCATTTATAGGGTTGAAGCATTGACAAAGCAAACTCTTAGTGGAAACTTTGAACTCCTATGCGACCATATTTCTACTCTTTTTGAGTCAAAAGCCTCTCACTGGTTTTGGAGATACCATAAGTCTTCCCGCAGAATTAGTTGGTCTGAACTGTGTAATGCTCTTCGCGAACAATACTGTGATTCACGTACGGATATAGACTTCCGCGAAATGATCCGCGACAGGAAACAAAGAGTAGGTGAATCTTTCGATTCCTTTTATGAATCGGTGATAGACATTTCCGATCGTTTAACTACACCTTTTCCCGAAAACGTGTTAGTAGAAATTCTGCGTCGTAATTTGCTCCCGGAAATTCAACATGAATTGTTGAATATTGAAATTAAATCCGTGTCTCAATTACGCGAAATATGTCGTAAACGTGAATTTTCATTCAGGATGTAGTAAGGAAACACAGTTTGTCCAAACATTCCTTTTCACGTAGACAGGTCCATGAACTTATTGACGATGATTCAGAATTATCGGAAGAAGTTTCTGCAATTTCAATGGTCTGCTGGAATTGTCAGAAAGCTGGTCATCGATACCAAGATTGTCTTGATGATAGACGTGTGTTCTGCTATGGTTGTGGTGCAGCAAACATATATAAACCAACATGTCCATCTTGTAACGGTCCAAAAAACTTGCGATCCAGTGCACAGAAAAGTGCACTCAAACAGACCCGATCGACATCTACCAACACCGATCTGTAGATGAATCTCTACCAGTTCCCAATTCCACTGACCAAAATAATTTACCTGATATATCAAATAGAAATGTTTTCGGTTCTAATACCAAAGTAGTTGCTACAGACTATAACATTACACCTGATGTGACATTTTGCAATAGATCTGAAAATATTATAGCTCCTTCCTTGTCTCTGACAAAAAACCATCCACCAACATATGCCAAGCCATTCCATATTCGATTAGCCGAATATAACGCCATTCGTGACAGAATTTTTAATGATTTATCTCCCAGCAAGAAACAAACTAGGTCTTCGAAGCGCATGAAAACCTTTTGGTCTAATATCAATAATACGCGCCGTAAGTTACTAAGCTCCATTTTTGATAAACCGAATGATGTTCGTCCTTATGCCGAAGTGCAGATTTTTAACAGAACGATAATGGGCTTATTAGATACGGGCGCATCCATTAGTTGTTTAGGAGCACAAACCGCTAGAGAGTTAATTGAAACTGGTGAAAATTTTAAAAAGATTCGATCCGTAGTGAAAACTGCGGATGGTAAAGGCCAGAGTGTGATAGGAATTGTTAGGACGGATATAACTTTTAGAGGTGTGACAAAACCTGTAACTCTTTATATTGTTCCTTCCTTATCGCAGAATTTATACTTAGGTGTAGACTTTTGGCGAACTTTTGATTTATTGCCACCAGGTTTGGTATCTGAATTGACTACAGGTACATTAACAACTTCTATTTCTGAAATTTCCGAACAAAGACCTTTGTCTGAAACACAAAAACAACAACTTCAGATTGTCATAGATACATTCCCGTCGTTTTTCAAAGAAGGTTTAGGTAGGACTAGCATCATCTCTCACGTGATCGACGTAGGTTCTGCTTCTCCCATTAAGCAACGCCACTTTCCGGTATCTCCAGCAATGGAGAAAGTAATTTATGCCGAACTCGATCGAATGTTAGAAAATGACGTTATAGAAGAATCAGATAGTGCTTGGTCGTCCCCAATAGTCCTCGTTCAAAAGCCAGGAAAGGTTAGGCTCTGCTTAGATAGCCGGAAAGTTAACTCGGTCACAATCAAGGATGCATATCCTTTACCGAATATCGACGGTATTCTTAGTCGTTTGCCAAAAGCAGAATTCATAACGAGTTTAGATTTGAAGGACGCGTTCTGGCAAATTCCGCTCGATAAATCGTCGAAAGATTAGACAGCATTTACGGTTCCCGGTCGTCCCTTGTACCATTCCAAGGTCATGCCTTTCGGGCTATGCAATGCACCTCAGACGATGTCTAGGCTAATGGACAAGGTGGTGCCGTCGAATTTGCGAACCGAAGTGTTTGTTTATCTGGACGATTTATTGGTCGTGTCAGACACGTTTGCTAGGCATTTGGAGGTGTTGCGAGAGATTTCGAAGCAAATTCGTTCTGCAGGCCTGACGATAAATGTGGAAAAATCTAAGTTTTGCGTACGTGAGGTCCGATATCTTGGCCATTTAGTGGGTAATGGGGTAATTCAGACAGACCCGGAGAAAATATCGGCCATTGTTGAATTCCCGACACCGAGGTCTGTAAGGCAACTAAGACGATTTTTAGGAATGTCCGGGTGGTACCGTAAGTTCATTAAGAACTACGCTGCGGTTACTTCACCTTTAACCGATTTGTTAAAAGCAACAAGAAAATTTTTATGGAATAAAGAAGCTCAAAAATCTTTTGAAGAGTTGAAGCACATATTGACAACTGCGCCAGTGTTACATAGCCCCGATTTTTCACAGCCGTTCTATATACACTGTGATGCTAGTCAAACTGGAATAGGAAGCGTCTTGGTACAAAAAAATGCGGAGGGTGAAGAGTTTCCGATAGCATTTATGTCTAAGAAACTCAACCAAGCCCAACGTAACTATTCTGTTACCGAACAGGAATGTTTAGCAGCACTGTTAAGCATTAAAAAGTTTAGAGCGTACATTGAAGGGCATGAGTTTACAGTGATCACAGATCATGCATCATTAAAGTGGCTCATGTCCCAAACCGACCTCAATGCACGGTTGGCAAGATGGGCTTTAAAGCTTCAAGGATTTTGCTTCAAGATAGAACATCGTAAAGGCAGCCAAAACGTAGTTCCTGATGCGCTTTCGCGTACCAATACTGAGGATTTGTCCGAGCTAAATTTGTCTGTTTTAGATGACTCTGGGGTCTTCGTGAATTTACAATCCGAGAAATTCAAGAGTACTTACTACACTCAACTGTTAGACAGAGTTAGGGAAAATCTTGATAAAACTCCAGACCTTAAAATTGTGGACGGATATTTGTACAGACGGACTGAACACTGTTCTGGTGAACAGCTTCAGGACGATCTTGCTTGGAAACTTTGGATACCCAAAGATATGGTTAGGGAAATTTTGGAAAAGGCTCACGATAGTCACTTATCATCTCATGGGGGTATCAACAAAACGTTAGAACGTATTCGTAGATTTTACTTTTGGCCTAATTTAGTCAACGACGTTAGATCGTACATCAATTCTTGCGACGTTTGTAAGGGAACTAAACATCCTAACTTCGTTATGCGTCCACCAATGGGGAAAACTTCGGAAACTTCTAGGTTTTTCCAAAAACTTTATGTGGATTTTCTTGGCCCATATCCGCGATCTAAATCTGGTAACGTCGGTATTTTTATCGACGTTGTAGTAAAATATATGGAAGAGGAACTTTTTCATACGTTTGGTACGCCTGAAGCTGTCGTCTCCGATAACGGTTCACAATTTAAATCGTCACAATTTAACAAACTTTTGGCTAATTACGGGATAAATCACGTTTATGCCGCTGTACACTCGCCCCAAGCAAATGCCTCAGAACGTGTCAATCGTTCAGTGCTATCAGCAATCAGGGCCTATATCAAACACGATCAAAGTAACTGGGATGAGTACCTCAGTAGCATTAGTTGTTCTTTACGATCATCTATGCATACTTCCATAGGTACTTCACCCTATTACATGGCGTTCGGACAGCATATGATTACCAACGGTAATACTTATGCACTTCTCCGAAAACTTGAAATGATTGACGATAGGGACATGAAATTCAATCGCGAGGACACCTTGAATATTGTACGTGATAGAGCCGTGAAGAAAATGAGTCAACAACAGGTACGAAACGAAAGATCTTATAATCTGCGATCCCGTGAAGTGAATTACGTTATAGGGCAGGAAGAGTTCAGAAGGAACTTCAGTCAGAGCAATTTCGAGAGAGGCTATAATGCCAAACTTTCTCCGCCTTTTCTCAAGGCTCGAATAAGGGCGAAAACTGGAAATTTTTACTATGAATTAGAAGACTTAAATGGTCGTTCTATTGGTATATACCATGCTAAGGACATACGTCAATAACCCTAGATACTTCTACTTCTTTTGGTTTGATTTTGTTTCGTTTGTAATGTCGCTACAAGCGGTATCAGCTTTGTGCTGTTTTGACTCCCAAATCTGATTTTGGTTGGGGGGGTATGTAGGGGCGCTTGTAGCTCGAAAAGCATTTTTTTTAATAATGGTTATGTTTTTTTACTTTTTCAATTTTATTTATTCATATTCACCACCGTGAGAAGAGTTGTTTTTGAATTTAACGGTTTTTCGTACAAATTTTCATATTGACATTTGATCGTAAAGACACCCTGTTTTTATGGTAATGAAGTTCAAATGTCAAAAACATAAAAGGGCGACATTTTCGATCAAGATTTTGGTATTTGTAAATTTTATTATGTGTGTGTTTGTATTATGCTGAAAAAACTGAAATTTTCCAAATTTTCCAAATGTTTCCATGAAAACTATGGTATAAAAAGCGGCCATTACACTAAATCATTCCTTTTTCTCTGAAAGCTGTCATCAAGTTTATTTTTAACGTCGTTACTCTGTCCGGAAGAAAAATTTAATAGTTTATTACCATCCAATTTATTTCGGCAGAGTGTAAATATATATATATTTATATATTTATTTATATATATATATAGTTTTATCAGGGAAATCAGCGAACGATAGCTCTGTACAATAACAAAAAGCACACATCCAACACTTTCATCTACAAAATCAAGATCATTTTTCTTCATCAAAAACTATATATCTTCCACGGGAACGGGCAACCCTGAGCATAAACCCGCCAGCCTTAAAAAAAATTCAAACTAGGAAGGATCCATCGGTGCCTGAAGTCGTACAATAGAAATAGTCCCGAAGGAAATATCAGAACAAATTCCTCACAAAAACCATCTTCGGGTGAGAAATTTCCAAAAAGAAAAAAGTGAAAGTGTAAAAGTGCTACAAAAGAAAAAAAATTTTGTCAATCAAAGAAATTCACATTGTAAATTTCCCGGAAAAAAAAAATTAGATAGATTAGAAATCGTAACATTAATCATTTATTTAAACATGAAAATTGCACTTAACTGAAAATCTGTACAAAAACAGAAAAAACCCCGAAAAGAACAAACAAAAAAAGAAAAAAAACTGAAAAAAAAACAAATGAAACACAAAAGTAATACAGTTTAATTTTTTTATTTTTAATTTTTCCTAGAATTTGAATAATTTAACAATTTCACTTAAAACTATGCAAATTTTATTTTTTTCTTAAATCTAAATTCCACTTTTTGTTCACCGTTTTTTATTTAAATTTTTATTTAATGAATTTTTCACTCTTTTCCGCGATTCACTTAAAAGAAAACTAAAATGTAATGCAAAAATCAATATAAAAACAAAAAAGTTATTGGAAAAATGCAAAAACATTAAAAATCTAATTAAAACAAGTGTCAAAAATGTGCAAAAATAAGAAAAAAGTTTGAGTAAATATTTTTATAACTTCAATAAAATCAATAAGATATTGAGTAGAAATAGACATTAAAACGAAATCTTTTAATAACATACTATGTAAAAGAAAATCAATTAACAGTGCTAATAACCCTTATTAATTAAACACCTGACAACAAAAGAGAACACCAATACATCGACAGGAAAGCAGCGAAAGATCTTTCGACGTGGGATCCTGAAAATGTAAGTCAATTTTTTTTTCCATTTCTATTCCTTCCTTATTTTTTTATTATTACGTTGATTTTCTTTTAAATAAATTAAAAATATCTTATTGAAGATTTCATACACTGTAACTTTTACATAAGATTATATCTTATGATTACTACACTCAGAGTTAACATGAGTGAAAATGTTAAATTGTCAAATTAAAACAAAGTGTATGTGAGTTTCTATGAGAATTTTTTTTAAATTAGTAATTTTAGATATTTTAAAATTTAAAATTAAAAATGCTTTAAAATAAGGGGTAAATTAATTAAATTTAATCATAAAATAATTAAATTATTGTTATAAACTATTTAATTATTTTATGGAAAGAAGAAAAGATAGAAGAAGAAACTCAGTTATATATATATATATATTTTTTTTGTTTTTTTAACTTGCGATTGACAAGAAATGGTTTATGATATTACGTTAGAATTTAATTAATTTATTAACCCCGCCCTGTTTAATAACTACCATGGTCTAGTGGTGTGACCGGTTGCCTACTGTTCCACGTACCCCAGGTTCAAAACTGACTTGAGCTGAAATTCTGTTTATTTTTTTTTATTTGTTTTTTTATCAAATCCCACATGAGGAAAAACATTTTTTTTTATTTTTTTTATATTTTTTTCATTAAATATATAAATTTTTCTTTATAATTATTAGTTTTTTTATTTTCAATTGTTTTAACCTTGAATCTATTTTTTTGTAATTTGCACATTTTTATTTCCTTATGCATGAAAAAAAAAGAAAAAAAAATTAACATTTTTTTTTACGAACCCGAGTTCGATCCTCAGTTGAACCCGATTTTTTTTATTTACTGTATATTTTTATTTTTTTTGCTAATTTTAAAAATGAAATTTTAAAAATTGATTTTTGCATATATTTATTTTTATCGATATTTTTTTTTTATTTCTATTTTGATACTATTAGTAATATGTTTAAAATTAGTTGATATAATTTTTTTAAACCGTATGGTTTTTTATTTAATTTCTGTAATAAACAGTCTGAATTTTAAAATGAAGTTTTAAGCGTCCTTTTTATTGGTTCCTGGTGAACTGAATCGGATAGGGTAGTGTTTTTTTTTTGGGATCATACACATCTTAATTTTCGCTTTTCCTTAGTATGATCATGGTAGGGAGGGGAATTCTACTGTGTTACCATCTACACACAGTCGTTCAACAATCTAAACATCCGTTTTCGTTTTTTTTGTGTCTACTAGTGTTCTCTTTGCACCTATTTCTATCTTTTTCTCTCTTCTTCTGTTTTTCTCTCATTTAAATATAGCACGCACAAGATAAAATAATATTACTGTGCATGTCGACTTGAAGACTATTTTGAAATAGCATCGAAACCCTCCCGATTGCCGACGAGACAGAAGCCGGAAACTAGTTGCGTGCTAGCTACTTCAATAGACTGACGAAATTTGACACATAAGCGTCTGCTAAACCGTTATATGCTACAGTTATACATATTATTTTTGGCGCCCAACGTGGGGCCCACACGTTCGTTTAATTTTTTTTTACAGCTGTTGAATTCGTTTGAATTCATGTTTTGTGTGGTTCCTCTTTATTTTCTTTTCCTTTTTTTATTTTCTTTCACTTTTTATTCCCACTGTACTTTTCTAATTTAAATTTTTCTATGTGTGATTTTTCTTCTGCATGGAATTAACATGATTCTGTGTTATCTTGTTAACCGACAGCTATGTTAATCATACGTTTCATATTTATTCTTTTGTGATAACGCAGTGCTATCGACTTTTCATTTCCTGGAAATGCTGATTTCTGGAGTTAGATCTAGATTCAGACCGGAAGTTAAAGTTTTAAGGAGATAATACTCCCTATTGTATGTTAGTATGGTGCGGAAATGACTCCATGGGTTACATTCATGGTAGTACCTGCCATTCCCTTGAATGTTTTTTTTATTTCTTTTCTTCAGCTTTGCATTTTCATTTAATTTCCATTTTTACTTTTTCCTACTTATTTTACGTTCTCTAATTTTCTGTATTTCTATTTTCCTTATATGATTCTTTTATTGTCTGGAATTAATATAGTTCCAACTATTAGGTTAACCAACAGTAGAATAAATCATTCCCTTGTGTTAAGGAAGTGTTTTAGTCATATTTTTCTCTATTTCCTGGAATTGCTGCGTTCTGGAGTCAGTTCTAGTTTCAGACCGGAAGTTTAGGTTTAATGTCAATAATGCTCCCTAATTTGTGTTATTTTGGTGTGGAAATGACTCCATGGATTACATTCATGGATGTACCTGCCATTCCCTTGTGTTATTTTTTTTACTTTTCTTTTTATTCTAGGTTTTCTTTCTTATTTCCTATTTCTTCGGTTACGTTTGTTTAGTTTTGTTGAACTTTTTATTTTTTTAACTATCCACCGGTTTCGCTAGGAACCAAAATTATTCATGATTGTTGTTTATCGATTTTTTTTTTCGTTATTACCTTTTTATATATTTTTTTCTTTTTCTCGTTTTTATATATCAACAATTTTTTTTACTTTGATATTCAAATTGAATTTTTAAAAATTACCTCAAATAAAATTTGAAATTAAATCCTAACTTGAATTTGATAATTTTATTTTTTTTACGCCTATTTTTTTTATAATTCATTGTATTTAGCAATTGAAACTGAGTTATTATTTTATATTCTAACAACAAAATTTTATTTTATTATTTTTTTTTTTATTGCAATTCTGCAATTGTTTGTTTTTGAATTGATTTTGAATTCTTCTGTTTTTAAAATTAAATAATTTTTTTTAATCGTTTGCTGTTGAATTTTGTTTTTTATTTTTTTTATTATTTTTTTTATCTTTTTATTGCAAATTGGCAATTATATATTTTTAATTTTGTGGAGAAAACTTGAATTTTCTAGAAAAATTTCTTTATTATTTATTTATTTACTTTTTTTTTTGAATTGTTTAGTTTTGGAAAGCACCAAATAAGTGTAGCGACCTTTTTTTTTATTATTTTTGCTTGATAGCATTGAACTTTTTATTTGAAAATATTTTTTTCTATTATTTTTAAATACTATTACCATGTCTCAGACTCAAAGCACCAGTGGTGTATTTCCCAATTGCGTCTCTTGTAAAGATACCATTTTGGAGTCAGGCTCAATGCATATTCCTCCGTGTGGTCATCCTTTACACACAACCTGTTTCAGAAAAATTCCCACTTCTAAATAAATTTGTCCTGTTTGCAATGGCAAACTTGTTATAACTCAAACAACTAAGACAACAACAAATGTCAATATACCACCTCCACCAATTGTTACACGTTCTAGATCTCAGTCTCAGAGAGCATTAGACTTTGATTCTAATAGATCAAACACGATCCCACCTACACCTGGAAATGTTCCACCTACAGATCCTAATGTTTCGTTTATGTCTACTAGTTCTCCCCAAGGTCAACAAGAACAAATACAATCTTTGGTTTCAGCAGCTGTGAGTGCTCAACAAGCTGTAATGCTTACTTCACTTACTCAACATTTGACAAAGTTGATCGAGAGTAATATACAGGCAGGTTTCCAAAGTCTAAATGTGAATGGTTCAGCCTCTGTAAGTCGTTCCCCTGAACAAAATCCACGTCCGGTTTCAAACCAAAATCCACAGATTTTAACGTTACCTGCAGTAGAGCAACAAACCTTAGAGCAATTGTTAGGTCTTCCATCAAATAGTGGTAACGGCATTGGTCCAAGTTCCAATGTAAGTGGTACCAATGTTACTGCCTCTAACTTTTCAGTTAGGTCTGACAAAGTTGGACTTATCATCCATAATTGGAAGATACGGTTTACGGGAGATTCAAACGGAATGCCCGTTGAAAATTTCATTTATAGGGTTGAAGCATTGACAAAGCAAACTCTTAGTGGAAACTTTGAACTCCTATGCGACCATATTTCTACTCTTTTTGAGTCAAAAGCCTCTGACTGGTTTTGGAGATACCATAAGTCTTCCCGCAGAATTAGTTGGTCTGAACTGTGTAATGCTCTTCGCGAACAATACTGTGATTCACGTACGGATATAGACTTCCGCGAAATGATCCGCGACAGGAAACAAAGAGTAGGTGAATCTTTCGATTCCTTTTATGAATCGGTGATAGACATTTCCGATCGTTTAACTACACCTTTTCCCGAAAACGTGTTAGTAGAAATTCTGCGTCGTAATTTGCTCCCGGAAATTCAACATGAATTGTTGAATATTGAAATTAAATCCGTGTCTCAATTACGCGAAATATGTCGTAAACGTGAATTTTCATTCAGGATGTAGTAAGGAAACACAGTTTGTCCAAACATTCCTTTTCACGTAGACAGGTCCATGAACTTATTGACGATGATTCAGAATTATCGGAAGAAGTTTCTGCAATTTCAATGGTCTGCTGGAATTGTCAGAAAGCTGGTCATCGATACCAAGATTGTCTTGATGATAGACGTGTGTTCTGCTATGGTTGTGGTGCAGCAAACATATATAAACCAACATGTCCATCTTGTAACGGTCCAAAAAACTTGCGATCCAGTGCACAGAAAAGTGCACTCAAACAGACCCGATCGACATCTACCAACACCGATCTGTAGATGAATCTCTACCAGTTCCCAATTCCACTGACCAAAATAATTTACCTGATATATCAAATAGAAATGTTTTCGGTTCTAATACCAAAGTAGTTGCTACAGACTATAACATTACACCTGATGTGACATTTTGCAATAGATCTGAAAATATTATAGCTCCTTCCTTGTCTCTGACAAAAAACCATCCACCAACATATGCCAAGCCATTCCATATTCGATTAGCCGAATATAACGCCATTCGTGACAGAATTTTTAATGATTTATCTCCCAGCAAGAAACAAACTAGGTCTTCGAAGCGCATGAAAACCTTTTGGTCTAATATCAATAATACGCGCCGTAAGTTACTAAGCTCCATTTTTGATAAACCGAATGATGTTCGTCCTTATGCCGAAGTGCAGATTTTTAACAGAACGATAATGGGCTTATTAGATACGGGCGCATCCATTAGTTGTTTAGGAGCACAAACCGCTAGAGAGTTAATTGAAACTGGTGAAAATTTTAAAAAGATTCGATCCGTAGTGAAAACTGCGGATGGTAAAGGCCAGAGTGTGATAGGAATTGTTAGGACGGATATAACTTTTAGAGGTGTGACAAAACCTGTAACTCTTTATATTGTTCCTTCCTTATCGCAGAATTTATACTTAGGTGTAGACTTTTGGCGAACTTTTGATTTATTGCCACCAGGTTTGGTATCTGAATTGACTACAGGTACATTAACAACTTCTATTTCTGAAATTTCCGAACAAAGACCTTTGTCTGAAACACAAAAACAACAACTTCAGATTGTCATAGATACATTCCCGTCGTTTTTCAAAGAAGGTTTAGGTAGGACTAGCATCATCTCTCACGTGATCGACGTAGGTTCTGCTTCTCCCATTAAGCAACGCCACTTTCCGGTATCTCCAGCAATGGAGAAAGTAATTTATGCCGAACTCGATCGAATGTTAGAAAATGACGTTATAGAAGAATCAGATAGTGCTTGGTCGTCCCCAATAGTCCTCGTTCAAAAGCCAGGAAAGGTTAGGCTCTGCTTAGATAGCCGGAAAGTTAACTCGGTCACAATCAAGGATGCATATCCTTTACCGAATATCGACGGTATTCTTAGTCGTTTGCCAAAAGCAGAATTCATAACGAGTTTAGATTTGAAGGACGCGTTCTGGCAAATTCCGCTCGATAAATCGTCGAAAGATTAGACAGCATTTACGGTTCCCGGTCGTCCCTTGTACCATTCCAAGGTCATGCCTTTCGGGCTATGCAATGCACCTCAGACGATGTCTAGGCTAATGGACAAGGTGGTGCCGTCGAATTTGCGAACCGAAGTGTTTGTTTATCTGGACGATTTATTGGTCGTGTCAGACACGTTTGCTAGGCATTTGGAGGTGTTGCGAGAGATTTCGAAGCAAATTCGTTCTGCAGGCCTGACGATAAATGTGGAAAAATCTAAGTTTTGCGTACGTGAGGTCCGATATCTTGGCCATTTAGTGGGTAATGGGGTAATTCAGACAGACCCGGAGAAAATATCGGCCATTGTTGAATTCCCGACACCGAGGTCTGTAAGGCAACTAAGACGATTTTTAGGAATGTCCGGGTGGTACCGTAAGTTCATTAAGAACTACGCTGCGGTTACTTCACCTTTAACCGATTTGTTAAAAGCAACAAGAAAATTTTTATGGAATAAAGAAGCTCAAAAATCTTTTGAAGAGTTGAAGCACATATTGACAACTGCGCCAGTGTTACATAGCCCCGATTTTTCACAGCCGTTCTATATACACTGTGATGCTAGTCAAACTGGAATAGGAAGCGTCTTGGTACAAAAAAATGCGGAGGGTGAAGAGTTTCCGATAGCATTTATGTCTAAGAAACTCAACCAAGCCCAACGTAACTATTCTGTTACCGAACAGGAATGTTTAGCAGCACTGTTAAGCATTAAAAAGTTTAGAGCGTACATTGAAGGGCATGAGTTTACAGTGATCACAGATCATGCATCATTAAAGTGGCTCATGTCCCAAACCGACCTCAATGCACGGTTGGCAAGATGGGCTTTAAAGCTTCAAGGATTTTGCTTCAAGATAGAACATCGTAAAGGCAGCCAAAACGTAGTTCCTGATGCGCTTTCGCGTACCAATACTGAGGATTTGTCCGAGCTAAATTTGTCTGTTTTAGATGACTCTGGGGTCTTCGTGAATTTACAATCCGAGAAATTCAAGAGTACTTACTACACTCAACTGTTAGACAGAGTTAGGGAAAATCTTGATAAAACTCCAGACCTTAAAATTGTGGACGGATATTTGTACAGACGGACTGAACACTGTTCTGGTGAACAGCTTCAGGACGATCTTGCTTGGAAACTTTGGATACCCAAAGATATGGTTAGGGAAATTTTGGAAAAGGCTCACGATAGTCACTTATCATCTCATGGGGGTATCAACAAAACGTTAGAACGTATTCGTAGATTTTACTTTTGGCCTAATTTAGTCAACGACGTTAGATCGTACATCAATTCTTGCGACGTTTGTAAGGGAACTAAACATCCTAACTTCGTTATGCGTCCACCAATGGGGAAAACTTCGGAAACTTCTAGGTTTTTCCAAAAACTTTATGTGGATTTTCTTGGCCCATATCCGCGATCTAAATCTGGTAACGTCGGTATTTTTATCGACGTTGTAGTAAAATATATGGAAGAGGAACTTTTTCATACGTTTGGTACGCCTGAAGCTGTCGTCTCCGATAACGGTTCACAATTTAAATCGTCACAATTTAACAAACTTTTGGCTAATTACGGGATAAATCACGTTTATGCCGCTGTACACTCGCCCCAAGCAAATGCCTCAGAACGTGTCAATCGTTCAGTGCTATCAGCAATCAGGGCCTATATCAAACACGATCAAAGTAACTGGGATGAGTACCTCAGTAGCATTAGTTGTTCTTTACGATCATCTATGCATACTTCCATAGGTACTTCACCCTATTACATGGCGTTCGGACAGCATATGATTACCAACGGTAATACTTATGCACTTCTCCGAAAACTTGAAATGATTGACGATAGGGACATGAAATTCAATCGCGAGGACACCTTGAATATTGTACGTGATAGAGCCGTGAAGAAAATGAGTCAACAACAGGTACGAAACGAAAGATCTTATAATCTGCGATCCCGTGAAGTGAATTACGTTATAGGGCAGGAAGAGTTCAGAAGGAACTTCAGTCAGAGCAATTTCGAGAGAGGCTATAATGCCAAACTTTCTCCGCCTTTTCTCAAGGCTCGAATAAGGGCGAAAACTGGAAATTTTTACTATGAATTAGAAGACTTAAATGGTCGTTCTATTGGTATATACCATGCTAAGGACATACGTCAATAACCCTAGATACTTCTACTTCTTTTGGTTTGATTTTGTTTCGTTTGTAATGTCGCTACAAGCGGTATCAGCTTTGTGCTGTTTTGACTCCCAAATCTGATTTTGGTTGGGGGGGTATGTAGGGGCGCTTGTAGCTCGAAAAGCATTTTTTTTTAATAATGGTTATGTTTTTTTACTTTTTCAATTTTATTTATTCATATTCACCACCGTGAGAAGAGTTGTTTTTGAATTTAACGGTTTTTCGTACAAATTTTCATATTGACATTTGATCGTAAAGACACCCTGTTTTTATGGTAATGAAGTTCAAATGTCAAAAACATAAAAGGGCGACATTTTCGATCAAGATTTTGGTATTTGTAAATTTTATTATGTGTGTGTTTGTATTATGCTGAAAAAACTGAAATTTTCCAAATTTTCCAAATGTTTCCATGAAAACTATGGTATAAAAAGCGGCCATTACACTAAATCATTCCTTTTTCTCTGAAAGCTGTCATCAAGTTTATTTTTAACGTCGTTACTCTGTCCGGAAGAAAAATTTAATAGTTTATTACCATCCAATTTATTTCGGCAGAGTGTAAATATATATATATTTATATATTTATTTATATATATATATAGTTTTATCAGGGAAATCAGCGAACGATAGCTCTGTACAATAACAAAAAGCACACATCCAACACTTTCATCTACAAAATCAAGATCATTTTTCTTCATCAAAAACTATATATCTTCCACGGGAACGGGCAACCCTGAGCATAAACCCGCCAGCCTTAAAAAAAATTCAAACTAGGAAGGATCCATCGGTGCCTGAAGTCGTACAATAGAAATAGTCCCGAAGGAAATATCAGAACAAATTCCTCACAAAAACCATCTTCGGGTGAGAAATTTCCAAAAAGAAAAAAGTGAAAGTGTAAAAGTGCTACAAAAGAAAAAAAATTTTGTCAATCAAAGAAATTCACATTGTAAATTTCCCGGAAAAAAAAATTAGATAGATTAGAAATCGTAACATTAATCATTTATTTAAACATGAAAATTGCACTTAACTGAAAATCTGTACAAAAACAGAAAAAACCCCGAAAAGAACAAACAAAAAAAGAAAAAAAACTGAAAAAAAAACAAATGAAACACAAAAGTAATACAGTTTAATTTTTTTATTTTTAATTTTTCCTAGAATTTGAATAATTTAACAATTTCACTTAAAACTATGCAAATTTTATTTTTTTCTTAAATCTAAATTCCACTTTTTGTTCACCGTTTTTTATTTAAATTTTTATTTAATGAATTTTTCACTCTTTTCCGCGATTCACTTAAAAGAAAACTAAAATGTAATGCAAAAATCAATATAAAAACAAAAAAGTTATTGGAAAAATGCAAAAACATTAAAAATCTAATTAAAACAAGTGTCAAAAATGTGCAAAAATAAGAAAAAAGTTTGAGTAAATATTTTTATAACTTCAATAAAATCAATAAGATATTGAGTAGAAATAGACATTAAAACGAAATCTTTTAATAACATACTATGTAAAAGAAAATCAATTAACAGTGCTAATAACCCTTATTAATTAAACACCTGACAACAAAAGAGAACACCAATACATCGACAGGAAAGCAGCGAAAGATCTTTCGACGTGGGATCCTGAAAATGTAAGTCAATTTTTTTTTCCATTTCTATTCCTTCCTTATTTTTTTATTATTACGTTGATTTTCTTTTAAATAAATTAAAAATATCTTATTGAAGATTTCATACACTGTAACTTTTACATAAGATTATATCTTATGATTACTACACTCAGAGTTAACATGAGTGAAAATGTTAAATTGTCAAATTAAAACAAAGTGTATGTGAGTTTCTATGAGAATTTTTTTTAAATTAGTAATTTTAGATATTTTAAAATTTAAAATTAAAAATGCTTTAAAATAAGGGGTAAATTAATTAAATTTAATCATAAAATAATTAAATTATTGTTATAAACTATTTAATTATTTTATGGAAAGAAGAAAAGATAGAAGAAGAAACTCAGTTATATATATATATATATTTTTTTTGTTTTTTTAACTTGCGATTGACAAGAAATGGTTTATGATATTACGTTAGAATTTAATTAATTTATTAACCCCGCCCTGTTTAATAACTACCATGGTCTAGTGGTGTGACCGGTTGCCTACTGTTCCACGTACCCCAGGTTCAAAACTGACTTGAGCTGAAATTCTGTTTATTTTTTTTTATTTGTTTTTTTATCAAATCCCACATGAGGAAAAACATTTTTTTTTATTTTTTTTATATTTTTTTCATTAAATATATAAATTTTTCTTTATAATTATTAGTTTTTTTATTTTCAATTGTTTTAACCTTGAATCTATTTTTTTGTAATTTGCACATTTTTATTTCCTTATGCATGAAAAAAAAAGAAAAAAAAATTAACATTTTTTTTTACGAACCCGAGTTCGATCCTCAGTTGAACCCGATTTTTTTTATTTACTGTATATTTTTATTTTTTTTGCTAATTTTAAAAATGAAATTTTAAAAATTGATTTTTGCATATATTTATTTTTATCGATATTTTTTTTTTATTTCTATTTTGATACTATTAGTAATATGTTTAAAATTAGTTGATATAATTTTTTTAAACCGTATGGTTTTTTATTTAATTTCTGTAATAAACAGTCTGAATTTTAAAATGAAGTTTTAAGCGTCCTTTTTATTGGTTCCTGGTGAACTGAATCGGATAGGGTAGTGTTTTTTTTTTGGGATCATACACATCTTAATTTTCGCTTTTCCTTAGTATGATCATGGTAGGGAGGGGAATTCTACTGTGTTACCATCTACACACAGTCGTTCAACAATCTAAACATCCGTTTTCGTTTTTTTTGTGTCTACTAGTGTTCTCTTTGCACCTATTTCTATCTTTTTCTCTCTTCTTCTGTTTTTCTCTCATTTAAATATAGCACGCACAAGATAAAATAATATTACTGTGCATGTCGACTTGAAGACTATTTTGAAATAGCATCGAAACCCTCCCGATTGCCGACGAGACAGAAGCCGGAAACTAGTTGCGTGCTAGCTACTTCAATAGACTGACGAAATTTGACACATAAGCGTCTGCTAAACCGTTATATGCTACAGTTATACATATTATTTTTGGCGCCCAACGTGGGGCCCACACGTTCGTTTAATTTTTTTTTACAGCTGTTGAATTCGTTTGAATTCATGTTTTGTGTGGTTCCTCTTTATTTTCTTTTCCTTTTTTTATTTTCTTTCACTTTTTATTCCCACTGTACTTTTCTAATTTAAATTTTTCTATGTGTGATTTTTCTTCTGCATGGAATTAACATGATTCTGTGTTATCTTGTTAACCGACAGCTATGTTAATCATACGTTTCATATTTATTCTTTTGTGATAACGCAGTGCTATCGACTTTTCATTTCCTGGAAATGCTGATTTCTGGAGTTAGATCTAGATTCAGACCGGAAGTTAAAGTTTTAAGGAGATAATACTCCCTATTGTATGTTAGTATGGTGCGGAAATGACTCCATGGGTTACATTCATGGTAGTACCTGCCATTCCCTTGAATGTTTTTTTTATTTCTTTTCTTCAGCTTTGCATTTTCATTTAATTTCCATTTTTACTTTTTCCTACTTATTTTACGTTCTCTAATTTTCTGTATTTCTATTTTCCTTATATGATTCTTTTATTGTCTGGAATTAATATAGTTCCAACTATTAGGTTAACCGACAGTAGAATAAATCATTCCCTTGTGTTAAGGAAGTGTTATAGTCATATTTTTCTCTATTTCCTGGAATTGCTGCGTTCTGGAGTCAGTTCTAGTTTCAGACCGGAAGTTTAGGTTTAATGTCAATAATGCTCCCTAATTTGTGTTATTTTGGTGTGGAAATGACTCCATGGATTACATTCATGGATGTACCTGCCATTCCCTTGTGTTATTTTTTTTACTTTTCTTTTTATTCTAGGTTTTCTTTCTTATTTCCTATTTCTTCGGTTACGTTTGTTTAGTTTTGTTGAACTTTTTATTTTTTTAACTATCCACCGGTTTCGCTAGGAACCAAAATTATTCATGATTGTTGTTTATCGATTTTTTTTTTCGTTATTACCTTTTTATATATTTTTTTCTTTTTCTCGTTTTTATATATCAAAAATTTTTTTTACTTTGATATTCAAATTGAATTTTTAAAAATTACCTCAAATAAAATTTGAAATTAAATCCTAACTTGAATTTGATAATTTTATTTTTTTTACGCCTATTTTTTTTATAATTCATTGTATTTAGCAATTGAAACTGAGTTATTATTTTATATTCTAACAACAAAATTTTATTTTATTATTTCTTTTTTTATTGCAATTCTGCAATTGTTTGTTTTTGAATTGATTTTGAATTCTTCTGTTTTTAAAATTAAATAATTTTTTTTAATCGTTTGCTGTTGAATTTTGTTTTTTATTTTTTTTATTATTTTTTTTATCTTTTTATTGCAAATTGGCAATTATATATTTTTAATTTTGTGGAGAAAACTTGAATTTTCTAGAAAAATTTCTTTATTATTTATTTATTTACTTTTTTTTTTGAATTGTTTAGTTTTGGAAAGCACCAAATAAGTGTAGCGACCTTTTTTTTATTATTTTTGCTTGATAGCATTGAACTTTTTATTTGAAAATATTTTTTTCTATTATTTTTAAATACTATTACCATGTCTTAGACTCAAAGCACCAGTGGTGTATTTCCCAATTGCGTCTCTTGTAAAGATACCATTTTGGAGTCAGGCTCAATGCATATTCCTCCGTGTGGTCATCCTTTACACACAACCTGTTTCAGAAAAATTCCCACTTCTAAACAAATTTGTCCTGTTTGCAATGGCAAACTTGTTATAACTCAAACAACTAAGACAACAACAAATGTCAATATACCACCTCCACCAATTGTTACACGTTCTAGATCTCAGTCTCAGAGAGCATTAGACTTTGATTCTAATAGATCAAACACGATCCCACCTACACCTGGAAATGTTCCACCTACAGATCCTAATGTTTCGTTTATGTCTACTAGTTCTCCCCAAGGTCAACAAGAACAAATACAATCTTTGGTTTCAGCAGCTGTGAGTGCTCAACAAGCTGCAATGCTGACTTCACTTACTCAACATTTGACAAAGTTGATCGAGAGTAACATACAGGCAGGTTTCCAAAGTCTAAATGTGAATGGTCCAGCCTCTGTAAGTCGTTCCCCTGAACAAAATCCACGTCCGGTTTCAAACCAAAATCCACAGATTTTAACGTTACCTGCAGTAGAGCAACAAACCTTAGAGCAATTGTTAGGTCTTCCATTAAATAGTGGTAACGGCATTGGTCCAAGTTCCAATGTAAGTAGTACCAATGTTACTGCCTCTAACTTTTCAGTTAGGTCTGACAAAGTTGGACTTATCATCCACAATTGGAAGATACGGTTTACGGGAGATTCAAACGGAATGCCCGTTGAAAATTTCATTTATAGGGTTGAAGCATTGACAAAGCAAACTCTTAGTGGAAACTTTGAACTCCTATGCGACCATATTTCTACTCTTTTTGAGTCAAAAGCCTCTGACTGGTTTTGGAGATACCATAAGTCTTCCCGCAGAATTAGTTGGTCTGAACTGTGTAATGCTCTTCGCGAACAATACTGTGATTCACGTACGGATATAGACTTCCGCGAAATGATCCGCGACAGAAAACAAAGAGTAGGTGAATCTTTCGATTCCTTTTATGAATCGGTGATAGACATTTCCGATCGTTTAACTACACCTTTTCCCGAAAACGTGTTAGTAGAAATTCTGCGTCGTAATTTGCTCCCGGAAATTCAACATGAATTGTTGAATATTGAAATTAAATCCGTGTCTCAATTACGCGAAATATGTCGTAAACGTGAATTTTCATTCAGGATGTAGTAAGGAAACACAGTTTGTCCAAACATTCCTTTTCACGTAGACAGGTCCATGAACTTATTGACGATGATTCAGAATTATCGGAAGAAGTTTCTGCAATTTCAATGGTCTGCTGGAATTGTCAGAAAGCTGGTCATCGATACCAAGATTGTCTTGATGATAGACGTGTGTTCTGCTATGGTTGTGGTGCAGCAAACATATATAAACCAACATGTCCATCTTGTAACGGTCCAAAAAACTTGCGATCCAGTGCACAGAAAAGTGCACTCAAACAGACCCGATCGACATCTACCAACACCGATCTGTAGATGAATCTCTACCAGTTCCCAATTCCACTGATCAAAATAATTTACCTGATATATCAAATAGAAATGTTTTCGGTTCTAATACCAAAGTAGTTGCTACAGACTATAACATTACACCTGATGTGACATTTTGCAATAGATCTGAAAATATTATAGCTCCTTCCTTGTCTCTGACAAAAAACCATCCACCAACATATGCCAAGCCATTCCATATTCGATTAGCCGAATATAACGCCATTCGTGACAGAATTTTTAATGATTTATCTCCCAGCAAGAAACAAACTAGGTCTTCGAAGCGCATGAAAACCTTTTGGTCTAATATCAATAATACGCGCCGTAAGTTACTAAGCTCCATTTTTGATAAACCGAATGATGTTCGTCCTTATGCCGAAGTGCAGATTTTTAACAGAACGATAATGGGCTTATTAGATACGGGCGCATCCATTAGTTGTTTAGGAGCACAAACCGCTAGAGAGTTAATTGAAACTGGTGAAAATTTTAAAAAGATTCGATCCGTAGTGAAAACTGCGGATGGTAAAGGCCAGAGTGTGATAGGAATTGTTAGGACGGATATAACTATTAGAGGTGTGACAAAACCTGGAACTCTTTATATTGTTCCTTCCTTATCGCAGAATTTATACTTAGGTGTAGACTTTTGGCGAACTTTTGATTTATTGCCACCAGGTTTGGTATCTGAATTGACTACAGGTACATTAACAACTTCTATTTCTGAAATTTCCGAACAAAGACCTTTGTCTGAAACACAAAAACAACAACTTCAGATTGTCATAGATACATTCCCGTCGTTTTTCAAAGAAGGTTTAGGTAGGACTAGCATCATCTCTCACGTGATCGACGTAGGTTCTGCTTCTCCCATTAAGCAACGCCACTTTCCGGTATCTCCAGCAATGGAGAAAGTAATTTATGCCGAACTCGATCGAATGTTAGAAAATGACGTTATAGAAGAATCAGATAGTGCTTGGTCGTCCCCAATAGTCCTCGTTCAAAAGCCAGGAAAGGTTAGGCTCTGCTTAGATAGCCGGAAAGTTAACTCGGTCACAATCAAGGATGCATATCCTTTACCGAATATCGACGGTATTCTTAGTCGTTTGCCAAAAGCAGAATTCATAACGAGTTTAGATTTGAAGGACGCGTTCTGGCAAATTCCGCTCGATAAATCGTCGAAAGATAAGACAGCATTTACGGTTCCCGGTCGTCCCTTGTACCATTACAAGGTCATGCCTTTCGGGCTATGCAATGCACCTCAGACGATGTCTAGGCTAATGGACAAGGTGGTGCCGTCGAATTTGCGAACCGAAGTGTTTGTTTATCTGGACGATTTATTGGTCGTGTCAGACACGTTTGCTAGGCATTTGGAGGTGTTGCGAGAGATTTCGAAGCAAATTCGTTCTGCAGGCCTGACGATAAATGTGGAAAAATCTAAGTTTTGCGTACGAGAGGTCCGATATCTTGGCCATTTAGTGGGTAATGGGGTAATTCAGACAGACCCGGAGAAAATATCGGCCATTGTTGAATTCCCGACACCGAGGTCTGTAAGGCAACTAAGACGATTTTTAGGAATGTCCGGGTGGTACCGTAAGTTCATTAAGAACTACGCTGCGGTTACTTCACCTTTAACCGATTTGTTAAAAGCAACAAGAAAATTTTTATGGAATAAAGAAGCTCAAAAATCTTTTGAAGAGTTGAAGCACATATTGACAACTGCGCCAGTGTTACATAGCCCCGATTTTTCACAGCCGTTCTATATACACTGTGATGCTAGTCAAACTGGAATAGGAAGCGTCTTGGTACAAAAAAATGCGGAGGGTGAAGAGTTTCCGATAGCATTTATGTCTAAGAAACTCAACCAAGCCCAACGTAACTATTCTGTTACCGAACAGGAATGTTTAGCAGCACTGTTAAGCATTAAAAAGTTTAGAGCGTACATTGAAGGGCATGAGTTTACAGTGATCACAGATCATGCATCATTAAAGTGGCTCATGTCCCAAACCGACCTCAATTCACGGTTGGCAAGATGGGCTTTAAAGCTTCAAGGATTTTGCTTCAAGATAGAACATCGTAAAGGCAGCCAAAACGTAGTTCCTGATGCGCTTTCGCGTACCAATACTGAGGATTTGTCCGAGCTAAATTTGTCTGTTTTAGATGATTCTGGGGTCTTCGTGAATTTACAATCCGAGAAATTCAAGAGTACTTACTACTCTCAACTGTTAGACAGAGTTAGGGAAAATCTTGATAAAACTCCAGACCTTAAAATTGTGGACGGATATTTGTACAGACGGACTGAACACTGTTCTGGTGAACAGCTTCAGGACGATCTTGCTTGGAAACTTTGGATACCCAAAGATATGGTTAGGGAAATTTTGGAAAAGGCTCACGATAGTCACTTATCATCTCATGGGGGTATCAACAAAACGTTAGAACGTATTCGTAGATTTTACTTTTGTAAGGGAACTAAACATCCTAACTTCGTTATGCGTCCACCAATGGGGAAAACTTCGGAAACTTCTAGGTTTTTCCAAAAACTTTATGTGGATTTTCTTGGCCCATATCCGCGATCTAAATCTGGTAACGTCGGTATTTTTATCGTTTTAGATCATTTCTCTAAATTTTGTTTCCTGAAAGCCGTGAAAAAGTTTACAGTAGACGTTGTGGTAAAATATATGGAAGAGGAACTTTTTCATACGTTTGGTACGCCTGAAGCTGTCGTCTCCGATAACGGTTCACAATTTAAATCGTCACAATTTAACAAACTTTTGGCTAATTACGGGATAAATCACGTTTATACCGCTGTACACTCGCCCCAAGCAAATGCCTCAGAACGTGTCAATCGTTCAGTGCTATCAGCAATCAGGGCCTATATCAAACACGATCAAAGTAACTGGGATGAGTACCTCAGTAGCATTAGTTGTTCTTTACGATCATCTATGCATACTTCCATAGGTACTTCACCCTATTACATGGCGTTCGGACAGCATATGATTACCAACGGTAATACTTATGCACTTCTCCGAAAACTTGAAATGATTGACGATAGGGACATGAAATTCAATCGCGAGGACACCTTGAATATTGTACGTGATAGAGCCGTGAAGAAAATGAGTCAACAACAGGTACGAAACGAAAGATCTTATAATCTGCGATCCCGTGAAGTGAATTACGTTATAGGGCAGGAAGAGTTCAGAAGGAACTTCAGTCAGAGCAATTTCGAGAGAGGCTATAATGCCAAACTTTCTCCGCCTTTTCTCAAGGCTCGAATAAGGGCGAAAACTGGAAATTTTTACTATGAATTAGAAGACTTAAATGGTCGTTCTATTGGTATATACCATGCTAAGGACATACGTCAATAACCCTAGATACTTCTACTTCTTTTGGTTTGATTTTGTTTCGTTTGTAATGTCGCTACAAGCGGTATCAGCTTTGTGCTGTTTTGACTCCCAAATCTGATTTTGGTTGGGGGGGTATGTAGGGGCGCTTGTAGCTCGAAAAGCATTTTTTTAATAATGGTTATGTTTTTTTACTTTTTCAATTTTATTTATTCATATTCACCACCGTGAGAAGAGTTGTTTTTGAATTTAACGGTTTTTCGTACAAATTTTCATATTGACATTTGATCGTAAAGACACCCTGTTTTTATGGTAATGAAGTTCAAATGTCAAAAACATAAAAGGGCGACATTTTCGATCAAGATTTTGGTATTTGTAAATTTTATTATGTGTGTGTTTGTATTATGCTGAAAAAACTGAAATTTTCCAAATTTTCCAAATGTTTCCATGAAAACTATGGTATAAAAAGCGGCCATTACACTAAATCATTCCTTTTTCTCTGAAAGCTGTCATCAAGTTTATTTTTAACGTCGTTACTCTGTCCGGAAGAAAAATTTAATAGTTTATTACCATCCAATTTATTTCGGCAGAGTGTAAATATATATATATTTATATATTTATTTATATATATATATAGTTTTATCAGGGAAATCAGCGAACGATAGCTCTGTACAATAACAAAAAGCACACATCCAACACTTTCATCTACAAAATCAAGATCATTTTTCTTCATCAAAAACTATATATCTTCCACGGGAACGGGCAACCCTGAGCATAAACCCGCCAGCCTTAAAAAAAATTCAAACTAGGAAGGATCCATCGGTGCCTGAAGTCGTACAATAGAAATAGTCCCGAAGGAAATATCAGAACAAATTCCTCACAAAAACCATCTTCGGGTGAGAAATTTCCAAAAAGAAAAAAGTGAAAGTGTAAAAGTGCTACAAAAGAAAAAAAATTTTGTCAATCAAAGAAATTCACATTGTAAATTTCCCGGAAAAAAAAAATTAGATAGATTAGAAATCGTAACATTAATCATTTATTTAAACATGAAAATTGCACTTAACTGAAAATCTGTACAAAAACAGAAAAAAACCCCGAAAAGAACAAACAAAAAAAGAAAAAAAACTGAAAAAAAAACAAATGAAACACAAAAGTAATACAGTTTAATTTTTTTATTTTTAATTTTTCCTAGAATTTGAATAATTTAACAATTTCACTTAAAACTATGCAAATTTTATTTTTTTCTTAAATCTAAATTCCACTTTTTGTTCACTGTTTTTTATTTAAATTTTTATTTAATTAATTTTTCACTCTTTTCCGCGATTCACTTAAAAGAAAACTAAAATGTAATGCAAAAATCAATATAAAAACAAAAAAGTTATTGGAAAAATGCAAAAACATTAAAAATCTAATTAAAACAAGTGTCAAAAATGTGCAAAAATAAGAAAAAAGTTTGAGTAAATATTTTTATAACTTCAATAAAATCAATAAGATATTGAGTAGAAATAGACATTAAAACGAAATCTTTTAATAACATACTATGTAAAAGAAAATCAATTAACAGTGCTAATAACCCTTATTAATTAAACACCTGACAACAAAAGAGAACACCAATACATCGACAGGAAAGCAGCGAAAGATCTTTCGACGTGGGATCCTGAAAATGTAAGTCAATTTTTTTTTCCATTTCTATTCCTTCCTTATTTTTTTATTATTACGTTGATTTTCTTTTAAATAAATTAAAAATATCTTATTGAAGATTTCATACACTGTAACTTTTACATAAGATTATATCTTATGATTACTACACTCAGAGTTAACATGAGTGAAAATGTTAAATTGTCAAATTAAAACAAAGTGTATGTGAGTTTCTATGAGAATTTTTTTTAAATTAGTAATTTTAGATATTTTAAAATTTAAAATTAAAAATGCTTTAAAATAAGGGGTAAATTAATTAAATTTAATCATAAAATAATTAAATTATTGTTATAAACTATTTAATTATTTTATGGAAAGAAGAAAAGATAGAAGAAGAAACTCAGTTATATATATATATTTTTTTTTTTTGTTTTTTTAACTTGCGATTGACAAGAAATGGTTTATGATATTACGTTAGAATTTAATTAATTTATTAACCCCGCCCTGTTTAATAACTACCATGGTCTAGTGGTGTGACCGATTGCCTACTGTTCCACGTACCCCAGGTTCAAAAATTACTTGAGCTGAAATTCTGTTTATTTTTTTTTATTTGTTTTTTTATCAAATCCCACATGAGGAAAAACATTTTTTTTTATTTTTTTTATATTTTTTTCATTAAATATATAAATTTTTTTTTATAATTATTAGTTTTTTTATTTTCAATTGTTTTAACCTTGAACCTATTTTTTTGTAATTTGCACATTTTTATTTTCTTATGCATGAAAAAAAAGAAAAAAAAAATTAACATTTTTTTTTACGAACCCGAGTTCGATCCTCAGTTGAACCCGATTTTTTTTATTTACTGTATATTTTTATTTTTTTGCTAATTTTAAAAATGAAATTTTAAAAATTGATTTTTGCAAATATTTATTTTTATCGATATTTTTTTTTTATTTCTATTTTGATACTATTAGTAATATGTTTAAAATTAGTTGATATAATTTTTTTAAACCGTATGGTTTTTTATTTAATTTCTGTAATAAACAGTCTGAATTTTAAAATGAAGTTTTAAGCGTCCTTTTTATTGGTTCCTGGTGAACTGAATCGGATAGGGTAGTGTTTTTTTTGGGATCATACACATCTTAATTTTCGCTTTTCCTTAGTATGATCATGGTAGGGAGGGGAATTCTACTGTGTTACCATCTACACACAGTCGTTCAACAATCTAAACATCCGTTTTCGTTTTTTTGTGTCTACTAGTGTTCTCTTTGCACCTATTTCTATCTTTTTCTCTCTTCTTCTGTTTTTCTCTCATTTAAATATAGCACGCACAAGATAAAATAATATTACTGTGCATGTCGACTTGAAGACTATTTTGAAATAGCATCGAAACCCTCCCGATTGCCGACGAGACAGAAGCCGGAAACTAGTTGCGTGCTAGCTACTTCAATAGACTGACGAAATTTGACACATAAGCGTCTGCTAAACCGTTATATGCTACAGTTATACATATTATTTTTGGCGCCCAACGTGGGGCCCACACGTTCGTTTAATTTTTTTTTACAGCTGTTGAATTCGTTTGAATTCATGTTTTGTGTGGTTCCTCTTTATTTTCTTTTCCTTTTTTTATTTTCTTTCACTTTTTATTCCCACTGTACTTTTCTAATTTAAATTTTTCTATGTGTGATTTTTCTTCTGCATGGAATTAACATGATTCTGTGTTATCTTGTTAACCGACAGCTATGTTAATCATACGTTTCATATTTATTCTTTTGTGATAACGCAGTGCTATCGACTTTTCTCTTCATTTCCTGGAAATGCTGATTTCTGGAGTTAGATCTAGATTCAGACCGGAAGTTAAAGTTTTAAGGAGATAATACTCCCTATTGTATGTTAGTATGGTGCGGAAATGACTCCATGGGTTACATTCATGGTAGTACCTGCCATTCCCTTGAATGTTTTTTTTATTTCTTTTCTTCAGCTTTGCATTTTCATTTAATTTCCATTTTTACTTTTTCCTACTTATTTTACGTTCTCTAATTTTCTGTATTTCTATTTTCCTTATATGATTCTTTTATTGTCTGGAATTAATATAGTTCCAACTATTAGGTTAACCGACAGTAGAATAAATCATTCCCTTGTGTTAAGGAAGTGTTATAGTCATATTTTTCTCTATTTCCTGGAATTGCTGCGTTCTGGAGTCAGTTCTAGTTTCAGACCGGAAGTTTAGGTTTAATGTCAATAATGCTCCCTAATTTGTGTTATTTTGGTGTGGAAATGACTCCATGGATTACATTCATGGATGTACCTGCCATTCCCTTGTGTTATTTTTTTTACTTTTCTTTTTATTCTAGGTTTTCTTTCTTATTTCCTATTTCTTCGGTTACGTTTGTTTAGTTTTGTTGAACTTTTTATTTTTTTAACTATCCACCGGTTTCGCTAGGAACCAAAATTATTCATGATTGTTGTTTATCGATTTTTTTTTTTTCGTTATTACCTTTTTATATATTTTTTTCTTTTTCTCGTTTTTATATATCAACAATTTTTTTTACTTTGATATTCAAATTGAATTTTTAAAAATTACCTCAAATAAAATTTGAAATTAAATCCTAACTTGAATTTGATAATTTTATTTTTTTTACGCCTATTTTTTTTTATAATTCATTGTATTTAGCAATTGAAACTGAGTTATTATTTTATATTCTAACAACAAAATTTTATTTTATTATTTTTTTTTTATTGCAATTCTGCAATTGTTTGTTTTTGAATTGATTTTGAATTCTTCTGTTTTTAAAATTAAATAATTTTTTTTAATCGTTTGCTGTTGAATTTTGTTTTTTATTTTTTTTATTATTTTTTTTATCTTTTTATTGCAAATTGGCAATTATATATTTTTAATTTTGTGGAGAAAACTTGAATTTTCTAGAAAAATTTCTTTATTATTTATTTATTTACTTTTTTTTTTGAATTGTTTAGTTTTGGAAAGCACCAAATAAGTGTAGCGACCTTTTTTTTATTATTTTTGCTTGATAGCATTGAACTTTTTATTTGAAAATATTTTTTTCTATTATTTTTAAATACTATTACCATGTCTTAGACTCAAAGCACCAGTGGTGTATTTCCCAATTGCGTCTCTTGTAAAGATACCATTTTGGAGTCAGGCTCAATGCATATTCCTCCGTGTGGTCATCCTTTACACACAACCTGTTTCAGAAAAATTCCCACTTCTAAACAAATTTGTCCTGTTTGCAATGGCAAACTTGTTATAACTCAAACAACTAAGACAACAACAAATGTCAATATACCACCTCCACCAATTGTTACACGTTCTAGATCTCAGTCTCAGAGAGCATTAGACTTTGATTCTAATAGATCAAACACGATCCCACCTACACCTGGAAATGTTCCACCTACAGATCCTAATGTTTCGTTTATGTCTACTAGTTCTCCCCAAGGTCAACAAGAACAAATACAATCTTTGGTTTCAGCAGCTGTGAGTGCTCAACAAGCTGCAATGCTGACTTCACTTACTCAACATTTGACAAAGTTGATCGAGAGTAACATACAGGCAGGTTTCCAAAGTCTAAATGTGAATGGTCCAGCCTCTGTAAGTCGTTCCCCTGAACAAAATCCACGTCCGGTTTCAAACCAAAATCCACAGATTTTAACATTACCTGCAGTAGAGCAACAAACCTTAGAGCAATTGTTAGGTCTTCCATTAAATAGTGGTAACGGCATTGGTCCAAGTTCCAATGTAAGTAGTACCAATGTTACTGCCTCTAACTTTTCAGTTAGGTCTGACAAAGTTGGACTTATCATCCACAATTGGAAGATACGGTTTACGGGAGATTCAAACGGAATGCCCGTTGAAAATTTCATTTATAGGGTTGAAGCATTGACAAAGCAAACTCTTAGTGGAAACTTTGAACTCCTATGCGACCATATTTCTACTCTTTTTGAGTCAAAAGCCTCTGACTGGTTTTGGAGATACCATAAGTCTTCCCGCAGAATTAGTTGGTCTGAACTGTGTAATGCTCTTCGCGAACAATACTGTGATTCACGTACGGATATAGACTTCCGCGAAATGATCCGCGACAGAAAACAAAGAGTAGGTGAATCTTTCGATTCCTTTTATGAATCGGTGATAGACATTTCCGATCGTTTAACTACACCTTTTCCCGAAAACGTGTTAGTAGAAATTCTGCGTCGTAATTTGCTCCCGGAAATTCAACATGAATTGTTGAATATTGAAATTAAATCCGTGTCTCAATTACGCGAAATATGTCGTAAACGTGAATTTTCATTCAGGATGTAGTAAGGAAACACAGTTTGTCCAAACATTCCTTTTCACGTAGACAGGTCCATGAACTTATTGACGATGATTCAGAATTATCGGAAGAAGTTTCTGCAATTTCAATGGTCTGCTGGAATTGTTAGAAAGCTGGTCATCGATACCAAGATTGTCTTGATGATAGACGTGTGTTCTGCTATGGTTGTGGTGCAGCAAACATATATAAACCAACATGTCCATCTTGTAACGGTCCAAAAAACTTGCGATCCAGTGCACAGAAAAGTGCACTCAAACAGACCCGATCGACATCTACCAACACCGATCTGTAGATGAATCTCTACCAGTTCCCAATTCCACTGATCAAAATAATTTACCTGATATATCAAATAGAAATGTTTTCGGTTCTAATACCAAAGTAGTTGCTACAGACTATAACATTACACCTGATGTGACATTTTGCAATAGATCTGAAAATATTATAGCTCCTTCCTTGTCTCTGACAAAAAACCATCCACCAACATATGCCAAGCCATTCCATATTCGATTAGCCGAATATAACGCCATTCGTGACAGAATTTTTAATGATTTATCTCCCAGCAAGAAACAAACTAGGTCTTCGAAGCGCATGAAAACCTTTTGGTCTAATATCAATAATACGCGCCGTAAGTTACTAAGCTCCATTTTTGATAAACCGAATGATGTTCGTCCTTATGCCGAAGTGCAGATTTTTAACAGAACGATAATGGGCTTATTAGATACGGGCGCATCCATTAGTTGTTTAGGAGCACAAACCGCTAGAGAGTTAATTGAAACTGGTGAAAATTTTAAAAAGATTCGATCCGTAGTGAAAACTGCGGATGGTAAAGGCCAGAGTGTGATAGGAATTGTTAGGACGGATATAACTTTTAGAGGTGTGACAAAACCTGTAACTCTTTATATTGTTCCTTCCTTATCGCAGAATTTATACTTAGGTGTAGACTTTTGGCGAACTTTTGATTTATTGCCACCAGGTTTGGTATCTGAATTGACTACAGGTACATTAACAACTTCTATTTCTGAAATTTCCGAACAAAGACCTTTGTCTGAAACACAAAAACAACAACTTCAGATTGTCATAGATACATTCCCGTCGTTTTTCAAAGAAGGTTTAGGTAGGACTAGCATCATCTCTCACGTGATCGACGTAGGTTCTGCTTCTCCCATTAAGCAACGCCACTTTCCGGTATCTCCAGCAATGGAGAAAGTAATTTATGCCGAACTCGATCGAATGTTAGAAAATGACGTTATAGAAGAATCAGATAGTGCTTGGTCGTCCCCAATAGTCCTCGTTCAAAAGCCAGGAAAGGTTAGGCTCTGCTTAGATAGCCGGAAAGTTAACTCGGTCACAATCAAGGATGCATATCCTTTACCGAATATCGACGGTATTCTTAGTCGTTTGCCAAAAGCAGAATTCATAACGAGTTTAGATTTGAAGGACGCGTTCTGGCAAATTCCGCTCGATAAATCGTCGAAAGATAAGACAGCATTTACGGTTCCCGGTCGTCCCTTGTACCATTACAAGGTCATGCCTTTCGGGCTATGCAATGCACCTCAGACGATGTCTAGGCTAATGGACAAGGTGGTGCCGTCGAATTTGCGAACCGAAGTGTTTGTTTATCTGGACGATTTATTGGTCGTGTCAGACACGTTTGCTAGGCATTTGGAGGTGTTGCGAGAGATTTCGAAGCAAATTCGTTCTGCAGGCCTGACGATAAATGTGGAAAAATCTAAGTTTTGCGTACGAAAGGTCCGATATCTTGGCCATTTAGTGGGTAATGGGGTAATTCAGACAGACCCGGAGAAAATATCGGCCATTGTTGAATTCCCGACACCGAGGTCTGTAAGGCAACTAAGACGATTTTTAGGAATGTCCGGGTGGTACCGTAAGTTCATTAAGAACTACGCTGCGGTTACTTCACCTTTAACCGATTTGTTAAAAGCAACAAGAAAATTTTTATGGAATAAAGAAGCTCAAAAATCTTTTGAAGAGTTGAAGCACATATTGACAACTGCGCCAGTGTTACATAGCCCCGATTTTTCACAGCCGTTCTATATACACTGTGATGCTAGTCAAACTGGAATAGGAAGCGTCTTGGTACAAAAAAATGCGGAGGGTGAAGAGTTTCCGATAGCATTTATGTCTAAGAAACTCAACCAAGCCCAACGTAACTATTCTGTTACCGAACAGGAATGTTTAGCAGCACTGTTAAGCATTAAAAAGTTTAGAGCGTACATTGAAGGGCATGAGTTTACAGTGATCACAGATCATGCATCATTAAAGTGGCTCATGTCCCAAACCGACCTCAATTCACGGTTGGCAAGATGGGCTTTAAAGCTTCAAGGATTTTGCTTCAAGATAGAACATCGTAAAGGCAGCCAAAACGTAGTTCCTGATGCGCTTTCGCGTACCAATACTGAGGATTTGTCCGAGCTAAATTTGTCTGTTTTAGATGATTCTGGGGTCTTCGTGAATTTACAATCCGAGAAATTCAAGAGTACTTACTACACTCAACTGTTAGACAGAGTTAGGGAAAATCTTGATAAAACTCCAGACCTTAAAATTGTGGACGGATATTTGTACAGACGGACTGAACACTGTTCTGGTGAACAGCTTCAGGACGATCTTGCTTGGAAACTTTGGATACCCAAAGATATGGTTAGGGAAATTTTGGAAAAGGCTCACGATAGTCACTTATCATCTCATGGGGGTATCAACAAAACGTTAGAACGTATTCGTATATTTTACTTTTGGCCTAATTTAGTCAACGACGTTAGATCGTACATCAATTCTTGTGACGTTTGTAAGGGAACTAAACATCCTAACTTCGTTATGCGTCCACCAATGGGGAAAACTTCGGAAACTTCTAGGTTTTTCCAAAAACTTTATGTGGATTTTCTTGGCCCATATCCGCGATCTAAATCTGGTAACGTCGGTATTTTTATCGTTTTAGATCATTTCTCTAAATTTTGTTTCCTGAAAGCCGTGAAAAAGTTTACAGTAGACGTTGTGGTAAAATATATGGAAGAGGAACTTTTTCATACGTTTGGTACGCCTGAAGCTGTCGTCTCCGATAACGGTTCACAATTTAAATCGTCACAATTTAACAAACTTTTGGCTAATTACGGGATAAATCACGTTTATACCGCTGTACACTCGCCCCAAGCAAATGCCTCAGAACGTGTCAATCGTTCAGTGCTATCAGCAATCAGGGCCTATATCAAACACGATCAAAGTAACAGGGATGAGTACCTCAGTAGCATTAGTTGTTCTTTACGATCATCTATGCATACTTCCATAGGTACTTCATCCTATTACATGGCGTTCGGACAGCATATGATTACCAACGGTAATACTTATGCACTTCTCCGAAAACTTGAAATGATTGACGATAGGGACATGAAATTCAATCGCGAGGACACCTTGAATATTGTACGTGATAGAGCCGTGAAGAAAATGAGTCAACAACAGGTACGAAACGAAAGATCTTATAATATGCGATCCCGTGAAGTGAATTACGTTATAGGGCAGGAAGAGTTCAGAAGGAACTTCAGTCAGAGCAATTTCGAGAGAGGCTATAATGCCAAACTTTCTCCGCCTTTTCTCAAGGCTCGAATAAGGGCGAAAACTGGAAATTTTTACTATGAATTAGAAGACTTAAATGGTCGTTCTATTGGTATATACCATGCTAAGGACATACGTCAATAACCCTAGATACTTCTACTTCTTTTGGTTTGATTTTGTTTCGTTTGTAATGTCGCTACAAGCGGTATCAGCTTTGTGCTGTTTTGACTCCCAAATCTGATTTTGGTTGGGGGGGGGGGGGGTATGTAGGGGCGCTTGTAGCTCGAAAAGAATTTTTTTAATAATGGTTATGTTTTTTTACTTTTTCAATTTTATTTATTCATATTCACCACCGTGAGAAGAGTTGTTTTTGAATTTAACGGTTTTTCGTACAAATTTTCATATTGACATTTGATCGTAAAGACACCCTGTTTTTATGGTAATGAAGTTCAAATGTCAAAAACATAAAAGGGCGACATTTTCGATCAAGATTTTGGTATTTGTAAATTTTATTATGTGTGTGTTTGTATTATGCTGAAAAAACTGAAATTTTCCAAATTTTCCAAATGTTTCCATGAAAACTATGGTATAAAAAGCGGCCATTACACTAAATCATTCCTTTTTCTCTGAAAGCTGTCATCAAGTTTATTTTTAACGTCGTTACTCTGTCCGGAAGAAAAATTTAATAGTTTATTACCATCCAATTTATTTCGGCAGAGTGTAAATATATATATATTTATATATTTATTTATATATATATATAGTTTTATCAGGGAAATCAGCGAACGATAGCTCTGTACAATAACAAAAAGCACACATCCAACACTTTCATCTACAAAATCAAGATAATTTTTCTTCATCAAAAACTATATATCTTCCACGGGAACGGGCAACCCTGAGCATAAACCCGCCAGCCTTAAAAAAATTCAAACTAGGAAGGATCCATCGGTGCCTGAAGTCGTACAATAGAAATAGTCCCGAAGGAAATATCAGAACAAATTCCTCACAAAAACCATCTTCGGGTGAGAAATTTCCAAAAAGAAAAAAGTGAAAGTGTAAAAGTGCTACAAAAGAAAAAAAATTTTGTCAATCAAAGAAATTCACATTGTAAATTTCCCGGAAAAAAAAAATTAGATAGATTAGAAATCGTAACATTAATCATTTATTTAAACATGAAAATTGCACTTAACTGAAAATCTGTACAAAAACAGAAAAAAACCCCGAAAAGAACAAACAAAAAAAGAAAAAAAACTGAAAAAAAAAACAAATGAAACACAAAAGTAATACAGTTTAATTTTTTTATTTTTAATTTTTCCTAGAATTTGAATAATTTAACAATTTCACTTAAAACTATGCAAATTTTATTTTTTTCTTAAATCTAAATTCCACTTTTTGTTCACTGTTTTTTATTTAAATTTTTATTTAATTAATTTTTCACTCTTTTCCGCGATTCACTTAAAAGAAAACTAAAATGTAATGCAAAAATCAATATAAAAACAAAAAAGTTATTGGAAAAATGCAAAAACATTAAAAATCTAATTAAAACAAGTGTCAAAAATGTGCAAAAATAAGAAAAAAGTTTGAGTAAATATTTTTATAACTTCAATAAAATCAATAAGATATTGAGTAGAAATAGACATTAAAACGAAATCTTTTAATAACATACTATGTAAAAGAAAATCAATTAACAGTGCTAATAACCCTTATTAATTAAACACCTGACAACAAAAGAGAACACCAATACATCGACAGGAAAGCAGCGAAAGATCTTTCGACGTGGGATCCTGAAAATGTAAGTCAATTTTTTTTTCCATTTCTATTCCTTCCTTATTTTTTTATTATTACGTTGATTTTCTTTTAAATAAATTAAAAATATCTTATTGAAGATTTTATATCTTATGATTACTACACTCAGAGTTAACATGAGTGAAAATGTTAAATTGTCAAATTAAAACAAAGTGTATGTGAGTTTCTATGAGAATTTTTTTTAAATTAGTAATTTTAGATATTTTAAAATTTAAAATTAAAAATGCTTTAAAATAAGGGGTAAATTAATTAAATTTAATCATAAAATAATTAAATTATTGTTATAAACTATTTAATTATTTTATGGAAAGAAGAAAAGATAGAAGAAGAAACTCAGTTATATTTATATATATATTTTTTTTGTTTTTTTAACTTGCGATTGACAAGAAATGGTTTATGATATTACGTTAGAATTTAATTAATTTATTAACCCCGCCCTGTTTAATAACTACCATGGTCTAGTGGTGTGACCGATTGCCTACTGTTCCACGTACCCCAGGTTCAAAAATTACTTGAGCTGAAATTCTGTTTATTTTTTTTTATTTGTTTTTTTATCAAATCCCACATGAGGAAAAACATTTTTTTTATTTTTTTTATATTTTTTTCATTAAATATATAAATTTTTTTTTATAATTATTAGTTTTTTTATTTTCAATTGTTTTAACCTTGAACCTATTTTTTTGTAATTTGCACATTTTTATTTCCTTATGCATGAAAAAAAAAGAAAAAAAAATTAACATTTTTTTTTACGAACCCGAGTTCGATCCTCAGTTGAACCCGATTTTTTTTATTTACTGTATATTTTTATTTTTTTGCTAATTTTAAAAATGAAATTTTAAAAATTGATTTTTGCAAATATTTATTTTTATCGATATTTTTTTTTATTTCTATTTTGATACTATTAGTAATATGTTTAAAATTAGTTGATATAATTTTTTTAAACCGTATGGTTTTTTATTTAATTTCTGTAATAAACAGTCTGAATTTTAAAATGAAGTTTTAAGCGTCCTTTTTATTGGTTCCTGGTGAACTGAATCGGATAGGGTAGTGTTTTTTTTGGGATCATACACATCTTAATTTTCGCTTTTCCTTAGTATGATCATAGTAGGGAGGGGAATTCTACTGTGTTACCATCTACACACAGTCGTTCAACAATCTAAACATTCGTTTTCGTTTTTTTTGTGTCTACTAGTGTTCTCTTTGCACCTATTTCTATCTTTTTCTCTCTTCTTCTGTTTTTCTCTCATTTAAATATAGCACGCACAAGATAAAATAATATTACTGTGCATGTCGACTTGAAGACTATTTTGAAATAGCATCGAAACCCTCCCGATTGCCGACGAGACAGAAGCCGGAAACTAGTTGCGTGCTAGCTACTTCAATAGACTGACGAAATTTGACACATAAGCGTCTGCTAAACCGTTATATGCTACACTGCATGTGTCCAAAGATGAGCGTTTATTCTTTCAGGATTTAATTATAAAATTGAATATGTTAAAGGTCAGTTAAATGAAGCTGATAATTTATCAAGAACTCTTCAACTGAAAACGAATGACGCCAATGTCACAGATTTTGTAACTTTATAAATTATATATAAAAGGAAAATACTTTCAACATGGACTTTAAAGACATAGCTCGGGAAACAAGACGTGATCCTATTCTTTCGAAAGTTTATGAATTCGTTCAAATGGGCAAAATCAGGGAATTAAAAGGAGAAGAATTTAAGGCGTTTATGTGTAAAGACTTATAACTGACTGTAGATCATTACTATTTATTATGGGGTGTGGCAAAGAGTCCACGTTGACTTTGCAGGACCAATCAAAAGTTATTATTTTTTGACCCATATTCTAAATGTGTAGAGGTTTTTAAGACGAAAGAAATCACTTCCATCTTTCAATTTGCTGATGTGAGCGGTACTAGATTTATTTCCGCCTCTTCTTAATTCTGCTATGACTGCCTATATTAAACGATGAATTACGTAGGGAATTTCAAATTTCATGGCTATTTTAGCTGCGAAATTATCCACCGCGCTAGACAATTGGTGCTCTCTCACCCAAACGAGTTCTCCTGGTCTCTGTTTCTAATTTAATAAATTATAATAACGCCCCTGCGGTATTTTCTTCATGCGTATAAGGGGCTGTTAGTTGGTACTGCACTCCGATGTCTTTTAGATAGGCTCGAAACATTTTTCTGGTGAACTGCGAACCATTATAAGTACTTTTGGTACACCAAAATTCGCCAGAATTCTTTATCTGAAGGCTTTCCAAAGCGTCTCTCCAGTGGCTCTACACAATGGTACCAATTCCGACCATTTGGAAAATTTTGTCGGTGAATTCATTGAATTTCCGTGTTTTGACCTCGGCAAAGAGCCTACAAAATCTGCACAAACTATAGCCCAAGGTTCATCCGCAGTACGTGACAATATGTGTCCTGCGGGTAGTTGTTGGCTCGGTTTATACTGCTGGCAGATTTGACAGTTTCGAACGTACCTTCGAATTTCGCTGAACATTTCGACCCAGTAATACCGATTAGTTACCCTTAGTTAGTATTATAAATTATGCCCAGGTGACCTGCAGTCGGGGCGTCATGATTTTCTTCTAGTACTTTTTTTCTCTGAAATGACAATACACATAGTTTCCAGGATACATACTCTTCGTCGGCAGTTGGAAGATAACGATAAAATTGTCCCCCATCGATTGGAAAATCTGGAAATTTCTCGGGTTCTTACTTCATCTCTTCACATTTATTTAACCATCACTTTCACTTCGGGGAGTCACTGGGTTACGTGATAACGCGTCTGCTAGGATTTTAGCTTTCCTCGCCGATACTACATGCCAAAATTATGCTTCTGAAGCTCCAGAACCCATCTAGCTATACGTCCTGAGAGACTTTCAATAGAGTTTAGCCATTTCAACGCGAGATGATGCTGCCACCGTAAAATGATAGCCCCACAAATACGGCCTTAGTTTTCTTATCGCCCATGCTATCGCTAAGCATTCCTTCTCAGTAGATGAATAAGTTGCTTCTGCTGGATTTAATCGTCCTGGCCATTAAACTCCTGAGTTAACGCTGTGCCCAAACCGTAGTCACACGCAACGGGTTGTAAGGTAAACTTTCCGCTAAAGTCCGGGCACATCAATACCGGGGCTTCGGTTAGCATCTTTTTCAAAGTATCAAATACTTCTTGTTGCTCCTGATTCCAGCGGAAGTGCTTCCCCTTCTTCGACAGTGTAGTCGGGGAAACAATTTGAGAGACAAATCGTTTATACCTAGCGATCCCTAGACATTTTCGTAGCTTTATCCATGGTAATGGGTAAGCATCGGCCACTGTTTTCGCATTCAACTGCCTGTTGTCAATGCTCAATCACAGTTTCCCATTTTTTTGAGTGCCGTGACGATGTGTGCACTGTATGGACTTGTTGACGGCTCCATGTATCTGTTTTTAACAGCCCGTCAATTTCCTCGTTGATCAATCTTTTGCATCTCGGGATTCCGTTGCGTATACCTTTTTCGGATTGGTATGTCATCTTTGAGAACTATTTTGTGTTCGGCTAGGTTTGTCGCACATGTTAAGAATTTGTCTAGCTCCTCTTCCAGAAACTTCTTCTTCACTGGGCTTGCTTTCACATGTTGCTTCAACTACCTCCACCTTTACAGCTACCATCACCTGATGAGTAACAGGTCTAAATTTCACCTTGTGGTCACCACACTGCATCTCAACCTCCGCTGCTCTCAGAAAATCTGACCCCAGTAAAACATCCTCTAGCATACTAGGCATTAACTCTACCTACATATTACAGCTTTTATACCGTAAACGCAACTCTACACCAAGAACCTTCCTCACGTCCACTGTTGCACCATTTGCTAGACTGATTCTGTTCTCCACTGGAATCACCACGCTGCATTCTCTTAGTTGCTCTGCCACATTCTCACCCACGTAACTTCTTGATGCCCTTGTTTCTACAGTCGCCTCCTTTTGTTGGTTCCTTATTACGACATTCGCCAGCAACCTCGTCTCGGTCTGTCGGAATGCATTTACTGGTGCAAGGGTTGTTGGTGTGGGCCGCGTTCTCCTCTTGCTGTTGACGCGGTCCTCTGGAGTTTTCCACATTTCTTCGGCAGCACTCCCTCGTTCTCACAAGTCTTCTACCATACTGCCAACAAAACAGCACACTTCCGTTCAGGAATAAACGATAGCCGCGACCCTCTTGTCCGCATCTCCTATAGGTGTTCATGGAATTAATGGGCACCTCGTGTTCTACTGAAACTATGCGTTCTGTCACCTCGTTGCTGTGTATGCCGTGTGTTTTGGTGATCATGACATACTCCGGGGTGGTTTGTGCAGATAACCTCGAAGCCTTTGGCCATTTGAATGAGCCCTTCCAGGGAGTTAAAATCACTTTTTCAGACGTACATTTGATAATCTACCAGGCAATTTCTAAATATTCGGTCCACTTGTTGCTCTGAGCTGTACCCTGTGTGTCTCATCATGTTTTGAATCACGATGACGAATTCCCTAAAGCTGCGTCTGCGAAAGAAGAAAGAATTCACCACTGACGGCTGTTGTTTCTGTAATACAATAAAGCCGCTTTCTTTAATACCTCTGGCATCGTTCGTGGGGCATATTTTTGTCTAGACAATAAACTTCAGCTAACACGTTCTATAAATGAAATAGGATCCTTTCCGCCTTCATAGCGGAATGACCACTTCCTGACGATATATACAACCATCGAATGAGGTAGTTGTGATTCGATTTGCGCCACATTTTCTTGTTGAGGGGTTGGGTACAACACCTAGACGAAACGTTGCCGGTCCTACACCTCCTATTTACTATCTCCTACTGATTCTATAATCTTACATGTAATCCGAGATTTCTTTAATCCCTGTATTTTCTGAGTGAAAACTTCCAAGAAAATATCCTATCATTGGCCCTATCATTGGCCCAGTGCTTGCCTCCTACCACTTCAACCAGATTGTAAATATCGCTGAAGCTTTTAATCTTACTGATGGTAAATCAGTATACCCTACGTTGAATTGATGTAATCAATTCAACCAACTTTATTTTTTTCCCTACCTCTGCTCTGTTAGTTCTTGTATTTTTTTATTAACCGGCTACTCACAATGTTAGACTTGTTCACTGTATAGCACAAAAGAGAGAAAAGAGCGATTGTAACTTTATACTGGCTTATATGCATTTCCTTTAAAAAAGATTAAATATTGTAGCTTTCTTGCACTTCGTTCGAACCGACAGCGGTTGTTGCATCGAACCTTCCTTTCTGTTGTCTCGTTTATATTCGCTGCTGTAACAGTTTTGTTGATATGTTCTTGTTCATTTTGCCTCTTTCTTTCTTACTGTGTTTGAAAATTTAATCTGCTTCTCTGAACGATGCTACTCTTATACTTCTGTGTATTTCTCCCTGCTGCTTCTTTTCTCTGCTGTTGTGTTTCTCGCTTCTACCTACATGATTCGTCAGTTCTACTACTCGCCTGCTCAGCTGTGACGACGTAGGCATTGACATTTTCACTAGGCTTTTCTCCCTGCTGCTTTATGCTACTACTTCTGCCTGCTGCATTTTTTTATAGATAAATTTTAAATGGCTAGCATTTCCATTTAAGATCAGACCCACCACTTCGTTTCATCCATTACCCTATCGACCTACGGAATATCTGAAATGAAAAGAGTTACATAGGCGACTGTATTTCGCCCCCAATCTAGACGGATGTAATCAATCTCCCGACCAATAGTAATTCCTTGTACTATGTTGATATTTCAAAATGTTATTCTTAACAATCATATGGGTCAAAACTCCAATAATTTTGGTCCACACCACCGTCTATGCACGATGTAGAATCATACACTGACAGAGATACCTCTGCCAAGCAAAACATAGCGGATATTGAGTGCAAGCTCGGCAAACTTCCGTAATCCCGGTTGTTATTTCTACCGTGGGAACGGTGACCTTCGTGCAATGGTAATGTCTGGCTGTAATTATGACCTACAGCACATGGCTTTGTTGCATTATCCCCATTAGAATAAAATTCTTTATTACAGATGGAAATAAATATAAATAAAAACATTAACAATTCAGAACCTGTCCCTATGGTGTAACGATTTTGCTGCGCACATCAAAACTTTAAGGGACGGTGCTACCTAAGAAACCGACTGTGCTCGTCGTTGGGGTGTATTCTTGTCCCTTAGAAGTTATGAATTAAAAGTCGATACAGTGAACTTTACTTTAGGTAGCTAAACTCATATTAATGATGGGATTTTTGGAAAGAAGAGAATATTGTTGATAATATCCGGGAATGATTTAAGGCATCACACCCATTCCATTTTTAACCCACCCACCGTACTGGTTAAGAGCAATATAAATTCCAGCCCTATTTGTTCTACTAAAACTACTCGTAACAATTGTAACTTAAATTTCAGTATTTCATTTTTGCAAATATTTATATATATATATATATATATATATATATAAAGATATATATATATATATATATATTAACAAAATTCTTTGGGTGTAGTTTTAAAATTTTAATATAGAATGTTTTGAATTTTGTTTTAAGGAAAATGGTCAAACTTTCAAAAATTTTTTTATTCTGTGTGTAAAATTCATTAAATTTTGTGTTGGTAAGGATAATAAAATATAATTGGATTTTATTAAAATATAAATTTTTTTTAAGATTTTCGAATTACGTATTCCGTATATAATATATAATAATTATATATATATATTTTGTGTTGGTAAGGATAGTAAAATATAATTGGATTTTATTAAAATATAAATTTTTTTTAGGATTTTCGAATTACGTATTCCGTATATAATATATAATAATTATATATATATATATATATATATATATATATATATATATAGCTCAACATCGACATCACAAAGCAGATTAAGTTGTAAAACCATAGTATAACTTAATCTGAAAAAGTTGAAAAAAAATAATATGTGCATGTATCCTTCGTCCAAATATCTTTAATATAGTAGACACCTATACGACCACCAACAAAATCTTCAAGCTCATAATTAACATTTCCAATTCTCTTCTTGGCTATTGCTTTTACTTCAATAGGAGCAAGTTTTGGGATAACATTTTTCGTCAGTGAACTTTGACCAAAATTTCGTCGTATAACTTCTTGTTATATAGTGAATTCGCGCTGACGTGATCTCAAATTATGTTTTTGTATTTTTATCACATGCTTTCTGAATTCCATAATTTATTGAATCTCGTAGTAGTGCAAATTCATCTTGCTTTTCTAAATTCTTATCTGTTTCAGACAAAAGTTTTAAATTTCTTAAAATTTTATAATCATCACCGTGATTAATCATGCATTGTCCAAAAAGTAACTCGTATGGTGTCCGGCCTGTTGTTTGATGAACACTATTTCTAATAGCATAATTTATACTTCTCAAGTAACTATTCCGCTGCCGTTGGGCATCTCTAATATATCATCATAGTGCCTCATTTATTGACCTATTAACCCTCTCGCTTGTATTGAACTGAGGACTATAAACAGCGTTACATTGATGTGTAATGCCAAATTTTTAAAGAAAAGCCTCAAACTCTTTACTTTTAAATTAGCTGCCATTATCAGTTATTATCATTTCTGGTACACCATAGCAATTAAATATGTCATTTCTTAAATGATTTATAATTGGAAATTTATATCTAATTTTTTTAAAGGAATTAAAAAAGTAAATTTTGTAAAGTGATCCAGGACAATAAAAATACCAACATATCCATTTTTAGATCTGGGAAAAGATCCTATAAGATCTAGATATAATCTTTGAAAAGGTCTTTCGCTTTCCACCTTTTGTCCCATAGGAGGTCTAAGTATGGATGTTGGAGTTTTCGATGTCTTACAATTTTACAGTTAGTAATGTAATTTTTCAAATCAATAATTATTTTGGGCCATTAGAAAAATTTACGAATACGTTGCGTAGTTTTGGCTATACTTCCATGGACAGCATTGGGTATATTGTGAGCTGCGTACAAGACTTGATTTCTTAATTCGCTTGGAACTTCCACGAAGATGTTTGGTATATTGATCCATTAGAAAATTCAGTTCTTCTATATGTAAATTTATCTATAATTTTGTAATCTGGAAATTTGGATCGAGAAAATTCTTCCCTTCACTTCGCGTATTCCGGTTCATAAAAGGCTTGAGAATTTAAATCGATTGCCGGCAATACTTCTAGCTCAATTTCATCTATGGTTAATTCGTTTTCAAATGCATATGATAAGGTATCAAAGACAATGTTATCTTTCCCTCTACGATGCTCTATTGTAAACACAAATCCTTGTAATCTAAGTGCCCTTCTTGCAAGCCGACCCGTCAAATCTTTGCCGTTGTGAGTTTGTGTTTTACTATCTCTATCTCAAAGGATCGTTGAGCTTCTTCTGCCCACTTAAATTTCCTATATTTACTTAATAGTTCAGTCAACGGGTAGGTAATCGTTGCGTAGTCGTCAATGAATCGGCGATGCCATTCCTCCATTCCTAAAAATTGACGTAATTGTTTTATTGATTTCGGTGTGGCAAATTCTGAAATCGCCTCTACTTTACCAGAATCTACCCTTAGTGAACCTTCTCTGACAATATACCCTAAGTATTGCACATTTTTGATTGCAAAACTACTTTTGTTAATATTAGTTGTTAAATTTGCTTTACGAAGTTGTGTAGCCACTTCTTGTAGATGTCATATATGTTCGTCAAAGTTTTCGGATATTATCAGTAAACCGTCAAGGTAAACAAACATATTTGATTTCAAATAATACGGAACGATTATGTCCATAAGTCTGCACATTGTCTGAGGTGCGTTACACAATCCAAACAGCATTCTTGTAAATTGATTCAATGGCCGATTAGGGATTGTGAAAGCAGTCTTAGGTTTAGAAGATTCGTCCAGTTTTATTTGGCAAAAGACATCTTTCAAATCTACTTTAGATGTGAAATAAACAGAAGGAAGTCTTGAAATTAGTCCGCCGATATTTGGTATCGGATAAGAGTCCTTTACAGTCACGGAGTTCAGTTTTCTACTATCTACAAAACTATTTTAACTATTTTTTTTCTATTAGGCAGGTGGAAATCTTCCATATGATACCCGATGCCACTTAAGGCTCAACGGGTTATGTCGGATTCCTATCGTCATTCAGCAACCCTGCGGAACTGTCTACAAAGATATTGCATCGCAGGGCAGGCCTTATCTAGGCTACTTCTGGTGTCTGGGATTTCCTCAGATTCTCCTCCGTTCTAAGTTTATCATGAATACTTTTAATCATTGAGGATATTACATCCCAATTTTCTCTCTTATTAAGGATGATGTCAACAATATTTTGCGGATTAAGTTGGCATCCAAGGACTTCTTCTGTTTTCTGTCGATCGTGGCTATAGCGTGCGCAGTTGAACACGACGTGTTCTGGGTCTTCCTCTTGGTTTGGACAGTTAGGGCAATATGGGGAGTTATCTAACCCGAATCTGTACAGGTAACTTCGGTATCCTCCGTGGCCTGAGAGAAACTGCGTTAAGTGGTAATTAACTTCTCCATGTCCTCTGTTTAGCCATACATCTATTCTCGGGATTAGTTTAAAGGTCCACCTTCCTTTGCGGCTGTCTTCCCATCTGCTCTGCCATTGTCTTATAGAAGCTTCTCTTTCAATTTTACGTACACGAGTGTCTAGTTGATTTGGGTCTCTTCTGATTTCATCCAAGCGTTTGGCTTCGTCAGCCAAGATATCTATAGGAATCATTCCTGCTATGACATGGGCCGCTTCGTCGGATGTTGTTCGAAAAGAGCAGCATACTCGTAGGACCGATAACCTGTATACAGATTTTAGCTTCCTCGCTGCGGTCTTTACTTTCAGAGCTACTGACCATATGGGAGCAGCGTAAAGTATAACTGAGCTGACCACCGTCGATATTATCTTCCTTTTGGATTGCTTTGGTCCACCTACATTCGGCATCATTCTTTCAAGTGCGGCTCTAATATTTACTGCCTTGTTAGCAGTATATTCCATATGTGTCCTAAAGTTAAGTCTGGCATCTATTAGAACTCCCAAATATTTGAGATGGGATTTTGATGTCTCCTGGTGTTCTCCAATCGTTATTCTCATGGCCTCTTTTTTACGCCTGCTTGTAACTAATACAATCTCCGTTTTATGTTCGGAAAGTTCCAACCCCACACTTTTCATCCAGTTTCTAATAGTCCATACTACTTCATTCGAGATTAGCTCCACTTCGTCCATATATCTTGCTGAAACCGTAACTGCTATGTCATCTGCAAAACCTATAATGTTCGCCTCTTCTGGAATGTTAAGCTATAGAACATCGTTGTACATTATATTCCACAATAGTGGACCAAGCACAGAGCCTTGTGGAACTCCTGCAGTGATATTGTATGTTACGACACGTTCGTCGGTTTGGTAACAGAGCTTTCTGTCTGTGAAATAGCTTACTATTAATCTTGTTAAATACGCCGGTATACCGATTCCGTTTAGCTTTTGAATTATTATTCACCAGTTTGCAGAGTTAAACGCGTTCTTTACATCAAGCGTTATGATAGCACAGTACTTCCTACTTGCTCCCTTGCCTTCTATCGCCATTTGTGCTGTATCTACTACCATACGGATTGCGTCGATGGTCGATCTAGCTTTTCGAAACCCAAATTGGTGATTCGACAGACGATTTCTTTCCTCTACAATGGGTAGCAATCGATTGTGTATGATTTTCTCCAGAATTTTCCCTTTTGTGTCGAGTAGACATATTGGTCTATAGGCAGAGGGATCGCCTTGTGGTTTATTGGGCTTCGGAATTAGCACCAAATTTTGTTTTTTCCAACAGTTTGGAAATACTCCTTCCTTTAGACATTCATTAAATACATCCACGAACGGTTTCGTTGCTGTTCTAATTGCCAACTTAAGCGCATTGTTTGGAATTCCATCAGGTCCTGGAGCTTTGTTGTCTCCGATTTTCTCTGTTATCTGAAACAGCTCCTCTTCTGTCACCAACGGTATGGATTCTATTGTGTTCATTCTTGTCGCCGTACTTATATTGCGTCTATGTTCCGGGAACAGAGTTTTAACTATCTTCCCTAGTAAAATGGGACAACTTGGTTGTGGAGACTTTTTGCCTTTAAGGCGCGAGGTTACCACCCTGCACGCCTTTCCCCAAGGATCATTACTTGCTTCTAAGAATATATTTTTGAAGCTATTTTTTTTTGCTTCTTGAAATAGCATGTTGAAACTCTCGCCTTGCGGTTTGAAATTCGCGACACGCTTCTTCGAACTCTGGTCGGCCCATAAGACGTTTGATTCGTCTTCTAGCTCTTATACACAACGCGCGGAGATTATTGATTTCCGAGTTCCACCAGTAATTTGGGGGACAGTTCCTCGTCATTCTTCGTTTCGGCATAGCCACGTCACATGCGCTTTTGATTCTCGATACCATTTGATTCACTTTTTCCAGTGCTGTACCATTCAGTTCAAAGTTGTTTCCAAATTCCTGGGTAAATACTTCTTTGTTAAGTCGTTTAGAGGCCCAACCAATATATTTTGGTGTATCTTCTTCACGAGAAGGATGTCTACCACGCAAGCTATGGACTGAAAATATAATAGCTTGATGGTCACGCTGACTCTCCAATTCATATCCCTTGCCAAGGAACTACTCATGAATGTTAGATCCACGACAGAGCTTCTTCCTCCAGTAGAGAATGTTGGTGTATTTCCACTATTTTCTAGCACTAGGTTGTGCCTAGAAATCGCTTCGAGTAAAATACGTCCTCTAGTATTTGTTTTTCGGCTACCCCAATCAACAGCCCATGCATTAAAGTCTACTGCTATAATTTTCGGCTTAACTATTAACACCAGGCAAAGGCCAAGGTGAGCCAGGACATTTCTCTATAACACCTAAACTAATCATTCGGTCTATCTCGGCACACAATAATTCGTACACCCTAAAACATCTCTTTCAGAATTCGGAAATAAATCTACAATAGCTTTTAATTGACGTTCTTGTGTGGAATTAAGAGGAATTTTTCCCGTGTCTGGTTCTAAAAAAACTTCGTTGATCATATTTCCCATAGATATTTAAAAAAAAATCTTGTCCAAAAATCAATTCCGCATATAATATTTTGTCCGATTGTTGGAATCTACCATTATAACCTATTTCTAAGTTTATTGAACCTATAAGATTTTGTTTAGTCCCATCCGCAGTATGAACTTTACCGGGGAAGTGTTTATAATTTCCTGACTGAATAATATTTTCGCTTAGATTCCCACCTATAACACTAGCATTAGCTCCTCTATATAATAGTGCAAAGTGAGGTTCGTTGTTTATGTCCAGTAATATATATGGCCGATTGTCATTATTCATATTCACTAATGATGAAATTGTATATTTTCCATATAATTTGCGTTTTCCATAATAATCTTTAAATATTCTAGCAGATCTAGATGACATTCGTTTTCTTTCTGTCATACTTTTCATGATATTATAATTCCTAATTTGAATATGAATTGATTTATGTAAAGTGTTAGGGTTAGATAAAAAGTCATGTTTTAAATTAAAAGTTTCATCTTCAGGGTTGTTTAATTTTTCAGATGTCCGTTCTTCAATAATCGGACATCCTTTGTGAAGTTTCCCCATTTTCCAGAACAGCTAGTGCATTGTGGTCTATACGTGTCCTTCAGATTACAGCCAAAACAAAATATGGAATTTGGTTCTAAGTAGTCCATATAATTGTGAGCGAATTTCTCACAATTCCAACATTTACTAGTTTTCTTTACAACACATATTCCTAAGTCATTGTCTTTTGACTGCACTGTTTCAGATTTATCTTCAACCTCGAAATCGAGTTCTAAAATTTGAGGTATTTGCCTAGTCTTTTAAAATTGTTCGAAATTGTTCATGTCTTCTAATTGCTTTCTTCAATTGCGAAACCTGTGTGATCTCTAAATGTAATAGTTCGTGTCTTATTTCAGGGACTAAATTACGTTAAACTGTTTCGCATAATTCTTGGTCTGGAATTTTCACCAAATAAATTTATTGCATCGAAATATTCATCAAAATTTTACGCTTTTTTCTGTTTTCTTCGACGAATTTCATCTATCACATCATAATCGGTATAAACATCTTTATATTGCTTCTTCAATGTATCAGTTAATCGAAACCCTTTGAGGTCGTTACAATTACGATGAAAACGCCAATACCATTGTAAGGCTTTACCATCAAATAGAAGGTGTGCATGCTTACACAAAATTTCAAAATTTCCTTTGAGGTTTGTTGTCGTTAAAGTGTTCATTCTATAAATAAATTCATCTATAGAGATATCTGCCGAATTTCCAGTAAACCGTAACCTCCAATTTTTAATAACATTTTAAATTTTATCTGAATGTATATCAATTTCGAATGGAACTTCTGAAGAAGCAGGTGGTGCCTATCCATTATATTCATTTGAAGAGGATTTACCATTATTGGAAATCACAAAATTTCTTATTTCAGATGACAGCATACTAGAAATTTCATTTCTGAATTCACTCAACGAGTCTGAAATTACTTGTTTTATTCTTCCGTCATCTACATTCGACCTAACATTGGTACTGGTTTCAAGACTAACTTCTCTATGAATCTGCTGTCTTGTAACAGGTCGCGTGGTCGTCCCCCGAGTTTCTTCTTTCTTCAAATTTTCTCTACAACGTACTAAAGGCATTTCGACATTAACGCAACACAAATAATAGAAAAAAAAAATTAAACAATTTTAAATCCCTATTAGAAAAATTATATAACCAATAAAATTAACAGGAGAGTGAAATTAAAATTTCAGCGTGAAATTAAACTGACAATATACAGATATAACTTAGTCAAACATTGAAATTGAAGAAAGAATTTGGAAAGAACTCGATATATCACCAAGTTGCAGTAAATCCAATTCTAAATTACATACCAAACTTGAAAGAAAATTTAATTAGAGAGAGAGAGAGAGAAAAAATAAAGTATAGAAAAGAAGAGTAAAGTTTAAGTAAGAGTCATACGAGTTCATAATCGAATAAATTACCAATTATAAGATTCTCTAGTGTGAACCCAAACCCTGATTAGAGCAACAGTTATGAACATTAACCGATAATTCGGTAATAATTTTTCCAGAACGTTGGAATATTATTATATCCAAACAACTATTAATGTCACAAAAGTTGGGTAAATAAGGAAAATAAAGATTAATATTATTAAAAATTAGGAAAATAGGATTCAAATGGCCATCAGTCACAAGATGTAAAAACAAAATAAACTGTGGCCCCACGTTGGGTGTCAAAAAAATTCTCTGTAACGATTTTGCTGCGTTGTATATATATATATATAGTATTTCTTTAACGATATTAGTACTTATTTACCTACGGAGTCTGCAATCGCTCGTAGACGGCTGTTTTTTGTATTCAATATAAATTATACGTATGTAAGTCCGATTATTTGTGTAGAGTAGTTTTGCGAGAAAGAATTCAAATTTTAAAATTTTTGAATGAAATTATTTTAAATGTTGAACATAATTTTACGTTTTGGTTTTCAAAATTAAATAAAAAAATATATTTTCTTAATTTCAAATTAAGGTGACCATATCTAATTTTTACATTTAGTATGTTTTTGTACGAAAATTAATTAGTTGTTAAGTGAAACTAGCTTTTTATAACAAAAATTAAAATTATACAAATGAAAACTAAGTAATACGAAACAAACGAAAATTATGGAAGCTTGTAACACTTTTTCGTAATTACAAGTATGCTGATCAAAGTTAATGATAAGTAAAGTCAAAATCTTGACAATATAAAAAAGGCAAATTAATAATAGTGGCAATTTAATTTAAAACGATTGATCAGGAAAATTTTAGAAATGAGATACTTAACACTTAAGACCAGGATAATTATTAAATTTTAATTTTTAAAATTTAATTTTTAATTTTATTAAATTTGTTTTAAACTCTTGAAATGCAGCCAACAAACTTTACACACAGAATATAAAAGTTTGAAAGTTTGAACATTTTCTATACTAAAATCTATATTAAAATTTTAAAACTACACCCAAAGAATTTTGTTAATATATATATATATATAGCTCAACATCGACATCACAATGGACCTACCTAAAATATGAAAATGATAGATTATACGCTAGTGTTGGAGAATGTTGGTTCTGAATCTACTGAGGCATCTGTTGGAATCAACCCACGTTAGGGTAAAACGTGTCAAAAGTGGCGATTATTTTTTTTTTATTAACTTTTTGCAATAAAATTTGGTATCAAAAAATATACAAAATTATGTATCAATAGCAATAAAAATCATTGATCTGGGTTGCGTTGTTTGTACTGAGCTGTCAAAGTTTAAAAAATTTTTAGCTTTTCTTAAAGAAATATTTTAAAACGGAGCCATAAACTTCAGGTATTTTAGTGTGTTTCTCTTCAAGTATTTACAAATTTTGTTTTGCCTAAGTAATACTTTTTTTTGAAAATTGTCGCAAAATACACTAATTTTGAAATTTAGCATAATGGAACTTAAAATGTTATAGTACACATTATATGTTTAATATTCTGAAAAAAATCGTGAAAAACTCCAATTGCTCTCAAACAAAAAACACCTTAAATGCAGACTTTCTTCTTTATTACTTTGTCTTATTTTCATAATTGTCTAAGTTATTGTTTTTGTTGCTGTTTTATAAAACTGTTTTTAAAAATAAACAAATCGATATAATAAATATAGCCGTACTCAGTTATAATGAATTCGAATATAAGTGGGAATTTTATTAAAATAAGTATAAGTATTAAAATAAGTATGATAGTATTATAATTCTTAAAAGCTGCTTATTATGTACCGAAAATTACTATATTCCACCACGTTTTTTAAAGAGTAATTGAAAGAATTCGAAAAAAAGTTACAGAAAGATTAATATGTTTTTATATGATTCCCAAAATATTACAATGTTTTTGTTTCTGTGAGCTGGAACATTTTTAAAACTACTAAAATTACGGGTTTCTTTGAATAATATTATCGAAACAATTCTTATAATTAAATTAACTTCCAAATATAGTAGAGGCGAGCTAACAAATAGACTAACCAATCATTTAACTTTTACATCTGTTATCATTCGCAGAATATTAAGTTTTTAGATATATTCGGTTTCTAATAGGATAATTAAGAAATTTATTACACTTAAATATCAATGAATTTATTAAAATGTTAATAAATATTCTTAAAACTGCGGATATAATTGAATAATTTAAATTTAGTCGCGACTTTTCACGCATTTTATTATTCTGTTGATAATGATCTATGATCACGTAAAGTATATATATATATATATATATATATATATATATATATTTATATATATATAGTCCTCGTGACAATTTTCTCTCTGTTTGTTGAAAAGCAGGATAGGGTTCGGGGCCCTATATAAGGTTTATTTGGTATTGAAAATGAGCAAAATTGGTTCATAAACAAAAAAGTTATGAACCCAATTCTGGGAAAACAAGGTGTGCGTCGTAACTCCAGTTTATACTTTGCGGCCGATATCTTTTACAAAGAAGCATGTATATCAACGAAATTTTGCACAAATAGTTCAAAGACCAAAGCTCGAAAGCCAAAAATGGGTGTGGTCCGCCCACTTTACCGCTCACCTCCCATATAAGGAGAAAAGTATCAGATGGTGGGTATATAGATTCGGCCAAACCGAATATAGAATTCTCACTTGTTGCTTTGTTCATTAAAGACATGTGTAGCAACCCGCATTCATTAGTTATATTACCATTATCATTGTTATTATTATAATTATAGTTATTATTATTATTATTATTATTATTATTATTATTATTTAAGTTTGACGATCAATCTTATAACATACAAATCTAACATGCACATTGTACTTGAATACAACACTCAGTCTTTTGTTATATTACATTTGAATGAAACCGTGTATATTTTTGAACTTAACTGATACAATTCGAATTCAATGTATGCTTAGAATACATCTCTGCATTATTATTTTTATATTACTTATTTTTGCAACTAAAGAACATGTTAACATGTAAAATTACTATAAAAGCAGCATCATCATAGAAAATCAATTAGCATTCTAGCGTCAACTAGTTAAGATCATTGCCCAGTCTTTTTTAAGTACAGGACGTGAGCTTACTAAACAAAAGAAAAAGCTATTAAAGTAAATATTTTAAATCAACTGCACAGCGTTTGTTTTTTATAGAATAATCTAAGTACAATCTTCGGAATAAGATTGTTTCATATGTAGTTTATTTTTATCTCTTGGTGTTTTTAATTTTTTTTTCTAAAATATTAGACAATAAATATGAATGCAATGAGCCTATATACTAGAGGTAGCAAACGTTACTTCGCCAATAATATCCTAATCAATCATGGTATCGTATTAAACCATGATGCCATTATAAGCCGCCTCGACTTCGCTTATGCTGATAAAAGACCTATCCATTTGTTGGAGCAAGAGATGAACATTATGAGGCAGGAATCGTTATCAATAATTGATTATTATAATGCAGTGAATGAAAAACTGACCCTTATAATTAATAAAACAATCATGACACACGGGTCAAATGCCATAGTCTGCAAGGAATTGAATAAAAAAACAGGCAATATGCCTTAAGAGTATTCATAACACGACTAAATCCTCCGTTTGCAAATATATTATTTTCACTATCACCTAGTGATCTTTCAAATGCCCTTGCCAAAGCACAAGAGCTTCAATCGAATCAAATTTGGGCAACATTTGCGTATCATTTCGATAAAAGAAACGAAAATCAAAATCATAGGAATCAGAACATAATGAGATTTCCACCAAGAGAGACAAGGAACAAGGGCAGTAGGGAATATTTCAAAATCAGAACCTATGGACATTGACACGTCAGTTAACGTCACCAATAGGCCTCCACGAAGAAACAGACATCATTACAATTTCCAAAGACCCTTTAACAATTACCCCCCAATGAACACCATTTAACAACCATTAAAATTTACAAACACCCTTTAATAACTATCCACAATAGACACTATTTAATAATCCTGCACCCCAAGCAGTAAAAAGACAACTTCCACCAAGTGGTCAAGTCAGCCACCAACCGCAGCACAAGGCACAGTGAATAAACAACATAAATGAAAATTCTCTTTTAGAATTCACACCGGATTGCCTTATATTACAAATAGAGGAGCAATAGAGGACGAATTATAGAATCTTAATTGACAGTGGTGCTACTAGTAGCTACTGTAGCCCAAACGTTTTTATAAATAGGCAAGAATCAGTTAAAAGGAAAAGAGTGAAAATAATAAATGCGTTGACCATTATTAATCATTTTAGCGTAGCAACACTATTTGGAATAAGAGTAAGATTTTATGAGATTTCAAATCTTGAAGCCGATGTTTTCATAAAGTACAATTTTATGAAAAAGGCACATATTGTACTAGATTTTGTACTAGTTTCTGAACTTTAGTGAAGCAGCAACGGAAGAAGAGGACGACTATAAGGAAACCACGTCCGAAGACGGAGAACAAATTGAGAATATTAGTTATATAAAACAAACTGAAGAAATTGAATTTTGAGAAATTGAATTGCTGAAACTCCTGTATGGAATAAGCAATATCCATATCCGATGTATGTTAACACCTTTTTAAATAGGGAAATACAAAACTTATTGGACGACGGAATTATTCGTCCGAGTACCAAAAAAAAAAAGAACTAATGAAGATGGTTCCTCAAAGTTGAGAATGGTCATTAATTATAAAAAATTAAATAAACAGACGATTGCGGTAAATTTTCCCATTTCTGACTGCAATGTTATTTTGTCGAATCTTGGGAAGGCTAAGTACTTCTTCACAATTGATTTAGAGTCTGGCTTTCACCAGATATTTATGAAGGAGTCAGACATTATTAAAACGGAATTTTCCGTGAATGACGGGAAATATGAGTTCTTAAGGATGCCATTTGGCCTAAAGAATGCTCCTGCCATTTTCCAGTCTGCAATGGACGATATTCTAAGAAATTATATTGGTAAATTTTGTCGCGTATATATTGATGACATAATTGTATTCTCTCCTTCAACAGAGGAGCATTCCATTCACCTTACTAAAATAAAAGAACGTTGCCATAGTAGCTGTATTAAGCCAAAACGGGAAACCCATTACATTTATATCAAAGACCCTTAATTCCAAAGAAAGAAATTACGCTATGAATGAAAAGGAATTATACGCTATAATGTGGGAACTATTTATATGGTGTATCGGGCTTAGAGATCCATTCTGATCAACAGCCCTTAACCTTTGCGGTATCAACTAGAAATACTAATATCAAGATGAAAGGATTTTATTGAGGAATTTGCACCAAGATCGTGTACAAACCAGGGACACAAAATGCGGTAGCAGACGCACTCTCGAGACAAATACTAAATAACATTTCTGATAGCGAATCATTACATAGCACTCAGCATTCAGTGGAAAGTAGTGATAAATTTAATATACCTGAGTCCTCTAAACCATTGAATGAATTTAAACTATAAATTCTTCTGAGTAAAGCTAACTTTACGATACATGAATCAATAGTAATTTTTGGCAGAATTAGGTGTATAATTGAATGCGATACTAGAGAAAATCTAATAACAATTCTTTTAGATTTGCTTCAGCAAAAATTGGTAACCACAATACATTGTACTTTTTTCTTCTTCTTTTCGACTTTAAAGAAACTATTAAAGGTATTTTTACACGAAAATATTACCTATTGACGTAACTGGTCGCGATGACCAAGAATCTATAATTCAGCAAATACACATTCGCTCTCATATAAGGAAAGTTATAAACAAATTTACAATTAATATTACTGGCCCAAAATGTTAAACAATTTTAACAAATTTATAAGACACTGCGAAATCTGTAATAAAGCCAAATACAATAGACACACACAAAGAATAGAAATCGGAGAGGCTCCAATTCCCAACGAAGAGGGGGAATGCCTTAATATTGATATTTTTTATGATCAAAACCTTAAATTTTTAACTTGCATTGATGCATATTCAAAGTCTATAGAGGATACAACTAATTTAGGGGAAAGGGTATTGGACGTTTTGAAGAATTTCCCTGATACAAAAAAAAAATCACTCTCGATAACGAACCGGAATTTACGTCTCTTCAGTTTAAAGCACTAATGCAGCGACTGAGAATAGAACTTTACTATTGCGTCATAGTATAACAAATGGACAGATTGAAAGGGTCCATTCTACCCTTATAGAAATAGGAAGATGCCTTAGGGAAGAATTTCACTTAATCGACGATACATGGGCTTTCTATAAAGCAGAAGTTTTCCTCTATAAAGTCTCACATAACTTGTATGATCTATTAAAAAAAAGCACACGAGAAGATGCTTGCAAGAGACGGCTGTAATGGTGTGAAGACATACCAATCGGGGGATGTTATCTATGAGAAAATAATTGGGCATCGTAATAAGCTCTCACCTCGATTTAAAAGTTCAGGAAGATCTAGGGAACAAAGTTAGAATCCATTCTCGTAACAAAATCATCCATAAAGATAATATAAAGACCTGAATACTTACTATAATTTTTCTTTCTTTTCAGGAAATGATTTTTACTGCGATACTTATATTGTGTGCTGCTTGTCAGCCCAATGTCCAAACACTGGACTATACTAATTCTCAATTAATTTCGGTCCATTTAGAGCAAACTAAATTACAAAATGGAAATTTTAAACTTGTTCACGTATTAAACTTGACTGAATGAACGAACAGCTAATGATTTGAACTTTGAAATCCAACACAAATTATCGAAGAACAGTGCGAACTTGCCATTCCTTCTTTATTATATCACTCATCATCAAGGTATGATATTTTTAAATCAGTTCGAAGGATTTTTGGAGATCATCAGGAAATAAATCGTATCAATTATCTGGAACTTATCTAATAAAATTCCATAACGACACATTCATAATAGAAAACAAAACATTAATTTCAAAAGAATTGACAAAAATTATGCTGATGATATGTCTGCTAAATATAAACGGTGTAGGGTTTCTACCAGTTCAACGAATGCTTGCAGCATTTGCAAATATTCGCCAAACAAACAAATATACATAAAATAGAAATAAAATGATACTTTTTGCTGGAAAGAAGAATAAGCTTGTTAGATATAAGAAATACTTACTATAAATTAATGTTTGGTTTGTTTTGAGGTCTTGACCCAAAAAGGTTGACATAAAATACATTTTTTTAATAAAATGAAATATCTTAATTTTAATTTATACATTATTGGTATATATGAAATTCGTCACACAAATAGCACATTCTCCTAGTGGTTTTATTGGCTGTTCTGAATTAAGTGTCAAACTCATTAATGTGAAGCGTTTATTTTACTGATAAAAATAGCAGGATATTTGTACACCTTTATATAAAAGGGCTAAAATCAGTAACTTTTAAACGACTGAATTTGTCTTCTTACATAAGTAATATTATCACTTTCAACTCTTCTTAATATAAATCATTTATAAAATGCAGTGCAACTTAATTAAATTGTTTGACAAAAACTTCACAATAGGCATTAAACTTTTATTTCTACTCATATTTGAGCAAACACGAATATACACCATTTTGTCCCATTTTCATCCGCAAATATTTTTTCTTTTTGAAATTTTTATTAAAATTTTGCGTACGGTTACATCATACCAGTTATTGACTAAATGTGAAAACAATTGCGTTTCAAAGTTTTTAACATTTTATGCATATTTTTACTTAAAATGCTCATACATTTCCTAAGACCAAAAATAAACAATTTTAAATTTAGTATTTTGGGGCAAAAAAGAAAAAATCAAGTCTAATTTTACAATAGGTGCCACTCTAGATCCTTCTGAATTAAACCTTTTTTATCTCAAAACTTTTAGTTCAGTCCATAAGTAGGTACTAAAATTTCAAAGCGTTTAATTTGCTTACAAGAGTTTTTAATGTACTTAAAACTGTAAATATCTTTTATATGAAGAACAATAAAGCTAGACTTTAGAGGAAAATTTAAAAAATAAAAAATTAAATTTTATTAAAATGTTTACTAATTTTTTGGGAACTGTTTTCAGCTGGGATAAACTCAGTCGTGTCCAAGGTTCTTAAATAAAATAACAACACTTTTATTTTAATTTTTACTTTTGTTTCTTTATTACTTATCACTATATTTATTTTTTTCCAACAACCTTCTTTCTACGTTGAGACAGTACTGTTTCGTGAAGCCTCCGTGTTGTCTTGACGGTTCTACACCTCCTATTGAATATTTAATCTTGGATGTAATCCGAGATTTTTTTTAGTCCCTATATTTTCCGAGTAAAAACTTCCAAGAAAATATTCTATCACCAACTTTATTTATTTTTTTTCCGTAACACTGCTCTGTTAGTTCTTTTATTTTTTATTAATCAGCTACTCACCACGTCTGCTTTGTTCACTGTCCAGCACAAAAGTGAAAAGAGATACTTTTTAACTTTCTGCTGATTTATATACGTTTCTTCAAACTAATATTATTGCAGTTTTCCTGCACTTTGTTCGAACCGATAGCGGTTGTTGCATCGAACCTTCTTTTCTTTTGTCTCTTTTATGTTCGCTGCTGTAACAGTTTCGTTGATCTGTGTGTTAGTGTCGATATATGTGGCTTCTTGTTTGTTTATACTATATTGTAGTATAGTATAGTCTTTAAACTCAATAATGCGTTGCTGTTCATTAATTTCGTATTTTAAAGATACATATATCATGTCATGATGTGAAAGTCCTGGAACTTCTACCTGGTTAGAAAATTGAACCCGAGTTAAATCATTTATAATAAAATAATATAGCAAAGATATGGAATGCCTAAAAGAATCCCAATGTGTAGGTGATCTTAAAGATATAAATTTTACATTTTCAAAAATATTCCAAATAAAATCCACCGTTAGGACAACATTTTCATACCTCATTAGAAGATTATATGAATAAACTCTCATAAGATGGATAACTCTCAGTATGATACACTATCTTAAACTTTAGGTTAATGAATAAAAAAATAAATACAGCCACCATGACCATATGATCTATCATTACGACATATGGTGTAACCCGGTATCCGTTAGGGTTAAGCAAAATATGTTTTAGTTCATCGAGTTTTACAGACATCATGTATGTATTAAGGCTTTAAGCATTAACATGTGCTATGTTAAGGTTATTCCTAAAATTATTTAAAGTATTTCTTAACAATGAGTTGTTGCTCATTATGGGACCTAAATTGGTATTAAGTGACATAAAAATTATAATAAGAGTGCTGTACCAAGAATGCTTGACCAAAAAAACGAAATTAATAATTCGATAACAAGTAAAAGCCAATTTCATTATAAAGCTACAACATGGTTCTTCCAAACGGAAAAAGTAATTAAGGCAAATTATGAAAAATTTAGTTAATATTGAGGAAAGTATTCTGATGAATTAAATACATAAGAGATCAATGAATTTTTTAAATGTATTTATTGCATTATTCAAAATTAATATTGACTCCAGAAATATCATTGAATCGATCAAGCACTAGTTATATAAACCAAGTATAATAAAATTACAGCATTTAAAACATTTTTCATATTAAAAAATAAATAATCTTGAAATACTTAAGGAATATATATTTAAGGAATATATTGTTATCAATACATTTTTATCATAAAAATACATATGATGATAGAGCAAATCTTGTTACAATTTAAAAGACATCTGACATTCTTCATCATCGACATTCTTAGAAAGATCCTCTTGATTAATAGAAGCATTAATGCTGGGATGAATATCATTAGATTGCTGCACACAAGAACCAATTCTTTGATTGAAAAATTTTAAACATTCCTCAACTGCATTTTTTTCTGCATTATCTTTTCTAAATTTTTCAATGACATTTTTTACTCCTTATGCCACAAAGTATACTAAGTTTCACTCCATTTTCGGTGAGATGATCATTAAAGTAAATTCTGCTTTTCCCGTTGTTATTAAAAATTTCAGTTTCATTTAAGGTTTTTTTTCTTAAAATAGTTGCTCTTCTTTTAAGAAGACATTTAAATTTGACCAGGATGCTATTTCTGTCGTTAATGTACCAGCAAACTTTTAAATCTGAATCAGTTATATTACCATTAAGGATTTGAAAATTGTAAGCACGGGGTAGCCAATTAATAATATCGTGCTTATTGAACCGACTTTGGAGTACTTAATTTTTTGTTCCAAAGTTTTAATTTTTACTCATTATTAACATCTGCTATTAATTGGTTGCATTTAGAAAGCTCTCCATTAATATCATTAACTACATTGTCATAGTTATTTATTTTCGACAGAAGGGTATCTATTTTGGTTTCGAGGTTCTTATTAAAACTTCGTAGTTCTCCTCTAAGTTCTTAAATATCAGCCTCAACTCTTCGGTCGATGTAATCAAATCATAAATGAAAGTAAATTTCATTAAAATATTGCATTCATGAGCGTAAAATTCATATGCCGCGAGGATATTTGAATGGGGCTAGGTGAAATAATGGACTATAATATATATGGAAATAATGGATTATAACCAGTTTCAATAGGTTTCGTCCTTGTCTTAAAATAACTGTTTGTGCCAAATTTCATCAAGGTATCTTTAAAATTCCGAATTGTACTTAATTCAGTAGGACATTGTTAAATCGACTCAAGATGTGATCTTATAGCAGATTGGTAGAGTTAAAGATGGACCAATATTTTTGTGCGTTACAAACATCAGCACAAAAACATAATACTCCAATCAAATATGGTGATGTAGGGTTTAAAAAAAGCAGAATCAAAAAAAAAAAAAAAAGTGTAGTGGGTGGTGAAGAGACATGTGTCTCAGGTTTCTGTAATGGGTAACACTGCTATTCTGCTAAAATTGCTAAAGCCTCTTCAGTTTCCAATGAAGAAAAACATAGCTTATATTGAGTGCACGCTTGTCAAGCTCCCATAAACCCAGTTGTTATCAGCACCGTGACCATGGGATGAATGGCAGAACGTTTGCGCGTCTTAGAACGGCGACCTTCGAGCAATGGCAATGTCCGGCTGTAATTATATCCTTCTGCAGCAAGTGAAAATTCTTTCTTACAGATGGAAATGAATATAAATAAAAACATTAACAATTCAGAACAGGTCCCTACGGACCTAATTAAAACTTCCATGAAAAAAATAATGTTGGAGAACGTTGGCCCTGAATCTACTGAGGCATCTGCTGTAATCAACGTACGTTGGTGTAAAATGTGTCAAAAGTGGCGATTAATTGTATTTTGAAAATTAACTTAAAAAATTACCTTTTGGAAAAAAAAATAAAATTTAATCAACTTTAGGTGTATTTTTTTAATAAAAAGTTTCTTAAAGAAATATTTTTAAAATGAAGCCATAAACTTCAGGTATTTTAATGTGTTACTCTTCAAGTATTTACAAATTATGTTTTGCCTAAATATTGTTGTATTGTTGTCTGAAGAAAATCGTGCGCATATTTAGCTCGATTTTATAAATTAAAATTTTTGTAAAAAACTCCAATTGATCTCAAACAAAAAACAACTTAAATTCAGACTTTCTTCTTTATTACTTTGTCTTATTTTCGTAATTGTGTAAGTTATTGTTTTTTTTTTCACTGTTTTATACAATTATTTTTAAATATTATAAATATGGGCGAACTCAGTTATAATGAATTCGAATATAAGTTGGAATTTTATTAAAATAAGTATAAGTATTAAAATAAGTATGATAGTATTATAATTCTTTATTCTTTTATATAGTATTATAATTCTTTATTATGTACCGAAAATTACTATATTCCAGAACGTTTGTTAAAGAGTAATCGTAAGATTACGAAAAAAAGTTGCAGAAAGATTAATATGTTTTTAAATGATACCCAAAATATTACATCCAAAAGTTTTTTTTCTGTGAGCTGGAGCATTTTTAAAATAACTCTAAAATCACGGGTTTCTTTGAATAACATTATCAAACCAATTCTTATAAGAAAATTAACTTTCAAATATAGTAGAGGTGAGCTAACACATAGACTAACCATTCATATATCATTCGCATAATATTATGTTATATATATATATATATATATATATATATATATATATTGCTGTTTTTTAAATTCTTTTGTAAAATATTAAGCAATAAATATGACACAATATTTCGCACTAAAATGAAAAATTATTACTATTTTTTATTTAACGTGTTCAATAAATACAATACAACACAAACAGTATATTTATATATTAATTAACATTTTCACCACTTCAGTAGAATTAACTGTATACTTTTTTGAAAATTATTTATAATTCATTATAATTATTTACAAAAAGTGTGTATATTCTCGTAATTATTTTCCAAGGAAATTAATTAGTTAATTGGATTTGTAGTCGGTTTTAATAATATTAATACACAGTGGGGCAGAATCGAAATTTTTTGAAAATAAATCTGTAACTTCTGATCGGCTAGCTGGATTTTCATGAAATTTGGTGTAGGCGTAGCAGAGGAGTGTGTAATGTTAAGGTTGGAAGGGGGCACAACAAACCCCTCAGGGCCGGAGCTAAGGGGGCTCTAAGTTAGGTACCTCTGACAAAAAAAATTTTTAATCACTGTAGGCCCTGATAAGACCTATAAAAGACATGTCCTATTTATCTCTTATAGTTTTCGAGTTATTTGCGTTTGAATTTTTAAGCACCATAATTTTGCAATTTTTTGGTCCAGTTTTTTTCATATATATCCTAGTATTTCCGACCGATTTTATTAGTTGTTTTCTTAACCAGTTAAAGAACAAAATTATCTATTGAATAAAAAAAATTGAAGTTGATATCTTTACCGAGTCCAAAAATAAACGATTTTGAATTTGAAAATTGCAAAAAAGACGACTTTTTGTGTTCTACACTCTTTTTTATCTAAAATTAAATTTTCTTTAGCGACATATAATAATTTTTCACTTTTCTGAAAGGCAACTTCACAGAGATAACTTTAAGATAAAAAACAAGCCCAATAACTCAATTGGTCATAGTACACACCCTCCCGAATTCGACCCATTTTGTATGAAAGTTTTGATTTTAGACCATGTTTTCTCAAATCCCAAAGCACGAATCGACAAGTGGAATATATTTTAAGAATCTTCAATATGTTGTTAAAAGTATTGAATGAAAACCTACTGGACTACGGAAAAATGTGGACTCTATAGCCAAAAATGTAAAAAATCCCATTTTTGGGAATTTTCGTTAGTTTTTTTGGGAATTCAGGAAAACCCTACCTCTGATTGAAATTTGGTTAACGCGTTTTTATTTACATTAATAAGATCCACATTTCCTGCAATTTTCATTAAGATATCTTTATAAACAAATATGTTATTACAATTAAAAAATTTGTATTTTCTCCAAAAACCCCATATTGGGCCTTTTGTTTGGTTTATTTCTAAACAGCGAAAGAAGTTTTAAAAGTATGTATTCCATATTAAGCTTATCCTTTAGCATATATAATTTCTGATCTTTTGCAAAAAGATTCAAGTCAATACCATGACTCATTTCAGAAATATGCGCCTTTAAACTTTTATATTTCCAATTTATTGTATATATGACTATATTTTTACAAACTTGCAACTTTTGCCTTTAGCTTTGTGTGAATAATTACTTAGAAAATTATGAATATTTCTGTATAGTTTTCCTAATATCTATACACAAAATATTTTTATAAATATAATAAATAAATATAATTAAATATAATTAATAAATATTTTTTATTTTTAATGGGGATGCCACATTTCCCAAATTTAAGTAAATATTTATCCTTTTCTAAGCATTCATATATTTCTATTAATGAATTTAAAATAACAAAATAAACAAAAAATGTATATTTTAACTTAATCAATATTATTGTTTTTGGTATTTATCATCTTCCTTAATAAATATTCTATTTCTAATACGATTTTTTATAACTTATTTACGTTAAATTTATGTATGCAAATTTTCTAATATTTTAAACTTATAATACTTATTTTCTATAAAATAATCTGTTGTATCTGTATACATATCTAAAAGATAAATAGTGCAGGGTCTGATGATAACAATAGGCTATTAAAAATATCCTCATTTTGTGACGTTCTGGAGCATTTCCTGGAGCTGAATAATTGAACGTGCTTAAAATATCTGTTTCTTGCTTCTTGAGCCTCTTCTGTAAGCTCTCCAAGTGGAATAATACTTCGTTCAATTATAATTTCGCCATGGCACAATACTTTATGTACTGTTGGTGTCATTTCTTTCCATGGATATAGAGAAATAAGTAGTTTAGATATTTTTGTTGCATATTCTCCAAATCGAGCAGAGTTAATTTTGTGCTTATTATTAATTTCCATTAACAGTATGTTAGTCCTTTCAAGTAACTCTTTATTAATACCAGTTATTTTAGATGTAGCTTGGAAATTTCCGAAAAACCTTCTTGCTGTGTTTCCATCATTTGTACTACCACCAGTCGGCAGAGGTTTGTCGACGTTTAATCCGGTCTCTTCTCTGAATTCATCCTGGATTCTACTTTTCTCAGATATTCTAAGTGCTTTTAAATCCTCGTTGTTTCTGGTAGGTTTTGTTAAATCTTTTGGCACACTTCTATACTTTAAATCATATGCTATGTGCAGAAAAGTGCTCCATGAACCGTATTCAGGCGTGAAGTAGAAATATTCCGAAAGACAGAAATTCTTCATTAATACTCCTTGCTTTATCAATATTCGAAAATTGTGATTTCGTTTCATCATATAGTGAGCATTTCCAAAAATAAGACGGCATTACTAACCTTTCCATCAATCATTGTTAGACTAAGTTGAAAGGATATGTCGAATGTGTATTGGTTTATGGTTATTGAAGGAGGTTGTAAATCATTTATTTCATCTTTAATATATTCCACTAAATCCTTTGTTGTTGTCTTCGACTCCCTTGTGTATTCGAACCAAATTGGTCTGCAAAAATGTTTTGATCCTGGAGTGGTGTTAAGCCATATATCTTCAAGTGAGTTTTTACACTTTGATGAAGATTGCTTTAAGGAATAAGATCGCACCAAAGATGCTATAATTACGCTTTTAAAATCCGCCATTTTTTTACTTCCATTAGCATACTTGTATTCAGGAAGGGCTGATATTCCCTCACGTCCCCACTTACAGATTAATACAACGCTGTTATTTACTTTTTCCAAATGATCTGCAGAAAAATCTGCAACTATCCTGGTAGCTGTATTCTCAAGCAAAGAAGATAGCTCGACACATGCTTCCTTTTCGGTAACCGAAATAGATGGTAAAATAGCTAGCTTATTTTCTTGAATATCCTTGTATGATGGTAGAGTTGAGTGTCCCTTTTCAAGCGGAGCTTTTCTTAAAATTTGATATTTGTTTCGGCTGAGGTCCAGTTCAAGCATTAACGCAACTGCTTCTTCCTCTGTAAAATTGGATTGTGATGTTGGAGTAGGTACACTTTCGGCAATCCGTTTAAGACTTTTTGGTGATGCAGTTGGCAGTATTTCAGCAATATTAATTGCACTCTTAGGTTGCTTCTTCTTTTTTAACATTTCTTTGAATGTATCAGAAACTTCTTCATTCGAAATTATAGATAGCTTATGGGCCAGTCTTTTCTTCTTAGATCTTGTACTTAAATCATCATATGTCTTGCAGGGTACTCCAGTTGATATTTTGCACGCCGATATATTTCTTTATCAGTATCCATCCAATCGGAATGTTTAATTTTTAATCTGTTAGTACGCTGATTCAAGGACTACATTTTTACGTCATATAACTTTAAAAAGCTCTCTATCTGAGATTTACCAATGACGTCGACTTTTGCATGACATGTAGTTTTTATGAATTCTACTATATCTTCCAAACGATTAAGATCATTTTTATATAAAATCCACAGAACACAACACAATTGTTCATGTTTCAATGTAATCACCATGGTAATCAATTTCGTTGTGATGTTGATAAGGATTAGCTGCGCATTTATAAATATCTATTAGATATATCGCACAGGTATATATATTTACAGGTTTTCTGTCAATTTTCATTAGGTAAAATATCTGAAAGAGTCAATTTGGAAGAGTACCTATACCGAATTCATTGATATTATATGTTGCTGTTTGGTATCACCGGAAAGGATACCTGTATATTGCTACTAGATCATAAATATATAAATTTTTAACCATCACCAATAGCTAAATACATTTGTTAAATTTAGGTAAACACCATAAATGTAAACTAATAAAATACTTATTGATTAAGTTAAAATAGACATTTTTTGTTTGCTTTGTTTTTTTTTAATTCAATAATAGAAATATTTGAATGCTTAGAAAAATGCTTAATTATTTTTATAAAAATATTTATTAATTATTTTTATAAAAATATTTTGTGTATAGATATTATTAAAAGTATACAGAAATATTCATAATTTTCTAAGTAATTATTCGCGCAAAGCTAAAGGTAAAAGTTGCAAGTTTGTAAAAATATAGTCATATATACAATAAATTGGAAATATAAAAGTTTAAAGGCGCATATTTCTGAAATGAAGCATGATAATTGGTGATTTTGCTAAAATCAATGCATGTCTGGCACTGGGTACGGTCTTGGTGCCATACGTTTTGCGTGGACCAAATAAACAGGTATCATGCACTTTTAAGATCAAGGTGGTAGGTAGCATTGCCGAAGATCCGAATGATTAGTTAGTGCGAAAAGATACTAATCGAGAACAGCTCCCCTCTGATGCTGATGGCAAGGGTCAGTTGTATTACAGCCTAGTCCGCGTACGCCGTCACTGCGCGAGATGGTCTATATTTTACGTGCTTACTCGTGGGACAAAATTGAACAATAAAAATATATAAAAGCAAATAGGTTAAGGGGGAAAAAAGACGAAGGGATAATGGACAGAGGGGATTTGGCTAGGGAAGAAGTAATTACGGACGCTGACATAGGATCTTGGGATAGGGTCAGGGTAGACAAAAATAATGACGACGTTAGGAAAGGGGGAAAGCATGAGGATGAGGACGATGACGGAGGGACTGGAGCATATACAGGTTTGAACGGACCTATGGCTCCATCGGTGATATCTTGGGAATGTCTTATCCCGGTGGTTTTAAAGTGGAGGTAGAGGAAGGTCCGGAAATTGCTCGCATGGGTAAAGAGTCCGTCTCTACCAGCACTTTGGACCCATAAGTCGGCGCTGGCAATCAAGGAGTTGCTCACAAGCCATCCAGCAGTCCTGTATGTTCTCGCAAGGGAAAGGACAGGTCAGCTAGGGCTGGTAGTGGGACAAACCATACTACGAAGGGAGTAGAGAGGGCAAAAGAAACTCTTGCGAGCCCCGCTAAGGACTCTCATATGAGGTCCATTAGGGGAGCTCTGCCTGGAGATGAGATACCCTCTACCTCCAAGAAAGCTGGTCATGTTCCACATGACTCTTTTAAGGGTCCTCCTAAGGGGACCATAAAAAGAGTGAGGTCTGGGGATGAGCAGCAGATTCCATCAGCGAAGAAGGTTGGTAAGGCACTAAGTGGCCCGCTCAAAAACTCTCATAAGGGAGTAGCTAATCATGTAGTATCTGGTGACGATCAACCTTCATCGTCAAAAAAGGGGAAGGATTCGTCCAAGTCGGAAATTCTTCAAGCAGCAGTCATTGACCGTGCTGATTCAGATGGGAGAATCAGTACGGAAATGTGGCGGCTGATTGAAGATAGACTTATGGACGAAATCTTCCAGGCAAGGCACAGGCCGGGTGAAATAGCCTTCATGGGTGCAGACTGGACAAGGGGTGTCAAGACTGTTGGTTGCGGTAATAAAGGAACCTTTGAGTTCCTGAAAGCCGAGATTAGCAAGAGCCTTGGTTAAATAACAACCAGGGCTGTGGTCTTAGGGCTAAATGTTACAAATTGTTCGTACCGTCCACTGATGATAAGGTAAGAACTTGTATCCTAGTGAGGAATGAATTCCAGTTAATTCTTCTTAATTCTTTCAGTTATGGAGACCTAACGGTCTTTCAGGGAGAGATGTTAGGAGGTAATAAACTGGCCTTGGCCTCTGTATACATGCCCTATGAGGCGACGGAACCACCGGATGACAGGGTGTGGACTTTAGTATGCAAGACGGAATGGAGTACGTCTATTGCTCGGTTGCGATGCTAATGCACAATATTTGATTTCATTATTACAAATTATCTTTTCATCTGTAATAGGGGAGATACCCCTACGTTCAGGACGAAGGATAGGAATTCAGTAATAGATATCACACTGACTAACTCTAGGGACCTAGTTGAGGATTGGAGGGTGGCTATGGGGTGCACTTTTTCTGACCATGGCAGAATAACCTTTAGTCTGAAGTTTCTGGGCTCAGAGGGGAAACCTTTGAAGAATCCTAGAAGGACTGATTGAAACGCTTTCGGACGTGATCTGGGGTCAACTGCCACTCCGATGGAGTTTATGTCTAGAGATAATCTTGACGAAGTGGTAGGGAAGGTAACGGAGTCTATTATCAGTAGCTATGAGCTCAACTGCCCGGTGAGCTATCCGTGTAAGAGGAAACAGCCGGTCTGGTGGTCAGAGGAGTTGAGAGCTCAACGGACCACAGTTGGCAGGTTGTATAACAGGGCCCATAGAACTGGTAGGGACGAAGATTGGAGCACCTATAGAGTGTGTTTTAGTAAGTACAAAAAGGACATTATAAGAGCTAAAAGGGCCTCGTGGATTAAGTTCAGCGAGGCCATTGACTCTGTCAATGAACTATCCAGATTCAGGAAGATACTGTCAAAGGACCCTAGTGTTCCTGGGAGTATCCAGAGATCAGATGGTTCATGGACAGAGTTTAGCTCTGAGTCACTTAATGTGCTTTTGGAAACCCATTTTCCGGGTTGTAGGGATCTATTGGTGGAGGGATCAGGTGAAGAAGAGCATTTCTTCAGAGAGTCCGCAAGTGGGATAATTGAATCAGTGGTGAGAGACCTGATTACGGTTGAGAAAGTTACATGGGCGGTGAATTCATTCGAGCCTTATAAGTCACCAGGCCCGGATGGTATTTTTCCGACCATGTTGCAGAATGCACCGTTGATGGTTCGTCTACTACTGGTTGAGATTTTTAAAGGGTGTCTGATACATAGACACATACCGAGGGGGTGGAGAGAGGTAAAGGTCATATTCATACCTAAAGGTGGTAGGACTTGTCACTCGAAACCCAAGGATTATAGACCTATCAGGAAAGACGATATCCTTTTAAAGACATTTGAGAGACTGATAGACCTATATCTAAGATCTTCTATTGGCACCAACATCATGAGTAGTGATCAGCATGCTTATCTGAAGAGTAAATCCATCTTGATCGTATGGATAATCCTCATGCTAAGCAACAGGATTGTCAATTCGAGCTTGGGTGGAGTATGCTTAAGGAAACTAGTGACTAGGGGGACACCGCAAGGGGGAGTACTCTCACCCCTGCTATGGCTAGTGGTTGTCAACGTGATTTTGCGTCAATTTGACAGCAGGGGACGGAAGATCGTGGCATATGCTGATGATGTAGTCATACTGGTAAAGGGAAAATTTCTTCCCACAATCTGTGAGATCATGCAGTCCGCGCTGGGTGAGCTGTCCTCTTGGGCCGCTGACAGGGGGCTGGGAGTGAATCCGGAAAAGACAGAGTTGGTTCTGTTCACTAGAAGGTACAAGGTCGATAATTTCAGATTACTGGTACTGTGTGGAACTGAACTGAGGCTTTCCGACTCAGCGAAATATCTGGGAGTATTCCTTGATAGTAAGCTGACCTGGAAGAGGAATGTTCAGGAGAGACTCAAACGTGGCCTCAATGCCTACTACACCTGTAGAACCTCCATAGGTAGGAATTGGGGGCTCAAACCAAAAGTTGTAAATTGGATTTACACCTCGGTGGTGAGACCAATTCTTACTTATGGTTGTTCTGTCTGGTGGCAGGCACTGGAACTCAAGAGTAATAGGATCCTTTTGTCGAAGGCATAGAGGTGTGCTTCAATTGGCATTACAGGTGCAATGAGAAGCACACCACAAGCGACTCTGGATTCATACTTCATCCCTTACCCGTTGAAGAGTTTGTGAAGGGTATGGCAGCAAGGAGTCTGCTGAGACTTAAGGAATTAGGACTATTAGGTTCATCAAGAGCAGATTACTCCAGGGTCATATACGAGATCAGTTATGGTGAGGTTAATTTGAACTCCATGGGGGCATCAGATTACATGGCCGCTGAATCAGACTTTGGGGTAAATCCTGTCGTGGTGATACCTGATAGGGAGATCTGGTCCGGCAATGAGAGACTATATGAAGGTTGTGCACTGTTCACGGACGGACCGAAGATGAACATAGGTACTGGTGCGGGAGTCTATATTATGGGCACGGATCTGAAAGGCTCTTTTAGACTCCCTGATGAGTGCATCGTTTTTCAGGCTGAGATTCTCGGCATCCTGAAAGCCGCAGAAACAATCAAGCAGAACGTTGCGAGGGGTACTGAAGTTACTCTCTATGTGGACAGTCAGGCGGCTCTGAAGGACCTGGGGACACATGTGGTGAAATCCAGGCTAGTTGCTGCCTGTAAGAAGTCACTGAGAGAGCTGATGAAAGACTACATGGTGAGACTCTGCTGGGTGCCTGGCCACTGCAATACATCAGGCAATGAACCGGCTGATGAACTGGCAAGGCAAGGCGCAGCAAAGGTTGTCTCGGAGAGGGAAACCTATGTGAAACCACCACTGAGTTTCTTTTATGGGAAGTTCAATGATTGGATCTTGGTCAGAACCAATTCGGCTTGGGAGAGTAGAGAGGACTGTAAGGTGTCGAGGGCGATATGGCCAGCACTAGACAAAGCAGGCACTATCACTCTTCTGGGCTTGAATAGGAGAAGCTTAAGAATCATGATAGGGGCCATAACGGGTCACTGTTTGATATGGAAGATGAGGTCTAGATGGGACGCTGGCAATTCCGATTTTTGTAGAATGTGTGGAGACGTCGACGAGACCTAGTCTACTGAGCACATTATATGACATTGTCCACGATTGCAGCATCGCAGGATGAAATGGCTGGGCAGCCAATTCCTCGGCGGGCTAAGTAACATTCGAGACGTAGGACTTGTAGACGTCATAGGCTTCGTCTTGGGAATCGACTGTTTAAGGAAGAATCAGGGGTACAACCCTATGGGGATTGGTAACATTGCTAATCTTCCTATATGATTCGTTTTCATTCCTATCTTTTTCTTTTCTATCCCTATTCTCCTTTTTTTCTGTCTTTTTCACAGCTTTACAATGAAGGGACTCACAATGGATCGAGATTGGTCTCTGAGTGGAGATGTGGTACTTTTTGGTATCACGTCAACCTTCTTTATCTATCTATCTACCTATCAAAACTTTTATATAAAATGGGTCGAATTCGGGAGGGTGTGTACCATGACCAATTAAGTTATTCGGCTTGTTTTTTATCTTAAAGTCATCTCTGTGAAGTTGCCTTTCAGAAAAGTGCAAAATTATTATATATTGCTAAAGAGGATTTTATTTTAGATAAAAAAGAGTGTAGATACTTTTTCGGCTAAAGAAACACAAAAAGTCGTCTTTTTTGCAATTTTCAAATTCAAAATCGTTTATTTTTGGACTCGGTAAAGATATCGACTTCAATTTTTTTTATTCAATAGATAATTTTGTTCTTTAACTAGTTAAGAAAAAAAATAATAAAATCGGTCGAAAATACTAGGATATATACGAAAAAAACTGGACCAAGAACGTGGAAAATTATGGTGCTTAAAAATTTAAACGCAAATATCTCGAAAACTATAAGAGATAAATACGACATATAAGCATGTCTTTTATAGGTCTTATCAAGACCTATTAAAAATATTAGAAATCCGACGAGAAACAAAAATTTGGCAAGTGATTAAAAATTTTTTATGTCAGAGTTACCTGAGCCCCCTTAGCTCCGCCCCGAGGGGTTTGCTGTAATCCCCTTCCAAACTTAACATTGTATACTCCTCTCCTACGCTTATACCAAATTTCATGAAAATCCAACCAGCCGATCAGAAGTTACAGATTTATTTCCAAAAAATTTCGATTCTGTCCCACTGTGTAATATAAGGGTTGAAAGTTTTGAATTTATGATTTCAAAATAAATTTGGATTTTTTATCAAAATGTGGTATTACCAGTTAGAGGATGAAAAGTATACGACCGGAAATTCGTTTCAAGCGATCTTCGGGTTTTCGAATTTCCACTGAAATTAATGTTCAGTGCCAATTAGTTAGTTATAAAATCACATTATTTAAGAATAATTTGTGGGAAAATTAACAATAGGTAATATTTACAAATTTACATTTGGTGTAAATAATTGTTAATTACGTATAATAAATAAGTAGATTATACAGTTCAAAGTAAATAATTATATAATAATTAATGCAATAATATTCCCTTGCGGGAATGCAACTCATTAGCCGGAGGCACACAGAACAGCCGTCAACGATTTAATAGCCTTAGAAATAACATGAGTATTAGATAGTGTTGAATTGGTTGTTTTGTAATGAACGGTTTGATCAAAAAAATTGCTTCTTCTATAAGTTATGTTTTTTTTACTAAAATTATTATTTTTGCTACTCACTCTACTTTTCTTGTCAATTCTTGTATCTGAAAATCAAATTACATTTATTTTGTTTGTTGGGAAACTTATGTTATTCACATGTTGCTATATTATTATTAACAACATTACTCTCGCAACATTATTACAAGAAAAGCTTTTGCTGCTTAAGACTGTTTATACACAACTGTTTATAAACATGGTATGTCGATGTAATGAGCATTAAGTGTCATTAATGATAATTTAGTTGAGCATTTCATTTTTTAATTTTGCTTATTATCCAATACCGCAAATAAAGTAACACTAAAGAGAGAAAAGGTTTAAGAAAAGAAATAATCAAAAGTTCAAAGTATTAAAGATATTACATGCTATGAGAGACCTAGCAAATAGTCATACAGATGTCATTGCCAACCTAAACGAAAGTTACCTTTTTATCTTATTTTCTTATTATATTCTTTGACTGCATTTGGTGTCATCAAAACAAACTAATAGTTAAAATTATACTTGGTTGTCATTGCACGCATATTCATACTAGGTTTCATACTTTTAAAATTATATTAACTCGGCCATTTCAATTTTGCATACACCACCATCAACTTCTTGAGGAAACAAAAAGAAATAACTCATCCTCAAAGAACAACTTAAGACAGTGTTTAAAAAGATCTATAAAATAAACCTTTTAATAAAATTACAAAGTGAATACTAAGTCGTATGGATAAATTAAATTAAACAATAGTATTAATAAAAATTCTATGTAAAAGTATTTTATCCATTCACGTAAAATCAGTTTCACAGTACATATTGCTTGACTAATTAAATCGGTGGCTACACATCCAAAGGTAATTATAAAATCTGTTTATACCTATAAATGTTCATTTGGTATAAATACCTTTTTGTTTCGTCAAGGTTGTCGAATTATCAACATTTCTCCAGGAATATATTATTCGCATTTGCCTTTTTATTCCTGGAGAGAATAATATAGGAGAAACCCCACCAAAACTTGCTAACAATTCTGGCAACAAAGAAGAAAACTAAAACCAAGTGGGTAAAGACATCAAAAGTTTCATCATCCCAAAACACTCTACAAAAAGTATTATTACCTAACCTCATCAAAAGTGTAATTTTTGATAGATTTTAATAGGATAACAAATCAGTTTTGTTTCCGAACAAGTGATCTCTAAATCTAGTTTAAATTCATTGTTTCTAAAAAACATAATAGTTAAATCTTTTCTGTGCTATACAATTACATCAAATGTTCATTTAATTAATAATACCAAAAACAACAACTTTAATTATGTGCTATTTAAACTTGCTAAAATGTTTTAAGAGTTTTTTTTTGTAATCATTACTAAATATCCAAAAGTTATAATATCTAAACGAAAAAAAAAAAAGATTTTCCTTTAATAGAATTCAATCATTTATAAATTTATAATTTTTTCATTTATGCATTTCATTCTTTATTTTGTCTAAAATCATAAAGTAATTGGCAAATACAGTTTACAAACTAACAAGATCATTATCTATGGTAATAAGCATGATTAAATAATGTCCATAATGATCATTAAAGTCAATTTATTTTAGTTAAAACTTGTTATTCTTTCTCTTGATAAAAGACAAAATTATAGGAAAAAAAATATATAAATAAACAAAATTTTTTTTTCTTTTAAACCTTAAGAAAAACGAAACCTAACATTAATTTGGATTAAAAACCATTAATTTTACTTATGCATACTTATTAATTGAAGAAATTACACTAAATATTGTTAGGTGTGAGCATTATACAAGCGTGAGTTAATAAGGTATTTTGTATCAGAAATTTGATGTAATTATATATATATGAGTAATTCCAGCAACATCCATTCATCCAGTTAAATAAATCATCCACGACATGTTCATCGAGCTCTAGGAGGCCTTTTAGATCGTCGAAAATCTACATGTTGGTGAGTTGAAATTTTTTAACCTCCCTAATAATATTATTATAAATGTATATACGTAAGCATGTATGTGATACAAAAATCAAAGTGCATTTTGTAACGTGATCTTTTGCAACAATGTTGCTGATCTTGTTTTGAGTAAATGTATTTAATTGAAAACTCAGAAAAAAAAAAGCTTTTATTTATTTCGTTTGTTTATTTTTGGCACACATCAACATCCATACTTACGTATAAAACAAAAATATAAAAAAAGAAAGAAAGAAAAAAATATTATATCTTTATTTATATGATTGCATCAAAGTGATTTTTTTTTTGTTTTGTATCTAAATTAAATCCAACCGTTGTCGTAAACGTTTTCGGATTATTACCTTTTGAAGTTTAATGCTCTCACTATTTTTTTTTATTCTATTTCATAAACATTTTGTTTAAGTATTATGTATATCCTATTTTTTTTTTCAATCAATTAAATTCGTGGATTCTAAAAGAAAAATGTTTAAAGTAATCAACTACATTTTTTTTTATTTTTAAATAAATAGATGATTACAATTAATTAAACTAGAAAAAATGTTAGATCTTAGTATTTTGAAATAAAGAAACTTGTATATGAATTTGGCATAATGTCTAACTAAAACTTAATTTAAGTGTTTTCCAAGGTTGATAAGGGTTAGGTGAAGTATCTTTACGGGATCCTATATAATAATAACGTCATTAGGATACAGGAATGGGAGGGTATTGAGACATGCTCTTGGGCAACACCTTAAAGAGCCAATTAAGGATATAGTGGTAAAATATGTTTTTGTTAATTATTTTCTCATATACTTATGACTATGTATAGGGCAAATTTTATGTATATAGTCTTTCAGGACCATATAGTATCCGTTTTTTCGTTGCTATCTTTTAAAAATAGGGAGTCTACAACAAACTATCTGTACATAAACCGGATTTTGTTTCATGGGAGGACCGAACCCCCCTGCCCGACTGCTAGCTAGCTAATCAATGGCTCCCGCAGTCCTCTCTTGGCAATTTCTTAGAATAAAGAAAAGATACTTTTTTCTATTAGTAGTTTGAGATATTTTCTTCGTGTTCATTAAAGATAATAAAAAAAATGGCGCCCAACGTGGGGCACGAAAGTAATCTAACCCATAGTTTTGCTTTCGGTTCCAAATTTCTTAATTTTGTATTAGATTATTTAGATTTCATATAAAGTTGGTTTTAGAGGATTTATATTGCAGGCTTACATTTTTAGGCAAATAACTAACAACACAGGTTTAGGATTATCATTAACTTGCGAATCAAGCGAGTGAAATGACCAGCATGTCAATTGGTAGTTCTTTTGGTGTATTTTGTGGTTTGTGATATAACTTTTCTAAAATACTTAGAGATTTGTGCGAATTTGATTAATATTTCTACGTGCTTAGTTATCAGCCTTAGATGAATTATAGGAGTACAGATAATTTGCTACTGCGAATATCTGTCCATTTTTCGTTTAATTGTAGGAATTTTAAAGAACAATATATTCCAATGACTGGTTTGACATATAGAAATATTAGGCATTTTGGTATAAACCTCTCCATAGACTTGATTTAAACCCTACATATTTTATCACATACCCAATTTTTGTCACCTAAATCCGTAATTATCACCTTAAAGGAAAACACGTTTTATGAATATTACTTGATTTGTATCTAAGTCAAAATAAAGTAAAAATTTGCACAATTGTCTGTTAAAGAGATTTTAAATATCTTTAAAATTGTCTTTAGAAGTACTATTTTTCATAAATTTCATGCATTAAAGTTTCAATCAAATATTTAAATCACAAACTCAAAATAATACATCATATCGAAATAATATTTCATTCTTTTAAGAAGTATTTGTTCGTGTTGAAACTTTTATTATTTATTATTATTTTTTTATGCTTCTAATAAATTACTATTTGTTTATTATTTTTCAATTTAATTTTTATCTTTAAAAAAAAATATGTTCAATATTCAAGATTAAAAATTATTACTTTGATAACATAATCTGTTGAAAGTTGAACAATAAGTTCTGTTATGGTATCACTTTTTGTTATGATTTTTCATAAAATATATTTTTGATAAAAATAACTGCGAATTAATTTTTTTTGAGGAAAAAAAAAATATATATTTAAACATATTGTGTGAATTAAAGGATTTAATTGGTTTTTTTATTTTGCTTAAATGCCTATTTTTTTTTTTAAATTTTCTTTGGAAATAACATTTTTATTAGAACATATTTTGTAAATTTGGATAGTAAATTTTATTAAATAATATTCTAGTAAATTACATTAGTTCATATAATAGAAAAATGTCACTTCCTAGGACACCGCCAAATGAAGCCTCAGCTTCTGTTTCAATGTTACCTTCTGCTATAGAAACTTCCACAGGATCTGAACCTGTTTGCCATATATGTAATAATATCATGTTAGATAATGATGATTGCTTGAACATTACAAATTGCGGTCACTCATTTCATCGATCTTGTATCGAGAACTTTTTGTCAAATACATCTGAATGCCCCATTTGCAAACGACCTTGTGAACTGGTGGACCTTAAGAAAATAAATTTTCAATCCAAACAAAATCCCGTACTGAAACAAATCATTAGGAATAGAGGCCGAGGTGCGATGGCCAAACAATACAACACCCGTAGCCAGGCTAGAAACCTTTTCCAAGATAGTCAGCGTTCTTTGTATGAAACCAATAACGCCAATGAAACCGATGAAGTTTCTAGCCCAGGGCGTATATTAAGACCAAGTCCCCTAAATTCACCCAGCCAAAATAATCAATCTGTAAGGCCTAATCGAAGTCCCAGAGTCACTGTAGACTATGTACAGTTGAACAGAATGATAGAATCTAACCTCACCCGTTTGCTAACAAACTTAAATATAGTTCCAAATTCTCAGACTGGAACACAAATATTACCAAATGAAAATATTAGTCAGGAAAACGGAAATGGCGACAATGCTGTGCGCAATACTGCTAATCGTGTAAATACATCTTCCATTTCTAATTCTAATGTTTCTAATTATAATATGGAAAAAATAACAGCAATAATCTCCAGCTGGAATATAAAATTTGATGGTACACCGTTTGGTCTAAATATAGAAGAATTTCTATATCGAATTCGATCCCTCACGTATGATAATTTCAATGGTGATTTTACACCTATCGTTAAAAATTTAAATATACTACTAAATGGGAAAGCCAAGGACTGGTACTGGCGGTATAGGAAACAGGTTGAATCGTTTAATTGGGATCAATTTTGTGAAGCGATTAGGTGCCAATATCGCGATTTTAAATCCTCATTTGACATAAGAGAGGAGATTAGAAATAGGAAGCAAAAAGTTGGGGAAACCTTCGACGTATTTTATGACTCAATTGCCTCTATTATGGATCGATTACCTTCTCTTATGTCGGAAATGGAATTAATCGAAATCCTTACTAGGAATTTGAGGCCTGAAATCCGCCAAGACTTGCTTTATGTACCAGTGCACTCAATTTCTCATCTGAGGAAATTAGTCCAAATGAGAGAGTCCTTTCTGAATGACGAAAATGTAAGGAAAAATAGGGGCTATCTCTCTCAAGATCAGTTAATTCCCAAGAGACATATTTCTGAGTTAAATTATGTAGAAGATGATATTTCTTTAGTCCCCGCTAATACCTCAAAGAGTGATGTAAATGCATTACAATTTCAAGAAAGAGCTCCTCTATGTTGGAATTGTGATGAACCTGGACACTTTTGGGATGATTGCATCAAGCAGCGCAAAATATTTTGCTATGGCTGTGGAGCCAAAAATGTGTATAAACCACAATGTCCCAAATGTTTGTCTAAAAAGATAAATATTTCAAAAAACTTGAAACAAGTAGAAACAATGAATCCAAAGAATTAAATAATGAACGAGATAACAAAATCATTACTACAAATTCCTCTGATAATGACAAAAATTCAAAATCTTTCATCAAATTAACAATTTTAAAAAGAAATAATACTGATTTTAAATTAGAAAATCATGAGCTAAATCCTAACAAAATTATATATCCAATTTTACCTTATCATCTCAAATGGCAAAGCTATATTTCGAAACGTAATCAAATTTTTAACGCATCTGAAATATTGACACTATCTAAACAGAAAAGTAAAAGATCAACCTTAAGAATGCGATTGTTTTACAAAACACGTAAATTATGTAGAAAATTGTTAGTATCAGCCATAATTAGTAACTCTACTGATAAGCGCTTTTACGCAAAAGTCTCCTTTTTAAATTATCAGGAGTATGGACTCCTTGATACAGGAGCAAACATTTCGTGTATAGGTCGGGAATTAGCAAATAAAAATTTTTCAAGTTTATCTAATTTTTATAAATGCCGTTCTGTAGTTAAGACAGCTGATGGTCAGGAACAAAATGTAATTGGTTGGTTGTCGGTAGAAATTGAGTTTAAAAACCAAAAACGCGTTCTGAATCTTTTTATTGTCCCGTCAATTACTCAAAGATTAATCCTTGGCATTGATTTTTGGAATGCCTTTAATTTGATTCCAAATATAGTAGAACCTGTAGATGTGATAGATAAAACATTGCTAGGTTATTGTCCGCCGTCTGCTTTAGCAAAACATATGTCTGAAGTCAAGTCTGAAGAAGTCATTAAATCCAGCTCAGATTTAGATGAAGGTAATTTTCCGCTAAGTCCAAGCCAACGCCAACAACTAGATGCTATAATAGCATTATTTCCAAATTTCGAAAAGCAAGGCTTAGGCAGAACAACTCTTATTAAACACGAGATCGACATTGCGGACTCCAAGCCGATCAAACAGCGATTTTATCCAGTTTCTCCAGCAGTGGAGAAGCTAATGTTCGCAGAGATAGATAGAATGTTGGCATTAGGTGTTATTGAGCCCTCTCAATCCCCTTGGAGTTCTCCAATGAGACTTGTTGTTAAGCCTCATAAGGTTCGTCTTTGCCTCGATGCAAGAAAACTGAACTCCGTTACGAAAAAGGACGCTTATCCACTGCCGTCTATAGAAGGAATTTTCGCTAGGCTCCCAAGGGCCAATATAATATCCAAATTGGATCTTAAGGATGCCTATTGGCAAATCTGCCTAACCGATAGTGCAAAACCATTGACCGCATTTACGGTACCAGGTAGGCCTTTATATCAGTTTGTGGTGATGCCCTTCGGGCTTTGCAATGCCCCACAAACTATGAGCCGCCTTATTGATGAGATTATCCCCCCTGAGCTTCGAAACTCAGTTTTTGGTTACTTAGACGACCTTATAATAGTGTCAGAAGATTTTGAAAGCCATTTGTCACTCTTAGTGCGCGTGTCTGAACAATTTAGGAAAGCTAATTTGACATTGAACATCAGTAAGAGTAAGTTTTGCGTAACTCGGGTCCAGTACCTTGGCTACGTGATAGGCAATGGTGGTATAACGACCGATCCTCAAAAAGTTAGTGCCATAATAAATTGGCCTGTTCCCAAAACGATCAAACAAGTTAGAGGTTTCTTAGGACTCGCAGGATGGTACAGGAGGTTCATCGACAACTTTTCGACAGTAGTAGCTCCCATTTCCGATGTAGTATCGACAAAGAAAAAATTCTCCTGGACACCTGAAGCACAAAAGGCCTTCGAAGAGGTAAAATCATTATTAACAACAACCCCGGTACTGATAAACCCGGACTTTACAAAAAAATTCTATGTGCACTGTGATGCCAGCGACTGTGGCATTGGAGCAGTCCTTGTACAGTTAGATGAAGAGGGAAATGAGAAACCAGTAGCTTTCATGAGCAAAAAATTGAACACTGCTCAGAAAAATTACAGTGTTACCGAGCGAGAGTGCTTGGCTGCAATTGAAGCCATTAAACGTTTTCGTTGCTACCTGGAATTACAGGATTTTGAAATAATAACCGACCATTCGAGCCTCCTATGGCTCTTGAAGCAACCCGACCTTACAGGACGTTTGGCAAGGTGGGTGTTTAAACTACAATCTTTTAAGTTTACAATTAGCCACAGAAAGGGCAGAGATAATGTGGTACCTGACGTTCTGTCGCGTAATTGTGTAGAGAGTATATCAACTATAACCGAGCCTGAAATAGACATAAATTCTCCACATTTTATGGATGAAGATTATGTGTCATTAAAAGAAAAAGTCACAAGTGAGCCAGGTAAATATCCAGATATAAAAGTGATGGACAACTACATCTACATTCGGACCGAACATTACAGTGGAGAAGAAAGCCAAGAAGAAAAAAGTTGGAAACTTTGGATACCTTATAAGTTACGAAGAAACGTTATAAACAGAGCTCATGATGACCCAATATCTTCGCATGGGGGAATGGTGAAAACGCTCGAATTAATACGAAGACATTTCTACTGGCCTGGGCTAGTAAAGGACGTTAGAGAGTACATTAGAAATTGTGATACGTGTAAAAGTACCAAAGCACCAAATTTAAGCCTTAAACCAGAAATGGGAAAACAAGCCCTCTCTATTCGACCATTCCAGCGAATTTATACTGATTTGCTAGGACCCTATCCCAGGAGCAAATCTGGTTTTATCGGACTTCTAATTGTCCTGGATCATCTAACTAAGTTCCACTGGTTATTTCCCTTGAAAAAATTTACATCTACAAGTATAGCTGACTATTTACAAAAACAAATTTTTCATCTCTATGGGGTCCCGGAGACTATTATTAGCGACAATGGTTCACAATTCCGAGCCAACGAGTTTAGTGCATTTCTTACAAATTATGGAATAAATCATGTATTTACGGCGGTATACTCCCCTCAAAGCAATGCCTCAGAGAGAGTAAATCGATCGATAATTGCCGGTATTCGGGCATATTTGAAGAATGACCATCGTCTATGGGACGAAAATTTGTCAAAAATTAGCTGTGCCTTACGAAATTCATACCACCAGGCTATACAAACTACTCCCTATCATGCAATGTTCGGTTTAGATATGATCACACATGGTAGTTCATATGCTCTACTTAAGAATTTGCAGTTGCTGGATGAACCAACTTATTACCTATCCCGAGATGATAGCATCCACTTGATTCGTCAAAATATAAGGAAACACATTAAGGACGCATATGATATGAATCGTAGGCAATATAATCTTAGAACTAGACCAGTATGTTTTCAAATAGGACAGGAAGTGTTTCGTCGTAGTTTCGCGCAGAGCAATAGTGAACTAAAATTCAGCGCAAAACTTTCTCCTTTGTTCATCAAATGCCGCATAAAAGAAAAACTGGGAAAACACTACTACCTCATAGAGGATTTGCAGGGAAAAGTTGTAGGTACCTATCATGCGAAGGATTTAAGGTCTTAAACCGCTCTTTTTCTATCTAACAATTAAAAGAAAAAAACTTAAAAAAAAAAACAATTTTAATTATTATCTAGTTTTGTAATGAACGGTTTGATCAAAAAAATTGCTTCTTCTATAAGTTATGTTTTTTTTACTAAAATTATTATTTTTGCTACTCACTCTACTTTTCTTGTCAATTCATGTATCTGAAAATCAAATTACATTTATTTTGTTTGTTGGGAAACTTATGTTATTCACATGTTGCTATATTATTATTAACAACATTACTCTCGCAACATTATTACAAGAAAAGCTTTTGCTGCTTAGGACTGTTTATACACAACTGTTTATAAACATGGTATGTCGATGTAATGAGCATTAAGTGTCATTAATGATAATTTAGTTGAGCATTTCATTTTTTAATTTTGCTTATTATCCAATACCCGCAAATAAAGTAACACTAAAGAGAGAAAAGGTTTAAGAAAAGAAATAATCAAAAGTTCAAAGTATTAAAGATATTACATGCTATGAGAGACCTAGCAAATAGTCATACAGATGTCATTGCCAACCTAAACGAAAGTTACCTTTTTATCTTATTTTCTTATTATATTCTTTGACTGCATTTGGTGTCATCAAAACAAACTAATAGTTAAAATTATACTTGGTTGTCATTGCACGCATATTCATACGAGGTTTCATACTTTTAAAATTATATTAACTCGGCCATTTCAATTTTGCATACACCACCATCAACTTCTTGAGAAAACAAAAAGAAATAACTCATCCTCAAAGAACAACTTAAGACAGTGTTTAAAAAGATCTATAAAATAAACCTTTTAATAAAATTACAAAGTGAATACTAAGTCGTATGGATAAATTAAATTAAACAATAGTATTAATAAAAATTCTATGTAAAAGTATTTTATCCATTCACGTAAAATCAGTTTCACAGTACATATTGCTTGACTAATTAAATCGGTGGCTACACATCCAAAGGTAATTATAAAATCTGTTTATACCTATAAATGTTCATTTGGTATAAATACCTTTTTGTTTCGTCAAGGTTGTCGAATTATCAACATTTCTCCAGGAATATATTATTCGCATTTGCCTTTTTATTCCTGGAGAGAATAATATAGGAGAAACCCCACCAAAACTTGCTAACAATTCTGGCAACAAAGAAGAAAACTAAAACCAAGTGGGTAAAGACATCAAAAGTTTCATCATCCCAAAACACTCTACAAAAAGTATTATTACCTAACCTCATCAAAAGTGTAATTTTTGATAGATTTTAATAGGATAACAAATCAGTTTTGTTTCCGAACAAGTGATCTCTAAATCTAGTTTAAATTCATTGTTTCTAAAAAACATAATAGTTAAATCTTTTCTGTGCTATACAATTACATCAAATGTTCATTTAATTAATAATACCAAAAACAACAACTTTAATTATGTGCTATTTAAACTTGCTAAAATGTTTTAAGAGTTTTTTATTTTTGTAATCATTACTAAATATCCAAAAGTTATAATATCTAAAGGACAAAAAAAAAAAAAGATTTTCCTTTAATAGAATTCAATCATTTATAAATTTATAATTTTTTCATTTATGCATTTCATTCTTTATTTTGTCTAAAATCATAAAGTAATTGGCAAATACAGTTTACAAACTAACAAGATCATTATCTATGGTAATAAGCATGATTAAATAATGTCCATAATGATCATTAAAGTCAATTTATTTTAGTTAAAACTTGTTATTCTTTCTCTTGATAAAAGACAAAATTATAGGAAAAAAAATATATAAATAAACAAAATTTTTTTTTCTTTTAAACCTTAAGAAAAACGAAACCTAACATTAATTTAGATTAAAAACCATTAATTTTACTTATGCATACTTATTAATTGAAGAAATTACACTAAATATTGTTAGGTGTAAGCATTATACAAGCGTGAGTTAATAAGGTATTTTGTATCAGAAATTTGATGTAATTATATATATATGAGTAATTCCAGCAACATCCATTCATCCAGTTAAATAAATCATCCACGACATGTTCATCGAGCTCTAGGAGGCCTTTTATATCGTCGAAAATCTACATGTTGGTGAGTTGAAATTTTTTAACCTCCCTAATAATATTATTATAAATGTATATACGTAAGCATGTATGTGATACAAAAATCAAAGTGCATTTTGTAACGTGATCTTTTGCAACAATGTTGCTGATCTTGTTTTGAGTAAATGTATTTAATTGAAAACTCAGAAAAAAAAAGCTTTTATTTATTTCGTTTGTTTATTTTTGGCACACATCAACATCCATACTTACGTATAAAACAAAAATATAAAAAAAGAAAGAAAGAAAAAAATATTATATCTTTATTTATATGATTGCATCAAAGTGATTTTTTTTTTGTTTTGTATCTAAATTAAATCCAACCGTTGTCGTAAACGTTTTCGGATTATTACCTTTTGAAGTTTAATGCTCTCACTATTTTTTTTTATTCTATTTCATAAACATTTTGTTTAAGTATTATGTATATCCTATTTTTTTTTTTTCAATCAATTAAATTCGTGGATTCTAAAAGAAAAATGTTTAAAGTAATCAACTACATTTTTTTTTATTTTTAAATAAATAGATGATTACAATTAATTAAACTAGAAAAAATGTTAGATCTTAGTATTTTGAAATAAAGAAACTTGTATATGAATTTGGCATAATGTCTAACTAAAACTTAATTTAAGTGTTTTCCAAGGTTGATAAGGGTTAGGTGAAGTATCTTTACGGGATCCTATATAATAATAACGTCATTAGGATACAGGAATGGGAGGGTATTGAGACATGCTCTTGGGCAACACCTTAAAGAGCCAATTAAGGATATAGTGGTAAAATATGTTTTTGTTAATTATTTTCTCATATACTTATGACTATGTATAGCGCAAATTTTATGTATATAGTCTTTCAGGACCATATAGTATCCGTTTTTTCGTTGCTATCTTTTAAAAATAGGGAGTCTACAACAAACTATCTGTACATAAACCGGATTTTGTTTCATGGGAGGACCGAACCCCCCTGCCCGACTGCTAGCTAGCTAATCAATGGCTCCCGCAGTCCTCTCTTGGCAATTTCTTAGAATAAAGAAAAGATACTTTTTTTCTATTAGTAGTTTGAGATATTTTCTTCGTGTTCATTACAGTTTGATGTAATGAAATTGGTTGGTTGGCTCGCGTAAAACGCAAACAAATTTACGTTTTGGATGTAGAACAGTATGGTGGAAAACATCGCATTTTCTACATCTATTCATCGATGGGCAAGCTCGCCAGTTATGGCTTCGTGCCAAACAATTGATACAGTACCTACGATCTTCTACAAATTTCTCACGTCTCTTGACGTCCATTCTTAAAAGTTTGCGGCAACTTTTGATTTCGTGCTGTTTTTTTCATAAAATACATGTGTATATATCGAGTTCATGATGAAGGTTAGTTCACTGATAGCGTTGGTGGTTATTGTTGTTGCTATTACGACTATTGTTGTTGCTACGACGATTGTTGTTGCTGAGACGATTGTTGTTGCTGTTGTTGAGACGACGATTGTTAACACTGCTGGTTTGAATTCTTATAAAGTCTTATGAGTTTATTTCAAAAATAGTAGATAACACAGTTTAACAATTGGGCGCGTTATAATACCCGATGATGTGCGAACATCAGCAGCAACACCGGAGTAAGTATTTACAATCCTACCTAATCGCTAATCATAAGGTTGTAAATCATCGGCTCGGAACGGGGTTCTTCCATTTGCAGCGCTTGTGGAGTGATTTCAAATAATATTCTTTCCACCTTATGGCAAATTGTGGTGGTGATGAATCACCTTGAGTTTTTCCCAATGGTTAATGAGAGATATCATTTCTATACCAGGTTCGGGAAAAGCCAAATGGGTGCGCCTCTTAAAAAGTGACCGGCTGTCAGGACAGTTAGGTCTGACGGATCTTTCGACATTGCTGAAATCGAGCGTGAATTTAAAACTCATTCTATGTGAGCGAGAACAGTTGAAAACTCCTCAAAATTTAACTTGTGAGCTCCAGCAATACGTTTTAAGTAGAATTTGAAGGATTTAACCGCAGCCTCCCATAATGTGGTGTGCTTATGGGTATTGAATAGTTTGTGGTTCCCTATAGCTCTTGGTTATTTTTAATAGCTGTTAGGGTTCCGGCTGATTTGCAAGGCGTTCAAAGGAACTGCCGAATTGGTTGAGTCTTTTCAATTAAGAACTTAGGCAAGTTGTTGCCGGATTAGTTTGAGAATTTCAAGTCTGTCTTTATTTTAATTTGGAAGTGCTTATTTGTACTTAGCCGTTCTACCTCATTCTGTCTAAATCTATATTTAGACAATATAAATTCTTTGTTTTTTATTTTGTTTTAATAACCAAATCTGAATTGAATTAAAATGAAAATTTATATTGAAGTAAAAATGGAAGAAATTATGTTAATTCACTTAATAATTCTGTTATTATTACGTCACTAGTGAAGTATAGATGGCGGTAACAATTAATGTTGAATTGTAAATGAATTGGTAACATGTAACACTTACGGTTTCATTCCAAACCGGTTAGGCTTTTTGTAAACCGCAGACGGTTTAAAGAAATACACTTTTTTTTATTGAACTTTTTACTTAAATTTTTAATTTTTAATTAAATATTGGAAAAAGCCAAATTTTTTTTTATTATCGTGGAGGTATGTATGTATGTTACCAAAATTTTTTTATGAATTTACAGTTTGACTATATACATACATAACTATTTGTACCTAATTATATCGAAAAAAGGCAAAAAACTGTTTATGTTCCGGTTTTTATATTTGTGCATATACATACATACATACCTACATTTGTACATAAATATAAATATGTGCATAGTTAAAACAAATTTTTACGCTTTTAAATAATAAACCAAAAATAAATTTTAAATTAAAATTATATTTTAAAGAAGTTGAAAAAAAGGAAAAAGAAAATAAACAAAAAGTTTTGAAAAATAATTTTACCCTTCTGTTTCCTTTTTTTATTGAAAAAAATATATATGAATGTGTATATAATAAAGTGGAAACGGTGTAAATTTGCCAGTGATCGAAGAATAGTAAAGGTATAGAGAAAAAAGGAGTTATATAACTACATACATACTTCAATTTTAAAATATTGAAAAAACAAAATTATTGATCCTCTTAACATACAAAGAGAAAACAAAATAAAAAAAATACCAGAAATCTCAATAGTGCAAACATACATAATTATTTACGGCAAATAAAAACTCGTGTATACTCTTTGCTTATGCTGCTTACTTATTGTTGCTCTTACATACATACAAACATACAAGTTAAGTATTTTTAAGTTTTTTGTTTATAAAAAAATATAAACTTTATTGTTCACTCTTTAAATTACAACTAAACTTAATTCTAGTTCTTAATTAAAACGAAGCATAAAATGAAATACCTAAAATTGCATAGTAATCATAATGACACGCGCAGTTTTGCAACTTTATAAGTTTTTGACCTGTTTTAACCGTCTGCAGCAGTGCCAGCATATTAATTTATTGTGAAATAATAATAATAAGGAGAATCATTTTTTTTTTTGTGTTAACAATTCCCCTCTTGATACCGAGCGTCCTCATTCGGTCAGAAGTATGGGATATTTGATATCCTCGTTATACCAATCCGTTCCGGTTTCCTCTTTTCTGATTTCAGGCATAGATTTGTGTATTGATGGAACTGTGTTGATTATTGTTGGAGTGATTTTCGACTTGCTTTTTGTCCTGCACAGATTCATTTTGATCAATAGTGTAACTAGAGAAAATAGAGTGATTATACAGAATCCAATATTTACTGCAATCGCCTTTGTGTGTTTAATATCTATCAAATCAATTGCCTCTGTGTTGTTTGTCCTTAATTCCTTTACCATTTCCAAGGACAGGGTTTCTTCTATATTTTGATTCTAGTGCCTAGGCTGTAAAATTGTCGGTAAAGATTGTAGCTGTGCCACCTCAAAGAACTTTTAAGTTTTATCAGTCACAGTTATGGGTGTATTGGAGAATTGCACTACATAAGTCCCATTAAGATTCTGTGGTTCATTATTTACAAGAATTGTGCCGTTAAATTGGTTTAGGAGGATCGTTCCAGGTGCTATTTCTTCAATAGTGGGGGTGCAACGATTATCTATCAAGCTGCAGTTTGCCGGTTTACTTTTGATTAAATTTACTAAGCAGGTTTCGGTTTCCAGGACGTCCAAATTATTTCTGTTGCAAACAGTAATGCTATTACAGATTATACATCCATTTTTGATATCATACATTACATTGCACGATGGGGCAGAATCGAAATTTTTTTGAAATAAATCTGTAACTTCTGATCGGCCGGTTGGATATTCATGAAATTTGGTATACGCGTAGCAGAAGAGTGTACAATGTTATGTTTGGAAGGGGGTCCCCCCAGGGGCGGAGCTAAGGGGGATCAAAATTAGGTACCTCTGACATAAAAAATTTTTAATCGCTTGCAAAATTTTTGTTTCTCCTCCGATTTCAAATATTTTTATATATTGTTGTAGACCCTGATAAGACCTATAAAAGACATGCCCACATGTCCTATTTATCTCTTATAGTTTCCCAGTTATTTGCGTTTGAATTTTTAAGCATCATAATTTTGCATGTTCTTGGTCCAGTTTTTTTCATATATATACTAGTATTTCCTACCGATTTTATTAGCTATTTTCTTAAATAGTTAAAGAAAAAAATTATCTATTGAATAAAAAAATTTGAAGTGGATATCTTTACCGAGTCCAAAAATAAACGATTTTTGTGTTTTTTAGCCGAAAAAGTATCTACACTCTTTTTTATCTAAAATAAAATTTTCTTTAGCACTTTTCTGAAAGGTAATTTCACAGAGATGACTTTAAGATAAAAGGCAAGCCCAACAACTCAATTGGTCATGGTACACACCCTCCCGAATTCGACCCATTTTATATGAAAGTTTTGATTTTAGACCATGTTTTCTCAAATCCCAAAACACGAATCGACAAGCGGAATATATTTTACGACTCTTCAATATGTTGTTAAAAGTTTTAAATCAAAATCTTCGGGACTTCGGAAAAATGTGGATTCTATAGCCAAAAATGAAAAAACTCCATTTTTGGGAATTTTGATTAGTTTATTTGGGAATTCAGGAAAACCCTACCCCTGATTGAAATTTGGTTAACGCGCTTTTATTTATGTTAATAAGATCCACATTTTCTGCAAATTTCATTAAGATATCTTTATAAACAAATATGTTATTACAATTAAAAATTTGTATTTTCTCCAAAAACCCCAAATTGGGCCTTTTGTTTGGTTTATTTCTAAATAGCGAAAGAAATTTAAAAAATATGTATTCCAAATTAAGTTTATTTGGCATATATAATTTCCGATCTTTTGCAAAAAGATTCAAGTCAATATCATGCCTCATTTCAGAAATATGCGCCTTTAAACTTTTATATTTCCAATTTATTGTATATATGACTATATTTTTACAAATTTGCAACTTTTGCCTTTAGCTTTGCGTGAATAGTTAGAAAATTATGAATATTTCTGTATACTTTTAATAATATCGATACACAAAATATTTTTATAAAAATAATTAATAAATATTTTTTATTTTTAATAGGGTTGCCACATTTCCCAAATTTAAGTAAATTTTTATCCTTTTCTAAGCATTCATATATTTCTATTAATGAATTTAAAATAACAAAACAAAGAAAAAATGTCTATTTTAACTTAATCAATATTATTATTTTTGGTATTTATCATCTTCCTTAATAAATATTCTATTTCTAATACGATTTTTTATTACTTATTTACATTAAATTTATGTAGACAATTTTTCTAATATTTTAAACTTATACTACTTATTTTCTATAAAATAATCTATTGTATCTGTGTACATATCTAAAAGATAATAAAGGTCCTTCAAGTCTTCAGTATTTTGAGTTGATAAAGGCTCATAAGAAATCCAAAGTTTTCTCATTGATGATAGTACAGGGTCTGATGATTACAATAGGCTATTAAAAATATCCTCGTTTTGTGACGTTCTGGAGCATTTCCTGGAGCTGAATAATTGAACGTGCTTAAAATCTCTGTTTCTTGCTTCTTGAGCCTCTTCTGTAAGCTTTCCAAGTGGAAGAATATTTCGTTCAATTATAATTTCGCCATGGCACAATACTTTATGTACTGTTGGTGTCATTTCTTTCCATGGATATAGAGAAACAAGTAGTTTGCATATTCTCCAAATCGAGCAGAGTTAATTTTGTGCTTACAATTAATTGCCATTAATAGTATGTTAGTCCTTTGAAAGAGGTTGTAAATCAATTATTTCATCTTTAATATATTCCACTAAATCCTTTGTTGATGTCTTCGACTCCCTTGTGTATTCGAACCAAATAGGTCTGTAAAAATGTTTTGATCCTGGAGTGGTGTTAAGCCATATATTTTCAAATGAGTTTTTACACTTTGATGAAGATTGCTTTAAGGAATAACATCGCATTCTTAATGGCACCAAAGATGCTATAAATACGCTTTTATAATCCGTATTTTCTTACTTCCACTAGCATGCTTGTATTCAGGAAGAGCTGATAGTCCCTCACATCCCCACTTATAGATTAATACAACGTCGCTGTTATTTACTTTTTCCAACTGATTTGCAGAAAAATCTGCAACTATCCTGGTAGCTGTATTCTCAAGCAAAGAAGATAACTCTACACATGCTTCCTTTTCGGTAACCGATATTTTGCACGCCGATATATTTCTATATCAGTATCCATCCAACCGGAATGTTTAATTTTTATATCAATGATATGAATTAGTTTAAAAGTTCCCGTTTGTAATTTTACCAGTCTAAAAATGAAGGTTGATTTAATTTCTGATAATGTTTTTGTGAACTGTTTTTCCTGATTCTGTAATAACTGTTGTGTTTTTATTTTCTTTAACTATCTCCTTTTTATACATCTTGCTGAGTTTTGAGCCTAATCTCCTGTTTTCTTTTACAAACATTGTTTTTCCGGGTTCATAAGTCTTCGGATTAGTTTTTTTCTTATTATGGTATCTAATATCTTCTATTTGTTTCTCTGTGAGTCTTTTAATTATATTTAACCTAATCTCTTCCAATTCTTTAGGTTTGGTTGTGACTCTACCTAAAAAAAAATCTATAACCATATTCCGAGAATACCTAACTCTATATTGCGTAAAGTTGTCCTTATAAATCTGTTGCAATTTTCCCAGGATCTCGTCGTTTGTTGTTATACAGTTTGTAACAGAAGGGTTAAAAAATTTTCTTAGAATATGTGTGAGATTCTCTGTAGTAATATTGGGTTCGTTTACAGTGTGCCTATGGTATGTTGGGAATACTATTTCGAATTTATGGCTTGCCTAACCCTCTTTATTTGAAATGAAGATTTGTTTTTTGAAAGCATTTAAGCATCCGTAAACTGTATCAGGGTTTGTGATGAACTGTCATCACTATGTTGAGTTGCAGTCAGGGTATTTATTTGATGGTTATCATTAGATGGTCTCGACAAAGCATCTGCGACTACGTTAGTACAGCCAGGCTTATACTGAAGTTCATTATTGAAGTCTTCAAGGAATGCTTTCCACCGTTTTAATGTAAGGTTTGAGTTTTTGTTGTTCAATGAATAGGTCAGAGGAAAGTGATCTGTATAGATTTTCAATTTTGTAGAACCGTAGAGATAATTCCTAAGTGACTTCAACGCAAATACGATGGTAAGAAGCTCTTTCTCTTTGTCGCTTAATTTTCTTCAGTTCTACTAAGTGTTCTTGATAAAAATGCGATTGGTCTATTGTCTTGAGATAGCACGGCTCCCAAGGCATAATTTGAGGCGTCTGTAGGAAGAACAAATTCCTTTTTAAAGTCTGGGTACGCCAACATAACATCGTCGGATGTCAATGTGGCTTTTGATTTATTTAGTGCATCCGTTGCCTCTTGGTTAAACTTAACTTCAATCTTATTTCAACTACGTTTGGTCGAACATCCTACCTCCACTCTTAAGAGCATTATCAGGGGCTTAGCACATCCCCACTTATAGATTAATACAACGTCAGGAAGGGCTGATAGTCCCTCACATCCCCACTTATAGATTAATACAACGTCGCTGTTATTTACTTTTTCCAACTGATTTGCAGAAAAATCTTCAACTATCCTTTGATGAAGATTGCTTTAAGGAATAACATCGCATTCTTAATGGCACCAAAGATGCTATAAATACGCTTTTATAATCCGTATTTTCTTACTTCCACTAGCATGCTTGTATTCAGGAAGAGCTGATAGTCCCTCACATCCCCACTTATAGATTAATACAACGTCGCTGTTATTTACTTTTTCCAACTGATTTGCAGAAAAATCTGCAACTATCCTGGTAGCTGTATTCTAAAGCAAAGAAGATAGCTCTATTCATGCTTCCATTTCGGTAACCGAAATAGATGGTAAAATAGTTTGCTTTTTTTCTTGAATATTATTGTATGATGGTAGAATTGAGTGTCCCTTTTCAAGCAGAGCTTTTCTTAAAATTTGATATTTGTTTCGGCTGAGGTCCAGTTCAAGCATTGCTTCTTCCTCTTTAAAATTGTATTGTGATGTTGGAGTAGGTACACTTTCGGCAATCCGTTTAAGACGTTTTGGTGATGCAGTTGGCAGTATTTCAGCAATATTAATTGCTTATGGACCAGTCTTTTCTTCCTAGATCTTGTACTTAAATCATCATATGTCTTGCAGGTTGATCTTGCAGTTGATATTTTGCACGCCGATATTTCTATATCAGTATCCATCCAATCGGAATGTTTAATCTTTAATCTTTTAGTACGCTGATTCAAGGACTTCATTTTTACGTCATACAACTTTAAAAAGCTCTCTATCTAAGATTTACCAATGACGTCGACTTTTGCATGATATGTAGTTTTTATGAATTCTACTATAGCTTCCAAATCCACAGAACACAACACAATTATTCATGTTTCAATGTAATCACCATGGTAATCAACTTCGTTATGATGTTGATAAGGATTAGCTGCGCATTTATATATATCTATTAGATATATCGCACAGGTATATATATTTACAGGTATTCTGTGAATTTTCATTAGGTAAAATATCTGAAGGAGTCAATTTGGAAGAGTACCTATACCGAATTCATTGATATTATATGTTGCTGTTAGGTATCACCAGAAAGGATATTACCTGTGCATTGTCACTAGCTCATAAAAATATAGATTTTGAACCATAAGTAATAGATAAATGCTGCAGCTAGGTATCACTGGAAAGGATACCTGTAGATTGCCACTAGATCATGAATATATAAATTTTTAACCACCATCAATATATAAATACATTTGTTAATTTTAAGTAAACACTATAAATGTAAACTAATATAATACTTATTGATTAAGTTAAAATAGACATTTTTTGTTTGTTTTTTATTTTAAATTCATTAATAGAAATATATGAATGCTTGAAAAGGATAAAGATTTACTTAAATTTGGGAAATGTGGCATCCCCATTAAAAATAAAAAATATTTATTAATTATTTTTATAAAAATATTTTGTGTATAGATGTTAGTAAAAGTATACAGAAATATTCATTTTCTAAGTAATTATTCACGCAAAGCTAAAGGCAAAAGTTGCAAGTTTGTAAAAATATAGTTATATATACAATAAATTGGAAATATAAAAGTTTAAAGGCGCATATTTCTGAAATGGTGGATAGTATTGACTTGAATCTTCTTGCAAAAGATCGGAAATTATATATGCTAAAGGATAAGCTTAATTTGGAATACATATTTTTAAAAAATTCTTTCGCTATTTAGAAATAAACCAAACAAAAGGCCCAATTTTGGGTTTTTGGAGAAAATACAAATTTTTTAATTGTAATAACATATTTGTTTATAAAGATATCTTAATGAAATTTGCAGAAAATGAGGATCTTATTAATATAAATAAAAGCGCGTTACCCAAATTTCAATGGGGGTAGGGTTTTCTTGAATTCCCAAATAAACTAATCAAAATTCCCTAAAATGGGATTTTTTACACTTTTGGCTATAGAATCCACATTTTTCCGAAGTCCCATAGATTTTGATTTAAAACTTTTGACAATATATTGAAGATTCTGAAAATATATTGCGCTTGCCGATTCGTGCTTTGGCATTTGAGAAAATATGGTCTAAAATCAAAACTTTCATATAAAATGGATCGAATTCGAGAGGGTATGTACCATGACCAATTGAGTTATTGGGCTTGTTTTTTATCTCAAAGTGATCTCTGTGAAGTTGCCTTTCAGAAAAGTGCAAAATTATTATATGTTGCTAAAGAAATTTTTATTTTAGATAAAAAAGAGTGTAGATACTTTTTCGGCTAAAAAAACACAAAAAGTCGCCTTTCTGCAATTTTCAAATTCAAAATCGTTTATTTTTGGACTCGGTAATGATATCGACTTCAAATTTTTTTATTCAATAGATAATTTTGTTCTTTAGCTAGTTAAGAAAATAACTAATAAAATCGGTAGGAAATACTAGGATATATTGTAACGTGGTTTTGTCGTCGGCTCCAGGGTCTACTTACGGATCCACAAACCTTAAGTAATAAAACGTTTGTTTTACCCTTTCGGAGGGGTTAAAATAATAATAGTTTCTTTATTGAATACGTCAAGAATATTTCAAGTACAAAATATAAAGATATTACGAGAGAATAATTTCTATAACTCCAATTCTGTTACCACCGGCATAATAAATGTTTTCGTTACTTACTTCTTCTTTAACCAGGCTTATTTCGGCTCTTCGGCGTATGTTAATATCGGTACGGTTGATCGGCTTAGATTATGTTTGCTTCGGACATTCAGCTTATAAAAGCTCGACTCGGTTAATTGGCTCGTAATAGGCTCGGCTCAGCTATTCGACTTTGAACTTTCGGTTTCGACACTCTTAACTTCGACTTTGAACTTTCCGCTTCGACACATTCGGCTGTCAAACTGGTTAGGGTTTACGGCGGGATCGGTTCGGTAGTAGAATTAACATCGGCGTAGGTAAGGAGTAGAATCGGCTCTGATCATTCGGCTTCGACACTCTTAGCTTCGACTTTGAACTTTCGGCTTCTACACACTCGGCTATCAAACTGGTTCCGGTTTACGGCAGGATCGGTTTCTGGTACAGGTGGCAGCTTCGGGAATCGAAGATCGTATCTTTTCCTACAATACGTACAATGGTTTCTTAAAGCTAATATCTAGCTACTTCTCAACTACTATTACCATGCAATTCTACGGGTTAATATTCTACTAAGACAACGAGCAACCGAAGTCACCCGCGAGAACGAACAACCGAAGTCACTCGTGAGAACGAACAACCGAAGTCACTCGTGAGAACGAACAACCGAAGTCACTCGTGAGAACGAATAACCGAAGTCACTCGTGAGAACGAACAACCGAAGTCACTAGTGAGAACGAACAACCGAAGTCACTCGTGAGAACGAACAACCGAAGTCACTAGTGAGAACGAACAACCGAAGTTACTCGTGAGAACGAAGCAACCGAAGTCACTCGTGAGAACGAACAACCGAAGTCACTCATGAGAACGAACAACCGAAGTCACTCGTGAGAACGAAGCAACCGAAGTCACTCGTGTAAAATTTATTTAATGACCCAACTGAAGTTGAGCGTACAAAATACGACTAAATTTTACTTTCGCGAAATCTAGTCTGCTCTCCGATTATATAAAATAATCATTGAGATTTATATGGCGGATTCTTGTCTTGTTTGAATCGCCCCGACTGTAATCAACCTTTGTTTACTTATACTTAGTCATGTATCCACTAAATGAGAATTATATTGCTTGTTGACCATTAAGCAATATCAACTGCACAACTAAAGCAGTTGATACACATTTGTGTGGGTGTGTATGTAGTATTTACAGTAGGGGCGCTCAATGTAATTACCTATTACTAATAATTAGTAATTACCTATTACTAATAAAATATTCAGTATATTAGTATGAAAAAGAAAAAGAATTAAAAATACATAAATAAAATAGTAAAGAAAATAAATTAATATATTAAGGAATATGTACGTGAAAATAGTAGTACTGAGTGTACTATTTCCACGTTACAATATATTAAAAAAACTGGACCAAGAACATGCAAAATTATGGTGCTTTAAAATTCAAACGCAAATAACTGGGAAAGTATAAGAGATAAATAGGACATGTGGGCATGTCTTTTACAGGTCTTATCAGGGCCTACAACAATATATAAAAATATATGAAATCGGATGAGAAACAAAAATTTTGCAAGCGATTAAAAATTTTTTTATGTCAGAGGTACCTAACTTTGAGCCCCCTTAGCTCCGCCCCTGGGGGGATTGATGTGCCCCCCTTCCAAACATAACATTTTACACTCCTCTGCTACGCCTATACCAAATTTCATGAAAATCCAACCGGCCCATCAGAAGTTACAGATTTATTTCGAAAAAATTTCGATTCTGCCCCACTGTGCATTGTCAGATAAAAGAATTTTTTTATACATGATTTTATTTATATATTTTACAAATTTTACGGGTTTTACAACAATATTATAACATGAGTTCGCATTTGTCGTAGGGATACTTAAGATATAAACAATTGAATTATGGTCAGATGCAATTTTTATCTCGGCAAATTCGAAAGCTTGCTCTAAATTTACAAATGGTATAGAATCTTCACTAATAACTTCTTTTACAGTGTTTACTTCATTGGATGTAAGAATGAAAGAGTTAGCTATGCCTACCTTCGCCCAATGCATGGCGTGTTGAATATTCATTATTTCTTCTTTTATATTTTATTTTAATAGTATTACTAATTGTTCCTTTGTGGAATTGTTATTACCATTATTCTTCTTATATATTTCTAGTAAATTTTTTGTAACATGTGTTAGTTCTTTGATTTTTTCTATTGTCAATTTGTTAATCACCACTCATTATCATGGTCCGTGTTTCCCGCAATCCTCTTCCAAGCAGAACCATTAAAATTTAAGGACCTTTTTGTTTTTGGTTTCAATCGGTCCAAGTAAGCTTGAAGTTCCGTCAGTTCGTGATTTAGTAAAGGGTGGAGAAAATGAGAGGGACTGACATCTTTCTGTAGAGTTTCTTGAAGATTATCTATGAGTTCCTGGTATCCATTTATATCAATGATATGAATTAGTTTAAAAGTTCCCGTTTGTAATTTTGGCAGTCTAAAAATGAAGGTTGATTTAATTTCTGATATTGTTTTTGTGAACTGTTTTTCCTGATTCTGTAATAACTGTTGTGTTTTTATTTTCTTTAACTATCTCCTTTTTATACGTCTTGCTGAGTTTTGAGCCTAATCTCCTGTTTTCTTTTACAAATATTGTTTTTCCGGATTCATAAGTCTTCGGATTAGTTTTTTTCTTATTATGGTAGCTAATATCTTCTATTTGTTTCTCTGTGAGTCTTTTAATTATATTTAACCTAATCTCTTCCAATTCTTGAGGTTTGGTTGTGACTCTACCTAAAAAAAAATGCATCAAATGGTTTTCTTTTAATGATGGAGTGTATAGAGTTATTATATTCAAGAACTGTTATATGTAAAATTTCGGATAATGTACTATGAGCCTTTTCCGCTTTTAGGCAACGCATCAACTCTAAGAGCGTGGAATGGAATATTTCGATTTGCCCATTTACACTACTACTGTATGGAGGTATCTTGAATGTTTTTATCCTAAACTGATTTTCTAACATGAATATTATGGAAGCTGAACTAAATGATTTCTCATTATCCATTACGATCATTTGTGGCATACCAAAGGCAAGTAGCAATTCTCTAAGTGGCTGTTTAATGTCTTCCGTGGCTCGAGATTTTAGTATTTTAACTTGAGCTAATTTAGAAAATTTATCGATAGCTCAGTATAGATTTTTTTCCGTAATGAAAATGTCTATATGTACGATCCGTCCGGGGTACTGTGGAATTGGTGTTTCTTGAATTGTTACCTTGTTGGGATGTCTATCATATTTATTTTCCTTGCATATTTTGCAAAGGCTAGTAATTTTTTGGATTTTTGAATGCATTTGTGGGAAATAGAATTTCGTAAGGAGTTGGGTTTTGTTTTCTGTACTGTTTCTATGAGCTCTGTTATGTTTATTTATTATTTCATGTTCTTGCTCTTCTTCGCTCTTCAGATCTATAACCATATTCCAAGAAAACCTAACTCTATATTGCGTAAAGTTGTCCTTATAAATCTCTTGCAATTTTCCCAGGATCTCGACGTTTGTTTTTATACAATTTGTAACAGAAGGGTTAAAAATTTTTCTTAGAATATGTGTGAGATTCTCTGTAGTAATATTGGGTTCGTTTACAGTGTGCCTATGGTATGTTGGGAATACTATTTCGAATTTATGGCTTGCGTAACCCTCTTCATTTGAAATAAAGATTTGGTTTTTTAAAGCATTTAAGCATCCGTAAACTGTATCAGGGTTTGTGATGAACTATCATCACTATGTTGAGTTGCAGTTTATTTGATGGTTCTTATTAGATGGTCTCGACAAAGCATCAGCGACTACGTTAGTACAGCCAGGCTTATACTGAAGTTCATTATTGAAGTCTTCAAAGAATGCTTTCCACCGTTTTAATGTAAGGTTTGAGTTTTTGTTGTTCAATGAATAGGTCAGAGGAAAGTGATCTATATAGATTTTTAATTTTGTAGAACCGTAGAGATAATTCCTATGTGACTTCAATGCAAATACGATGGCAAGAAGCTCTTTCTCTTTGTAGCTTAATTTTCTTCAGTTCTACTAAGTGTTCTTGATAAAAATGCGATTGGTCTATTGTCTTGAGATAGCACGGCTCCCAAGGCATAATTTGAGGCGTCTGTAGGAAGAACAAATTCCTTTTTAAAGTCTGGGTACGCTAACATAACATCGTCGGATGTCAATATGGCTTTTGATTTATTTAGCGCATCCGTTGCCTCTTGGTTAAGCTTAACTTCAATTTTATTTGAACTGTGTTTGGTCGAACGTCCTGCCTCCATTCTTAAGAGCATTGTCAGGGGCTTAGCAATTTTGGCATAGTCCCTGATAAAGCGTCTATAGTAATTTGAAAATCCTATGAACGATCTAAGATCTTTTAGCGTCCGAGGTATTGCAAAGTTCAGAATTGCTTCGACCTTTCTTGGATTGGTTTTATTCATTTGTCCGAGATAATAAATCCCAAAAATTCTACCTCGCTTTTTAGAAACTCGCATTTATTTCCATATTTGAAAGTTTGAGGGTTTTGAAAATTATATTGAGGTTCTTATGGTGTTTTTCTTCGTCCTTGGAAAAAATTATTATGTCGTCCATATAGACGAAACATATTTTTCCTATAAACTCCTTCAATTTCTCAGTCCAAATGGTAGCCTGGTAAACTCGTATTTACCATTGTTGACTGAGAAGGCGGTTTTCTACCTGTCAGATTCTCTAAGCGGTATTTGATGGAACCCGCTTTTGAGGTCTATTACTGAGAAAAAATTATTTTGTCCAAGTTGGGGTAATATATCATATATCTCGGGAATCGGATATTTGTCTGATGTAGTTTGCTCATTTAGCTTACGGTATTCAATTACAATTCTGAATCTTTTTATGCCGGTTGCATCAGCCATTTTGGGTACAACCCAAATTGGTGAGTTGTATGGGGACATTGAAGGCCTAATGATGCCTTGTCTCAACAAGTCCCGTATTTGTTTTTCGACTTCTTCTTTAAGGTGCACTGGATAAGGGTAGTATCGGGAATAGATAGGTTTATGGGTTTTTGTCTGGATATCTACAACTATGGCTGTTGTGTAAGTCAAATTCTCATCTGGTTCGCTAAACAATGATTTATGGTTTTCAATAACGTCTTGTGTTTCAAGTTGGTTTTCGTCTTCAGATATTCCTGGTTGGCTTTCTAAGTATTCGTCTAATGACGGAAGTTTCTCCTTCTCTCCATAATTATGTACTTGGTCCGGGTAATAATTGCCGTTGCTGCTTCTGTTTCTAAATGAAACTTTCTCTGTGGTTTGGGAGGATTCCGCAATTGTTCCGATTGTATGGGTGGTCTTTTCCCAAACATTTGATTATTGTGATTTCACCTGTTCATATATTTGACGGCTCTTGTCTTCATTGGAGCCCATAGGCTCGGGACGTAGAAAGGGCTTCGGAGCAGTTGGTCTTGTAGGGATGAATCTTGTGTTGAAGTAGTTTTGATTTTGATAACCCGTTGGATTCACTGACCTGTATTAATGGTGATTAAACGAGGGTTGTGGTATAAAAGCCAATTGAAGATAAGAGGGTTTTCTATTTTTATCTTGATACTGTGGTCTGTTTGGTGGTGAATGCAAGGGGTTATTATTGTTATTCTTGCGAGTTTGATTATGTAAATCTGCAAAATGTGATCTGGCGAATTGGCTTTCCATTTGTAGACACAAATGAAGTGCCTATGGAAGATCTTTTGGCTCTTTCATGCCTAAGTGAAAAGATAAATTGCCCCTTAAACCTCTGGTGAAGGCATCCAATGCCTTATCTCTATACGTTTGCTCCAGAAGGTCAAGTCCTTCTCTACTTATGTCCATATGCGATAATTTGTTCATGATAACGGAAAGCTGTGAGTATACTCGTTGGTAATACTCTTGTATAGTACTATTTCCCTGTACTAGAGTACTCATTTGATACTCCAGTGAGTCAAATCTCTCATATCAGCGTAGTGTAACGCCAAACACTTCGAAATACTGTCCCAATTTAAGGACGTATTGTAGGCATCCGCACTGCCTGTAATTTTATTCCTTATTGTATTTAAAATCACATAATATTTTGGAGTTCCTTTGGCTGAATTGTAGAGTTTAAGAATTCTATCGACACTCTTCTTCCAAGAGCTAAATTCGGTATGACTTCCTGAAAATTCCCTTAGACATTTTACAACGTCTGGGACTTTGTCCAAGTCGGTCAAGTCATTCCTATATCTGTCTTCTATAATTTGGTCTTCGCCTACTATGTTCGCATTAGGGTCTATGAAATTCCTTTTCAATTCGGTTATCTACGCGGGGTGCATCTGCTGGATTGGTTACATTTAAAACTGGGGGCCTGAGGAAATTGTTTGGGTTAGACATCTTGAGTAATAAAAAGGCATTTTATGGTCACTACCGCTAATAAATGTTAATTAAGGGGTTTAAATAATATGTTTGGTACTGTAGGAGTCGTAATAGTAAAAAAAGGGTAAATCTTATCAAATTGACACTTCGAAAAAGGAGAATTTTTTGTTTTTAAATTTAAATTCTTTACTTATTTGTTTCTATCAACGTATTTTGTTGTTGAATATTGCTTTAACTAATTTTTCACTTATTTCTACTAGGGGTCCAGTATTAGTTGTTCTAATTTTAATTCAAAAAATTTTCTCAAAACAAATGTTAATATTTTCATAAAAAAAATGTTATCGATAGATTTTGATTTAAATTTTATTTGATTCTAACGAATGATTTAACTTCTTATTTAATTTTCACTTCTATGAGCACTAATTTTAATTTAGAAATTTTTTTTGCAACAAATGTTACTATTAAAAAAAATTATCGATAAGCTTTGATTTCAATTTCATTTAATTCTAACGAATGATTTTATGTTTTATTTAATTTTCACTTTTATGAGTACTGTGTCAAATTCACTATTTAATATTTTCTGTTTCTTTTTGTTGTTATAATTTTAACTTGTAAATATTTAATTAGATATCTTAAAACTACTTTTATATTGTTGCAGCAATCATCGTTATGGAGCTGATAGGGGGTTGATTTTCCTTTTCTATGTAGATATACTTGGGGAACCTCCTCTACACCAAGGTCTCCACGAAAATTGTCCTTATTTCGCTGATGATTCTGTTGTTTTATCCAATGAATTTAGGGTGAGTTCTTCCAGGATTCTTCCTATTATAAAGCCTGTCGGGTTTGTTTATAGGAATGTCCTTTCTTCTCTGCAGCCTGTAGGGTGCTTTTGTAGGGAATATTCACTTCGGTGTAGCCTATCGGGTACGTTATCTTCGGAATATCCCAAGGAGTTGGAGTTGGAATATCCCAAGGAGTTGTTCACTCTTTAAATTACAACTAGTTCTTAATTAAAACGAAACATAAAATGAAATATTTAAAATTGCATAGTAATCATAATGACACGCGCAGTTACGGTTTTGCAACTTTATAAGTTTTTGACCTGTTTTAACCGTCTACAGCAGTGCCAGCATATTAATTTATTGTGAAATAATAATAAGGAGAATCAATTTTTTTTTTGTGTTAACATACATACTCATCAGTTAATGCAAAAGGGAATCTTAATGAGCGAATTCCCTTAAGGCATACTGATTTGAAAACAAAAAAATAAATAAATAAAAGAAAACAAAACAGAAACGGTACACTATGCTACAAAATAAGGTAACGTGAAAAATAATAATTAAATTATAAAAAAAGTAAATGAATATTTTCTAAATAAAATAAAAGAAGCGCTTTCGAAGGAAAGAAAATATTTAAATTTTTATGGCTAATAAAACCATAATTAAATTTAAATTGTTTGAAAGGTAATTAAAATTAAAATGCAAACTTTCAAACTTATCCCCTTATTAAAAACTAATAAAATCTCTCTAATTAGAAAACAAGTGAAGAATTGCAGTTGCATTTAATCTCCCATATTTGGTTTATGTATTGGGAAAAAATTTTATTTTAAGACAATTTTAACTCCTATTTAAGATTAAATCAAGTTTGTGCTCCTTAGTAATGAAAATTCTCTCTTTTTTCTAAATGTGCTGATTTTTATTTAATGTGTGCGATTTTTATTCAAAGTATGCGATTTTTATTCAAAGTGTACTCTTTATGTTTATTGTGCTTAAAAATTATTCCGGTTGTGCTCTTTTATTAAGTTTAAGTCGAAATTAAACTTGTAATAATAAAGCGAAAACGGAGAAGAAAGATCTTTAGAATATTAAAAGAAAAAATTTAAAAGAGAATTTGAAGAAAAATAGTTAAGCGGTTAGGAGCATTGTTCGGCGATCTCTTAACTCTCTTATTATAAAAGCACTCGTATACTCTATTACACTTGTAAAGCATACTCTTGAAATAAAAGTTTGATTTTTATCTCTTAAGGTTTAAAATACAAAGTAAACGGTTTGTGTTTAAACTCTTAAAAACAGTGAATGTGCTTAAAGTCAATAAAAAAAGAATACAGCAACTAAGGCGAAGAAATAAAGAAGGAAAAACAACAACGTGTGATTGCTTTAAAAACCTCTTGAGTCAATTTGAACTGAAGTTAACATAAAAAAACCATTGGAAAAAAGCAGGAAGCCTGGAATAATAAACAATATCAACATAAAATTTACAACCATTAAAAAGTTGTAAATTGAAATTATTTTATATTAAAGTTTATTAACACTACATAGTTTGGATTAATAAAGTAAATTGAAATAGTATTCAATTAGAAACAACAATATTAATAAAATATAACAAAATTTAAATAAATAAACCAAACTTTGAAAAATCAATTATAGTTTTATTTTACGCTGAACTGGAAGCATTTATAGTAAAGATAACTAAACACTTATCACAAATGGTAAATTTATTATTTGAAATTATAATAGTGATCAACTGAGTTAATTAATTAAAATAGAATTATCTCACACTTAACTTGACTGGGTTAAGTCAAGGCACAATTATTGAAAAGTATAAATTTGAGATACAAGTAATTTTTATATTTGAATATGTTCGAATATATTGAATATTGAATATACTGCGAAACCAAGACTCGGTTAAGCAGCCCCATTAAATTTAAAAGTTTAATAATTTATTAATTAAATATTATTCTAAAACTATTATCTTTTTGAATTTTCATTCGACGTTCCATATTCCATTTAAATTATTTCCCTAAAACTATTAGGCCTTATTGAATATAGAAAACAGAATAATAAATTCCCAAAGTGCCTATGTTATATTTGGAAAGAGCAAATAAAGCATTATGCTATGATCTAATAACCTCGAAAATATTTAAGGGAATTTAATGCGTGAAACTAGAGATCCAGACCTAGTGCTATACTTACGTAGCCCCAAAATTTTTAAATTTGTTTATTTTCCCTTGGGTTTGAACCACACACAATCTAGTGTTACCACTAACTGCCTGTAGCGACCACTCTACATAACCGAAGATTTGCCCTATAATTTTACCAAAAATTTGCCCTCTAATTTTACCACTTTGATTTATTTTAATTCTCAAGAAGCCCTATGAAGTTAAAAAAACCTAAGGCTATGCTTTAGCCCACTTTATATACTCTACTTTATCTTTTTTTGAAACTATATTAACAGTCTAGTGCTACTTATAGCCCCTATTCCATAGGAATAATACATATACATATATAAAATTAAAACAATAATCTATATTATCTTGTTTAACTAGATGACACATATCTAGCGCTATTTCGTAGCCACCAAGCACTATCAAGATAATATAGAAATAGCGATCTAACCTCAATTTGTTAAATTTGCGGTGATACGATTACTTTTAGTAGGGTATTCAACAAAACCTAATAAAAGTGTTTACGATTTCTAAACTCGTTTCTTTCTTTTTCTCATATTGAGAATTCTTAACAGTAATTATAGTCTCCTATACTATACATAGTTATTCGAAAACTATAAAGCCAAGGCTAGAAAGAAATTCGGACAATCGGTTAAAACTTCATTATACAAATTTATCGAATTTGTCTCGTTATCCACAAATATGACTTCAACAAACGAAGCATCTACCATATCTTTTAACCCTTTATATAAGGAACAATTCCTATTTGATTATGGGAATTTAATGCAATTTTGTGAAACATTAAACAGTACGGTTGAAGATCGCAATGAGTCAATACTGGAGGTTAAATTAAGGGAACTAGATTCAGAATGGATAAATGTAAAGGATTCATACAGAAGCTAAAGAGGAATATGAAATGTGTTCCGAAACATCCTTTCAGTGTTATTCTCAAATCAATGATTTGTTAAAAGTAAGCCGACTAGAGGGTTCTCAAATTCTAGCGTTTCATTCTACATCTCGCTTTTTACACCCGAATCCGAACATACTTCCTGACAGCTCAATGAGCTGCATAAAACTTCCGCCATGTGATACTGAGATTTTTAAAGGCAGTTATAAGCAATGGCCATCATTTCGTGACATATTCACGGCCGTATACATAAGCCACCCAAAGCTAACACTAGTCACAAAGCTCTATCACCTCAGAAATAAGACAAGGGGTGAAGCTGGTGCAAAAAACATAACTCCTTTCAAATGAAAATTTTGAACTAGCGTGGAACACGCTATGAAAACAAGAGGGTTTTAGTTGATAATATACCCTCAGCAAAAAATGAAGATAGCGAATCGATAAGAAGAATTCAGTCATCCGTTAGTAAGTCCCTAGCAACTCTCAGGATACTTGGAGTCGACGTAGAAAGCTGGGATCCCATCTTAATTCGTCTGATTTCAACTAAACTTCCACGTAACACTGTCGCTTTGGGAGCAGTCACTCACTTTTCCACGCGAGCTTCCAAAGTGGACCCAAATGTTCCAATTCTTAGTGGACAGGTACGAGGCAGTGGAACGTCTGAACATCATTAAAACCACAAAAAATTGTTTCACACTATCAGACACGCCCAGCCCAGATATACAATCGTACGTGTCTCAAGACAACGTGAGTGCTATGCAAATTGCGCAAAGAAAATCACTCTTTGAGAATATGTCCGAAATTCAGAGCCTTTTCGATACAGCAGAGAGTAGATTATGTATTTAAAAATAAATTCTGCAATAATTACTTAGCCTCATCTCATCTTAAGGCAAATTGAAAAAGCAAACTTGCCTTCAATGCAAAAAACCGCATCATATCCTATTGCACATGAGACAAAAATTTCAAGGCCCCTCTCAACCGATAGAAAGCTCTCAGTATAGAAACTCTGCATCTGGTCATAACAGCATAATTAATAAATCGACAGTCAAGTCAAGTCGGTAAAACAAACGCCAAGGATGAAATTCGTAACACCTCTAGGCAGCTTCAAGCCAATTGCTCTACGAACAATGAAAATATCTTGCTACGAACGGTATTAATGCAGATAGAGCACAGAGGTGAACTTTTTACAATTAGGGCGCTAAGAGATCCCGGTTCTCAATAAACCTTTTGAACCGAGAGAATTCGTAATCGTCTGCAGCTACCCTACGAAAAAAAAAATTCGAATTTATCTTGTACGCCAAAAGGTATAACTTAAGAGTACCCATTAAGGCAATAGTGCTACCAAAAGTGACGAAAAGACTTCCAGTATGCACTTTTGATATACCTTACTCAATCGATTTGACTGAATTAGATCTAGCAGATCCAACGTTTAACAAGTTTTCGCTATCGATCTAATCTGAGGAAACGATTACGAACACTCCAAAAATATTGGAGGTATTAAGAAAAATATTTGTGGCCACACATCGGCCTATAATACTATCTTTGGCCGGGTGCTCAGTGGTCCCGTAAAATAACAATCGGTACAAACATTCATAACTATAGTTATTCCAACTGAAACTTCTGAGCTAAATACGCTCTTAAGAAAGTTTTGGGAGCAAGAAGAAATCCCGGTATCTCGCTCGAATTCAGAAGAAGATGACTATTGTGAAAAATTCTATACCGAAACTACCACACGAAATGAGAGTGTAGGATACGTTGTGCGATTGCTATTTAAACATGAATTTCCCGAAAAAATATTTTTTGGGTCATCTCGATTCATAGCCCTAGCTCAGTACACGTTCATGAAAAAAACGCTCGCCAAAGATCCCGATCTTCAATCGGAATACAAGGCTGTTATAAATGAGTAACTCAGGCTTGATCATAAGGAGGAAACGTCATCCATAGAAATTACCTCTAATGGTAAATATGGGTCATTTTATTTGCCACATCATGGTGTGGTCCATCCAGATCACAAAACAACAAAACTCAGGGTTGTATTTAATGACATATTGTATACCGGCCCCACACTGCAAAACGATTTAATCCCCATAATTCTAAATTGGAGAAAATATCAATACGTTTTCAATGGCGACATTCAAAAAATGTATCGCCAGATACTACTACATCCTGCTGATATACCCTTTCAGAGGATTTTATTTCAACCCGAGGATGAAGGCCCAATTAGAGATTATCAATTAAAAACGGTAACTCTCGGAGTAAACTGTGCCCCATATTTGGCGATTCGGACCCTTTTAAAACTCGCTTCTGATTCCTAATCTGCTTACCCTAAGGCAGCTACAATTCTGCGCACAGAAACATATGTCGATGACATTCTCTCAGGAGATTACACGGTAGAAGCTCAAAAACAGCTTTTGAGCGTGTTACAGTCAGCTGGATTTTGTATAAAGAAAATAACGGCAAATAGCCCATATTTGCCGTCTCATCTTCCAAAAGAAGATTTGTATGATTCTGATTTTGTACGCTTCCGAACGGTTTCTTTACCGCGTCTGGAACTCAGTCGAGCAGTTCTCCTAGCTAAGCTCGTTAATTACGTAATTACGTCTTTAAATCTAAATCCTGAAGAGATTTATTTGTGGACTGATTCGTCTATAACACTAGACTGGCTCTCAAAATCCCCTTCAACGTGGGAAACGTATGTGGCTAATAGAATAGTTCATATTCACGGTTTACTGTCAAATGTAAAATGGCATCACGTTTCCTCTCACGATTATCCTGCAGACCTAGGGACTCGAGGTTGCAGACCTCAGGATCTGGCACACAGTTCTCTATGGTGGCATGGACCATCATGGCTGACTAAAACCTTAACAAAAATGCCAAAAAGTAATCCCTTAAAACCTGCAGAAGTAGGTAAAGAAGTAATCCAGTCTCTACACACAGAAGTTCAATACAATGAAATTCTGAGTAGATTTTCTTCTTATAGCAAGGCTTTACGCGTTATACGCTATATATTCGAATGATGGGGAAAAGTCCCAACATCGAAATTCATTAAATCTGACACACGCAGAAATGAAATTACAAAATTACGGAAAGATTTTATAATGAAGAGTACAAGTGTCTGCAAGCCGGTCAAGATTTACCAAAGAAAAGTTCTTTAAAACCTTTAAATCTATTTTTGGACAAAGATCTAATTATTCGGGCAAACGGTAGACTTGTTCAATCAACTGTTCCATACAATGAGCGTTACCCTGTAGTATTACCAGGTAATTCACATTTCTGTCAACTAGATAGAGAAGGTTGACGTGATACCAAAAAGTACCACATCTCCACCCAGAGACCGATCTCGGTCCATTGTGTTCTGTCAACTATATTTACAATATTTGCACAAATTCCTTTATCATGCTGAGTGCAGCCAAATGTGCAGAATCATACAATCTGACTATTTTATAGCAAGACTTAAACCTCGAGTAAAATATGTAATATGTAAGTGTAAAATTTGCATCATACAAAGCCAGCAACCCTGTTCACAGTTTATGGCTCCCTTATCACCTGAACGGTGCACTTTATCGCCACAAATTCACTTTCGTGAAGGGATACATCTGTGTTTTCGTGTGCTTCAGTACTAAAGCTATTCACTTAGAAGCATGCTCTAATCTGCCTTCAAAGATGTTTGAAGCCACATTTGCTCGTTTCGTTGGGAGGCGGGGCCTGCTCCAAATGGTTACTTCAGATAACGGGAAGAACTTTTTTGGGGCCAGTAGGGCTCTTGAACGCGAATTTGCTACATTGCTGTGGAACGCGGCGCAAGATGTTGCACAGAAATATTTATTTCACGGGTTTGAATGGAGATTTATACCACCCTACGCTCCGCATATGGGCGGCTTATGGGAATCCTCTGTCAAAAGTTTTAAGTTTCATTTTAAGCGGATAGCGGGCTCACAGAAATTCAACTCTGAATAATTCTCCACCGTATTAGCTCGAATTGAAGGTGTGCTAAACTCTCGGCCGATCTCTGCCCTATCAGAAGACCCGTTCGAATTAACGGCCCTTACTCCAGGACATTTTTTAAGGGGTGCTCCCTTAATGGCTTTTCCTGAGTAACCCTGTCAAAATATCTCTGTAATAAACAGATGCGAAAAGTTAAAAGCTATCCATCGCCAGTTCTCTATGCGATGGAAAGACGAGTATTTAAAATCCTTACATAAACGCTATAAATGGCAAAACGCTGCCCCAAACCGACAAGTAGGCGATCTTGTAATCATAATTGATGACTTGTTACCACCCCACGAATGGCGTTTAGGTAGAATTGAAAAAACCTTTTCTGGCTGTGAGGAAAATGCTCGTATTGCAGAGGTACGCACATCTTCGGAACTTGTAACTAGACCCATAGTTAAGCTTTGCTATTTACCTTTCTTAGGTAACTGAAACTCGTATAAACCCTCACGTTAAATATCGAGCTCATATATTATGCTGATCTTCTGTGAGACGTCGCCAGCTACAACAACGTCGCCAGCCACAACAACGTCGTCAGCAACAACCACGATGTCGGCAACAACAATGTCAAAACAAACCAAGCGTCAACAACAAAATCAGCAGCGACCAACTCAACTGCCAATACTGCAATCAACTAGCACACAACTGCCAAGGATGGACAAATTTTAGCCGAGGCCATTAAGTCATTGGCCAACTTATTATGCGTTAATTTTAATCCTTAAGCTTTGCCCGAAAGCCAATGCCGACGCCATGTCTAAATCCATATTTAGACAATATAAATTCTTTGTTTTTTATTTTGTTTTAATAACCAAATCTGAATTGAATTAAAATGAAAATTTATATTGAAGTAAAAATGGAAGAAATGATGTTAATTAACTTAATCTATATATATAAAAGAAAGTGATGTTAGTTACTATTGTTATAACTCAAGAACGACTAGACCGATTTTGATGATTCTCACCAATTCGGACCGGTCACCGGCCAGAAAAGGATAATACGAAAAAAAATTCGCGAAAAATCCGCGATAAAAAAAAACTCTTTTTTGTCATAATTTCTTTGCCTTAATAATCATTAAAAATATTTTTTTTAATACAAATTATAACAATTACTGTTTCTGTTTCTATCGAAACGCTTACTTTTTTGTGCAATTTGTTTTCTGGTGGTGGTGTAGAATTCTATTTCCAAACGGTAAATTCCAAGTAAAGCTCATCATTTAGTGAGGTTGTGATATTTAAAACCATTTGTTGTATTTTTGGCATTCGTTATTAAGTGTTATTCACAATGCCGCGACCCCGGAGATCTAATATTTCGCGTCGAACACGTAATGCAAGTACTTATCGTAATATCGTCAATCAATTGAATATATATGAACGAGAAATCGCACGAGAACAACCCCGTATTAGTTTGGCCCGACTTCGTACATCACAAACGCAGGAAGAAAGGCAGGCGAGAAATGAAACGGCTCGGTTAGCAATGAGAAATCGTCGAGCAAATGTAGCAATTCAACAACTTTAAAATTTTTAATCAACGCATAAGAAGAATTGCTTCAAGTTCTGATTTGAATCAAGCAGCGTTCCATTACAACTGCAATTTCGACTACAGCTCTCATCATTCCGTTCAAAAAAAAGACACTGTCTATCCGCTAACCTTAAGATGAAGTAATAAATAAATATAAATTCAAATTTGCCTTAAATACATGCGTATATTTTTTGATTGAGCCCACATCTACATCATATTTAAATTCTTCTGTAAAAAACACTTTATAATAGGTATTCCTTAGATTTTTATTTAAAGGTCGTAAATTTCTTTAAAATATCAATTTAAATCGTTCAGTAATACAACACTAATGTTTGCTTATGGCCAGCAACGAGGCTCGGGTCATCGTTCAGTAATACAACACTAATGTTTGCTTAGGGCCAGCAACGCGGCTCGGGTCAGCTTCTACATCATATTTAAATTCTTCTGTAAAAAACACTTTATAATAGGTATTCCTTAGATTTTTATTTAAAGGTCGTAAATTTCGTTAAAATATCAATTTAAATCGTTCAGTAATACAACACTAATGTTTGCTTAGGGCCAGCAACGCGGCTCGGGTCAGCTAGTAATTCTATAATTATTACGCCAATAGTGAAGTATAGATGGCGATTATAATTAATGTTGAATTGTAAATGAATTGGTAACATTTAGCACTTCCGGTTTCATTCCAAACCGGTTAGGCTTTTTGCAAAAAGTAGACGGTTTAAAGAAATACACTTCTTTTATTGAACTTACTTATCCCTTAGCAACAAAGCGAACAGGTCGCAATACTTAAAACCTAACTTAACCTAAACCCTTAAATCAACTTTATTGTATTTACCCAAATATACATACATAAATTAAGTGAAATAAAAAATTGGATTTAAAAATTAAATACTCCACCAGAGTGTTTACTTGTGCCTACGTTAAAAGACCCACATACAAAAAGTGATTATAAACAAATTTAATTAGCTCTATCTCTTGGTAAAAAAATACTAATTTCTCTTTTATGTCTTTTTACCAAAAACTCCTACAATTATAATCTCTCATATGAGTGATTATAATTCCAATCTTAACCAAAGATCCCCCCCCATCTTTAATACCCTGCAGCTCTGCATCCAACACAAATAAGATTGGTTAGAAATTCTGTTGGCCCTTAAACACAGAACTACACATTCTATTTATAGACAGAGTTTTTATTTATCTCTGTCGGTATTATGAAGATATCAATAGTTTACAATAATTTACTCCTTCTATAGTTATTCTTACCAATCAGAATGTTTGAGATTGGAATGCACTCATTTACATTTTTTCACTCAATATGAATGACACTCACCTACATTCTTATTGTCGTCATTTGGTTATGCCGTTATTTGATCTTCTAAAATACCCTACTCTGTTTAAGTTGGTATATGTAAATATCAGAATGGTCAATGGGTATGCGGTGGCAACTTATGAGATACACTACACTCACCGCTAAGAGAAAAATTAGGGGAGTAATTTTCTTGATATATTCATAATACCGTCAATAGTATAATAAATTTCTTTTCTTATAAAAGTAATTCTTAATGTTTATTTACATAGTTTTTAATATTTTTATATAGTTTTATATATATATACTTTCATTCATTATTATTATATTCATTAGTTTTTAATGCTATGTATGGTTTTAATTAGTTGTTTTGGAATTCCTTTTCTATTCCATTGTAATCTATCATAGTATTTACACCGTTATTCCTAATTACTTAATATGGATCTTTGTATGGGCTTTGGTTCTTTTTCCTATTTTCTACTTTTATTAAAACTAAATCTCCTATATTTAAATTCAACCCATTGCTATATCTACTGTATAGAACTCTTTTTTTCTTTTATCTTAGTTGTAAGTTCCTTAGCTCTATTCAAAGAATATTGTAACTTTTTTTTTAATTCTGTGGCATAATCCTCATAATTGTATATTTTATTTTCTTCATTGTTATGCCATTCCGATGGTAAACATGGTAGTTTCCCATATACTAATACAAATGGTGTGTAACCAGTGTCTATGTGGGGTGCCGTGTTGTAGGCTAAAGTAAAGTAATTTATCCACTTATCCCATTAATAATCATTTGTTGTTATCAGCAAGAATTCATTGAGAACTCTTTCTTTCTACCTTACCTATTGTATCATAGTGGTAATCTCCTATATTTAAATTCAACCCATTGCTATATCTACTGTATAGAACTGTTTTTTTCTTTTATCTTAGTTGTAAGTTCCTTAGCTCTATTCAAAGAATATTGTAACTTTTGTTTTAATTCTGTGGCATAATCCTCATAATTGTATATTTTATTTTCTTCATTGTTATGCCATTCCGATGGTAAACATGGTAGTTTCCCATATACTAATACAAATGGTGTGTAAGCAGTGTCTATGTGGGGTGCCGTGTTGTAGGCTAAAGTAAAGTAATTTATCCACTTATCCCATTAATAATCATTTGTTGTTATCAGCAAGAATTCATTGAGAACTCTTTCTTTCTACCTTACCTATTGTATCATAGTGGTAAGAGGTTGAAAACGTTTGTTTGATGTCCAGTAACGAGCATATGTTACGTATTAGTTCGTTTTTAAACTCAGTCCCATTGTCTGATTTAAGTATTTTGAATTTGCCGTATTTTAAAATAAGTTGTTCTACAAGTGTTTTAGCAGTTGTAAGTGCATCTTTCGTTGACATTGGGTGAGCAATAACTTATTTCGTTAGTTCGCACTGCACAGTGGGGTAGACTCAAAATTTTTTGGAAATAAATCTTTAACTTCCGATCGGCTGGTTGGATATTCATGGCGTGGGCGTAGCAGAGGTGTGTAAAATGTTAAGTTTGGAAGGGGGGCACAACAAACCCCTCAGGGGCGGAGCTAAGGGGACTCAAAGTTAGGTACCTCTGACAAAAAATTTTTAATCGCTTGCCAAATTTTTGTTTCTCGTCCGATTTCAAATATTTTTATATATATTGTTGTAGGCCCTAATAAGACCTATAAAAGACATGCTTACATGTCCTATTTATCTCTTATAGTTTTTGAGTTATTTGCGTTTGAATTTTTAAGCACCACAATTCTGCATGTCCTTGGTCCAGTTTTTTTCATATATATCCTAGTATTTCAGACCAATTTTATTAATTTTTTTTCTTAACTAGTTAAAGAACAAAATTATCTATTGATATTGAAGTCGATATCTTTTCCGAGTCCAAAAATAAACGATTTTGAACTTGAAAATTGCAAAGACAATTTTTTGTGTATTTTTAGTCGAAAAAGTATCTACACTCTTTTTTATCTAAAATAAAATTTTCTTTAGCAGCATATAATAATTTTTCACTTTTCTGAAAGGTAACTTCACAGAGATGACTATAAGATAAAAAGCAAGCCCAATAATTCAAGTGGTCATGGTGCACACCCTCCCGAATTCGACCCATTTTATATGAAAGTTTTGATTTTAGACCATGTTTTCTCAAATTCCAAGGCACGGATCGACAAGCGGAATATATTTTAAGAATCTTCGGTATGTTGTTAAAAGTTTTAAATCAAAATCTACGGGACTTCGGAAAAATGTGGATTCTATAGCCAAAAATGTAAAAAATCCTATTTGTTGGAATTTTTTGGGAATTCAGGAAAACCCTGACTGAAATTTGGTTAACGCGCTTTTATTTATATTAATAAGATCCACATTTCAAATTTCATTAAGATATATTTATAAACAAATATGTTATTCCAATTAAAAAATTTGTATTTTCACCAAAAACCCCAAATTGGGCCTTTTGTTCGGTTTATTTCTAAATAGCGAAAGAAATTTTAAAAATAAGTATTCGAAATTAAGCTTATCCTTTAGCATATATAATTTCCGATCTTCTGCAAAAAGATTCAAGTCAATATCGTGCCTCATTTCAGAAATATGCGCCTTTAAACTTTTATATTTCCAATTTATTGTATATATAACTATATTTTTACAAACTTGCAACTTTTGCCTTTAGCTTTGCGTGAATAATTAGAAAATTATGAATATTTCTGTATACTTTTAATAATATCTATACACAAAACATGTTTATAAAAATAATTAATAAATATTTTTTATTTTTAATAGGGTTGAGACATTTCCCAAATTTAAGTAAGTCTTTATCCTTTTCTAAGCATTCATATATTTCTATTAATGAATTTAAAATAACAAAACAAACAAAAATGTCTATTTTAACTTAATCAATAAGTATTTTATTAGTTTACATTTATAGTGTTTACCTAAATTTAACAGATGTATTTATCTATTGGTGGTGGTTAAAAATTTATATATTAATGATCTAGTGGCAATCTACAGGTATCCTTTCCGGTGATACCTAGCTGCAGCATTTATCTATTACTTATGGTTCAAAATCTATATTTTTATGAGCTAGTGACAATGCATAGGTAATATCCTTTCCGGTGATACCTAACAGCAACATATAATATCAATGAATTCGGTATAGGTACTCTTCCAAATTGACTCTTTCAGATATTTTACCTAATGAAAATTCACAGAATACCTGTAAAATATATACCTGTGCGATATATCTAATAGATATATATAAATGCGCAGCTAATCCTTATCAACATCATAACGAAGTTGTTTACCATGGTGATTACATTGAAACATGAACAATTGTGTTGTGTTCTGTGGAAATGATCTTAATCGTTTGGAAGCTATAGTATGATTCATAAAAACTACATATCATACAAAAGTCGACGTCATTGGCAAATCTCAGATGGAGTGCTTTTTAAAGTTGTATGACGTAAAAATGAAGTCCTTGAATCAGCGTACTAACAGACTAAAAATTAAACATTCCGATTGGATAGATATTGATATAGAAATATCGGCGTGCAAAATATCAACTGGAGCACCCTGCAATACATATGATGATTTAAGTACAAGATCTAAGAAGAAAAGACTGGCCCATAAACAATTAATATTGCTGAAATACTGCCAACTGCATCACCAAAACGTCTTAAACGGATTGTCGAAAGTGTACCTACTCCAACATCACAATCCAATTTTAATCAGCCGAAACAAATATCAAATTTTAAGAAAAGCTCTGCTTGAAAAGGGACACTCAATTCTACCATCATACAAGGATATTCAAGGAAAAAAGCAAACTATTTTACCATCTATTTCGGTTACCGAAAAGGAAGCATGTGTAGAGCTATTTTCTTTGCTTGAGAATACAGCTACCAGGATAGTTACAGATTTTTCTGCAGATCAGTTGAAAAAAGTAAATAAAAGCGACGTTGTATTAATCTGTAAGTGGGGATGTGAGAGACTATCAGCCCTTCCTGAATACAAGCATGCTAGTGGAAGTAAGAAAATGACGGATTATAAAAGCGTATTTATAGCATCTTTGGTGCCATTAAGAATGCGATCTTATTCCTTAAAGAAATTTTCATCAAAGTGTAAAAACTCATTTGAAAATATATGGCTTAACACCACTCCAGGATCAAAACATTTTTGCAGACCTATTTGGTTCGAATACACAAGGGAGTCGAAGACAACAACAAAGGAATTAGTGGAATATATTAAAGATGAAATAATTGATTTACAACCTCTTTTAAACTCTGCTCGATTTGGAGAATATGCAACAGAAATATCTAAACTACTTGTTTCTCTATATCCATGGAAGGAAATGACACCAACAGTACATAAAGTATTGTGCCATGGCGAAATTATAATTGAGCGAAATATTCTTCCACTTGGAAAGCTTACAGAAGAGGCTCAAGAAGCAAGAAACAGAGATTTTAAGCACGTTCAATTATTCAGCTCCAGGAAATGCTCCAGAACGTCACAAAACGAGGATATTTTTAATAGCCTTTTGTAATCATCAGACCCTGTACTATCATCAACGAGAAAACGTTGGATTTATTATGAGCCTTTATCAACTCAAAATACTGAAGACTTGAAGGACCTTTATTATCTTTTAGATATGTATACAGATACAACAGATTATTTTATAGAAAATAAGTATTATTAGTTTAAAATATTAGAAAATTTGTATACATAAATTTAATGTAAATAAGTAATAAAAAATCGTATTAGGAATAGAATATTTACTAAGGAAGATGATAAATACCAAAAAAAAAAAAAAAAAAATAATATCGATTAAGTTAAAATAGACATATTTCGTTTGTTTTGTTATTTTAAATTCATTAATAGAAATATATGAATGCTTAGAAACGGATAAAGATTTACTTAAATTTGGGAAATGTCTCAACCCTATTAAAAATAAAAAATATTTATTAATTATTTTTATAAAAATATTTTGTGTATAGATATTAGTAAAAGTATACAGAAATATTCATAATTTTCTAAGTAATTATTCACGCAAAGCTAAAGGCAAAAGTCATATATACAATAAATTGGAAATATAAAAGTTTAAAGGCGCATATTTCTGAAATGAGGCATGACATTGACTTGAATCTTTTTGCAGAAGATCGGAAATTATATATGCTAATGAATAAACTCTTTTGGAATACATATTTTTAAAATTTCTTTCGCTATTTAGAAATAAACCAAACAATAGGCCCAATTTGGGTTTTTTGGAGAAAATACAAATTTTTTAATTGTAATAACATATTTGTTTATAAATATATCTTAATGAAATTTGCATGAAATGTGTATCTTATTCATATAAATAAAAGCGCGTTAACCAAATTTCAATCAGGGGTAGGGTTTTCCTGAATTCCAAAAAAAAGCTAATGAAAATTCCCAAAAATGGGATTGTTTACATTTTTGGCTATAGAATCCACATTTTTCCGAAGTCCCGAAGATTTTGATTTAAAACTTTTAACAACATATTGAAGAGTCTTAAAATATATTCCGCTTGTCGATTCGTGTTTTGGGATTTGAGAAAACATGGTCTAAAATCAAAACTTTCATATAAAATGGGTCGAATTCGGGAGGGTGTGTACCATGACCAATTGAGTTGTTGGGCTTGTTTTTTATCTTAAAGTCATCTCTGAGAAGTTACCTTTCAGAAAATTATTATATGTTGCTAAAAAAAATTTATTTTAGATAAAAAAAGAGTGTAGATACTTAAAAATTTTTTGTGTCAGAGGTACCTAACTTTCAGCCCCCTTAGCTCTGGCCCTGAGGGGTTTGTTTTGCCGCCCTTCCAAACTTAACATTTTACACTCCTCTGCTACGCCTATACCAAATTTCATGAAAATCCAAGCATCCGATCAGAAGTTATAGATTTATTTCCAAAAAATTTCGATTCTTTTATGTATTTTGTTTGTTTGTTGGTTTATGTTACACTTGTCACAATGTTTTACGAATTAATTATTATTCATAGTTTTTGCAAATGTACCCCTATTTTAATTTAATGATAGTTTTTCTTATTCCCAAGTGGCCAGCGTGTTTGGCATCGTGGAATTCATCGATAAGTTTATATTTTGATATAGCATCTGTTATTCTTATTGGGGCATTGTATATTAATATTTTAAGTTGAGGACTTTCTTTGTTTATTTTTATCTTTCTTCAATTCTTGTTTTGTGTAACTTTAAATATTTCATCATTGTTCGATATTGCTAATTCTTTTATATTTTCTTTACTCATTTTATATATCAGTTTCTTCAGAATCGAATTTAGCTTCGCTGAGTTATAGCTGAATCTTGCTTGCATATTACTCTGTACATTCTTGGCGTGTAACTTCTCCATAATCGAATCTTGTTTCGATAAATTATCATATACAGGTGTGTCACGGAAATTTTTCGGAAGTGAAAATTTTCGTATAGTCGAATTCGTAAAGTTATTTTGTTTTGCTTCTTCAGCTTTAATACGTTTTTGCAAATCCGTAAGAAATTAAAAACACATTTTTCCTCAAGAAAATGTGGCATCATTACATAAAAGCCGATTAATAAACAATAAAAATGAAAACAAAATATGAGAATCAACAAATGAAATAAAAGTGATATTTGTGTTTACTATTAAAAAGTTAATTTCAAAAGTGTAAACAAAATAATTTTATAGGATTTTAAATATGCATGGTATTTCAATTGTGGCTGTATTAGAAGAAATAAGAAATGAACATTTCCTTGAAAAACTGAGCCGAAAATCATTAATCAGATCCTTTGTCTTATCCAAGAGCAATATAAGTAAAATAATTTAAACTATGTATTTACAGAGATTATAATATTTACTAATTTTTATTTATAGTTTCATCAGTTTGTACCGATTAAACAAAGAAGCTTTTGTTATGATATTAGAAAGAATTGAACCATCGCTGCAACGTTCTTCAATACCGGCAATTATACAATTAGCAACAGCACTTCGTTTTTTGGCAACGGGATCGTACCAAGGCGTCATCGGATGGGATGTAAACATAAGTATGGGACGAATATTATGGGCAATATTATGGAGAATTTTGAATGCTATTGAGGAACATACATATATGTCCGCACTGGATTAAATTGAAAATGTCCAATGAAGAAATAAAGTATTCTAAGAAGCATTTTTCTTTTGTGTTGTGGGACATTTTTCGCTTTACGTTGGTTTTCCAATCGACCCAGGTCTTTTTCCACTCCTTAACATCTTTATAAGGTGACCCTAATCTGTTTAGTTCCTCAGTCAATTCAGAACATAACGAATTTACAACAACCTTATCGCCTTTTACATATCCCCTGGCGTTTCCATAAAATCAATAACAATTTTATCCTGCTTTGAATTTTTGTGCTTACCCCTTTGGAACGAAAAGTAGTACTTTAAAGTGATGTAATTTTGTCTAATTTATAAATACTTACATATTTGAGTAACAAACTGATAAATTAAATTTGAAAAAAAATGTTATTTAAATTTAAAGAAATTGACTTTTTACTAATTTTCTTTTGTTTATATTCGTAAATGATGTTACCAAATCATATTTGTTTACATTTTTCTTAAATACATATGGTAACTATGCAAAAAAAACTTTATTGGTAGCACGAAATTATTTATTTTCACATTTTTTTGGCCACTAAAAATTAAATTTAAGAAAATTATTAATTTTTGGACAAAATTAGAATTTTTTAAAGTGAAATTAATAAATGAATAATTCATTGTTTATTTTCATTAACTTTTTGTGTTTTTTTATCTGTAAAGCTGTGAAAATATCAATTTCACTTTAACATTTTAAAGTGGATTGAAAACGAAAAATTTTTTCGTTTTTCGTTTTCTGAAGAAGCTAAATACGATTTCATTTTCACTTTCGTAAGAATTTGTGTTCTGTGACATACCTGATAATTCTTATTTTGGGTACTTGACTTCTTCATAATCGAATCTTGTTTCGATGAATTATCATCACGTCCTATGTGCACAATATTATTTTCAACACTTATGTCGATTTCTTTTATGTTTTTAAATTTATTAAATTTTGACTTTTTCATATTTTTGACGTCATTAATGGATGTACATTTCCATATTTTCATATTTTTCTTTTACACTTGTTCTATTAATGTTAATTTCTTCATTACCATTACTAATTTTATTTGAATCATTATTTAGTCTTATAGCTTCTTCTTTTTTTTTATTCATTGCCCTTGTAGTTATTAGTACTTTCTTTTCTTTTTCATCATCTTCCAGCGGTATCATTTGTTTTAGTATGTGTGAGTTGATTTCTATTCTTGATAATGCGTCCACATTAGAGTTTATTTTCCCTTTTTTATAAACGATTGTAAAACCGTAGTCGCTTAAATCTAGCCTAATTCTTGTCACTTTTGATGATGGATTTTTATGTGAGAACAGGGTCTGTTACTACTATGAATTTTCTGCCATATAGGTTAAGTTTGAAAAAGTTTATTCTCCAATGAATTGCTAAAAGTTCTTTTTCATTTATAGGTTTGTTGATGACATGTTTTTGTAAGAATTTACTAGCATATGAAATTGGTAAATCTCGTCCTATTTCGCCTTGAGATAAGACTGCTCCTAATGTGTAATTTGATACGTCTGTTGTTAAAATAAAAGGTTTTTCAAAATTTGGGTATTGCAAAATTAGTGGTTGCATTAGTTTTTCTTTTAGGGTATCGAAAGCGTTTTGGCACTTATTTGTCCATAGAAATTTTACTGACTTGTTTTGCAAAATCTGCAAAATTCGGTATGAATCTTTTATAATAGTTGCAGCAGAATGCAATGAATCGTCTAACTTTGTCTGCGTTTTTAGGTGTTGGGTAATTTTTTATCACCTCATATTTAGCTGGATATGTTTTCACACCGTCCTTTGTTATTAGGTGTCCTAAGCATACAACCTCCGGTCTTAAAAACAACCTTTCTTTGGGTTCAGTTTTAAGTTGTATCGCTCTAATCTGTCCAGAACCTTGACGAGGTTTTGATTGTGGTGATTCAAACCACATCCATAGACAATTATGTCATCGACGTAGAGAAAAGCTTCCGAATCAAGTCCTGAAAGTGCTATCGTAGGCATTCTCTGAAAACTGTTTGATAAAATCTTCAACGAAAATGGTAGTCTTTTAAATTGGTAGTGTCCTTGTTGTGTAGATAAAGCAGTAAGTGGTCTTGAGTCTTTGTCCAATTGAATTTGGTGAAATGAGCTTATCATGTCAAGAGTTGAAAACTATTTAGCTCTTCCTAGTTTATCTAAAATATCCTCTAACCTAGTTAATGAAAACTTGTCATTAACTATTTTGTCGTTTAATTTCCTAAAGTCTACCACAAGTCTCCATTTTCGTTTGTCCTCTGTATTCTTTTTGGGTACTAAAAGATGTGGAGCATTGTAGGGGCTAATTGATGGTTCTATTATATCGTCATGTAGCATTTTCTGTACTTGTTCATGTATTATGTCCGTGTGTGAGTGGGGAGTCCATACTTTTTTTATATATACCGGAGTATTATCAAAAGTTGTTATGTTTTGTTTATAAAAATTGTTTACAGTAAATTTTTCATTGTCCAAATGACATATATTTTGATATCTTTTGAATATGTTTATTAATTCTGATTTCGCACATTCATCACTATTATTTAATTGTAAGTCATTTAAAATTTGTTCAAACCGTTCGTCATTGTTTACATTTGTGTAACTTAATATGTCATAGTTTCTTAGTAGATCAGTATGCAGTTTAATGCCCTGCAAAATTGCAATCTCATTTGTTGTGTTTCAAATTTTATGTGTTATATATGTGTTATTCTAATTGTTTCCTCTAGGAGAATTATTGTTGCTGAAGTTATCATTCCTGCTGTAATTATTGCTTCTGTCGAAATTAGTGTTGAAATTATTATTTCTATTATTCGTAGAATTATGGTTTCTGTTATAACCGGGATTATTATTATTGTTATGCCTATCCTTCTTATTATGGACTCGTTATTTTTGTACGTACAATACTGAATTACTATTCAGTTTATTTTCATTCTCTAGTTCTAGTGCAATTTCTTTAAATTTTCATTAATTCCTCTTTCAAATGAATCTAAAGCAAGCTTCGAATTTAGTCTGATTATAACATTTTTCTCCGCTTCTGTGGCGTCACTACTTAGTTGTTCTATTCCTAACTTGTTCAGATTGTCTATTGTCGTCATTATTCTTTCCTTGAATGCATTAACAGTCATTTTCCCTTGGTAAATATTGGCTAATCTGGATTGTAATTCTTTAATGGTGTTTGTACTCTTGTACCTCTTCTGTAACAATGCTTTTAAAGCAGTGAAATTCTCTGGTTTTGCATAACTACCTATTGCTGGTAGACATATGAAATCTTGTTTTGCAGTTTCAGCAAGAGATTTCTCAATGAATTCTACTATTATTAAGAAACTTCGTAGTTCTTCATGATTTCCAGCAAAGAGTGGGAGTGCTTCAGAGACTTTTTCTAAACCAAATGCTGCCATTTTAATGTTTTTGGTTTCTATTTTAGTAGTATCCTGTACGAAATATTCTTTTATTCTTCTAATAGTGGAATGAAATTCTAATCTTAGTGCTGTTAATTGTTCTTCGTTTTCTTCTTCAGCTTATGCCGTTATATTTTCTACTTTGTTATATTTTCTACCTCTTCTGACTTAAGTTTAATAGTTTTCTCCGTGTATGTCCTTCTTGGACTTTTCTTTAAGTTCTTTAATATTTCTGTTAATTTTTGGAGACTCTCCCCCATTACCATATAATCCTTCATTTTAGTATTACAATATTTATATTTAAATTCTTAATAATTAATTATTAATATTACAATTTTTAGTCTATTTATATTTAAATTCTTAATAATATGGGCACAAATTATCTTAATTATATTTTTAAATGGTATAAAGTTGTATTATGTTTATATATATATTTAACATTTTTTGTTTTTTGTTTTTAATCTTTGCTTTCTGCATTATTCTATTATTATTATTATTATTATTATTATTATTTTTTTTTTTTTTTTTTTGTTCAATTACTTTTATACATCATTAGTGGTATTACTCTATTACTATATTTCAATACATATTTTTTAAAATGTTGGTTTACCTTATATGCTACGTATAAAACAATAATTACTATACCTAATGTAATTACATTCTCTGGAAACATTGGTTTGTTATTATTTTCTAAGTTTCCATTATTAATTATATTAACCTGAATCTCCACCTTACTGTGTGGTTTACCCATAGCTTCTATAATAAATAAATAAATTATGTTATATTTCGTAAAAATTGTTATAATATTCTTCTCTTTCTTTTTTTTTTTTTATATAGCTTTTAACAAAATTTTGATAAATTTTCTTATATAGTATATATATATATATATATATATATATATATATATATATATATATATAAAGGTTCACACCTTTTTAAAGAAAAAAAAAAAACACAAAAAATTAAAATTTAATGGGGAATGTATATTATCATTTGAAAGAACATTCTTTGGCAATTATTTTTTGAGGATTATGTCTATCAAATGTTGGCCGTTGCTACGTCGCAGATGGTCCATCCGTTGAGTACAATTTTCGATGACTCGTTCGAGCATTTCGACTGGTAACTGGCTAATGACACGCGTGATGTTTTCCTCCAAGGCCTGAATCGAAGCGGGTTTGTCCGCATAAACTTTAGACTTTATATATCGCCACAGGAAAAAGTCTAACGGTGTGATATCACACGATCTTGGTGGCCAATTGTCCGGCCCAAAACGTGAAATTATGTGCTCACCAAGTGTTCTCTCAGTAAATCCATTGATTGATGCCATGTGTTTGAAGTGGCGTCGTCTTGCTGAAACCAAATGTCGCCGAGATCACGAGTTTCAATTTCAGGCATCAAATAGTCGGTTATCATGGCACGATAACGGTCGCCATTGACGGTTACGTTCGCACCGGCATCATTTTTAAAGAAATATGGACCGATAATTTTACCGGCCCACAAACCACACCAAACCGTTGTTTTTTCTGGATGAAGTGGCAGTTCTTGAATCTCTCCATGTTGCTCATCGTCCCAAATGCGGCAATTTTGTTTGATTACATAACCATTGAGCCAGAAATGGGCCTCATCGCTGAACAAAATTTGCCTCGAAAACGTCGAATCGCCCATGGAGCGAAGCGATGTCGCTTGGGAAGGTCGAACGGCTTCAGTTGTTGCACAAACTGTATTTTGTACGCTTTCAATTTAAAATCTCAACGTAAAATGCGCCAGGTCGTTCCATACGTCAGTCCGAGTTGCTGGTAACGGCGCCGAATCGACTCTCCACGGTCTTCGTGTACATTCTCAACTTCGGGCGCTATATTTTCTTCTTAGCGTGCTGGACGTGGTCTATTCGGTCGCATATTATCCAATAATGAATGCTGGGTCTCAAAATGGGTGATGGTGTTGCGAATAGTACGCTCAGTAGGCCGATTATGTTGACCATAAGTTGAGCGAAGTGCACGAAACACATTCCTCACAGAACATGAATTTTCGTAATAAAGTTGAACGATTTGTAAACGTTATTCAGGCGTAAGTCTTTCCATTATGAAATGCCAAACAATACTAAACAAAAATAACATGACAGCATGACACGACTCACATGTGATCTGTCAAAAAAAGGGTAATGAAAAAAGTATCTCTACTTGAATCACCCTTTATATATATATATAGAAAATTTATATTAATTTTTTTTTATATAAGTTTGATATTGTTGGCGGATTAGTTTGATAGTTTCAAGTCCGTCTATATTTTAATTTGGAAGTGCTTATATACTATAAATGAGATTTGTACTTAGCCGTTCTCACTCATTCTATTTATCGACAGAGTCGTTATTTATCTCTGTCGGTATTATGAAGATATTAATAGTTTACAATAATTTACTTATTATTCTTACCAATCAGAATGTTTGAGATTGGAATGCACTCATTTACATTTTTTCACTCAATATAGTGTCATTCACCTACATTCTGATTGTCGTCATTTGGTTATGTCGTTTTTTGATCTTCTAAAATACCTTACTCTGTTTAAGTTGGTATATGTAAATATCAGAGTGGTCAATGGGTATGCGGTGACAACTTATGTGGTACACTACAATAATCCTCCCATGTGAGGTGGAATAAATTTCCATTCAAATCCCTGAGATACATAATTTTGTGATATATTTGAAGCGGATTGAATAAATGATGAAAACTCGAGAGATAATTCTCGACTGGTGTTGAATTAACAAAATGTACTTGTTTATATTATACTTAAAATTATTCGTTATATGTTTTAATGAAATATTTTGCATTTAAAATATAAATCAATATGAAAATTTTTTATTTTCAACTTACTCATTAAACTACTTTTGTATAAAACACATCACATTGTGTATATTATTTTATTAGAATATCAATAGGTTATGGGCCCAGTACTCCAAGAAGAGAGGTTCTGAGGATTAAACGTAGTGACCAGAAGATAAATATATATTGATAATAAATTGACTGCATAAATATGTCATCAACAACATTTGCAAGCAAAATACCAATATTTGATGGGTCTAACTTTACAACATGGAAAACACAAATGGAAGCTCTATTACACAAGAGCAGATTATTGCAGATTGTAAAGGGTGAAATCTTAACACCAGCTGAGCCCGGTTTACGTGAGCAGTGGGTTGAAAAAGATCAAGATGCAAGAGCCGATATCTCGATTGCATTATCGCCGAAAGTTCTGTTGTTAGTGAGGAACTTTAAAACGTCGAAGCAAATTTGGGATTTCTTGTGTGAAACCTATGAAAGAAGATCAAAACGCCAGAAAGCTGAATTGTATAGGAAGCTGTTAAACCATAAAATGCATACTGGACAATCTATTTCAAAATATATTGAAGTATTTGATGAATATTATACACAGTTGGAAGAAATGAATGGCAAGATTGAAGAAGAATTGCAAGTTATAATTTTATTAGACGGTTTATCAAGTGAACACAGGGAGGTAAAAGCAGCATTCAATACAGCAAATGAATTCCCAACAATGAAAGCATTAAGGTAAACAAGTTCGTGATAAATTTCCCAAAAAGAACAAAAAATCTTCGACCCAAGTCTTAGAACTGATTCATTTGGACATTTGTGATCCAATGAGAACTGAATCTTTGAGTAGAAAGTTATATTTTGCAACATTCCTAGATGACTTTTCTAGAAGTGTAAAAGTTAAATTTTTGCGAAACAAATCTGAATATATAGAAGCTTTAAAAGAATACAAAATTGCCGCCGAACTTGTAACTGGTTATCGAATCAAAGTTTTAAGAACTGATAATGCTAAAGAAATGTTAAGTAAAGAGGTAGATGATTTTTTAAAAGCAAATGGCATAAAGCATCAGTTGTCGGTAGAATATACTCCACAACAAAATGGAGTTCATGAACGCATGAACCGCACTCTTGTTGAAATGGCTAGGTGTTTAATGTTAGAAGCAAATCTACCTGAAATATTATGGGCGGAATTGATACACACTGCTTCGTATATTCGAAATAGATGTCCCACAAGTTTAAACAAAAACAAAACACCTTTTGAAATATGGACAGGAAAAAGGCCTAAAGTAAAACACTTGCGTCAAATTGGTAGTATATCGTATGTTTTAAATAAAAAACCTGGAAAAGGTAAATGGGAGCCTAGGAGTGAGGAATATGTTTTAGTGGGTTATTGTGAAGAATCAAAAGCTTACAGATTGTGGAAGATAGGTGAGAGAAAAATTACTAAGAGCAGAGACGTAAAGATTTTAGAAGAAAACTTTTCAAAAATAGACAGTGCTTCGTTAAACTTTAAAGATGATGATTTCGTAGAGTTCAGGATAAATTTCATGTCAGATATGTCAAAAAGCATTCAACAAGAATCTATAAGTAATAATATAGGAGATGAGATTTTTGAGGATTCTGTTGAATAACATTCGGATAATATGGAAGAACAACATTCTATCGAACAAGAAAGTGTACAAATTGATAAGCAACCTAACACATTAAATTCAATTAAATCTCGTTTGAGATCTTGGAAGTTTATAGGCCAAGAAAGTGCCCAAATTTCGTATGAACAAAATCCAAAAACTTTAAATGACGTTGAAAAATCTGAAAACAGAAATGAATGGTTAAGTGCAATGCAAAATGAATATAATTCCCTTATTAAAAACGAAACATGAGATCTAACAGACTTGCCGCCTGAAAGAAAGACTGTAGGTTGTAAATGGGTTTTCACCACTAAATATCATTCAGATGGAACAATTGATAAACGTAAAGCAAGATTAGTTGCCAAAGGGTATTCACAACAGTTTGGTGTTGATTATATGGACACGTATGCTCCGGTTGTACGACAAGGTTCTCTTAGATTGATTTATGCATTAGCTGTTGAGAATGATTTAAAACTTAGGCAAATGGATGTATCAACTGCATTTTTAAATGGAGATATTAACGAAGAAATCTATATGGACCAACCTGACGGATTTATTGATGACATGAACCGTAATAAAGTTTACAAGCTAAATAAAGCTATTTATGGGTTAAAGCAGGCTGGTCGACAATGGTTTAAAAAGATTCACAAAGTTTTAATAAATTATGGATTAATACAATCAAAATATGATCAGTGCATTTACTATAAACGTGAAAATTCAAAATTTATAATTATAGCCTTATATGTTGACGATATTGTAATCGCATACAATGATGATGACATATTTGAAATTTTGTTTAATACATTAAAGAAACATTTTGAAATTAAGGATTTACAAAAACCAAAATACTGCATTGGTTTATTTATAGAATATGGTAATGGAAACATTTCTATTTCTCAACTGGGTTATATAACTAACTTAGTAAAGAAATATGGTTTAGAGAATTGCAAATCCATAAAGATTCCAATACAAGCAAAAATAAAACTGGAAAAACAACCACAAATTCCAGCAGAAGCTGAAAAGGTAGAAGAAGTTAAATATCAAGAACTTATAGGATCATTATTGCATATTGCATTATACAGCAGACCTAATATCGCTTGCTGTGTGAATATGTTATCCCAATTTTCAAAAGATCCTAGAAAACAACATGGAATTGTGCAATACAAGTAGTAAAGTATTTAAACTCAACAAAAAATACAGTATTAAGTCACAGAAAGACTGGTTTACTAGTTATAGGTTATGTAGACGCCAACTGGGCTCAAGATATTAACGATCGTAAATCACAATATGGTTTTTGCTATATACTTGCAGGTGCCGCCATTAGTTGGGAGTCTAAAAAACAAAAAGTAATTGCTACATCAAGTGCAGAGGCTGAGTACGTTGCACTTAGTGAAGCTGCTAAAGAAGCTATATATTTAAGATATATAATGAATGAACTGGGATTCAAGACGCCAAATCCCACCGACCTCTACTGTGATTCTCAGAGCGCTCAACACATGGCTAAATTTGGATCACATCACTCAAGAACAATATTGACTACAAATACCACTTTATTAGAGATGCTGTAGAGAGGAAAGTTGTAGACATTAAATATATTTCAACAAGTGAAATGCCTGCGGATTACCTCACGAAGCCTGTTCCAAAAAATAAACATTATCTATGTGGAGAAGCTGCGGGTCTAAAATTCAAAACAAATACAATTTGAGGAGGAGTGTTGAATTAACAAAATGTACTTGTTTATATTATACTTAAAATTATTCGTTATATGTTTTAATGAAATATTTTGTATTTGAAATATAAATCAATATGAAAAATTTTTATTTTCAGCTTACTCATTAAACTACTTTTGTAAAAAACCACATCACATTGTGTATATTATTTTATTAGAATATCAATAACTGGCGCCTAGAAAATTGAAACTATTTTAAGGGGTAGATCCCGTCTCCCAACGAATCTTGTGACTGCGGCACGAAATGCCGCTGTGGTTAGACCAGAGCATGCTTTGAGATGGATAGTTGTAACGTGGAAATAGTACACTCAGTACTACTATTTTCACGTCCATATTCCTTAATATATTAAGTTATTTTCTTTACTATTTTATTTATGTATTTTTAATTATTTTTCTTTTCATACTAACATATTGAATATTTTATTAGTAATAGGTAATTACTAAGTGTTAGTAATAGGTAATTACATTGAGCGCCCCTACTGTAAATACTACATACACACCCACACAAATGTGTATAAACTGCTTTAGTTGTGCAGTTGATATTGCTTAATGGTCAACAAGCAATATAATTCTCATTTAGTTGATACATGACTAGGTATAAGTAAACAAAGTTTGATTACAGTCGGGGCGATTCAAACAAGACGAGAATCCGCCGCATAAGTCTCTGATATTATTCTATATAAATTAAAGAGCCGATTAGATTTTGCGAAAGCAGAATATAATCGTATTTTGCACGCTCAACTTCGGTTGGGTCCCTTAAATAAATTTTACACGCGTGACTTCGGTTATAGCGTTCTCACGAGTGACTTCGGTTGTTCGTTCTCACGAGTGACTTCGGTTGTTCGTTCTCACGAGTGACTTCGGTTGTTCGTTCTCACGAGTGACTTCGGTTGTTTGTTCTCACGAGTGACTTCGGTTGTTCGTTCTCATGAGTGACTTCGGTTGTTCGTTCTCACGAATGACTTCGGTTGTTCGTTCTCACGAGTGACTTCGGTTGTTCGTTCTCACGAGTGACTTCGGTTGTTCGTTCTCACGAGTGACTTCGGCTGTTCGTTTTCACGAGTGACTTCGGTTGTTCGTTCTCACGAGTGACTTCGGTTGTTCGTTCTCACGAGTGACTTCGGTTGTTCGTTCTCACGAGTGACTTCGGTTGTTCGTGCTCACTAGTAGAATATTAACCCGTAGAATTGCATGGTAATAATAGTAGAGAAGTAGCTAGTTGTTAGCTTTAAGAAACCATTGTACGTATTGTAGAAAAAGATACGATCTTCGATTCCCGACGCTGCCACCTGTACCAGATACCGATCCAGCCGTAAACCCGAACCAGTTTGACAGCCGAGAGTCTCGAAGCCGAAAGCACAAAGCCGATTCTACAACCGAACCGATCCTACCTGAAACCGATCCCGCCGTAAACCCGAACCCGTTTGACAGCCGAGAGTGTTGAAGCCGAAAGCTCAAAGTCGATCCTACAACCGAACCGAGCCTAGTATAAGCCGAGGTATCAAAGCCGAACATACGACGCCGATCTTAATTCAACTGCTGAACTCAGAATCCTCGATCCCCGAAGCTTCCACCAGTACCAGAAACCGATACCGCGGTAAACCCGAACCAGTTTGACAGCTGAGTGTGTCGAAGCCGAAAGTTCAAAGTCGAATAGCTGAGCCGAGCCTGTTGCAAGCCATCTAACCGAGCCGAGTCGCCCTAAGTTGACTGACCGAAGCAAACATAATCTGAGCCGATCAACCGTACCGATAATAACATACGCCGAAGAGCCGAAATAAGCTTTGCTGAAGAAGGAAGTGCAGAAACATTTGTTAAGCCGGTGATATCCGAAGTGGAGTTATAGAAGTTATTCTCTCGTAATATCTATTATTTTGTACTTGAAATACGTTTGGAATATTCAATAAAGAAACTATTATTATTGTAACCCCCCAGAAAGGGTAAAACAAACGTCTTATTACTTAAGGTTTGTGGATCCGTAAGTAGACCCTGGAGGCGACTAAGTTACCTCAGCCGACGACAAAACCACGTTATAAAATGGCGCCCGAGCAGGGACCCGATTCTAAATCGCATTGCGGGAAAAATGATGCCGCCGCCAACGAGGAAGAATCGGGCCAACATTACGAGAGTAACAAACACGATAACCCATCTACGAGCCAAACCTTACAAAAGGATTCAATCGGCTGGATCTACTTGTTACGAAAAGATCAGTTAATTGAGCAATGTCAGAATGCCGGCATATCTACGACAGGCTATACTCTGGAACATCTGCGGAAACAGTTGGCAGAAAACCTTCGTTCAAAGCGACTACGAGCCTCCACCGAGAACTTACTACGAGAGCTAGAAAGGGAAATACAGTCGGCTGAGAAGTGTGTCTTAAATGAGGAAATATCTTTAGCTGTGCCGCCAAAACCATCGGAACACACCCTCTCGGATACTGAAGTTATGTTAGCAATTTAAAGATGGAATTTAACATATTCGGGAGATACCGATCTCATGGAATTCCTCGAACGTTTTGAAGAGCTAGCCGAGAGTTATCACATAGCTGTCAACCGACTACTTCCCGCAATGCTGAGCATACTGCAGGGCAATGCCCTAAAATGGTATCGCGTGAAACGCGATACGATTACCACTTGGCTCGGGTTTAAAGAAGAGATACAAAAATTCTTCCTACCTACGCGATATCTATCCCAACTTGAACAGAACTTCTATAACCGAAAACAAAATGGCAGGGAGCGGGCTAAAGACTACATTCTTACGATGCTGACTCTTTCCCGGCAACACCCCCAGTTACGGAGGCAGAATCATTTGGACAGAATTTACGACGGGTTAAGAACCGAGTATAGGCACTACGTTCGTCGGAACGACTTTACCAACCTCGATGAGTTGATAACTCTCACAGATGAGTTTGAGCCATTGAAGCGGGAAGAACGGCCACAAACCTCCCATATGATGACGGACTCGGGATATGATCGTGCGACACGATGCTGGAGATGCAAAAGGACTGGTCATATACGTACTCAGTGCTCATTTGCATTTCGTCTCTTCTGTTCATATTGCGGCCGAAATGGTATGTGGTCTTGCATGTGTGACTACCGAAATCATCTCCCCGTTGCCTTGGAGCGAAATATCCCGACGACTGATGGCCGATACTATATCTTCGTGGAAGTATGTGGGAAGGTAACAAGAGCTCTCATCGACACCGGAGCATCACGAACGTACATCGGCGAGCCACTAAAACGACATCTATTAAATATGAATATCAACCCAGTCTATTCGGAAGGAATGGTGCAAATGGCTGATGAATCCCAGGCAACTTATCTAGACATCTTTCCAATTGAGGTAATATACAAAGAGAACAGAGTACGATTGAGAACCTCGGTCATAATGACCTTGGCTGAGCCGATGATACTCGGCATAGATTTCTTAAGTAGCCTGAATTTAGAAATGCGACTGAACGGTGAAGTCCTTACCCGATCCTGTCCGACGGACGAATCCGAACATCTCTACGCACTCACCAGTAGAGACTTTCTGTCCGAAGAGGAGGACGTCAAACACTCTGCAATGCTGGATTATCACAAATCTTAGTTCAGTCAGGTAAAGAAACTATGTACCGCTGCATACGATCTTCCATCACCTCAGCCACCGCCTCGCACCTACATATCCTCTGTTTCACATCGGGTAAAGATCGTCCACGATTTCCAAACCCAGGAGCACCCGAAAACATCAGCTACATGTTCGGCTGGTTCCGTTATTTCGCCACCAACTTCTCCTACACCGAAGCTGCCGCTAACCCAGGTTAGAAAACCAATTCCGATAATTACCGAATCACGACATTCGCCGACCGACGAGTGCCCACCGCCATTAGCAGTTTCACCTAAACCAGCGGCTGCACTGCCAGTTAGGATAGAACCATCAAAGCCGAACAACAAAGGATGTCATACATACCCGAGGTTCAGTAAGAAGGAAATTTTCAAGGACGTAAAAATACACCGACACTCTACCAAGCCCCGGCATATGCAGTACCTCATACATCGGGCGGCGTTTCCTTCAATTAAACTACGAATCCTCGATGGGCCACACGCTCAGCTCCAATGCCAAGGGTATGAGAAGGTCGTAGAAATGGAAAATATATATATTAAAATAATAATAAAATATATACTTAAAAAAAAAAAAAAGTAAATATTACCAGCAAAGGTAGTGCGGGTCCTCGGACCAAAAACTCGCCCACACATAGAAATACGATCGGTTCACCGATTAGAACATCGCTCTCCGAAGTAGGAGGGGGATGTAACGTGGAAATAGTACACTCAGTACTACTATTTTCACGTCCATATTCCTTAATATATTAAGTTATTTTCTTTACTATTTTATTTATGTATTTTTAATAATTTTTCTTTTCATACTAACATATTGAATATTTTATTAGTAATAGGTAATTACTAAGTGTTAGGTATAGGTAATTACATTGAGCGCCCCTACTGTAAATACTACATACACACCCACACAAATGTGTATAAACTGCTTTAGTTGTGCAGTTGATATTGCTTAATGGTCAACAAGCAATATAATTCTCATTTAGTTGATACATGACTAGGTATAAGTAAACAAAGTTTGATTACAGTCGGGGCGATTCAAACAAGACGAGAATCCGCCGCATAAGTCTCTGATATTATTCTATATAAATTAAAGAGCCGATTAGATTTTGCGAAAGCAGAATATAATCGTATTTTGCACGCTCAACTTCGGTTGGGTCCCTTAAATAAATTTTACACGCGTGACTTCGGTTATAGCGTTCTCACGAGTGACTTCGGTTGTTCGTTCTCACGAGTGACTTCGGTTGTTCGTTCTCACGAGTGACTTCGGTTGTTCGTTCTCACGAGTGACTTCGGTTGTTTGTTCTCACGAGTGACTTCGGTTGTTCGTTCTCATGAGTGACTTCGGTTGTTCGTTCTCACGAATGACTTCGGTTGTTCGTTCTCACGAGTGACTTCGGTTGTTCGTTCTCACGAGTGACTTCGGTTGTTCGTTCTCACGAGTGACTTCGGCTGTTCGTTTTCACGAGTGACTTCGGTTGTTCGTTCTCACGAGTGACTTCGGTTGTTCGTTCTCACGAGTGACTTCGGTTGTTCGTTCTCACGAGTGACTTCGGTTGTTCGTGCTCACTAGTAGAATATTAACCCGTAGAATTGCATGGTAATAATAGTAGAGAAGTAGCTAGTTGTTAGCTTTAAGAAACCATTGTACGTATTGTAGAAAAAGATACGATCTTCGATTCCCGACGCTGCCACCTGTACCAGATACCGATCCAGCCGTAAACCCGAACCAGTTTGACAGCCGAGAGTCTCGAAGCCGAAAGCACAAAGCCGATTCTACAACCGAACCGATCCTACCTGAAACCGATCCCGCCGTAAACCCGAACCCGTTTGACAGCCGAGAGTGTTGAAGCCGAAAGCTCAAAGTCGATCCTACAACCGAACCGAGCCTAGTATAAGCCGAGGTATCAAAGCCGAACATACGACGCCGATCTTAATTCAACTGCTGAACTCAGAATCCTCGATCCCCGAAGCTTCCACCAGTACCAGAAACCGATACCGCGGTAAACCCGAACCAGTTTGACAGCTGAGTGTGTCGAAGCCGAAAGTTCAAAGTCGAATAGCTGAGCCGAGCCTGTTGCAAGCCATCTAACCGAGCCGAGTCGCCCTAAGTTGACTGACCGAAGCAAACATAATCTGAGCCGATCAACCGTACCGATAATAACATACGCCGAAGAGCCGAAATAAGCTTTGCTGAAGAAGGAAGTGCAGAAACATTTGTTAAGCCGGTGATATCCGAAGTGGAGTTATAGAAGTTATTCTCTCGTAATATCTATTATTTTGTACTTGAAATACGTTTGGAATATTCAATAAAGAAACTATTATTATTGTAACCCCCCAGAAAGGGTAAAACAAACGTCTTATTACTTAAGGTTTGTGGATCCGTAAGTAGACCCTGGAGGCGACTAAGTTACCTCAGCCGACGACAAAACCACGTTATAAAATGGCGCCCGAGCAGGGACCCGATTCTAAATCGCATTGCGGGAAAAATGATGCCGCCGCCAACGAGGAAGAATCGGGCCAACATTACGAGAGTAACAAACACGATAACCCATCTACGAGCCAAACCTTACAAAAGGATTCAATCGGCTGGATCTACTTGTTACGAAAAGATCAGTTAATTGAGCAATGTCAGAATGCCGGCATATCTACGACAGGCTATACTCTGGAACATCTGCGGAAACAGTTGGCAGAAAACCTTCGTTCAAAGCGACTACGAGCCTCCACCGAGAACTTACTACGAGAGCTAGAAAGGGAAATACAGTCGGCTGAGAAGTGTGTCTTAAATGAGGAAATATCTTTAGCTGTGCCGCCAAAACCATCGGAACACACCCTCTCGGATACTGAAGTTATGTTAGCAATTTAAAGATGGAATTTAACATATTCGGGAGATACCGATCTCATGGAATTCCTCGAACGTTTTGAAGAGCTAGCCGAGAGTTATCACATAGCTGTCAACCGACTACTTCCCGCAATGCTGAGCATACTGCAGGGCAATGCCCTAAAATGGTATCGCGTGAAACGCGATACGATTACCACTTGGCTCGGGTTTAAAGAAGAGATACAAAAATTCTTCCTACCTACGCGATATCTATCCCAACTTGAACAGAACTTCTATAACCGAAAACAAAATGGCAGGGAGCGGGCTAAAGACTACATTCTTACGATGCTGACTCTTTCCCGGCAACACCCCCAGTTACGGAGGCAGAATCATTTGGACAGAATTTACGACGGGTTAAGAACCGAGTATAGGCACTACGTTCGTCGGAACGACTTTACCAACCTCGATGAGTTGATAACTCTCACAGATGAGTTTGAGCCATTGAAGCGGGAAGAACGGCCACAAACCTCCCATATGATGACGGACTCGGGATATGATCGTGCGACACGATGCTGGAGATGCAAAAGGACTGGTCATATACGTACTCAGTGCTCATTTGCATTTCGTCTCTTCTGTTCATATTGCGGCCGAAATGGTATGTGGTCTTGCATGTGTGACTACCGAAATCATCTCCCCGTTGCCTTGGAGCGAAATATCCCGACGACTGATGGCCGATACTATATCTTCGTGGAAGTATGTGGGAAGGTAACAAGAGCTCTCATCGACACCGGAGCATCACGAACGTACATCGGCGAGCCACTAAAACGACATCTATTAAATATGAATATCAACCCAGTCTATTCGGAAGGAATGGTGCAAATGGCTGATGAATCCCAGGCAACTTATCTAGACATCTTTCCAATTGAGGTAATATACAAAGAGAACAGAGTACGATTGAGAACCTCGGTCATAATGACCTTGGCTGAGCCGATGATACTCGGCATAGATTTCTTAAGTAGCCTGAATTTAGAAATGCGACTGAACGGTGAAGTCCTTACCCGATCCTGTCCGACGGACGAATCCGAACATCTCTACGCACTCACCAGTAGAGACTTTCTGTCCGAAGAGGAGGACGTCAAACACTCTGCAATGCTGGATTATCACAAATCTTAGTTCAGTCAGGTAAAGAAACTATGTACCGCTGCATACGATCTTCCATCACCTCAGCCACCGCCTCGCACCTACATATCCTCTGTTTCACATCGGGTAAAGATCGTCCACGATTTCCAAACCCAGGAGCACCCGAAAACATCAGCTACATGTTCGGCTGGTTCCGTTATTTCGCCACCAACTTCTCCTACACCGAAGCTGCCGCTAACCCAGGTTAGAAAACCAATTCCGATAATTACCGAATCACGACATTCGCCGACCGACGAGTGCCCACCGCCATTAGCAGTTTCACCTAAACCAGCGGCTGCACTGCCAGTTAGGATAGAACCATCAAAGCCGAACAACAAAGGATGTCATACATACCCGAGGTTCAGTAAGAAGGAAATTTTCAAGGACGTAAAAATACACCGACACTCTACCAAGCCCCGGCATATGCAGTACCTCATACATCGGGCGGCGTTTCCTTCAATTAAACTACGAATCCTCGATGGGCCACACGCTCAGCTCCAATGCCAAGGGTATGAGAAGGTCGTAGAAATGGAAAATATATATATTAAAATAATAATAAAATATATACTTAAAAAAAAAAAAAAGTAAATATTACCAGCAAAGGTAGTGCGGGTCCTCGGACCAAAAACTCGCCCACACATAGAAATACGATCGGTTCACCGATTAGAACATCGCTCTCCGAAGTAGGAGGGGGATGTAACGTGGAAATAGTACACTCAGTACTACTATTTTCACGTCCATATTCCTTAATATATTAAGTTATTTTCTTTACTATTTTATTTATGTATTTTTAATAATTTTTCTTTTCATACTAACATATTGAATATTTTATTAGTAATAGGTAATTACTAAGTGTTAGGTATAGGTAATTACATTGAGCGCCCCTACTGTAAATACTACATACACACCCACACAAATGTGTATAAACTGCTTTAGTTGTGCAGTTGATATTGCTTAATGGTCAACAAGCAATATAATTCTCATTTAGTTGATACATGACTAGGTATAAGTAAACAAAGTTTGATTACAGTCGGGGCGATTCAAACAAGACGAGAATCCGCCGCATAAGTCTCTGATATTATTCTATATAAATTGAAGAGCCGATTAGATTTTGCGAAAGCAGAATATAATCGTATTTTGCACGCTCAACTTCGGTTGGGTCCCTTAAATAAATTTTACACGCGTGACTTCGGTTATAGCGTTCTCACGAGTGACTTCGGTTGTTCGTTCTCACGAGTGACTTCGGTTGTTCGTTCTCACGAGTGACTTCGGTTGTTCGTTCTCACGAGTGACTTCGGTTGTTTGTTCTCACGAGTGACTTCGGTTGTTCGTTCTCACGAATGACTTCGGTTGTTCGTTCTCACGAGTGACTTCGCTTGTTCGTTCTCACGAGTGACTTCGGTTGTTCGTTCTCACGAGTGACTTCGGCTGTTCGTTTTCACGAGTGACTTCGGTTGTTCGTTCTCACGAGTGACTTCGGTTGTTCGTTCTCACGAGTGACTTCGGTTGTTCGTTCTCACGAGTGACTTCGGTTGTTCGTGCTCACTAGTAGAATATTAACCCATAGAATTGCATGGTAATAATAGTAGAGAAGTAGATAGTTGTTAGCTTTAAGAAACCATTGTACGTATTGTAGAAAAAGATACGATCTTCGATTCCCGACGCTGCCACCTGTACCAGATACCGATCCAGCCGTAAACCCGAACCAGTTTGACAGCCGAGAGTCTCGAAGCCGAAAGCACAAAGCCGATTCTACAACCGAACCGATCCTATCTGAAACCGATCCCGCCGTAAACCCGAACCCGTTTGACAGTCGAGAGTGTTGAAGCCGAAAGCTCAAAGTCGATCCTACAACCGAACCGAGCCTAGTATAAGCCGAGGTGTCAAAGCCGAACATACGACGCCGATCTTAATTCAACTGCTGAACTCAGAATCCTCGATCCCCGAAGCTTCCACCAGTACCAGAAACCGATACCGCGGTAAACCCGAACCAGTTTGACAGCTGAGTGTGTCGAAGCCGAAAGTTCAAAGTCGAATAGCTGAGCCGAGCCTGTTGCAAGCCATCTAACCGAGCCGAGTCGCCCTAAGTTGACTGACCGAAGCAAACATAATCTGAGCCGATCAACCGTACCGATAATAACATACGCCGAAGAGCCGAAATAAGCTTTGCTGAAGAAGGAAGTGCAGAAACATTTGTTAAGCCGGTGATATCCGAAGTGGAGTTATAGAAGTTATTCTCTCGTAATATCTATTATTTTGTACTTGAAATACGTTTGGAATATTCAATAAAGAAACTATTATTATTGTAACCCCCCAGAAAGGGTAAAACAAACGTCTTATTACTTAAGGTTTGTGGATCCGTAAGTAGACCCTGGAGGCGACTAAGTTACCTCAGCCGACGACAAAACCACGTTATATAGTTTTAGTGCTAAAGCATACAAAAACGGACACATGTCCCTTAGTGTAAGGAACTTTTCGAATTTTAGAGGTTTTTAGTTCGAAGGGGCCCGCAAAATCTATGCCTGTTGTTTCGAATGGAATAGAAAGAGTAAATCTTTGGTGAGGTAGAGGAGCCATTATCTGCAATGGTAATGCTTGAGTATTGTGCAGTTTTTGCAATTACGAATAATTTTCTTGACCCTGATTTTTAGACAAGATATGTAAAATTCAGTTTGAATCCTTCTGCACATTTGATTACATTCTGAGTGGACCAGAAGTAAATGCAGATCATTTAAGTAAAGTTAGCAAAGTCGGAAGTTGCCTCGTAAAATCTTTGGAAAGCGCTCATTGTAAGGTAATGAGGATTTTTACTTCATTGTGTGTGAGAGTTGTTGACGAGTACTCGGTATACGTTCTTCGCCTATGAAGACTTTTAGTAAGAAATCTAAAAACACAATACCCTCAAGGCTCTTGAATATGAGGAGAAAATTTCTAAAATATCATATTTCTCAACCGATACGAGAAGTGTTTGTACTTTGGACTCTAATGTTTGAGATTTTAATAGATTTCGGGAAGGCCATTCTGAGGGAGGACTTGTGAGCCATAATGGGCCACGTCTCCATAAAGAATTGACTGTCAGATCTTGGGGTCGGACTCATCGACAAATCCGTGGATTTGAAACTAATCTGAAGGGTCATATTGTAACCATCTAGGGATTGTAATTTTATCTACGTGAGAAAGATCAGAAACGAGGTTGTTCCATAATGCGAGAGAGTCTAAGCTGACTTCTTCGTCCCAGTCTAAGCCTTCCAGCCATAATTGCTGCATAAGCATTTTGGCTCTGGCAATTATAGAAGTTAGCTAAGCTGGGTCAAAGAGCTTTGCGACTGAACAGATAGGTGTAAAAGAATAGATGAAGGAATCAATTATTGCATTCCACCTGATTCCTAAAGTTTTAGTGCTGCTTGCATCATGAAACCGTAGAAAGTTAGAGTCATATAGATAGTCTTCTTAGGTGATCTAAAAGTTCGGAATTGTTAGCAATAATTTTTTTTAAGGAAAATTCTGCTGATTTAAGAGTAGCGGTAAGTTCGGTGAGCGCATTAAGAGTTTCTTTAATAGAATAGACTACGGACAGTACGTCATAGACATATGCTTCCGTGCGGAGAATATTGGCTACTTTAGAAAATTGCGATTCTGAATCTGAAGCAAACTGGAGTAAAGTTCTTATAGCAAGAAATGGTGCGCAATTAACTCCAAATGTTACCGTATTCAAATGGTAGTCTTTGAAAAGCCAGATTTAGTTTTGCGTGAGGCATTGAACAACTCTGACTTTTGTTGTCTCACGTTATGATCTGATTACCGTATTGTGGGGTAAATAAAATAAAAAATATTTGTTGTCTTCAACAATCTCTCGGTAGGATGTTTCCTTCATATGGTTAAGAGTGTGGTCTTCTTCTAGAACTTGGTTATATTGTTCTAAGATTTTAATATCGTTTGAGAGGTTCAGTTTCATGCGAGAATATTGTCCTAGAGCCAGTATTTGTGAGGATCCTAAAAATTTAGTTTTTAGGAATTCTTTTTTAAAAGGTAACCTAATAATATATCTTCCACTTTGGTCTCGTGTAGCAGAAGAGAATTATCTGAGGGGATCAGATTTGTGTTAAAAATGTGAATCGTTTGAGTAGCAATTGGACCACTTAATACCCAACAATAAGCAGAAGTTTGACCGCAAACATTTTTCTTGATACCTTCAGCATTAATAAATCGTTCGCAGTCATTTCCGAGCATGAGGTCGATTTGTGCGGATCTGTTAAAAGTCGGATCTGCCAAATCAAGATTGGTTAAATCTGAAGAATGTGGAAGTTCGTTTGAAATGGAGGGTATGGGTTTAGCGATCTTGGGTAAATTATAGCATTTACTGAACACATTCTTTAGTTGCAGATCGTGACATACAAGCAATTCTAGATACATCTTAATAAGATTTCTGAATGGGTATTTTGAGGCGCTGAACAATTTTTTCGGATAAGTATGATCTTGTGGAAGATCAGAGCCCTGATCATGAAAAGCTGACCCATATGTTCAATATGCTCTAAAGCGGTTCTAAGTAGTATATAATTATTATCAATTGACACATTTGTATGAATTTGTGAGCTTTTAGACTGTTTATACTGTTTATAGTTTTTTCTTGCTAAGCAAAAGATTGAATTTGAGTGTCAGACCCCAGAAATATTTGGAAGGCTCATTCTATGCTTCATTGTTTCCATACTAGATATTCTTTCTACAGCTTCATATCTGTCTTTTAAAAGCTCTTCTAATTGCGATCATTTTATAATAGAGCGATGATTTTTAAGGGATTGTTCCCAAAGAGATATAGTTTCTCTTGGGACCTTTCAACGAACGAGAAACACAAAGAAAAGATCGCAGTGTTCCATCTTTATGTCTAAAGATTATACACCTTGTAAAACATCGCATACAGTAGAATGTATTTTCTGAAGTGTTTTACTGCCTTTTGAGGCCGCCGCGGGTGTATTGAATAGTGTTTGTACGAGCTGGTCACCTAATTCCCTTTCATTTTCATAGCGGGCTTTAAGAGCTGTCCAGGATTGTTCAAAATTGTCATCGTAGAGTGGGAAACGTTTTACAATTGCACCAGCATCACCAGATGTTTTTCTACACAAATGGTATACCCGCGAGTATAATTTTACAACTGGAGCACAATTTGAGTCATTGATATATAAGGCCGTGAACATATCACGAAAAGACATCCATTTCTTATAACTACCCTCAAAGACCTCTGTATCACATGGAGGCAGTTTAAAATGGTTGTTTTCGTTGATTGGGACAAAATAGTTTTGAGGGGGTAGACTCATACGCGAATACATTTGAGATTCATTGCTAGTTCGCGTAATTTTAAGCAAGTCTCATATCAGATCTACAAACATAGTACGATTCTGAGCAGGCATTAAAATTCACCTTAGCTTCGTTTCTAAGCTCTTTTAAGTTTTCAGATATAAGATAAAGCATGAAATTTTCATAGGAAGATTCTAACTTTTTCCATCTATTGTTAACATTATTTAGTTTTGTTTTAAGCATAGATTCGGTTTGGTCTTGAATGTTTGTGTTGCTAAAATTATCACAAAAAGAAAGTAAATGATCGGAATCAAAAATAAATCTTTCTTGAAGATGGCTATTTTCAGCTGTGCCTTCACTTGTAGCTTTTGTAGACATGATATTGGTATAAACGAATATAATGGATTAAATATTTATTAGCTTTAGGGAAATTGATGTTTGGTAGCCCAATTAAATTTATTTAATAAGATTAAACGATTTGATTGATTTGAGTGTTTAATTAGAATTTAAGACTCGATAGTTTGCGTTCAATTTGATTTAAGTAAAAGGAATACTGTTACTGCTAAGTTGCAAGCAATTAGGATGAGATTATATTTAAATTTATTTTTTATAGGAATTAGATTTATTAAATTCATTTGAATAATAACAAGATTTGGATGTATATTACATAGATTGGTTACAAACTAATAAGCAATTATGTTTGAGGTAGGTAGTTAGTTTCTTATTTGTGAATATGCTATTTGAATTGTATTAAAATATTAGGCTTTGAGTTTATATAGATGTATATTATTTGAATATATGATTGTTAATGGAGTAAGCAATTAGGTATTAAATTAAGCCAAATAAATTTCCATATATTAAGGAATTTTGAAAAACATTATTTTAACTTTAATTAAGTTTCCTGGCTCGATTGGATAAAGCAATTATGAACTTCATAAATAGTTAATAACGATGCACAATTTGAATTTAAAAATTCAAAAAACCAACTTAAACTTTTTCTTTATGTGTAATTCTTTATAGTTGGATGAAATATGCCTTTTCTTTCTTATAGTTTTTCAAAAAAAAGTTACAGCTTCTCTTAAGTTTCAGTTTTTGTTGAAACTATTTATTTTTGATTTCCTTCTTTTTTATTATTATTATTTGTTCAAAGTGAGATTAAAACTTTTGATATTTTTTAATGTAAATAGGAATTTGTAATTATAATCAATGTGGTAACTCTGTAATGAACTTATTGTTTGGAAGGAATTTAATGTTTTTCCTTTTTTGAGATGAACAGAAATTTTATTTATAATTATTTCCTTTTGTTCGAACAACTCTATTTTGTATTTAAAAATGTATTTCTTTTAGTTTAAGTTAAAATGTTTATTTTTTCCCGATTTGTACGTTTTTCCAAAAGTACCACACTGGTGAGAATAAATAAAGCGGGTTTTTTGCTTTATTTGATTTGTGAAATGTTACTACTTTTGAACTGTTACTTTCATTTACTTTTTTGTTTAGGCTTGTTCATTAAAAGAAAATTATCTTTAAGAGAAATTTAATATGATTTTACAACCAATTACACTTGTAAAAACAACTTTTGACCTAATAAGATTGTAGCGTATTTCTTTCTAAGTAGTTGACATTACTAAATGAGATTGAAACAAGTGGGAAGAGAAGAAATTTTAATTAGAATTTGTTTCTCATACAAAGTGGGAGTATATCACAAACAAAAAAGTGGTTGATCTTATCTTATTGTTATTTTTTTTTTATGTACTTAAATTTGAAGAGAATTTGCGAGTTGGAATTTTAATGGAAATGCTGAACACAAATCTGAGGCAGGATGAGTTGTTCAACTGAGTTTTCTGTTGGCTTCTTGTTACAAACTTACAGCAAGATGACTTCCTGGGATATTTGCTTTTAATGTATAAACACAACAACACTTTATATACATAGACTGACAGAATTTTTTTTAGAGTTGAATATAGTTGGGGCGCATATGATGGTTTGATTGATTACTATTAATCTGATTTTAGGTGCTTCTGTTTTTAACTTTTCCACAGATTTTAATAGCCTTAAATTTAAATATAGACTGTAAATTGGGACGGATAATTTGGCGGTTTGAATGTTGACTGTAGATTTATAGTTGGGTGATGGCAAAAGCATGGATGAATAATCTTGTTGTAATTTTTTGTTGGGTTTAACTTTGTTCTTCTTGGATGTTGGGTTATGTTATCTGTTGGCACATTATTTTGTTTATTTTTGTTTATATTGCTCACATTTTTGTTAATACTTGTTTTAAAATTGTGTTTGCTAATCTGCTTTTTTCATACACTTTTTTCTTTACAGATTTTAATAGTTTTAAATATTTTTATAAGTATATGTAGGTAAATGTTTCACTTTTATTAATATTTATTATGTTTTTCAATTTTAAAGAACTTGCGTTTTTATATTAATTTTTTCCCACATGTAAATTTCAATTTTACACTTTGACTGCTTATTTCTTTTCAATTCTTCTTTATTCCGTTTTGTTCTTATTGGCCTACGCCAACATTTTGTACGTAAATTATTTCCTTTTAAGTAGAGTTGCCAATAAATATATATTTTTTTTCAATTTGTTTAATGGTTTGCAGGTTCGTAATAAATTAATAATTTTATTTAATTATTAATTTACATGTACTTTTTTCTTTAATCGAAGAACCATGTATATTCTCGTAATTACTTTCCAAGGAAATTAATTAGTTAATTGGATTTGCAGTCAGTTTCAATTATAATAATAAAGGATTGAAAATTTAGAATTTATGATTTCAAAGTAAATTTGGATTTTTTATTAAAATGTGGTGTCACCAGTTAGAGGATGAAAACTAGACGACCGCAAAATCGCTTAATTTGTTTCAAGCAATCTTCGGGTTTTCGAATTTCCACTGAATTTGTTCCGTGCAAATTAGTAAGTTATAAATTCACAGTATTTAAGAATAATTTATGGCAAAATTCACAATTGGTAATATTTACAAATTTCCAGTGGGATAAATAATTGTTAATTACATATAATAAATAAGTAGATAATACAATTCAAAGTAAATAATTATGTAATAATTAATGCAATAATAAATATATAGTTTTTCAAGAAACAATTTTATTGTTCAAACTGCGATTTAACAAAGTGAAAAAAGCATGTCCATCAACGAAATGTTGCACAAATAGTTCAAAAACTAATGTAAACTCGAAAACAAAAAAAAGGGGTGGGCCGACCACTTTACCGCCCACCTGCCATATAAGAGAAAATATAAAAAGTTGCAGATGGTGGGTATATAGATTCGACCTAACCAAATATAACATTCTCACTTGTTTTTTTTTTCATTAAAGATAAGTAGTTTATTTTTATCTCTTGCTGTTTTTTAAATATTAGACAACAAGTATGATACAATATTTCGCACTAAAATTAAAAATTATTACATTTTTTTACTTAACGTGTTCAATTTAAATTAAATAAAAACAGTAAATATATTTATATATTAATTAACATTTTAACCACTTCAGTAGAATTAACTGTTTATTTTACACTTTTTTGCAAATAACTTATAAATTATAATTATTTCCAAAAAGTGAATAAATGTCTTTTTAGGAAATAAATAAAGGTACTTGTTTCTAAGAAAACCCACAACTTCATTCAAAAGTATGTGGTTTCAATAATTTTTAACAAGTTGAAATAATATAAATGCATGTATATTTATATTACATTAAGAGAAGAACCTCAAAAGCAGTGAATTAAATAAAAGAAAGTTGGGTATTTACATATAATACTTATTGCAAAAATATTTCTTTCTCACTTTCATTCTGTACTATTTTCGGTGAAAATTTAAGTTCAAGTCTTTAAATAATGTTATTGTCATTTTCTTTAAGAAATTTTTAATGAGTTTAACTAACATTTAGTTCGACAGATCCTTGTGAGAAACATATTTTGAAAATGCGAATAAAGTCAATGTTATGTTATTTTCCAAATTTTATGTTTATGTTCTGTTCATTTATAATAAAAAAATATGTCAAATTTGTAATATATAGAGAGTGCAGGACCAGAAAGTTTCAGATCTTAAAAATATTTTTATAGGGAAATTAGAAACTAAGAGAAAGTGATTTAAATCTAATTTTCATTCATAACGCGAACGACAAAATAAATACAGCACACATTTTTTCGATTTCAAATCGATTCGTTTTGGAAATCGTTTTCTATCACATACCTGAATATTACAACACTATAGCAGGCTACTTATTAGAGTACAAAAAAAGAACTATTTTCAAAAACCTTTTTTAATTTTAACCGAAAATCTTGCTTTAGAGAAAACTAGTTAACTGGCTTTTGATTTTATAATACAAAAATTATTACTTTTTCATAATTTTTAACCAAAATATAAATTAATAGAGGAATATGTTTTAATCAGTTTTTTCTCAGTCAGTTTGGATAAACGTCATCATGGGGTTCAAAGGCTGTACATAAATCATTTTTTTCAACATAAACCGTAATTAGAAAATTAATGAAGTTGAATCACATATTGCAACATAACTCGGGAACGCATTCTCTGATTTGGTTTAATAAAATAAGAAAAATTCTATAAATTTTTTATGTGCTCAATAGATTCCGAGGTACAAAAAAAAATAAATAAATAAATATATAAAAAATGTGTCGGAAAAACAGAATTTTTAACAAAATTAATTTCCTTTTTTAATGCAAAAATTATATATTTTTTTATAATAAAGCTGTACATGCTTCAAATCAAAATAGTCATATTTCATTAAATTCGATGCATAAATGTCGACTTTTTACGCTCACTTTTTGTAAAATTCATATTTTAGTTAATTTTGACATATAGTTCTAAAAAATAAAAGTAGTCATATTTCATTAAATTCGATGCATAAATGTCGACTTTTTACGCCCACATTTTATAAAAATAATATTTTACTTAATTTTGACATATAGTTCTAAACGAACCATGATTTATTCCTTGGATACCACATCTCTAACAAATTTTACTTAGTTTTTTTAATTTATTAACCCATCCCCTGAATGGACTCACATACAATTTGACAAACATTTAGTTTAGAAGGAATTAATTAAAATAAATAAACTTATTTTCTCCTATATTGCAGTTGCTATTATTTATTTATTTAATATAATTATTACAATATCGGCATACTCAAGCAGCAGGAAATTTGCCCGTGTGATTCCTTTCCTAAAGCGGGGACGTCTTACAGCTATGACAATCTTCGACCATTAAGTATATTGTCATCACTTTATAAGATGATTGAACATCTATTGAATTTAATTTTTCTCACCTTTTGACTTTACCACTGAATCAGTACACATAAAATATGACATACATATATTACGAAAGTAACTAATGATATGTCCGTTTTATTGAATTGCATGGCCCCATTTTCTAACAAATTTTATACGTAAAGTTTTGTGATTGTGATACATATGAAATTCGTCACACAAATAGCACATACATGGTTTTATTGGCTGTTCTGAATTAAGTGCCAAACTCATTAATGTGAAGCGTTAATTTTTACTGATAAAAATAGCAAGATACTCGTATTTGTGTGCCTTTATAAAAAAAGGGCTAAAATTAGTAACTTTTAAACGACTGAATTTGTCTTCTTACATGAATAATATTATCACTTTCAACTTTTCTTAATATAAATCATTTATATAATGCAGTGCAACTTAATTAAATTGTTAATGTCTATTAATATAATTTTACCAAAACTTCACGATAGGCATTAAACTTTTATTTCTACTCATATTTGAGCAAACACGAATGTACACCATTTTGTCCCATTTTCATCCGCAAATATTTGTTCTTTTTGAAATTTTTGTTAAAATTTTGCGTACGGATACATCATACCAGATATTGACTAAATGTGAAAACAATTGTGTTTCAAAGTTTTCAGAAGTTTTTAACGTTTTATGCATTTTTTTACTTAAAATGCTCATCCTTTTCCTGATACCAAAAATAAACTATTTTAAATTTAGTATTTTGGGGCAAAAAAGCATCATATTTCTAAGAAAATACAAATATTTTATTCTTTTCCGAAATATATTTTTATGAAGATTAATCTAAAGAAAAAAATGAAATTTAATCTTCTAATAGGCGCCTCTCTAGATTATTCTGAATTAAACCCTTTTTTATCTCAAAACTTTTAGTTCAGTCCATATGTAGGTACTAAAATTACAAAGCGTCTAATTTGCTTACAAGAGATTTTAATGTACTTACAATTGTAAACATCTTTTATCAGAAGAACAATAAAGCTAGACTTTATAGGAAAAATTAAAAAATTAAATTTTATTAAAATGTTTACTAATTTTTTTGGGAACTGCTATTTTTTATTTTTTTGAAATTGTTATTCGAAATTAATATTAAAGTCGAGCTTCGCCGAAAATTAAAAAATTCAATTGTGAATGCAAACAGTATATTCTTGATGTTTTCTATTTGAAGTACTGGGATTAAGATAAGTAATAATTTTAACTACTTTGGCTCATATTAAAACCATGTTTTAAGGCAAAAATGCAAAAATTGTAATTTTTATCATGTTACAATGATTTAACCTATCAAAGGCCTTTGATGGGTCTAATAAAAGCATGACTATATCCCTATGCTCATTAAAATTTTCTTTAACAATTTCAATGAGTCCAAGAAGCATAGCGGATGTACTGTATCTAGGTCTATATGCATACTGAAAGTTACCAATAAGATTATGTCTAGAAATATAGTAATAATGTAGTGATTTTTCAATAGATGTTCAATCATCTTAAAAAGTGATGACAATATGCTTAATGGTCGAAGATTGCCATAGCTGTAAGACGTCTCTGCTTTAGGTATAGGAATCCCACGGGCAAACGAGTATGCCGATATTGTAATAATTATATTAAATAAATAAATAAATAATTGGAACTGAAATATAGGGGAAAATAAGTTTAATAAATTTTATTGGAAATGCGTCAATTCTAATAGAATTTGACTTGACCCTATTTCATTCAATGTACAATTCATCCATATGCACGCAGCTGAAAGAAAATCCCTGCCGATCATTAAAGAAATCAGTTAGATTTAAACTGTCCCAATATGGGCATCCACTACCACTAGTTTTATAAAACTATTGCTTGCAGTTGTTTGATGTTCAAAATGTTTTGTAAGAGAAAACAGCGTCAAAAAAATCGATAAAATGTCAGCTATGATTAATGGTAAGTAAAAAATCGTTTCCCATTAAAAAAAGCGAAATTAAGAATTATTTTATATAGTGGTTACGTCATTTTGATCAAATATTTGACCAATCTGAATGTGCATTAAGTTTCTTAATCTACAGTAAACTCTACGATTACTCTCTGTACGATTTGTAGTAAATTCGCTATATGTTCATTCTCTTAGCTTACGAGTACGAATAATTTCCCTGTTTTTCATCTAATGGTCCTTATCAAGTTTGGGGATAAATCTACTAATAGAAAAAACTTGATCATATAAAAATTAACGTGTTTAATATATTAAATTTAGAATTAACGCAATTTCTATAAAATGATGAAAAATTGAGTTGTTAAACGTATGATTTCATAACATTGTGATCAACCCTTTTATAGTCTTTATACTCAATAGTCCTGGAGCTACTAGCCGCTTAGAAAATTGAACCCGAGTTAAGTCAAAAAGAATCCCAATATGTGATCTTAAAGATATAACTTTTACATTTTCAAAAGTTTCCAATTAAAATCCACCATAAGGACAATATTTTCATACCTCATTAGAAGATCACCTATAGAAGATTCAATATCGCTTATGCTCTATTATTAAGATATATGGTGTAACCCAGTATCTTAACTTATGTATCTGTTATGACTGGTTTCAACCAAGATTCTGATATCCCTTAAATATGTAACCTAGAGTTAAGCAAAATATTTTTTAGTAGATGGATTGATGCTTTAAGCATTAACATGTGCTATGCTAAGGTTATTCCTAAAATTATATAAAGTATTTCTTAGAAATGAGTTGTCGCTGATTATGTAACCTAAATTGGTATTAGGTGATATAAAAGTTACAAAAGAATTGTACCTGTAGCCATATAAGAATAAATTTAAGTAATTTGTCGGATAAAATGAAATTATTAATTCGATAACAAGTAAAAGCCAATTTCATTATAAAGTTACAATATGATTGTTCCAAACAAAAAAGTAATTAAGATAAATTATGAAAAATTTAGTTAATATTGAGGAAAGTACTCTAGTGAATTAAATACAGAAGAGATCAATGAATTTATGAAGTATATTGCATTATTCAAAATTAATATTGACTTTAGAAACATCATTGATTGGAATAATCACTAGTTATATAAACCAAGTATAATAAAATTACAGTATATAAAACATTTTCATATTAAAAAATAAGTAATATTGAAATATTGAAGGAATATTTTTTTAACATTTTATTTATATATTGAATCTACCTTTTTAAGGCCTCACAATATGTATTTAAATCTTAAAACTAAATACTAAAGACTAATTCATCTCTAACGAGAGCATAGCTAGGTGAATAATTGGTCCTCCTATTAACGGAATGGAAAATCGGCTACGAAGCCTTGATTTTATTGAACTGTTGTAAGATGTCTTGCAAGAGGGTTGTGGTGTGTCTGTAGTTTTATAATGTAATTTTCACTGAACTTTTAAACTCGTCTTTTACCAATGGAATCTGTAAATCTCTGTGAATATTTTCATTTCTTATATACCATGGTTCACTCGCCATGGTTGTCAGAATTTTTAATTGGGCCCTCTATATAATTTCGATACTCGTATTACTGGCTGTTCCTCATAATTGAATGCCATATGTCCAAATTGATTTTAAAACGGTTTTATACTGGATGACTTTATTTTCATTTATTGTTTATTAACCAGTGAATGCTAGCTTTTAACTTCATGTGAATTCTCTTGGTTTCTATATAACGATGCCAAGGTAGTCGCCTATGTAAATGAATACCAAGGTATGTAGCATGATCTGACTGGGTTATACTTATGCCATTAAGTGTAACAGGAGGACAATTACCTCTTATGATTGTGAATGTTAAATGGTTATTTTTCAATTAATTTACTCTTATAGGCCAGTTTTTCAACCACGTCTCCACACGTCGGAGGTAAATATCGAGTTTGCTATATGCTGTATGCGGGTTTTTGTGGGAACTGGGTATTGCCGTATCATCAGCTAACGTAAAAACAGTCGGTTCATCACATATTGGTAAGTCATAAGTGTAAATTAAGTACAAGGTATGTTCAAGAATACTCCCCTGTAGAACACCTGCTTTTATTTTAAATTCTTCTATCACAAAGTTGTTATACTTTACTCTAAATAAACGGTCAGACAAATGGGACTCCAGCAATTTGTGGGTACATGGTGGTAGTAAACATTAAATTTTATATGTTAAACCTTTGTGCCATACTTTATCGAAAGTTTGCCCGACATCTAAAAAAATAGTTGAACAATACTTCTTTATTTCAAAATATTTCATTATCTCTACTGTTATACGATTCACCTTGTTCTACGGTTCCATTTTTTTTACGAAAACCAAACTGGCGAACTTGGACGATATTTCTATCGTTCAAGAATGGAATAATTTTCTTTTGAAACACTTTCTCAAACTGCAAAGAACATAGTAGGTATATAAAAGATGATATAATAGAATCCTTTCCTAGCTTTGGTATCACTTTAATCCGAGAAGTTTTCCATATTTTTGGAAAAACTCCTAGTTTTAAGATCGGACTGAAAATTATTGATAGCACGATTATTGATATTCGGTAAGATTTTAATCGTGGATGGTGTTATTGAATCATATTCAGATGATTTTCTAACATTTATATTTTCTTCGATATACGTATAATGTCCTCTGGGCTAACAACAATTATATCGTAATTTGATGTAGTGAAAAATTAGTATATTTATTATTTGTTAAACTTTCAATGTAATTTCTACTCTGGCGATCCTCTTCTATTTGAAGGGCGTTTCTTAGTTTTTTAATTGCTGTGGACGGCCTCAGCTTTGCAGATGGTAATCTGGTTTGTTGCCATTCTCTTCTAAGTTTTTTTTTTCAAGAAGAAGTTTTTCAATGTCATAATTGGAAATATGCTTATTATTTTTTTTAAGTTTACTTTTTGAATGATCTAAGGCTGAATTAATTAATGACGTAAAGTCTATGAGGCATTTGTTTATGTCTTCCTTACACTGAAAATATGTGTTTGTGTATATGTGACTACTGATGTATTTTCTATATTTTAACCAATTTGTCCTATAGAAAGTATTCGTAGATTTAGTTTGGTATATTAATCCTTCCATATTATATTACTATTATTGGAGAATGGTCAGAAGTTAAGTTCTGTAGTTATTGAATTTCGTTTTATATTTTTAGATATGGAAAAATCTATGAGATTTGGAATTTTTCCAGGATCAGCCGGCCAGTACGTTAGATGTTCAGGGGACACGAAATCCATCACAGTTTTGCGATCAACTAGTACCTTATAAAGATGTCTACCTCCGGGATTTATCTATCTAGAACCCCAGTATGTGTGTTTGGCATTATAGTCACCACAAGTCAGGAAATGATATCCAAGTGTGTTAAAGAATTCTTCAAATTTCTACTTGGTTCTTGAAAATCATGGTGGTCAATACATCGAGCTTAGCCTTAAATTAAAAGCGAAGCACTCAAGGTAAATAGAAATTGCATGCAGGTATTTTTTTGAGAATTCATCTATGGCATAATGTCGTATTCGAATTGTAATTAATATACCAGTATCACCATGTGTTTTACCATCCGCATGCTTTGTAAAATAGAATGAATAACCTGTAATATGTAACAAATAACAAGTGATTGTTATACAACTTGAAAGTCTTTTGAATAGGTTTAGCTAGCATGTATGGTTTCCGGCCAGTATCTTGTCGGCTATTGGAATGGGTTTCGTTTAACTAATCCAATTTCTTTTTGCCCTCAGATATATTATTTTACATAAGCATGCTAAATTAGAGAACCCAACGGGTGGTATAGGGATATATCCGAAGTTCTTCCTTTTCCTTTCTTTCTTAAAAATTAGCATTGAAAATTACATTAAATATGAACGTGTATAGATTTCCTCACGTTTATTCTCCTCCCAACCATGATCATGACAATGATGGCAAATAAAAATGATATGTACATGATCTCTAACATTATTGACCCTTTAAAAGAATGTCCTAACATAAAATAAATAAATTTAGATCATTAAAAAAAATTATATATATATATATATATATATATATATATATATATATATTTATATAAGCTATAAAAATATTTCCATTTGAGAACATTAATGTTTACAAATCTTATAACTAATTATGGTTCCTGGACTACAAGCGCAGTCTACAAACACCCCCTACAAAATCAGATTTGGGGTGTAAAATCCAAAGCTGATACCGCTTGTAGCTTACTTAATTTAAACATTAAAAGAAATTCAAAATGACGAAAGCTTTATATATTTAGCCAATTAGTTTTTCATTTATATCCTCTAATTGATAATAAAAATACCCTGTCTTTTTCCTTACTCGAGCCTTAAGAAAAGGATGTGCCAATTTCGTGTTGTATCCTTTCGCCATATCACTTTGTCTAAAATTCTTTCGATATACAACCTGTCCGATCTCATAATCACCTTTGCTAGAACGAAGATTGCAGGATTCCCGATTTCTATCCTGCTGCCTTTGCATATTCTTCCTAGCCCTGTCACTTATAATGGCAAATAAATCCTCGCGATAAAACCTCACAGTTCTATCCTCAAGCATTCCTAATGTACGTAAAAGATCATATGAATTACCATTGGTAATCATGTTGTCCGAACGCCATATAATAAGGACTAGTACCTATTGAACCATGAACTGCAGAAAGCAAGGCACAGCTAATGCTGCTTAGGTACTGAACCCAATTATTCTGGTCCCTTTTTATGTACATCCTGACTGATGAAAGAACTGAACGATTAACGCGTTCAGATGCATTGGTAATATTATAATCCTGTAACAATTTATTATATTTCGTGGATCTGAACTGAGTTCCATTATCTGAAACTATAGATTCTGGGGTTCAAAAAGTATGAAATAGTTAGTGCCATTACAAATTTCACATGCGTTCACATAATCCCGCAAGTCATTTACTAAATTGGGCCAATAATAAAACGTCTTATCCTCTCTAGTTTTTTAGTAATTCCACCATGAGCCGATACAGGACTATCATGAGCCCTTTTTAACAATTCTAGGACCATATCTTTGGGAATCCAAAGTTTCCATGACAAATCATCCTGCAAGTGTTCACCTGAACAGTATTCAGTCGGTCTGTACATAAAATTGTCTATGATTTTAAGGTCGGATGTTTTAATAACATTCTTCCTAATACTGTAGTTGTTTGTACTCAGTACTCTTGAAATGTTCGGATTCGAGATCCACGAAAACCCCAGAGTTACTAATTTCGGATAATGTTAATCCTAAGATTTTTGACAAATCTTCACTGTTGGTACGCGAAAGCGCAACATGAACTACATTTTTACTGCCTTTACGGTATTCAATTTTAAAGTTAAAGCACTGAAGTTTTAAAGCTCATCTTGCCAAGCGAGAGTTGAGATCAGTTTGGGACATAAGCCACTTAAGTGATGCATAATCAGTGGTCACTGTGAACTCATGTCCTGCCAAGCACCGAACCGAATAATTTCGTTGGGCTTGGTTGAGTTTCTTGGACATAAATGCTATCAGAAACTCCTCACCTTCTGCAGTTTTCTGTACCAATACGCTTCCTATCCCAGTATTACTAGCAACACAGTGAATGTAAAATGACTGTGAAAAATTAGGGCTATGTAACACTGGCGCTGTGGTCAAGATTTTCTTAATTTCTTGAAACGCTTTTTGAGCCATTTCCCTCCATACAAATTTTCTTTTGTTTTTTAACAAATATGTTAAAAGTGCAGTAATCGTGGCGTAGTTCTTAATGAACTTCCGGTACCAAGCGGACATACCCAAAAATCGTCAGATCTGGTGTCGGGAATTCTATAATGGGCAATGTTTTCTCCAGGTCTGTCTGAATTACCCTGTTCCCTATCAAATGGCCAAGTTATCGGACTTCCTGTTCACAAAATTTGGATTCCTCCACATTTATCGTCAGTGCTGCAGAACGAATTTGCCTAGATATTTTTCGTAAGACCTCAAGATGCCGCCTAAGTGAATCTGATACCACTAGCAAATCGTCCAGATAAGCAAACACTTCTGTCCTCAAATTCGGTGGCACCACCTTGTCCATTAGCCTCGACATAGTTTGGCGTAACCTTGTAATGGTACAAGGGGCGGCCTGGGACAGTAAATGCAGTTTTATCCTTCTACGATTTATCTAGTGGTATTTGCCAAAAGGCGTCTTTTAAATCTAAACTAGTTATATATTGATCTGTAGGTAGTTTACTGAGTATCCCATCAATATTTGGCAAAGGACAAGCATCCTTTATGGTTACAAAATTCACCATTCTACTATCTAGACATAATCGTATTTTTCCCGGTTTACGGACAAGAACTATTGGAGAAAACCAAGCACTATCGGATTCTTCTATCACATAATTTTCTAACATGCGGTCCAATTCCGCGTAAATGAGTTTTTCCATTGCAGGGGAAACATCTATCATACGGGAAATTATTGTAGTTCTGCCTAACCCTTCCTTAGAAAAAGATGGAAATGTATTTATCACTTGCTGTAGTTGTAACTTCTGTGCATCAGTTAAAAGACGTTGATCTGATATTTCCGAAAAAATTAAAGTGTTGGGCTATTCCTGATATAAGACCTGTATGTAATAGATAAAAAGATCGCCAAAAATCAATACCTAAGTAGAAATTTTGTGAAAGGTTGGGAACAATATACGGTTTTATAAGTTTTGTTACCCCACGAAATGTTATGTCAGTTATGAAAAATCCGATAACAGATTGTGATTTCCAATCAGCAGTTTTGACAAATGATTGAATTCTTTTAAAGTTCAGGTTGGAATCCATTATCTCTTTTTCAGCATGATAACCTACACAACTAATAGAAGCTCCAGTATCTAGCAAACCTATTAAATTTTTATCACAAACCTCAACATTTGCGTATGGTCTTATATCATTTGGATCGTCAAAAATTGTACAAAGAAGACTACGTCTCGTCTGATTAACAATTGACCAAAAATTTTTCATTCGCTCAGCAGCACGTTTCTTTCTTACACTAGAGATAGGCTCATTGAATATTCAATTTCTCTTCGCATTATATTCTGCTAATCGTATATGAAAAGCTTTCATATAGGTGGGTGGGTGAGTTTCAAGAAAAATTGTCGAAGATTCTTTTTTATCTGAATTTTCTCTCATATTGATTTCCTGAGAAACAACAGGGTTATCAGTTGGCTTTAATTTTGTAAAATCCGGTGTATCACAATAGCTAGAATTGCCTATTAATCTGTACTTGTACTCGTTGATCGCGTTTGTTTGAGTGCACTTTTCTGTGCGCTGGATCTCCTGTTTTTTTTTAACCATTACATTTTGTGCAATTTGGTTTGTAAATTTGCATAACAAAAGACTGTCTTTGCATAACAAAAGTCTGTCTTCTAAATAATATTGATAATGGTGACCAACCTTCTGGCCATTCCAACAAATTAAAGCTATAGTAGAAATTCCCTCTTCATCTATCAAATCCGGTTCACTATCTACTAGCTCATGCACTTAACGACGAGTAAAAAGTTTGGTTATTATTGGTTTTTCACAAATGTCTAAAATAAAAAATTCCCTTTCACGGCAAATGTCATGCAAATTAGAAACTGGATCAATTGCTAAATTTAAAATCTCGTGTTGGATATAGGGAAAAAGATTTCTTCTGAGTATCTCTACTAAAACTTCTTCTTCCAAAGGAGTTAACAAACGGTCTGAAATTTCAACAACGGCCTCATAAAATGAGTAAAAATTTTCATTAGGGCGCTGCTTACGATCACGTTTCATTTCCCTGTAGTCGACATCTGTACGAAAGTCCTTATATTGGTGACGTAAAGCAGCACATAGGTCAGGCCAACGTATATCCTTTACCGAGCGGTAATATCTCCAAAACCAATCAGTGACTTTAGAATCGAAAAGTTTTGACACAAGCCTGCATAATAAATCAAAATTCCTATTCAATGTTTGCATAGTTAACGCTTCAACCCGATAAATAAAATTATCTACTGACATACAATTCGGTTCTCCGGAAAATTTTATTTTGTTTGACCTAAATGTAGTAGTCTAAATCCTGCCTCCTGCCTTATATTTAATATAACAAAAATAAATTTCATAAAAAATAATATTTCTCATGTTAATCAAATTCCTATTCCTCAGTTTAAGGCATGTAGGATATCCCTCAGCTGCTTCATGATATGCTTCGATACACAGGATGTGAAAAACATGAACACATAGGAACATTATGCCATGGCATTATACATGAATTGCATACTCGCCAAATAACATCCGATATATCAGGTATTTTGCTTCCCATTTCTTTACTGAAATAAGCGAAAAGTAAAATCCCTCAATCAGAAACTCAAGTTGTTACAATAAAAATAATTTTTAAGGGTAAAATAACATCAATACTAGAAAAAAAAAAAACGCGATTAAATTTTATTTTTTTTTAAAGGTTAGACAAAAACAATCCAATTTTGATCATTATTTGAACAATGCCAATCACAGTGGAACTTCGGAAAATTAAAGTAATGTAATAGAAAAGAGACAGAAAAAAAGATAATTATATCTGTAGCAAATAAAGTTACAAGTGGTTATAAAACTTGAAAGTCTTTTGAATAGGTTTAGCTAGCATGCATGGTTTCCGGCCAGTATCTTGTTGGCTATTGTGTTTCGTTTAACTAATCCAATTTCTTTTTGCCTTCAGATATATTATTTTACATAAGCATGCTAAATTAGAGAACCCAAAGGGTGGTATAGGGATAGATCCGAAGTTCTTCCTTTTCCTTTCTTTCTTAAAAATTATTGAAAATTTCATTAAATATGAACGTGTATAGATTTCCCCACGTTTATTCCCCTCCCAACCATGATCATGACAATGATGGCAAATAAAAATGATATGTACATGATCTCTAATATTATTAACCTTTTAAAAGAATGTCCTAACATAAATATAACATTATGTTGGTCAACATATAAAAATAAATTAAACCAAAAAAAAAAAAAAAAAAAAATCAAGTATGTGTATGACTAATTATTCAGTGCTAATAAATTAAAACTTAAAACGGTACCCCGCCTAAAAGAAATATTTAGTTTAAAGTATGTAAATCTGTATATTACTATTAAATGGAATATTTCTAACAAAAAAAAAAAAAAAAAAAAAAAAAAAAAAATGATAAAAATAAGTTTAGATCATTCATAATATATATATATATATATAAATGAATATGTTATTTCAATTATTCCAAGCGGGACAACTCAGAATTAACCAAAAAACAAAAATTAGAACGGCTACCAAAACTATGGGAAACTTTAGGAATTGAAGACACTCCAATCAAAGAAGATATCGAAGAAAGGAGAACAATACAACTAGAAAGTGTAGTAATGAAACGAAAATATGGTTACAATTGAATAGACAAGTAGGAAATATAAAAGAAAAATATTTAAAATATATTTTAGATGCATAGCCTACATGTCATCATAATTAAAATAACCTTATTCGCTTGGTACAATTATAGAAAAAAAAAAAAAATAGAAATAGAAAAGATTGAAAAAGATTTAGAAAACTCAAACTTAGAAGAAAGTGAAAAATCACGAAAAAAAAGACAGGGAATAATCATGGCAAATCTAGAGATGAATGAATTAGCCATAATAACAAAGTTAGTACCAAAATTTTCTGGGAAAACTAATGAGTTATATAATTTTATAACAAATTTAAAAACTGTGTCCGAGATTGTTTCAACAGAAAAACGTGTTTACTTTTTTAACTTTATTTTTAATTCGAGACTGGATTTGAAAGTTCAAAATAGGATCAAACAAAACCAAATGCCAACAACTATCAATGAATTAATACTGATTTTTAAAGACATATATAAACTTCAAACAGCATACTTAATGTAATAACTTGTATAAAACAAAAAGAAAACAACCTGATAGGTTTTGCAACAAAAATAGAAAACCTTATCACGGAATTGCACGAAGTACAAATATCAGAAGAAGGCGATGCCAGCAGTATGGATTGAGTGATTCACAAATATTTTCCACAATTTATGCAAGTCAAGTAACAACATTTAATGAAGCCTTGAAAATCGCAGAAAGAGGTTCATCTCGAATAGAATAAAAACAAGTATTTTATCAAAACATTCAACAGAGCTCTACAAACCAAACGTCGAAGTGTATAAGTGTGGCGAAAATCATAATAAAAGGTGTCCCGCTGATGGAAATATATGTCATAATTGTGGAAAATATAACCATTTTGCAAAGATGTGTTTTGCTAAGAGGCCAAACAACAACAACAATAATAAAAGGAACAACAACACCAGCAATAATAATAGAAACTATAGCAATAACGGCAATAATAACAGAAATTATAACAATAATAATAACAGAAATAACGATAACAACCAAAGTAGGCGAAATATAAACAACAGAAATTACAGCATAAATCACATTCAAGATCAGGGAAACTTGCAAGGCTCAGAGTTCGCCAGACCGGAAACAAAAGGAATATATAGCATATCATCTGTTATTTATTATATTTATTCAATAGCCAATGAGATTACAATTTCTTACAGGCTAGCTTATATATTATTCTTAAAGCTATTTACAATAAAACGTTTTTCATAATCATTCTATAACAACTGTTGAATTTATTGCATATATGTCTCATGGGAAAAAAAATATTTCACTTTTAAAGGAGTATAATTTCTAGTTGGACGATTTGGAATTACGAATTCGAATTAAAAATTAATAAAAAAATTAATAAATTAATATTAGTATAAAAAACTGTTGAATTGATTGCATATACGTCTGATGGGATGAAAGTTAGCATAAATGGTTCGAAATGGTTCGAATTTCTAGTTGGACGATTTGGGATTACGAATTCGATCTTACGAAGCAGGAACTCAGAATTAATTGAACCGTTTATTAAATTAATTACAAATGAAATATTCATATATTTTCTCCTATTTTCAGGAGTAGGGAGATCAATAAACTGTAATTGACTTTCAAATGATGGTAAATTAATATTTTTTTTGTAATTTTGTAATTCTATGGAAGATTACGAAGACAAAATAAGAGAAATTGTTTCTGGATCCCAGACCACGGAAGCATATTCCAGGATTGGTCTTACGAGAGATGTGAAGGATCGTTAAACTCTCTTCCCCAGCGCATGAGGAAACCTAGACCTCAGAAACTATGTAAAATTTAATATTATAGACGTTGAAAGTAACCTTACATTTCTAATTGATACAGGAGCAGATATCTCACTGTGCAAAGAAAATTTTTTGAAAATTATGAGGAAAAGCTGGATGATTTTTGTAATTTAACAGGAATCTCAAAAAATATTATTAAATCATTAGGCTCCACAAATATTAAAATTAAATTTAATAATAAATAATCAAACAGAAGATGAAACTAGTGGAAAATAATTTTCCAATAAGCACGGATGGAATCCTAGGTAGAGATTTTTTATCCGAATATAGATGCAATATCAATTAGGATAAATATATACCAACATTTAACACTAATAATGAAACAATAATGTTACCGATACACGATAACACTTATAAGATAACCATGATAAGAATACCACAAAGAAGTGAAGTAATTTTACCATTTACAATTAAATTGGAAGAAGGTTTCATCATAGCAAACAGAGAAATTATCAAAGGTGTATTTTTAGCAAATGCAACAGTACCCAAATATGGAAATCAACATATTAAATTACTAAATATCACTGATAAAATAGTAACCATAGAAAATCTGAAGACAGAAACCGTACCATTAAAATATTACCACATAGTTACCATGAACAATAGTGAAAAACAACATTTAAATAATCGATTTGCAACACTCTTAAATAAATTTAATCTAGATGAAGTAAACTATGAAAATAGAAAACAACTTATATCTATATTAAAAGAATAATAATCAATATTTCATATTGATGATTAAGATTTAAGTATTAAGTATATGTAAAAAATTATTACCACATGCTCAGACAACGGAAATAAATTCTCAAGTGAAAAAAAACTCTTTTAAAGCAACATCATTAAACCGTCTATAAGCCCGTCTAATGCACCACTGTCATTAGTTCCAGAGAAAGGTCAAACAGATTTAATTAAATGTCGATTTTAGGAAATTAAGCGACAAAATTGTTAACGATAAATTTCCTTTATCTTGTCTGGATGATATTTTGGATAAATTCACAAAGAAAATTTAGTAAAAGTGTCCGAAAGGTTAAGAAAATACAATTTAATACTTAATGCTAATAAATGTTTCTTCTTGAAACCAGAAGTAGTACATCTGGGACACTTAATAACTGCAGAAGAGATTAAACCGGATCCAGAAATATTTGACGCAATATGGAAATATCCTGTACCCAAAAATGCTGACGATGTAAGAAAATTTGTAGCATTTTCCAATTATTACAGAAGATTTATTGCAAATTTTACTGATATAGTAAATAATTTAAATAAATTGTGAAAACATTCGTACTAACAACAGATGCATCAAACTTTGCCTTGGGCGCTATACAAATACAAGAGAAACAAACCAGTAATCGAAAAAGAATTACTCGGAATACATTGGGGTATTAAAATTTCAAATAATATATGAAAAAGAAAAAAATAATACTAACATAGATGCACTATCAAGAATACAGACAGACTCAGATATATTAAAGCAATGGTATCTCAAACAATTAACGAAACTATAAAGAAAACTAAAGAATTCATAGTAGAAAACAATCCTGCATTAAATCAAACGGCCGTCAGATGTAGCAATAATCCCTATTATTTAGATAATATGTTGGAGAACCTACCTTCTGTTTTAAGCAGAAAGTAAAGTTCGCACTTGAAAAAAAAAAATAGAAAGGTTAAAAGAAATTATAAATAAAAGTAAAGAAAAAGACGTCAGATTTCTACTGTATAACAATCCTAAAAGAATAATAAAAGAAAATAAAAAGCATGAATTAATAGAATTGTATCACAACACGCCATGCGGAGGGTATTTCGGAATTAGAAAAACATTAATAAAATTAAAACAAAAATATATATGGAAAAATATGTTTAAAATGGTAAAGAACTATGCATCAACGTGTGATCTATTTCAAAGGAATAAATAAGTAAGACAAACCAAGGAACCATGAAGCGTTACAGACACACCAGAAAATAGTTTCAGTACCATAGTTATCGATACAGTCGGACCTCTACGACCTTCTAAAAATTATCGATACATATTAACAATGCAATGTGAATTAACAAAATATGTAATAGCAGTCCCAATAGAAACAAAAGAAGCCAAATCTATAGCAAAGTGCTTAACCGAAAACTTTACTGAGTATCCCATCAATATTTGGCAAAGGACAAGCATCCTTTATGGTTACAAAATTCACCATTCTACTATCTAGACATTATCGTATTTTTCCCGGTTTACGGACAAGAACTATTGGAGAAAACCAAGCACTATCGGATTCTTCTATCACATAATTTTCTAACATGCGGTCCAATTCCGCGTAAATGAGTTTTTCCATTGCAGGGGAAACATCTATCATACGGAAAATTATTGTAGTTCTGCCTAACCCTTCCTTAGAAAAAGATGGAAATGTATTTATCACTTGCTGTAGTTGTAACTTCTGTGCATCAGTTAAAAGACGTTGATCTGATATTTCCGAAAAAATTAAAGTGTTGGGCTATTCCTGATATAAGACCTGTATGTAATAGATAAAAAGATCGCCAAAAATCAATACCTAAGTAGAAATTTTGTGAAAGGTTGGGAACAATATACGGTTTTATAAGTTTTGTTACCCCACGAAATGTTATGTCAGTTATGAAAAATCCGATAACAGATTGTGATTTCCAATCAGCAGTTTTGACAAATGATTGAATTCTTTTAAAGTTCAGGTTGGAATCCATTATCTCTTTTTCAGCATGATAACCTACACAACTAATAGAAGCTCCAGTATCTAGCAAACCTATTAAATTTTTATCACAAACCTCAACATTTGCGTATGGTCTTATATCATTTGGATCGTCAAAAATTGTACAAAGAAGACTACGTCTCGTCTGATTAACAATTGACCAAAAATTTTTCATTCGCTCAGCAGCGCGTTTCTTTCTTACACTAGAGATAGGCTCATTGAATATTCAATTTCTCTTCGCATTATATTCTGCTAATCGTATATGAAAAGCTTTCATATAGGTGGGTGGGTGAGTTTCAAGAAAAATTGTCGAAGATTCTTTTTTATCTGAATTTTCTCTCATATTGATTTCCTGAGAAACAACAGGGTTATCAGTTGGCTTTAATTTTGTAAAATCCGGTGTATCACAATAGCTAGAATTGCCTATTAATCTGTACTTGTACTCGTTGATCGCGTTTGTTTGAGTGCACTTTTCTGTGCGCTGGATCTCCTGTTTTTTTTTAACCATTACATTTTGTGCAATTTGGTTTGTAAATTTGCATAACAAAAGACTGTCTTTGCATAACAAAAGTCTGTCTTCTAAATAATATTGATAATGGTGACCAACCTTCTGGCCATTCCAACAAATTAAAGCTATAGTAGAAATTCCCTCTTCATCTATCAAATCCGGTTCACTATCTACTAGCTCATGCACTTAACGACGAGTAAAAAGTTTGGTTATTATTGGTTTTTCACAAATGTCTAAAATAAAAAATTCCCTTTCACGGCAAATGTCATGCAAATTAGAAACTGGATCAATTGCTAAATTTAAAATCTCGTGTTGGATATAGGGAAAAAGATTTCTTCTGAGTATCTCTACTAAAACTTCTTCTTCCAAAGGAGTTAACAAACGGTCTGAAATTTCAACAACGGCCTCATAAAATGAGTAAAAATTTTCATTAGGGCGCTGCTTACGATCACGTTTCATTTCCCTGTAGTCGACATCTGTACGAAAGTCCTTATATTGGTGACGTAAAGCAGCACATAGGTCAGGCCAACGTATATCCTTTACCGAGCGGTAATATCTCCAAAACCAATCAGTGACTTTAGAATCGAAAAGTTTTGACACAAGCCTGCATAATAAATCAAAATTCCTATTCAATGTTTGCATAGTTAACGCTTCAACCCGATAAATAAAATTATCTACTGACATACAATTCGGTTCTCCGGAAAATTTTATTTTGTTTGACCTAAATGTAGTAGTCTAAATCCTGCCTCCTGCCTTATATTTAATATAACAAAAATAAATTTCATAAAAAATAATATTTCTCATGTTAATCAAATTCCTATTCCTCAGTTTAAGGCATGTAGGATATCCCTCAGCTGCTTCATGATATGCTTCGATACACAGGATGTGAAAAACATGAACACATAGGAACATTATGCCATGGCATTATACATGAATTGCATACTCGCCAAATAACATCCGATATATCAGGTATTTTGCTTCCCATTTCTTTACTGAAATAAGCGAAAAGTAAAATCCCTCAATCAGAAACTCAAGTTGTTACAATAAAAATAATTTTTAAGGGTAAAATAACATCAATACTAGAAAAAAAAAAACGCGATTAAATTTTATTTTTTTTTAAAGGTTAGACAAAAACAATCCAATTTTGATCATTATTTGAACAATGCCAATCACAGTGGAACTTCGGAAAATTAAAGTAATGTAATAGAAAAGAGACAGAAAAAAAGATAATTATATCTGTAGCAAATAAAGTTACAAGTGGTTATAAAACTTGAAAGTCTTTTGAATAGGTTTAGCTAGCATGCATGGTTTCCGGCCAGTATCTTGTTGGCTATTGTGTTTCGTTTAACTAATCCAATTTCTTTTTGCCTTCAGATATATTATTTTACATAAGCATGCTAAATTAGAGAACCCAAAGGGTGGTATAGGGATAGATCCGAAGTTCTTCCTTTTCCTTTCTTTCTTAAAAATTATTGAAAATTTCATTAAATATGAACGTGTATAGATTTCCCCACGTTTATTCCCCTCCCAACCATGATCATGACAATGATGGCAAATAAAAATGATATGTACATGATCTCTAATATTATTAACCCTTTAAAAGAATGTCCTAACATAAATATAACATTATGTTGGTCAACATATAAAAATAAATTAAACCAAAAAAAAAAAATCAAGTATGTGTATGACTAATTATTCAGTGCTAATAAATTAAAACTTAAAACGGTACCCCGCCTAAAAGAAATATTTAGTTTAAAGTATGTAAATCTGTATATTACTATTAAATGGAATATTTCTAACAAAAAAAAAAAAAAAAAAAAAAAAAAATGATAAAAATAAGTTTAGATCATTCATAATATATATATATATATATATATATATATATAAATGAAACTTGAATATGTTATTTCAATTATTCCAAGCGGGACAACTCAGAATTAACCAAAAAACAAAAATTAGAACGGCTACCAAAACTATGGGAAACTTTAGGAATTGAAGACACTCCAATCAAAGAAGATATCGAAGAAAGGAGAACAATACAACTAGAAAGTGTAGTAATGAAACGAAAATATGGTTACAATTGAATAGACAAGTAGGAAATATAAAAGAAAAATATTTAAAATATATTTTAGATGCATAGCCTACATGTCATCATAATTAAAATAACCTTATTCGCTTGGTACAATTATAGAAAAAAAAAAAAAAAATAGAAATAGAAAAGATTGAAAAAGATTTAGAAAACTCAAACTTAGAAGAAAGTGAAAAATCACGAAAAAAAAGACAGGGAATAATCATGACAAATCTAGAGATGAATGAATTAGCCATAATAACAAAGTTAGTACCAAAATTTTCTGGGAAAACTAATGAGTTATATAATTTTATAACAAATTTGAAAACTGTGTCCGAGATTGTTTCAACAGAAAAACGTGTTTACTTTTTTAACTTTATTTTTAATTCGAGACTGGATTTGAAAGTTCAAAATAGGATCAAACAAAACCAAATGCCAACAACTATCAATGAATTAATACTGATTTTTAAAGACATATATAAACTTCAAACAGCATACTTAATGTAATAACTTGTATAAAACAAAAAGAAAACAACCTGATAGGTTTTGCAACAAAAATAGAAAACCTTATCACGGAATTGCACGAAGTACAAATATCAGAAGAAGGCGATGCCAGCAGTATGGATTGAGTGATTCACAAATATTTTCCACAATTTATGCAAGTCAAGTAACAACATTTAATGAAGCCTTGAAAATCGCAGAAAGAGGTTCATCTCGAATAGAACAAAAACAAGTATTTTATCAAAACATTCAACAGAGCTCTACAAACCAAACGTCGAAGTGTATAAGTGTGGCGAAAATCATAATAAAAGGTGTCCCGCTGATGGAAATAGATGTCATAATTGTGGAAAATATAACCATTTTGCAAAGATGTGTTTTGCTAAGAGGCCAAACAACAACAACAATAATAAAAGGAACAACAACACCAGCAATAATAATAGAAACTATAGCAATAACGGCAATAATAACAGGAATTATAACAATAATAATAACAGAAATAACGATAACAACCAAAGTAGGCGAAATATAAACAACAGAAATTACAGCATAAATCACATTCAAGATCAGGGAAACTTGCAAGGCTCAGAGTTCGCCAGACCGGAAACAAAAGGAATATATAGCATATCATCTGTTATTTATTATATTTATTCAATAGCCAATGAGATTACAATTTCTTACAGGCTAGCTTATATATTATTCTTAAAGCTATTTACAATAAAACGTTTTTCATAATCATTCTATAACAACTGTTGAATTGATTGCATATATGTCTCATGGGAAAAAAAATATTTCACTTTTAAAGGAGTATAATTTCTAGTTGGACGATTTGGAATTACGAATTCGAATTAAAAATTAATAAAAAAATTAATAAATTAATATTAGTATAAAAAACTGTTGAATTGATTGCATATACGTCTGATGGGATGAAAGTTAGCATAAATGGTTCGAAATGGTTCGAATTTCTAGTTGGACGATTTGGGATTACGAATTCGATCTTACGAAGCAGGAACTCAGAATTAATTGAACCGTTTATTAAATTAATTACAAATGAAATATTCATATATTTTCTCCTATTTTCAGGAGTAGGGAGATCAATAAACTGTAATTGACTTTCAAATGATGGTAAATTAATATTTTTTTTGTAATTTTGTAATTCTATGGAAGATTACGAAGACAAAATAAGAGAAATTGTTTCTGGATCCCAGACCACGGAAGCATATTCCAGGATTGGTCTTACGAGAGATGTGAAGGATCGTTAAACTCTCTTCCCCAGCGCATGAGGAAACCTAGACCTCAGAAACTATGTAAAATTTAATATTATAGACGTTGAAAGTAACCTTACATTTCTAATTGATACAGGAGCAGATATCTCACTGTGCAAAGAAAATTTTTTGAAAATTATGAGGAAAACCTGGATGATTTTTGTAATTTAACAGGAATCTCAAAAAATATTATTAAATCATTAGGCTCCACAAATATTAAAATTAAATTTAATAATAAATAATCAAACAGAAGATGAAACTAGTGGAAAATAATTTTCCAATAAGCACGGATGGAATCCTAGGTAGAGATTTTTTATCCGAATATAGATGCAATATCAATTAGGATAAATATATACCAACATTTAACACTAATAATGAAACAATAATGTTACCGATACACGATAACACTTATAAGATAACCATGATAAGAATACCACAAAGAAGTGAAGTAATTTTACCATTTACAATTAAATTGGAAGAAGGTTTCATCATAGCAAACAGAGAAATTATCAAAGGTGTATTTTTAGCAAATGCAACAGTACCCAAATATGGAAATCAACATATTAAATTACTAAATATCACTGATAAAATAGTAACCATAGAAAATCTGAAGACAGAAACCGTACCATTAAAATATTACCACATAGTTACCATGAACAATAGTGAAAAACAACATTTAAATAATCGATTTGCAACACTCTTAAATAAATTTAATCTAGATGAAGTAAACTATGAAAATAGAAAACAACTTATATCTATATTAAAAGAATAATAATCAATATTTCATATTGATGATTAAGATTTAAGTATCAATAATTTCTACAAACAGACAATAAACTTAAACGACAATAGTCCAGTATATGTAAAAAATTATTACCACATGCTCAGACAACGGAAATAAATTCTCAAGTGAAAAAAAAACTCTTTTAAAGCAACATCATTAAACCGTCTATAAGCCCGTCTAATGTACCACTGTCATTAGTTCCAGAGAAAGGTCAAACAGATTTAATTAAATGTCGATTTTAGGAAATTAAGCGACAAAATTGTTAACGATAAATTTCCTTTATCTTGTCTGGATGATATTTTGGATAAATTAGGAAGAGCAAATATTTCTCAACATTGGATATGACAAGACGATACAATAGTTTTCGGTTGCAGCCTAAACCATCACAAAGAAAATTTAGTAAAAGTGTCCGAAAGGTTAAGAAAATACAATTTAATACTTAATGCTAATAAATGTTTCTTCTTGAAACCAGAAGTAGTACATCTGGGACACTTAATAACTGCAGAAGAGATTAAACCGGATCCAGAAATATTTGACGCAATATGGAAATATCCTGTACCCAAAAATTCTGACGATGTAAGAAAATTTGTAGCATTTTCCAATTATTACAGAAGATTTATTGCAAATTTTACTGATATAGTAAATAATTTAAATAAATTGTGAAAACATTCGTACTAACAACAGATGCATCAAACTTTGCCTTGGGCGCTATACAAATACAAGAGAAACAAACCAGTAATCGAAAAAGAATTACTCGGAATACATTGGGGTATTAAAATTTCAAATAATATATGAAAAAGAAAAAAATAATACTAACATAGATGCACTATCAAGAATACAGACAGACTCAGATATATTAAAGCAATGGTATCTCAAACAATTAACGAAACTATAAAGAAAACTAAAGAATTCATAGTAGAAAACAATCCTGCATTAAATCAAACGGCCGTCAGATGTAGCAATAATCCCTATTATTTAGATAATATGTTGGAGAACCTACCTTCTGTTTTAAGCAGAAAGTAAAGTTCGCACTTGAAAAAAATGATGAAATATTTAAGAAAAAAAGAAATAGAAAGGTTAAAAGAAATTATAAATAAAAGTAAAGAAAAAGACGTCAGATTTCTACTGTATAACAATCCTAAAAGAATAATAAAAGAAAATAAAAAGCATGAATTAATAGAATTGTATCACAACACGCCATGCGGAGGGTATTTCGGAATTAGAAAAACATTAATAAAATTAAAACAAAAATATATATGGAAAAATATGTTTAAAATGGTAAAGAACTATGCATCAACGTGTGATCTATTTCAAAGGAATAAATAAGTAAGACAAACCAAGGAACCATGAAGCGTTACAGACACACCAGAAAATAGTTTCAGTACCATAGTTATCGATACAGTCGGACCTCTACGACCTTCTAAAAATTATCGATACATATTAACAATGCAATGTGAATTAACAAAATATGTAATAGCAGTCCCAATAGAAACAAAAGAAGCCAAATCTATAGCAAAGTGCTTAACCGAAAACTTTACTGAGTATCCCATCAATATTTGGCAAAGGACAAGCATCCTTTATGGTTACAAAATTCACCATTCTACTATCTAGACATTATCGTATTTTTCCCGGTTTACGGACAAGAACTATTGGAGAAAACCAAGCACTATCGGATTCTTCTATCACATAATTTTCTAACATGCGGTCCAATTCCGCGTAAATGAGTTTTTCCATTGCAGGGGAAACATCTATCATACGGAAAATTATTGTAGTTCTGCCTAACCCTTCCTTAGAAAAAGATGGAAATGTATTTATCACTTGCTGTAGTTGTAACTTCTGTGCATCAGTTAAAAGACGTTGATCTGATATTTCCGAAAAAATTAAAGTGTTGGGCTATTCCTGATATAAGACCTGTATGTAATAGATAAAAAGATCGCCAAAAATCAATACCTAAGTAGAAATTTTGTGAAAGGTTGGGAACAATATACGGTTTTATAAGTTTTGTTACCCCACGAAATGTTATGTCAGTTATGAAAAATCCGATAACAGATTGTGATTTCCAATCAGCAGTTTTGACAAATGATTGAATTCTTTTAAAGTTCAGGTTGGAATCCATTATCTCTTTTTCAGCATGATAACCTACACAACTAATAGAAGCTCCAGTATCTAGCAAACCTATTAAATTTTTATCACAAACCTCAACATTTGCGTATGGTCTTATATCATTTGGATCGTCAAAAATTGTACAAAGAAGACTACGTCTCGTCTGATTAACAATTGACCAAAAATTTTTCATTCGCTCAGCAGCACGTTTCTTTCTTACACTAGAGATAGGCTCATTGAATATTCAATTTCTCTTCGCATTATATTCTGCTAATCGTATATGAAAAGCTTTCATATAGGTGGGTGGGTGAGTTTCAAGAAAAATTGTCGAAGATTCTTTTTTATCTGAATTTTCTCTCATATTGATTTCCTGAGAAACAACAGGGTTATCAGTTGGCTTTAATTTTGTAAAATCCGGTGTATCACAATAGCTAGAATTGCCTATTAATCTGTACTTGTACTCGTTGATCGCGTTTGTTTGAGTGCACTTTTCTGTGCGCTGGATCTCCTGTTTTTTTTTAACCATTACATTTTGTGCAATTTGGTTTGTAAATTTGCATAACAAAAGACTGTCTTTGCATAACAAAAGTCTGTCTTCTAAATAATATTGATAATGGTGACCAACCTTCTGGCCATTCCAACAAATTAAAGCTATAGTAGAAATTCCCTCTTCATCTATCAAATCCGGTTCACTATCTACTAGCTCATGCACTTAACGACGAGTAAAAAGTTTGGTTATTATTGGTTTTTCACAAATGTCTAAAATAAAAAATTCCCTTTCACGGCAAATGTCATGCAAATTAGAAACTGGATCAATTGCTAAATTTAAAATCTCGTGTTGGATATAGGGAAAAAGATTTCTTCTGAGTATCTCTACTAAAACTTCTTCTTCCAAAGGAGTTAACAAACGGTCTGAAATTTCAACAACGGCCTCATAAAATGAGTAAAAATTTTCATTAGGGCGCTGCTTACGATCACGTTTCATTTCCCTGTAGTCGACATCTGTACGAAAGTCCTTATATTGGTGACGTAAAGCAGCACATAGGTCAGGCCAACGTATATCCTTTACCGAGCGGTAATATCTCCAAAACCAATCAGTGACTTTAGAATCGAAAAGTTTTGACACAAGCCTGCATAATAAATCAAAATTCCTATTCAATGTTTGCATAGTTAACGCTTCAACCCGATAAATAAAATTATCTACTGACATACAATTCGGTTCCCCGGAAAATTTTATTTTGTTTGACCTAAATGTAGTAGTCTAAATCCTGCCTCCTGCCTTATATTTAATATAACAAAAATAAATTTCATAAAAAATAATATTTCTCATGTTAATCAAATTCCTATTCCTCAGTTTAAGGCATGTAGGATATCCCTCAGCTGCTTCATGATATGCTTCGATACACAGGATGTGAAAAACATGAACACATAGGAACATTATGCCATGGCATTATACATGAATTGCATACTCGCCAAATAACATCCGATATATCAGGTATTTTGCTTCCCATTTCTTTACTGAAATAAGCGAAAAGTAAAATCCCTCAATCAGAAACTCAAGTTGTTACAATAAAAATAATTTTTAAGGGTAAAATAACATCAATACTAGAAAAATTTGAACAATGCCAATCACAGTGGAACTTCGGAAAATTAAAGTAATGTAATAGAAAAGAGACAGAAAAAAAGATAATTATATCTGTAGCAAATAAAGTTACAAGTGGTTATAAAACTTGAAAGTCTTTTGAATAGGTTTAGCTAGCATGCATGGTTTCCGGCCAGTATCTTGTTGGCTATTGTGTTTCGTTTAACTAATCCAATTGCCTTCAGATATATTATTTTACATAAGCATGCTAAATTAGAGAACCCAAAGGGTGGTATAGGGATAGATCCGAAGTTCTTCCTTTTCCTTTCTTTCTTAAAAATTATTGAAAATTTCATTAAATATGAACGTGTATAGATTTCCCCACGTTTATTCCCCTCCCAACCATGATCATGACAATGATGGCAAATAAAAATGATATGTACATGATCTCTAATATTATTAACCCTTTAAAAGAATGTCCTAACATAAATATAACATTATGTTGGTCAACATATAAAAATAAATTAAACCAAAAAAAAAAAAATCAAGTATGTGTATGACTAATTATTCAGTGCTAATAAATTAAAACTTAAAACGGTACCCCGCCTAAAAGAAATATTTAGTTTAAAGTATGTAAATCTGTATATTACTATTAAATGGAATATTTCTAACAAAAAAAAAAAAAAAAAAAAATGATAAAAATAAGTTTAGATCATTCATAATATATATATATATATATATATATATATATATATATAAATGAAACTTGAATATGTTATTTCAATTATTCCAAGCGGGACAACTCAGAATTAACCAAAAAACAAAAATTATAACGGCTACCAAAACTATGGGAAACTTTAGGAATTGAAGACACTCCAATCAAAGAAGATATCGAAGAAAGGAGAACAATACAACTAGAAAGTGTAGTAATGAAACGAAAATATGGTTACAATTGAATAGACAAGTAGGAAATATAAAAGAAAAATATTTAAAATATATTTTAGATGCATAGCCTACATGTCATCATAATTAAAATAACCTTATTCGCTTGGTACAATTATAGAAAAAAAAAAAAAAATAGAAATAGAAAAGATTGAAAAAGATTTAGAAAACTCAAACTTAGAAGAAAGTGAAAAATCACGAAAAAAAAGACAGGGAATAATCATGGCAAATCTAGAGATGAATGAATTAGCCATAATAACAAAGTTAGTACCAAAATTTTCTGGGAAAACTAATGAGTTATATAATTTTATAACAAATTTAAAAACTGTGTCCGAGATTGTTTCAACAGAAAAACGTGTTTACTTTTTTTAACTTTATTTTTAATTCGAGACTGGATTTGAAAGTTCAAAATAGGATCAAACAAAACCAAATGCCAACAACTATCAATGAATTAATACTGATTTTTAAAGACATATATAAACTTCAAACAGCATACTTAATGTAATAACTTGTATAAAACAAAAAGAAAACAACCTGATAGGTTTTGCAACAAAAATAGAAAACCTTATCACGGAATTGCACGAAGTACAAATATCAGAAGAAGGCGATGCCAGCAGTATGGATTGAGTGATTCACAAATATTTTCCACAATTTATGCAAGTCAAGTAACAACATTTAATGAAGCCTTGAAAATCGCAGAAAGAGGTTCATCTCGAATAGAACAAAAACAAGTATTTTATCAAAACATTCAACAGAGCTCTACAAACCAAACGTCGAAGTGTATAAGTGTGGCGAAAATCATAATAAAAGGTGTCCCGCTGATGGAAATAGATGTCATAATTGTGGAAAATATAACCATTTTGCAAAGATGTGTTTTGCTAAGAGGCCAAACAACAACAACAATAATAAAAGGAACAACAACACCAGCAATAATAATAGAAACTATAGCAATAACGGCAATAATAACAGAAATTATAACAATAATAATAACAGAAATAACGATAACAACCAAAGTAGGCGAAATATAAACAACAGAAATTACAGCATAAATCACATTCAAGATCAGGGAAACTTGCAAGGCTCAGAGTTCGCCAGACCGGAAACAAAAGGAATATATAGCATATCATCTGTTATTTATTATATTTATTCAATAGCCAATGAGATTACAATTTCTTACAGGCTAGCTTATATATTATTCTTAAAGCTATTTACAATAAAACGTTTTTCATAATCATTCTATAACAACTGTTGAATTTATTGCATATATGTCTCATGGGAAAAAAAATATTTCACTTTTAAAGGAGTATAATTTCTAGTTGGACGATTTGGAATTACGAATTCGAATTAAAAATTAATAAAAAAATTAATAAATTAATATTAGTATAAAAAACTGTTGAATTGATTGCATATACGTCTGATGGGATGAAAGTTAGCATAAATGGTTCGAAATGGTTCGAATTTCTAGTTGGACGATTTGGGATTACGAATTCGATCTTACGAAGCAGGAACTCAGAATTAATTGAACCGTTTATTAAATTAATTACAAATGAAATATTCATATATTTTCTCCTATTTTCAGGAGTAGGGAGATCAATAAACTGTAATTGACTTTCAAATGATGGTAAATTAATATTTTTTTTGTAATTTTGTAATTCTATGGAAGATTACGAAGATAAAATAAGAGAAATTGTTTCTGGATCCCAGACCACGGAAGCATATTCCAGGATTGGTCTTACGAGAGATGTGAAGGATCGTTAAACTCTCTTCCCCAGCGCATGAGGAAACCTAGACCTCAGAAACTATGTAAAATTTAATATTATAGACGTTGAAAGTAACCTTACATTTCTAATTGATACAGGAGCAGATATCTCACTGTGCAAAGAAAATTTTTTGAAAATTATGAGGAAAACCTGGATGATTTTTGTAATTTAACAGGAATCTCAAAAAATATTATTAAATCATTAGGCTCCACAAATATTAAAATTAAATTTAATAATAAATAATCAAACAGAAGATGAAACTAGTGGAAAATAATTTTCCAATAAGCACGGATGGAATCCTAGGTAGAGATTTTTTATCCGAATATAGATGCAATATCAATTAGGATAAATATATACCAACATTTAACACTAATAATGAAACAATAATGTTACCGATACACGATAACACTTATAAGATAACCATGATAAGAATACCACAAAGAAGTGAAGTAATTTTACCATTTACAATTAAATTGGAAGAAGGTTTCATCATAGCAAACAGAGAAATTATCAAAGGTGTATTTTTAGCAAATGCAACAGTACCCAAATATGGAAATCAACATATTAAATTACTAAATATCACTGATAAAATAGTAACCATAGAAAATCTGAAGACAGAAACCGTACCATTAAAATATTACCACATAGTTACCATGAACAATAGTGAAAAACAACATTTAAATAATCGATTTGCAACACTCTTAAATAAATTTAATCTAGATGAAGTAAACTATGAAAATAGAAAACAACTTATATCTATATTAAAAGAATAATAATCAATATTTCATATTGATGATTAAGATTTAAGTATCAATAATTTCTACAAACAGACAATAAACTTAAACGACAATAGTCCAGTATATGTAAAAAATTATTACCACATGCTCAGACAACGGAAATAAATTCTCAAGTGAAAAAAAACTCTTTTAAAGCAACATCATTAAACCGTCTATAAGCCCGTCTAATGCACCACTGTCATTAGTTCCAGAGAAAGGTCAAACAGATTTAATTAAATGTCGATTTTAGGAAATTAAGCGACAAAATTGTTAACGATAAATTTCCTTTATCTTGTCTGGATGATATTTTGGATAAATTAGGAAGAGCAAATATTTCTCAACATTGGATATGACAAGACGATACAATAGTTTTCGGTTGCAGCCTAAACCATCACAAAGAAAATTTAGTAAAAGTGTCCGAAAGGTTAAGAAAATACAATTTAATACTTAATGCTAATAAATGTTTCTTCTTGAAACCAGAAGTAGTACATCTGGGACACTTAATAACTGCAGAAGAGATTAAACCGGATCCAGAAATATTTGACGCAATATGGAAATATCCTGTACCCAAAAATGCTGACGATGTAAGAAAATTTGTAGCATTTTCCAATTATTACAGAAGATTTATTGCAAATTTTACTGATATAGTAAATAATTTAAATAAATTGTGAAAACATTCGTACTAACAACAGATGCATCAAACTTTGCCTTGGGCGCTATACAAATACAAGAGAAACAAACCAGTAATCGAAAAAGAATTACTCGGAATACATTGGGGTATTAAAATTTCAAATAATATATGAAAAAGAAAAAAATAATACTAACATAGATGCACTATCAAGAATACAGACAGACTCAGATATATTAAAGCAATGGTATCTCAAACAATTAACGAAACTATAAAGAAAACTAAAGAATTCATAGTAGAAAACAATCCTGCATTAAATCAAACGGCCGTCAGATGTAGCAATAATCCCTATTATTTAGATAATATGTTGGAGAACCTACCTTCTGTTTTAAGCAGAAAGTAAAGTTCGCACTTGAAAAAAATGATGAAATATTTAAGAAAAAAAGAAATAGAAAGGTTAAAAGAAATTATAAATAAAAGTAAAGAAAAAGACGTCAGATTTCTACTGTATAACAATCCTAAAAGAATAATAAAAGAAAATAAAAAGCATGAATTAATAGAATTGTATCACAACACGCCATGCGGAGGGTATTTCGGAATTAGAAAAACATTAATAAAATTATAACAAAAATATATATGGAAAAATATGTTTAAAATGGTAAAGAACTATGCATCAACGTGTGATCTATTTCAAAGGAATAAATAAGTAAGACAAACCAAGGAACCATGAAGCGTTACAGACACACCAGAAAATAGTTTCAGTACCATAGTTATCGATACAGTCGGACCTCTACGACCTTCTAAAAATTATCGATACATATTAACAATGCAATGTGAATTAACAAAATATGTAATAGCAGTCCCAATAGAAACAAAAGAAGCCAAATCTATAGCAAAGTGCTTAACCGAAAACTTTACTGAGTATCCCATCAATATTTGGCAAAGGACAAGCATCCTTTATGGTTACAAAATTCACCATTCTACTATCTAGACATTATCGTATTTTTCCCGGTTTACGGACAAGAACTATTGGAGAAAACCAAGCACTATCGGATTCTTCTATCACATAATTTTCTAACATGCGGTCCAATTCCGCGTAAATGAGTTTTTCCATTGCAGGGGAAACATCTATCATACGGGAAATTATTGTAGTTCTGCCTAACCCTTCCTTAGAAAAAGATGGAAATGTATTTATCACTTGCTGTAGTTGTAACTTCTGTGCATCAGTTAAAAGACGTTGATCTGATATTTCCGAAAAAATTAAAGTGTTGGGCTATTCCTGATATAAGACCTGTATGTAATAGATAAAAAGATCGCCAAAAATCAATACCTAAGTAGAAATTTTGTGAAAGGTTGGGAACAATATACGGTTTTATAAGTTTTGTTACCCCACGAAATGTTATGTCAGTTATGAAAAATCCGATAACAGATTGTGATTTCCAATCAGCAGTTTTGACAAATGATTGAATTCTTTTAAAGTTCAGGTTGGAATCCATTATCTCTTTTTCAGCATGATAACCTACACAACTAATAGAAGCTCCAGTATCTAGCAAACCTATTAAATTTTTATCACAAACCTCAACATTTGCGTATGGTCTTATATCATTTGGATCGTCAAAAATTGTACAAAGAAGACTACGTCTCGTCTGATTAACAATTGACCAAAAATTTTTCATTCGCTCAGCAGCACGTTTCTTTCTTACACTAGAGATAGGCTCATTGAATATTCAATTTCTCTTCGCATTATATACTGCTAATCGTATATGAAAAGCTTTCATATAGGTGGGTGGGTGAGTTTCAAGAAAAATTGTCGAAGATTCTTTTTTATCTGAATTTTCTCTCATATTGATTTCCTGAGAAACAACAGGGTTATCAGTTGGCTTTAATTTTGTAAAATCCGGTGTATCACAATAGCTAGAATTGCCTATTAATCTGTACTTGTACTCGTTGATCGCGTTTGTTTGAGTGCACTTTTCTGTGCGCTGGATCTCCTGTTTTTTTTTAACCATTACATTTTGTGCAATTTGGTTTGTAAATTTGCATAACAAAAGACTGTCTTTGCATAACAAAAGTCTGTCTTCTAAATAATATTGATAATGGTGACCAACCTTCTGGCCATTCCAACAAATTAAAGCTATAGTAGAAATTCCCTCTTCATCTATCAAATCCGGTTCACTATCTACTAGCTCATGCACTTAACGACGAGTAAAAAGTTTGGTTATTATTGGTTTTTCACAAATGTCTAAAATAAAAAATTCCCTTTCACGGCAAATGTCATGCAAATTAGAAACTGGATCAATTGCTAAATTTAAAATCTCGTGTTGGATATAGGGAAAAAGATTTCTTCTGAGTATCTCTACTAAAACTTCTTCTTCCAAAGGAGTTAACAAACGGTCTGAAATTTCAACAACGGCCTCATAAAATGAGTAAAAATTTTCATTAGGGCGCTGCTTACGATCACGTTTCATTTCCCTGTAGTCGACATCTGTACGAAAGTCCTTATATTGGTGACGTAAAGCAGCACATAGGTCAGGCCAACGTATATCCTTTACCGAGCGGTAATATCTCCAAAACCAATCAGTGACTTTAGAATCGAAAAGTTTTGACACAAGCCTGCATAATAAATCAAAATTCCTATTCAATGTTTGCATAGTTAACGCTTCAACCCGATAAATAAAATTATCTACTGACATACAATTTGGTTCCCCGGAAAATTTTATTTTGTTTGACCTAAATGTAGTAGTCTAAATCCTGCCTCCTGCCTTATATTTAATATAACAAAAATAAATTTCATAAAAAATAATATTTCTCATGTTAATCAAATTCCTATTCCTCAGTTTAAGGCATGTAGGATATCCCTCAGCTGCTTCATGATATGCTTCGATACACAGGATGTGAAAAACATGAACACATAGGAACATTATGCCATGGCATTATACATGAATTGCATACTCGCCAAATAACATCCGATATATCAGGTATTTTGCTTCCCATTTCTTTACTGAAATAAGCGAAAAGTAAAATCCCTCAATCAGAAACTCAAGTTGTTACAATAAAAATAATTTTTAAGGGTAAAATAACATCAATACTAGAAAAATTTGAACAATGCCAATCACAGTGGAACTTCGGAAAATTAAAGTAATGTAATAGAAAAGAGACAGAAAAAAAGATAATTATATCTGTAGCAAATAAAGTTACAAGTGGTTATAAAACTTGAAAGTCTTTTGAATAGGTTTAGCTAGCATGCATGGTTTCCGGCCAGTATCTTGTTGGCTATTGTGTTTCGTTTAACTAATCCAATTGCCTTCAGATATATTATTTTACATAAGCATGCTAAATTAGAGAACCCAAAGGGTGGTATAGGGATAGATCCGAAGTTCTTCCTTTTCCTTTCTTTCTTAAAAATTATTGAAAATTTCATTAAATATGAACGTGTATAGATTTCCCCACGTTTATTCCCCTCCCAACCATGATCATGACAATGATGGCAAATAAAAATGATATGTACATGATCTCTAATATTATTAACCCTTTAAAAGAATGTCCTAACATAAATATAACATTATGTTGGTCAACATATAAAAATAAATTAAACCAAAAAAAAAAAAAAAATCAAGTATGTGTATGACTAATTATTCAGTGCTAATAAATTAAAACTTAAAACGGTACCCCGCCTAAAAGAAATATTTAGTTTAAAGTATGTAAATCTGTATATTACTATTAAATGGAATATTTCTAACAAAAAAAAAATGATAAAAATAAGTTTAGATCATTCATAATATATATATATATATATAAATGAAACTTGAATATGTTATTTCAATTATTCCAAGCGGGACAACTCAGAATTAACCAAAAAACAAAAATTAGAACGGCTACCAAAACTATGGGAAACTTTAGGAATTGAAGACACTCCAATCAAAGAAGATATCGAAGAAAGGAGAACAATACAACTAGAAAGTGTAGTAATGAAACGAAAATATGGTTACAATTGAATAGACAAGTAGGAAATATAAAAGAAAAATATTTAAAATATATTTTAGATGCATAGCCTACATGTCATCATAATTAAAATAACCTTATTCGCTTGGTACAATTATAGAAAAAAAAAAAATAGAAATAGAAAAGATTTAGAAAACTCAAACTTAGAAGAAAGTGAAAAATCACGAAAAAAAAGACAGGGAATAATCATGGCAAATCTAGAGATGAATGAATTAGCCATAATAACAAAGTTAGTACCAAAATTTTCTGGGAAAACTAATGAGTTATATAATTTTATAACAAATTTAAAAACTGTGTCCGAGATTGTTTCAACAGAAAAACGTGTTTACTTTTTTAACTTTATTTTTAATTCGAGACTGGATTTGAAAGTTCAAAATAGGATCAAACAAAACCAAATGCCAACAACTATCAATGAATTAATACTGATTTTTAAAGACATATATAAACTTCAAACAGCATACTTAATGTAATAACTTGTATAAAACAAAAAGAAAACAACCTGATAGGTTTTGCAACAAAAATAGAAAACCTTATCACGGAATTGCACGAAGTACAAATATCAGAAGAAGGCGATGCCAGCAGTATGGATTGAGTGATTCACAAATATTTTCCACAATTTATGCAAGTCAAGTAACAACATTTAATGAAGCCTTGAAAATCGCAGAAAGAGGTTCATCTCGAATAGAACAAAAACAAGTATTTTATCAAAACATTCAACAGAGCTCTACAAACCAAACGTCGAAGTGTATAAGTGTGGCGAAAATCATAATAAAAGGTGTCCCGCTGATGGAAATAGATGTCATAATTGTGGAAAATATAACCATTTTGCAAAGATGTGGTTTGCTAAGAGGCCAAACAACAACAACAATAATAAAAGGAACAACAACACCAGCAATAATAATAGAAACTATAGCAATAACGGCAATAATAACAGAAATTATAACAATAATAATAACAGAAATAACGATAACAACCAAAGTAGGCGAAATATAAACAACAGAAATTACAGCATAAATCACATTCAAGATCAGGGAAACTTGCAAGGCTCAGAGTTCGCCAGACCGGAAACAAAAGGAATATATAGCATATCATCTGTTATTTATTATATTTATTCAATAGCCAATGAGATTACAATTTCTTACAGGCTAGCTTATATATTATTCTTAAAGCTATTTACAATAAAACGTTTTTCATAATCATTCTATAACAACTGTTGAATTGATTGCATATATGTCTCATGGGAAAAAAAATATTTCACTTTTAAAGGAGTATAATTTCTAGTTGGACGATTTGGAATTACGAATTCGAATTAAAAATTAATAAAAAAATTAATAAATTAATATTAGTATAAAAAACTGTTGAATTGATTGCATATACGTCTGATGGGATGAAAGTTAGCATAAATGGTTCGAAATGGTTCGAATTTCTAGTTGGACGATTTGGGATTACGAATTCGATCTTACGAAGCAGGAACTCAGAATTAATTGAACCGTTTATTAAATTAATTACAAATGAAATATTCATATATTTTCTCCTATTTTCAGGAGTAGGGAGATCAATAAACTGTAATTGACTTTCAAATGATGGTAAATTAATATTTTTTTTGTAATTTTGTAATTCTATGGAAGATTACGAAGACAAAATAAGAGAAATTGTTTCTGGATCCCAGACCACGGAAGCATATTCCAGGATTGGTCTTACGAGAGATGTGAAGGATCGTTAAACTCTCTTCCCCAGCGCATGAGGAAACCTAGACCTCAGAAACTATGTAAAATTTAATATTATAGACGTTGAAAGTAACCTTACATTTCTAATTGATACAGGAGCAGATATCTCACTGTGCAAAGAAAATTTTTTGAAAATTATGAGGAAAACCTGGATGATTTTTGTAATTTAACAGGAATCTCAAAAAATATTATTAAATCATTAGGCTCCACAAATATTAAAATTAAATTTAATAATAAATAATCAAACAGAAGATGAAACTAGTGGAAAATAATTTTCCAATAAGCACGGATGGAATCCTAGGTAGAGATTTTTTATCCGAATATAGATGCAATATCAATTAGGATAAATATATACCAACATTTAACACTAATAATGAAACAATAATGTTACCGATACACGATAACACTTATAAGATAACCATGATAAGAATACCATAAAGAAGTGAAGTAATTTTACCATTTACAATTAAATTGGAAGAAGGTTTCATCATAGCAAACAGAGAAATTATCAAAGGTGTATTTTTAGCAAATGCAACAGTACCCAAATATGGAAATCAACATATTAAATTACTAAATATCACTGATAAAATAGTAACCATAGAAAATCTGAAGACAGAAACCGTACCATTAAAATATTACCACATAGTTACCATGAACAATAGTGAAAAACAACATTTAAATAATCGATTTGCAACACTCTTAAATAAATTTAATCTAGATGAAGTAAACTATGAAAATAGAAAACAACTTATATCTATATTAAAAGAATAATAATCAATATTTCATATTGATGATTAAGATTTAAGTATCAATAATTTCTACAAACAGACAATAAACTTAAACGACAATAGTCCAGTATATGTAAAAAATTATTACCACATGCTCAGACAACGGAAATAAATTCTCAAGTGAAAAAAAACTCTTTTAAAGCAACATCATTAAACCGTCTATAAGCCCGTCTAATGCACCACTGTCATTAGTTCCAGAGAAAGGTCAAACAGATTTAATTAAATGTCGATTTTAGGAAATTAAGCGACAAAATTGTTAACGATAAATTTCCTTTATCTTGTCTGGATGATATTTTGGATAAATTAGGAAGAGCAAATATTTCTCAACATTGGATATGACAAGACGATACAATAGTTTTCGGTTGCAGCCTAAACCATCACAAAGAAAATTTAGTAAAAGTGTCCGAAAGGTTAAGAAAATACAATTTAATACTTAATGCTAATAAATGTTTCTTCTTGAAACCAGAAGTAGTACATCTGGGACACCTAATAACTGCAGAAGAGATTAAACCGGATCCAAAAATATTTGACGCAATATGGAAATATCCTGTACCCAAAAATGCTGACGATGTAAGAAAATTTGTAGCATTTTCCAATTATTACAGAAGATTTATTGCAAATTTTACTGATATAGTAAATAATTTAAATAAATTGTGAAAACATTCGTACTACCAACAGATGCATCAAACTTTGCCTTGGGCGCTATACAAATACAAGAGAAACAAACCAGTAATCGAAAAAGAATTACTCGGAATACATTGGGGTATTAAAATTTCAAATAATATATGAAAAAGAAAAAAATAATACTAACATAGATGCACTATCAAGAATACAGACAGACTCAGATATATTAAAGCAATGGTATCTCAAACAATTAACGAAACTATAAAGAAAACTAAAGAATTCATAGTAGAAAACAATCCTGCATTAAATCAAACGGCCGTCAGATGTAGCAATAATCCCTATTATTTAGATAATATGTTGGAGAACCTACCTTCTGTTTTAAGCAGAAAGTAAAGTTCGCACTTGAAAAAAATGATGAAATATTTAAGAAAAAAAGAAATAGAAAGGTTAAAAGAAATTATAAATAAAAGTAAAGAAAAAGACGTCAGATTTCTACTGTATAACAATCCTAAAAGAATAATAAAAGAAAATAAAAAGCATGAATTAATAGAATTGTATCACAACACGCCATGCGGAGGGTATTTCGGAATTAGAAAAACATTAATAAAATTAAAACAAAAATATATATGGAAAAATATGTTTAAAATGGTAAAGAACTATGCATCAACGTGTGATCTATTTCAAAGGAATAAATAAGTAAGACAAACCAAGGAACCATGAAGCGTTACAGACACACCAGAAAATAGTTTCAGTACCATAGTTATCGATACAGTCGGACCTCTACGACCTTCTAAAAATTATCGATACATATTAACAATGCAATGTGAATTAACAAAATATGTAATAGCAGTCCCAATAGAAACAAAAGAAGCCAAATCTATAGCAAAGTGCTTAACCGAAAACTTTACTGAGTATCCCATCAATATTTGGCAAAGGACAAGCATCCTTTATGGTTACAAAATTCACCATTCTACTATCTAGACATTATCGTATTTTTCCCGGTTTACGGACAAGAACTATTGGAGAAAACCAAGCACTATCGGATTCTTCTATCACATAATTTTCTAACATGCGGTCCAATTCCGCGTAAATGAGTTTTTCCATTGCAGGGGAAACATCTATCATACGGAAAATTATTGTAGTTCTGCCTAACCCTTCCTTAGAAAAAGATGGAAATGTATTTATCACTTGCTGTAGTTGTAACTTCTGTGCATCAGTTAAAAGACGTTGATCTGATATTTCCGAAAAAATTAAAGTGTTGGGCTATTCCTGATATAAGACCTGTATGTAATAGATAAAAAGATCGCCAAAAATCAATACCTAAGTAGAAATTTTGTGAAAGGTTGGGAACAATATACGGTTTTATAAGTTTTGTTACCCCACGAAATGTTATGTCAGTTATGAAAAATCCGATAACAGATTGTGATTTCCAATCAGCAGTTTTGACAAATGATTGAATTCTTTTAAAGTTCAGGTTGGAATCCATTATCTCTTTTTCAGCATGATAACCTACACAACTAATAGAAGCTCCAGTATCTAGCAAACCTATTAAATTTTTATCACAAACCTCAACATTTGCGTATGGTCTTATATCATTTGGATCGTCAAAAATTGTACAAAGAAGACTACGTCTCGTCTGATTAACAATTGACCAAAAATTTTTCATTCGCTCAGCAGCACGTTTCTTTCTTACACTAGAGATAGGCTCATTGAATATTCAATTTCTCTTCGCATTATATTCTGCTAATCGTATATGAAAAGCTTTCATATAGGTGGGTGGGTGAGTTTCAAGAAAAATTGTCGAAGATTCTTTTTTATCTGAATTTTCTCTCATATTGATTTCCTGAGAAACAACAGGGTTATCAGTTGGCTTTAATTTTGTAAAATCCGGTGTATCACAATAGCTAGAATTGCCTATTAATCTGTACTTGTACTCGTTGATCGCGTTTGTTTGAGTGCACTTTTCTGTGCGCTGGATCTCCTGTTTTTTTTTAACCATTACATTTTGTGCAATTTGGTTTGTAAATTTGCATAACAAAAGACTGTCTTTGCATAACAAAAGTCTGTCTTCTAAATAATATTGATAATGGTGACCAACCTTCTGGCCATTCCAACAAATTAAAGCTATAGTAGAAATTCCCTCTTCATCTATCAAATCCGGTTCACTATCTACTAGCTCATGCACTTAACGACGAGTAAAAAGTTTGGTTATTATTGGTTTTTCACAAATGTCTAAAATAAAAAATTCCCTTTCACGGCAAATGTCATGCAAATTAGAAACCGGATCAATTGCTAAATTTAAAATCTCGTGTTGGATATAGGGAAAAAGATTTCTTCTGAGTATCTCTACTAAAACTTCTTCTTCCAAAGGAGTTAACAAACGGTCTGAAATTTCAACAACGGCCTCATAAAATGAGTAAAAATTTTCATTAGGGCGCTGCTTACGATCACGTTTCATTTCCCTGTAGTCGACATCTGTACGAAAGTCCTTATATTGGTGACGTAAAGCAGCACATAGGTCAGGCCAACGTATATCCTTTACCGAGCGGTAATATCTCCAAAACCAATCAGTGACTTTAGAATCGAAAAGTTTTGACACAAGCCTGCATAATAAATAAAAATTCCTATTCAATGTTTGCATAGTTAACGCTTCAACCCGATAAATAAAATTATCTACTGACATACAATTCGGTTCTCCAGAAAATTTTATTTTGTTTGACCTAAATGTAGTAGTCTAAATCCTGCCTCCTGCCTTATATTTAATATAACAAAAATAAATTTCATAAAAAATAATATTTCTCATGTTAATCAAATTCCTATTCCTCAGTTTAAGGCATGTAGGATATCCCTCAGCTGCTTCATGATATGCTTCGATACACAGGATGTGAAAAACATGAACACATAGGAACATTATGCCATGGCATTATACATGAATTGCATACTCGCCAAATAACATCCGATATATCAGGTATTTTGCTTCCCATTTCTTTACTGAAATAAGCGAAAAGTAAAATCCCTCAATCAGAAACTCAAGTTGTTACAATAAAAATAATTTTTAAGGGTAAAATAACATCAATACTAGAAAAATTTGAACAATGCCAATCACAGTGGAACTTCGGAAAATTAAAGTAATGTAATAGAAAAGAGACAGAAAAAAAGATAATTATATCTGTAGCAAATAAAGTTACAAGTGGTTATAAAACTTGAAAGTCTTTTGAATAGGTTTAGCTAGCATGCATGGTTTCCGGCCAGTATCTTGTTGGCTATTGTGTTTCGTTTAACTAATCCAATTGCCTTCAGATATATTATTTTACATAAGCATGCTAAATTAGAGAACCCAAAGGGTGGTATAGGGATAGATCCGAAGTTCTTCCTTTTCCTTTCTTTCTTAAAAATTATTGAAAATTTCATTAAATATGAACGTGTATAGATTTCCCCACGTTTATTCCCCTCCCAACCATGATCATGACAATGATGGCAAATAAAAATGATATGTACATGATCTCTAATATTATTAACCCTTTAAAAGAATGTCCTAACATAAATATAACATTATGTTGGTCAACATATAAAAATAAATTAAAACAAAAAAAAAAAAAAATCAAGTATGTGTATGACTAATTATTCAGTGCTAATAAATTAAAACTTAAAACGGTACCCCGCCTAAAAGAAATATTTAGTTTAAAGTATGTAAATCTGTATATTACTATTAAATGGAATATTTCTAACAAAAAAAAAAAAAAAAAATGATAAAAATAAGTTTAGATCATTCATAATATATATATATATATATATAAATGAAACTTGAATATGTTATTTCAATTATTCCAAGCGGGACAACTCAGAATTAACCAAAAAACAAATATTAGAACGGCTACCAAAACTATGGGAAACTTTAGGAATTGAAGACACTCCAATCAAAGAAGATATCGAAGAAAGGAGAACAATACAACTAGAAAGTGTAGTAATGAAACGAAAATATGGTTACAATTGAATAGACAAGTAGGAAATATAAAAGAAAAATATTTAAAATATATTTTAGATGCATAGCCTACATGTCATCATAATTAAAATAACCTTATTCGCTTGGTACAATTATAGAAAAAAAAAAAATAGAAATAGAAAAGATTTAGAAAACTCAAACTTAGAAGAAAGTGAAAAATCACGAAAAAAAAGACAGGGAATAATCATGGCAAATCTAGAGATGAATGAATTAGCCATAATAAAAAAGTTAGTACCAAAATTTTCTGGGAAAACTAATGAGTTATATAATTTTATAACAAATTTAAAAACTGTGTCCGAGATTGTTTCAACAGAAAAACGTGTTTACTTTTTTAACTTTATTTTTAATTCGAGACTGGATTTGAAAGTTCAAAATAGGATCAAACAAAACCAAATGCCAACAACTATCAATGAATTAATACTGATTTTTAAAGACATATATAAACTTCAAACAGCATACTTAATGTAATAACTTGTATAAAACAAAAAGAAAACAACCTGATAGGTTTTGCAACAAAAATAGAAAACCTTATCACGGAATTGCACGAAGTACAAATATCAGAAGAAGGCGATGCCAGCAGTATGGATTGAGTGATTCACAAATATTTTCCACAATTTATGCAAGTCAAGTAACAACATTTAATGAAGCCTTGAAAATCGCAGAAAGAGGTTCATCTCGAATAGAACAAAAACAAGTATTTTATCAAAACATTCAAAAGAGCTCTACAAACCAAACGTCGAAGTGTATAAGTGTGGCGAAAATCATAATAAAAGGTGTCCCGCTGATGGAAATAGATGTCATAATTGTGGAAAATATAACCATTTTGCAAAGATGTGTTTTGCTAAGAGGCCAAACAACAACAACAATAATAAAAGGAACAACAACACCAGCAATAATAATAGAAACTATAGCAATAACGGCAATAATAACAGAAATTATAACAATAATAATAACAGAAATAACGATAACAACCAAAGTAGGCGAAATATAAACAACAGAAATTACAGCATAAATCACATTCAAGATCAGGGAAACTTGCAAGGCTCAGAGTTCGCCAGACCGGAAACAAAAGGAATATATAGCATATCATCTGTTATTTATTATATTTATTCAATAGCCAATGAGATTACAATTTCTTACAGGCTAGCTTATATATTATTCTTAAAGCTATTTACAATAAAACGTTTTTCATAATCATTCTATAACAACTGTTGAATTGATTGCATATATGTCTCATGGGAAAAAAAATATTTCACTTTTAAAGGAGTATAATTTCTAGTTGGACGATTTGGAATTACGAATTCGAATTAAAAATTAATAAAAAAATTAATAAATTAATATTAGTATAAAAAACTGTTGAATTGATTGCATATACGTCTGATGGGATGAAAGTTAGCATAAATGGTTCGAAATGGTTCGAATTTCTAGTTGGACGATTTGGGATTACGAATTCGATCTTACGAAGCAGGAACTCAGAATTAATTGAACCGTTTATTAAATTAATTACAAATGAAATATTCATATATTTTCTCCTATTTTCAGGAGTAGGGAGATCAATAAACTGTAATTGACTTTCAAATGATGGTAAATTAATATTTTTTTTGTAATTTTGTAATTCTATGGAAGATTACGAAGACAAAATAAGAGAAATTGTTTCTGGATCCCAGACCACGGAAGCATATTCCAGGATTGGTCTTACGAGAGATGTGAAGGATCGTTAAACTCTCTTCCCCAGCGCATGAGGAAACCTAGACCTCAGAAACTATGTAAAATTTAATATTATAGACGTTGAAAGTAACCTTACATTTCTAATTGATACAGGAGCAGATATCTCACTGTGCAAAGAAAATTTTTTGAAAATTATGAGGAAAACCTGGATGATTTTTGTAATTTAACAGGAATCTCAAAAAATATTATTAAATCATTAGGCTCCACAAATATTAAAATTAAATTTAATAATAAATAATCAAACAGAAGATGAAACTAGTGGAAAATAATTTTCCAATAAGCACGGATGGAATCCTAGGTAGAGATTTTTTATCCGAATATAGATGCAATATCAATTAGGATAAATATATACCAACATTTAACACTAATAATGAAACAATAATGTTACCGATACACGATAACACTTATAAGATAACCATGATAAGAATACCATAAAGAAGTGAAGTAATTTTACCATTTACAATTAAATTGGAAGAAGGTTTCATCATAGCAAACAGAGAAATTATCAAAGGTGTATTTTTAGCAAATGCAACAGTACCCAAATATGGAAATCAACATATTAAATTACTAAATATCACTGATAAAATAGTAACCATAGAAAATCTGAAGACAGAAACCGTATCATTAAAATATTACCACATAGTTACCATGAACAATAGTGAAAAACAACATTTAAATAATCGATTTGCAACACTCTTAAATAAATTTAATCTAGATGAAGTAAACTATGAAAATAGAAAACAACTTATATCTATATTAAAAGAATAATAATCAATATTTCATATTGATGATTAAGATTTAAGTATCAATAATTTCTACAAACAGACAATAAACTTAAACGACAATAGTCCAGTATATGTAAAAAATTATTACCACATGCTCAGACAACGGAAATAAATTCTCAAGTGAAAAAAAACTCTTTTAAAGCAACATCATTAAACCGTCTATAAGCCCGTCTAATGCACCACTGTCATTAGTTCCAGAGAAAGGTCAAACAGATTTAATTAAATGTCGATTTTAGGAAATTAAGCGACAAAATTGTTAACGATAAATTTCCTTTATCTTGTCTGGATGATATTTTGGATAAATTAGGAAGAGCAAATATTTCTCAACATTGGATATGACAAGACGATACAATAGTTTTCGGTTGCAGCCTAAACCATCACAAAGAAAATTTAGTAAAAGTGTCCGAAAGGTTAAGAAAATACAATTTAATACTTAATGCTAATAAATGTTTCTTCTTGAAACCAGAAGTAGCACATCTGGGACACTTAATAACTGCAGAAGAGATTAAACCGGATCCAGAAATATTTGACGCAATATGGAAATATCCTGTACCCAAAAATGCTGACGATGTAAGAAAATTTGTAGCATTTTCCAATTATTACAGAAGATTTATTGCAAATTTTACTGATATAGTAAATAATTTAAATAAATTGTGAAAACATTCGTACTAACAACAGATGCATCAAACTTTGCCTTGGGCGCTATACAAATACAAGAGAAACAAACCAGTAATCGAAAAAGAATTACTCGGAATACATTGGGGTATTAAAATTTCAAATAATATATGAAAAAGAAAAAAATAATACTAACATAGATGCACTATCAAGAATACAGACAGACTCAGATATATTAAAGCAATGGTACCTCAAACAATTAACGAAACTATAAAGAAAACTAAAGAATTCATAGTAGAAAACAATCCTGCATTAAATCAAACGGCCGTCAGATGTAGCAATAATCCCTATTATTTAGATAATATGTTGGAGAACCTACCTTCTGTTTTAAGCAGAAAGTAAAGTTCGCACTTGAAAAAAATGATGAAATATTTAAGAAAAAAAAAATAGAAAGGTTAAAAGAAATTATAAATAAAAGTAAAGAAAAAGACGTCAGATTTCTACTGTATAACAATCCTAAAAGAATAATAAAAGAAAATAAAAAGCATGAATTAATAGAATTGTATCACAACACGCCATGCGGAGGGTATTTCGGAATTAGAAAAACATTAATAAAATTAAAACAAAAATATATATGGAAAAATATGTTTAAAATGGTAAAGAACTATGCATCAACGTGTGATCTATTTCAAAGGAATAAATAAGTAAGACAAACCAAGGAACCATGAAGCGTTACAGACACACCAGAAAATAGTTTCAGTACCATAGTTATCGATACAGTCGGACCTCTACGACCTTCTAAAAATTATCGATACATATTAACAATGCAATGTGAATTAACAAAATATGTAATAGCAGTCCCAATAGAAACAAAAGAAGCCAAATCTATAGCAAAGTGCTTAACCGAAAACTTTACTGAGTATCCCATCAATATTTGGCAAAGGACAAGCATCCTTTATGGTTACAAAATTCACCATTCTACTATCTAGACATTATCGTATTTTCCCGGTTTACGGACAAGAACTATTGGAGAAAACCAAGCACTATCGGATTCTTCTATCACATAATTTTCTAACATGCGGTCCAATTCCGCGTAAATGAGTTTTTCCATTGCAGGGGAAACATCTATCATACGGAAAATTATTGTAGTTCTGCCTAATCCTTCCTTAGAAAAAGATGGAAATGTATTTATCACTTGCTGTAGTTGTAACTTCTGTGCATCAGTTAAAAGACGTTGATCTGATATTTCCGAAAAAATTAAAGTGTTGGGCTATTCCTGATATAAGACCTGTATGTAATAGATAAAAAGATCGCCAAAAATCAATACCTAAGTAGAAATTTTGTGAAAGGTTGGGAACAATATACGGTTTTATAAGTTTTGTTACCCCACGAAATGTTATGTCAGTTATGAAAAATCCGATAACAGATTGTGATTTCCAATCAGCAGTTTTGACAAATGATTGAATTCTTTTAAAGTTCAGGTTGGAATCCATTATCTCTTTTTCAGCATGATAACCTACACAACTAATAGAAGCTCCAGTATCTAGCAAACCTATTAAATTTTTATCACAAACCTCAACATTTGCGTATGGTCTTATATCATTTGGATCGTCAAAAATTGTACAAAGAAGACTACGTCTCGTCTGATTAACAATTGACCAAAAATTTTTCATTCGCTCAGCAGCACGTTTCTTTCTTACACTAGAGATAGGCTCATTGAATATTCAATTTCTCTTCGCATTATATTCTGCTAATCGTATATGAAAAGCTTTCATATAGGTGGGTGGGTGAGTTTCAAGAAAAATTGTCGAAGATTCTTTTTTATCTGAATTTTCTCTCATATTGATTTCCTGAGAAACAACAGGGTTATCAGTTGGGTTTAATTTTGTAAAATCCGGTGTATCACAATAGCTAGAATTGTACTCGTTGATCGCGTTTGTTTGAGTGCACTTTTCTGTGCGCTGGATCTCCTGTTTTTTTTTTAACCATTACATTTTGTGCAATTTGGTTTGTAAATTTGCATAACAAAAGACTGTCTTTGCATAACAAAAGTCTGTCTTCTAAATAATATTGATAATGGTGACCAACCTTCTGGCCATTCCAACAAATTAAAGCTATAGTAGAAATTCCCTCTTCATCTATCAAATCCGGTTCACTATCTACTAGCTCATGCACTTAACGACGAGTAAAAAGTTTGGTTATTATTGGTTTTTCACAAATGTCTAAAATAAAAAATTCCCTTTCACGGCAAATGTCATGCAAATTAGAAACTGGATCAATTGCTAAATTTAAAATCTCGTGTTGGATATAGGGAAAAAGATTTCTTCTGAGTATCTCTACTAAAACTTCTTCTTCCAAAGGAGTTAACAAACGGTCTGAAATTTCAACAACGGCCTCATAAAATGAGTAAAAATTTTCATTAGGGCGCTGCTTACGATCACGTTTCATTTCCCTGTAGTCGACATCTGTACGAAAGTCCTTATATTGGTGACGTAAAGCAGCACATAGGTCAGGCCAACGTATATCCTTTACCGAGCGGTAATATCTCCAAAACCAATCAGTGACTTTAGAATCGAAAAGTTTTGACACAAGCCTGCATAATAAATAAAAATTCCTATTCAATGTTTGCATAGTTAACGCTTCAACCTGATAAATAAAATTATCTACTGACATACAATTCGGTTCTCCAGAAAATTTTATTTTGTTTGACCTAAATGTAGTAGTCTAAATCCTGCCTCCTGCCTTATATTTAATATAACAAAAATAAATTTCATAAAAAATAATATTTCTCATGTTAATCAAATTCCTATTCCTCAGTTTAAGGCATGTAGGATATCCCTCAGCTGCTTCATGATATGCTTCGATACACAGGATTGAAAAACATGAACACATAGGAACATTATGCCATGGCATTATACATGAATTGCATACTCGCCAAATAACATCCGATATATCAGGTATTTTGCTTCCCATTTCTTTACTGAAATAAGCGAAAAGTAAAATCCCTCAATCAGAAACTCAAGTTGTTACAATAAAAATAATTTTTAAGGGCAAAATAACATCAATACTAGAAAAAAAACGCGATTAAATTTTATTTTTTTTTAAAGGTTAGACAAAAACAATCCAATTTTGATCATTATTTGAACAATGCCAATCACAGTGGAACTTCGGAAAATTAAAGTAATGTAATAGAAAAGAGACAGAAAAAAAGATAATTATATCTGTAGCAAATAAAGTTACAAGTGGTTATAAAACTTGAAAGTCTTTTGAATAGGTTTAGCTAGCATGCATGGTTTCCGGCCAGTATCTTGTTGGCTATTGTGTTTCGTTTAACTAATCCAATTGCCTTCAGATATATTATTTTACATAAGCATGCTAAATTAGAGAACCCAAAGGGTGGTATAGGGATAGATCCGAAGTTCTTCCTTTTCCTTTCTTTCTTAAAAATTATTGAAAATTTCATTAAATATGAACGTGTATAGATTTCCCCACGTTTATTCCCCTCCCAACCATGATCATGACAATGATGGCAAATAAAAATGATATGTACATGATCTCTAATATTATTAACCCTTTAAAAGAATGTCCTAACATAAATATAACATTATGTTGGTCAACATATAAAAATAAATTAAAACAAAAAAAAAAAAAAATCAAGTATGTGTATGACTAATTATTCAGTGCTAATAAATTAAAACTTAAAACGGTACCCCGCCTAAAAGAAATATTTAGTTTAAAGTATGTAAATCTGTATATTACTATTAAATGGAATATTTCTAACAAAAAAAAAAAAAAAATGATAAAAATAAGTTTAGATCATTCATAATATATATATATATATATATAAATGAAACTTGAATATGTTATTTCAATTATTCCAAGCGGGACAACTCAGAATTAACCAAAAAACAAATATTAGAACGGCTACCAAAACTATGGGAAACTTTAGGAATTGAAGACACTCCAATCAAAGAAGATATCGAAGAAAGGAGAACAATACAACTAGAAAGTGTAGTAATGAAACGAAAATATGGTTACAATTGAATAGACAAGTAGGAAATATAAAAGAAAAATATTTAAAATATATTTTAGATGCATAGCCTACATGTCATCATAATTAAAATAACCTTATTCGCTTGGTACAATTATAGAAAAAAAAAAAAAAAAATAGAAATAGAAAAGATTTAGAAAACTCAAACTTAGAAGAAAGTGAAAAATCACGAAAAAAAAGACAGGGAATAATCATGGCAAATCTAGAGATGAATGAATTAGCCATAATAACAAAGTTAGTACCAAAATTTTCTGGGAAAACTAATGAGTTATATAATTTTATAACAAATTTAAAAACTGTGTCCGAGATTGTTTCAACAGAAAAACGTGTTTACTTTTTTAACTTTATTTTTAATTCGAGACTGGATTTGAAAGTTCAAAATAGGATCAAACAAAACCAAATGCCAACAACTATCAATGAATTAATACTGATTTTTAAAGACATATATAAACTTCAAACAGCATACTTAATGTAATAACTTGTATAAAACAAAAAGAAAACAACCTGATAGGTTTTGCAACAAAAATAGAAAACCTTATCACGGAATTGCACGAAGTACAAATATCAGAAGAAGGCGATGCCAGCAGTATGGATTGAGTGATTCACAAATATTTTCCACAATTTATGCAAGTCAAGTAACAACATTTAATGAAGCCTTGAAAATCGCAGAAAGAGGTTCATCTCGAATAGAACAAAAACAAGTATTTTATCAAAACATTCAACAGAGCTCTACAAACCAAACGTCGAAGTGTATAAGTGTGGCGAAAATCATAATAAAAGGTGTCCCGCTGATGGAAATAGATGTCATAATTGTGGAAAATATAACCATTTTGCAAAGATGTGTTTTGCTAAGAGGCCAAACAACAACAACAATAATAAAAGGAACAACAACACCAGCAATAATAATAGAAACTATAGCAATAACGGCAATAATAACAGAAATTATAACAATAATAATAACAGAAATAACGATAACAACCAAAGTAGGCGAAATATAAACAACAGAAATTACAGCATAAATCACATTCAAGATCAGGGAAACTTGCAAGGCTCAGAGTTCGCCAGACCGGAAACAAAAGGAATATATAGCATATCATCTGTTATTTATTATATTTATTCAATAGCCAATGAGATTACAATTTCTTACAGGCTAGCTTATATATTATTCTTAAAGCTATTTACAATAAAACGTTTTTCATAATCATTCTATAACAACTGTTGAATTGATTGCATATATGTCTCATGGGAAAAAAATATTTCACTTTTAAAGGAGTATAATTTCTAGTTGGACGATTTGGAATTACGAATTCGAATTAAAAATTAATAAAAAAATTAATAAATTAATATTAGTATAAAAAACTGTTGAATTGATTGCATATACGTCTGATGGGATGAAAGTTAGCATAAATGGTTCGAAATGGTTCGAATTTCTAGTTGGACGATTTGGGATTACGAATTCGATCTTACGAAGCAGGAACTCAGAATTAATTGAACCGTTTATTAAATTAATTACAAATGAAATATTCATATATTTTCTCCTATTTTCAGGAGTAGGGAGATCAATAAACTGTAATTGACTTTCAAATGATGGTAAATTAATATTTTTTTTGTAATTTTGTAATTCTATGGAAGATTACGAAGACAAAATAAGAGAAATTGTTTCTGGATCCCAGACCACGGAAGCATATTCCAGGATTGGTCTTACGAGAGATGTGAAGGATCGTTAAACTCTCTTCCCCAGCGCATGAGGAAACCTAGACCTCAGAAACTATGTAAAATTTAATATTATAGACGTTGAAAGTAACCTTACATTTCTAATTGATACAGGAGCAGATATCTCACTGTGCAAAGAAAATTTTTTGAAAATTATGAGGAAAACCTGGATGATTTTTGTAATTTAACAGGAATCTCAAAAAATATTATTAAATCATTAGGCTCCACAAATATTAAAATTAAATTTAATAATAAATAATCAAACAGAAGATGAAACTAGTGGAAAATAATTTTCCAATAAGCACGGATGGAATCCTAGGTAGAGATTTTTTATCCGAATATAGATGCAATATCAATTAGGATAAATATATACCAACATTTAACACTAATAATGAAACAATAATGTTACCGATACACGATAACACTTATAAGATAACCATGATAAGAATACCACAAAGAAGTGAAGTAATTTTACCATTTACAATTAAATTGGAAGAAGGTTTCATCATAGCAAACAGAGAAATTATCAAAGGTGTATTTTTAGCAAATGCAACAGTACCCAAATATGGAAATCAACATATCAAATTACTAAATATCACTGATAAAATAGTAACCATAGAAAATCTGAAGACAGAAACCGTACCATTAAAATATTACCACATAGTTACCATGAACAATAGTGAAAAACAACATTTAAATAATCGATTTGCAACACTCTTAAATAAATTTAATCTAGATGAAGTAAACTATGAAAATAGAAAACAACTTATATCTATATTAAAAGAATAATAATCAATATTTCATATTGATGATTAAGATTTAAGTATCAATAATTTCTACAAACAGACAATAAACTTAAACGACAATAGTCCAGTATATGTAAAAAATTATTACCACATGCTCAGACAACGGAAATAAATTCTCAAGTGAAAAAAAACTCTTTTAAAGCAACATCATTAAACCGTCTATAAGCCCGTCTAATGCACCACTGTCATTAGTTCCAGAGAAAGGGTAAACAGATTTAATTAAATGTCGATTTTAGGAAATTAAGCGACAAAATTGTTAACGATAAATTTCCTTTATCTTGTCTGGATGATATTTTGGATAAATTAGGAAGAGCAAATATTTCTCAACATTGGATATGACAAGACGATACAATAGTTTTCGGTTGCAGCCTAAACCATCACAAAGAAAATTTAGTAAAAGTGTCCGAAAGGTTAAGAAAATACAATTTAATACTTAATGCTAATAAATGTTTCTTCTTGAAACCAGAAGTAGTACATCTGGGACACTTAATAACTGCAGAAGAGATTAAACCGGATCCAGAAATATTTGACGCAATATGGAAATATCCTGTACCCAAAAATGCTGACGATGTAAGAAAATTTGTAGCATTTTCCAATTATTACAGAAGATTTATTGCAAATTTTACTGATATAGTAAATAATTTAAATAAATTGTGAAAACATTCGTACTAACAACAGATGCATCAAACTTTGCCTTGGGCGCTATACAAATACAAGAGAAACAAACCAGTAATCGAAAAAGAATTACTCGGAATACATTGGGGTATTAAAATTTCAAATAATATATGAAAAAGAAAAAAATAATACTAACATAGATGCACTATCAAGAATACAGACAGACTCAGATATATTAAAGCAATGGTACCTCAAACAATTAACGAAACTATAAAGAAAACTAAAGAATTCATAGTAGAAAACAATCCTGCATTAAATCAAACGGCCGTCAGATGTAGCAATAATCCTTATTATTTAGATAATATGTTGGAGAACCTACCTTCTGTTTTAAGCAGAAAGTAAAGTTCGCACTTGAAAAAAATGATGAAATATTTAAGAAAAAAAAAATAGAAAGGCTAAAAGAAATTATAAATAAAAGTCAAGAAAAAGACGTCAGATTTCTACTGTATAACAATCCTAAAAGAATAATAAAAGAAAATAAAAAGCATGAATTAATAGAATTGTATCACAACACGCCATGCGGAGGGTATTTCGGAATTAGAAAAACATTAATAAAATTAAAACAAAAATATATATGGAAAAATATGTTTAAAATGGTAAAGAACTATGCATCAACGTGTGATCTATTTCAAAGGAATAAATAAGTAAGACAAACCAAGGAACCATGAAGCGTTACAGACACACCAGAAAATAGTTTCAGTACCATAGTTATCGATACAGTCGGACCTCTACGACCTTCTAAAAATTATCGATACATATTAACAATGCAATGTGAATTAACAAAAGTCCCAATAGAAACAAAAGAAGCCAAATCTATAGCAAAGTGCTTAACCGAAAACTTAATTTTAAAATATGGCATATTTAAGATTTTAAAATTCGATAGAGGCACAGAATTTGTAAATGAGTTAATGAAAGAGATATGCAATTTATTAAAAATAGAACAGAAATTAATCACACCTTATCATCATGAAACTCTAGGCACTATAGAAAGAAATTATAGAGTTTTAAACAAATATTTCATATCATTCGTAAATGATGATAATTGGAGTGATTGGATACCTTATTACGCTTTTGCTTACAATATAACACCTCATGTATACACAAATTATATTTTGGTAAATTATCTACAATACCAAGGGAACAAATTGTGAATGATAACAAAGTATATAATTTACAAAATTACGCAAATGAATTAAGATTGAGGTTAAAAAATGCCAGGAATCATATGAAAGCAACAAAGAAAAATAGAAGTTTAGAATCTTACAAAAATAAAAATAGCATTAATATTTGTATAGGAGACTTAGTTCTAGTAAAACTGGAAAATAGAAAGCAAAATGAATCACCTTACAGTGGTCCATATATAAATATATATATATATGTACACTTATGTATTCAAATTACAAAAAAACCATATATAAATATATATATATATATACATTTATATATATATATATATATATATATATATATATATATAAATTTGTATATACAAATTTTTTTATAAAAATCATACATACCGACAAGCAATTAAAATCATACAATTTTAATAAACAAAAATTATATGATTTTACTGAAAGATTAGTGTATACATAATGTAGAGTAAAATTAACACAAACAAACAAATTAGATCCGTCATGCATACATCAATTGCAGTGTGCATTACATATATTTTAGTGTAAATAAATACAATAAGAAATCATAAAATAAGAAAGCAAACCGTATGCATATAAAATTTTGTCGCTCGTTTATTAAAATTATCAAGTAACGTAATAGTTCATTGGTCTTTTTTATACTTATGATTGTGATATTTATGTGATTGTTTTAAATTTCTTTTCAACTCAAAATTGTAAAGTATATATTAACAAATAACGAGAAAGCACTTAATACATTGAGTATAGAAATAATATGGCACAAATATGCGAGGTTTGTAGTATTAGAATAAGTTATTGAGTGGCTTTAGTGAGTTGCTCAATTTTACAAGAGTTTTTAAACGTCTGCTAAATTTGTGACCGATGCTACTTAGTCGAGGTCGATTAGAGTTTTGTTATCCTCAATGGATCATCGATCTTCTACATGGTGCCCTCCTTGCATTTGGAGTAGCATCAGCTCTGTAACTGTTGTTGCTGGTACCGTTGGCGTTGTGTCTATTGTTGTTGGCGACGTTGACGTCTAGTCCGATGCTGCTGCTGATGTTTATGCTGTTGACGCTGAGGCTGGTATTGTTGTTGCTATGGCTGCTTTTGTTAACGTTGAAGCTGTTGTTGTTGGTTGCGTCGTCGGCACTGTGTTTGTACCGGTGTTGCGTCTGGATGGAACATGAAGTGGTGTAAGTCACCGAAAACTTGGTAAGACTTCATTGAAGTGCATCCGCCTGTTAAATGTGTGCATGCGAAGCAATTCTTACAGTACCGATGAACTCGTACTACGTACTTCCATTGCAAGAGCGTTATATTTTTTAACTGCTTGCAAAAATGGAGCGGATGGTAGCGAAAACACAACAGACAAAATTCTGATGATTGCAATGGACTTTACAGATGGGGAGAGAGAGAAAAGAAACGAAGCAGCAGAGTTGGTTTCGGCTACACAAATGTGGACAATTTTGACAGAATATATAAGATACATAATTCTAGTCAATAAACTGACATAACACATAGGAAGCGTGCAAAGTTTAACAATGGGCTTGGTTATAATACCGGATGCTGTTCGAATGCTAGCTACGCGAACGCGTTTATCCTCTCCTAAATGAACTTCTTCAATTCTTCTCCTGGTGGGAGAAGTTCGTCTTTAGTAATAACAAAATAACAAAAAAATTTAACAATAACCTCTTTGCAGAATTCGTTGTGGGTGCTTCCATTTGTAACATTTATGAAGCTCTATCGTTGATAACTGAAATATTATCCGTTGGTAGTACTGGAGCGAACAACAAGGGAGCTCCATGCAAAAAGTGTCCAGGTGTTAAAGCATGTAGACCTTCGGGCTCTTCTGACATTGAGCGGGATCTAAGCACACTTTCTATTCGTGCCAAGAGAGTGGAAAACTCTTCGAAATTTAATTTTTATGTTCCAGTTAATCCTCTGAAGTGTAACTTAAAACTTTCGACTCCCAAAGGTCCCCCATGGGCGGAGCGCTGAGTGAAACGGACTTCCACTCGAATGCCAGATTTTTTTTTTGTAATATCCTTAGCTGACTCTTTAGAAAAAAAGAAATAGTACTGCTGCTGATGTTTATGCTGTTGACGCTGAGGCTGGTATTGTTGTTGCTATGGCTGCTTTTGTTAACGTTGAAGCTGTTGTTGTTGGTTGCGTCGTCGGCACTGTGTTTGTACCGGTGTTGCGTCTGGATGGAACATGAAGTGGTGTAAGTCACCAAAAACTTGGTAAGACTTCATTGAAGTGCATCCGCCTGTTAAATGTGTGCATGCGAAGCAATTCTTACAGTACCGATGAACTCGTACTACGTACTTCCATTGCAAAATTTGTATCGTTGTTTTACTTATAAACTAATTAAAAAGGCATCTGAGAATAAGCTTCAAAATGTATTGCCTTTGTTGAAAGCAAGCAAAACACATGCATTCATAAGCAGAATTTCTTAGTTCCTTGACTTGATCTGAAATGTTTGAACATCGTACTGGGAGAAATTCAGCCATTATTTGAGACTTGATATTTTTTTAAAGTTCTTTTCAATCTAGGGATATACAATTGACTCTGCACAGCATTCATCATTAAGGAAATGTTAGCATGCATAACAAAATCGATAAACATCTTGCAGAGGTATTAGTATTTGTTAGAATTATGGGATATCTTTCATCATAGGTCAAGGATGAATTTGCCAATCTACCGTTAACTTGCATAAATCAATTAGCATCCAGATACGGATTTGACGTAAGTTAATATCTAAGTAGGTAATATCTAAAATCTATTCGTTATAGGAGAGATGGTGATAATCATTTGGGTAGTAAATCTTGAGTTAATTTAATTAATACAACTTTCGACTCGTTAAGTTCAGAGTGACTGAGAATAAAACTGGGATATTGAACTTTAAAGTTTTTTCCTGCTTACTTTTAAACATAAGCGATCACCGCTAAAGCTCGAGGAAAAGGTGAAAATCTATTCAATAAGCCTTGGTCAGCTGTAGGGTGATCGATTATTCGACTTTTTGAAGAAACCGGTTTTCAAATAATTGTGATTTTGAAAAATTCGGTTGCATTTTTGAAATTCCGATAAAACCGGTTAACCCAGTTTTTTAACAAAAACTTAATAAATCTTATAACAAGTTAAAAATTATTAAGTAATTTATTTTGGGAAACAACTTGTAATTAGGGTAAAGAAAATAATCATCAAAATTGAGACCAAATTTAATATATTACTACCTTATCCCAGTGCGTTTCGCATTTTGACGCGATAACTAATATTTACTTTATATGAAGGCTACTACCGCCCCTGGACCTGTTCGCCCTATTATAAATTTGATATAAAAATTGTTTCTACAACTTTTTAAGATTTGCACTGAAATACTCCTCTTTAGACAAGCGAAAATTAATATTTCCTTTGTATGCGAGTAGTGTATTTGTGTATATTTTGGCCCACTCTTTTGTTAACACAAAAATTTTATGAAATCTGTTAAGTTAACGGCACCAAATTATTTTTTATAAAACTAATCTAAGTAAAGCCTCTTTTGTGTAAATAAAGCAATTCTAAAAATATTAATTTCACCAAAATGGTTGTAGACTTTGCTAAACTGAAAACTATAGCATACTTTAAGGTGTTTCGTATTGAAAGTGATACATTAGTGTCGCTAATATGTAAAGCTGTAAAAAACGCTTAAAAATGTATATTTCATCACATGTATTCAACTTTTATTTTACCTCTATACATCTCTCCGCTTGTTTTCTACATATATATATATATAATTAAATCTATGTAAATAATATCGGGTATTTTGTTTTAAATATTAATCGAAAAAATCGACTGGAGGAAAAATAAAATTTAAAAGAAATTAATAGAAATAATTGTAATAAAATAAATTTTTCTTTGTGTATGCGTACTTTCCCAGCCGAAGCAGAGAGACCAAATGTTGTTTTTGCTTTTAAGGAAGTGAAATTTGGATGAGAAATGAATTTATTTTTGTAATGTTTTCTTTTATATGTTTTATTTTATACAAACAATGTAATAGGGATAAAAAAATGTATTCAATTTTTTTTGCATTTTAATTGTGATGAAATTAAAAACTGATGACTTGGACATGTAGTGTTTGAGTATTCTTGGTTTACTTATCTATATTTGTATGGTTATTTTTGTTTTTGTAAAGTGGAAAACAACCTTGTGAAAGGTTTTTGGCGTTAATGAAGATATATTTAATTTTATTGGGTATGGTCAAGGATAATTTGTTCTTAATGTTATATTACGAAATAGAGAGGGAGAATTGTGGAGTTTATGTTAATATGATTTCAAAATGGGAGTCTGTTTGAATTATACACTTTTTTTCATCTAAATTTATTTATTGAGTCTTCACAAAATTAAGTGAACTAACAATAAGTATTCAAGTCTTAACTCTAGATCTTAATATATATTAAGTCCAACCACTGTCGGACGAAAAACTATATGTAATCGAAGAGTTTAGCTTAGGCGGAGGTCTTTTGTGTTTCTTCTTCTCAAACGATTGTAGTCATCGCTTCTCATTATGTTTCGAGCAAGTGGGTTAGTGTGTACTTCAAGCTTCCTCAAATACGATTCTGTGTGTTTAATTATTTCATCTTTGACAAGAGGAACATTAAGGTGCTTGTGAATGTTTTAATTTTTCACATACCAGGGAGCTGCAGTTATCATTCGTAGTATTTTATTTTGGAGTCTTTGAATTTGTTCAACATTTGAAGTTGAGGCCGTGCCCCAAAGCTGGTTATCATAGCACCATATTGGCTTTATAATTGAGTTATAGATCAACAGTTTGCAATAAGCTAGTTAATATGAAGTGATTTCAACTTCATTTGGGTTAATATTTTATCTACATGTGATTTCCACGTAAGCCGTCGATCTAGATACATACCAAGATATTTTATTAACGTTTTTTGGGGTATAATCTGATTATTTATCAGGATTGGAGGGAACGAATCTCTCCGCAATGTGAAAGTAATATTTATACATTTCTGATCATTCACTTTTATTCTCCATTGCTCCAACCATTTTTCTAGATAGAGCATATGATCTTGCAAGAGTTTAGATGCTTCTTGGGAGTTTTCATGAACGCCTAGAATAGCTGTGTCATCTGCAAATGTTGATATATGGGGTCGACTATTAGTTGGCATACCAGAAGTACATATTAAATATAAAAAGGGACCCAGTATACTGCTTTGGAGTACAGCAGCCTCAATGGACTGTGGTGAGCTTATAAAGTCTCCCTCTTGAAAAATAAGCTTTAGATAAGTTAAATAGCTTTTCAGCAGCTTATGCGTATTTGTGGGTAAATATTGTTTAATTTTAAATAATAATCTTTCGTGCCATGCTTTATCGAAGGCTTGAGGAATGTCTTTTCTTCAAACGTTTTAGATATAACATTTATAAGTCTATGAGTTTGTTCTATGGTGCTATGTTTTTCTCTAAAACCAAATTGATGTGTTGGAATACAATCGAAACGATTCACTATTGGTTTCAACTTTTTCATTAATGGCTTCTCAAACAGCTTTGATATATTGGACAACAGGCTAACAAGCCTATACGATTCTACTTTAGTGTGATCTTCTCCGAGTTTAGGTATCATTGTAACCAATGAAACCTTCCATTCCATTGGATAATATTCAAGGCGTAATATAGCATTAAAAATAAAAAGTATTATTCTTATTGCTACCCGGGGTAGCTCCAAAAACATCTTGTTACTGATTTTGTCAATACCAGATGCTTTTTTGGAGTTTAAATCAACAATAGCCTTGTCGATCTCTCAAATCTCAAAACAAAGGGGTTCAACTGCTCTGAAAAGGGGTACAACAGGTGAAAACTCCATTATGTCATCTGATAAATTTGGGGAAAACACGTTCTTTAGATGACTAACAAACAGATTCCCCTTACCGCTATCTTTTCTTGCCCAGCCTCCATTTGTATTACGTAGAGGGTGTCTACTTTTAACTGGTCTTTTCAACTTTTTCGTAGCTCGCCATAGTGAGTAATTCGAATACGGGGTGTCATCTAGGTTCTCCAAATAGCCGTTCGACATCAACAGAACAAAGTCTATTATATCTATTTTGTCGGGGGTTTAGGGTAGTATGTTCAGCAACAAGTTTTAAACTTTTTTCAAAATTATTGAGAGAGAGATCGATATCTTCTGCTGTTCTCAGCGATATATTTTTCGTGCAATGAGTGCTAATATATTTTATATATTTCAACCAGTTTATTATTGTGTTAGATATCGCTGAGATTCCAGTGGGGTACACAAGATAATTCTAATGAATATTTGACATGAATTAATTTCCTTGGTAAATTCCTCGAAACAGCGAAATCGATGACATCCGGTGTTTTATTTGGGTCAGTAGGCCAATATATTGGATCTCCGCTCGAAATAACATTCAAACACATTTAGAGCCTTTACATGCTCTATCTCTTTGGTCTTTATTGTCATAAAAAGAATATTCATTTATCATAAATAAGCTTCAAGTGGCTAACATAAATACATTCAATAAAATACATTAAATATAAACATATTTAATTATACTTTCTCTTGTGAAGTTGACTAATCCTCCATTGGGCGCGTCCCCAGGTGGCGGAGAGGGGGAGTTTTGTCATTACTTCTGTTTAACATACCACACTGTTAAACCTACGTAATGGCAGGAGCTTAGACCGTGTTTAGTCACTGCCGGCGGACCAAAACTGTCACCGCTTGTAAGGTTAAGGTGATTGGTAGCTGTGCCGAGAACCTGAATGGCTAGTCAGTGGTTAAGCAAGACTAGTCGCTAACAGCTAGTGCGCAAAAGGCTGATGGGAGTATTCTGGAAAGTTCTAAAGGAGAACCCCGGACACTCTCTCCAATGCGATAATGCTGTATGGTATCGTAGCCGTAAGTTAATGGCCTGCTCAATCGAGCGATCGGCCTTACTCCTGAAGCAAGCGGTCGCTTTTTTGGAAGGCTTATGGGAAGGCGCTAGACTAGATGTAGTCTCTATTGGCGAGATTCCACGTCGGCCTAGAGCCATGGCACACCCTGAGATCCCCACAAATGATTGGAAGGTGACCAGTGTATCCGAATCCGACGGAGCATCCACGAGGATAGTCATCGTCATGAATAAGGAGTCCCTGGCGTCCCTTCGAGAGAAAAGTTGAAAGATACTACGGTTTTGAGTCTAACATTCTACAAATCTACCGAGGGGACGACCGAGACAGACCGATTCAGAACAATGACAATCCGACTTCGAAAGAAATGTTATGTGAGGAGACTACTAGTCTCTCGCTCAAGAAAACACCCACTCGAACTCTAAATTTGAACGGGTGGACGAAGTAGTTGTCGAAGACGCCCTCTTGGACTCGGACCAGAATGACGTCAATGTCACAATCACCCTCATAAATGACAATTGTTAAAACATACATACATTAATTTTATTATTTAGTAATCAATAAGAACATACATAATTTCAATTTATAAACTGCATACACCGCATTTTTATGTTCTGTAATTGGTTTATTAATTTTGGGTTCAATAAACCATTTATAATTAGGTCATTGGTTTATTAACTTGTGTATTAATTTGTGTCAAAGAAACCATTCATAATTAGGTCATTTGTTTTGTGCAACTTAAACATTTTTACTTCTTCATCCATCTATTATTATTTAAGTTAAGCATTTTATTATTAAGTCATTTTTATATAAAAGAAAGTAAAAAATAAAGATAATTCAGTCGTGTTTTTAGTAATCATACGTGTGTTTTACTTTAATACGGCTTCCTTCAGGTTTCAAGTGCTTGTAAGGAAAATTGTTATAAAGTTAGCGTCAATCTGAATTTATGTGTTTAGATTGAGTCACGTTAACGAAACAAACAAAACATTTGGTGACCCCGACGTGATTTGAACACGCAACCTTCTGACGTGATCTAGGCTTCCCCCCACCAGCGGTAAGGGACTTAGATATCAAATACGCAAACAAAGCAAACATTAAAGGACAACAGTCAATTCAACAGGCACCAAAACATTGGTGACTGCAGCATTCAAGGACAAGAAGTCCAGTTACTAGGCACCAGAAACATTTTGGTAGCCACTTCAGTCAGGACATCAGGTCCATCATCAAGACAACAAAGGCGTTTGTTCAGTGACGCAGTTCTAGGCGCTTGAGTACGGTAAACCCTCACAAGTGGTGAATCACAAATCAACTCAAGTCTTAATCAGCTCAGAATGACGACGCTCCAGGATCTGATAACGCAACAGGAAGTGAGGGCCAGTAATATTGGAAAAGTCATTTCTATTATTAAAAAGGCCCCACTTGACCGACGATCTGAGGAGTTTTATCAGAGCAAACGTAGTGAGCTCGTTTCTCTATGGCAGGCGTTCGAAAAAACAGAAAACAGGATTCGGAGCGATGCCACGTTATCGGAACAGGATCCTTATATGGTTACGAACCTCTACAAGGCAACTGGCGAACAATATAGCTCCACCATGGACTACATTGAGACACAGATAAGGAATTTGAAGCCGTTAAGCAGCAAGCCAGTCCCAACAACAAGAGAAAAGGTCATAGAACCGATAACCACTCAGCATGACGCACAAGGGGAAGCATTGCAGGGACTAGCTAGACGGATAACTGCTCGGATGACAGCGCTGACTCGTCTATTACACGGGTTGGAGTCACTAGAAGCGGATCAGCCAAGTCAGGTGTATCAGCTCAAATCCGAGACTGTAAAAGGGCAATGGACTCAAATCCAAGAGTTATACGACAGCATGTGGCAACAGGCTGACGATCCATCAAGAATGGGACTACACCAAAGTCAATACGATGACTTGGAAGATTTAGTTCAACATCACCTGGTTAACCTGGCAATACTAGCCGACAAATGCCATGACAGCAGAATTTTTGCAACACAAGTCGGAAGCAACATGACAATACACAGTTCGCTGCCACTCCCAAAGGTCATCATTCCTAAATTTAACGGTGACTGTCTACAGTGGCGGCAATTCTATGAACTGTTCTTAGAGATGGTGGACAAGCAGGCTCTCCCAAACGTACAGAAGATGTGGTATCTCAAAACCAACTTATCTGGGGAGGCTGGCAAACTCATAAGCCATCTAGCTCTAACAGAAGACAACTACAAAACGGCATGGACACTTCTTCAGGAGCGCTATAACAACAAAAGGATTCTGGTAGCCACGCTTGTCGAAAGGATCCTGAACCAACCGAAGGGCACGTCATCAACTGCCTCACTTAAAGCTCTGCATGATACAACAAAAGAGTGCATGTTGGCACTCAACAATCTACAGATCGACACATCTACTTGGGATGCCATTCTCATTCAGGTACTCCTGAAAAAATTGGAGCACACTATTTACATTCGGTTCATGCAATCACTATTGAACCCTAAAGAAGTGCCGACCATTAAAGAACTATTTGACTTTTTAGAGAGACAATTTGAATCGATGGAGTCAATTGGTAAAACATCAAGCACCCTTCAAAATTCAAGCAAGGCTGTTTTTTCCATAGCAGCAGACAATAGCCAATGCAAGTTATGTCACAATGGTAAACACCGCATTTATCAGTGCAAGCAATTCCTGGCAATGACAGAACCTGAACGACTCAAATGGGTACAACAGCAGAACCTGTGTGTGAACTGCTTCAAGTCGAATCATCTAGCCAAAACTTGTACTTACGGCAAATGCAAGAAGTGTAACAACAAGCACAACACGTTACTACATATACAAAAGAGGTCCGACGATACCTTAACACCATCAAAGAATTCGCATGCGAAGTCGCCTGCTCAAAAACACGATGGATTTCCAACCAATACAACTGCAGCCTCGTCAGCTGTTTTTTCCATAGCAGCAGACAATAGCCAATGCAAGTTATGTCACAATGGTAAACACCGCATTTATCAGTGCAAGCAATTCCTGGCAATGACAGAACCTGAACGACTCAAATGGGTACAACAGCAGAACCTGTGTGTGAACTGCTTCAAGTCGAATCATCTAGCCAAAACTTGTACTTACGGCAAATGCAAGAAGTGTAACAACAAGCACAACACGTTACTACATATACAAAAGAGGTCCGACGATACCTTAACACCATCAAAGAATTCGCATGCGAAGTCGCCTGCTCAAAAACACGATGGATTTCCAACCAATACAACTGCAGCCTCGTCAGCCTCAGCAGCACCAGAACCAAGCAACCAGAACTATGTGATGCTAGCCACAGCCAAAGTCATAGTCAAGGCATCAAATGGCAGTTCAACTGAATTCAGAGCCGTAATAGATTCCGGTTCTCAAGTCAACATAGTGACTGAACGGCTGATGCAAAGACTGTCGCTATCAACGACAGAAGCATCGCTGTGCATTGACGGTATCGGAAGCACCCAGAAGAGGGCGCACCGCCGTGTAAACCTGCAACTGATGTCCCGGAGTCATGACTGCTTGACCAACTTGGAAGCCTTTATATTACCAACCATCATCCCTGCTCAGCCTAGTCGTATCATCGATGTCTCCACTTGGGACATCCCAAAGGACATTCACCTGGCAGACCCCAACTTCCACCTCCCGGAAAAAATAGATATCCTTCTTGGCGCTGAATTGTACTTTAGCCTGGTACGACCCGGAATAATAAAATTAAACAACAGCGGTCCTGTACTTCAAAATACGTCACTTGGCTGGATTATAGGCGGCTTAGTAAGGCAGCACACTGAACCTGGCCCATCCCCATCGTTAGCATGCGCAATCCTCAACAAGGAACTTTCACTGGAAGAAGCGATCGAACAGCTGTGGAAACTCGATGAAATAGACTCAACTGAAAGAACCATGTCTCCAGCCGAACACCTTTGTGAGGCCCATTTCAATCAGTATGTTCAGAGTGATCCCAGCGGCCGTTTCATTGTCAGGATTCCATTTAAGGAAAATCCTACTGCATTAGGACAATCGCATCAGACAACATACAACAGATTCATCAGCTTGGAGAAGCGTCTTCAGAAAAATGAAAAAATGCGAGATGAATACATCAAGTTTATGAGAGAATATGAACGATTGGGTCACATGGAAAAGGTCAATATCAGTGAGATCCCTAACCCAAGGTACTTCATTCCGCATCATTGTGTTCTGAGCCCAGACAGCACCTCTACAAAACTTCGAGTAGTATTTGACGCATCATCAAAGACGTCAACAGGATATTCGCTAAATGACATAATGCATACCGGTCCAACTGTCCAAAGCGAATTATTTTCTATCTTACTACGTTTTCGACTGCCAAAATTTGTTTTCACCACCGACATCGAAAAAATGTACCGGCAAATATTAATTAATACTGACGACCATCAATATCAGCTTATCATCTGGAGAGAGGATCCTGCTTCACCAATTAACTACTACAAACTGAACACTGTAACGTACGGCACCCGATCAGCTCCATACTTGGCTACCAGATGCTTAAACCAGATAGCGAAAGAAAATAACGAAAGATACCCTCTTGGAGCTAAAATGTTAAGAGAAAATTTCTATGTCGATGATGGGCTGGGTGGTTCAGACAGTCTACACTTGGCCAAAGAAACACAACAAGAGCTAAAACTCATCTTAGCAGCACGTGGATTTCACTTAAAAAAATGGTGCTCAAATCATCCAAAACTTCTAGAAGGCATACCACATGATGACCGAATCATAAATTTGGATCTCAGTGAAGGCACTCACAAACCAATAAAAACATTGGGATTACATTGGGTCCCCCAGACAGACAATTTTTGCATCAAGGTAAATCTCACTGAGCGCACAATAGCTTCAAAACGTATGGTAACTTCAGAGCTCGCAAAACTATTTGACCCTCTTGGTCTCTTAGCACCTGTCGTTGTCCAAGCAAAGATCTTCATTCAACACCTGTGGCAGAATACCTTAGACTGGGATGAACCATTGCCTCAGGAGCTTTGCATGAAGTGGAACGACTTCCGCAGTGACTTGAAGACATTAGAAGATTTCAAAATAAAAAGACACATGTTTTATAATGAAATTCCCGTTACAACGCAACTTCATGTGTTCGCAGACGCCTCAGAAAAGGCGTTCGGCGCCGCGGCCTACATCCGTGCAACGCTAAAAAACGGAAGAGTATGTGTTCGCTTGCTATGTGCAAAATCACGGGTGGCTCCTCTAAAACAACAAACTCTACCTCGGTTAGAGCTATGTGCGGCAGTTGTCGCAGCGCAACTCGCCCATAAGGTCAATGTTGATTTGAATCGTACAAACCAACCGACGTTCTTATGGACTGACTCCGAAATTGTCCTGTCTTGGATCAACTCACAGTCATCTTCGTATAAAACATTTGTTGCAAACAGAGTATCTACAATACAATCCCTTACACTAGCAGGACAGTGGCGTCATGTAAGGTCAAACGATAACCCAGCGGACATATTATCCCGCGGACTTCAGCCATCCAAGCTGCTGACAAACGCATTATGGTTCCACGGGCCAATGTTTCTTCATGGAAGCGAGTCTTTGTGGCCATCATGCTTCTCACCTCAGCCACTCAAGGCAGATCACCCTGAACTAAAAAAGGTCGTTATGGCTGCAACCTCAACACAGAACTACGATCTCATATATACAATTAATCATAAAAATTCGTTTGGAACCTTGCAACGAATCACGGCATATGTTTTACGATTCACAAGGAACTTGAGAATACCTGCTCGAGATAGACCAACGCATATTTCACTTACACCGAAGGAGCTAGACGATTCTCTGCATCTGATTGTGCGCGCAATCCAATGTTCGGACTTTGCAGAAGACATAAGGCAACTACAAAGAAATCAGACAATTGATAAAAAAAGCCCACTTAATAGTCTCTCACCAATCTTGGATAAGGAAGGTGTTGTTCGAGTAGGAGGACGATTAAAAAATTCAGAGTTATCACAGGACACAATGCATCCCATTATCTTACCTTATAACGATTCCTTGGCAAGGCTCCTATTCATCATGCTACATGAGAACAATAAACATTGCGGCCCACAATCTCTTTTAACCATAATGCGACAACGGTTTTGGCCAATCAAAGGGAAGATCACAGCGCGCTCAGTGGTGCAAAAATGCGTCAGATGCACTCGAGCGCGACCACAACTGCATCAACAAATCATGGGCAACTTACCACAACCCAGAGTCGTGCCTTCCCGGCCTTTTATCAACTCCGGTGTAGACTATTGTGGTCCATTCTGGATACACTACAAAATCAAGGGCAAAAAGCCAACGAAGGCTTACATAGCCGTATTCTGCTGTTTTGCCACCAAAGCAGTTCATCTAGAATTGGTGTCTGATTTGTCAACAGAGTCATTCATCGGGGCTCTGAAACGCTTTATAGCTCGCCGCGGTCACTGCCAAAATATCTTTTGTGACAATGCGACAAATTTTGTCGGTGCAAAAAATCTGCTGGAACTGTCCGAAAGTATACACTCAGAGAAAGCACAAGAAGCCATCATCACTGCTTCAAGCGCTAAAGGAATACATTTTAGTTTCATCCCGCCAAGAGCACCCCACTTCGGAGGCTTATGGGAAGCCGCCGTAAAGTCTGCAAAGCATTTACTGGTACGCAGTGTGTCAACCGAATCTTTAACTTACGAAGAGTTGGAAACCATCATCATAGAAATTGAAGCCATCTTAAACTCACGTCCGCTGATCCCATTATCAAACGACCCAACTTGTCTAGAAGCGCTTACTCCTGGCCATTTTCTTATCGGTGAAGCTCTTACCTCACAAGTGGATAGCAGAGCCAAAACCCTTAAAGTATCAGGCATATCACATTGGAACCTTGTCTCTTAAGTAAAACAACAATTTTGGAAAAGATGGTCCACGGAATACTTGAGCGAGCTTCAACATCGCTATAAATGGAAATGCAAGTCCAGCAATTTTAAAACAGGAGACATGGTGATTATTAAAGACGACAACCTACCGATCATGAAATGGCCATTAGGAAGAATTCTCAATGTCTATCCAGGTGACGACGGTACCGTCAGAGTTGTAGAAGTAAAAACACTGAATGGCGTGTTTAAGCGACCAGTCCATCGATTGGCCCCGTTGTGCTCTGAAGATGAAAAAGAACCGTTAGAACAAAAAAGGTCAAGAGACGACGAATGCAACCAGATTCCACAAAAACGCATTAAGACTCTAGACAAGCCGATATTGCTTACCTTAGTAATATCACTTTTACTCATCCCTGTAGTTTTGTGCAATAACATAGAGGTCACACAATTTCAGGAAGATCCAGGACTGTACTTTGAGGGAATGGGAACAGTAAAACTCATCACGGCAGAATGGAATTTAATGGTTTACTATGATCTTACGCCCTTCATATCAGAAATAAAATCCTTGGCGTCAGGTTTGCAGACGCTGCAGCAACTGTGTCCCACAATAAAAAGACAGTCGATGTGCAGTATTTTGTCAAACAACTTAAATCTAATCAAAAATGAATTACTCCAAGAAGAAGAACTAATCATAAAGAGACGCGTCAAAAGAGCTCCGTTTAACATTGTCGGAAACATTGCGCGATCACTATTTGGGGTTCTGGATTCCGAGTACGCCAATGAGATATCACAAACCATTAATAAGGCAAAACTAGAACACGGTCATCTAGCAAGTCTCTTGAGGAACCAAACATCGATAATTGATTCAACCATCAACATAATCAAACTAGATGAGATTAACACGCAGCAGAGGCTAACTGAAATCACACAAATGATTGAGCAAAACCAGAATGAACTCTTTAAAGAATCCGCTGAAATTAGCAACTCACAACTTGTTGGATTGCTGTCAACCCATCTTACGTTAACAGCAATAACTTTGCAAAAAATAGAGACGGAAATCATAGCTGTTCTTACGGATGTTCATAATGGAAAAATAAGCCCGATGTTGCTCTCACCACAACAATTAAAAAATGAAATTACGACAATTAAGGCTCATCTCCCAATGTCACACATGCTTCCGACAGAAGACGAGAATTTGATTGCACTATACCAACTCATGAACGCAAAGGGAGCTGTTACAAAAAATGAGGTAATATTTGAAGTAAAAATACCCCTTGTTGACCAGCAATTCTTGGAGCTTTTCAATATAGTGCCAATTCCAACGGTAAAAAACAAATTCCTAATTGCTATCAACCCAGACAAAGCATATCTCGCAACCAACTCACATAGAGATGAATACGTACTGTTTACGCCAGATGACATGTCTAGTTGCATAAAAGCGAAAGATGACGAATACCTGTGCCCAAACCAACAATCGAAACTTCGACGAAATAATAACAACGATCCTTGTGAGATCAGTATGTTCAATAACCAATCAACCACCAATTGCAATATCCACAAAATACCAACTCCGATGTTTTACTCCCAACTGAAGCATAAAAATAAATGGATCTTCGCCACTACCTCACCAATCGAGACATCAACAGTATGCGGCACGGAGACCACACTCATCACACTCATAGGTACCGGATTGATGGAAATAGGCCCAAACTGTGTATTAAAAAACAGTTTAATGACCATACAAGGACATTTTGTCATGTCAACCAGCACCCATACCTCACTCATAAGACAAAAACACCTCAAGTCAATCAGTAAGCCACCGGAACCAGACGGTCTGCCCACTCATGCAACACACCTCCAACAACGAACACAATTAGAACAACTAACAGCCCTACAACAACAATTGAATGAATCCACCCTAACACACTTACCTCAACTAACCACTTCAGACAGTCAACATCATTATGCAGTTAGCTACACCGCATTAATTCTGTGCACTCTAGTCATCTTGACTCTGCTAGTTTGGAAATTTCGCTCAAGACATCCTAAACCAATTCCTACACCAGCAGTCAGATCCCAACTGTCCACAATCAACATTCCTGAACCTGATTCAAGCCTTTTCGAACTGTGTTCAACGTGGCGGAGAATGTTAAAACATACATACATTAATTTTATTATTTAGTAATCAATAAGAACATACATAATTTTAGACCATTAACTTTTTACACAATATTTATTTTCAATTTATAAACTGCATACACCGCATTTTTATGTTCTGTAATTGGTTTATTAATTTTGGGTTCAATAAACCATTTATAATTAGGTCATTGGTTTATTAACTTGTGTATTAATTTGTGTCAAAGAAACCATTCATAATTAGGTCATTTGTTTTGTGCAACTTAAACATTTTTACTTCTTCATCCATCTATTATTATTTAAGTTAAGCATTTTATTATTAAGTCATTTTTATATAAAAGAAAGTAAAAAATAAAGATAATTCAGTCGTGTTTTTAGTAATCATACGTGTGTTTTACTTTAATACGGCTTCCTTCAGGTTTCAAGTGCTTGTAAGGAAAATTGTTATAAAGTTAGCGTCAATCTGAATTTATGTGTTTAGATTGAGTCACGTTAACGAAACAAACAAAACAACAATGCTGAAGATAACGCAAGTTAATCTTCACCACTCTAAAGCAGCTTCGGCTGCCTTGATGCTACGGATGGCTAAAAGAGGCGAGGAGCTTGCACTTATCCAAGAACCCTGGATCGCAAGTGAAAGAGTTTTGGGACTTCCTGCGAATAAATATATGCTGCTATACGCCGCAGGGTCAGGTAGGATTCGATCGCGCATAGTAGCAAACAGAAAACTTAGTATCTTCATCCTTTCTGATTTTAGTGATGAAGACACGGTTGTAGCGGTCTGGGGGACAACTCGTGACACCATTTATATTGTCTCCAGCTATATAGCCCATAATAGCAGCTAAACACTACCAAATGCGAAAGTTCGCGTAATAACCAAGGCGGCAAATGACAGAAACATACCGCTCATGATAGGATAGGATTGTCTTCAGCTATATAGCCCATGATAGCAGCGAACCACCACCAAATGCCAAAGTTCGCGCAATAACCAAGGCGGCAAATGACAGAAACATACCGCTCATGATTGGAGCTTGTAACAAAGTTAGCTAGTTAGCTTGTTAAACTTGTACTTGTATAATATTTATATTCATTACATTCTTTTATATGTCTGTATTCCATTAAAATTCCACTCCTTTACTCGTCTGTAACTACATTATTTTACATTAATACATGAACGTATTTATCTTAGCTACCAACCATCATATTTGCATTATGATTATAGAGAATATATAATTCTCATTCAGTTTAAGGAATTTTTCACATAAGTTTTCTAAGGTTGGATGAAGTGGTTGCGTTTCGAGCGATAGAAGAATTTGCTAAAATTCAAGACAGCTGATCTTACAATATAATCGCCTTATTCCCATGACATCTGATATTGCGAAATCTGCCACTGTTTCTCTGGTACTCGGATCAAGTCCGAGCGTTAGGGGGATACCTTACAAAGCGACGTCGGTTGACTGTTTCGGACACAGCGGCTTTGTTCTGATTGTTTTCGTACAGTAACTTCGGTTAACTGTTTCGGCACAGCAACTTCGGTTGACTGTTTCGGCACAGCAACTTCGCTTGACTGTTCCGGCACAGCAACTGCGGTTGACTGTTTTAGCACAGCAACTTTGGTTGACTGTTTTGGCACAGCAACTTCGGTTGACTGTTTTGGCACAGCAACTTCGGTTGACTGTTTTGGCATAGCAACTTCGGTTGGCTGTTGCACAGCAACTTCGGTTGACTATTTCGGCACAGCAACTTCGGTTGACTGTTGTGGCACAGCAACTTCGGTTGACTGTTTTAGCACAGCAACTTCGGTTGACTGTTTTGGCACAGCAACTTCGGTGACTGTTTCCCTTTAGATTAAGTCTGAATTTTGTAACCTAGTTTTAAGAAATTGTATTATTTAAATCAGTGTTCGTAAGATATCTCTGAGTATCATAAACGATCCGGCCTGCTGCATACTATCCAAGCGAATCGAATCTTCAACCCGCACCTACCAGTATTAGCATCCGAATTATCTGAGAAGTAACCTACTGAATCCATACGTATCTTCGTGCTGCTAGTAACTTATCTAACATAAAATATTTATTATAGTTTATTGTTGCCAGTAACTAAAACTCTGAATTATTAAATAAAGATAAACTGCATATTTGAACCCAAGAAAGGGTAAACCAATTATGTTATCACTTAAGGTTCGTGGATCCCGTAAGTCGATCTTGGACACAACTGAACTACCTCAGCCGACGACAACACCACGTTACAATCTGACACCAACGCCCACCATATCATTTGGGGAAGCTCGGATACCAATTGAAGGGGTGAGTCTCTTTGCGATTTTATCCTTTGTAGTAGTTTAGATGTTTTAAACAACGGTAAGGAACCAACCTTTATAGTTTCTAATAGAAGGGAGGTTCTCGATATTACGCTAGTAAATACTAGGCATTCGAACATGATCAGCGAATGGAGGGTCTCAAATGATTCACTTGTACATTGACTCGACTATAGAAGTCCCTTTACCTGGGGTAACCCCGATTCAAAACAGGAGCGAAAACGAACTGGAAGGAACAATATGACATTCTGTCCCAGCTCCTCCCGAACCCCCCGGATATTTGTAATCGACGAGACATTGAGTCCTCTGTAGAATTGCTAACAAATGCATTAGACAGAGCGACTTCCGCAGCATGCAGACGTAAGGTCTGCGAAGGAAGGAGTAAACCACATTCGTGGAACTCCGAAATAGGTGACACTCGCAAAAAGTGCCTCCGTTTATTTAATGAGGCTAAGAAACTGGGAAACTGGTCCGCTTACAAATTCTCAGTAAACAAGTTTAAAAACCTGATCAGGAACGCGAAACGCAAATCTTGGAAGGTCTTCTGTAGCGGCGTGGAAGGCCATTGGAACATTAGTCGCTTACGCAAAATCCTGGCTCCTCACCTTCTGTCCGAAGTTACATTCAGAAACCTTGTGGCAGCTGGACAACAAGCGACCATGAGACCTTAGATGTCTAATGGATGCGCTTTTTCCTGGCAGCCTCCCTATAACGGAGATCCCTGCGACAGTTTCAGACCTAAGTGACGTTCAGATTCAAATAACTGAAGATAAAATGAGATGGTCTCTGAACAGCTTTGCTCCGTTTAAATCTCCGGGCCCAGATGGCATCATACCTGCAGACTTGCATTATAATGCTGATATAGTTCCATAGTTCCTTCGGATGTACTCGGCTTGCTTATCATGCTCTTATATCCCTGACTCATGGGCTAGATGTATAGTGGTCTTTATCCTAAAAGCGGGTAAAACCTCCCACATGAGACCGAAGGACTTTAGACCTATTAGTCTATCGTCCTTCCACTTGAAAACTTTGGAAAGGCTGATTGACTTGCACCTTCGCAAGACAATTCCTAACCCTAACCTTTTGTCAGCGTCCCAACATGCCTACGTGAAAGGCAACTCAGCTGCTCTCGAACATTAGTGGCCTTCCTTGATATATAAGGAGCCTTCAGTAAAGAGAGAATATACATCAGTCGATTATTGGCATCATATCTTCTAACCAACAGAGTTATAATCTCCACTATACCATACCATTTAGTGGAGATAGAGGCACTTCTCAGGGGGGAGTTCTATCTCACTTCTTTGGAATATTACCATCAACACAATGCTCAGGCAACTTGACTCCCTGAGGTTCAAAACCGTAGCGTATGCGGACGATGTAGTGGTGGCCGTATCTGGAAAATATTTGGATACCATATCTCACCGCCTTCAAAATGCGCTAGGCCTTCTCAGTAAATGGAGTACAAGTAGTGGCCCAGGAAAAACGGAACTATTTCTCTTTTCAAGGAGATACAAAATACCATCTTTCCCACTCCCTTGTTGAATTAAAGGTGTCAGATAGTGCGAAGTATCTGGGTATAATACTGGACTCCAAACTGTCCTGGCTCCAGACCATCCAGGCTAGAGCGTCAAAGGCAAACATTGCCCTTTATATGTGTAGAAAGACCATAGGGAAATCTTGGTTATTAAATCCTAAGAATACAAAATGGCTCATCGACATGGTGATCAAGCCTATACTTATGTATGGAGCGATAGTATGGTGGAGAGCGATGGAAAAATCCGCCTTTTTCGGAATCTTCGAAAAGGTCCTGCGTAGCTCAGCGCTACTAATTACAGGTGCGCTCCGTACAACACCATCCAAGGTATTATTCGTTCTGATGAACTGGACGTAAGTGGATCTAATTACCAAACAAATCGCGTCATGTCAGCTACTAGGCTCGGTACTATAGGTGCATGTCCAAACCCTTTCTGGACAGAAGCCTCTCAGTTTCAATCTCAGCCGATCCCACTATAAAAGACGGTTCGACTGAGGTTTACACTGATGGATCAGGTGTCTTTATTCCCGCATATAGGGACTTTATTCCCGCATATAGGAATAACATCTCCTTTAAATCGCTGTATCACTGCACTTCTCTTCAAGCGGAGATCTCAGCCATTAGAGAGCAGTAAATTGGCTAATGTACTATAGAGTATTCGGAGTGGATATTCAAATTTGTACCCATAGTCAACCCGCGATTAAGTCTCTTTCGGGTGTCTACTCGACATCCAAGTAGGTATATGAATGCCGGATATCTTTAAATAAAATGGCGAGACACTCTGGGTAAGGGGTCACTCAAGTACCACGGTAAATGTTATTGCGGAAGAATTGACCAGAACTGGTTCCCTTCTTCAAAGTTAAGAAACGGACCAACTAGTTGGCATACCGCTATAATCTTGCAGATCAATGGTCTGCAGTACTTGTCGAGAATAGCTCGAGACTAGGACTCCCTTTTAACGACTATTGTAGAAGTTGCTTTAATATGCTCTTGCAAATATAAGGAGTGCTAAATTTGGTAGTCCATATATGCACGGATTATCTGATCTCCCTGCAATTGATGTCAGACGGATCAGATCTTTTATTCGAGCGTCAGGTTGATTCGATTCGGGCCTATTCTCGGACTTGTGAAAACAGATTCACATGAACCATTAGGCTAATACAACGGGATCAATAGGACCCAACTGAGCTGAATAGTTTATATTTACAGCTGCCCATCTAATTATACTTTTATTTTTATTAGACTTAAAATGCTTATCCAGGTAGTGGGTTTATTTTTAGTTTTATTTGTATTTTTTTTTTGGCTTTTTATTGTCTTAATTTTAATTTTATGTTTGTATTTAATTTTTTCTATTTTGAAGAAAGCAATAATAAGCATTTTCAAAGTATTTTGAATTATATAAATTAATTAATACTTTTCTCAATATAGAATGTATTTCATTCTTATATTAAACTTAAAAGTTAACATATCAACAAAAAATTTTTTAAATTTATTTGTGAATATTGTCAAAAGGATATAGCCATAATGAAAATAGATGCCAGGCTTAGATAATAGAATTTGTCATTGTTTATGGAATTTTCAATATAACAAACAACTAATAAATTTTCAACTTTAAATAAAACTTTTGACTATTTGTATGTAATTTGTGTTTTTTAATGTTTTTGTTATGTATTTGTTTTTTAATCTTCAATAATATAAAAATTGTTTGATTTGATTAGGAATGGTTAATTTGAAAACAATAGATGTTGTATATCTAATATTGTAATAAGATACATGTTTAATGTACATGTATATTAAAGTGAATGCTGTCTGAGAGAATTTTTTTTAAATTTTTCTTAACGGTCGAAAGAAGGCGTATAGAAAAGACCTCAGGGAATCCAACAATATCATTACTATGAAAATATCCTTAGTTCTGCCTGACACTAGGATTTCAAAATTCAACTCACGGAGAATAGTCAAATTTTTGACAAAAAAGATTACCATTTTATATAAAATTGCCTTAAAATGTTATAATTTTTTATTTAGATATTTATAAACCTGAGACCATTTTCGAACACCTTTTTGTATATTTTTCAATAATATTTTTTCAACAATATATAAAAAATTTTTTGTTGCAATTTTTTTTTCTTTGAACTCCTACGAAAGAGCACATTACAAATCTATATAAATTTTTCCTCTACCTAAAATTAATTTTTTGTTTGTTTTCTCCCTGCTCTTTCTACTGTTACTTCTGCCTGCTGCGTCTTCTCATAGTTAACTCTTAAATGGCTAGCATGGCCATTTAAGATCAAACACACCACTTGGCCCTGACCTGAATGCTTTTCCTCCTGTGTATCCTGTGTATCGAACTCCGGAACATTTCGTTCCATCCTTTACCCCATCGACCTCAGCAACTTCTGAAATGAAAAAAGTTACATAGGCGAATGGAACCTAGATGGATGTAATCCTTCTCCCGACCAGTAAAACGCCAATGTATTTTTTATTTTCTTATACTATGTTTGCATTTTAAAATGTTATTATTAATAACTATGTGGTTCAAAATTAATTCTATTTAAATTAACCATGCCTATCAAAAACAAACAATTTTCTTTGTTATTAAAGTTAAAACAAAACAAAATTTTTATTGACAGTGTTGCCAGTAGATATAATAGGAAAAGTGCTAAATCTTCGAAAATATTATCCTAATAACAAATTATTTGTAAGGAAATTACATATTTTCGTTGACCTTGTATCTTGTATCTTGTAACTTATAAACAATATTTCTACAGAATTATTTGTAATGTTGGGAATTAAAGTAAAAATAGTGATATATTAAGCATTACAACTAATACCGTTATATTTACTACAGCATTTTTTAAAAAATAAAAAATTTATTTCATTATAAAAATACTGTGTCGAAAAACATTGAGCATATTTTTACGAAAATTCAGTCCATTTTGACCTTTTCAAATGTTAAATCTATCACTGAAAGTTCTGAAATGGCAACACATACCATATACAAATATATTGCAGTATTCATTAAAAAGTATACAAAAACAATGATATCTTATTATCAAGGCAAGCTTAAATACACACGAAAAAAATTAAAGTATGCGCTTGAAAAAGCATGAAAAAATGAGATATTATGACAAAAAATTAAAGTTAGGTGGAGGGAAAATTTATATAGATTTGTAATCTAGAGACTTTAGATTCTATATCTATAAATTTTTATATTAATAATAAGAGGTCAAAGCCAAAATATCGTATTATTTGTTGAATTTTTTTTTATTTATTATTAATAGTATGTATATATATTTGAACAAAACAAAAAAAGTGTTCGAAAATGGTCTCAGGTTAATAAATATCTAAATAAAAAATCATGACATTTTAAGGAAAATTTATATAAAATAGTAATATTTTTCGTCGAAAATATGACTTTTTTTATTTTCCAATCCTAGTGCCAAGCAGCACCAAGGGATATTTTCATATTAACGATATTGTTGGATTCACTGAGATCTCTTCTATAAACTTTCTTTCGACCGTTAAGAAAAATTTTAAAAATATTCCACACAGACAGTATTTACTTTAATATATATGTACACTAAACATGTATCTTATTACAATATTAAATATACCAACATCAATACTTTTCAAATTAACCATTCCTACCAAATCAAACAATATTTTATATTATTAAAGTTTTAAAAAATACCATTGTCGTTTTACCCTAATAACAAAAACATAAAAAAAACACAAATTACAAATAATCAAAAGTTTTATTTAAAGTTGAAAATTTATTAGTTGTGAATTATATATTGAAAATTCTATAAACAATATTATCTAAGCCTGGCATCTATGTTATCACGTTGTTGCAATCATTTTTATGTTTTCTGCGAATGTCGTAAATTTTTTTATATTCTTGTTTAATACCCTAAGCCAATACGATAACTTGTTCATACATCTAAATTTAAATAAAACATTTAAAAATAAAAAAAGAAATATTTAAAATTATTATCTAAAAGCGATAACTTACCATTTTGTTAAGTATACTTTGAAGTAACCTTTAGAGCAATGATAAAGTATATGTCCTGATATGTCTTTTTTATTGCAATTAAAGATATACCCCTCATCTTCAAATAAGTATAAAACATATACACCAGCTTCTATTCCAAAAAATTTTTAATGTAAATTGAGTGTTTTTTTTAATATATGATTAAAATCGACTCCCATTTTGAAATCATATTAACATAAATTTCACAATTCTCCCTCTCAATTTCTCAGGTTTATTTTTCCACTTTACAAAAATAAATTTATAAATATAGATAAACAAACCAAAAATATTCAAACACTACATGTCAATATCATCAGTTTCTTAATTAATGTATGTTATGGTTTTCACAAAGTTTAGTAAACCATTTTGGTGAAATTAATATTCTCTGAATTGCTTTATCTAACAAGAGAGAAAATGTAGGGGCGTTTGTAGCTCAAAAAGCATTAATTTAATAATTTTTATGTTTTACCTTTTTCAATTTTATTTAAATTTATTCACCACTGTGAGAAGAGTTATTTTTGAATTTAACTGTTTTTCTGTTAAATTTGCATATTGACATATTGAATTTTCATATTGAAAAGGCAACCCCTTTTTAGGCAATGAAGTTCAAATGTCAAAAACATAAAGAGACATCATTTTCGATCAATATTTTGGTATTTGTAAATTTTATTATGTGTGTGTTTGTATTATGCTGAGAAAGCTGAAATTTTCCAAATGTTTCCATGAAAACTGATAGCTGTCATCAAGTTTATTTTAAACGTCGTTACTCTGCCCCGAAGAAAAATTTAATAGTATTTTTTTAATTTATTTATTTATTTATTTTTTTTTTTTTGTAATATCCTGATCGCATTCCTCATTTTATAAATATTATTTTGCCTGAACCCGTCGTTCAACAGAAACCTTCACGAAAGAAACACCAGAACAAACTCCTCACGAAAACCATCTTCGGGTGAGAAATTTCCAAAAGAAAAAGTGTAAAAGTGCCACAAAAATTTTGGAAATCAAAAATTCACACTAAACATTGTAAGTTTTCCTAAAAAAAAAAATTAACTATTAAATGGTGCAGAATTTTCGTTGTTAAAAATTGAAAATTATAAAAACTATTTAATTTTGGGATAGAAATTTATTAAAAATTTAAAACATAAAAATTGCACTCAAATAGAAATATGTATAAAAACACAAAAAACCGAAAAGAACAAACAAAAATCTGAAAAAGAAACACAGTTTATTATTTTTTTTTATTTTGATTTTTCATAAAATTGGAATAACTTAAAATCATTACTTAATACTATGCAAATTCTATTTTGTGCTTAAACCTAAAAATCACTTTTTGTTCACTATTTTTTTTTTTTTTTATTAATTTAATAATATTTCACTTTTGATCGCGATTCACTTAAAAGAAAACTAAAAAATAAAAATATACATGAAAAAGAAATCTGTTAATAACATAATATGTAAAGGAAAATCAATTGACAATGCTAATAACCCTTATTGATTAAATACCTAACAACAAAAGAAAACACCAATACATCGACTGGAAAGCGGCGAAGGATCTTTCAACGTGGGATCCTGAAAATGTTAGTCAATATTTTTATTTCTTTTCTTTATTTTTTATTATTACGTTGATTTCCTTTTAAATAAATTAAAGATATCATATTGAAGATAACATACACTGTAAATTTTACATGAGATTACATCTTATGGTTACTACACTCAGAGTTAATTAATTAACTAACCCTATCACATTTAATAACACAATGGTCTAGTGGTGTAAAAATTACCTACCATTCCACGTACCCCGGGCTCACACCTCGCTTAAGCCAAGGATTTTTTTATTTATTTTTTTTTTTTTTATTGAATTCAGGTTCAAATCCCACTTCGGGAAAAACATTTTTTTTATATTTTTTCATTAAATATATACATTTTTTATAATTATTATCTTTTTTATTATAAACCCCGGTTCAAATCCCAATTGGGACAAAAATCTAGTTTGAATTTTTTTATATTTTTAATTATTTTGAACCTGAGTTCAACCCTTGCTTGAACCTATTTGTTTTATTTTGCACATTTTTATTTTTTTATGCATTAAAAAAATTAAATATTTCTTTGTTATTTTTTATGAACCCGAGTGTATATATATATATATATATATATATATATATATATATATATATATATATATATATATATTTCTTTTAAAAATGAAATTTTAAAAATTGATTTTTGCAAATATATATTATATATATTATTATATATGGTATTTGATTTGATTTATTTAATAAACAATATAGTTCAATGAAGTTCTAAGTTTTTTTTATTGGTTCCTGGTGAACTGAATCGGTCAGGGTAGTAGCTTTTTTTGGGATCATACGCAAATTCATTTTCGCTTTTCCTTAGTATGATCATGGTTAGGAAGGGGATTCTACTGTGTTACCATCTATACACAGTCGTTCAACAGTCTAAATATCAGTTTCCGTCTCCTTTTTCCTGTGTCTGTTAGTATTCTCTTTGTCCCTATTTCTATCTCTTGTTCTCTTCCTCTCTTTTTTTCTCTCATTTAAATATCGCACGCACTCTATTTGAAATAGCATCCAATTGCCGACGAGACAGAAGCTGGAAACCGGTTACGTGCTAGCTACTTCAATAGATTAACGAAATTTGAAATTTATGGTTATATGCTACAGCATTACTTCGATTCGTGTTTTAAAAAATTCGAAAATGAACATTTTGAAAAAGCTGACAGTACTTAAACCGGAAAACCCGGTTGGAAAACTGAGACGATCACTCTAGTCTGCTGGTATTACCTGATAAACGTCAATTTACCATTTTTCTAGAAAAATATCCATAATGCAATTAGATTTAGATCCATAATGCAATTAGATTATTTCTTCTGGGAAGAAGTGTGGTCTAAAATTTTCGTCCCAGCTGACCCAGTCTTGCCATAATTTTTGCAATGGAATTTTTGCTTGTTTGTTTGGCAACTATGGAAAGGATTTGCATCTTAGTAGTAGAGATTTAAAGTTTTTGAATATTATAAGAGAAGGAATCACTTACAGCGTTCGATTACATTTTCAATGTTTTCATAGAACTTGAAACATAGAATCTAAAAATTCATTGATTAATAAATTATCAGGTGAAATATGTGTAGCATACCCCACATATAAACACATAGTGTACACTTGTACATAAAAAATAACAATATTATAACAAAAATATAAAAAAATAACAATAAAATAAACTTGTTATTCGAATATTTATGTTATTTATTACAGAAAATTAACAGTGGTTATTATGTTATGCTTTCTCTTATTTTTGTATTTTCTACTAAGTACCATACAAGTCTGCATGTATAAACAACCAGACAAATGTAATATTTAATAAAATAGAATAAGTTAGAGAAGCTATGATTAATTCTGTAAATTAGTATATAAGCACCAACAATGACCAAAATAAATTAGACTTGAAATCTAAACGAAGACTGGCATACTTGCCTTGTTTTATTTGAAGTCTCATCTTTTGGCAGTTTCTTTGAAAGACTACAAATAAGCTGATCCCCATACAGCTGTATAAATATAGAACTGTATAAATATAAAACTATATATATATATATATATAAAACTGTGACTTATATTATACCTGACAAACCTACCACTCCAACTTCGAATACATATGCCATTACATATGAGATAATAAATTTGCTGTTATTTTCGTTAATGGAAATCCAGCTGATTCGAAAGTACCAATCAGCAGTTTTTGAGCATCAATGCACATGCAATGCAATTGGACAAGATGGATTTTTACGAAATAATATTCTTTAATACTGACGATCAGATTCACGAACTAATATTTGTGGATACATTTTTTCAATGTTTCAATTTAAAATTATAGATATTAAATCCACCTGTAAAGTAGCTTCAACATGGAGAACATCATTTAAAGAAAATTAACTTAACCCTTTGTTCCCAAAAGGTTTAATTATCAATTTTTGCAAAACAGTTACATGCAAATATTTATTACATTTAATGCAGATGAATTTATAAAAAACATAATAAATTCCTTTAAAACTGCGATAATAATCAAATTAAAGATATTTTTGAAATTTAGTCACTACTTTGCACGAATTTATAGCTTTTATGATAAATATATCCTTTTGATGACATTTATTTTCTTAAATCAACATTTATTTGGCACAAAAATTGATTTAACCAATTATGCACCGGAAATCCCAAAATATATTTAAATAAAATCATAGAAAATTTTACTAAAATATTAATTTCGGGAGAATGAACATTAAACGTCATTTGTCTATCATATGTTCTTACTTTTTGACAAAAAGTTAAAAATTATGTACACTGTGTAATTTAAAAATAGTCCAGCTCACGTGAACGAAATAATTAAACTGAAATATATTGGGGATTAGATTAAAAGAATCAATTTTTTATGGGGTTACATTTGCAACATTTTTTGTCTCCATACAAAGTAAATTTTTATAATAATCAAATATATTTTCAATATATCAATTTTTCACTGAAAAATAAATTTGAATTATTGCAAAATTTGTATTTCAGTATCTAGATACAAATTCATTAACGTTTGAAAGTTAAGAAATTTTGCAGCTAATACTACTTTGATTTTAAAAGATCTAATTTCATCTTTATTTTTCAAATCCGAAAATATATGATAGATAGTTGGTGAAGAACAAAATTTGCCTATCCTCGCCAAATATAGTTCTTAAAGGCTGATGTAATATTTTTTGTGCATTATATTTATTCAATATTTATGGATCTGTTTAAACAACATTATAAATCTTATTATAATATCGCAAATAAAAATCAAATATAACTTTTGAAATGAAATATGTCATACTAACAGACATATGCAAAAAAAAATTAACACAGCTTTGCAAACAATTGTTAAGCAAAATTCCTTAAAGTTGTATGCAAGAATGACTGTTAGCTTAAATATAATAAAGGTATTTCAAATATTTTAAAGTAGGGATGAACATACATTAAACCTACTTTAGGCGACATTATGATTTGTTTCCATTTTTTGTTTATGCTTTACAAAGAATAGTCGCTTGAACCCTCCTATTCCAGTCTTATATTCATTCTTCTTCAGATTGTCATGTTAATCATTACAGATGAACTTTTTATCCTAGATAAATATTTACAGGGAAAAATAAAAAATTATACATAAATGTACATAAAAAATAACAATAATATAACAAAAAAAATAACAATAAAATAAATAAAATAAACTTGTTATTCGAATATTTATGTTATTTATTACAGAAAATTAACAGTGTTTATTGTGTTAAGCTTTCTCTTATTTTTGTCTTTTTTATTAAGTAATAATAATATTAGAAACAATATTTTAAAAGGAATTAATAAAAAACTTTTTTATAAATTTTAAAACCGAGTGAATTAACATTCGGTAGTGTACAGCTTTAACTATAAAGAGAGAAATAAAGTACAAGTGTTGCCGTTTTCAAAATTCAAAAACTGTGTATGCTAAAGCTGTGTTTTTGCATACGTTTTCTTAACAAATGTTTGTTAGCCTCATGGTTTTGGGTAACTAATGTGTATTTGAAAGCAAAATTCTGATTTTTTTTTGCATACGGCTGTAAATGTTTTCTTAAAATTTTAGTTACCTATAAAAATTTCAAAAAATTTAAATTACGAAAAGAGAATTTTGCTAAAACAATATTTATTGTAAATCTTGTAAAATAAATAGTTGTATACCTAAGTGCAAACTAAGTTAAGAATCATTTAAGTTAAATCTCACACTTATATAATGATTCGTTTTGCAGTTTAAAACAGAGATTATTAACATAGATATGAAGCTTAAAAAAACTACTCAAAAAAGCAGACGTACTACAATTGTTTTTTTTTTTTTTCAATGAAGTGTTTTACTAACACTTTCTTAGAGACAGGTTTTTTTTGACAACCGACTTAGGTTTTTGGCTTCATATCTATGTTAATCTATGGTTTAAAACTTAAGTTGAAAAGAAAATAAACCAACAATAAAAAAATTGAAATAAGTTGAAAGATGTAAAGATATCTTAAGATTATGGGGTGTAAAATTAAGATAATGGTGCAAAATATAAACCAAGAAGAAAATATAGATTTAGAGTGTATTTTTAAATCTTTTTTTAATTTAAAATAATTTTATTAGATTTTGTATTTTTATTTATTTTTGTTTATTTTCAATAAATATTTTTAAGACGTCAAACAATTTGCATGCTTAGGGAGAACTTAAGAATACTTAAGTTTTCAATCATAAAACAATAAAATAAAAAAGCGAAAGTGTAAAATATATATCATCATTCATAGATAATTTCCTGGCAGCACTGGTTAACTGTGGAATTTTTGTTATTTGACTTTTTTGAGAATTTGAATTTTCACTCCTTTTGAAATGAAGCATGTTTGGTGCCACACTGATTACATCTACATATGCTTGGGCATTCAGAAACAGTTTAAGAATATTTGATTTTGAGTAACAAAATTTTTGAGTAACAAAACTTCTCTTTGCTTCAAGAGAAGTTTGAATATTTTTGACAAAACCTTAAGGAATTATTTTTTCACATAATATGCAAGGTGATGTTTAATAGCCCTATTAATATTTTAGGACCTTAATGAATTGTTAGAACTATAATTTGTTTGACTAACATTAGTAGTAATTCCTACCAACCTTTCAACAACTCTATATCTCACAGAGGGGTGAAATTGAGAAAATTGGCGATTAATTGAAAATTTAATATGAAGTGTCATTATCTGTTTAAAAAAATTCTTTATTTTTTTCACTCTCCGTGTAGTGCACCGTCAAAAACCCCAAAGATTTTTTTGCAGTTTTTAATCACAGTGGTAAAAACTTAAAATTTAAATTTTTCAAGTTTATATTTTTGTATTTTATTTACGAAAGGTTGTTTTTTTACAATAGTGTTCTTAAACATTTAGAAACATTTTTTTGTTGAAGTTAATGTTGTAGATATATTTTTAATATTTTTTTAAAATAGGTCTAAAAACGGTCATTTTTTACTTTATGTAGAAATTCAAATATTTTTTAGATGAATTTGGGTGAAAATAAAAATTTTGTATTTTTACTTAATTTGTGTAGTATGAAAATAAAAAAAGCATTATGCGGATTTTTTGCGATTTGGAAGAAAAAAAAAATATAAAAAAAAAATTTCTAGGTAAATATGCTCGTTTTCTTAAAAAAAAAAACACACACACAATAAAATTGTAATAAAATTTTTAAATAAAAATATTATTTAATTAATTTTTTGCATTACTTAAGAAGAGATTTATATAGAAAAGTAGAGCAAGTTTTGCCATATTAAGTCACTTTAACACGCAAAAGTAATTAATAATTTGCGTTATCGTGACGGGTCTTATATGGAAGCTATGGTCATTACGGACTAATGTTTTTAAAGTTTGGCATTTATTCCGGGAGGGGTTCCTGTATGGGAGGTATGGTCAATTATGGACTGATTCTCATTAAATTTGGTAGTATGATTTTTGCATATATAAAATTCATCTGTGATGAATGTTATTTAAATACGGATATATTTGAAACATTTATAAACATTTGACCTATTTTCTTGAAAATTTAATATGGAGGCTGAGTGAAATGATGATTACATTTTAACCAATTTTATTGTGAAACGTTATTGGCCCAAAATAAGCTCAAGTCCCAGATCAGCAGAAATTATGGTTTTTGATGCACGGGCAGCCTGACGGTGAAACGGATGAAAAAAATTTTATAAATTCAGAAAGTATATTTTCGATGTACTAATGATGTACTTACTACAACATTATAAACAAATATTTACCCCACTGTGTGTCTGTTGAATAAAAATTGTTTCATTTGAGACCTTGATGGCAATATAGAATTAGATATTAAAAATTGTTCCCAGAGAGCAAGTATCTGTTTCACTTGGCAAATTCTTTGAACAAAGGTATGCCAAAATCGGATCACAAATTTCTGCTTTTACGCCATGAGAAGACAAGATTACTATGTAATCGCTTATAGTATTCTGTATTTTATTCAGAGCATCAGCTTACTTTGATTTTGCAGGTGGTATGTTAAATAGAGCTTTCTATTGAACATCAACTAAAACCCGTTTATTTTCATAGCGTGTTCGCATTTATTAGCAATAAAACTCGCTTCATCATTTGCCTTTCTTCTTATTATTATTTTTTATTTTTATTTTAATTAAATTAATTATTATTTTAACGATTCTTTAATGGTTTCTATTTAGAGAATTGGACTTGTTCGAATTTTATAGAATATTTGTAAACGAAATATTACAAATAAATCAATTTCTATCAGTTACTTATTTCAAGAAATTGAAATATACTTACTTCTCTTATGCTGTAAACCGAGTAGGGAATAAATAAAATTTAACACAGGGTTTGCTTATATTTTCGTTTTAAATGTATAATTCAGAGTTGTTTTTATTATTTTCTTTTATTTATGTTTGGTTACAATTTATATATGTTTGTAAAAATTTTTTTTAATTCGTGTTTGTTTTTAAATTTTGGTTTTATATAAAATGTTTATGTATATTCACAATGCTTTTTGTTGTATTGTTTGTGTAAAATGTTATATAATTTCACAATATTTTTGTTGTTTTTTGTAAAAACTGAGTTTGCTAACATTTTTTTGATAAATTTTTGTATTTGTCTACACTTTACTTTGTGTTTCTTTATATTTTGTTGTGTTGTAATTGTTTAACAATTTTTAATTTTAAGTTTTTAGCAGCCAACGCACGGGTTGTTAGTCGACTACTGATCGTGATAAAAACGGCTTGTTGAGTTTCTACAAGGCTATTAAAATTGGCGGCCGATGCTACTCAGTCGAGATCGATTAGAGGGTTGCTATCTTCAACAGATGATCAATCCTCGAAACTATAATAACTTTTATTAAACAACACAATGATTCTGTGCTATTTTAGCCATCACTCACTATGAAAAAGACACAATCGAATAGTACAATGCAAATAATGTACAATTTGTTCCTAAAATTGAGATATATTGGGCGCTGATGAAAAGATCATTAAAGAAGACCAAATAGATAGCACAAAGCTGCCAAGATTTTCAGAATAAGTGGCGGAGAGCCTACTCTAATGTGTACAAAATTATTGTACAACAAACTGATGAGTGGTGATAGAAAATGACTCGAAAATTTTATGAAAGCAAATTGCAATAATATAATTTTTATTTTATCTTCAATGTAAATGTATCACAATTTAATTAAACAATGTTTTAATTGAAATTTAAATGTAGGCTCTCATTTTATAATAAAAATTGTTGCGAATGTACTCCCTAAAAGTAAATATTGATTTGTTATAAACTAATCCCCGAAATATTTCGATTCAATTATTTCCTTCACGTGTAAACAATTTTTAAATTTTTTTCAAAAAATTACAATATATAACAAACATATGTCATCTTATACTGGATCAGCAAAATTTTCTTTAAAATTAGATTCCATTCTCATCAAATGAAGATTTTAGTAAAATTTTCTACGAATTTTTTTAAATACTGTTTTATTAAAGTTTGTATATTTCGGATATTTTCCATCGTAATTAAGGTAATTTAGGTTTAAGAGAATCATTGAAATGGTTTTATTCAGTACTGTTGATATATGTATTCGTTTAACCTTTTAGTAACAAAAGTAATATTTTGGGATCACAGGTCCTTAATAGGTTAAGTTAATTTTTATGGCAAATAAATGGTATTTAAGAAAATAAATGTCACAAGAAGCATAAAAACTATAAATTCGTGAAAAATAGCGACTAAACTAATAATTTCTTTTATTCGATTACTATAGTGTTTATAAAAGAATTTATTATAGCTTTCATAAATTCATTGATACATACAACTTATTTGCAAAAATTGCTGATTTAACCTTTTGGGAACAAAATTCACCCATTTGCTTTTAAAAAGATAATAATCTGCAATTTTCAATAACTTCGGAATAGATCTTTTCAATGGTACTTTTAAATCCAATATATGTTGAAAAATGTCCGAAATATATATAATTATGTGTTTAAATAATGAAAATATCACAAAAACTTTTATAAAATCTTGATATTTCGCGAATGAAAAGAGATTTAAGAATCATTTAAATGCATATTCCAGGTGTTAATATGTCTCTATATTATTTTGAAGTTAATTTTCTTATAACGAAGATTTTTGTAATGCTATTGAAAGAAATCCGTATTTTTGGAGGTGTTTTAATTAAACTGTAGACCGATGAACAGTGTCCCTTTAAAAAACGAAATGAAAATAAATCTGCAGTTTCCAAGCGGCAGGTGTCCGATTTTATTGATATCAACGAAATCAAATAGCGATATAAGAGGTGTTTAATTTCTGAGCTTACTATATAGACATAAAAGGGCGGATCCACAGAGTCCCAAATTTCGACACCTCGGGTATGACAAATATTTAAAACGATCCTGATTCGTTATATCTAAACTGATTTTTATATGAGTATAATCTGCTGGTAGAGATCTATAGGAGATGCTGGTATGTATCTCTTTAAGTTTACGAGATATTGGGATTCAAAGATTAAAATTTCTACTTTTTGACACACCTTGGTGAAATTTTTTCGCTATAGCCGGTCTAAATTCACCCGATTTTTTTAATATTTTTGATTTTTATTAACAATTAACGAATAACAAAATCGTGTAAATTAAAAATCTTTACGGAATCCAAAATTATATGGATTAGAATTTTGAAAAAAGCCCATTTTTCTTCTTTTTCAGTTATATACAAATTTTTTTTAAGTAACATATATAGCACTTATTTTTTCTGAAAGACAACAATACAAAATAGAGCGAAGGAAACAAAATAAAAAAAAATAATTTCAGCGAGGACCAGCGTCTCGCCAACTAGACCTATTTTTTCCATAAATTTCGAATTTTCGTTTTACTTTCTTCAATCGTAAAGCTGTAATCAGAAAATTTTAATATTTTTTATATGATCTAATATATTTTTCTAACATATTTTAATTTTTTTAATACAAATTTTTGCTCCCCAATATCTTATTTCAAAATTTCTGTTGATAAATTAAAAATATAACTTTAGTTTCGAATTAGCGTCAAAAAATTTATGCAGCTGTAAAATTTCATTGAAATATATTTTAATAAAAATGTTATTACATTATTAAAAATATCATTACATTATTAAAAGTAAATAATAAGCACAAAATCTCAACTCAATCCTGTTTTGGTATTTTTTGCAAAAACTCTTCAACAAATTTTCTTATTATAAAAATTTTATATATATTTGAAAAGGATACAAAATTTCCTAAACATTGATATATAATATATATTTCTTATCTGTCTGAAGGATCTAATTAAAGGATATGATTACGTTTTTGCCTTTCAAAAACGATAAATTTAATACTCAACGACTAACTTAACTGGCTTAAATTTACAAACTATGCGTGCTTATACCCTAATGAATAAGTTCTCTATAACTTTCTAGTAACATCAAGAACCCTATAAGTGCTTACTTATAACAAACCTCACTAACACACGTGCAATAATAAGAAGTCAAAAAGGATATGATTATGTTTTTGCCTTTCAAAAACTATAAATTTAATACTCAACGACTAACTTAACTGACTTAAATAATGAATAAGTTCTCTATAATTTTCTAGTAACATCAAGAATCCTATAAGTGCTTACTTATAACAAACCTCACTAACACACGTGCAATAATAAGAAGTCAGCACAATTTGCTTTTAAATCCAAATACAGCTTCTTATTTACGCTTTAAAACATAAACCTTACACTACACAAATGACTGCAATGGTTGGTAAATTTACAACACAATGGCGGCTTAACGATAAATTTACTACTCAACGACCGATTAAATTTACAATCGATGACTGCTTATATACTAGTGATTAAGTTCTCTACAACTTTCTAGAAATATCAAGAACCATATAAGTGCTTACTTATAACAAACCTCCCTAACTCATACAATACGCAATTGGTTCTTTTGCGTTCAATAATAAGAATTCAGTACAATTTGCTTTTAAATTCGAATACAGCTCTTTATTTTATGCCTTAAAATATGCACGTTATATTACACGATTAAACTGTCTCAAAATTTACACACAACGGCAACTTTACGACTCAAAGATCAATTTACTACTGACTGAATTTGCAACTTCAAACGTCCATATAGTAGTGATAATTATGTTCTACAATCCTCTAGTACTTAAAGAACAATACACGAGCTTATAATAAACACAGCTACTAATTAACACACAAACAACAATTTATAACAGCTTATATACCCTGCCAACATTTTCTATCCAAATTTGCACTAAAGAGTAACCACAAGTCGTTTTTAACAGTCGAATATGATATCATTTTCTTATCCAAGAAGAGTCACCGTGCGGGAAGAAGTGTGCAGCAGTTCTAATACTTTTTTAATGACACTATTAAGTGCTTTTTTTATGTGTCAAATTGGAGTCATTTTGAGGAGCAGAAAAAGTCACTATTTCTGTCGAAATTCTAACTTAATACTATCAACATTACTATCCAAACTTTGACTAAATAGTATCCATATTTATTTTGAAATAGTAAAAGAAAAAGAAGTTATTTTCCTATCGAAGAGGAGTCATCTTTCGGGCAAAACTGTATCGCAGTTTGGATACTTTTTTAATGACACTATTGACTGCTTTTTTTTGTGTGATGAATAAAGTCACTTAGGGTTAGGGTTAGGGAAAATTAAAACAACTTACCTTAGTAAAAAAAATTATAGATATATTTTGATAAATTGTAACAGAATATTTTTGATTTCGAAGAGCCTAGCAACTTTAAAAATTTAGTTGAAAGGTTTGATGAACATGCATATATGGGTTCACTTTCACAAAAAAAAAAATATACATATTTTTATGAGCGAAGCGCAATTTAGTTCGAAATTTTATATTATTAAAAGCAAGAAATAAATCCAAATTTATTTGTTGCCTTCAAAATGAATTTTCGCTGAATAATATTTATTTTTTAATTAATTTAATTTAAAATTTCAAAAATTTTTTTCACAATATTGTTTTCATTTTGTCTTCATTATATTATATATATATATATATATATATATATATATATATATTATTTTTATCTCACTTTATCACACTTTTTTTTAATTTTTTCTTAAACTTTTTAAAAAATCGATTGCTTGCCTTTCAAAGTAACGCGCCAACTAAGTGCCATCGACTTCTTCACATTTTTTGCTTTTAATTTAATGGTTTTTTTATTTTCGGAAGGTCGAAAATCGAAATTAATGTTGTTTGTTTTTGTAAAATTTTTTACTATCAGGAAAATAACATCTTGAGACAGTTTTTGGTAATTTTATATTTATCCAAAAACTAACTTTTAAGTGACTTTTTCGATATTTTAGTTAGTAAGAAATATAGAATAAGTAGATCAAAAATCGAAATTAATGTTATTTGTTTTTGTAAAATTGTTTACTAACAGTAAAATAACAACTTGAGAATACTAGAAAGAGTCATTTTTATGATAGTGGATAAAACTATCACCTAATTGCTGGCAGGGATAATACGAATTTCTCACTAATACATAAGTAAGTTAACAAAAAGTTTTCTTTATCATTACAGTGAGCAGAACTCTCTTAGATAATTAAGATAAATCACAATTAAGGGAAACTTTTAGAAACTTTTGGTATGTTACAAATTAGAAAATTGGAATATGTTACAAACTAGAAAATTCTAAAATCGTTATTTTAAACTTATAAAACTAATTTTCGTAACACTCGTCCCGAATAGGCACAGATTTTTCTTTCCCATAGGCTGCAAGATGTTCCAAATGTACAACCTTCATTTCGGATCTTGGGCTCTTATATTTCTGTATTCTATAATCCTTTTGCTCACCCATAGGGGATAACCTAATTTTGCGTTGTATGTTGAAGAGCTGGCCTTCTTTGAATCCTTCATAATACTCTACTCTGCCATCATTTTATCACTGGCCATTTTAATTCACCGGCGCACAAACTCATGAAGCTCCTTAAGGCCCTCTCGCTCTCGGGAAGGATTTTTACCATCGGCCTTCAATGACGTTTGTTTAACACCAAATTCTAGATCGGCAGGCAATTTTAGCTCAGCCTCGAAGACAATTTTTTGCAGGTGTGAGAGAGGTGGAGTCGTGAATGACTGACCTGTATGCCAAAAGAAATTTTGGTATGTGCTGGTTCCAGGTTTTGATGTGTACTGACCACCTTTCTCAAGAATTCCTCTAAGGTGCCATTGGCGTTGTTTTGTTTCTTCTGAATCCATATAGCTCGCACATTTGCTCAAATATGTGAGCTATATGGAATCTGATTCCTACCTTGGTCAGAATGTTAATTCTAATGGGACCACATAGATAGCAAAGTTTCTTGAATATTTTTACGTCCGATTTCTTCATTGATATCCTTAAGTTTCCGTCTTTTAGATCTATCGCTACAGTTGTCGAGTGATTTTAGTGGTCTCCCAAGATTGTTTTGATTTGTACTTTCTAAAGATACCTGGGGGGTTATTATCTAATTCGATTCGAACAGAAAAATTTACGAATTCGTAAAAATTGTATTACGTAGTACGATTTTATTTCCGAACGTTCGTAAATTTATTTCCGGACGTCCCTAAATATTGGGATGTGTTCTATCCTTTCGGAAAATAAAAAATCCCTTTCGAAAATGGCACCATGTAGTACGAAAGAAAAGTCAAAAGTATTAGTAACGTAAGTTTTTCTTTCGAATGCCATTTTGTTTGCGGAAATTCATGTACATACATATTATTTTATATTCAAAATTAAATAAAAATTTTTAAAATATAAGTATTTGAATTTTATATTTGAATAATAAAAAAATTGATTTAATTGCTTTGATTTTGAACATGTTTAAAGGGAATCTTCTAAAAAAAGTCAATATACGAAACCACGGCAATATGAAATAATGGTGACACCTAAAATTTTCAAATGCCAAAAGTAAGTGCAAAGAATTGTGGCAAAGGTTATCGCAAGATTTGTATGCAGCAGGTCTACCTTCACATGAGGCTGAAAAGTGGAAAAAGGTTTGTTCATATGTATGTATATATTAACTCATAAATATAACGTTTTTGCAAATGTTTGTGTTCAAAGGTATGGGCAGATTTCAAATAGCACATTAAGGTTAAATCCCTCCGCAACAAAAATAGCCTTTCTGGAACTGGAGGAGGTCCAAGTAAATACTGTTCTTTAACACCACTAGAAGAACAAATTGCTGAATTACTTGCCATTAATGATTCTATTGAAGGGATGAGTGGCACGTCAAGATATGGGGCACAAATAAATAATCCTGCTACTGCAAGCATTAGAGACGAAGATGCAATACAAGAAGCCATTACAATATCTTGCAATGACATAGCGGTAAATCCTTCTGAGGAAAATTGATTTGATTTTTTAAACGTCCATAATCCACGTAGACGTAACCGTGAAAATTGTTCTAATAGGCCGACTTTATTAGAAAAACAAATAGAAAATCAAATAAAATATCAAGAGAAGTCAATAGAACTGTTAAACAAATGTGACGAAAATCAGAAAAATATTATAAGAGAAATGAAAGAAGCAAATATGAACCTAATAACAGCCAATAAATACTTAAAACGGAATAGTGATTTCAAGGAGCGTATGTATAAATTAGAAAAAGAAAAGTTAGAGTTAAAAAAAAAATGAATCGGAATAAAACGAAGGAAAGGAACGTATTTATAAGCTTAAAAGAGAAAAATATGACGTATTGAAGAAATAAATTGGAAAGAACGAAATGTAAAAATATTTGAATTAGAGAGCAAAAGAAATAGTTGAAGTTTGGCTATTTGCCTTTTTTATGAATTTTTATGTTTTTCTTTATATATATATATGAATTAGTTTTTATGTGCCTTTATTATATTATTTTGTTTTTTAATATGCTCACACACATATGTAAATATTAATTTAAATGAATTATTATTATTTTTCACTTTCAATAAATGTTTTTATTTATTTTATAAATTTTTATATTTTTAGTTTCTAAATATATTATTTTTAATTTCATTTCTTATATTTTTTGTTACATGGAGTAAATTTGTTTCTAAATATTTCCTGTGTGGCTGCTTAAAGAACATGAAGTAGTTATTACTTCCTCAGTTTCCAAACTATCACTCTCTACATTATACATTAAACAAATATTGTGTAATGAACAACACACATTAAGGATTTGAACTGCCTTTTCTGGGGAGTAATGCAGTTCTCACGCAGCCAAAAGATACCTAAATCTTGCTTTGAGTACACCAAACGTTCTTTCTACGATCGATCGTCCTTTGGAATGCTGATCATTAAAAGATTATTCAGAAGAATTCTCAATAGCATTCCTGTATGGTGCCAAAATCCATGGTTCCAAAGGATAACCGGAATCACCTGGAAAATAATAAGCTAATTTTTAAGTTTATGGATATAAAGTGTGCACTTTTAACAAGAATTCTAGTTCCAGTATCTCCTGCTTGAAACCTTTCTTTTAAATATTGCCTCTCTTCAGACAAATTCCAAATATGAGAGTCGTGGCAAGAGCCTCCAAAACGTCCATTAATTTTTCTGATGTAATTTTTATGGTTACAAATCCAAATAAATTAATAAAGTAGTGTAATCAATTGATATACATATGTATGTTAAATCCTACCGCCATAGCATTTATACTATGTTTAAGTTTTCTGTTAAAATATAAATGCTCATTATTATAAGGTCTTATTATTTGTATGTGAGTTCCATTTACTGCCCCAATAACTCCTGTAGTGCGATTCAGTAACTTATTTTAACGATAATCGAATCGTTAAAATTAGTAAACAACAAAATTGTCGATTTAGTTATTCTCTAACACTTTTAACGATATTTGTTTGCGTCAATTTAAAGAAAAAATTTTTGTGTTGTTAATATATTGACAAAAATTAGCCAAAAAGTCAACCCAATGATTCAGTCGTTGTTTTGTGGTTGTAGTCTGTGCTTCCACGTTATAGATGGTGCTTCTACGTTTGCGAATCTTCTTTTTTGGGAGTAGTTGTCATTTTGAAGAAAACCATTAACAGAAAAACATCTTAATCAATATCAAATACATAATTTAATCAATCACGGTCTTAAAATTGTTAAACAAACTTCGATTTGTTTCAAATTTATTTGTTTTTCTTTTTTATTTGGTTTTGAACCTTACTTTTATTTCGGCATTTCTTTGTGGAGAGCTGCACACGAAATAATAGTTATATAAAATCGTTTAAGAGTACTTAGTGAATCACACAATCGTTACTGCAAACAATTGCTATTGACAAGTTTTGCGATTGTCGAATCGTTAAAAGTTACTGAATCGCACTACTGGTATTGAACATTTACTATAAAAAAATCTTTTTGCCTCCACTTTTTTCTCTTTCCTCATTGTAAAAACAATATGTTTAGGACAAAGATTATTTGTATTGAATCACATACCTCCGATAAACATATAGAAATATATGATTGTGACATTCCCAATAAACGGTCTTGGTCAATCTGAGGTTGATAACCACCTTGCTCAAGAAATTTCAATGTGGCTGCCAATTTCAAAATGGGTAGCAGTAGATCTTTGTGGTGCTTCTAAATCATTGCTGATGGAGTTCAGTACGTACATAAATGCGTTTTTACTAAGCCCAAAATTTTTCACGAATCTGAAAGTAATTTCTCTTTATTTAATAAAATCTTTATACCCACTTTTCGTATTTGTTTAAATTAAATTATTTACAAATTTTCATTGAGATGCATAATATTCGATGTATCTCTTATGTACTTCCTTTGCACTCTTTTTGGAACAACATCTTCTTCATCACTTTCCCACAACAAAACACAATCCATTTTTAACTTTTCATTTATATATATATATATATATATATATATATATATATATATATATATATATATATATATATTGTTCCTTTGTATATTTTTAATTTTTTTGTAGACAATTTTGACATTTGAACAGAACTACGCGAAATGCTGCCACGTTTATACGTATTAAAACTTGGCATCATTTTGTTTTTCCCTTAAAATTTTATATGCAACTGTGCAGACGTTTCGAAAGTACTATATAATAAGAATTTCTTTTCGAATCGGAAATTCTTTTCGAATGTATTTTCGATTCGAATCGAATTAGATAATAACCCCCCTGGACAGCGAGTTCGCCCTTTAAACAGTTTTTTTAGGGATTTCTTAAGTTTTTTACAAAATCAGTTATTTTATTTTCCAAGACCAACTGTATTTCCGTGCTGCATGATATAAGTTACTTTTCTTTGAACGTAACTTCCCAGCGAAAACTTTGCTTTCCTGGTAAGCTAGCAGGTATAATTGGAAACAAAAATAAACTACATATTTTTTGCTTGAATAACTAGTTATTTTTGTTCGACTTGTACACAAATACATGTAGTTATTTTTTGACTCTAGGGCTACTCAAAAATATGTACCTAAGCGAAAACAAAAATAAAAAAATTTTGCCGTCAGTGAGACTCGATCTTGGACACACTTAGTGTGTCCATTCGTTTTTACTGACTAACGTCTTAGCCAGTACATCATATCGCACATAGCGTCCTAAGCGACAAAAACTCTACTTAGTTTAAAATATCTTTTTAGACATTTTGTTATAAAAAACTAACAGCTTCAGAATGGGGTTGAACCAACAACCTTCTGGTTATTAATCCAGCGCTCTAGCCAACTCATCCACGTGATTGCAGTATTACTGTGCTATTATACTATTGAGTACTTATTAATGTAATACAGAATAGGCAAATAATAATGACGCCTCATTACCAAGAAACTACTTTAATAAGTAGTTGTTATTACCGAAAACCAAAAAGTTTTTGCTGGGTTAGAACATCTTCCCGCTTTTTGTTTTTAAAACACTCTTCGGATAATTCTTTATAGCTAAAGCTCTCCATGTTTTATAAAGATTTTAAAATGTTATTATTATTGCTTAGATATATTATAGCAACTCAGTTTACATTTGAATTCCACTGGCTTTTATTCTTTTCTTACATTACATATGGGCCCTTGCTAAAAATTCTGATTGAGGTGACAATTTCTGATATCCATATCATTAATGTTTGTTCCATATGCGAACGAATCTATGACTTATTAGGAAATCTGCACCGATAATTACTTCGTCCACTATGTCGGCAACAATAAATGCATGATTGACGCTTCTACTGGCAATAGTTACGTTCACATTTACTATACCATAGACAGTGGCGGCTCTCCTGTTGCTGCGCGTAATCTTACCCCGCATAATGGTTCAATTGTTTCATTCATTAAATCGGGCCAACCTTTTTATTTTGCTTTTAGCCTCAAATTTTTCGCTTTAGCTTCTAGCCTTTTTTGATTCTTAAAATTGCCTTAAAAAGCTAAAATTTTAGTACTTCAGCAAAGGAGAAAATAATTTTCGCTTTAGCTTCTAACTTTTTTTCTGGCCTTTTTTGATTCTTAAAATTGCCTTAAAAAGGCTAAACTTTTAGTACTTCAGCTTCAGAACATTGGATCATTTTACATATGAAATATAACCCAAATTTGAATTGGGATTTTGTGGGTGGTTTGTCATTTTTCTGGCAGCCGTTTCAGGTTTTATTTATAAATTTATTACAATATCTTTAAAAAATATAAAAGACTAATGAGAGCGATAAAAAATCAATTTTTCTGGCCTTTTTTAAAGTACAATTTAGCCTCTTTTTTTTCTTACCTCTTTGCAACACTGCTGATAATGGATTGTGATGATCCCGTGTTTAAGGTAAGAACTCGTTTTCAATGGTATATGTACTCATAAGCAGTATACAGAAAAAATAAAAATAGACTTCAATTATGAAATTGCTTCTAATAATTAAAATTGAAAATTACTTATCTTGAGTAATTGATTGTGGCTTTAATTTAAAATAATTTTTTTGATCAAATTAATTAAAATCAACTAAGATTTTATTCAATTCTATAACTACTTTAATCCTTCCTTCAATAGAAATGCACGGATTTTAATATAATTATATATTTCATTATTAAAAAAATTAAATAATACAATGCACAGTGGGGCAGAATCGAAATTTTTCGGAAATAAATCTGTAACTTCTGATCGGCCGGTTGGATTTTCTTGAAATTTGGTATAGGCGTAGCAGAGAAGTGTACAATGTTATGTTTGGAAGGGGGGCACAACAATCCTCCCAGGGGCGGAGCTATGGGGGCATAAAGTTAGGAACCTCTGACATAAAAAAATTTTAATCGCTTGCAAAATTCTCGTCAGATTTCAAATATTTTTATATATTGTAGTAGGCCCTGATAAGACCTATAAAAAACATGCTTACATGTACTATTTATCTCTCATAGTTTTCGAGTTATTTGCGTTTGAATTTTTAAGCACCATAATTTTTTCTTGGTCCATTTTTTTTCATATACATCCTAGTATTTCCGACCGATATTATTAGTTTTTTTCTTAATTAGTTAAACAAAATTATCTATTGAATAAAAAAAATTTGAAGTCGATATCTTTACCGAGTAAAAAAATAAACAATTTTAAATTTGAAAATTGCAAAAAAGACGACTTTTTGCGTTTTCTTAGCCGATAAAGTATCTACACTCTTTTCTGAAAGGTAACTTCACAGAGATGACTTTAAGATAAAAAACAAGCCCAATAACTCAATTTGTCATGGTACATAGCCTCCCGAATTCGACCCATTTTATATGAAAGTTTTGATTTTAGACCATATTTTCTCAAATCCCAAAGCACGAATCGACAAGCGGAATATATTTTCAGAATCTTCAATATGTTGTTAAAAGTTTTAAATTAAAATCTACGGGACTTCGGAAAAATGTCGATTCTATAGCCAAAAATGAAAAAACTCCATTTTTTGGAATTTTGATTATTTTATTTGGGAATTCAGGAAAACCCTACCCCTGATTGAAAATTGGTTAAATCGCTTTTATTTATATTAATAAGATCCATATTTCCTGCAAATTTCATTAAGATATCTTTAAAAACAAATATGTTATTACAATTAAAAAATTTTTATTTTCTCCAAAAACCCAAATTGGGCCTTTTGTTTGGTTTATTTCTAAATAGCGAAAGAAATTTTAAAAATATGTATTCCTAATTAAGCTTGTCCTTAGCATATATAATTTCCGATCTTTTGCAAAAAGATTCAAGTCAATATCATGCCTCATTTCAGAAATATGCGCCTTTAAACTTTTATATTTCCAATTTATTGTATATATGACTATATTTTTACAAACTTGCAACTTTTGCCTTTAGTTTTGCATGAATAATTACTTAGAAAATTATGAATATTTCTGTATAATTTTACTAATATCTATACACAAAATATTTTTATAAAAATATTTAATAAAAAATTTTTTTTAACAGGGTTGCCACATTTCCCAAATTTAAGTAAATCTTTATCCTTTTCTAAGCATTCATATATTTCTATTAATGAATTTAAAATAACAAAACAAACAAAAAATGTCTATTTTAACTTAATCAATAAGTTTTTTATTAGTTTACATTTATGTTGTTTACCTAAATTTAAATTTATCTATTATTGATGGTTAAAAATTTATATATTTATGATCTAGTGGCAATGTACATGTATCCTTTCCGGTGATACCTCGCTGAAGCATTTATCTATTACTGATGGTTCAAAATCTATATTTTTATGAGCTAGTGACAATGCACAGGTAATATCTTTTCCGGTGGTACCTAACAGCAACATACAATATCAATGAATTCGGTACAGGTACTCTCCCAAATTGACTCTTTCAGATATTTTACCTGATGAAAATTCACAGAATACCTGTAAATATATATACCTGTGCGATATATCTAATAGATATATATAAATGCGCAGCTAATCCTTATCAACATCATAACGAAGTTGATTACCATGGTGATTACATTGAAACATGAACAATTGTGGAGTTTATCTAAAAATGATCTTAATCGTTTAGAAGCTATATTGGAATTCATAAAAACTACATATCATGCAAAAGTCGACGTCATTGGTAAATCTTAGATAGAGAGCTTTTTAAAGTTGTATGACGTAAAAATGAAGTCCTTGAATCAGCGTACTAACAGATTAAAAATTTAACATTCCGATTGGATGGATACTGATATAGAAATATCGGCGTGCAAAATATCAACTGGAGCACTCTGCAAGACATATGATGATTTAAGTACAAGATCTAAGAAGAAAAAACTGGCCCATAAGCTTTCTATAATTTCGAATGAAGAAGTTTCTGATACATTCAAAGAAATGTTAAAAAAGGAGAAGCAACCTATGAGTGCAATCAATATTGCTGAAATAGTGCCAACTGCATCACCAAAACGTCCTAAAACGGATTGCCTTCTCCAACATCACAATCCAATTTTACAGAGGAAGAAGCAATTGCTTTAATGCTTGAACTGGACCTCAGCCGAAACAAATATCAAATTTTAAGAAAAGCTCTGCTTGAAAAGGGACACTCAATTCTACCATCATACAAGGATATTCAAGAAAAAAGCAAACTATTTTACCATCTATTTCGGTTACCGAAAAGGAAGCATGTGTAGAGCTATCTTCTTTGCTTGAGAATACAGCTACCAGGATAGTTGCAGATTTTTCTGCAGACCAGTTGGAAAAAGTAAATAACAGCGACGTTGTATTAATCTGTAAGTGTGGATGTGGCGGACTATCAGCCCTTCCCAAATACAAGCATGCTAGTGGAAGTAAGAATATGGCGGATTATAAAAGCGTATTTATAGCGTATTTATAGCATCTTTACCATTAAGAATACGATCTTATTCCTTAAAGCAATCTTCATCAAAGTCTAAAAAATATGGCTTAACACCACTCCAGGATCAGAACATTTTTGCAGACCTATTTGCTTCGAATACACAAGGGAGTCGAAAAGCAAGAAACAGAGATTTTAAGCACGTTCAATTATTCAGCTCCAGGAAATGCTCCAGAACGTCACAAAACGAGGATATTTTTAATAGCCTATTGTTATCATCAGACCCTGTACTATCATCAATGAGAAAACTTTGGATTTATTATGAGCCTTTATCAACTCAAAATACTGAAGACTTGAAGGACCTTTATTATCTTTTAGATATGTATACAGATACAACAGATTATTTTATAGAAAATAAGTAGTATAAGTTTAAAATATTGGAAAAATTGTCTACATAAATTTAATATAAATAAGTAATAAAAAGTCGTATTAGAAATATAATATTTATTAAGGAAGATGATAAATACCAAAAATAATAATATTGATTAAGTTAAAATAGACATTTTTTGTTTGTTTTTTTATTTTAAATTCATTAATAGAAATATATGAATGCTTAGAAAAGGATAAAGATTTACTTAAATTTGGGAAATGTGGCAACCCTATTAAAAATAAAAAATATTTATTAACTATTTTTATAAAAATATTTTGTGTATAGATATTATTAAAAGTATACAGAAATATTCATAATTTTCTAAATAATTATTCACGCAAAGCTAAAGGCAAAAGTCATATATACAATAAATTGGAAGTATAAAAGTTTAAAGCCGCATATTTCTGAAATGAGGTATAATATTGGCTTGAATCTTTTTTCAAAAGATCGGAAATTATATATGCTAAAGGATAAGCTTAATTAGGAATACATATTTTCAAAATTTCTTTCGCTATTTAGAAATAAACCAAACAAAAAGCCCAATTTGAGGTTTTTGGAGAAAATACAAATTTTTTAATTGTAATAACATATTTGTTTATAAAGATATCTTAATGAAATTTGCAGGAAATGTGGATCTTATTAATGTAAATAAAAGCGCGTTAACCAAATTTCAATAGGTGGTTTCCTGAATTCCTAAATAAACTAATCAAAATTCCCAAAAATGGGATTTTTTACATTTTTGGCTATAGAATCGATATTTTTCCGAAGTCCCGTAGATTTTGATTTATAACTTTTAACAACATATTGGGGATTCCTAAAATATATTCCGCTTGTCGATTCGTGCTTTGGGATTTGAGAAAATATGGTCTAAAATCAAAACTTTCATATAAAATGGGTCGAATTCGGGATGGTATGTACCATGACCAATTGAGTTATTGGGCTTGTTTTTTATCTTAAAGTCATCTCTGCGAAGTTACCTTTCAGAAAAGAGAAAAATTATTATATATTGCTAAAGAAAATTTTATTTTAGATAAAAGAGTGTAGATACTTTTTCGGCTAAAAAAACACAAAAAGTCGTCTTTTTTGCAATTTTCAAATTCAAAATCGTTTATTTTTGGACTCGGTAAAGATATTGACTTCAAATTTCTTTTATTCTATAGATAATTTTGTTCTTTAATTAGCTAAGAAAAAAGCTAATAATATCGGTCGGAAATACTAGGATATATATATATGAAAAAAACTGGACCAAGAACATGCAAAATTATGGTGCTTAAAAATTCCAACGCAAATAACTCGAAAACTATAAGATATAAATAGGACATGTAAGCATGTTTTTTATAGGTCTTATCAAGGCCTACAACAATATATAAAAATATTTGAAATCGGACGAGAAACAAAAATTTTGCAAGCGATTAAAAATTTTTTATGTCAGAGGTACCTAATTTGAGCCCCCGTAGCTCCGCCCCTGGGGGGATTGTTGTGCCCCCCTTCGAAACATAACATTGCACACTTCTCTGCTACGCCTATACCAAATTTCATGAAAATCCAAGCGGCCGATCAGAAGTTACAGATTTATTTCCAAAAAATTTCGATTCTGCCCCACTGTGCAATGCAAGTAAAATTAAGCGAAAAAGATATGAAATTTTCAAATTTTTTTGAGAGAAACGAAAGTTGGTATATAGTGTTAGCGTCATATACGCCCTGTTAAAATCACGTATAATCACGTATAAATCCGATTTTTGTAACCTTTGACCTCGAAAGTTTCACGTAGCTCACATGTGATTATATGTGACTTTCAATAGGATATATAAGGTGACAAGACGAACTATGTAATGTTTCATTTCCCTCCAACAAATTTTTTTATATAACTAGAATTTATATATATATAATGTATTCATGTATGTGGTGTATGTTTAATATATGTACATTGAATGTCTGTAATGTTTCTGTAAGAGTCCTTCCTATAGAAGATTTAATATACAGTATACCAATATTTAATTCCCGGAAACATATATTATCCTATCTTAGTGTCATTATGACCTAGAATGATATACCAATAAAACATTAAAGAATATAATAGATGTATGAACAAATCGTCAAAAACAATCAATATGAACTAGGCTTTTGTATATAATCTTCCATAGAATTGTTTTGAAACAATAATGGATTTTTAATATGAATCTAACCATTGGTACCAATGAAGGAAGCATCTACAGAAATATTTAAAAGTTCGTACATTCCAAATAATTATTATTAAACACGCATTCGAACACTGAGAAATCATATACATATTTGGTTTTATTGTTTTTTAATAAATATACTTACCCCAAACAGTTGAAAATGGTTGGAAATGAACTTAAAATTATTTTATTTCTATATTTTTTATTGACAAGTTTTTATTTTTTCTTTTTGTCTTCTGCATTCTGACACGTAATTCCATTCGGTATATTTCAATCTTGTGGTCCCCAGCATACTTACGTTCTACAGTGTCCCATTCAAAAAATTAAATGGAAATAAATCTGCAGTTTCCGAACCGATTATCCAATTTCAATGAAATTTCACATAGTGATAGTAGAGATGTAGATTTTTTTCTTCGCACTATTTTATACTGTTATTTTAGAAAAAATTAAATACTACATATGGTAATTAAAAACATTTGTTCATAACTGAAAAGAATATGACTGCTTTTTTGACAAAAAAAAAAAAAAAATAAAAATAAAAAACGGAGGAAAATCGACCTTTTTCAAAATTAAATTTTAAGTGCATAAAACTTTTAATTTTTGAAGCCCAATTTCTCATAAACTAAAAGAGATACCCTATACGTACGACGACGTTTTTTGTAGATCTCGACCAGCAGAATCCACTCGATCTAGTTATATTTATAGTCCAATGTTTTAAATTTCATTGAAATAGATAATTCCATTTCATTTTCTGACTGGGACAGTGTGCTTTGTAGCGCCATCATTATTTCATCAAAATTATTACTGCTGCGTTTTGTTTTAAGGCCAGAATTAGCTAAATGATTTTTTCTTCGTTTCTCCATGCATTTTTCATGGCCACTGTGTCGAATTGGAATTTGAAAACGTTAAATGCATGCTGCCATCGAAACTAGGAGCCTTGATTTTGCCTGATGTTTCTAAAATAATTTTCACTATACCATCTTGGCATTGAATGATTAATTTTTAATTTCAAGGTCATCCACTCTGCTGTTTATAGCTTGGGAAATTTCTTGAAGCATATCGTTTGTTGCTCTAGAGATGTCTTCAAACTTCACTTCCATTTAAGCCAGTTTCTCGTTGAAAATTTTGTTGTCCTTAGCAACAGTAGAATTTTCTTCCATTTTAGCTAACAGCATGTTGTTGTCGGCTATATTTTCCTCAATTTTTTGCGTTATAGCGCTTATGTCCGTGTTACTTGTCGTTGCACGAGTATAAACCTAGACTTCTTCTTTGTACTCAAATTCGTTGGAATCAATATCCATACCATACCATGTATACCGTTGGCTTATTTCCCTGAAATAATACAGGGGGGTAAGATTTTCCTTACTTGAAATAACAGGAAGTCATTACAACTTGGTTTAAATTTAAATACGTAAAATAAACATGTTATATTACACAATTAAATTAAAATTTACATATTTTGGAAACTTTACGACTCAAAAATCAATTTACTACTGACTGAATTTGCAAATTCAGTCAGTAGTACTGACAATTATGTTCTAAAATCTTCTACCTTAAAGAACCATACAAAAGCTTATAATATACTTAGCTACTCACTAACCCACAAACAATCATTTATAACAGCTTATATAATACAAGTTTCTCACTAATACTTAAACAGTAATTTATAAAGTTAACAACAAGTTTTCTTTATCATTATAGTAAGCAGAACTCTCTTCGATAATTAAGATGAATCACAATTAAGAGAATTGAACCAAAACAGACCCCAGCAAAAAAAGAACTGAAAAAGTTATGATTTTAACATTGTGTTATCATTGGAATTGTTTAATGTTGAAAAAGAGTTGCAGAAGTTTTTTTCTTAGTCCATGATTGTCATTGGTAGGATGTGCTTATTTTATGCTTCTTGTTCATTGCTTTTGAAGTACTTCTCTTAAAACTACATTTATAAAATTTTTTAATAAAAATATAGATAGATAATGAAAATACTTTTCAATTTGTGAAATTTTTATTTTGTTAGAAATTATTCACCTTTTTTCCTGCTAAAAACACATTTAATTTCACTTTTTTGGAAGTAATTTTTATTAGCTTTCAAAAAAATGCAAAATATGCATTTAGTTTTACTTTTAAAGTGGTGAAGTTTTTTTTTTTTGGAAGCACTTGCTTGTTTTTTTTCTGTGGACATTATATAGAAACTTAATTAAAATACGTTGCAAACTAGAAAATTCTAAAATCGTTAATTTAAACTTATAAAACTAATTTTCACAGCAATATTTATACAGTCGAATAGGGTTACAACGAACTATGACTATAGCGAACAATTTTCTTCGGTCCCATTGATTTTACCAATACTTTCAATACAAATGACTACGTTTATAACGAACACGGTTATAACGAACTTTTTTTACAACGAACACATTTTTATGGTCCCAAAAAGAATATGTTTATATTGAAGAATACCTTTATATCGAACTTCCACAAACACTATTTTTAAATAAATAAAATTGCACATTTCAAAATATTTCAAAAAAGTAAAAACTAACAGAAATAACTTTTATTCATTTCAATTTAAATTATTCGGCAAATATGAATAATTTTCACTAATTTTAAATTAAAACTATCGGACAAATAAAGGAGGAATTTTATATTGAAAGTTATTGACTATAACTGAAATTATATATAAGTGGATTAAAAATTAAATATTAGAATATCAATATTCCACAAAGAGTAAAGATCTAAAAATATGCCAAAACCTCCATAATAAATGAAAACATTGAATTAGTATAAAAAATATAATTAATCTCAACTTGCCATTTGTCAAATGACTGATGAATGCAAAAAATATTCTTCCTAATTAAAATTATTAATACGTATTTAAAAATTATAAATACAGCCCATTTTTAAAAGAAAGAAATACGCTTCAATTACAAATATTTGTATCGCAATGAAATACGTATATTTTGTTAACAAATAGTTTTTTTATTTGGTATTTTACGAATATAAGGAACTGTTTATAACGAATTAAATTTGTCTCTCGCTTCGAGTTCGTTATAACCGTGTTCGACTGTAATAGAAAAATTAATTGAAGCCGTTTTGCACAGAGATACCGAAAAAAGGTTTGATTTGAAATTTTGTACATATTATTCATTTTCGATAATTCAATAATATTTTTTTTAGTAGATATTTTTAACGAAATTTTAGCTGCATAGATTCTTTAACGCTTAATTCGAAACTAGAGTTATTGTTTTTACATTTATCAGCCAAAAACTCGCAATTCTCAAAAAAAAACTTTTAAAAATAAGATTTTTTATTTTTTTTCTAGTACCAGAAATTAGAAATATATTACAACACATAATAAATATTAAAACTTTTAGATTACAGCTTTGCGATTTGAGAAATTGAGGCGCAAATTAGAAATTTATGGAAAAATAGGTCTAGTTTGGAAGTTCGGGAGGAATCATTTTTTTCCTTCATACTATTTTTATGTCAAGTTATCCTTCAGAAAAACTAAATACTTTATATGCTACTTTTTGTTTCAAAAAAAAAAAAAAAAAAAAACATGAAAAAATCTAAATTTTTTAAAAATTCAAATTTATATGTCTTCTAATTCCGTAAAGATTTTTTTCACACGATTTTGCTGTTAATAAAAACAAAAATATTTTGTAAAATACAGATGGACCCATTATAGCAAAAAACATCGCCAAAGTAAAGATAGAAAGTTAAAATTTTAATCTTCGTTTTAAATCGTTTTAAATATTTTTCATATCCGAAGTGTCCAAATGTGAGACCCTGTTGATACGCTCTCGTTATGTCTATATAGCCAAGGTCAAAACTTAAACTCTACTACACCTCTACTATCACTATGTGAAATTGACTGAAATCGGACCAGCCGCTCAAAAACTGCAGATTTATTTCCATTAGTTGTTTGAATGGGACACTGTGCGATGTTTCAATATTGAAGAACAGACCGATGATGATATAAACACTACGTTTACGTTACTTACGTTTACTTTTAGAAAAACAACAAATTTTTAACCCACGTTAGAAATTTAAATTATAAATTTTATTAATATATAAAAAAAATTCGAGTCGAGGGAAGCGAATTTTGGCATATACCTTCATATACATGCTATTAAAAGTCAACGATAATTACTTGTACGCAACGTAGATATTCGCGGAAGGCCACAAAAATCAATTATTTTTCAAATATCTCGATTATTATCCATAATTTCCATATTAAGCCAACGATATGTACGTGTTGTGATGTCATTACAACATTTATAGATTACAAAATTTCGCATAATTTTGCTGTAGTACATTTAATTGAAGTAAATATAAAAGGAAGCTGACTTTTACGTAACTCAATTGTTTAGACCTTTAAAAAATCAGTATATAAAACTCAAAGATTCGCAACTGACCCAAGTATTTTTTTTTATAAATTATGTTAATTTATTCCCATATGAAAACCATTTTCTAACGCATAAAAAAACTAATCGATTGTGTGATAAAGTGATACGCGTGAAAGTGATCTCCACCGAAACTAATGATTTCTCCTACGTAAAAAATAAATGGTTATTTAGTTGGTGAAGTTTTTTGCTGGGTAAAAATGTATTTCAGCAAAATTGTAGGGAATTTTGTAATCTATAAATGTGTACTAAACGTGTATTAAAACACGTTGGATGTATAATAACGGAGATATATTAAAAAAAAATATTTTTTGTAGCCTTTAACCGCGAAAATCTGGCATACACGTTATTAACGGTGACTTTTAGCGGTATGTATAAGACGCCAAGACGAAGCTATATGCCAAAATTCGCTCCCCTCCGTCAAATTCAGAGCTCAAACCATTTTTGAATGGGATGGAACTTAATTTATGGTTTTCAAATATTCATGATATTTTTTTTCATAAAACGACTTTCGTACAGTTAAAGGTAATGATTTTTGCCGCAAAAAGTAATTGATGTTTCCTTTTGTTGTAAATATATTGTTTTTACCAATTTCTCTTAAAGCAATATTTCTTTTCAATTGTTTTTCATAGAAACCAATGCCTGCTTTGATTAATTCTGGAGAAATAGATGACAATATTTCATCTACATTAGCATCAGAAGTCACTTGGTTGTAATCTTTCATGAAGCTCCATGATCCAAGTCCGAAAAGACCAAGAATTAAGTACATGAACAGCCTCAACTAAAAATAAAAGTTAGAATAAATTTACTTAAAATAAAAAATATTCGCATCTTAAAGTTAAACTGAGTACAACATATTGTCATAAATTCGCAATTAAATTTAACACTCACTACTTCCTACTAAAAACTTGGTAATGTCATGTTTTCAACGCTACGCTAACGTCAGCATCTCGTCTGCCTTACTTAGAAGTTGTTTTATGTTAATGGTTAACTTACGTCCGCATTACTTGTAACTAGTTATGTAGTTACTGATATATAGACATTTATAATAGAATAAATTATATATATATATATATATATATATATATATATATATATATATATATCTTTATATATATCTTTTTTGTGAAAAATTGGACTGAGTGAAAAATCGGAAAAGTAGATTTTTAGTAAAAAATCGATTTTTTTTAGTGAAAAAACGAATTTTTGCTGTAAAATATATATAAAATATTATAGGTATCAAAGTTATAAAGTAATTAATGAGAATTTTAAAAATATACAATTCAGATAAAAATTATATAATTTTAAAGGTTGAATTTTGTGTTGTGGAAAATATGGGATTTTTCAGAAAATTGTATCGTGTGAATAAATTTTTAGAGACTTGAGACTTGTTTTGAAATTTTTAATGACTTTTTTTCTTGTTCTCGAATTGAGATGACTAAACATTTTTTTCATAATTTTGGAAAATTATATATTTTCAACATATTTTTTAAAAAATATTTAGAATTTTTATTTTAAAAGATATGGCAAAAAACGCAAAAAAGTCAAGGCAAAAAAATGGAAATTAAATTATTGATGTCATATATCTTTTAAACGATAAAAGATAATGTGGTACAGTAAGTAATAAATTTCTTTGTCTTGCTTAGTAGAATTCAGAAATAAAAAATATTTAAAATCGGTACATATTTGTAAACATTTTTCATCCACGAGGTGGTTAACTTTGGCCCACTGTAGCGCCCAACGTGCTTAAGTTACACACTCCAAAGCCTAACTCCTCTTCTATCGATGTTCCAAGTTTCATCAAAATCGATTCAGCCAATTAATTACAGTTTAATTTGCAAAAGACACCACTATGTGATGTTGGATGAAGTTTCTCAAACGAAGAAAATTTACACTTAGCTTTATGATGCGACAGAAAGCTCTAATTTGTTCTAATAAATCATTGAAAAATTTGCTTGCTTTTATCTTGATATCGTTTTGATATAAACTCCCATTATATCGCATTTTTTTCTCGGATGATCAGTTTCATATTACTAACTAAATCCAAGTTGTTCTTTGTAAAACGTTCATTTGTTTCTATTTGAAGTAGCCATGGCAGAGGAATTTGATGTACTTGTTTTTTTTTTTTTTTTTTTTTGGAGTGACGTTTTATATACCAAACATTTTCGGCATGTATTTTTCTTTCTTTTAAGAAGAATAGAAAACTTTTGTCATTAGTAGAATGATTTAATATTAATACATCGTTAATTTAAAGTTTCTCATTTTTCTTACCTTTGCTTACCTAGTTAGGTTATTAGGGTCCAATTTGGTCCCAGTTTTGAAAGGGCTTAACCCTAGGTAAACAGACATACAAATTGAAGTCAATGTACAAGTGATCGGAGAATGAACAGTCATGACATGTTTTCAACGCTACGCTAACGTCAGCATCTCGTCTGCCTTACTTAAAAGTTGTTTTATGTTAATGGTTAACTTACGTCCGCATTACTTGTAACTAGTTATGTAGTTACTGATATATAGACATTTATAACAGAATAAATTATTTATATATATATATATATATATATATATATATATATATATATATATATATATATATATATATCTTTATATATATCTTTTTTGTGAAAAATCGGACTTTGAGTGAAAAATCGGAAAAGTAGATTTTTAGTAAAAAATCTATTTTTTTTAGTGAAAAAACGAATATATATAAAATATTATTTGTAAACATTTTTCATCCACGAGGTGGTTAACTTTAGTCCACTGTTTATATCAAAACGATATAAAGATAAAAGCAAGCAAATTTTTCAATGATTTATTAGAATAAATTAGAGCTTTCTGTCGCATCATAAAGCTAAGTGTAAATTTTCTTCGTTTGAGAAACTTCATCCAACATCACATAGTGGTGCCTTTTTCAAATTAAACTGTAATTAATTGGCTGAATCCATTTTGATGAAACTTGGAACATCGATAGAAGAGGAGTTAGGCTTTGGAGTGTGTGTGGGCTAAAGTTAACCACCTCGTGGATGAAAAATGTTTACAAATAAGTACCGATTTTAAATATTTTTTATTTCTGAATTCTACTAAGCAAGACAAAGAAATTTATTACTTACTGTACCACATTATCTTTTGTCGTTTAAAAGATATATGACATCAATAATTTAATTTCCATATTTTTGCCTTGACTTTTTTGCGTTTTTTGCAATATCTTTTAAAATAAAAATTCTAAATATTTTTTTAAAAAATATGTTGAAAATATATAATTTTCCAAAATTATGAAAAAAATTTGTAGTCATCTCAATTCGAGAACAAGAAAAAAAGTTTCAGTAAAAATTTCAAAACAAGTCTCAAGTCTCTAAAAATTTATTCACACGATACAATTTTCTGAAAAATCCCATATTTTCCATAACACAAAATTCAACCTTTAAAATTATATAATTTTTATCTGAATTGTATATTTTTAAAATTCTCATTAATTACTTTATAACTTTGATACTTATAATAATTTATATATATTTTACACCAAAAATTCGTTTTTTCACTAAAAAAAAAAATCGATTTTTTACTAAAAATCTACTTTTCCGATTTTTCACTCAAAGTCCAATTTTTCACAAAAAAGATTTTTCATTGAACTCCATTTTTTTTCCAGAAATCCAATTGTTTAAAAAAAAAATTTTATCAAAAACTATTTATCAATAAAAAAAATCTGATTTATCAAAAAATAAGAAATTAAATATTATTTTTTTTTTCATATAATACTTTAACAAGTAACATAATAACTATGTTGTGAATTTGGTAAATGTGATAGCATTTTACGAATATTAATTGTATATAAACTCTAACAGTGGACAACATTTTTGAAATATTGTTGAAATAATGTTGAGAATCAAATAATTTTGCCATAATTGTTCAAAATATGCAAATTTTGTTCTAAAAATTGTAAAATAATCTTTATGCTTATAAAGGCACAAGTAAAGTAGAAAAAAGCAAAAATAATGAAAAATACATAAAAAGGCAAAAAAAAAAAAAAAAAAAAAACAAAATAGTAATTTCCGTCTTCTCCGCTGATCATCTTAGTTCATCTTCGCAAATTATAAATGCAAAAAAAAAATCTACCTAAAAATGCCCATTTTTTGCTTCGATTTTATATTGGTTCTTGACGATTTCTGCAAAATTTCGTTCATGTACATGCTTTTTTCTAAGATACCGGCCGAAAAGTATAAATTGGCGTTACGACGGACACCCTGTTTTTCTAGTATTTGGTCCATAAATTTTTTGTTTATGAACCGATTAAACAAACTTTCAATAGACAGACGGACGGACATCGGTAGAACGTCTCAGATTTTCACGAGGACCTAGAATATATATACTTTATGTGGTCTTGGTTATTTCGGCGGAATGACATGATGGTGGATAAAAAAAGAAGTGAAGTTATTCAGACATCATCTACAAATACCATTAATAATCCAATTAAATCTGGAATTAAAATTAATGACGGTACGGCTTCAGTAAAGTCAAATTTGTCAAATAATCAAACGAATTCATTCATACTTATATTAACTCATATATCTACCCAGTGTTTTAAGAACAAGTGTCTAACAACCTAATGTCCCCCAAAATTAGAAACTTTTATGCAATCTCTTACGCAGACAAAAACCTCTCTTAACCAAAATATGACAAATTTTATGTCATATATGCCAAACACAATACAAGAACTTTTAAGAGTGCAGAAACAAATGATTAAAATCCTCTTACCGAGAAAATAAGTTATCTGCGAATATATTTCTGGAATGCAAATCGGAGATGTCTCACTTTATGCAAAAACAAAACATTGACGTTAGTCTCAGAGACTAATCTCACCAATAGATATAATTTTTATATGTTAGGTTACCATTTCACTGCAAGGTAAAGCGCATGGAGGTACAGGTCTAATAATTAGAAGACGAATAAGACATTATGTTCTAGATGAATTCTCAAAGATTATTTGTAGGTAACTTCTATCCATCTTGAATATTTTGTGGTAATTTGACACTAAGTTCAATCTGTTGTCCCCCTCGATTTTCGATGACAAAAGAAAAATTTTAAGAATTCTTTAGCACCATAACTCTCCTACGAATACTTTTTATAGGACGAATTGGTAGAAATATCATATTAAATGTCATATCCACACTGAACCTTATATTGCACAGTGGGGCAGAATCGAAATTTTTTGGAAATAAATCTGTAACTTCTGATCGGCCGGTTGGATTTTCATGAAATTTGGTATAGGCGTAGCAGAGGAGCGTACAATGTTATGTTTGGAAGGGGGGCACAACACTACCCCCAGGGGCGGAGCTACGGGGGCTCAAAGTTAGGTACCTCTGACATAAAAAATTTTTAATCGCTTGCAAATTTTTTTTCTCGTCCGATTTCAAATATTTGCGTTTGAATTTTTAAGCACCATAATTTTTTCTTGGTTCATTTTTTTCCATATATATCCTAGTCTTTCCGACCGATATTATTAGTTTTTTTCTTAATTAGTTAAAGAACAAAATTATCTATAGAATAAAAAAAATTTGAAGTCGATATCTTTACCGAGTAAAAAAATAAACAATTTTAAATTTGAAAATTGCAAAAAAGACGACTTTTTGTGTTTTTTTAGCCTAAAAAGTATCTACACTCTTTTCTGAAAGGTAACTTCACAGAGATGACTTTAAGATAAAAAACAAGCCCAATAACTCAATTGGTCATGGTACATACCCTCCCGAATTCGACCCATTTTATATGAAAGTTTTGATTTTAGACCATATTTTCTCAAATCCCAAAGCACGAATCGACAAGCGGAATATATTTTCAGAATCTTCAATATGTTGTTAAAAGTTTTAAATCAAAATCTACGGGACTTCGGAAAAATATCGATTCTATAGCCAAAAATGTAAAAAAATCCCATTTTAGGAAATTTTGATTATTTTATTTGGGAATTCAGGAAAACCCTACCCCCGATTGAAATTAGTTTAACGCGCTTTTATTTATATTAATAAAATCCACATTTCCTGTAAATTTTATTAAGATATATTTATAAACAAATATGTTATTACAATTAAAAAATTTGTATTTTCTCCAAAAACACCAAATTGGGTCTTTTGTTTGCTTTATTTCTAAATAGCGAAAGAAATTTTAAAAATATGTATTCCAAATTAATCTTATCCTTTAGCATATATAATTTCCGATCTTTTGAAAAAAGATTCAAGCCAATATCATGCCTCATTTCAGAAATATGCGGCTTTAAACTTTTATATTTCCAATTTATTGTATATATGACTTTTGCCTTTAGCTTTGCGTGAATAATTACTTAGAAAATTATGAATATTTCTGTATACTTTTAATAATATCTATACACAAAATATTTTTATAAAAATAGTTAATAAATATTTTTTATTTTTAATAGGGTTGCCACATTTCCCAAATTTAAGTAAATCTTTATCCTTTTCTAAGCATTCATATATTTCTATTAATGAATTTAAAATAAAAAAACAAACAAAAAATGTCTATTTTAACTTAATCAATATTATTATTTTTGGTACTTATCATTTTCCTTAATATAATAATATTCTATTTCTAATACGATTTGTTATTACTTATTTACATTAAATTTATGTAGACAATTTTTCTAATATTTTAAACTTATACTACTAATTTTCTATAAAATAATCTGTTGTATCTGTATATATATATCTAAAAGATAATAAAGGTCCTTCAAGTCTTCAGTATTTTGAGTTGATAAAGGCTCATAATAAATCCAACGTTTTCTCATTGATGATAGTACAGGGTCTGATGATAACAATAGGCTATTAAAAATATCCTCGTTTTGTGACGTTTTGGAGCATTTCCTGGAGCTGAATAATTGAACGTGCGTAAAAACTCTGTTTCTTGCTTTTTGACTCCCTTGTGTATTCGAACCAAATAGGACTGCAAAAATGTTTTGATTCTGGAGTGGTGTTAAGCCATATATCTTCAAATGAGTTTTTACACTTTGATGAAGATTGCTTTAAGGAATAAGATCGTATTCTTAATGGTACCAAAGATGCTATAAATACGCTTTTATAATCCGCCACATCCACACTTACAGATTAATACAACGTCGCTGTTATTTACTTTTTCCAACTGGTCAACTGAGCTGTATTCTCAAGCAAAGAAGATAGCTCTACACATGCTTCCTTTTCGGTAACCGAAATAGATGGTAAAATAGTTTGCTTTTTTCTTGAATATCCTTGTATGATGGTAGAATTGAGTGTCCCTTTTCAAGCAGAGCTTTTCTTAAAATTTGATATTTGTTTCGGCTGAGGTCCAGTTCAAGCATTAAAGCAATTGCTTCTTCCTCTGTAAAATTGGATTGTGATGTTGGAGTAGGTACACTTTCGGCAATCCGTTTAAGACTTTTTGGTAATGCAGTTGGCAGTATTTCAGTAATATTAATTGCACTCTTAGGTTGTTTCTCCTTTTTTAACATTTCTTTGAATGTATCAGAAACTTCTTCATTCGAAATTATAGAAAGCTTATGGGCTAGTCTTTTCTTCTTAGATCTTGTACTTAAATCATCATATGTCTTGCAGGGTGCTCCAGCTGATATTTTGCACGCCGATATTTCTATATCAGTATCCATCCAATCGGAATGTTTAATTTTTAATCTGTTAGTACGCTGATTCAAGCACTTCATTTTTACGTCATACAACTTTAAAAAGCTCTCTATCTGAGATTTACCAATAACGTCGACTTTTGCATGATATGTAGTTTTTATGAATTCCACTATAGCTTCTAAACGATTAAGATCATTTTTAGACAAACTCCACAGAATACCACACAATTGTTAATGTTTCAATGTAATCACCATGGTAATCAACTTCGTTATGATGTTGATAAGGATTAGCTGCGCATTTATATATATCTATTAGATATATCGCACAGGTATATATATTTACAGGTATTCTGTGAATTTTCATTAGGTAAAATATCTGAAAGAGTCAATTTGGAAGAGTACCTATACCGAATTCATTGATATTATATGTTGCTGTTAGGTATCATCGGAAAGGATATTAACTGTGCATTGTCACTAGCTCATAAAAATATAGATTTTGAACCATCAGTAATAGATAAATGCTGCAGCTAGGTAACACTGGAAAGGATACCTATACATTGCCACTAGATCATAAATATATACATTTTTAACCATCACCAATAGAAAATACATTTGTTAAATTTAGGTAAACACCATAAATGTAAACTAATAAAATACTTATTAAGTTAAAATAGACATTTCTTGTTTGCTTTGTTATTTTAAATTCATTAATAGAAATACATGTATGCTTAGAGAAGGATAAAGATTTACTTAAATTTGGGAATGTGGCAACCCTATTAAAAATAAAAAATATTTATTAATTATTTTTATAAAAATATTTTGTGTATAGATATCATTAAAAGTATACAGAAATATTCGCAATTTTCTTAGTAATTATTCACGCAAAGCTAAAGGCAAAAGTTGCAAGTTTGTAAAAATATAGTCATATACAATAAATTGGAAATATAAAAGTTGAAAGGCGCATATTTCTGAAATGAGGCATGATATTGACTTGAATCTTTTTGCAAAAGATCGGAAATTATATATGCTAAAGGATAAGCTTAATTTGGAATACATATTTTTAAAATTTCTTTCGCTATTTAAAAATATACCAAACAAAAGGCCCAATTTGGGTTTTTTGGAGAAAATACAATTTTGTTAATTGTAATAACATATTTGTTTATAAAAATAACTTAATGAAATTTGCAGAAAATATGGACCTTATTAGTATAAATAAAAGCGTGTTAACCAAATTTTAATCACGGGTAGGGTTTTCCTGAATTCCCAAAAAAAACTAATCAAAATTTACAAAAATGGGATTTTTACATTTTTGGCTATAGAATCCACATTTTTCCGAAGTCCCATAGATTTTGATTTAAAACTTTTAACAATATATTGAAGATTCTGAAAATATATTCCGCTTGTCGATTCGTGCTTTGGCATTTGAGAAAATATGGTCTAAAATCAAAACTTTCATATAAAATGGGTCGAATTCGGGAGGGTGTGTACCATGACCAATTAAGTGATTGGACTTGTTTTTTAGCTTAAAGTCATCTCTGTGCAGTTACCTTTCAGAAAAGTGCAAAATTATTATATGTTGCTAAAGAAAATTTTATTTTAGATAAAAAGGAGTGTAGATACTTTTTCGCCTAAAAAAAACACAAAGTCGTCTTTTTTGCAATTTTCAAATTCAAAATCGTTTATTTTTGGACTCGGTAAAGATATCGACTTCAACTTCTTTAACTAGTTAAGAAAAAAAAAACTAATAAAATCGGAAATACTAGGAGATATATGAAAAAAAAAAACTGGACAAAGAACATGTAAAATTATAAGAGACAAATAGGACAGATCAGAAGTTACAGATTTACTTCCAAAAAGTTTCGATTCTGCCCCACTGTGCAATGTAAGAAATGTGGGAAAAATTTGATGTTTAACGATAAGAAATTAGTTTTGTGTTCGATAAGAATTAAAAGTTGCAGAAAAAGTAAAAGAATATATTTAGACTTTTCTCTCTGGTTCTAATTATTAGAAATATGTTTACTGATAAGAATTTAAAAAAAAATTATTGATTTTTCAAAAGAGTTTCCGCAAAATATTTTACATTTTTTTTTTTTGATTCCTTTGTATTATTATTTTTTGTGATAAGTGCAAAGGTAAAATAAATCTTAATGAAAACTATAATTTCTAATAAAATTTAGTATAAAAGTTAGTGATTTTTATTATAATTTTATTAGTTCATATTAAACCTGAATAACAATACTTAAAACAAAAATGAATAAGGAATTATTTGTTATTGAGGACGATGATGAAACTCAATTCCTTGAGTTTGGACAGCAAGTGCAACAAGCACAAGAAACTAAACTAACACCTCTATCATATATGGAGGTATTATCTGACTAGGAATCAGATTATGAAAACACAAATCGTAATAATTTAACTTTAATGAACGAAGAGGTTGAGGAAAAGATTGTAGGTATAAGAACTAAAGTTTTCAAGTGGGAACAACATACTAAAAGTTGAATATAATATCAACCGTAATGGAAAAGTTGATAAAAAGTAAGGCTAAAATTCTTAGAGAGTAAATTTGGAGAGGCAACTTTTCTCTGATGAATCCTTTACAAGAGAATATTTTTACATTTTTGTAAGAGTTTCCGGTGTAACTGAAAGGTGAAATATTGGTTTTACAAATTATTCACATCATCTATGCACCACATGTATGAGGAAAATGAGATAGCAATTATGTCCAGTATATCGAGATAGAATAATTTCGGAATTTCTCACCAAAAAAAAAACCGTGAACGTTTCACGCTAAAACATTTTAGCGTAAAACGCTAAGTAAACAATAAAGTAATGAATTTTTTTATGAAATTTAAATAAATTATTTAATCAATACATTTTTTTTATTTAAAGTCTTATAATCTCAAACTACGTTTATATAAATTATATAGCTTTTGTGTCAGCATATACTGATTGTAATGTGATTTACAAGCACATATGTTAAAAAATTGCGTCTGAACATTTTCGCAATCATATTTGTGAAAATCATTGTTGAAGTATATGAATGGTGTAGCGCTATACATTCTTAATTCGGCAATCATTTTGATAAATATGTTTATGTGATCCTGAACAATATTATAGCTGTTTTTATCCAATAGTTCCTTTAATTCAGCTGATTTTTGTTGTTGTGTGCATGAAGATTATAAAATTAAAAATTAAAAAATATATGAGATAGTTTTTCTTTTAAATATTCTACAGCCTCTTTTAGAGTACAGTCGCTATCATTTCAACATAATCCATTACAAGGAGATTTAATGAGAAAAGTTTCAATATTAAAATCACCATCATTATATAAAATCCAAATTTCTTTAACAAATAATTTATTAGCTGCATAAAATCCTTGAACATCTATTACGTTATCTAAATACGACTGAAATATAGAGATATGAAACTGTTTGTTTTATACTTTTTTATTCTTTCTTTTCAAAAATAAATTTATAATATTGACCATGGCAGCAACTTTTTTTTAGTAATAATCTCCAGATGAGAGTTCTTGAAGGACATCAGCAGGAATAAGACTCTACTCTCTGGCAGGAAAACAATATGGTTTTCTAGCTCCAACATTGTTTTTTCTACATATTTTTTCTTCTTTTCCTCACTCTTTAATATTTTAAACATTTTGTTTAACGAAATATCTTTCGAGGATAAAATATGTTTTCAAACTGTTTCTCTCCAATACTACTAAGATAATTCAAAATATTTTCCATTTTTTTATTTTCTTTTTTTTTTAATTATTTAACTAAGAAACTTTAAAACTCGACTAATGATATTACCTTGGAAGTCAATCAATTTATATAAAATATTGTAGGAGAAGTGTAAAATAAAGAGTAAGAGGGGTAAAAAAAATTGAAAAAACCACTCAACACGTGTAATGTGGTTTTAAAGTTTTAAACTTATCAAGATTATAATATTTCGTGGTTAAAGAAATTATACATATATTATTCGATATACATCAACCGGACAACTTTTTGAAAAAGAAAAAAAAATATCTTCCCTTGTGAAATTTGTGGAAAAGATTTTGCTCGCAATTGTTCCTTGATATGTTAGATTGTTTCACAATACTTCTTTCTCATCGTTTAATTGTTCAAAATGTAATTTAAAATTTGCAAATAGTAAAGATTTACTAAAATATTTACGTTTAGTGGAACACATTAAAAATAGTATTTTTGTAACGTATATAATAAACATATTACAAAAACAACCTGGCATTATAATTTAAGAACTAATATTCACAAAAAAAAAAAAAAATAGTGCTGAAGAAATTGATAATAATGTAAAGTATATTAATTCCTGTTTTAAAAATCGTATTGCCACATACATGTTTGAAAATGAATTTGATACCAGAAAACTTTCCAAGTGATGTTAAATGTAAAGGAATTGATTTATTAAAGCAGCTGTTACAAAAACATATAAGCATTAAATTAAATATGGAACTCTTTTGTGAGGATGTGTTAATAAATGACGATGATGTATGTAATATGGAAATAAAATCACATCAATCAAAAATGATTATACTAAATTCAACACTTTCAATAGCCGACATTAATCAATCTTATATTAGTCAATGTGATAACTTAAAAGCAGTAAAGTTGAGTGAATTTCGCGTGATAGCGGATGGATATTAACACTAATGTTTCTTCTTGAAATTAATATTATAATTATGCTTGTTTAAAAGGTTCACAATATATACCTTTACCATCCTCACATATTAAAAATGTTTGTATTAATGTGCAAAATGATGATGAATACTGTTTCAAGCGGGCAATAATATCAGCATTATATCCAACCGCATCTGATTATATAAATAGATGTTCATCGTATAAAATTCAAAAATATTCACGATGAAATTATTACTTTAGAAAACGATGTTGTTTTAAATTTTAAAAATTTAAAATTTCCACTTTCTGTAAACCAAGTAAGAGATTTTGAAATTAACAATAAGTGTTAACGTATTTGGAATAGAGAACGATAAAATTGTTAGTACATGTTAGGAAATCATAGAGTTTTAAATAAATATTTCATATCATTCGTAAATGATGATAATTGGAGTGATTGGATGGATACCTTATTACTCTTTTGCTTACAATATAACACCTCATGTGTATACAAATTATTCACCATTTGAATTAATTTTTGGTAAATTACCAAGGGAACAAATTATGAATGATAGCAAAGTATATAAAATTACGCAAATGAATCAAGGTTGAGATTAAAAATTTCATTAAAAACGCCACAAAATTTATCAAAGCAACAAAGAAAAATAGAAGTTTAGAATCATACAAAAATAAAAATAGCATTAATCTTAGTATAGGAGAATTAGTGAAATTATATATATATATATATATATATATATATATATATATATATATATATATATAAAATAATATATATATCGAAATACCATATTTTCTATGCATATATGAAGAAAATACAAAACTTTTCAAAAAAACTAAAAAAACCTTTTTTAGAAACGGTGCAGCTCACGAAAATTTGTAGCACTCTGTCCCTAAACATATTTATTATTATTATTTGATGGTTTGCTTCTACATCCTTCGACTTCCTTCCTAGTACTTTAACCAGAGGTTTGCAATATCGCCATGTAATATTAAAATTATGATGCGGAATTTTGATGATAGAAAAGAAGTCTGCTTTATTAAAAAATTTTCTAAGCTTATATAATATACATGAGAAGAATTCGTAGCCTAAAATTTGAGCAACTTACTAAGTTGCAATACTTATTCCAATATTAAAACTTTTTCCAACGCTGCAAATCTCGCATATTTTTGATTTCTTGTTTTATGATTTCTTATTACTATTTGTTTACATTAAAATATATGTAATGCACACTGCAATTAATGTATGCATGATGGATCTAATTTGTTTGTGTTTAATTTTACTCTACATTATGCATACACTACATCCCCAATCTTTCAGTAAAATTATATAATTTTTGTTTTGTTTGATTTTTATTATAAAATTTTTAAATGTAAATACGTGCATATATGTTTTTTTGTATTTAATTAACAGCATCAATATCTCCAAAAAATATTTCAAAAGTTTTAAAAACAGTTTTTTCTGAAATCTAAAATTAATTCGATCCTACCAGTAGTTAGGAGATGCATATTTACTACCAAAAATTTTTTGATTGGCCACTATGCGAATCAAGCTTTACCCCTTCTTGCCGAGCTAATTTTGAGCACATCGTTTCGTCCTCCCGTTCAGATATCGCCACATATGTTGATTTGCTTAAATCACACTAATATCGACAAGCCCAAGATCGTCCGTTTCGGTCAATTCACTCAATAATTGTCCGCCCTGTAAATGACAGACACATATTTTATATCATTGTTTACGAAATTTTGACTTCTTTTCAAATATATATAAACACTTCTATAACACGAAAATTTGTTGAAGACTTTTAGCAAAAAGATATCGAAAAAGGATTGCGTCGAGATTTTGTTTTATTATGCAAGAAAATTTTTATTAATTGATATTTTGTAAATAAATTTTGACGCTTAATTCGAAGCTAAAGATTTATCTACAGAAATCCAGCCATTCTCAAAAATCTTTTAAAAATTTCCAAAAACTGGATTTTTACTTTTTGGCATATAACTGAAATATAATGTGATACTTTTTTATAGCAAAAAAAAAAAAAAAAAGAGGAGATCGTTTTTTTCAAAGTTCGAATTCAAATGGATATAAATTTTGATTTCGTGAAGATTTTATCAAAATTCTTTCTGTACAAGATTTCCAAAAGTAGCCCAATATCTCGTAAACTATAAAAGATAACCTATACATACAAGGATGTTTTTTGTAGACCTCGATCAGAATCCACTTATATAAAAATCTTTCAAATCGGTTTAGATATAACGAATCAGGATCGTTTAAAATATTTGTCATACCCGAGGTGTCCAACTTTGGGACCCTGTGGAACAGCACCCGTTATGTACATATTGCCCAAGTTCAAAATTTAAGCTCCACTACACATTACACCGATTTCATTGAAATCGGGCCGTTCGGAAACTGCAGATTTATTTTCATTTCATTTCTTGAATGGGACACTGCACGGCAGGGTGATGATTTAAAGACAAGTTTTCCCAGAGATTTTGGCTATTCTGGTACAAAAAAAGTTTCTTTAATTCTCTGATTTAAATACAAGTTTATCTATATCATGTCAAAATTTAATAAAGATATTAAACAAGCTAAAAGTAAACTGCCTTGTTGTTTCTGTATGGCAGTACCAAAGGGGAATTTGTGTTAGACATCAGCAAAATGGAATACGTATTTTCTTCATAAGGATTGGTGGTGTCTTATCCATGGCGCCCGACATGCATTGGGTGCAATTTTCAGGGACTCAATTTGCAAAACCTTTAAAAATATATCGAACTACCTAAACTGAGAAGAATAGTTTGCACACAAACTGTGGTTGTGTTTTGTTATTGATCTTCAATAACAACATAAATATTTTTCATAAAAAAACATTAAATATTTCTTCATAAATAAGACTCTAACAACAAACATAAAAATTTTAGTAAACAAAGGGATTAGCGAATAACAACAAAATGCATAGACTAAATATTTTTACTGTTACAAGCTGGTAGATCATGCAATAATAATTAGCTTACATTAGGAAAGTTGTAATAAAAGGGTTTATAACAAAAAAATAGAAAGGAGAACTGTGCATAAAAGGGCGACAAAAATTTTAAAGGGACTGTCTGATCAGATCAACAGCGAAAGCAACATCGAGGACAGGAGAAATATAAGTAGAGGTACCTACAAGTATTTGATTAAACGCGAAGTGGGTGAATTTATATAGGAACTAGTGATTGCCTAGTCACAAAAATTCCTATAGTAGAAGTAATCATTCAGTGATTGTTTAGTCACGAAAACGGAGCAGTAATAGTCGTTAAGTGATTGTTTAGTCACAAAATGAAGTAGTAATAGTCGTTAAGTCATTGTTTAGTCAAAAAACTAAGTAGTAATAATCGTTTAGTGATTGTTTAGTCACGAAACGAAGTTGAAAGTATGAAAAACTAACGTAGTTCTTTAATTATGTTTAATGATTTGCCAGTCACAAAACGATTTAGAATTTTAATAATTAAAAGGATAATTTTATTTAGTGATTCATTCGTCAGAATTAGTCTGTTCGCCTAGTGATTCGAAAGAGATCAGGCAGTCGATAATTCGGTAGTTAGACAATAATCGTTGTAATTAGGGAGTAGTAACTGTTAGTTCAGGTCCATTAAGTAGATAACTAATCACAAAGTGATTTTATTAAATAACGCGCATAGTGATTATTGAATCACGACGCTTATCAAGTCTCATCTGTGAATTACAGCTAAACAGTGGAACCTGGAACAACTTTCGGGTTGTGTGGAGGAGAAACACGTCCGGAGCTGGGAAGGACCAGAGGAAGAACGGTACCGAAGGAAGAGAGCCGAAGGTTACAACTTGTATTAGATAATGAAGATCTTGTTATCTTGAGTATACCCGAGGAAAAGTCGTTACAAGTGGCAAGTCGTTACTCAAGCAGCAAGAAATAAAATCAGCATGAAGACAAACTGGATCTATAGTCTCCGGAAGGAAGAATTGGTTCTCTATCTGGAAGAATTTGGAATGGAAACTACTGGTAATGTGGACGAGCTTCGGAGGAGGTTTTCCGAGGAGGAGGTGGGCGAATTTAAGGAAGGAGTCTTACAAAGGTTGGAAAACCTTGAGCAAAAACACTCCAGAACTTCGCCTTTCAAACAAATGGATTTGTAAGGCCCAGGAATAAGTAGAAATGTTGTTCAACAATTGACTCTCTCGGTCCCGCAGGTTCGAGTCAATGCACCAATCGAAGAAGAGGTGGATGTAGAAAGATCCTATCAACATGTAACTGACCAGGTAAGGAGATGGTCATTTAAATATGACGGGCGAAGGATCCTATGGGATTTTTGGAACGAGTGGAGGAATTAGCTGAGGTATATAAACTACAACTGGACTTAATACCTTGTACTATGCCCGAGTTACTGAAAGATTTGGCCCTATCTTGGTACAGGAATAACAATAGAAAATGGAGTACATGAAGTCATTTTAGGAGCGATTTCTTAAAATATTTCTTGTCCCCCGGTTATTTTGACAAATTAGAGGACATGATACGAGCTAGAAAGCAGCAGCAAAACGAGTTATTCAAGGTTTATATGGTAATTTTACAGGATCTCATGAGGCAGGCAGGGTACAGTGAGCAAAAGAAGCTAGAGAGGATTTATGAAAACATTTCGCCAAACTACAAATTATACATGAAAAGGGATTTCCAAAATTTACCGAAGTTAACGGAATTAGCGGAGGAGTTCGAAAATATTTCCAGCCGTTAAGGAAAACCCTATGCCAACATCCCACACTAGGAAGCAGATAACTCCAGGCAACTCATTGAGTCAACCGAAGCCCCTCATACTCAGCCAAACCATAAATCTACGTACTGCATGTCGTCGTTGCGGGGTCGATGGACATTGTCTAAACCCAGCGATTATATTTTGTTGGGATTGTGGACGAAAGGAAACACGGACGGTGGATTGTTGCAGGAGAACAGCGGGAAACAGTCAAGGGCCTCATCAATAAGGGAGGATGGGATTCAAGGAGGGAATCCCCTAACATCAACAGACTCAATACCTATGTTGAAACTAATTTACGTTAATCAAGGTCATCTGTTCATTAAGGTTACTATCGGAGGGGAAACTATGGAAGCTTTGATTGATACCGGGGCCACAAATAGTTTTATTAGTCAAAGAAATGCGAGGAAAGTGAGCGGAGAGCAGGGCAACAACGTCAGTGAAAAGTGAAGCAGTGAATACAAATATTGTGTGTGGGGAAAGGACGGTGAAAATGTCATTACTCATCTTACCAAACGTATTGGATGGGGTGATTCTCGGAGTAGATTTTCTTTCCAGAATGCAAGCTACGCTGCGCCTGGGCGATGCGGATTTCAAATTTGGAGCTAAGGAATCAGGACAAGACATGGTTCTAGGTCAGTATTCTTGAAATTCTTGCGTGAACTCTGAAGACCAGGATCAATTGATACTTTCCTTAAGGACGAATTATCGGAGTTTGACGGAATAGCGTGCACTACAAATATCATCGAACATAGGATAGTAATGAAGGATGAGTGTCCGTTCAAACATCGATATATGCCGAATAATCCAGCAAGCAGAAAATCATCGGAGAATTAGTGGATGAGTTACTATTAAATGAATGTATAGAACCTTCATGTAGCCCATATAGCTCTCCCATCGTACTGGCACCAAAGAAAAATGGTAAGTGACGTCTCTGCTGCGATTTTCGACAGCTGAACAAGCGAGGACGCTTATCCTCTGCCGAGAATAAATTCTATTTTAGAAAGGTTACGAGATGCGAAATATTTCAATACGTTGGATTTAATGAATAGTTATTGGCAGATTCCACTTGAGAAAATTAGGAGGGTCTTCACAACTTTTACGGTTCCGGGTAGAGGATTATGTCAATGGGAAGTGATGCCTTTTGGCTTATATTCCGCTCCAGCAACGTTCCAACGGGCCCTAGACCAAGTCATTGGTCCGGAAATGGAACCATACACTTTCGCCTATTTAGACGATATAATCGTAACAGGGAAAACGCTGAGGGAACACATGGAGAATCTCAAAGAAGCTTTTCGTAGGTTAAAGGTTGCGAATCTAAGGATTAAACCGGAAAAGTGTGCGTTCATGAAAAAAAAGATTCGATTTGTTTTAGACTTTGCTAAATTAGTGACTCCTATAACCAATCTATTCAAAAAGGGAAGGTGATTCAAATGGGGTGATGAACAACAGTAGGAATTTGAGAAACTAAAAGATTTTTTAACCGAAGCACCTGTATTGGCTTGCCCAGACTTTACCAGACAATTCATCCTTCAGACCGATGCTAGTGATTTTGAGATCGACGGGATAGAACACGTAATTAATACGCCAGCCGACGTTTGAATACTGCCGAAATGAACTACACTGCAACGGAGCAAGAATGTTTAGTTAAGGAAAATGCGTCATTACGTTGAAGGTTACCATTTTAAGGTATTAACAGACCATTTATCTCTTAAATGGCTAAATAGTATAGAAAGTCCGAGTGATAGACTCGCTAGATGGGCGTTGGAGTTACAACAGTATTCATTCGACATAGAATATAGAAAAGGAGAGAATAACGTGGTAGCCGTTGTACTTTCTCGCGAACCTGTAAATATACTGTGTACTACAAGCGTAGAAGGGAAGGAACAGGAGTGTACATGGTTAAATCGTAAACGAAACGAAATTCATGAACAACCAGAAAAGTTTCCCGACTATACCATTGTGAACGACCAGTTATATCGTCATATTAATGGTAGGAATAGGGCCAAGGAGGGAATTCCTTGGAATTTGTGTGTGCCAAAGAACCTGAGAGATAGAGTATTGGACGAAAATTACGATAATCCTGCAGCAGGCCACATGGGTATCAGGAAAACCATGACACGAGTAGCAAACCGTTACTATTGGCCAGGAATGTTTAGAGATATAGCCCGATACGTAAGGAAATGTGCACGGAAATTCAATATTATTGATGGTACAAAAGGCACTGCGCGATCGAATCATGAGTAGATTTGGGGTACCCAAGTTTTTAATTATCGCCAATGGCACTCAATACGCAATTCGAAGTTTTGTTAGGTTTTTAAAGGAGCTACAGTCTCCTGAATACGACGGACCATATACCGTAAAAAAATTCATATCCCCCGTAATAGTGGAGGCAGCAGCAGAAAGGAGGAGGAGAAGAAAGCCTTTTAGTGTTGAATGTTGTCCGTAGATTTGTATATGGTGTCTCGGGCAATTTGTGTGTTAGTTGGTGAGAAAAAAAATATATATAAATATATATATATATATATATATATATATATATATATATTAAGAAAGGGGGAAGTGTGAAGAATAGTTTGCACACAAGCTAGTGTCACACCCTGTGGTTGTGTTTTGTTATTGATCTTCAATAACAACATAAATATTTTTCATTGGCAAACACTAACAACAAACATAACGTAAATACATCTTCATAAATAAAACACTAACAACAAACATAAAAATTTTAGTAAACAAAGGGATTAGCAATAACAACAAAATGCATAGACTAAATATTTTTGCTGATAGATCATACAATAATAATTAGCTTATATTAGGAAAGTTGTAATAAAAGTGTTTATAACAACAAAATAGAAAAGAGAACTGTGTATAAAAGGACTAAAAAAATTCTAAAGGGACAGTCTGATCAGAGCAACAGCGAAAGCAACAAAGAGGACAGGAGAAATATCAAGTAAGTTAAAATATATATAAGTAGATGTACCTACAAGTGTTTATTTAAACGCGAAGTGGGTGAATTTAAATAGGAACTAGTGATTGTTTAGTCATGAAAACAGAGCAGTGATAGTCTTTAACTGATTGTTTAGTCACAAAACGAATTAGTAATAGTCGTTAAGTGATTGTTTAGTCAAAAAAAAAAAAAAAAAGCAAAGTAGTAATAATCGTTTAGTGATTGTTTAGTCACAAAACGAAGTTGAAAGTATGAAAAACTAACGTAGTTCTTTAATTATGTTTAATGATTTGCCAGTCACAAAACGATTTAGAGTTTTAATAATTAAAAGAATAATTTTGTTTAGTGATTCGCTAGCCACAAAAACAGAATTAGTCTGCTCGCCTAGTGATTTGCTAGTCACGAAAGAGATCAGGCAGTCGATAATTCGGTTAGACAATAATCGTTGTAATTACGGAGTAGTAACTGTTATTACAGGTCTATTAAGTGGTTAATCACAAAGTGGTTTTATTAAATAGCGCGCATAGTGATTATTGAATCACGACGTATCAAGTCTCATCTGTGAATTACAGTTAAAAAGTGCAACCTGAAACAACTTTCGGTTTGTGTTCACCTGGGGTAGCAGTAGATTAGAAACACGTCCGGAGCTGAGAAGGATCAGAGGAAGAACGGTGCCGAAATAAGGGAGCCGAAGATTACAAATCGTATTAGATAAAGAACGTCTTGTTATTTCTTGTGGCGACCTGGAACATAGGGTGAGTATACCCGAAGAAAAGTCATTACAAAACTTATTCGCAGAAGTAAAGAAATCTACAATGAAAATTTTTTACAAACTCAAAATGTTGAGCATTTCTTCCAAAATTGATCACTTTCGACCAGTGCTGGATGTAAAGTGTACTTTCCAAATTTTCCAAAATTTCACTTATACACTTTTATAAGGTGCAGATTTTCAGAAATTGTCAGAATATATCAAATATCTTTATCAAAATTAAAAATATAATAATAAAATGTACTGTTACTTTTTGGCAAAAAATTGCAATTTTTGAGACCCGTTTCAAAATTTTTACTTTAAAAATTTTTTTTCTACTTATCGATTTGAGATGATTAAAAAAATTTTTTTTTATCCTAATTAAAAAATTATAGCAAATTTCAGCATATTTTTTTAAATTTTTTCTTTAAATTTACAATTTTTATTTTAAAAGTTATAGACCAAAATCGCAAAGTCAAGGCAAAAAATGAGGAATGTAATTTTTGAAATCAAATATCTTTTAAACCATATTTTTCTTTGTCTTGTCTAGAAAAAGTCAGAAAAGTAAAAATATTTAAAATCGGTTCAAATTTTGTAAAAGGAGTGTACAATGTTAAGTTTGGAAGGGGGGCACAACAAACCCCCCAGGGGCGGAGCTAACGGGGCTCAAATTTAGGTATTTCTGACATAAAATATTTTTAATCACTAGTCCGATTTCAAATATTGTTGTAGATCCTGATAAGACCTATAAAAGACATGCTTACATATCCTATTTATCTCTTATAGTTTTAAGTACCATAATTTTGCATGTTCTCGGTCCAGTTTTTTCATATATATCCCAGTATTTCCCACCGAATTTATTAGTTTTTTTCTTTTGAATTTGAAAATTGCAAAAAAGACGACTTTTTGTGTTTTTTTTAGCCGAAAAAGTATTTACACTTCTTTTTATCTAAAATAAAATTTTCTTTAGCAACATATAATAATTTTGCACTTTTCTGAAAGGTAACTTCACAAGCCCAATAACTCAATTGGTCATGGTACATACCTCCCGAATTCGATCCATTTTATATGAAAGTTTTGATTTTAGAACATATTTTCTCAAATCACAAAGCACGAATCGACAAGCGGAATATATTTTAAGAATCTTCAATATGTTGTTAAAATTTTAAATCAAAATCTACGGGACCTCGTAAAAATGTGGATTCTATAGCCAAAAATTTTAAAAATCCCCTTTTTGGGAATTCGGGAAAACCCTACCCCTGATTGAAATTTGGTTAACGCGCTTTTATTTATATTAATAAGATCCTGCAAATTTCATTAAGATATCTTTATAAACAAATATGTTATTACAATTAAAAAATTTGTATATTCTCCAAAATTTGGGACTAAGTAAATCTTTATCCTTTTCTAAGCATTCATATATTTCTATTAATGAATTTAAAATAACAAAACAAACAAAAAATGTCTCTCTTAACTTAATCAATATTATTATTTTTGGTAATTATTAGATATTCTATTTCTAATACGATTTTTTATTACTTATTTACATTAAATTTATGTAGACAATTTACTTATTTTCTATAAAATAATCTGTTGTATCTGTATACATATCTAAAATATAATAAAGGTCATTTAAGTCTTCAGTATTTTGAGTTGATGAAGGTTCATAATAAATCCAACGCTTTCTCATTGATGATAGTACAGGGTCTGATGATAACAATAGGCTATTAAAAATATCCTCGCTTTGTGACGTTCTGGAGCATTGCCTGGAGCTGAATAATTGAACGTGCTTAAAAGATCTGTTTCTTGCTTCTTGAGCCTCTTCTGTAAGCTCTTCCAGTGGAAGAATATTTCGTCCAATTATAATTTCGCCATGGCACAATACTTTATGTACTGTTGGTGTCATTTCTTTCCATGGATATAGAGAAATAAGTAGTTTAGATATTTCTGTTGCATATTCTCCAAATCGAGCAGAGTTAATTTTGTGCTTACTATTAATTGCCATTAATAGTATGTTATTCCTTTCAAGTAACTCTTTATTAATACCAGTTATTTTAGATGTAGCTTGGAAATTTCCGAAAAACCTTCTTGAGTGTTTCCATCATTTGTACTACCACCAGTCGGCAGAGGTTTGTCGGTGTTTAATCCCGTCTCTTCTCTGAATTCATCGTGGATTCTATTTTTCTCAGATATTCTAGGTGTTTTTAAATCCTCGTTGTTTCTGGTAGGTTTTGTTAAATTTTCTGGCACACTTCTATACTTTAAATCATATGCTATGTGCAGAAAATGCTTCATGAAACGTATTCTGGCGTGAAGTGGAGATATTCTGAAAAACAGAAATTCTTCATTAATACTCCTTGCATTACAAATATCCGAAAATTGTGATTTCGTCTCATCACATAGTGAGAATTTCCAAAAAGAAAATGTTTCCGTAATGGCATTACTAACCTTTCCATTAATCATTGTTAAACTAAGTTGAAAGGATATATATTATATATTTTATATTTGTTTCGGCTGAGGTCCAGCTCAAGCATTAAAGCAATTGCTTCTTCCTCTGTAAAATTGGATTGTGATGTTGGAGTAGGTACACTTTCGGCAATCCGTTTAAGACGTTTTGGTGATGCAGTTGGCAGAATTTCAGGTTGCTTCTCCTTTTTTAACATTTCTTTAAATGTATCAGAAACTTCTTCATTCGAAATTATAGAAAGCTTAGATCTTGTACTTAAATCATCATATGTCTTGCAGGGTGCTCCCGTTGATAGTACGCTGATTCACGGACTTCATTTTTACGTCATACAACTTTAAAAAGCTCTCTATCTGAGATTTACTAATGACGACGACTTTTGCATGATATGTAGCTTCGGAACGATTAAGATAATTTTTAGATAAATTTCACAGAACGCAACACAATTGTTCATGTTTCATTGTAATCACCATGGTAATCAACTTCGTTATGATGTTGATAAGGATTAGCTGCGCATTTATATATATCTATTAGATATATCGCACAGGTATATATATTTACAGGTATTCTGTGAATTTTCATTAGATAAAATATCTGAAAGAGTCAATTTGGAAGAGTACCTATACCGCATTCATTGATATTATATGTTGCTGTTAGGTATCACCGGAAAGGATATTACCTGTTCATTGTCACTAGCTCATAAAAATATAGATTTTGAACCATCAGTAATAGATAATAGCTGCAGCTAGGTATCACCGGAAAGGATACCTATACATTGCCGCTAGATCATAAATATATAAATTTTTAACCATCACCAATAGATAAATACATTTGTTAAATTTAGGTAAACACCATAAATGTAAACTAATAAAATACTTATTGATTAAGTTAAAATAGACATTTTTTGTTTGTTTTGTTGTTTCAAATTCATTAATAGAAATATATGAATGCTTACAAAAGGATAAAGATTTACTTAAATAGGTTGCCACCCTATTAAAATAAAAAATATATATTAATTATTTTTATGCAAATACTTTTTGTATAGATATTATTAAAAGTATACAGAAATATTCATAATTTTCTAAGTAATTATTCACGCAAAGCTAAAGGCAAAAGTTGCAAGTTTGTAAAAATATAGTCATATATACAATAAATTGGAAATATAAAAGTTTAAAGGCGCATATTTCTGAAATGAGGCATGATATTGACTTGAATCTTTTTGCAAAAAATCGGAAATTATATATGCTAAAGGATAAGGTTAATTTTCAATTATAATAACATATTTGTTTATAAAGATATTTTAATGAAATTTTCAGGAAATGTGGATCTTATTAATATAAATAAAAACCAAATTTCAATCAGGGGTACGGTTTTCCTGAATTCCCAAAAAACTAATGAAAATTCCCAAAAGTGGGATTTTTTACATTTTTGGCTATAGAATCCACATTTTTCCGAAGTCCCGTAGATTTTGATTAAAAGCTTTTAAAAACATATTGAAGATTCTTAAAATATATTCCGCTTGTCGATTCGTGCTTTGCGATTTGAGAAAATATGGTCTAAAATCAAAACTTTCATATAAAATGGGTCGAATTCGGGAGGGTGTGTACCATGACCAATTGAGTGATTGGGCTTGTTTTTTATCTTAAAGTCATCTCTGTGAAGTTTTCTTTCAGAAAAGTGCAAAATTATTATATATCGCTAAAGAAAATGTAATTTTAGATAAAAAAAAAGAGTGTAGATACTTTTTCGGCTAAAAAAACACAAAAAGTCGTCTTTTTTGCAATTTTCAAATTCAAAATCATTTATTTTTGGACTCGGTAAAGATATCGACTTCAAGTTTTTTTATTCAATAGATAATTTTGTTCTTTAACTAGTTAAGAAAAAAAACTAATAAAATCGTTTGAAATACAAATTTCATGAAAATCCAACCAGTCGATCAGAAGTTACAGATTTATTTCCAAAAAATTTCGATTCTGCCCCACTGTGCAATGTTCTTCTTCTGTTACCATTACATTACATGCCTACTTGTAATATGTCTGCATTTTTCATATGAAAATATGAAAAATTGCCAAAGGACGGGAGGTTTGTTGTTATTTTGGTGTTTAGATGTAAGTTTTATATAAGTAATTGGTATCTCTGAACTCGTAAGAATATTAAGAATTACGATAAATAAAAAGAAATTAAATTCTGTAAAATTTCTTCAGACCGTGACCCGAGAGAATTAAATAATGCCCAAAATCCCACTAACTTTCAAACATATTTAAAAAAGTTTCTTCTTTCAGTAAAATCGTCGCCCTGCCGTTGTAAAAGTCTTCCGACAGAAAAAACTTTTTGTGTGTTTAAACATGTAGGGGTATATAACCTATATTTTTTTTTTTTTGTTGATCTCAGCTTTACGTTTTGAGAGTTTTACAAATGAATTTAAAAAATTAGTGCAAAATTTACAAAGATTGGATAGGTCTTGTGGAGATACCATTGCCAAAAAGTCCTCCCTATTTATTTCATACGCATTTTCGTTAAGATTTTTACTGAAAGAATTAAAAAAATGCTATAGCATAGAACAAAAAAAAAAACTATTTTAGAAGTGAAAAATATTACCTTCTTGGAAAAAAAAACAAAATATCTGAATTTTTTTAAAGTTTCAATTTCAGACTTATATAACATTTTATTGGATCCAAATCTTTACATGATATTAAAAAAAAATGTAGGACCCAAATTAAGTCCGCCAAGTTCAAAAGACCATAAAAACGAGGCCAAAAATGAGGGAAAAATTTGTTTCGACACTAATATCTCTTAAACTAAAAGAGATAACCTACATGTAAACGCATTTTTTTGTAAAATTTAAAAGTACTATCTATGTTTAAAATTTATTTTCAACAGAAACCTTAATGAATTTTTAACGATTTACTAAAAAACTGACATACCCTAGCTTACCAACTATGGGGGTCCGTCCAGGTTTGTTTAAATTGTTATATTAGAAAACTAAAGTGAAGAATTTCGTTATTATAATTTTCATTCGATATAGGAATTGCATTAATTCTACCTATATTTTTTACAGATTATTAAAAAGGAATTTTTACTAAATTTAAATAAACTTGTTAACCTTCAAATTTTCTATTCTTTCTTATCTTATTCATACAATTGAAGAATATAATAATAATAATTCTATAAATAGAAATAAATAATAACATTAAACATAAAAAATAAAAATTTTAATAAGAAATTACACAATCCTTTAATTCTCCAATAATTCTATTTCTTATCAAAAAATATATCATATTTTTTAATAAAATTTGGTAAAAATTTTTTTTCGAAAAAGAAACTTTGTAAAAAAAATAAATATTTTTTCCGTTAATAGAATTTTGTAAAAAATTAATATTTTTTCAAAAAAAAAACTATAAATTAATAAAAAAATATATTAATAAAAAAATATTTAATAGAATTTCATAAAAAATATAATTTACATAAATTTAAAAATTTTTTTTTTTTACAAAATTTTAATAAAAAAAAATATTTTTTTTTATATTTATAGTTTTTACGAAAAAAAAATTATCAAAGCGGGCGAAGATGTTAAATTCGAAGAAGAGAATGCGGTGCGCTCAAAATCGACCAAATGTAAAAACAAATAAAAAAATAAAAATTTCGTAAATAAATTTGAATTAAAGCATTAAAATGTTAAAGAAGACAAGACACAAAATAAAAGAAATATTAAGAAAAAAAAAAAATGTTTTCAATTAACATTTTGCTTCATTCGATCATCTACTTGATTAATACAATTAAAATATAATTTTTAATTTATTTAATGTTTTATTGTTTAAAATTTACATTTTTTTTAATTATTTTTTCTTTTATTCCCTAAAAGTGCTTAATTGAAAAAAAATCTAGTTTTTAATTTATTATAATTACTTGATGATAATGAGTATTTATTATACCATTTATAAAATCTTCAATATTCCCACAAGATCGATAGATAAGTCAAAAAAAGATTTTTCTGACATTGAGGGTTTACAAATTTTTATCTCGAACACCTTTCAAGCAATTAAAATTTTGTAAACAGCATTAGAAAGCATTTTTATTCATAACAAGACTGTGTAAGGTATTAAGGACACAAAATCAATTTTTTTTTATTTCACTTTTATTTTATTGAAAATTTACAGCCATTATTGGCCCGCACTTAGAAAACATATTTTTTTTTTTTTTAATATATATTATATTTTATTAGAAGTAAAACGAGCCATTCATTTGATAAAATCGAATTAGAATTGTAGAAGATATGATTTTTTTTTCGAAGTTGTAAAACTCATAAAAATCTGTTATTTTACGTGTATTTTGCTGTTGCAACATTTATAATACAAAATAATAGCAACAACAAAATACACGGATTGCAGAATTTTATGAGTTTTACATCATATGTACATCATATGTACTACAATTCTCCTGCGATTTGATCAAACAATAGCTCATTTTAATTTAATCCTAATAAAATATAGTATTTAATTTTCATTTGGAAACTTAACACACTCACTCTAACGACGAGCGTGGTATTTTAAAAAGTATCGAAGTTTTCAGGATCGATCAGACGGATATCGTTAAATCAACTTAAATAACTTACCAAAATGAACTTATACTAGTTTCAAAATAAACGTTGAATAAAGTATAATTATAAGTATATACTTACATATAATTTTACTTACGACTTGTGGTTTAATTAATAAATTCAAACTTTGATTTAGGTAGTGGCCAACAGTGTACACCATTAAAAACGAAAGTGATGGGAATATCGAATTCATTAAAACGTAATGACTTTGAAGCTGAAGCAAAATTTTGCAAAATCCAAATATTTGTTCATCATTTGTTAGTATCAAGGCATCCTCTAATAATTGTCCGTATTCAGTATTCCAATTAATTTTCTCACCCTGGTAGCGAACATCGGATCGCTTAATGTCTTCAACCTTATCTAGTTCATAATTAAATGGTATTCCTATTATTGCTCCAAACCTCGATTTCGTTGACCCTGCACATTAAAAACAAGTTTTTGTTTAAATAAATATTATAAAACAATGTTGTAAGTTCTAAAAACAATAACTATATATCCATATAACTTGTTTTTGACAACAATCGATAGATTTACTAAATTGGACTCGGTTAACAAAAACGAATAAATATATTTGTACTTGGTCAGCATCAAGATTGAGGTAAGGATTGGAATTTAATAGAGACTGACCGAAATCGGATTTTTCTGTCCAAACCGAATCTAATATTTGATCTAATCCGAAACTCATTCGGGCCAACTGTTTTAAATAATTTTTTTGATAATTTACTTTCAATTTGTTGTAATCGGAGCATTATTTCACTTAGATCAAATAAAATATTTTTTTGGAATAATGCACATAAATGTATTAAATATTACCACGTTCATATTAAATTCATTAAAAATAAATCACCCCGACGTAAAATGCACTAACAAATTTCTAAGGGATCGGTCCATAATTTACTACACTTCCCAAATAGAGGAATTTCTCAAAGATATACTTTATTAGCTTAGAAAAATTATTTTTCTATTTCCATTTTTCTATTTTTAAGTTTCGGCTTCGGTATTCGTCCAAAAAATTTGGCTTAAGTTCGATAATTCGCTCAGAATTATAAACTAAATTTAAGTACTTTATTTGTCTAATAAATCTAAAAACTATTTTAAAATATCCGCAGAATCTCTACTGATAAGTATATAAAGTGTTGTTCGAAGTAATCTGCTATATTATAAAAAATTCGCATATTCAATTATAACTTCAATAAATTGTTTTTCTTTAAATACAAAATCTACTTTCTTCAAGTTTTACCAATACTTTTGAGAAAACATCAAATCGAAAGAAATTGAAACTTTTCTTAACAAGGATTGTTTAAATACTAGTATCTTTATCTAGACTAGATCAAATTTTCAAAATTCGGTGAATTATTTACATAATGTCAGAATTTGGATAATTTCATTGATATGCAAAATGTTTCTTTCCCGAGGAGGAAACTAAATGCCTAAAAGTCTCCTATCATACCCTCAAATAACATATTCTTCAGTTTCTGTCATACACAATGATTTTCCTTTGTTGGTATCTTCGTCTGTGAATGTGATTTCTCCACAAGAAATTAATATTCCTTTACCTGATATCGATAATGGATCTACCCAACACAATTTTATCACCGTTAATTGCTCAAAACAACCTTATTTCAAATAATATTTTGGAAAACATTCAGGTTGTTCATAGTCCTCTTAGAGCTATTGCTCCTAGAAAAACTATTTTCATTTCACGTCTGGCAAGTGATTCTCCCTCGGATAAAGCAGATTACACTGTGCGACAAATGGTAGGAGTCAGTGATCGGGAAGGGTTCAAACTACCGGGGAAAGTTATATCGGTAAAAAAGAAGTTATACGTGTCCCGGCTTTTCGCTGTGTCACGTCTATGAATCGAGATATATCGATTTGAAGTTAGTAACTATCATATAGGGGAAATTGTGACATTCGGTCTTTTTTTTGACATAACTCGAGAACCACCAGTCCGATTTTGCTGAAACAAATTTAAAAAAATTAGGAATTACAATTCCTTTAATCTGTTCATACAACGTTTCGCTACATAAGCAACAGTTTCGCAGTTATAAATAAATGTATGAAGAAAAAAACTATTTTTTGCCTAAAAAATTGAATTTTTTTATTTTTAATTCATAAAAAATCCAAAACGGTAAAAAAAAGTGTCAAGTCCTATTACTTTCACGCAAAGTCACATAACCTTTAAACAAAATGAGACATAGATCATGAAAATCGATGGACGCGTTTCGCTTTTATTCACAATTAAGTGAAGGTATCTCATTTTGACAAGAATATTGATTTTATGTTTCAATGAATTTGGATAATATTTATTATATATTATTTATTATAATTATTAACACGTAAAATTAAAAATTATAACAGGTAATTATTAGGTTATTACATAGTTACATAGGTTATTCGTGTGGAGTCTTTACCTGTTTACTTCCATCGGACGCGTCCCCAGGTGGCGGATAGGGGGGATTGGGCGAGAGACACTGGATGCACTAATGTACGGTGCTGGAGCCCTCTTCCCTTGACGACATTAATGCATCCTTTGTATCACACCCAGTCCTGAAAACGAGAGGCTTGCTGGACTGGATGCGATGCATTGATGTATTCTATTTGGTGTTTCCGCCGAAATGAATACATCTCTGGCACTGGGTACGGTCTTGGTGTCATACGTTTTCCGTGGACCAAATAAATGGGTATTATGCACTTTTAAGATCAAGGTGGTTGGTAGCAGTGCCGAGGATCTGAATGATTAGTTAGTGCTAAAAGAAACTAATAGTGAACAGCTCCCCTCTGATGCTGATGGCAAGGGTCAGTTGTATTACAGCCTAGTCCGCGTACGCCGTCACTGCGCGAGATGGTCTATTTTTTGCGAGCATACTCGTGGGACCAAATAGGAAATAAAAATGGAAACAAGTAGGTTAAGTAATGAACAGGACAAAGGGACAACGAACAAAGAAGTCTACATTAGGGAAGTAGAAGGGACGGACGCTGACATAAGAGTTAGGGATAGGGTCAAGGTAGGGGAAAACAAGGACAAAGTTGGGAAAGGGGGGAAAAATGAGGATGGGGACGATGACATGGACTTAATAAGACTGCATACGGACATCCTCATACAACACGGACAACTAATGACCCAACTAACGGAGGAGGACAGCCTGCTGGACTCGGCGGAGGACCCTGTAGGATCTGGAGCGACGGAGGGACTGGAGGACCTGTCTCTTTTATCCGATGAAGAGCATGAGACAACAGTTGTCTCTGCTCTTGACCGGGGCAAAGAGATCGGAACTGCAGTCACTGCGTCAACTCCGGGTAGGAAGCAGGTGAGCTCGACGGGGGCATCAGGCATGACAAGGCCTACGGCCAAACCTATTGTTCGGCAGGTAGCGGTAGCATATCCAATGGATGAGCAAGCCGCAACCGATAGTCGAACGAATTTTGAAAAGGCGAAAAACGGTGTTAGGGCCTCTATAGCTGCACTAAATAAGTTGGCTAGAAAGGACCCATCACTGTTAGACGGGCGGGATAGGCATGTTCGCAGGAAACACCGAAAGAGCATCTACAGGTTTGAACGGACCTATGGCTCCATCGGTGACATCCTGGGATTGTCTTATCCCGATGGTTTTAAAGTGGAGGTAGAGGAAGGTCCGCAAATTGCTCGCAAGAGTAAAGAGTCCGTGTCTACCAACACTTTGGAAACAAAAGTCGACGCTGGTACACATTGTGGTGCTCACAAGCCATCCAGCAGTCCTGTAGGTTCTCTCAAGGGAAGCGACAGGTCAGCAAGGATTGGTAGTGAGAAAAAACCCACTGAGAAGAGAGTAGAGAAGGTAAATCAAGCTCTTGCGAGCCCCGCTAAAGGATCTCAAATGAGGTCAATTAGGGGAGCTCTGCCTGGAGATGAGATACCCTCTACCTCCAGGAAAGCAGGTCATATTCCGCATGACTCTTTTAAAGGTCCTCCTAAGGGGACCATAAAAAGAGTGAGGTCGGGGGATGACCGGCAGATTCCGTCTGCGAAGAAGGTTGGTAAAGCACCAAGTGGCCCGCCTAAAAACTCTCATAAGGGAGTAGTGAAGCGGGTAGTATCTGGTGCCGTGCAACCTTCATCGTCCAAAAAGGGGAAGGATTCGTCCAAGTCGGACATTCTTCAAGCAGCAGTCATTAACCGTGCTGATCCAGATGGGAAAATCAGTACGGAAATGTGGCGGCTGATTGAGGACAAACTTATGGACGAAATCTTCCAGGCAAGGCACAGGCCGGGTGAAATAGCCTTCATGGGTGCAGACTGGACAAGGGGCGTCAAGACTGTTGGTTGCGGTAACAAGGGTACTTTCGAATTCCTGAAAGCCGCGATTAACAGATGTGGCAACCTTTGTCCAGATGCGCAACTGGAGGTTATACCAGCGTCGGAATTGCCTCTGCGGCCAATAGTCACGGTATGGATTCCGCCACCCATTAAGCCGGTGGAAGTCATACTGGGAATATTAGAAGGACAAAATAGGAGGTTCAATACAAGTCAATGGAAACTTGTCTCTTCATTGACTTGTAAAGAGAACCAGGGAAAAGATTTCCGATTCGTAGTGGATCGGGAATCTGTTAGGAAATTGGACTCATTGGGGGGGGGGGGGGGGTTGTTACGTTCGGGCTTGGCTACATCAAATTTCGCTACGCGAAAAATGATAAAGCCAAAGAGGTTGCGGATGGTGCAGATAAATCTGCATTCGGCCTACACCGAATTAATAACCTACCTCAGTGAGACCAATGTGGACGTGGCCCTAATCCAGGAGCCTTGGCTAAATAATAACCAGGTCTGTGGTTTAAGGGCCAAAGGATACAAATTGTTCAAGCCGTCCACTGAGGATAAGGTGAGAACTTGTATTCTGGTGAAGAATGATCTTCAAGTAATTCTTCTTGACTCTTTCAGTTATGGTGATCTAACGGTCGTCCAAGGAGAGGCATTGGGAGGCGGTAAACTGGCCTTGGCCTCGGTGTACATGCCTTATGAGGAGTTGGAACCACCAGATGACAGGGTGTGGGCCTTAGCCGAGTACGCAAGACGGAATGGAGTACATCTATTGCTCGGTTGCGATGCTAATGCACACCACAGTCAATGGGGTAGCAGGGATACCAATAAGAGAGGTGAGTCAACATTTGATTTTATTATTGCAAATGATCTTTTAATCTGTAATAGGGGTAATACTCCTACGTTCAGAACGAAGGATAGGAATTGAGTAATAGATATCACACTGACCAACTCAAAAGACCTAGTTGAAGACTGGAGGGTGGCCATGGGATGTACTTTCTCTGACCATGGTAGGATAACCTTTAGTCTGAACTTCGTAGGTTCTGAGAGGAAACCTTTCAGGAATCCTAGGAGGATAGATTGGGACGCCTTCGGGCGGGATCTGGGGTCAAGATTGACTGGAACTCCGATGGAGGTCTTGTCGAGGGAAAATCTTGACGAAATAGTGGAGAAGGTAACAGGGTCCATTAACAGAAGCTAAGAGCTTAACTGCCCGGTGAGCTATCCGGGTAAAAGGAAACAGCCGGTCTGGTGGTCGGAGGAGTTGAAGGCTCAACGGACCACAGTTGGCAGGCTGTACAACAAGGCCCATAGATCTGGTAGGGACGAGGACTGGGGCACCTATAGAGTGTGTTTCAATAATTACAAAAAGGATATTAGAAGAGCTAAAAGAGCCTCGTGGATTAGGTTTAGCGAGGCCATTGACTCGGTCAATGAACTTTCCAGATTCAGGAAGATACTGTCAAAGGACCCCAGTGTTCCTGGGAGTATCCAGAGATCAGATGGTTCATGGAAGGAGTCTAGTTCTGAGTCACTTAATGTATTTTTGGAAACCCATTTTCCGGGTTGCAGGGATCCATTGGTAGAAGAATCAGGTGAGGGAGAACACTTCTTCACGGATTCCACCAGTGGAATGATTGGAACAGTGGTAAGAGACCTAATAACGGTGGAGAAGGTCACATGGGCGGTGAATTCATTCGAGCCTTATAAGTCACCAGGCCCGGATGGTATATTTCCGGCCATGTTGCAGAATGCACCGTTGGTGATCCGTATACTACTGGTTGAGATTTTTAAGGGGTGTCTAATATATGGACATATTCCAAGGGGGTGGAGAGAGGTAAGGGTTATATTCATACCGAAAGGTGGAAGGACCTGTCACTCGAAACCCAAGGATTATAGACCTATCAGCCTATCGTCTTTCCTCTTGAAGACTTTAGAGAGACTGATAGATCTATATTTAAGATCGTCTGGTAGCTCCAGCATCATGAGTAGTGCTCAACATGCTTACCTGAAGGGTAAATCTGTGGAGAGTGCGCTAAGTGATGTGGTGGGTTATATAGAACAAGGACTTCGGTATAAGGAGTACACCATGGCCGCGTTCTTGGATATTGAGGGAGCGTTTAACAATATTAAGATTGACGCTATCAAGCAGGCGCTGGTGGATCTTAAGGTACATGACTTCTTGATCGAATGGATAATCCTCATGCTGAGCAGCAGGATTGTCAATTCAAGCTTGGGTGGAGTATGCTTAAGGAAACTAGTAACTAGGGGGACTCCGCAAGGGGGAGTGCTCTCACCCCTGCTGTGGCTAATAGCTGTCGATGTGATTTTGCGTCAATTCGACAGCAGGGGGCGGAAGATCGTGGCTTATGCTGATGATGTGGTCATACTGGTAAAGGGAAAATTTCTTCCCACAATCAGTGAGATTGTTGGGAAGAAACCACTAAGTTTCTTCTATGGGAATATCAATGATTGGATCTTGGTCAGAACCAATTCGGCTTGGGAAAGTAGAGAGGACTGCAGAGTGTCGAGGGCGATATGGCCGGTATTGGACAAGGCAGGCACTACCACTCTCCTGGGCATGAATAGGAAGAGCTTGAAAGTCATGATAGGGGCCATAACAGGTCACTGTTTGATAGGGAAGATGAGGTCTAGAATGGACGCTAACAGTTCTGATTTTTGCAGACTGTGTGGGGACATTGATGAGACCGAGTCTATTGAGCACATTGTGTGCCATTGCCCGCGATTACAGCATCGTAGGATGAAATAGCTGGGTAGACAGTTCCTCGACGGGCTAAGTGACGTTCCGGACGTAGATCTTGTTGACGTCATAGGCTTCGTCATGGGAATCAGCTGCTTGATGGAGAATCAGGGGTTTAACCCTAGGGGGATTGGTAGCATTGCTGGTCCCCCCTTATGATTCGTTGCATTTCTATTCCCTTTTTATCTTTCACTCTACTTTTTCTGTATTCTGTATTTTCTATTTTCTGTATTCTACACTCTTATTTCACAGCTATTCTGTTGAAGGGACTCACAATGGACCGGGATCGGTCACTGGGTGGAGATGTGGTACTATCTGGTATCACATCTACCTTCTCTATCTATCTATCTACATAGGTTATAAAAATCGATGAACGCAAAACTTATTTTCGTTTGTTTGCGTCGTTTACTTTCTTGCGTGGTGAACCACCACGCAAGAAACCGTAGAAAACGAACCGTCCACTTGTTCAGAGTCTGTATCGGATGAGGATCTGTCTTCATCTGGAAAAAATCAATTGTTTTTAATCAGTCAGTTAAATTCATTTTTGTGACTTACCCTCGGAGTAAAACTCCCATTGTATATTCTTCTTCTTCATCTTCATTGTCGGGATCGTACGTCTTTTGCGACCACCAACAAATTTCAGCCACCAGCGAATTCACAATATATCGTGAATATTTAGGAATGGACAGCGGTTGTAAAGCTCGTGAATAACTTTTATAAAAATCTATTCTTCACGATATTAACCAATCTTCCCACAGTAGTTTTTCTCACCAAATAACCATTACAATTCTTATTGTGCACCACAAACTAATTTACAAGAAAACAAGTTAGAGCGCTATATTCGGCTGTGCCGAATCTTTTATATCCTTCACCACCTTACCGACAAATAAAATTAAATTACGCCTTAAAGTATGCTTTCATATCTTCACATTTATACTTACAAAAATAATCTACATTTTTTTCTAAACTACAAAAATGTAAACAGAAAATTAAACTATTGTAGCAAGCGTAACTTCCTTAAAAAACAACAACACTGATAGCTTCTGATGACCCCTAAATTTATATACATAAGTTTGTATGTAGATACACGCTTATACAAAAAAAAAATAACAACACTAAGCCATTGCAATGCTTCTATTTCCAACTAAAAAACGTCCAAACATACATAAAAAATGAAAATACACACACATTTTGTATGAAGAGTACTGTTCTTTATTGGTATTTTTTATTTTTCTCTGCGTTTGTTTACTCAAATCACTCTCACAGCAATGGATGCAAACTAGAACTCCAACTTGCTCACAAAAAACCTAACTCAATTGTTAAAAAAGTCTAACTCTTTGTATGTATTAGTAAAATTTTCTACAGAACAAATTTATACGTGTGAAAAGAACAATTTTTTGTTTCTGAGCGAATGAAAAGAGTTGGAGTTCTAGAAACAAGGTTTTTTTTGGTTTTTATATTTTTTCGCTTCAGTTACATAGTGAACTTTGAAAGGTACAGACAATAATTTACGGAAGAATTTTTATTTATTCGAAAAAAAAAAAATGGGTGAAGAAGTAGAGTTGGTTTATAATACGCGATTTCGTAGTGGTAATGTGAATTTCCATACACGACTAGCAGAAGCATTGGCCGCTGAAGAAGAGGTTGCAAATGATGAGATGGATGACGACGATATGGATCTAAATTATATGCCACACGATGGCGATGCCTCAGATGTCGAAGATGAGTGCGTTGTCGAAGCAGTTGAAGTGTTTGATAGTGACGACGATGAAGAAATTGAAGAACAGAATGCTACCGAAGATTCTTTTCTTGGTAAGGACGGTACTATATGGTGTAAAAATGAACCAAATATTGGAGTTCATTTACATCAACACAATATCATGCGTTTTCGACCTGGTCCGAAGGAAAAAAACAGTGTTCCAATTCAGGTGTTCAAAAAAATGTTCACACCAAATATAACATTTATTATGATTTCTGAAACGAATCGCCATGGAAAAGCTGTAGTCGAGAAGTGGAATGCAGCTAATCCCAGTAAAAAACAAAAAGTTTGGACAGATTTGACCGCAACTGAATTAGACGCATTCGTCGGCATTCTTTTGGCAGCTGGTTATTCCCACAATAATATGCAAACCACAAAAAAACTTTGTGGCAGTCAAATAATCTACCCATATTCAGAGCAGCCATGTCTTTTAATCGATTCTCTGCACTGGCACGATATATTCGTTTTGATGATGGTAGAACACGCGCTCAACGATTCCGCAATGACAAAGTTGCACCCATTCGTGACGTTTGGAATTTTTTAAATAAAAATCTTGCCAAAAACTATAATCCGCATGGCAGCATAACAATTGATGAACAACTGTTCCCATATCGTGGAAAAACTAAATTTACTCAGTACATACCATCAAAACCAGCGAAATATCAAAATTTGGTGGGCTTGCGATTCCAAATCTAAATATCCACTGCAAGGAAAGCTCTATACCGGTCGACAAGAAGGAGAAGAACGGGAAGTGAATCAAGGTGAAAATGTTTTGATACAACTCGAAAAGTCGTACAGCAATACTGGCCGTACAATTGTAGGTGACAACTTTTTTACTACTTTAGAAGGAGTGAAGCGTCTGGCCAGAATTGGTCTGGCATTTGTTGGTACCATTCGCTCTAATAAAAGATGTATACCTAACGAAATGAGAAAGGATCGTTCTCGTCCTGTTTTGTCATCGTTATTTGGATTCAACGAAAATTTGGTATCAATTTGCAGCTACGTGCCAAAAAAAAAAGATAAATGTGTGAACCTACTTTCGGCCGTTCATTATACGAAACATTGTGAAGGGGAAGTAATGAAACCCGAAGTAATTTTGTTTTACAATGAAAATAAAGCTGGCGTAGATTGTATGGACCAAATGGTTACACATTTTGCCACAAAGCGGTCAACAAAACGATGGACTTTTGCGTTTTTCTGCAACATGTTGGACACCATGGCACTGGCTGCATTTTGTATTTGCAAAGAAGTTGATGGTCTCAATAAAAATAGTGCTAGAAGAGATTTTCTCACTACGTTAGCTAATACATTGGTTCTTCCAAATATTGAAAACCGAATGAATAACATTCACATAATCAAACAGTTCGACACTCGTTTGGCCATGGAATCGTATTTTGGAAGACCACTAAATGTAAGTTTGATTGATATAACATTTGCCCTTCATTACATCTCATTTTTCTTGTTTTTCTTTTTCATTTCAGCTTCCAGTAATAGTTCCGAGCTCAAGTGGTCCTGATACTCTACAAAAGAGAAAAAGTTGTCACCTCTGTACATTGGGAGATGACAAAATTCACCGACTAACTCGTTTTTTTTTTTTTGTTCCAAGTGCTCGAATCCGGTATGCCTACAACATTCGAAAAAACCTGAAGCAGTGTAAGACTTTTTTAATTTAAATTTAATTAAAACTTGGTTTATAAATTATATAAAATTAATTGAAATGAACTTTGTAACAACTATTTTTTTGGGTAGGTGGTTTAACATGTACTAAGAACAAAAAAAAAAAAAAAAAAAAAAAAAAAAAAAAAAATAGAAAATATATATCTGCCTGGCGTGATATCAATATAACAATGCATTATTATCACTAAAATGGCATATTTTTCATATAAATGTACTGAAATACATAGTGTATCTGGCCAGATACATGCGCTACGTACGTGACTATCGGAACATGTGCATGACGGAGGGTTAATTTATTTTTTAATATTTTTGCCTTTTTGTTCTTAAAAAAATGCCCTGTGTGAAGTAAAAAACAAAAAGAGTTTTTTTCTCAAGGAAATATACATACACACTTCGTAACCCGTTGGGATAATGGAAAACGGTTGGTGAATGTACAAGATGCGATAATAAAAAAAAATAATAAAAAATGCGAATAAGACTTCGTCAGCGCATCCGACGATATGCTGAGACAATATATAGCACGGTTGGAAACCGATACAGATTAAATACCATTTAAAATGAGTTACCGTAGCCGATACCGTTACCGAAATTGCTTTTACTACATCTTTTTTTCTCAGAGAGAGAATGGTGCTATGTAATATGTTTTTTAAAAATTATTTCTCATCTAATTTACTAGCTTTAAGAAAGATGAAATTATTGTTTATAATAAGAGGTTATTAAATGTAATATTTACTTCCTTATTTTGTAAATCGCTTCACCTCACTTTGAAAAATTGTACATACAAATTTTTGAAAAACAAAAACAATTTATATGAAACATTTTTCAAAGAGAGGTGAAGTGTTTTGCAAAATTAAGCACTTAATTTTGTTTTCAAAGTCCTTTTATTGTTTGTATCTTTTCTCCATTAGAATTCCTTAAACGATCCGTATTGATCAGCTTAATACAGGAAGAATAGGTTTCTAAAAATTCTTAACACAAGTCAACAAAGCGGTAGGGAAAAAAAGTTACATCCAGAACCATTTTTAATAAGACCCAAGCTGCATTTATATATCCTTTAAATGTGGACGTTAATTTTCTGCAACGCTACCCTGGACGTGAGGTCCCAAAAATTCTAACAAAAATTCTCCACGAACTGCCAATTCTTATCCCTATTTTATAAATTTAAATTTATTTATTAAAATAATACTGTCCACACATTTCTTTATAGTGCAAATCTGATACGTTCATCATAGGAGTCGTAAAGTTGATTTGAGTTGGGGAACAACTCTCGCGTCGTTGTTATTATGTCTTAAATACGGGAATTTTGAGTCTTATTCTCGCATTGGCCAAGTATGTCGATTTTAACCTTACATTTACATTGAATTACTGGTGGAGTACGATATAAAACTCAAAGTATTGATATCGGTGGAGACCATAAAACTCTGGGAGCTTAATTCGGAAACTTTAGCATTCTGTGCGAAGATGTTGATCGAGGAGGCTGCTTCTGGAATGAACGACCTGGCAATATGCAGATAGCTATGCCAATTAAATTATTAGGGAAAAATTATAAAGTTTTACTGAGTTTATTTGAATTGAAACTAGGTCTGAAGGTATATGGTGTTAAGTTTCATGTATTTAAAAAAATCAGAAAAAAGTAAACTTTGAATCGCCACAAAAACCAAACTGCAAAGAACGTTCATGTTTTAAAGTGATATAAAATATAAAAATATGCAATTCAGAGTTTTATTTAATGAATTTTAATTAAAAATAAACAGAAGATATAACTTTTTAATGTTTTTGCTGTCTTTAATAATAACAGTACCGATATAATTTAAAATACCGATACCGTTATTCGTTTCGGTTTCAACCTTGATATTTAATCAACTAAACTTAAATCAGATCATCGCAACCGGTTGAATACGAATTGATGATGACTAGAGAAAAATGTCATTAAAAAATATAGATCTTCTAAAGCATATTTTTGAAATTTTGAATCGAAAATAAACATGTATTTTTAAAATTTCAGTATATATATATATGCAATCTAATGTGTGAAAAGATAATTCATATTATTATTAAATTTATAGGTAGCAAAATATGTAAAAGTATGCTTCGGCAGAAAATTTTTAAAAGTTCAAATTGTGCAAAACTAAATATAGCATAAAATAGCTAACAATATGATGAACTTTACCCGAAGTTAATTTTTTTGGTAGCGCCTCTGAAGTCAAAGTTTTTTCAAGATTTATTCTTTTAACCTACTGGAATATAGCATCAACATTAAATACAGAAATTATATATATGGTAACATTTTTAGTTTATTTTTCGTTATATCATAATCAAAATACATTATTAATTATTAATGTCCGTTTATGATTTAGGCAATGAAAACTGTTCATTTTAAAATGAATAATTTTTAATTGAAAAACTTATGTAAATTTTAAGTTTCAAGATGCATAACATAAATTCGTATGCAGGTTATAGGCAGTATTCTAAGCCAGTATTCTGTCCGCAGGGGTCCATTTATATGGAACATCATGATGGATCCTCTGTTGAAGCACCTTGGCCGTTCATATAAGTTGTGCGCGTATGCGGATGACTTACTTATACTTGAGAAAAGCCAGTCTCGTGCTGTGCTGGAAGCTAGGGGTGAAGAGGCCATGCGTGACGTATCTGAGCGGGGCGATCGTACAGGCGGTAATGTTGCTTAAGGACAAGTTATCGCGGGGTCATCCTCCATTAGACTCAGATATGCGACTGAGGTCAAGTATCTGGCCTTTAGTCAAGAGACCTTGTTCGAACAACCTGGCAGCAGGGGAGAAAGTCATAGCACCCCGCTGTCACAAAACACAATGGCTCCACGACAGGATGTCGAGTCTGACGACCAGTCGAAGGAAAAACGAAAGAAAAAGTAGAGTCAGAAAGAGATTCTGAGACAACGCTATGTCAAAGCTCTCTTTATACCAGAAAAAATTGCCAAGAATGAGGCAAATGGCACACATGAACGCGATAAGGAAGATCGTGTCAAATACCAAGCGGTGGTTGACGAGAATCTTAAGTTTAAGGACTCTCAACCATCCACATCCCAAGCAGCGCAGGAAAGAGCCAAGCGAAACCGCTCTCAAGCTGAGGGTAGCAATTCGCCGAAGAGGAGAAAGGTCCAAGTAAAATCGACCACTCCGGCTCCTTCCACAATAACGTCAGCAAGAAGGCCGTTTAACGAGGTGGTTAAAGATCGCTTGCTGATGGCACTGGCTAACGACAAAAGCGGCTATCTAACTCCTGTGGAAGCAGAATGGTTTTTTATAGATTATAAATTGGCTGAACTCGTGATGGAACACGTACTCACCAATAAAGACAGTTCCTCGTTTTGACTCTGGTGAGATACACCGGGGATACAGGATAATCAAATGCTTGGACGTGTTCTCTAAAGATTTTCTCAGCAAATATATTGCAAAGATTAGTGATGCATGGGAAGGCTTAAGCCTTAAGCTTATCCCAGCGGGGGAAATCCCTATGTGACCGCGGGCAAAGGTTTGGTTACCAAAGGTGAGCTGCGATAACCATAAAATACTGGAGTGTCTGAAGCTGCAGAACCTCAGTATCCCCATGGGTGACTGGACAGTCATCCGTTCAGAAAATCATGGGGACAACAACAAATGCATTATCTTCGCCATCTCAGAGAATAGCGCAGTTGAGCTAGAGAAGGCGGGGCTAAAACTGTACTTTGGGGTTAGGGACGCCAAGGTTAAGGTGTTCCGTCCCACAGGTCCAGGAGCTGGCGAAGCAGACGAATTGGAGATAGCCAATAATCTGCTGACAGGCATGCAGCTAAATGAACCTGCACAAAACCCCACAACCTACGATAAAAATCGTGCAAATTAATCTGCAGCATTCAAAATGTGCTACAGACAATCTGAGGTTTCTTTTAATAGAAAAGGACCTCAACATTGCTATAGTCCAGGAACCCTGGGTTTCAAACTCCCAAGTCAAAGGGTTCCCGACTTCAACATATAAAACACTATATGTAAAAGATAAAGGTAAGCCAAGATCTTGTCTTATTGCGAAAAAACACATAAATATATTTCTTTACTCACAGTATAGCTCAGCAGACCTGACAGTCGCAAGGGTCGAATTAGTGCAAAACAGGAGTTTCCTGATAGCTTCCAGCTATAGGTGGAGAGTATCCAAAGAAAAATCCTTTTCGGATCATTGCTGGATACTTTCCGACATTGGACTCGTCTGCAATGAAACAGTGTCAACTTTCAGAAACCCAAGACGAACAAACTGGACTAAGTTCAATGGATACTCATGCACAAACTGAAAAGAATACCTCCAGTCGAAGCAACGACTGAGGGTCTTGATCAAATTGAGAGCACATTAAGCAAGGAAATTGTTAAAGCTTTTAATATATCCTGTCCAATGACGAAAGCTAAAAAGAGTTTCCCTCCCTGGTGGAACAAGGAACTCTCGAAGCTACGCAAGGAGGCACGCAATGCTTTCAATATTAGCTACAGGACAAAATCGTGGCAGTTGTATCACGATAAGCGTAGAGAATATAAGAAAGCAATAAAAATCGCAAAAAGAGATTCATGGAAAGGCTTCTGCGAATCTATCAACAATACCAAGGAATCTGCAATACTCAGTAAGGTTTTGGCAAATGGTCATAACAGCCCATCCTATATTAAGAGGATGGATGGATCATGGTCAGAATCGTCGGCGGAATCCTTAGACATTTTACTTAATACTAATTTTCCTGGCTGTACAGATTTTACGAACCAGGAGATGGGGCATACTAAATCCTCGGAAGGAATCGAGGATGACATGATATCCGTTGAGAAAATTTCATGGGCAATGGATAGCTTCTCTCCGTACAAATCTGCAGGACCTGATGATATTATACCAAGGATGCTACAAAGTACAAAGGTATACATCATACCCTCGTTACATAGAATCTTTAAACTCTGCCTAACCCTCAACTATGTTCCCCGGAATTGGAAAAGAGTGAAGGTAGTGTTCATTCCAAAAACCTAAAAAAGAAGTTATGAGAATTCAAAGGACTTCCGTCCGATTAGTTTCTCATCTTTTCAGCTGAAAACCCTGGAGAGACTCATTGATTTACATATAAGGCAGCGTCTGGAGGGTACAACTCGACTCTCAGGAAGTCAACATGCCTACATTAGAGGTCGCTCCACGGAGACGGCTCTTCATGAAGTCGTAAGGGTCATTGAGCGATCCATTGAATTTAAACAATACGCTATGGCTGCCTTTCTGGACATAGCAGGCGCTTTTAACAATGTCACGACTATGGCGATACAGAGAGCTCTGCACGAACTAGGAGTTGAGGATTATATCACCAACTGGCTGGTGTCAATGCTAGAGACAAGAATCGTCATTGCAATAGGCAACAGTGTTAAGATCAAACAAGTTATGCGTGGAACTCCACATGGAGGTGTGGAGTTCCACGCATAACTTGTTTGATATTAACTGTTTGGTATTAATCGTGTCAACTGCTCTGACTACACTCAGCGACTGAGCCAAAGAATGTGGACTAAGGATGAATCCGGGCAAGACAGAGCTGGTACTTTTCACCACAAAGACCAATATTCCGAGCTTCAGATTACCACGGTTAGAAAACTGTGAACTCACCTTGTCGGACAATGCAAAGTACTTGGGCATTATTTTGGACTCCAAGCTTTCATGGAAGCTAAACATTCAACATAGGGTTAGTAAGACTACGGTAGCATACTACACCTGTAGAAAGATGTTCAGTGTGAAATGGGGTTTGAATCCAAAATTGACAAAATGACTATACACTGCAATAGTACGGCTCATTCTTGTATATACAAAGATCCGCTTCCCGCATTGCAGGTGCATTACGTACTAGTTCATCAGAAGCTCTGAACACTATATTGCACCTAACACCTATAGATTTACACGTTATTGAATCAGCAGTCAATAGTACGATAAGATTATCTGCAACGGAAAGCTGGAGATCAAGAACGTATGGGCACGCGAGGATATTAAGTTTAATACCCCCGCAATTCAATCAATTTACCGACTATATGATTCCCCAGATGGACTTCGGAAATACTATTAAAGTCCTATTGCCCACCAGGAGTGAATGGAGAAGGGGAAATCTTCTTGAACAATATGGAACAAGGATTTACACTGAACTCAAAGATGAACTGCGGTGTCGGCTCTGGTGTCTGCTCTAACGATCTTGGAATTAGACACTCATATAGACTCACTGACGAGGCAAGCGTATTCCAAGCGGAAATACTAGCGGTCAGGGAAGCGTGTAAACTAATTCGCGATAGGAATATTCAAGGGAATATTGGTTTATTTGTCGACAGTCAAGCGGCAATACTATCGCTCAAGTCACCTAAAACTACCTCTATTCTAGCCAGACAGTGTAAAGAGGAACTGACGAATTAGCCCGGGCAGGCTCTGCTATGAATGCATCCTTATCGGTTTCTGTCGCAATCCCGTTAGGAACAGTCAAAAGCAGAATCCAAAAACACTTTCTAGAAAAGGCGAAAAATAGATGGCGAAATCTGGACAAATGTAGCGTCGCGAAAGAATCGTGGCCAACCTACAACTAAAAACGCTCAATGCAACTCATTGGCTACAAACGTAAAGACATCTCGAGACTAATAGCATTGTTTTCAGTTCACTGGACGATCGGGAAACATGCAAGCAGACTTGGTCTCCCTTACAATGAACATTGTCCTAGTTGTGGCAATCGCGGGAAGGAGGAGACAGTATATCATCTTCTATGTGAATGCCCAACCTTGAACACAATCAGACATAAATTTCTGGGAAGGTACCAATTAGACAACCTCTGTGAGATATCTGACACTAGACTCAGTGATATTATTAAATATCTCAATGCTACAGGCTGGATCTAATTAATTTATGTTCTCATTGCTCTTCCCTACACTTCTATCTCATTTCAGACTCAGTACAACTCATTCACCAGGCGAGTAGTGTGGTCCCATCAAAACGGATTCTAACGAGTCTAACTGATTGCCCGTAAGATTATGGGCTACCACGTAAACCAACCAACCAAAGTTATTTATTTCGTTACTAACAAATGGTATTTTAAGATCCTTATGAATTTCTTTGTTTGTAACAAAAAAGCACTAACTATCATTCTAAAGAAATATAAATTATAAATATATAATATAGAATTATGTAATTGTAATAAAAAGAAACATTTAGATTTATCCTGTAGGGTGGAGGAAAATTTAAATGGAAGTTCGGGTTCTTCTAAATTTAAATTGAGTGTATATGAAGAACAATGGTTAGAGAGGGTTTGGAACACAAGGTGTCAACAGCATTACCTCACTTTTATAAATTCATATAATCAAAGTATAAATAAAATTACATAATAAAATTATAAGTAAATTTCTAAAATCCATAGACTGATATAATTTGTAGGGAATAAAAAGTAATTAGTTTTATTCTTTCGTTTGTATCTGTTAGTACCACTTTAAATACGGAACTCTGTAATAATAAACAGTAATGGGGTTTTGTTTGAGGGGGTCAAGAACCTCCCCAACCACTGAAGCTAGCGGCTAAGACGGGTCCCACCGACCCTCCGTCACCCAATATAATAAATAGGATTGGGAGTTAGATATTGTACAATATATCGTGAATATTTAGGAATGGACAGTGGTTGTAAAGCTCGTGAATAACTTTTATAAAAATCTATTCTTCACGATATTAACCAATCCTCCCACGGTAGTTTTTTCACCAAATAACCATTACAATTCTTATTGTGCACCACAAACTAATTTACAAGAAAACAAGTTAGGGCGCTATATTCGGCTGTGCCGAATCTTTTATACCCTTCACCACCTTACCGACAAATAAAATTAAATTACGCCTTAAAGTATGCTTTCATATTTTCACATTTATACTTACAAAAATAATCTACATTTTTTTCTAAACTACAAAAATGTAAACTGAAAATTAAACTATTGTAGCAAGCGTAACTTCCTTAAAAAACAACAACACTGATAGCTTCTGATGACCCCTAAATTTATATACATAAGTTTGTACGCTTATACAAAAAAAATAACAACACTAAGCCATTGCAATGCTTCTATTTCCAACTAAAAAACGTCCAAACATACATACAAAATGATTGTGTGTATGTACACTTTTTTATTTTTTGAGGTATATTCGTTTCTCTTTACTTAAGGTAAGTTTCTGATGACAACATCTCTGCCTACTAGAAATATTTTTGTTTTAATTGCGAAATTTCATCATCTTAAAGGAACTATTCTTACAGACCAGGAAAAAATTCAAATTCAATTTTTTCGTAATTTCTAACAGAGAAATTGGACAAAAAATTAACCGTTCCGATGGAGTTAGTCGAGGCTTTCTTAAGAAAGCCTCCGCACTCCATATTTCTTAAGAACCAACAAAATGTAATCAAAAATAACAACAAAGCAAATTATACACAAATAAAAAACAAATTTGACGTTCCTGTCACTTTCAAACATGTTGCACACATTTTGCGAACAGATGGTAATATAAAATGGATGAAACCAAAATGTAAGCCAATGTTAAAACAGCATCATAAGGAAAATCGTTTAAAATTTGCGCACAAATACATGAAATGGACAGATGGGTGGAATAAAGTAATCTTTTCTGATGAAAAGAAATTCAATTTGGACGGTACTGATTCATATTGCTATTGGCATGATTTGAGGTCGAACGAAATTCCTATGTCGAAATGCAATTTCAGTGGAGGCAGGAAAATCAAAAATATGTTTTGTTCCACCTAAAATGAACAGTGCAATTCATAATCAACTGTTGGAAGAGTTTCTTCCATGTCTCGAACTAATCTAAATCGTGGTTTAATGAACATAGTATTCCACTATTGGACTGACCGGCTTGCTGCCTGAATCTAAATCCAAAGGAGAATTTGTGTGGGTACATGGCCACTAAAGTTTATGCAAGAAATGCACAGAATGAAATCATAATAACAATAACGGAGGTAAAACTAAAAATTAAGCAAGCTTGGGAAGAAATTGACAGTGATTTTCTTCAAAAAAATAGTCAAATCAATGCCTGAACGAATTTTTGAAGTTATCCAAAACAAAGTTTTATCAAGACATTATTAAAAATGCTAAATTGGTTAGTTAGTTTAAGTGCGTATATAGGAAAATGCCATAAAAAATGGCATTAAATTACTAAAATTACAATGAACACAATTTAGTGTACATTTCAAGTTTTTTGTTATTAATCTTTTAAGTGAAGTCAATAAGTAATTTAAAAAATTAATTTTTAGCACTAATTATTTTTAGCCCCATTTTTGGTTGTTGATTAAAAAAATTGATTTGCGTTTATAGGAATACGCACCAGTGTACATGAGGTGCCGCTTTAGTTCAAATCTTGATAGAAAATGTTGGTAGGGTGCTTGCTTATACAAAAAACAACAATGAAAGTCATTGCAATGCTCTTTATATATGTTTGTGTATGTATATTTTCAATAATTTTTTCAGATTTTTGCCTACAACTCGGTTGTCTATGGATCAATATGGTTAAAACTGAAATTTTAAAAAACTATTTTAGGCAACATGTATAAAATTCATATGTGGTTTCTTACTGCTTTTCAGGATATAAAAAACCCGTTTTATTTTGTCAATTCGCAACTTTTTTCATTTCTGATTTTTATATTTTTCGTTTAGATATTTAAAAGTTGTATGCTTTGCAAAAATCGATATCTTTTGGCGTTTGAGAATGGCAAAAGAAATTAAAAAAATTCTACACATACAATTTTTTGTATAAAAAACTTTTAATTTATTTTTTAATATTTTTGGCTTTTTGTTCTTAAAAAAATGCCCTGTGTGAAGTAAAAAACAAAAAGAGTTTTTTTTCTCAAGGAAATATACATACACACTTCGGAACCCGTTGAGATAATGGAAAACGGTTGGTGAACGTACAAGATGCGATAATAAAAAATTAATAAAAAAATGCGAATAAGACTTCGTCAGCGCATCCGACGATATGCTGAGACAATATATAGCAGGGTTGGAAACCGATACCGTTATAAAAACCGATACAGATTAAATACCATTTAAAATGACTTACCGTAGCCGATACCGTTACCGAAATTGCTTTGCAAAAATACCGGTATTCAAATACCATTTCCCTCAATATCGGTGTATTCCGGTATTTTAGTTTCGGTATTTTAAAATATACTATTTTCCGTGACACTAACAAATAAAGGTACAGGCGTTCTCTCTTTTCGTCACCATACTATCCTCCTGACGTTTGAGCGATTTATTATTTTATTGTGCTACCATATATTCTTAAAAAAATCCGTGTTTTTTTGTTTATTTTTGTTTTAACTTAATTTTAAACGAATTATATTTTGCAATCAATTGGTACATACATTAATTGAAATAAAAGAAAGAAAACACATTTCAATTTAGTGTTTATGTTCATAATAAAAATTAATAGACTTTAACATTTTTATAATCTATTGCTTTATCCTCCATTATAGGATGTTTGAGTAATTTAGTAGTCATTATTTTAGTTCTACATTCATCGCTGTATATCCCCAAATTTAAATAATAAGAAAAATTTAAATACTACTGCTATAACATGATAAATATCTTTGTTTAAGGTAACACAAAGGTTAAATTCCATTAATAACACTAGGAATCGAGATATATCGATTTGAATTTAGTAACTATCATGTAGGGGAAGTTGTGACCTTTGGTGGTCTTTTTTTTGACATAACTCGAGAACCACCAGTCCGATTTTGCTGAAACAAATTTAAAAAAATTAGGAATTACAATTCCTTTAATCTGTTCATACAACGTTTCGCTACATAAGCAACAGTTTCGCAGTTATAAATAAATGTATGAAGAAAAAAACTATTTTTTGCTTAACAAATTGAATTTTTTTATTTTTAATTCATAAAAAATCCAAAACGGTAAAAAAAGTGTCAAGTCCTATTACTTTCACGTAAAGTCATATACAATGAACATTGTCGTAGTTGTGGCAATCGCGGGAAGGAGGAGACAGTATATCATCTTCTATGTGAATGCCCAACCTTGAACACAATCAGACATAAATTTCTGGGAAGGTACCAATTAGACAACCTCTGTGAGATATCTGACACTAGACTCAGTGACATTATTAAATATCTCAATGCTACAGGCTGGATCTAATTAATTTATGTTCTCATTGTTCTTCCCTACACTTCTATCTCATTTCAGACTCAGTACAACTCATTCACCAGGCGAGTAGTGTGGTCCCATCAAAATGGATTCTAACGAGTCTAATTGATTGCCCGTAAGATTATGGGCTACCACGTAAACCAACCAACCAAAGTTATTTATTTCGTTACTAACAAATGGTATTTTAAGATCCTTATGAATTTCTTTGTTTGTAACAAAAAAGCACTAACTATCATTCTAAAGAAATATAAATTATAAATATATAATATAGAATTATGTAATTGTAATAAAAAGAAACATTTAGATTTATCCTGTAGGGTGGAGGAAAATTTAAATGGAAGTTCTGGTTCTTCTAAATTTAAATTGAGTGTATATGAAGAACAATGGTTAGAGAGGGTTTGGAACACAAGGTGTTAACAGCATTACCTCACTTTTATAAATTCATATAATCAAAGTATAAATAAAATTACATAATCAAATTATAAGTAAATTTCTAAAATCCATAGACTGATATAATTTGTAGGGAATAAAAAGTAATTAGTTTTATTCTTTCGTTTGTATCTGTTAGTACCACTTTAAATACGGAACTCTGTAATAATAAACAGTAATGGGGTTTTGTTTGAGGGGGTCAAGAACCTCCCCAACCACTGAAGCTAGCGGCTAAGACGGGTCCCACCGACCCTCCGTCACCCAATTTAATAAATAGGATTGGGAGTTAGATATTGTACAATATATCGTGAATATTTAGGAATGGACAGTGGTTGTAAAGCTCGTGAATAACTTTTATAAAAATCTATTCTTCACGATATTAACCAATCTTCCCACGGTAGTTTTTTCACCAAATAACCATTACAATTCTTATTGTGCACCACAAACTAATTTACAAGAAAACAAGTTAGGGCGCTATATTCGGCTGTGCCGAATCTTTTATACCCTTCACCACCTTACCGACAAATAAAATTAAATTACGCCTTAAAGTATGCTTTCATATTTTCACATTTATACTTACAAAAATAATCTACATTTTTTTCTAAACTACAAAAATGTAAACTGAAAATTAAACTATTGTAGCAAGCGTAACTTCCTTAAAAAACAACAACACTGATAGCTTCTGATGACCCCTAAATTTATATACATAAGTTTGTACGCTTATACAAAAAAAATAACAACACTAAGCCATTGCAATGCCTCTATTTCCAACTAAAAAACGTCCAAACATACATAAAAAATTATTGTGTGTATGTACACTTTTTTTATTTTTTGAAGTATATTCGTTTCTCTTTACTTAAGGTAAGTTTCTGATGACAACATCTCTGCCTACTAGAAATATTTTTATTTTAATTGCGAAATTTCATCATCTTAAAGGAACTATTCTTACAGACCAGGAAAAAATTCAAATTCAATTTTTTCGTAATTTCTAACAGAGAAATTGGACAAAAAATTAACCGTTCCGATGGAGTTAGTCGAGGCTTTCTTAAGAAAGCCTCCGCACTCCATATTTCTTAAGAACCAACAAAATGTAATCAAAAATAACAACAAAGCAAATTATGCACAAATAAAAAACAAATTTGACGTTCCTGTCACTTTCAAACATGTTGCACACATTTTGCGAACAGATGGTAATATAAAATGGATGAAACCAAAATGTAAGCCAATGTTAAAACAGCATCATAAGGAAAATCGTTTAAAATTTGCGCACAAATACATGAAATGGACAGATGAGTGGAATAAAGTAATCTTTTCTGATGAAAAGAAATTCAATTTGGACGGTACTGATTCATATTGCTATTGGCATGATTTGAGGTCGAACGAAATTCCTATGTCGAAATGCAATTTCAGTGGAGGCAGGAAAATCAAAAATGTTTTGTTCCACCTAAAATGAACAGTGCAATTCATAATCAACTGTTGGAAGAGTTTCTTCCATGTCTCGATCTAATCTAAATCGTGGTTTAATGAACATAGTATTCCACTATTGGACTGACCGGCTTGCTGCCTGAATCTAAATCCAAAGGAGAATTTGTGTGGGTACATGGCCACTAAAGTTTATGCAAGAAATGCACAGAATGAAATCATAATAACAATAACGGAGGTAAAACTAAAAATTAAGCAAGCTTGGGAAGAAATTGACAGTGATTTTCTTCAAAAAAATAGTCAAATCAATGCCTGAACGAATTTTTGAAGTTATCCAAAACAAAGTTTTATCAAGACATTATTAAAAATGCTAAATTGGTTAGTTAGTTTAAGTGCGTATATAGGAAAATGCCATAAAAAATGGCATTAAATTACTAAAATTACAATGAACACAATTTAGTGTACATTTCAAGTTTTTTGTTATTAATCTTTTAAGTGAAGTCAATAAGTAATTTAAAAAATTAATTTTTAGCACTAATTATTTTTAGCCCCATTTTTGGTTGTTGATTAAAAAAATTGATTTGCGTTTATAGGAATACGCACCAGTGTACATGAGGTGCCGCTTTAGTTCAAATCTTGATAGAAAATGTTGGTAGGGTGCTTGCTTATACAAAAAACAACAATGAAAGTCATTGCAATGCTCTTTATATATGTTTGTGTATGTATATTTTTAATAATTTTTTCAGATTTTTGCCTACAACTCGGTTGTCTATGGATCAATATGGTTAAAACTGAAATTTTAAAAAACTATTTTAGGCAACATGTATAAAATTCATATGTGGTTTCTTACTGCTTTTCAGGATATAAAAAACCCGTTTTATTTTGTCAATTCGCAACTTTTTTCATTTCTGATTTTTATATTTTTCGTTTAGATATTTAAAAGTTGTATGCTTTGCAAAAATCGATATCTTTTGGCGTTTGAGAATGGCAAAACAAATTAAAAAAATTCTACACATACAATTTTTTGTATAAAAAACTTTTAATTTATTTTTTAATATTTTTGGCTTTTTGTTCTTAAAAAAATGCCCTGTGTGAAGTAAAAAACAAAAAGAGTTTTTTTTCTCAAGGAAATATACATACACACTTCGGAACCCGTTGAGATAATGGAAAACGGTTGGTGAACGTACAAGATGCGATAATAAAAAATTAATAAAAAAATGCGAATAAGACTTCGTCAGCGCATCCGACGATATGCTGAGACAATATATAGCAGGGTTGGAAACCGATACCGTTATAAAAACCGATACAGATTAAATACCATTTAAAATTACTTACCGTAGCCGATACCGTTACCGAAATTGCTTTGCAAAAATACCGGTATTCAAATACCATTTCCCTCAATATCGGTGTATTCCGGTATTTTAGTTTCGGTATTTTAAAATATACTATTTTCCGTGACACTAACAAATAAAGGTACAGGCGTTCTCTCTTTTCGTCACCATACTATCCTCCTGACGTTTGAGCGATTTATTATTTTATTGTGCTACCATATATTCTTAAAAAAATCCGTGTTTTTTTGTTTATTTTTGTTTTAACTTAATTTTAAACGAATTATATTTTGCAATCAATTGGTACATACATTAATTGAAATAAAAGAAAGAAAACACATTTCAATTTAGTGTTTATGTTCATAATAAAAATTAATAGACTTTAACATTTTTATAATCTATTGCTTTATCCTCCATTATAGGATGTTTGAGTAATTTAGTAGTCATTATTTTAGTTCTACATTCATCGCTGTATATCCCCAAATTTAAATAATAAGAAAAATTTAAATACTACTGCTATAACATGATAAATATCTTTGTTTAAGGTAACACAAAGGTTAAATTCCATTAATAACACTAGGAATCGAGATATATCGATTTGAATTTAGTAACTATCATGTAGGGGAAGTTGTGACCTTTGGTGGTCTTTTTTTTGACATAACTCGAGAACCACCAGTCCGATTTTGCTGAAACAAATTTAAAAAAATTAGGAATTACAATTCCTTTAATCTGTTCATACAACGTTTCGCTACATAAGCAACAGTTTCGCAGTTATAAATAAATGTATGAAGAAAAAAACTATTTTTTGCTTAACAAATTGAATTTTTTTATTTTTAATTCATAAAAAATCCAAAACGGTAAAAAAAGTGTCAAGTCCTATTACTTTCACGTAAAGTCATATAAGCTTTAAACAAAATGAGACATAGATCATGAAAATCGATGGACGCGTTTCGCTTTTATTCACAATTAAGTGAAGGTATGAATTTCAAAAATTTGCTCGAGATATGCTCAAAATTCCTCGGAAAAAACATTGATGACTTTTTTTTATGATTATCAGAAATAAAAAAAGGTAATAAACAAAAGGTTATTTGATTTTTATGGTAGCGGTAACAAACTAAGAAACGGTCATAAATGAGCGTGGACAATTAAAAGGAAAAAAAAGAAAGAGCACTTTTTTAATTATTTGGGTTTTTTCCGTTGGCTACCTGCATGGTCATGTTTTAGAACGTTTCGAAAAATTTAAAACGCACACGAATCAGGTTTATAGCCACCCTTAAAAGATGCGCGAATTCATAAGTACCACTCAGTAAAATATTGAAACTTACGTAGTATTTATAGGTGTTCACTGATCGATTTTTGTCATTCAACAAGTGTCTCCGAACGCGTAAAGTACGGTTTTTTTAAAGTGACGAAAAAGTAATAAAAGTATAAAGCCGAGTGCAAATTGTCCAGAAAATATCAATTTATTTTGTTACGTTCATGGCAAAAGAGCTTTTTCAACAAATGCTGCATTACTCACTGAGCAAGTGGAGCGCGCTTTTAAACTTTATTTTGATTGCGAAATAATTCGCGGCGTTTCGTGGGTCCCAGACAAAATTTGTAAAACGTGCTTCAATGGTCTTAACATGTGGATCCAAGAGAAACGCAGTTCACTTCGTTTTGGTGTACCAATGATTTGAACTGATCCAGGAAAGCACAATTCCGACAACTGTTACGCTTGCGCAAACAAAATATGTGGAGTAAATCGTAAAGGCCTTAAACGAAGAGTTTACATATCTGTTAAAAGTGCACAAATACCTCTACGCATTCGGATGAAATACCAAATTACACGCTTCCAAGTCCTGACAGAGAAACTTCTTTTTCTATTGAAACAATGGATCAATCGGATTTCACCTATAAACCTATAAATAATTCCAATATCACAAGCAAGAATGGACAAGATTGTTGCAGAATTAAACCTTTCTCAACGTGAAGCAGAAAAACTTGCCCAGCTTTTGAAAAAAGGCAACAATTTGGAGCCTAATGTCAAAGTCACCGGATATCGAAGACGACAATTGCTATTCCAACGGTACTACACACTCAACGAAGGGAACACATTTGTTTACTGCCATGATATAAAGGGACTGATGGAGGCGATGGCCATTAATTATGTCGCAGCTGATTGGCGAATGTTCATCGTTTCTTCGAAATCAAGCCTGAAAGTCGTTTTGCTACATAAATATAATAAAAAACCAAGCATTCCCATTGGCTACAGCACAGACATGAGCGAAATATACGATTCTATGAAAATAATTTTGGATAAAGTTTGCTACACTGATCACATGTGGCGGATCAGTTGTGATCTGAAAGTCGTGGCGATGCCAAGAGGTCTCCAAGGAGGCTATACGAAAAACATGTGTTTCTTGTGTCTTTGGGATACATGAGTGGCTTGCTCGAGATCCAACGGAGAAAGAACACAACTGCGTAAATGATACACTGGTGATAATGGAGAACGTCCTCATGCCCCCTCTCCATATCAAACTGGGAATCGTAAAAAATTTCATCAAGGCCATTGTGAAGCAACCGAAAATTCTTGATTGTTTGGAAAATATTTTCCCACGAATCAGCGAAGCAAAAATGAAGGATATACGAAAGCTCATGAAATCAAAGGAATTTAAAGGTGCTTTAGACGGTAATGATTACTTTGCGTGGAGGGCAGTGAAGAAAGTCATACGATATTTTTTGGGAAGTATGCGAGCACACAATTACCCCGCTCTTGTGGCCAAGATGTTGCACTACTTCCAGAAAATTGGGGTGAATATGTCCCTCAAAATTCACTTCTTGCATCACCATCTCGAATACTTCAGCAAGCAGCTAGCCTCAGAGTCGGATGAACATGGCGAGTGCTTCCATCAAGTGGCAATGCCAATGGAAACGCGACATAAAGGCAAAAGGCTCGATTCGCTGGTGGCTGAAATTTGTTGGTGGTCGCAAAAGACGTACGATCCCGACAATGAAGATGAAGAAGAAGAATATACAATGGGAGTTTCCTCCGAGGGTAAGTCACAAAAATGAAGTTAACTGACTGATTAAAAACAATTGATTTTTTCCAGATGAAGACAGATCCTCATCCGATACAGACTCTGAACAAGTGGGCGAACCACCACGCAAGAAAGTAAAGGGCGCAAACAAACGAAAATAAGTTTTGCGTTCATCGATTTTTATAACCTATGTATCTATGTAATAACCTAATAATTACCTGTAATAATTTTTAATTTTACGTGTTAATAATTATAATAAATAATATATAATAAATATTATCCAAATTCATTGAAACATAAAATCAATATTCTTGTCAAAATGAGATACCTTCACTTAATTGTGAATAAAAGCGAAACGCGTCCATCGATTTTCATGATCTATTCCTCATTGTGTTTAAAGGTTATGTGACTTTACGTGAAAGTAATAGGACTTGACACTTTTTTTTACCGTTTTGGATTTTTTATGAATTAAAAATAAAAAAATTCAATTTTTTAGGCAAAAAATAGTTTTTTTCTTCATACATTTATTTATAACTGCGAAACTGTTGCTTATGTAGCGAAACGTTGTATGAACAGATTAAAGGAATTGTAATTCCTAATTTTTTAAATTTGTTTCAGCAAAATCGGACTGGTGGTTCTCGAGTTATGTCAAAAAAAAGACCAAAGGTCACAATTTCCCCTATATGATAGTTACTAACTTCAAATCGATATATCTCGATTCATAGACGTGACACAGCGAAACGCCGGGACACGTATAACTTCTTCTTTACCGATATAACATTTCCCGTTGGTTTCATCCCATCCCGATTTTGACTGTCGCATAGTGTAATAATTATAAGACACAATTTTTTGTTAAAACAAATTACACAATTTTGATATAAATTTCCATAATATAATTTTCTTGTTGTAATGCGGCAATGGTTTTTTCATTTGTTTATAAAAAATATATTTCAAAAAATCTTTTATACTTCTTTTACTACATCTTTTTTTCTCAGAGAGAGAATGGTGCTATGTAATATGTTTTTTAAAAATTATTTCTTATCTAATTTACTAGCTTTAAGAAAGATGAAATTATTGTTTATAATAAGAAGTTATTAAATGTAATATTTACTTCCTTATTTTGTAAATCGCTTCACCTCACTCTTTTATAAATTTAAATTTATTTATTAAAATAATACTGTCCACACATTTCTTTATAGTGCAAATCTGATACGTTCATCACAGGAGTCGTAAAGTTGATTTGAGTTGGGGAACAACTCTCGCGTCGTTGTTATTATGTCATAAATACGGGAATTTTGAGTCTTATTCTCGCATTGGCCAAGTATGTCGATTCTAACCTTACTTTTACATTGAATTACTGGTGGAGTACGATATAAAACTAAAAGTATTGATATCGGTGGAGACCATAAAACTCTGGGAGCTTAATTCGGAAACTTTAGCATTCTATGCGAAGATGTTGATCAAGGAGGCTTCTTCTGGAATGAACGACCTGGCAATATGCAGATAGCTATGCCAATTAAATTATTAGGGAAAAATTATAAAGTTTTACTGAGTTTATTTGAATTGAAACTAGGTCTGAAGGTATATGGTGTTAAGTTTCATGTATTTAAAAAAATCAGAAAAAAGTAAACTTTGAATCGCCACAAAAACCAAACTGCAAAGAACGTTCATGTTTTAAAGTGATATAAAATATAAAAATATGCAACTGAGAGTTTTATTTAATGAATTTTAATTAAAAATAAACAGAAGATATAACTTTTTAATGTTTTTGCTGTCTTTAATAATAACAGTACCGATATAATTTAAAATACCGATACAGTTACCGATACCGTTATTCGTTTCGATTTAAAACCTTGATATTTGATCAACTAAACTTAAATCAGATCATCGCAACCGGTTGAATACGAATTGATGATGACTATCTTCTAAAGCATATTTTTGAATTTTTTTATTCTTCGAAATTTTGAATCGAAAATAAACACGTATTTTTAAAAGTTCAGTATATATATATATATATATTTATATGCAATCTAATGTTTGAAAAGATAATTCATATTATTATTAAATTTATAGGTAGCAAAATACGTAAAAGTATGCTTCGGTTTTTTCGTGCACGAACAGTTTTCCGGCAGAAAATTTTTAAAAGTTCAAATTGTGCAAAACTAAATATGGCATAAAATAGCTAACAATATGATGAACTTTACCCGAGGTTAATTTTTTTGGTAGCGCCTCTAAAGTCAAAGTTTTTTCAAGCTTTATTCTTTTAACCTACTGGAATATAGCACAAACATTAAATACAGAAATTATATATACGGTAACATTTTTAGTTTATTTTTCGTTATATCATAATTAAAATACATTATTAATTATTAATGTCCGTTTATTAATTAGGCAATGAAAACTGTTCATGTTAAAATGAATAATTTTTAATTGAAAAAATTATGTAAATTTTAAGTTTCAAGATGCATAACATAAATTCGTATGCAGGTTATAGGCAGTATTCTAAGCCAGTATTCTGTCCGCAGGGGTCCATTTATATGGAACATCATGATGGATCCTCTGTTGAAGCACCTTGGCCGTTCATACAAGTTGTGCGCGTATGCGGATGACTTACTTATACTTGAGAAAAGCCAGTCTCGTGCTGAGCTGGAAGCTAGGGGTGAAGAGGCCATGCGTGACGTATCTGAGTGGGGCGATCGTGAAGGTAATGTTGATTAAGGGCAAGTTATCGCGGGGTCGTCCAACGATGGTACTTCCGAGTTCCAATTTGGCTTTAGGGAAGGTAGAAATGTCGATGACGGATGCAGGTGTCGAAGTGGAGATGGACAAAACCGAGGTAATGTTGCTTAAGGGCAAGTTATCGCGGGGTCATCCTCCAATCATTCGGACTGGCAGCATTAGACTCAGATATGCGACTAAGGTCAAGTATCTGGGAATAATGATGAGTGAGAGGATGAAATTTCTGGTTCATCTTGCTCACATAAGGGATAAGTTATCGACTGTTACAGGTAAGGTTAGGAGCATCCTCAGGAGTGACTGTGGCCTTGGCAGGCGTGCTGTCCGTACCGTGTATGGGGGCTTTTCGTTGCTTGGGCAACGTTTTGTGTCTCTGTGTGGAATGAAATGGTCATGTCTGTTGTTGGCAGGAACAAGGTCTTGTCCAGTCAGCGGGTCGCTATGCTGGGGTGTACGCCAGTATGCCGGACAGTCTCGACTGACACACTTCAGGTCTTGCTAGGTGTAGCACCCCTTGATTTGGACGTAATACGTCGTGGTATTATCTTCAAAGTTAAGAAGGGACTACTGCTTCTGGCTCATGATTGGGTTTCGGCTCTTGATCTGGTGAATTTGGTTATTAGGCAAAACAAGGCACTCCTAGATGAGTGTCTTGTTTCTAGGTGGAGGACGCAATGGACGGACAGCGACAAAGGGAGGGTGACGTATGAATTTATACGCGGCGGGGACTTTATACGTGAACGCTCGGACTTTGTCTTCGGCTTGACTCTTGGCTTTTTACTGGCGGGACATAACTCACTCAATGCATATTTGCATAAGAGGGGTCTGTCCTATATTCCAAACTGTAGCTGTGGAAGGGGATAGGAAGATCCATGACATGTCATCCTTATGTATCTGTATTATGATGACATCAGGAATTTAGGTGGTATGGGTATTATTCATACCTGGGCGGGATTGGATTATAATAGGGTCTTAGAGAACGGTAGGACATGCTTCTGTGTCGGTATGTGCTTCTTTGTTATTGTGTGTTGCATGTCTGATGTTATGGCGTGCGGTGGGCCACCAGTCCCGAACTATTTGGAGTTCAACTGATAGTAGTCAATTTTGACTGCGAAGTCCGACCGAGGACTTAATACTGGTACCACGAGTGTCATGAGCCCCTGGAAATTAGTTTCCAGCCTGACTGTTGGAGTGGCCCCCTGGGGAGCTTTTCGTGGTGGCTGTGGTTTAGACCCAAATTGTGGGCAGTGCGTGAGCTCAGTGTAGTGTGTTTGCCTAGTCGAAGTTGCATGCCTTCTGCATGTAACTTAATACTTCCACATTGTTGAAGTATTTTGTCCACACTGCACAATAGCTGAACAGCATGTATTATGCTGCCTCAGCACTCTGCATTGATACATATATTATATGTGTATTAGTGTATAATTGTGTATAATTATAAGCTAGGTTAAGACTAGCTTTAAGTTGGAGATGAATGCAATTAATAAAGAAGTATTTGAAAGGGACAGTCGCGTTAGGGGCTGGTTCCAAAAATAAAATTAATTTTTTAATTTTTAATATTACATGGCGATCCTGCCAGGAGTAAGAACTTTTCTTTTTAGAATTGTTTACTTTTTTTACGTGATGTATTAACGAAAACAAATAATAAAAAAAACTAAAAAAAAAAAAATAATAAATAAAAGCAGTAATCAAATCAAATGCTGAAAATTACGTTATAATGTTAAACACATAAAATAATTACAACTACTACAGCAGCAGCAACAACAATAATTTTATACAAGTTACAAATTTAAATTGATTTAAATCAAAATAACAAACAAAAAACACAACCCAAATTAATAAATAAATTTAAAAAAAATCATAATAATAGTGAAATTTTCGAAAAAAAAACAAGGAGTCTTCTGATGTTATAATAAATTATTACAAAAATTAAACAACACAAAAAAAGCAAATATCAGATGAGATATTTGCCATCGTGTCCCTCCGAAGCCAGGGGCATAAAGAAACAACAAAATAATCAACCTGGACTGCAAAACCTATAGATGAATTTAAAAAAAAAACTTTTGTACACAACAAAATAAACAACTTATGGATCCTCATGACAACACCAGCTGGACAGTAGAGCCTATAGATATTAAGTAAGTCTTTGTTTGTGTAATTTACTTACAATAGAAATCTAGCAATAAATAAAAAAAGAAAAACTTTATATTCATATATTTAAAAAAACAACACAAAAAATTTTTTTTTTTTTTTTAGAAATTCGCTAAGTATATTTTTATTAATTTAACTTTACGTTAATCTTATTACTATAAGACAATATTTTAACTAAAACTAACAACAAAAAAATGATAATGGATAAATAACCACCACCAAAAGTTCTATAACATAAATAAAAACTTAAAACAAAAACATTTTACTAAAAATTAAATAACTGCTGTATACATACGTGTCCCTGCAGTGGTATAATATAAAAGGATTGAACCGTTTTCGATCATCAATTGGTGATGACCGACGTATGCCATTGCCACTATTCACCCTGCAAAAACATGGTGATGGTTGTAATGACATAGGTACCCTTAAATCTAAGTATTAACACGCCCCAGGACGAAAACATACTAAGAAGTCGCTGGCCGTGTAAACTTAGGTTAAGTAAAACTATTGTAAACTTGCCATTTGCTATTGCAAACGGTCACGCAACAGTTCTAATGGTTGTTAGAAACCCCTTTATCCATTGTTTTTCATAAAATTTATTATCCATTGCTTTCTTTTATATAAAATGTGTTTATAAAATCCCTTATCTTCGTAAAGTAAAAATAATTATTCCTTACGAAATATTTTTATTGATTAATTGATTTTGTTTATAAATAAACAACAAAATCCTTTTCCCTTTTAACTTTATATTATTGTTATTTCATTGTTCTATTATATATCGATATTAATGATATGAACAGTAAAATTAATAATAAAATAAGTAAATCTAAAAGGCATATTTCTTGTTTATCTTGTTGATTGGATCAACTTTGATTAGTTTAGATTAGATTCATGATAATAGCGTAAACTACGACTCGGAAAGTCTTTAATTAGTTTAATAATTTCTATTATACTTACATTCTATGCTAATTCACTTAGCATTTCCTTTATTACATATATTATTGATTCTTTTCTAAACCAATTATTAAAATGGGCGGTTCGGATTCAAAAGTTGAACATTCAAATGCGAACGTCGTAAACGACATTGTGGTCAAAATTGAATTACCTACCGTATATCTCATAATTATAATTTGTTTAATAGCCACGCAACTTTTAGTAACCTTATACCAGTTACATAAAAGGTCTTTAAGATAGTCATATACTGGAGCAGCATCCTTGGCAACCAATTTAGACAAAGTCTAATCACCACAGCACTCTGGTTATGTACTAATTCTTAATACTACTTATTATTACTACATATGATTTTCTAAAAAAAAGTTCAGAACAATTCCAAAAACTATATCATTTTTTTTTTTTTTTACATTTCTAACACAACTTCGCGTATGAATATATAACATTTAATGGAATGGGAAACTATTGTATTCAAAGCAAAATCTATAAAGGAAGAATTTTTGAAATCAAATAAATGCTTAAATGTAGATAGGGAAACAAAACCTGAAACTGTTAATAAGCATATCAATATTCTTCAAAATCAGCTAGAGAAACTTAGAGTACTACTGAATGCGAATTACAGTAGACTAACAAAATCTCACCAAACCTCTGCTGATAATTTTTATTCTGACCTACGTGAAAAACTAATTTCAGTAAGTTATAGAAAAAACTTCAAAATCCTTGTACCCCATTCACTTCATGAACCAATAGTGTTCAATATATTACCCGAAAAAGAAACCAAAACCAAGATGCCTTAAACTTTAATAGAATTTTTAAATACTGCATCTAGATTAATCCCAGATTTCGACGGAAATTCTGAAACCCTACAAAGCTTTATCGATGCCATTAACTTAGTGGACTCCATAAAAGGCACTCATTAATGCCAAATTAATGAGCACAAGACAATCCGGAAAAATGTTAATTCCTATGCCAAAGAAATGGAAGAATTAACAAAGAAATTAGAAACTGCTTACATGATGGGTTACCCCATGAAATAATATTCAAAATAACGGATTTTATCGTAACAATAATAACGTTGGCAACCGTTATAACAATAATAATTACAATAACAATAATCCTGGTGCTTATCGTAATAATAACGATAATAGAAGCCGTAATAACATACAAACTAGAAATATTAATATATCTGCTGAAAACAACTCGGGAAATGGGCAAGCACCCCTAAATACTCAGTAGAAGCCAAAACCTACAATATTAATTTAACTTTATATAGCTACTTACGCTGTAGAACTACTCTAAATTATACAATTTCAAATTTTTTTAATAGATACTGGGGCTGATATTTCAATTGTCAAGCACAACCAGGTTTTAAATGAATCCATAAATGTCTATAACAGAAAAAATCTAAACGGTATTTCAACTTTAGGTAGTGTAAAATCACAATTAAAAATAGACAAATATCTTATATCTCATACATTTCATGTAGTAAAAGACGATTTTAAAATACAGGCAGATGGAATAATTGGAATGGACTTCATACGGAAATACAATTGTATCTTAAAATATTCCAATGATAAGGATATAATAATTCTTAGATCAAATGAAATTGACCATGATAGTGGAATACCTCTCAAAAATGGTCCAACCATTAATTCAATAGCAATACCTGCCAGATCTGAAGTGATAAGATCCATAAAATTTGAATCATCAGAACAAGATGTATTGATACCTTATCAAACAATCCAAGACGGCGTTTATGTCGCAAACACTATAACTTCAAAATCAAATCCTTTAGTAAAAATAGTAAATACTACTGAACAAGATTTAATAATCTTTGATATTAAACTTGTAACCGAAACTTTAAGTGACTATAAGGTCGTCAAGCAAAATTTTAAGCCTGACAAAACCAAAGAAAAAATGGAAAGACTTTCCAGAAACTTTCCATCATTTGTTAAAAAAGATCTTAGATCATTATGCAACGAATTTATAGATATTTTTGCATTAGAGTCTGAAAGTATATCTGTCAATAATTTTTATAAGCAAAAACTTAAGGTCAGTAATACGCAACCTGTTTACATTAAAAACTACAGAATTCCACATTCCCAAAAAGAAGAAGTAAAGAATCAGGTTGATAAGCTTATTAAAGATGATATATTGAACCATTAATTTCAGATCACAATAGCCCCATACTGTTAGTGCCAAAGAAACCTTTACCTGGTACCAATCAAAAGAGATGGAGATTAGTAGTAGACTACAGAGCAGTTAATAAAAACATAGTAGCAGATAAATTTCATTCACCTCGAATAGATGACATTCTTGATCAATTAGGTAGAGCTAAATTCTTCTCTTGTCTTGACCTGATGTCAGGTTTTCATCAAATAGAACTCGAAGAAGAATCTAGAGATATTACATCATTTTCCACAGATAAAGGATCATTCAGATTCAAAAGATTGCCGTATGGTATAAAAAAAAATTCCAAATTCTTTTCAACGTATGATGTCGTTAGCATTTTCTGGTCTATCTCCAGCACAAGCATTTGTGTATATGGACGACCTAGTAGTAATTGGTTGTTCTAAGGAACATATGTTACGTAATTTAAAAAATGTATTTAAAGTTTGCAGAAAATATAATGTAAAATTACATCCAGATAAATGTTCATTCTTTTGTACTCAAGTAACCTTTTTGGGTCACAAATGTACTGATCAAGGTATTTTGCCTGATGATAGCAAATTCTCTATCGTACAAAACTATTCTGCACCAAAAAATGGTGATGAAGCTAAACGCTTCGTAGCCTTTTGCAATTATTACCGAAGGTTCATACCAAATTTTGCTGAATCATCACGACATATAACGAGATTTTCTAGAAAAATGTACCTTTTGAAAGACCTTATTATTAATAGAAATGTCGACTTAGGTCACCTCTTTCTAAAGCTTGAAAAAATAGCTAATAATATTGGCCTTACAACATTGCTACTCTCACTAGATGACAGTATGCTTAATTACCTAGGAACTAATATTGAAACCTTCAAAAGTAAGGGTAATGAAATCTTGCAAGATTCTATATTAACAATTGTGCTCGTACCAAAATTAACTAAAGTTTCATCTGATTCCGAAAAATTGAGAATTATGCAAAAATATCGTGATGATCTCATTACAGGTGGACATCCAGGCATAACTCGAATGATTAAGAAAATAAGACTTCAATATCATTGGAAAGGCATGACTAGAGACATAGCAAAATGTGTCAAACAATGCCTCGAATGCCAAACCAACAAAACCACGATTAAAGACAAGGAGCCTCTTATTTTAACACCAACTCCTCAAAAAGCTTTTCAAAGAGTGATAATCGACACTATAGGACCTCTTCCACGGTCAGATTCAAAGAATGAATATGCTTTGACTATAATGTGCGATTTAACTATATATTTAGTGGCTATACCCATAATAAATAAATCTGCCAGAAATGTTGCGAAAGCCATTATGGAAGATTTTATTTTAATATATGGTCCAATGGATACCATAGTAACGGACCTAGGTACTGAACACGTAAATCAAGTACTTACGGAACTATGCAAGCCGATGAAAGTAGAGAAAATACACTCTACTGCTTACCGTCATGAGACACTCGGTACTGTTGAGAGATCTCACAAAACATTTAACGAGTATTTAAGATCTTATGTTTCATCTGACAAACCATCCCAATCTGATTTGTTGAAATTTTTTGTATACTGTTGTAATACAACTCCATCTACAGCTCATGGATATTGTCAATTTGAATTGATTTACGGAAAAATTCCAAAAAAATTTTAGCTTCATTACCATATACATTATGGTTTCCACTGAAACTTGTCTTGATCAAACATATAATTTCTCTTCCTCATTAATGACTTATCATATTGTATATAAGTTACTTTCACTACTACAATTTGAATTATTTTTTATATTGCATTATTTTAATGACTAGAATTTAAACTAAAATACAAACATTATTATTATAATTTTTACGAATTCTCATAAGAGAATGAATTATTAAAATGTTTTAGAAATAATTAACGTTTTTATTAGTTCTATTTTACATTAAATTTCAGTAACTCTCAATTTGGATAAAAGTTTATATAATTAGGATCAAAAAACACTCAATTTGCTTTTTGTATTTGGAATTTGTTTTCGGCCAATAACTGAATAATGTTGCTGTATTATTGTCTCTTTAAGTATTTAATGTTTGTCAAGAGATACATATATTTTAATTCCCGTAAAGGATCATTTGATCCTCAAAAAAAAAATTTTTCGGAAAGGAAGGGAATAACAGCAATTAGAACTAGAGTAGTAGGGAAATGGGAAGGCAATAGTTGTTTTTGTTTTTAATGAGGAGTAAGAGGAATTTTGAAGAGGAAATTGTTTGTATGAAATTGAAACCCAATGAATTTGTTTTTGTAATTTTTTCTTGTGAGTGCATTAATAGGAGGAAAAATTGTTTCGCATTTTATGAAATTGAAAACCAATGTATGTATGTATGTATTTATGTAATTATGTTAAAAGTACATACAAACAATTTAACAGGGAGACAATTTTTATTTTTTTTTCTTTTTTTGCACTTTTAATTGTGATGAAATTAAAAACTGATGACTTGTAGAAATAGCGTTTGAGTATTTTTGGTTTATTCATCTACATATTTTTCTATGGTTATTTTTGTTTTTGTAAAGTGGAAACTTGAGAATTGTTTTGTTTATATGGAAAAAAATAACTTTGTGTAAGGTTCTTTGACATTAATGAAGATATATTTTATTTTGTTGAGTATGGTCATGATTAATATTAAATATTCTAATAACAAATTAAGGGGAGTATTTTTTATTCACATTAAACATTTTTCATATCTAGAATATGTTTAAAATTAGTTTAATGCTCATTATTTATGTATTTATAATGTTTTCTCAATTTGAAATGATTAATTTGAATGTTCTAATAACAAACTATGGGAGAATATTTTATTTACATAATTAGTTTATAACTCAATATTTCTATATGAAAGCTAAATTAATATTTTCTCTATTTGAAATATTAAAGAGAAACACTTAAAGAATTCAATTTACTTATTTAAATATAAAGGAGTATTTTTTAAATTTGTATAAAAAGAGGAATCAAATCATATTTATTACCATTTGATCTGAGGAATACTTCAAAGTATAGTTAGCAGAATGGTAAGCTATCACTATTGTAAAATGCATTTTAGCTTTTCATGTATTTATATTTTTTTTTTTTTTTTATTTTTTTTTAGATGTATGAACAAATTATTAAATTGGCTCTTGGTATTAAGGCAGAGTATACAATAATTGATGATATTCCCTTACATCAGCCATTCAAAATTTTAAAATTTGAGTGGAAAGAAACACAATATGGATCAAAAGTTATCACATACTTAAATAACAATAAATGGTTTTCCGCAACGATTCGTGAAATTTTTAAACAAGGAAGATCCCTATTCAACGCAATTGAATGATAAAAACTGGACTATTATTTACAAAGGTCGTCAATCTTCAAATGGGCTTGCAATATTTGAACTTAGTTATAGCTAAAATTTTATAAATAAAACAATTTTTTTTATTTTTTTATTTTTATTTTTATTTATTTAATAAAAATATATTAAACTTATATAGTGCTTATTATTATTTTATTTATATAATACTTAAAAATTATTATATATCTAAATTTAGAAGAAGATCCTCGTCTTCGTCCATTATTTTTTTATACTCTTCTGGAACTGAGTATGGTCTGACATCAAGTTGAAGTTTCCCATCTTCCTCCATTAGTTTTAGTTCCTTATACTCCGGAACTAAATTCAATGTTGCGCCCCCTGAAGTATCTGCAGGCTCCAAATAATTTGAAAAGTCTTTGGCTTTGTTTTTATGAAAATTATGACATTTCATAAAATGCCTTTTTTTATTCCACTTTGTGGAAAAGCTCACATTAATGCAAAATTCACATGTGAGCTTCTGTCTGTCCATGTTTGAAGTAATTTTTAATTAAAAATTATTTTATTAATACACCTATGCATTAAGAATTATTCTTTAAATTTAATAATTGCTGGTGAATCAAAAGTGTTTAACGAAGCAAAATACTTTTCCGTTAAAAAAATTAAAACATTTTTGGTAGGAATATGCATACATAAGTGTGTATCTGTATGCGTAAGTGTATAAAAATGTTAAACCTTTAATCAATATTTAAATATATGTTATTTTTCATTAGTCTCTTGACATAATTAAAAGTGATTAGACATAAATTTTAAACAATATGCCTTCTTATAAATGTAAATATTGCAAATCAATTTTTGTGGAAAAAGAAATGCTTGAAGGACATGAGATCCTTCATTGTTCGGAATGCGGGAAATGGTTTTCAAAGGAAAAACATCTAAAGGAGCATGAAAGGACTCATGCCAGCACATCCCATGTCAGTAGTAGAAGTGAGCCTTCTACTTCTAATAAATTTAGTTGTGTTAAGAGCGCTTTCAAAGAAAGAGTTCTTACATACCTATACAGAAACCAAAAAGAGGAAATTCTGCATCCGCAAGAGTTTTTAGAAGATGTAAACCGTGATATTTTTGAAATTTTGGAGAACGCTATAAATAAAAACATAACATTGAAATACAATTTAGAAGTGGATTGCGAATATATTAAAATTGTAGAAGATGAAATAATGCTAACCACCATAACGCATAGAACAAAAATGTCACTTTTAACCATAAGTGATAGTATTGAAGAATCTTTGAAAGCACAATACACGTATATATGTAAAAAGATGTCAGAATTCCAGGAGAGGGATAGTGGATGGTCACTAATACGAATGAAGCATTTGGAAATAAATATAAATAAGGCTTCATTCATTAGAGGCTCCAAATATATACCACTACCACATTGGATAAAGAAAAAAGATGCATGTTTCAACTACCCAAATGATGATGAATACTATTTCAAGTGGTGTATCATCGCTTCATTTTTATATAATGAAGCAAATGGATTTGTGAATTGCAATGGATTTGGAAATATTCAAATAAATGAGGATAAAATATGTGTGGAAAATGAAGTGCTAAATTTTGAAAAACTTCAATTTCCAATGAACTTAAAAGATATAAAGATATTTGAAAGCAAGAATGAACATGTTAGCATAAATGTATTTGGCTGTGAAGGTAATACTATAGTTGGACCGTATTACCTCACATCTGCAGTAAAGAATCACCACATAAATCTTCTTCTTCTTATGGACGAAGAATGGTGTCACTACGTTTACATTAAAGATATCGGAAGGTAATTTAAATAAAAATTAACTACATATTTTATAAATTAAATTATTATTATTCAAATATTTCAGATTAGTAAGATCAAGTTTAACTTCCCACCATGGACGGGTTTTCATTTGCAACGCGTGTCTGCAGTACTCTCCAAATGAGAGGATAATGGAAGATCATTATCTTAACTGTAAAAGAGTAGTACCAAAAATGCCAGAGGGTGATAATAACATTTTATATTTTAAAAATTATCAGGAGGAGTTAGATGTACCGTTCGTTATATATGCTGATTTTGAGACGTATTTGGAGAAAATTGATAACGAGCAAGTAAATATACAAAAACATATAGCTTGTGCTTTTAGTTATTATATTAAGTGTAGTTTTAATGATAATTTAGATAAATTTAATATTTATTTTGGTAATGATGCTCCTACAATATTCATAGAAAATTTAATTAATGACGCAAAAGAAATTTACGGAAACTATTTAAATAAGGACGTACCAATGACAGCACTCTCCAATGATGAAACAATTTTGTATAACCTCTCAACAATTTGTCACATATGTAAGCAAATTTTAGGAGCGGACAAAGTACGGGATCATTGTCATTTAACTGGCAAATTTAGAGGAGCAGCCCATAGCTCATGTAATATTAATTATAAAATAGCCAAATTCATACCAGTATTCTTTCATAATTTTTCCTCCTATGATTGTCACTTATTTATGAAAGAACTTTCACAATTTGAGGGAGATATAAAGGTAATTCCTCTCAATAAAGAACTATATATATCGTTATCAAAGTTTATAACAGTTGAAGAAAATCAGGGATTTGAAATTCGGTTTTTAGATTCTTTTCGTTTTATGGCCTCCAGCTTAGAATCTCTAGCCAAAAATTTAAATGACAGTGATTTTCAAATTCTAAATAAAATTTATAATCAAAAACAACAATTTGATTTACTCAGAAGAAAAGGAGTATTTCCTTATTCTTATATTGATTCGATGGAGCGCTTTAATGAAACTAATCTTCCTGCTAAAGAAAAATTTTATAATATTTTAAATAATTCGCATTGTTCTGATGAAGCTTATGATCATGCTAAATCGGTTTGGACAACTTTTAAATGTAATAACTTGTTAGATTACACTAAATTATATTTAAAAACAGATGTTCTCCTCTTAACAGATATTTTTCAAAATTTTAGAAGTATCTGTAAAAGTATATACAAACTTGACCCATGCCAATATTATACTGCTCCAGGTTTATCGTGGGATGTGATGTTAAGAACAACTAACATAAGGTTAGAGCTTTTAAGTGACGTCAATATGTATAATTTTATACAAGACGGTATTAGAGGAGGACTAGTACAGTGTTCAAAGAGATATTCTAGAGCAAATAATAAATATTTAGAAGACTTTGATAGTAGTAAGCCTTCAGAATATTTAATGTATCTAGATGCTAACAATTTGTATGGTTGGGCCATGTCAGAATATCTCCCATATGGAGAATTCGAGTGGATTTATGATGATGCGGCTTTAGAAGATATTGATGTAACTACAATATCGGATACATCTGATATTGGATATTTTTTGGAGGTAGATTTAGAATATCCACACTATTTACATGAATTTCATAATGATTTACCCTTTTGCCCAGAAAATAAATTTGTTGGTAAATCTAAATGTAGGAAGCTGATTGCAGACCTAACACCAAAAACAAAATATCAGATCCATTATAGAGTTCTTAAACAATGTTTAAAGAATGGACTGATATTAAAAAAAATACACAGAGCATTAAAATTTCGACAATCTCCATGGTTAAAAACATATATAGATTTGAATACGTACCACAGAACAAGAGCAAAAAATGCTTTTGAAAAAGATTTTTTTAAATTATTAAATAATTCTGTATATGGAAAAACTATGGAAAATGTTCATAAACGCAAAGATATAAAAATTGTTACAGATTGGAAAACAACAAGGCGTAATCATTTAGGAGCTAGAGCATTAATTTCAAAGCCTAATTTTTCGAGTATAACTCAATTTTCAGAAAACATGTTTGCAGTTCAGTTAAAGGTTATGCAAGTAACTTATAACAAACCAATTTATTTAGGCTTTGCTGTGCTGGAACTCTCAAAATGGAAAATGTATGATTTTCATTATCAATACATGAAACCAAAATTTCAGTCTAATTTAACATTGAATTATATGGATACAGACTCATTCATATACACTATAAAAACAGATGATTTTTATAGTGATATTCGTGAAGATATTGCCTCAAGGTTTGATACATCAGAGTATCATCCCAATAACATATTTAAACTCCCAATATTAAATAAGAAAGTTCTAGGCATGATGAAAGATGAGAATAGCGGGAAAATTATGAAAGAATTTGTGGGACTTCGATCAAAAATGTATTCATTCAAAACGGTTGACATGGAGGAAGTAAAGAAATCTAAAGGAGTTAAAAAATCATGTATACAAAATTTATCAATAATAGACTACAAAAGGTCATTATTTGAAAGAAAAATAATTTCTGATACAATGCATACATTTAGATCGAAGTTTCACCAGTTGTATACACAAAAATTACATAAAGTCGTTTTGAGTTATGCGGATGATAAAAGAATTATTGCTTCTGACCAAATAAATACTTATGCGCGAGGACATTTTAGACTTCAAAATGACTTTGATAACTTTTTTACAGAGATAGATGACGATATTTTCTTGAATATTGATAGTGAGTATATAGAATTTTTAAAAGATTCATCAGATGATGAATATTTAATGAATGTAGATGTTTAAGTTGTACATTTAATAATTTAAATACTTTCATATTTTCTAATTTTATTTAAAGTTTACATAAGTAGAACTTCAAATGTATATATTTCTATTGAATAGAGTTAACTCCTTAAGATATTATAAAAATATATTTTTAATGAAAATGAGACTGATATTTATGTTATCACAATGAAACAATAATAAATATATGTCTTTTATTATATAATAAATGTGTTTTATTTTTAAATATTTTTCCATTGTACATTTTCTATTTCGTAATCTAACTTTTTACGATTTCTAGTTAGTCGAGGAGAATATTGATATGGTAAAGTTGATTGCTTCAAATTTTTGTGATTTTCATCCTTTGACAATATTCTTATTTTTGGTGTTCCATTATTTAAAAAATTTTTAAGTCGTTTAGCTGCTGAAGAGGCAGAAGTAGGATTAAGTTTTTGTAATGTTGTATCCATATCAATTTCATCATAATTTTCATTAGTATAAATTTCCTCAGGTAAATTTATATTAGATTGTGTTCCAACACTACTTGACTCTGGTTGCATTGTTTGAGTTTCAATATGTTTCTTATATATTTTCCTAGTTTGTGTTTCATTATCACGTAGGTTACTCAATTACTTTTAGTTTGATGAGAAGATGATATTTGGCTTCCAATTAAATATTTGGCTAATTCTTGTTTAATATAATACCATTTATTAATATCTTTTAGTGTGTGTGAACTATATATTGGTATTAGTTTTCGATGTAGAAAATTGGAACCAGAATATTTAATTTTAAATTTATCGTAAGTTGATGGATTAAGAACTATTAATTTGGATAAATTATTTGACATTTTCTAAAATTTTTCCAATAACTCTACTTAAAACGGATGAAATAATAATTGGTAGAAATCCTCCTTTTTGAATTAGATGTTTCCTGTTTTGTTTCATTGAGGTTTCTGGTGAACAAACTTTTCTAATTGTATTTTTATATGGTTTTATTTTGTCAAAAACTGATTTATTGATTTTATGGTTCTCATTAATTATATTAAACAGTATTTCATTTATTGTTTTAATAACATCATCAACATGTTTCAGTATTGCATTTCGTAATTCAGGATCTGCTTTCTTAAGAACGTAAAGAATATGTTTGTTCTCCTTCAACAGTTTTAGGTTCGAGGTCATTGTTTATATTTGCAAATATTAAATAGTGATTTTTATTGAAAATATCCGTTCAAAATCTTAATGCGTTGTGTATTTGTTGAGTGAGATCAATTAATAAATAACCATGAGCCTCCTGCGTACACTTATTATATACATCAATCAGAGCTTTTGAGTTTTCTGGGTATACTTGGCGAGCAAAATATTGAAATTGTAACTTATCCCTAGGATTTTTAAACATAACTATATATTTAGAGTTTAAAGAAATATCTCTGGAATAAGCACCTTTATGAACAATGTTTTGTGTTACTAAAATCACAGCTAAATTTCTATGATGAGATCCCTTAGTAAAAAGTTCACACACTTTTTTATTAGATGATTCAAGCATTAAATCATCCAATATTATTAAAACCGATTCATTTTCTGCAGTAGCAAAATCCTCTGGAATACCATGTATAAACTCTACATTGTTAATTCTCGGAAGAGAATTTTTTTCTGCAAAACACCAAATAACACGATCTATGTTTTTAGATATTAAATGTTGATTTTTTATCAAATTCATAATAAATGTGGATTTCCCACAACCAGAGGGACCACAAATCATCATAGTGAATGGATATATAAACTGTTGAAACATGTTTACACTTTATTACACGACATTTAAATGAAGTGAAGCATTAACATTCTATAAATATAAATATGAGTAAAAGAATTCTTGTTGATGAACTACATCGTCAAGCGAGAAAGAGCTTTCAGCGCCGACGCACAGTGGGGTCAAACGCAAATTTTTTGGTAATAAATCTGAATCTCCTGAACTACTGGTCGGATCAAATTGAAATGTATGGAAGAGTTGTAGAGGAGGACCTAAGCTTTCAGAAAAATCATCTTGTAGTCACCCTGTGATAACACGAGATAAGCTACAGGGTGTCAAAGTTGACTACCTCGAGTATGTAAAAGTTAAAAAAAATCGTAACTTGTACAAATGAAGTTCGATTTTAAAGATTTTTATATTTCTGGAAAGTGCTTGGCAAGATAAAGAAAAAATAAGCTTACTCATCTAAGTTATCTCTTACAGTTAAAAAGATATTTACGCTTGAATTTTGAATTTTTGATTTTTTGGCTCGACTTTCTTTCGTTTTTCGGGAATAAGTCCGGAGATATATGAGGCAAAAATTTTTTAAAAATATTCTGTAATTTGCTACATATTTCAAAATAATATGCTGAAAGAATTTTTGGATTATCTCAATTCGTCTAGACGTGAAAAATATTCAAAGTCAGCACTCTGAAATTGGCATGAAAAATGGCTATTTTTTTACAAAAATATAGTACAATTCATTCACTTTTTTCTCAAAGCTCCGTTAATAAAAAAATTTTTTCCTTATTAATTTCAAAAGATAAGGCTTCATAAATGGTTAATAAAGAAATTTTGAATTGATTTAAGTTTGCACCCTACATCCAGCATTGGCCGAAAATTGTCAATTTTAAAAAATAGTTTCATTTTTATCGATTAATAAAAAAAATGTCACGCGAGCTTTTTTAAATTTGGTACCCATATTTTTTTATAGAAATAGATTTAGAATGATTTAACACTAAACTGGTTCCCGCCCGACCAAAAACGAATGCAGGAGTGGAGATTTTATGTTAAAAGTCAGTTTTTTTAACGACTATTTTTAGAAGCATATTAAAAGCATATTAGCATAATATTTTTAATATTATTTCTTATGTAATGTATAAAACCCAAATCAAGCTTTCATTCCTAAAAAAATCAATAAAATAGCTCCAATAACCTATATTTGGTAATTTTTCAAAAATAAATTTTTTTTTCCAAAAATAGCTGAAAATCCAAAAAAATTTAATTTTTTTAATACAACTCCACTAATTTTGCAAATACTTTAAAAATGTTAAAAGAATATAAAAATAGACTTATTTACCAATTCAACGATATATAAAATGTTGATATAGGTAATTTATTAATAATAGTAATATAATGGCCTCAAAACTACCAAGTCATATGTGTGTATACGTAACATTTTAGTTTTCTAATGTATTATGTAGGTATATATTTGTTATTATAAAGTAGTAAATTCTTTATTTGAGTAATGTTTATTTAATTTGTTCTACATATTTACATACTTATTATACATATATTCCGTATATTTATTTTATTAAGGATATATTATCGAAGATATTATTAGAGATTTTCTTGAAAATAATCAGAAACATCAAATGTTAGCAAATTTTTAACTTCCTTAGCTTCGGAATCCTCTTTTTCTATTTCAAGAGTGATTTTTTTTAGCCATCGTGTTCTTATAGAATATATAACTGGATCTGATGATATTAATAAATATTCCATTAAGTCCATATTTTGCGCTATTTTCGAACATTTTCGGGTTATTGGTAAATCTCAGATAGAGAGCTTTTTAAGGTTGTATGACGTAAAAATGAAGTCCTTGAATCAGCGTACTAACAGATTAAAAATTAAACATTCCGATTGGATGGATACTGATATAGAAATATCGGCGTGCAAAATATCAACTGGAGCACCCTGCAAGACATATGATGATTTAAGTACAAGATCTAAGAAGAAAAGACTGACCCATAAGCTTTCTATAATTTCGAATGAAGAAGTTTCTGATACATTCAAAGAAATGTTAAAAAAGGAGAAGCAACTTAAGAGTGCAGTTAATATTGCTGAAATACTGCCAACTGCATCTCCAAAATGTCGTAAACGGATTGCCGAAAATGTACCTGCTCCAACATCACAATCCAATTTTACACAGGAAGAAGCAATTGCTTTAATGCTTGAACTTGACCTCAGCCGAAACAAATATAAAATTTTAAGAAGAGCTCTGCTTGAAAAGGGACATTCAATTCTTCCATCATACAAGGATATTCAAGAAAAAAGCAAACTATTTTACCATCTATTTCGGTTACCGATTTTGCAGATTTTTTCGCAGATCAGTTGGAAAAAGTAAATAACAGCGACGTGTATTAATCTGTAAGTAGGGATGTGAGTGACTATCAGCCCTTCCTGAATACAAGCATGCTAGTGGAAGTAAGAAAATGACGGATTATAAAAGCGTATTTATGGCATCTTTGGTGACATTAAGAATGCGATCTTATTCCTTAAAGCAATCTTCATCAAAGTGTAAAAACTCATTTGAAGATATATGGTTTAACACCACTCCAGGATCAAAACATTTTTGCATACCTATTTGGTTCGACAACAACAAAGTATTTAGTGGAATATATCAAAGATGAAATAAATGATTTACAACCTCTTTCAAAGGACTAACGTACTATTAATGGTAATTAATTGTAAGTACAAAATTAACTCTGCTCGATTTGGAGAATATGCAACGGAAATATCTAAACTACTTGTTTCTCTATATCCATGGAAAGAAATGACACCAACAGTACATAAAGTATTGTGCCATGGCGAAATTATAATTGAACGATTACAGAAGGGGCTCAAGAAGCAAGAAACAGAGATTTTAAGCACGTTCAATTATTCAGCTCCAGGAAATGCTCCAGAACGTCACAAAACGAGGATATTTTTAATAGCCTATTGTTATCATCAGACCCTGTACTATCATCAATGAGAAAACGTTGGATTTATTATGAGCCTTTATCAACTCAGAATACTGAAGACTTGAAGGACCTTTATTATCTCTTAGATATGTATACAGATACAACAGATTATTTTATAGAAAATTAGTAGTATAAGTTTAAAATATTAGAAAAATTTTCTACATAAATTTAATGTAAATAAGTAATAAAAAATCGTATCAGAAATAGATAATTTATTAAGGAAGATGATAAATACAAAAAATAATAATATTGATTAAGTTAAAATAGACATTTTGTGTTTGTTTTGTTTTTTTAAATTCTTTAATAGAAATATATGAATGCTTAGAAAAGGATAAAGATTTTCTTAAATTTGGGAAATGTAGCAACCCTATTAAAAATAAAAAATATTTATTAATTATTTTTATAAAAATATTTTGTGTATAGATATTAATAAAAGTATACAGAAATATTCACATTTTTCTAAGTTATTATTCACGCAAAACTAAAGGCAAAAGTTGCAAGGTTGTAAAAATATAGTCATATATACAATAAATTGGAAATATAAAAGTTTAAAGGCGCATATTTCTGAATTGAGTCATGATATTGACTTGAATCTTTTTGCAAAAGATCGGAAATTATATATGCTAAAGTATAAGCTTAATTTGGAATACATATTTTTAAAATTTCTTTCGCTAATTAGAAATAAACCAAACAAAAGGCCCAATTTGGGATTTTTGGTGAAAATACAGATTTTTCAATTGTAATAACATATTTGTTTATAAAGATATCTTAATGAAATTTGCAGGAAATGTGGATCTTATAAATATAAATAGAAGCGCGTTAACCAAATTTCAATCAGGGGTAGGGTTTTCCTGAATTCCCAAATAAACTAATCAAAATTCCCTAAAATGGGGTTTTTTACATTTTTGGCTATAGAATCCACATTTTTCCGAAGTCCCGTAGATTTTGATTTAAAACTTTTAACCACATATTGAAGATTCTTAAAATATATTCCGCTTGTCGATTCGTGCTTTGGGGTTTGAGAAAATATGGTCTACAATCAAAACTTTCATATAAAATGGGTCGAATTCGGGAGGGTATGTACCATGACCAACTGAGTTATTGGGCTTGTTTTTTATCTTGAAGTCATCTCTGTGAAGTTACCTTTCAGAAAAGTGCAAACTTATTATATGTTGCTAAAGAATTTTATTTTAGATAAAAAAGAGTTTTTCGGCTAAAAAAACACAAAAAGTCGTCTTTTTTGCAATTTTCAAATTCAAAATCGTTTATTTTTGGACTCGGTAAAGATATTTTTTATTCAATAGATAATTTTGTTCTTTAACTAGTTAAGAAAAAAACTAATAAAATCGGTCGGAAATACTAGGATATATATGAAAAAAACTGGACCAAGAACATGCAAAATTATGGTGCTTAAAAGTTCAAACGCAAGTAACTCGAAAACTATAAGAGATAAATAGGACATGTTTTTTATAGGTCTTATCAGGGCCTACGACAATATATAAAAGCGATTAAAAATTTTTTATGTCAGAGGTACCTAACTTTGAGCCCCCTTAGCTCCCCTCCTGGGGGAATTGTTGTGAACCCCTTCCAAACATAACATTGTATGCCTATACCAAATTTCATGAAAATCCAACCGGCCGATCAGAAGTTACAGATTTATTTCCAAAAAATTTCGATTCTGCCCCACTGTGCACTGCACAATAGCTGAACAGCATGTATTATGCTGCCTCAGCACTCTCCCATGATACACATATTATATGTGGATTAAAAAAAAAGGGACAGTCGGTTAACGGCTGGCTTAAAAAATAAAATAAATTTTTTAGTTTTTAATATTACATCAGTGTGGAGTTTTACTGCAACCGGGTGCCGCGACCCATAGATCGGAAGAAGTTTTATATGGGCTCCGCCCCTGACCAAAGAGGAAGGCATGCCCAAATACATGTTTTCAAATTGGTACTCAGGTGTATCTGTTTGTTGCACCTGGGAGCGTTGGTGGGCACATTGTATTAACCCGGTATTAAGACCACCGTGATGGTGAGAAAATACTAATCTGTATTTTCGTATTTTTTGCACCATATAACTAGAAAAAATATTTATATATCGTATATATATATATATATATATATATATATATATATATATATATATATATATATATATATATATCGTATTTTGTAACTTATCGAAAAATGTCAAATACAAATTTGGTACTTTATGGAAATTCGAACGTTCTTATCTATTTTTGGTACTTTTTTCATATTTCTTCTTTTTTCCTTATTGACATACACATATGAAAATTTAGAAATGATTTGAAATATAATTTTTGTTACATCCATGGGGAAAAAATTACCGAAAACGGGGGGTAAAACAGGAAAATTACAATTTATTCAAAGCAAAACTTTTTATTAAAAAAAATCAAATAATAATGAGCAATAGCATACATTTTTAAAGAAAAAAACCAAAATAAAAAACATATTTTGAATTTAAAAAAAATCAAAATTGACTGCAGTAGTAGGGAAATGGGAAGGCAATAGTTGTTTTTGTTTTTAATGAGGAGTAAGAGCAATTTTAAAGAGAAAATTGTTTGTATGAAATTGAAAACCAATGAATTTGTTTTTGTAATTTTTTCTTGTGAGTGCATTAATAGGAGGAAAAATTGTTTTGCATTTTATGAAATTGAAAACCAATGTATTTATTTTGTATAATAATATATGTATGTATATAATTATGTTAAAAGTACATACAAACAATTTAACAGGGAGACAATTTTTATTTTTTTTCTTTTTTTGCACTTTTAATTGTGATGAAATTAAAAACTGATGACTTGTATAAAAAGCGTTTGAGTATTTTTGGTATATTCATCTACATATTTCTATATGGTTATTTTTGTTTTTGTAAAGTGGAAACTTGAGAATTGTTTTGTTTATATGGAAAAAAATAACTTTGTGTAAGGTTCTTTGACATTAATGAAGATATATTTTATTTTGTTGAGTATGGTCATGATTAATTTTGAATATTCTAATAACAAACTAAGGGAGTATATTTTATTTACATAATTAGTTTATAACTCAATATTTCTATATGAGCGCTAAATTAATATTTTTCTCTATTTGAAATATTAAAGAGAAATACTCAAAGTATTCAATTTACTTATTTAAATATAAAGGAGTATTTTTTAAATTTGTATAAAAAGAGGAATCAGATCATATTTATTACCATTTGATCTGAGGATTACTTCAAAGTATATTTAACAGAATGGTAAGCTATCACTATTGGAAAATGCATTTAACTTTTCATGTATTTATAAGTTTTTTTTTTTTTTAGATGTATGAACAAATTATTAAATTGGCTCTTGGTATTAAGGCGGAGTATACAAAAATTGATGATATTCCCTTACATCAGCCATTCAAAATTTTAAAATTTGAGTGGAAAGAAACACAATATGGATCAAAAGTTATCACATACTTAAATAACAATAAATGGTTTTCCGCAACGATTCGTGAAATTTTTAAACAAGGAAGATCCCTATTCAACGCAATTGAATGATAAAAACTGGACTATTATTTACAAAGGTCGTCAGTCTTCAAATGGGCTTGCAATATTAGAACTTATTTACAGCTAAAATTTTATAAATGAAACAGTTTTTTTTATTCTTTTATTTTTATTTCTTTAATAAAAACATATTAAACGTATATAGTGTTTATTATTTTATTTACATAATACTTAAAAATTATTATATATCTAAATTGAGAAGAAGATCCTCGTCTTCGTCCATTATTTTTTTATATTCCTCTAGAACTGAGTATGCTCTGATATCCAGATTTAGTAGAAGATTCTCATCTTCCTCCATTAGTTCCTTATACTCCGGAACTAAATACAATGTTGCGCCCCCTGAAGTATCTGCAGGCTCCAAATAGTTTGAAAAGTCCTTCGCTTTATTTTTATGAAAATTATGATATTTCATAAAATGTCTTTTTTTATTCCACTTTGTGGAAAAGATCTCATTAATACAAAATTCACATGCAAGCTTCTGTCTGTCCATGTTTGAAGTAATTTTTAATTAAAAATTATTTTATTAATACACCTCTGCATTAAGAATTATTCTTTCAATTTAATAATTGCTGGTGAATTAAAAGTGCTTAACGAAGCAAAATACTTTTTCGTTAAAAAATAAAAACATTTTGGTAGGAATATGCATACATAAGTGTGTATCTGTATGCGTAAGTGTATAAAAATGTCAAACCTTTGATCAATATTTAAATAAATATTTTTTTTCATTAGTCTGTTGACTTAATTAAAATTGATTACAAGTAAATTTTAAACAATATGCCTTCTTATAAATGTAAATATTGCAAATCAATTTTTGTGGAAAGAGAGATGCTTGAAGGACATGAGATCCTTCATTGTTCGGAATGTTGGAAATGGTTTTCAAAAGAAAAACATATAGAGGAGCATGAAAGTCTCATGCCAGCACATCCCATGTCAGTGGTAGAAGTGAGCCTTCTACTTCTAATAAATTTAGTTGTGTTAAAAGCGCTTTCAAAGAAAGAATTCTGACATACCTCTACAGAAGCCAAAAAGAGGAAATTCTGCATCCTCAAGAGTTTTTAGAAGATGTAAGCCATGATATTTTTGAAATTTTGGAGAACGCTATAAATAAAAACATAGCATTGAAATGCAATTTAGAAGTGGAGTGCGAATATATTAAAATTATAGAAGATGAATAACCACCATAACGCTTAGAACAAAAATGTCAATTTTAACCATAAGTGATAGTACTGAAGAATCTTTGAAAGCACAATGCACGTATATATGTAAAAAAAATGTCAGAATTCCAGGAGAGGGATAGTGGATGGTCCCTAATACGAATGAAGCATTTGGAAATAAATATAAATAAGGCTTCATTCATTAGAGGCTCCAAATATATACCACTACCACATTGGATAAAGAAAAAAGATGCATGTTTCAACTATCCAAATGATGATGAATACTGTTTCAAGTGGTGTATCATCGCTTCATTTTTATATAATGAAGCAAATGGATTTGTGAATTGCAATGGATTTGGAAATATTCAAATAAATGAGGATAAAATATGTGTGGAAAATGAAGTGCTAAATTTTGAAAAACTTCAATTTCCAATGAACTTAAAAGATATAAAGATATTTGAAAGCAAGAATGAACATGTTAGCATAAATGTATTTGGCTGTGAAGGTAATACTATAGTTGGACCGTATTACCTCACATCTGCAGTAAAGAATCACCACATAAATTTTCTTCTTCTTATGGACGAAGAATGGTGTCACTACGTTTACATTAAAGATATCGGAAGGTAATTTAAATAAAAATTAACTACATATTTTATAAATTAAATTATTATTATTCAAATATTTCAGATTAGTAAGATCAAGTTTAACTTCCCACCATGGACGGGTTTTCATTTGCAACGCGTGTCTGCAGTACTCTCCAAATGAGAGGATAATGGAAGATCATTATCTTAACTGTAAAAGAGTAGTACCAAAAATGCCAGAGGGTGATAATAACATTTTATATTTTAAAAATTATCAGGAGGAGTTAGATGTACCGTTCGTTATATATGCTGATTTTGAGACGTATTTGGAGAAAATTGATAACGAGCAAGTAAATATACAAAAACATATAGCTTGTGCTTTTAGTTATTATATTAAGTGTAGTTTTAATGATAATTTAGATAAATTTAATATTTATTTTGGTAATGATGCTCCTACAATATTCATAGAAAATTTAATTAATGACGCAAAAGAAATTTACGGAAACTATTTAAATAAGGACGTACCAATGACAGCACTCTCCAATGATGAAACAATTTTGTATAACCTCTCAACAATTTGTCACATATGTAAGCAAATTTTAGGAGCGGACAAAGTACGGGATCATTGTCATTTAACTGGCAAATTTAGAGGAGCAGCCCATAGCTCATGTAATATTAATTATAAAATAGCCAAATTCATACCAGTATTCTTTCATAATTTTTCCTCCTATGATTGTCACTTATTTATGAAAGAACTTTCACAATTTGAGGGAGATATAAAGGTAATTCCTCTCAATAAAGAACTATATATATCGTTATCAAAGTTTATAACAGTTGAAGAAAATCAGGGATTTGAAATTCGGTTTTTAGATTCTTTTCGTTTTATGGCCTCCAGCTTAGAATCTCTAGCCAAAAATTTAAATGACAGTGATTTTCAAATTCTAAATAAAATTTATAATCAAAAACAACAATTTGATTTACTCAAAAGAAAAGGAGTATTTCCTTATTCTTATATTGATTCGATGGAGCGCTTTAATGAAACTAATCTTCCTGCTAAAGAAAAATTTTATAATATTTTAAATAATTCGCATTGTTCTGATGAAGCTTATGATCATGCTAAATCGGTTTGGACAACTTTTAAATGTAATAACTTGTTAGATTACACTAAATTATATTTAAAAACAGATGTTCTCCTCTTAACAGATATTTTTCAAAATTTTAGAAGTATCTGTAAAAGTATATACAAACTTGACCCATGCCAATATTATACTGCTCCAGGTTTATCGTGGGATGCGATGTTAAGAACAACTAACATAAGGTTAGAGCTTTTAAGTGACGTCAATATGTATAATTTTATACAAGACGGTATTAGAGGAGGACTAGTACAGTGTTCAAAGAGATATTCTAGAGCAAATAATAAATATTTAGAAGACTTTGATAGTAGTAAGCCTTCAGAATATTTAATGTATCTAGATGCTAACAATTTGTATGGTTGGGCCATGTCAGAATATCTCCCATATGGAGAATTCGAGTGGATTTATGATGATGCGGCTTTAGAAGATATTGATGTAACTACAATATCGGATACATCTGATATTGGATATTTTTTGGAGGTAGATTTAGAATATCCACACTATTTACATGAATTTCATAATGATTTACCCTTTTGCCCAGAAAATAAATTTGTTGGTAAATCTAAATGTAGGAAGCTGATTGCAGACCTAACACCAAAAACAAAATATCAGATCCATTATAGAGTTCTTAAACAATGTTTAAAGAATGGACTGATATTAAAAAAAATACACAGAGCATTAAAATTTTGACAATCTCCATGGTTAAAAACATATATAGGTTTGAATACATACCACAGAACAAGAGCAAAAAATGCTTTTGAAAAAGATTTTTTTAAATTATTAAATAATTCTGTATATGGAAAAACTATGGAAAATGTTCATAAACGCAAAGATATAAAAATTGTTACAGATTGGAAAACAACAAGGCGTAATCATTTAGGAGCTAGAGCATTAATTTCAAAGCCTAATTTTTCGAGTATAACTCAATTTTCAGAAAACATGTTTGCAGTTCAGTTAAAGGTTATGCAAGTAACTTATAACAAACCAATTTATTTAGGCTTTGCTGTGCTGGAACTCTCAAAATGGAAAATGTATGATTTTCATTATCAATACATGAAACCAAAATTTCAGTCTAATTTAACATTGAATTATATGGATACAGACTCATTCATATACACTATAAAAACAGATGATTTTTATAGTGATCTTCGTGAAGATATTGCCTCAAGGTTTGATACATCAGAGTATCATCCCAATAACATATTTAAACTCCCAATATTAAATAAGAAAGTTCTAGGCATGATGAAAGATGAGAATAGCGGGAAAATTATGAAAGAATTTGTGGGACTTCGATCAAAAATGTATTCATTCAAAACGGTTGACATGGAGGAAGTAAAGAAATCTAAAGGAGTTAAAAAATCATGTATACAAAATTTATCAATAATAGACTACAAAAGGTCATTATTTGAAAGAAAAATAATTTCTGATACAATGCATACATTTAGATCGAAGTTTCACCAGTTGTATACACAAAAATTACATAAAGTTGTTTTGAGTTATGCGGATGATAAAATAATTATTGCTTCTGACCAAATAAATACTTATGCGCGAGGACATTTTAGACTTCAAAATGACTTTGATAACTTTTTTACAGAGATAGATGACGATATTTTCTTGAATATTGATAGTGAGTATATAGAATTTTTAAAAGATTCATCAGATGATGAATATTTAATGAATGTAGATGTTTAAGTTGTACATTTAATAATTTAAATACTTTCATATTTTCTAATTTTATTTAAAGTTTACATAAGTAGAACTTCAAATGTATATATTTCTATTGAATAGAGTTAACTCCTTAAGATATTATAAAAATATATTTTTTAATGAAAATGAGACTGATATTTATGTTATCACAATGAAACAATAATAAATATATGTCTTTTATTATATAATAAATGTGTTTTATTTTTAAATATTTTTCCATTGTACATTTTCTATTTCGTAATCTAACTTTTTACGATTTCTAGTTAGTCGAGGAGAATATTGATATGGTAAAGTTGATTGCTTCAAATTTTTGTGATTTTCATCCTTTGACAATATTCTTATTTTTGGTGTTCCATTATTTAAAAAATTTTTAAGTCGTTTAGCTGCTGAAGAGGCAGAAGTAGGATTAAGTTTTTGTAATGTTGTATCCATATCAATTTCATCATAATTTTCATTAGTATAAATTTCCTCAGGTAAATTTATATTAGATTGTGTTCCAACACTACTTGACTCTGGTTGCATTGTTTGAGTTTCAATATGTTTCTTATATATTTTCCTAGTTTGTGTTTCATTATCACGTAGGTTACTCAATTTAGAACTTTTAGTTTGATGAGAAGATGATATTTGGCTTCCAATTAAATATTTGGCTAATTCTTGTTTAATATAATACCATTTATTAATATCTTTTAGTGTGTGTGAACTATATATTGGTATTAGTTTTCGATGTAGAAAATTGGAACCAGAATATTTAATTTTAAATTTATCGTAAGTTGATGGATTAAGAACTATTAATTTGGATAAATTATTTGACATTTTCTAAAATTTTTCCAATAACTCTACTTAAAACGGATGAAATAATAATTGGTAGAAATCCTCCTTTTTGAATTAGATGTTTCCTGTTTTGTTTCATTGAGGTTTCTGGTGAACAAACTTTTCTAATTGTATTTTTATATGGTTTTATTTTGTCAAAAACTGATTTATTGATTTTATGGTTCTCATTAATTATATTAAACAGTATTTCATTTATTGTTTTAATAACATCATCAACATGTTTCAGTATTGCATTTCGTAATTCAGGATCTGCTTTCTTAAGAACGTAAAGAATATGTTTGTTCTCCTTCAACAGTTTTAGGTTCGAGGTCATTGTTTATATTTGCAAATATTAAATAGTGATTTTTATTGAAAATATCCGTTCAAAATCTTAATGCGTTGTGTATTTGTTGAGTGAGATCAATTAATAAATAACCATGAGCCTCCTGCGTACACTTATTATATACATCAATCAGAGCTTTTGAGTTTTCTGGGTATACTTGGCGAGCAAAATATTGAAATTGTAACTTATCCCTAGGATTTTTAAACATAACTATATATTTAGAGTTTAAAGAAATATCTCTGGAATAAGCACCTTTATGAACAATGTTTTGTGTTACTAAAATCACAGCTAAATTTCTATGATGAGATCCCTTAGTAAAAAGTTCACACACTTTTTTATTAGATGATTCAAGCATTAAATCATCCAATATTATTAAAACCGATTCATTTTCTGCAGTAGCAAAATCCTCTGGAATACCATGTATAAACTCTACATTGTTAATTCTCGGAAGAGAATTTTTTTCTGCAAAACACCAAATAACACGATCTATGTTTTTAGATATTAAATGTTGATTTTTTATCAAATTCATAATAAATGTGGATTTCCCACAACCAGAGGGACCACAAATCATCATAGTGAATGGATATATAAACTGTTGAAACATGTTTACACTTTATTACACGACATTTAAATGAAGTGAAGCATTAACATTCTATAAATATAAATATGAGTAAAAGAATTCTTGTTGATGAACTACATCGTCAAGCGAGAAAGAGCTTTCAGCGCCGACGCACAGTGGGGTCAAACGCAAATTTTTTGGTAATAAATCTGAATCTCCTGAACTACTGGTCGGATCAAATTGAAATGTATGGAGGAGTTGTAGAGGAGGACCTAAGCTTTCAGAAAAATCATCTTGTAGTCACCCTGTGATAACACGAGATAAGCTACAGGGTGTCAAAGTTGACTACCTCGAGTATGTAAAAGTTAAAAAAAAATCGTAACTTGTACAAATGAAGTCCGATTTTAAAGATTTTTATATTTCTGGAAAGTGCTTGGCAAGATAAAGAAAAAATAAGCTTACTCATCTAAGTTATCTCTTACAGTTAAAAAGATATTTACGCTTGAATTTTGAATTTTTGATTTTTTGGCTCGACTTTCTTTCGTTTTTCGGGAATAAGTCCGGAGATATATGAGGCAAAAATTTTTTAAAAATATTCTGTAATTTGCTACATATTTCAAAATAATATGCTGAAAGAATTTTTGGATTATCTCAATTCGCCTAGACGTGAAAAATATTCAAAGTCAGCACTCTGAAATTGGCATGAAAAATGGCTATTTTTTTACAAAAATATAGTACAATTCATTCACTTTTTTCTCAAAGCTCCGTTAATAAAAAAATTTTTTCCTTATTAATTTCAAAAGATAAGGCTTCATAAATGGTTAATAAAGAAATTTTGAATTGATTTAAGTTTGCACCCTACATCCAGCATTGGCCGAAAATTGTCAATTTTAAAAAATAGTTTCATTTTTATCGATTAATAAAAAAAATGTCACGCGAGCTTTTTTAAATTTGGTACCCATATTTTTTTATAGAAATAGATTTAGAATGATTTAACACTAAACTGGTTCCCGCCCGGCCAAAAACGAATGCAGGAGTGGAGATTTTATGTTAAAAGTCAGTTTTTTTAACGACTATTTTTAAAAGCATATTAAAAGCATATTAGCATAATATTTTTAATATTATTTCTTATGTAATGTATAAAACCCAAATCAAGCTTTCATTCCTAAAAAAATCAATAAAATAGCTCCAATAACCTATTTTTGGTAATTTTTCAAAAATAAATTTTTTTTCCAAAAATAGCTGAAAATCCAAAAAAATTTAATTTTTTTAATACAACTCCACTAATTTTGCAAATACTTTAAAAATGTTAAAAGAATATAAAAATAGACTTATTTACCAATTCAACGATATATAAAATGTTGATATAGGTCATTTAATAACAGTAATATAATGGCCTCAAAACTACCAAGTCATATGTGTGTATACGTAACATTTTAGTTTTCTAATGTATTATGTAGGTATATATTTGTTATTATAAAGTAGTAAATTCTTTATTTGAGTAATGTTTATTTAATTTGTTCTACATATTTACATACTTATTATACATATATTCCGTATATTTATTTTATTAAGGATATATTATCGAAGATATTATTAGAGATTTTCTTGAAAATAATCAGAAACATCAAATGTTAGCAAATTTTTAACTTCCTTAGCTTCGGAATCCTCTTTTTCTATTTCAAGAGTGATTTCATTAAGTCCATATTTTGCGCTATTTTCGAACATTTTCGGGTTATTGGTAAATCTCAGATAGAGAGCTTTTTAAGGTTGTATGACGTAAAAATGAAGTCCTTGAATCAGCGTACTAACAGATTAAAAATTAAACATTCCGATTGGATGGATACTGATATAGAAATATCGGCGTGCAAAATATCAACTGGAGCACCCTGCAAGACATATGATGATTTAAGTACAAGATCTAAGAAGAAAAGACTGACCCATAAGCTTTCTATAATTTCGAATGAAGAAGTTTCTGATACATTCAAAGAAATGTTAAAAAAGGAGAAGCAACTTAAGAGTGCAGTTAATATTGCTGAAATACTGCCAACTGCATCTCCAAAATGTCGTAAACGGATTGCCGAAAATGTACCTGCTCCAACATCACAATCCAATTTTACACAGGAAGAAGCAATTGCTTTAATGCTTGAACTTGACCTCAGCCGAAACAAATATAAAATTTTAAGAAGAGCTCTGCTTGAAAAGGGACATTCAATTCTTCCATCATACAAGGATATTCAAGAAAAAAGCAAACTATTTTACCATCTATTTCGGTTACCGATTTTGCAGATTTTTTCGCAGATCAGTTGGAAAAAGTAAATAACAGCGACGTGTATTAATCTGTAAGTAGGGATGTGAGTGACTATCAGCCCTTCCTGAATACAAGCATGCTAGTGGAAGTAAGAAAATGACGGATTATAAAAGCGTATTTATGGCATCTTTGGTGACATTAAGAATGCGATCTTATTCCTTAAAGCAATCTTCATCAAAGTGTAAAAACTCATTTGAAGATATATGGTTTAACACCACTCCAGGATCAAAACATTTTTGCATACCTATTTGGTTCGACAACAACAAAGTATTTAGTGGAATATATCAAAGATGAAATAAATGATTTACAACCTCTTTCAAAGGACTAACGTACTATTAATGGTAATTAATTGTAAGTACAAAATTAACTCTGCTCGATTTGGAGAATATGCAACGGAAATATCTAAACTACTTGTTTCTCTATATCCATGGAAAGAAATGACACCAACAGTACATAAAGTATTGTGCCATGGCGAAATTATAATTGAACGATTACAGAAGGGGCTCAAGAAGCAAGAAACAGAGATTTTAAGCACGTTCAATTATTCAGCTCCAGGAAATGCTCCAGAACGTCACAAAACGAGGATATTTTTAATAGCCTATTGTTATCATCAGACCCTGTACTATCATCAATGAGAAAACGTTGGATTTATTATGAGCCTTTATCAACTCAGAATACTGAAGACTTGAAGGACCTTTATTATCTCTTAGATATGTATACAGATACAACAGATTATTTTATAGAAAATTAGTAGTATAAGTTTAAAATATTAGAAAAATTTTCTACATAAATTTAATGTAAATAAGTAATAAAAAATCGTATCAGAAATAGATAATTTATTAAGGAAGATGATAAATACAAAAAATAATAATATTGATTAAGTTAAAATAGACATTTTGTGTTTGTTTTGTTTTTTTAAATTCTTTAATAGAAATATATGAATGCTTAGAAAAGGATAAAGATTTTCTTAAATTTGGGAAATGTAGCAACCCTATTAAAAATAAAAAATATTTATTAATTATTTTTATAAAAATATTTTGTGTATAGATATTAATAAAAGTATACAGAAATATTCACATTTTTCTAAGTTATTATTCACGCAAAACTAAAGGCAAAAGTTGCAAGGTTGTAAAAATATAGTCATATATACAATAAATTGGAAATATAAAAGTTTAAAGGCGCATATTTCTGAATTGAGTCATGATATTGACTTGAATCTTTTTGCAAAAGATCGGAAATTATATATGCTAAAGTATAAGCTTAATTTGGAATACATATTTTTAAAATTTCTTTCGCTAATTAGAAATAAACCAAACAAAAGGCCCAATTTGGGATTTTTGGTGAAAATACAGATTTTTCAATTGTAATAACATATTTGTTTATAAAGATATCTTAATGAAATTTGCAGGAAATGTGGATCTTATAAATATAAATAGAAGCGCGTTAACCAAATTTCAATCAGGGGTAGGGTTTTCCTGAATTCCCAAATAAACTAATCAAAATTCCCTAAAATGGGGTTTTTTACATTTTTGGCTATAGAATCCACATTTTTCCGAAGTCCCGTAGATTTTGATTTAAAACTTTTAACCACATATTGAAGATTCTTAAAATATATTCCGCTTGTCGATTCGTGCTTTGGGGTTTGAGAAAATATGGTCTACAATCAAAACTTTCATATAAAATGGGTCGAATTCGGGAGGGTATGTACCATGACCAACTGAGTTATTGGGCTTGTTTTTTATCTTGAAGTCATCTCTGTGAAGTTACCTTTCAGAAAAGTGCAAACTTATTATATGTTGCTAAAGAATTTTATTTTAGATAAAAAAGAGTTTTTCGGCTAAAAAAACACAAAAAGTCGTCTTTTTTGCAATTTTCAAATTCAAAATCGTTTATTTTTGGACTCGGTAAAGATATTTTTTATTCAATAGATAATTTTGTTCTTTAACTAGTTAAGAAAAAAACTAATAAAATCGGTCGGAAATACTAGGATATATATGAAAAAAACTGGACCAAGAACATGCAAAATTATGGTGCTTAAAAGTTCAAACGCAAGTAACTCGAAAACTATAAGAGATAAATAGGACATGTTTTTTATAGGTCTTATCAGGGCCTACGACAATATATAAAAGCGATTAAAAATTTTTTATGTCAGAGGTACCTAACTTTGAGCCCCCTTAGCTCCCCTCCTGGGGGAATTGTTGTGAACCCCTTCCAAACATAACATTGTATGCCTATACCAAATTTCATGAAAATCCAACCGGCCGATCAGAAGTTACAGATTTATTTCCAAAAAATTTCGATTCTGCCCCACTGTGCACTGCACAATAGCTGAACAGCATGTATTATGCTGCCTCAGCACTCTCCCATGATACACATATTATATGTGGATTAAAAAAAAAGGGACAGTCGGTTAACGGCTGGCTTAAAAAATAAAATAAATTTTTTAGTTTTTAATATTACATCAGTGTGGAGTTTTACTGCAACCGGGTGCCGCGACCCATAGATCGGAAGAAGTTTTATATGGGCTCCGCCCCTGACCAAAGAGGAAGGCATGCCCAAATACATGTTTTCAAATTGGTACTCAGGTGTATCTGTTTGTTGCACCTGGGAGCGTTGGTGGGCACATTGTATTAACCCGGTATTAAGACCACCGTGATGGTGAGAAAATACTAATCTGTATTTTCGTATTTTTTGCACCATATAACTAGAAAAAATATTTATATATCGTATATATATATATATATATATATATATATATATATATATATATATATATATATATATATATATATATATATATATATCGTATTTTGTAACTTATCGAAAAATGTCAAATACAAATTTGGTACTTTATGGAAATTCGAACGTTCTTATCTATTTTTGGTACTTTTTTCATATTTCTTCTTTTTTCCTTATTGACATACACATATGAAAATTTAGAAATGATTTGAAATATAATTTTTGTTACATCCATGGGGAAAAAATTACCGAAAACGGGGGGTAAAACAGGAAAATTACAATTTATTCAAAGCAAAACTTTTTATTAAAAAAAATCAAATAATAATGAGCAATAGCATACATTTTTAAAGAAAAAAACCAAAATAAAAAACATATTTTGAATTTAAAAAAAATCAAAATTGACTGCAGTAGTAGGGAAATGGGAAGGCAATAGTTGTTTTTGTTTTTAATGAGGAGTAAGAGCAATTTTAAAGAGAAAATTGTTTGTATGAAATTGAAAACCAATGAATTTGTTTTTGTAATTTTTTCTTGTGAGTGCATTAATAGGAGGAAAAATTGTTTTGCATTTTATGAAATTGAAAACCAATGTATTTATTTTGTATAATAATATATGTATGTATATAATTATGTTAAAAGTACATACAAACAATTTAACAGGGAGACAATTTTTATTTTTTTTCTTTTTTTGCACTTTTAATTGTGATGAAATTAAAAACTGATGACTTGTATAAAAAGCGTTTGAGTATTTTTGGTATATTCATCTACATATTTCTATATGGTTATTTTTGTTTTTGTAAAGTGGAAACTTGAGAATTGTTTTGTTTATATGGAAAAAAATAACTTTGTGTAAGGTTCTTTGACATTAATGAAGATATATTTTATTTTGTTGAGTATGGTCATGATTAATTTTGAATATTCTAATAACAAACTAAGGGAGTATATTTTATTTACATAATTAGTTTATAACTCAATATTTCTATATGAGCGCTAAATTAATATTTTTCTCTATTTGAAATATTAAAGAGAAATACTCAAAGTATTCAATTTACTTATTTAAATATAAAGGAGTATTTTTTAAATTTGTATAAAAAGAGGAATCAGATCATATTTATTACCATTTGATCTGAGGATTACTTCAAAGTATATTTAACAGAATGGTAAGCTATCACTATTGGAAAATGCATTTAACTTTTCATGTATTTATAAGTTTTTTTTTTTTTTAGATGTATGAACAAATTATTAAATTGGCTCTTGGTATTAAGGCGGAGTATACAAAAATTGATGATATTCCCTTACATCAGCCATTCAAAATTTTAAAATTTGAGTGGAAAGAAACACAATATGGATCAAAAGTTATCACATACTTAAATAACAATAAATGGTTTTCCGCAACGATTCGTGAAATTTTTAAACAAGGAAGATCCCTATTCAACGCAATTGAATGATAAAAACTGGACTATTATTTACAAAGGTCGTCAGTCTTCAAATGGGCTTGCAATATTAGAACTTATTTACAGCTAAAATTTTATAAATGAAACAGTTTTTTTTATTCTTTTATTTTTATTTCTTTAATAAAAACATATTAAACGTATATAGTGTTTATTATTTTATTTACATAATACTTAAAAATTATTATATATCTAAATTGAGAAGAAGATCCTCGTCTTCGTCCATTATTTTTTTATATTCCTCTAGAACTGAGTATGCTCTGATATCCAGATTTAGTAGAAGATTCTCATCTTCCTCCATTAGTTCCTTATACTCCGGAACTAAATACAATGTTGCGCCCCCTGAAGTATCTGCAGGCTCCAAATAGTTTGAAAAGTCCTTCGCTTTATTTTTATGAAAATTATGATATTTCATAAAATGTCTTTTTTTATTCCACTTTGTGGAAAAGATCTCATTAATACAAAATTCACATGCAAGCTTCTGTCTGTCCATGTTTGAAGTAATTTTTAATTAAAAATTATTTTATTAATACACCTCTGCATTAAGAATTATTCTTTCAATTTAATAATTGCTGGTGAATTAAAAGTGCTTAACGAAGCAAAATACTTTTTCGTTAAAAAATAAAAACATTTTGGTAGGAATATGCATACATAAGTGTGTATCTGTATGCGTAAGTGTATAAAAATGTCAAACCTTTGATCAATATTTAAATAAATATTTTTTTTCATTAGTCTGTTGACTTAATTAAAATTGATTACAAGTAAATTTTAAACAATATGCCTTCTTATAAATGTAAATATTGCAAATCAATTTTTGTGGAAAGAGAGATGCTTGAAGGACATGAGATCCTTCATTGTTCGGAATGTTGGAAATGGTTTTCAAAAGAAAAACATATAGAGGAGCATGAAAGTCTCATGCCAGCACATCCCATGTCAGTGGTAGAAGTGAGCCTTCTACTTCTAATAAATTTAGTTGTGTTAAAAGCGCTTTCAAAGAAAGAATTCTGACATACCTCTACAGAAGCCAAAAAGAGGAAATTCTGCATCCTCAAGAGTTTTTAGAAGATGTAAGCCATGATATTTTTGAAATTTTGGAGAACGCTATAAATAAAAACATAGCATTGAAATGCAATTTAGAAGTGGAGTGCGAATATATTAAAATTATAGAAGATGAATAACCACCATAACGCTTAGAACAAAAATGTCAATTTTAACCATAAGTGATAGTACTGAAGAATCTTTGAAAGCACAATGCACGTATATATGTAAAAAAAATGTCAGAATTCCAGGAGAGGGATAGTGGATGGTCCCTAATACGAATGAAGCATTTGGAAATAAATATAAATAAGGCTTCATTCATTAGAGGCTCCAAATATATACCACTACCACATTGGATAAAGAAAAAAGATGCATGTTTCAACTATCCAAATGATGATGAATACTGTTTCAAGTGGTGTATCATCGCTTCATTTTTATATAATGAAGCAAATGGATTTGTGAATTGCAATGGATTTGGAAATATTCAAATAAATGAGGATAAAATATGTGTGGAAAATGAAGTGCTAAATTTTGAAAAACTTCAATTTCCAATGAACTTAAAAGATATAAAGATATTTGAAAGCAAGAATGAACATGTTAGCATAAATGTATTTGGCTGTGAAGGTAATACTATAGTTGGACCGTATTACCTCACATCTGCAGTAAAGAATCACCACATAAATTTTCTTCTTCTTATGGACGAAGAATGGTGTCACTACGTTTACATTAAAGATATCGGAAGGTAATTTAAATAAAAATTAACTACATATTTTATAAATTAAATTATTATTATTCAAATATTTCAGATTAGTAAGATCAAGTTTAACTTCCCACCATGGACGGGTTTTCATTTGCAACGCGTGTCTGCAGTACTCTCCAAATGAGAGGATAATGGAAGATCATTATCTTAACTGTAAAAGAGTAGTACCAAAAATGCCAGAGGGTGATAATAACATTTTATATTTTAAAAATTATCAGGAGGAGTTAGATGTACCGTTCGTTATATATGCTGATTTTGAGACGTATTTGGAGAAAATTGATAACGAGCAAGTAAATATACAAAAACATATAGCTTGTGCTTTTAGTTATTATATTAAGTGTAGTTTTAATGATAATTTAGATAAATTTAATATTTATTTTGGTAATGATGCTCCTACAATATTCATAGAAAATTTAATTAATGACGCAAAAGAAATTTACGGAAACTATTTAAATAAGGACGTACCAATGACAGCACTCTCCAATGATGAAACAATTTTGTATAACCTCTCAACAATTTGTCACATATGTAAGCAAATTTTAGGAGCGGACAAAGTACGGGATCATTGTCATTTAACTGGCAAATTTAGAGGAGCAGCCCATAGCTCATGTAATATTAATTATAAAATAGCCAAATTCATACCAGTATTCTTTCATAATTTTTCCTCCTATGATTGTCACTTATTTATGAAAGAACTTTCACAATTTGAGGGAGATATAAAGGTAATTCCTCTCAATAAAGAACTATATATATCGTTATCAAAGTTTATAACAGTTGAAGAAAATCAGGGATTTGAAATTCGGTTTTTAGATTCTTTTCGTTTTATGGCCTCCAGCTTAGAATCTCTAGCCAAAAATTTAAATGACAGTGATTTTCAAATTCTAAATAAAATTTATAATCAAAAACAACAATTTGATTTACTCAAAAGAAAAGGAGTATTTCCTTATTCTTATATTGATTCGATGGAGCGCTTTAATGAAACTAATCTTCCTGCTAAAGAAAAATTTTATAATATTTTAAATAATTCGCATTGTTCTGATGAAGCTTATGATCATGCTAAATCGGTTTGGACAACTTTTAAATGTAATAACTTGTTAGATTACACTAAATTATATTTAAAAACAGATGTTCTCCTCTTAACAGATATTTTTCAAAATTTTAGAAGTATCTGTAAAAGTATATACAAACTTGACCCATGCCAATATTATACTGCTCCAGGTTTATCGTGGGATGCGATGTTAAGAACAACTAACATAAGGTTAGAGCTTTTAAGTGACGTCAATATGTATAATTTTATACAAGACGGTATTAGAGGAGGACTAGTACAGTGTTCAAAGAGATATTCTAGAGCAAATAATAAATATTTAGAAGACTTTGATAGTAGTAAGCCTTCAGAATATTTAATGTATCTAGATGCTAACAATTTGTATGGTTGGGCCATGTCAGAATATCTCCCATATGGAGAATTCGAGTGGATTTATGATGATGCGGCTTTAGAAGATATTGATGTAACTACAATATCGGATACATCTGATATTGGATATTTTTTGGAGGTAGATTTAGAATATCCACACTATTTACATGAATTTCATAATGATTTACCCTTTTGCCCAGAAAATAAATTTGTTGGTAAATCTAAATGTAGGAAGCTGATTGCAGACCTAACACCAAAAACAAAATATCAGATCCATTATAGAGTTCTTAAACAATGTTTAAAGAATGGACTGATATTAAAAAAAATACACAGAGCATTAAAATTTCGACAATCTTCATGGTTAAAAACATATATAGATTTGAATACATACCACAGAACAAGAGCAAAAAATGCTTTTGAAAAAGATTTTTTTAAATTATTAAATAATTCTGTATATGGAAAAACTATGGAAAATGTTCATAAACGCAAAGATATAAAAATTGTTACAGATTGGAAAACAACAAGGCGTAATCATTTAGGAGCTAGAGCATTAATTTCAAAGCCTAATTTTTCGAGTATAACTCAATTTTCAGAAAACATGTTTGCAGTTCAGTTAAAGGTTATGCAAGTAACTTATAACAAACCAATTTATTTAGGCTTTGCTGTGCTGGAACTCTCAAAATGGAAAATGTATGATTTTCATTATCAACACATGAAACCAAAATTTCAGTCTAATTTAACATTGAATTATATGGATACAGACTCATTCATATACACTATAAAAACAGATGATTTTTATAGTGATATTCGTGAAGATATTGCCTCAAGGTTTGATACATCAGAGTATCATCCCAATAACATATTTAAACTCCCAATATTAAATAAGAAAGTTCTAGGCATGATGAAAGATGAGAATAGCGGGAAAATTATGAAAGAATTTGTGGGACTCCGATCAAAAATGTATTCATTCAAAACGGTTGACATGGAGGAAGTAAAGAAATCTAAAGGAGTTAAAAAATCATGTATACAAAATTTATCAATAATAGACTACAAAAGGTCATTATTTGAAAGAAAAATAATTTCTGATACAATGCATACATTTAGATCGAAGTTTCACCAGTTGTATACACAAAAATTACATAAAGTTGTTTTGAGTTATGCGGATGATAAAATAATTATTGCTTCTGACCAAATAAATACTTATGCGCGAGGACATTTTAGACTTCAAAATGACTTTGATAACTTTTTTACAGAGATAGATGACGATATTTTCTTGAATATTGATAGTGAGTATATAGAATTTTTAAAAGATTCATCAGATGATGAATATTTAATGAATGTAGATGTTTAAGTTGTACATTTAATAATTTAAATACTTTCATATTTTCTAATTTTATTTAAAGTTTACATAAGTAGAACTTCAAATGTATATATTTCTATTGAATAGAGTTAACTCCTTAAGATATTATAAAAATATATTTTTTAATGAAAATGAGACTGATATTTATGTTATCACAATGAAACAATAATAAATATATGTCTTTTATTATATAATAAATGTGTTTTATTTTTAAATATTTTTCCATTGTACATTTTCTATTTCGTAATCTAACTTTTTACGATTTCTAGTTAGTCGAGGAGAATATTGATATGGTAAAGTTGATTGCTTCAAATTTTTCTGATTTTCATCCTTTGACAATATTCTTATTTTTGGTGTTCCATTATTTAAAAAATTTTTAAGTCGTTTAGCTGCTGAAGAGGCAGAAGTAGGATTAAGTTTTTGTAATGTTGTATCCATATCAATTTCATCATAATTTTCATTAGTATAAATTTCCTCAGGTAAATTTATATTAGATTGTGTTCCAACACTACTTGACTCTGGTTGCATTGTTTGAGTTTCAATATGTTTCTTATATATTTTCCTAGTTTGTGTTTCATTATCACGTAGGTTACTCAATTTAGAACTTTTAGTTTGATGAGAAGATGATATTTGGCTTCCAATTAAATATTTGGCTAATTCTTGTTTAATATAATACCATTTATTAATATCTTTTAGTGTGTGTGAACTATATATTGGTATTAGTTTTCGATGTAGAAAATTGGAACCAGAATATTTAATTTTAAATTTATCGTAAGTTGATGGATTAAGAACTATTAATTTGGATAAATTATTTGACATTTTCTAAAATTTTTCCAATAACTCTACTTAAAACGGATGAAATAATAATTGGTAGAAATCCTCCTTTTTGAATTAGATGTTTCCTGTTTTGTTTCATTGAGGTTTCTGGTGAACAAACTTTTCTAATTGTATTTTTATATGGTTTTATTTTGTCAAAAACTGATTTATTGATTTTATGGTTCTCGTTAATTATATTAAACAGTATTTCATTTATTGTTTTAATAACATCATCAACATGTTTCAGTATTGCATTTCGTAATTCAGGATCTGCTTTCTTAAGAACGTAAAGAATATGTTTGTTCTCCTTCAACAGTTTTAGGTTCGAGGTCATTGTTTATATTTGCAAATATTAAATAGTGATTTTTATTGAAAATATCCGTTCAAAATCTTAATGCGTTGTGTATTTGTTGAGTGAGATCAATTAATAAATAACCATGAGCCTCCTGCGTACACTTATTATATACATCAATCAGAGCTTTTGAGTTTTCTGGGTATACTTGGCGAGCAAAATATTGAAATTGTAACTTATCCCTAGGATTTTTAAACATAACTATATATTTAGAGTTTAAAGAAATATCTCTGGAATAAGCACCTTTATGAACAATGTTTTGTGTTACTAAAATCACAGCTAAATTTCTATGATGAGATCCCTTAGTAAAAAGTTCACACACTTTTTTATTAGATGATTCAAGCATTAAATCATCCAATATTATTAAAACCGATTCATTTTCTGCAGTAGCAAAATCCTCTGGAATACCATGTATAAACTCTACATTGTTAATTCTCGGAAGAGAATTTTTTTCTGCAAAACACCAAATAACACGATCTATGTTTTTAGATATTAAATGTTGATTTTTTATCAAATTCATAATAAATGTGGATTTCCCACAACCAGAGGGACCACAAATCATCATAGTGAATGGATATATAAACTGTTGAAACATGTTTACACTTTATTACACGACATTTAAATGAAGTGAAGCATTAACATTCTATAAATATAAATATGAGTAAAAGAATTCTTGTTGATGAACTACATCGTCAAGCGAGAAAGAGCTTTCAGCGCCGACGATTTATTCAAAAGGGTATTTTAGATACATGGCAGATTGACTTAGTGGAAATGATACCGTATGCAAAATTTAATAGAGGTTTTAAATATATGCTTACTGTAATTGATGTATTTTCAAAGTATGCATACGCATTACCACTAAAAACTAAAACAGGAATAGAAATTTCGAAAGCATTAAAACGTATTATAAAATTAAACAAAGGAAAATCTCCCAAAAATATCCATTCTGATCAAGGGAAAGAATTTTATAATATCTATTTTAAAACTCTTATGAAAGAATATGAAATTAACCATTACAACACTTTTTCAAGTATGAAGGCATCAATAGTTGAACGTTTTAATAGAACTTTAAAAAATAAAATGTGGAAACAATTTAGTATGCAGGGAAATTATAAATGGATAGATATATTAAATAAATTGTTGAAAGAATATAATTCTTCATATCATCGTTCTATAAAAACAGCACCCAATTCTGTTAATAAGAAAAATGAACAGAAACTTCTTAATACTGTATACAGTAATTTGAAGGTTTTCAAAGGCGGAAAATATAAATTAAATGATTTAGTTCGCATTAGTAAATATAAAAATCAATTTGAGAAAGGATATACACCAAATTGGTCTACAGAGGTTTTTAAGATAAACAAAATTTACGTAACCAATCCTATAACATATCAACTTGCAGATTTTAATGGAAATATAATTAAAGGTGGATTTTATGAAGAAGAATTGTTAAAAACAAAAGCCCCAAACATTTTTTTGGTAGAAAAAATTTTAAAGCGAAAAGGAGAAAAACTATTGGTAAAATGGCTTGGTTTCGGAAAAGAATATAATTCATGGATTCATCAGAATGATATTAGTAAATAATATATGTATAACAAACAACATACTATATTGATCATTCTTTTTAAAGATGACTTCAAGTATACAAGAAGAAAATATTTATGTTACTTTATTAAGTAATAATTCAATGGATATTTATAAAAATACTCCAAACACTTTTACAAATTTGCTAACACAATCTCTAAATTTGGATGATCACTGGGTAGTTGGATTATCAGATATTTCATTTTCATTACTGGAAAGAAATAATCAAAACATTGCCAAACGTAGAAAACGAAATACAATTTCAAATGTCGACACACAAGCTATAGTACATGGAAAAACAAAAATATTGAAGCATAGTGCAAATAATGAATATGAAGACAATAAGTTAAAATTTCACGAACTTTTAGAAAGCTCTAATGATTTTATGATAACAAACCCCAATCTGAATAATAAAACAAAACTTTTGAATAAATTAAGTGATACTCCAAAAAGTAATGTATCCACAGAAAAAAAAGATTTAAGTGATAAAAAATCAGATCCTTTAAATAAGTTAAAGAATGATACCTCACAAACAAATTTAGCAACAGAAAAGAAAGACATCGAATTTGATTCTTATACTAGTAGAGATGAATTAGAAAACGTTGAAAAGGATTCCATTTTAACATCAACAAACCACATTCTGCACAAATCTTTAACCAAATTTTCAGATAATATGACAAATTATTTTACTAAAGTCTTTTCACCAGATATAAATGAAATTGTATTTATTTACACTGATATAATTAAACCACGACATGTAGGTAATAAAAAAACTAAATGTTTGAAAATATTTTCAATATCCACATTGAAAAATTATATTCATTTTAATAGAATTTAATATTTTCCTATTGAATCTTATAACATTAATAATATATCTATAATGATTCGAAATGATGAAGGAGGAATAATAAGTTTGAATGAATTCATACCAGTTTATTTACTCTACACTTTAAAAATATATAAAATAAATGTTTAGTAAAATTTTAAATCATTTTTGTGATAACGATGGCTGTATGTATACAAATTATTGTAATAATCAGTCTGGAAATAATGTTCAAAATATTGGTGAAATATATCATACACCAAGGTTTGTGCAATATGGACGTGGTATTGCATCACTGTTTTCATCTTTGTTTTCACACCTGAAACCATTCTTGAGAACAGGATTAAATTATTTAAAAAATAAGTCATTAGACATTGGAAAAGAAATTTTGGAGGAAATCGGAAGAAAACCTGTGAAAGATATTCTATTTAATCAAGGGAGAAAAATTATGAATAATATTAAAGAAGCTACTATTGAAAAAATAAAAACAATGCAGAAAGATAAAGGGAAGCATATAAAACGTAAACGTTTAAAACAAAAATCGCATAATAAATCCAAACGTTGGAAAGGGAAGAACTTTAACGATATTTTTGGAAATTTAAAATGTCGGGATTTATAGAATGTATGAAAAGTGAATTGGATTTATTTGAATCTCCCCCAATTCAAACTAGTGTAATTAAAACAGAAGAAATATGTTATAATCCAATTGCTTCATTGGACAACTCTAGTACAATTGAATTTGTATCATTGGGGAATGGTGAAACATATAGAGATCTTAATAGTATTTATCTTAGACTAGTGCTTGAATTCAAAGGAACTGGAGGCGTTGTTAATAACTTGTTGCATTCCATATTTAGGAATTGTACAGTTCATTTTAATAATAAAAGTGTATCTCAACCTGACAACAACTATCACTATAGAGCATATAATGAAACATTGCTCAATTATGGAAATGATGCTAGATCTACCCATCTTGAATCGTGTGATTGGGCTACTGATGTGAATAAAATTAATTCATTAATCGATAAAGAAAATCCCGGTTTAGATAAAAGAAAAAAATTATTTAAGGATGGGAAAAAGGTGGAGCTTTTCGGAAAACTTCATGTAGATGTATTTAATCAATAAAAGTACTTGCTTAATAATGTTGATCTTAAGGTCACATTAAATTTGGAGAAACCAGAATTTTATGTTTTAGAAAGTGGGGATAAAAATGAATCTTATCCAAGAATACATGATGCTGATTTATATATAAATCACCTTACTATCAATAGTAGTATATTAATGGCACATCATAATGTATTACAAAGCAAAAATGCAATTTACCCATATAAGAGAGTAGAAATTAAGACCCTCACTATACATCCAGGAAACCATTCATTATCTCTAGATAATGTTATACTTTAATTTTAATTTACAAAGATTTAATTTGGTTGTTAATGGAGTACAATTTCCAGCACAGCCAATAGAATTTAACTACAACAATGGAGGAATATTAAGAACTCGTGGTTATCAAACCCTATTTAAAAGTACCGGAATCCATAATTTTGATAAAGGTCATCAAATTACAAAGGAACTTTTTGATAGCGGATTTTTTTTACTAGCTTTTGATTTAACACCAGATCACAATAATAATTCTAATTGAGGAAATTTAATAAATCAAGGAACTATTCGAATAGGACGTTTTGGGAAACCAATTACGGAGGCAATTACATGCTTAGTATATTGAAAATTTTACAGTATAATAGAAATTAATAAGTCTCGCACTATAATTCAAACGCTATGAACTCAATAAATATTGTAAATACTTTAAATTCAAATAATTATACAAAATATAAATTTAAAGGAGTTTTTCCGAGGCACCTGTTACAAAACCATCATTTTACATAACCAACACTGATCCATCTTATAAGCCTGGACAGCATTGGGTCGCTTTTTATTTCTCTGAAAATAAACCAGCAGATTTTTTTTGCTCTGCAGGTCAACCTCCAATAAAACCATTTATTTCATTTCTAAACTGAAATTCTAATTGTCTACAATAAAATGCGAATTCAAAGTGAATCATCAATGTTTTGTGTTGTTTATTGATTGTTACATTTCTATTTATTTAAGATGTAAAAATTTAACTTTTAATAAACTTTTAAATATTTTTAATTATTTTAATTTACATGAAAATCATATATTAATCTTAAGTTTGTTTAAATACTTTTATTTGTTTTTATAGAAAATTAAAAAATAAATAAATAAGAAAAATATATATTATTTTGTATTAATTCCAAGTTCTTTTTCCACATTTAGTAAAACTGTCAGGAGAATTTTATCACGACCATCATGCAATGCGAGGAATAGTGGAATGTCTATAGGCGGCAGTATTAAGATTTTTTGAGTTTCAATTTGAGCCTTGTTTGAAGTATAATTTGATCCAATTTTAGTGTTGTTGGATGTATCCATTATTCTGAATATGTTGTTCTTGATAGATAGTCAATTATTTACTAAAATTATTTCTAAAATTCAAAATTCATAAGACCCTTACCAATTCAATGCAATTGCAAGAAGTTATTGTAAAGAAAAAAACAAAAATTTGTTTAAAGATGTATTATTTCTTATTTATTATTATTTTTTTTTAAATTAACATATTTGAAATTAAAAATATTTTCCCTATTTACTTATTTTAGACGTTTAGATAATAAATAATATCTTTTTATAAAATCCTCTATTTTGCTTATAAGTTGTCTATGCTTTCTACAATTACAAGTATCAAGACCAACGTTTGCTTTATCATCCATGAACAGTTTTTGAAGTGTAATCCATATTTAGATGATATAGTTCTTCGTTATAATTCCCAGTTTTATTAATAAGTGCCAAATACTCTTCCAGTGTTTTTTTTATTTTCCACTTTACAAAAACAAAAATAACCATATAAAATTTACAAAAACAAATTCATTGTTTATCAATTTCATACAAACAATTTGCTCTTCAAAATTGCTCTTACTCCTCATTAAAAACAAAAACAACTATTGCCTTCCCATTTCCCTACTACTGACTGTGATTTTTGTTATAATGCTTTGCAGGAAAAAATAATAAACTGTAATGAAATACCTTGTAAAAGAAAAAATTAACTCTTTTTGAATTTTAAAAAATCAGGTCGATCATTTATTTTCATTGCTGCGATTTTTGTTATTGCCTTGGTATTCGATAATTAAAATGTTAGTAGTTGGTTAAGTTTAATTTCAACTCTTAAAACAAATGAAGCATAATATACATGTTTCCAATAATTTAATAAAAGAACATAAAATGAAAGTATGTATATTAGGGATTTTTAAATTCATTTTTGTAAGTTATTTGTTATACGACGAAAAACATAAAGGAAATATTGTTCCAATCATCTTAGAAAGTTGAAATTTAATAAAGATGAAATGAAATTTTGTTATAATTTTATATATTTACGTCCGTTGAAATTTTCATATAATGTTGAACCACATAATTCAATATGTAGAATTACAAATGACAACTCATTACTTTCTTTTTTGTAAATTAATGAATCAGTTCTTAACATTTTATCAAAATTAGCTCAATAGGTTTAAATAAAATGTAATTTCTAGTTTTTACCCATTTCTGGTACATTTATCCCATCTGCATGTACGTAATAAAAATTATATTATAACAAATGTAAAAATTGTAGTGAAATGCCGTAACAATATTCATATGTATTATGAAAAAAGAACCAGAAATCTTGCCTTAGTCCAAATTTCATAAATATACTTTTTGTCGTTTGGATTGGGCTATGTTGAATCATCCAATCAATTTTTATAAAAAAAATATAGATAAAAAAATGAAGTTCATAAGTAAACTAAAACAGAAAAGTAACATACAAAAATTAAAAAGAAAATTAAATTAGACGAAATAGAGTAAATATCTAAGATCCAAATTTTATTTTTCTTGTATTTAAAATTTTGTACAAAAAAAAAGAAAGGAAAAAAAAACAATATTGCATTTGTTCTCTTTCTACATATAATGCAAATATTTTATAATCAAAAGATTTTCTGATCTCTCCAGTTAGACGATTCACTTGTGCGATATTTCCATGCTTTTTACAGAAACCGAACTGGTGTACTGGGATTATATTCCGTTCATTCAATATTGGTATTATCTTTTTTTGGAATATGAAATGAATAGAGCAGTTAGAACTATTATTGCCACATTTGGTAGGTTTTTAATCATATATGGTGTTATTAAAACATAACCTGGTGATTTCTTCAAATTAAGGTTCTCATTTATAATTTTACGTTTTATAGTTAATGGTTGAGTGTCAGAAAATTAATTGCAAGGATTCCTCAAAACAAAATTGTTTGTTGGTGGGTTTGGCTGAAAAACATTGCTTAAGTTGTTAGCAAACAATAAGGCAAACAATTTGATCATAGATATGAAAGGTATTAGCTACAAATGTGAATTTATTAATTAACTAAATATAGTAGTGATGTTGATTTTATCACAGAATATTCGATATTCAGATACTTTTAATTACAACTTAAAAAATTAAGTAAAAATATATAAATAATATACATATTTATTTATATAAGTTAATTCTGTCGCAAATGCAATATATAATAAAAGTAACAATAAAATAAACCAACTTTCAAATAAACTATTCTAACTCTACAACACTTACAATTTAAATGAGAGAGACATAAACTTGTTTAATTAAAACTTAAAATCGTTTTTTGGATACGAACATTCGTTTTAGTTTTACTCCCATCGGTCAAGAAACAAAATAACATAAATAAAAGTAATACGGTGCAGAGCTCAAATAACTAAATGCAGGCGTCAAGAGATGGTGTGCAAAAGTGCCCCCAATCGTCGTCATCAAGCAACTGTAAGGAAACAAAATCGGAGGTGGGCAACTTGGCTTCCATCGTTGAAAAAGCATCTAGAAGAATAGAGAATAAAGTATTAAATCCAATGGTGAGCATAATGCATCCTTAGACACACAAGACAGGCTAGGAAACTGGTACTTCAGACTCAATCAATGAAGCAAACACTACAGTGTTATGCTCCCCGCATGTTAGAGGCAATGTAGCTGGCAGTTCCCAACTCTTAAAAGTAAACTCCTCGCAGAATCTAAAAAGTGAAGAGAACGTACCGAAACAAGCGATGGAGTCATCGAAATTATACGTTCATGGTGTAGTTCCCAAAAGGAAATCCTCACTATCACGAAAACTCGGCTAAGAAGCAGCCTACATATGCCAAGGAAGCGCGGAAGAAAGTAGCTCTGTTGTCGTCGACTCTAGTTTTGCATTCAGCAAAATCCCAATGGCACATCAAAAGGAAGTAGAAGATGCCATAAAAGAGAAGATTATTGAGTACGTCCTTAAAGCTGATGAAGATGCCATTCTTAAAATCATCGGCAAACGGAACAGAGGTCTAGACGTGAAAAAGGGTGAAAAAGCCAAAAATGTTACTCTCATTGTGGCAAGACTCTCCATATCACACCAGCACGGCCATCTTCTTTAAAGTTGGGAAGTTGTCAATAGGTTGGACACCTGGCCCGACAGAGGAGAATACCGAAAATGAGGCGAAGGAGGACGAAACAAAGAGCGAACATAAGTCAAAGAATGAGGGGGAGACTGAAATAACTCCATGCCAAGAAGACTCCATATTAGTCGACAAATGATACTGCTATTTGCAGATCAACCTCCATCGGAGTAAAACGGCAATACAATCTCTGATGAAACAAATAACAAAAGGTACACGTAGTTTTGATTCAGGAACCTGGACCGTTAAGAACAGGGTATCTGGATCAAACGACTAAAATTATCAACTGTTTTATGCCATGACTGGGTCACGATACAGGACGTGCATACTTTGTCATAAAGGATTAAATTCTCTTTTTCTCCAGAGTTGTCTAAAGCAGATGCCACCACCTTAACATACAGCAAATGCAATTTACTGCTGACATCTGTGTACTTGCCTTCGGAATATTTTAATCGGCACCATCGCCCCATCTCTCTTGGGACAGCCCTGACTGCAACAAGAGGGGAAATGCTCTACTAAAATTTCTAAATGCAAATAACATATTTACTCTGGTAATAAAGCTACGTTTGTGAACAGGATCAGAGAAGAGGCAATTGATATAACTATATGTTCTGACAAAATTATTATCTGATATGCACTCCTATTCAGACCACCGCTATATTTTTATGGCTCTAACCCATTAATCCATAGTCCCGACAATGTTCAGGAACAAGGCTGAAAAGAATTTGGCAAAGTTTAGGTTGTCTTCGAAAAAGACTAGAAAATCATCCAGGGCGGAAATGACGTTTCGAGAATTAAAAATGACAATACGAAAATAATCATTGCAACACAAATGGTCAAGAATGCGGTTAATAGCTTTCTCCTTTTAAATCAGTAGGACCAGATGACATTTTTATGGATCTAGTTTACGCGCATAGCGTAAACAGCTACTAATTATTGTTCAGTGGCTGTTTTCTATATTTTTTACCCTTTGACATTTTCCCACATTCTTAGCGTATATATTTTTTTACAATATCATTTACTTTTGTAAACCCCAAGCGTACGGTACGTACAAATTACGAAAAAAAAAACCCGTGCAAATAAATAAATAAAACCACAAGTTATATAGAAAAAATTCTAATACCCGCGTTTTTACAAAAATATTTCAAGAAAAACATTTTTTTTGGTCCTTAACGGATATTTAAGAAACCCCCCGTGAACTTGAAATATTTTTAAGAAAATATTTTATTTTCAGAACCCTCTTTTTTGGAAACCCGCATTCCTATTGGACAAATCCAGTTTTTTTATTTTTTTAAACACCCCCTAATTCCCTCAAACAATTAAAAAAGTGCAAACAGAAATACTAGTGAAAAAACAAAAAAGCAACAAGCTAAACTCAGTGCTAAAAACACAAATAAACAAAAAGCGTCAAAATTCCCTTTGTTTTTTATATTTCCCCAAGTGTTTTTTTATTCGCGTGTGCTTTTTCCTTTTTTAAAGTGATAAAATAAAAGTGTTAAGCCCTATTTTTCATTTTTATGTATTTAATTTTTATTTTATTAAAAAGTGATATTTTATTTTGTTGTTTTTTTTTATCCCAATTTTATTTATTCTCTGTTAACTCCTCTGTTAACAAAAGCTTTCGTTGATTACAATTTTACTCAACTGTGCTAATTTTAAAGAACATAGCACAAAAGAGAATAAATAAAACTATTTTTTACTTGTAAATACAAGCAGACAGACACGCGAATAATAATAATTCTTTTGTTTATAGTGTTTTTTTAAGAATAAACAAGCAAGAATATCACGTGTGTTGCTTCTAGTGACTGAGAGTGTTTTATATTTTAATAAAGACAAAAACACAGCTTATTACTCCCTCTTGTTGGTTTTTTTTATTGTGTTTCTCTTGTTACACATTACCATAACACTAGTGCCGTATAATTTTTGTCGAACGAACAAACCGGTTACTATTAAATTTTATTTGATAAAGTGCATTTTTACTCAGTTTTTATATAATTTTAACTTATTTTGTGAAATAATTTGTGCACTTTATTAATTTAATATTGTTTGTACCTGGAATAAAATAAAGAATAATTTATAAATTTTTTGAAGGAAATTAATTTATTCATTTACCCGAAAGTGAGTAACCGTGTTTATTTATTATCTGTACTAGTGTATTTATCATTTTTTATACCAATTATAACTGCGAAAGTGATTTTATAATTAAATTATTTGTGTCAAAATATTTTAACCCGAAATTTTCACGAAAATTGTGATTAAACCCCCTTAGAATTCTGAATATTTGTTCTAAATTAGTGAACAGAGTATAAAATCGCTTTCGCTATTATTATTTTTACCCCATTTTTTTAAATTTAAACTCTATTTTTTATATTTACCCTTTATTTTTTGAAACATTTATTCTATTTTTTAAATTTATACAACTTTGTTGAAAATTTATTGACCCTGTTCGAATTTTTCCTCGTTTTTTGCAAAATTTATTTTTTGTTTTAATTATTTTTGCCCCTTTTATATAAATTCTCATTGTTTGAATGTGATAATTTTCAAGCTTTTTTCAATTAATTTTGAAATAATAATTTTTATTTAAAAAAATAAAAAGCTAATTTTCCCCTTTTTTTTTTTTTTTTTTGAACGACTAGTTCGATTTTTTATTTTTAACATATTTTTATTTGCTTTTTTTCAAAATTACCCAATACAAATTAAGATCAAAAATCTATCAGCTTTGATTCGTAATACATAGTTATGTTGCCATTATACCCGCTTTTGAACACAGAATAGGTTCGTTAGTTAGTCATGAAAAGGAACTTAACCGTTTATGGGAAGCTGTTAGGTCAACATTCGACACTTTGTTGATTGTGGCTGAACAAAAGAAAAGTCCGCAAATTGTCGAGGTTAAGTCCCGATATATAGGCTCTTATAGTACATATATCCGCGGTATATCATTAATAACTGCCCACATGGACCGCTTAAAATTGGCCGCCCAGGCTGAAATGTTAATGGAAACATCAGTACCCATTATGAATTTACCCCCTTGTGATACCCCTATTTTCTATGGTGACTATAAGAGCTGGCCCTCTTTCCTAGACATGTTCTCTGCGTTGTATAGCGATAACCCCCGATTAACACCAGTTCTGTATTATTTATTGCAAAAAATTGCCAAAGATACCCATGATGTCATACAAACCGTCCCGTTAATTAACGATGGCTATACAATTGCATAGAAAAAATTGGTTCACACGTACGAGAACAAAGGGGCCCTAATTAATGAACAGTTTCGTACTCTTTTAAGTATTAAACTTAATCCAAGAAAATGGTCTAAGTATAAAAAATCTACATTTATTCTATTTTTTAAATGATTGTATTACGAATATTTCATTGCTTGAAGAAACCCCAGAAGTTTTTTTTATCACGTAATGTATATACTAAATATATTTGTGCTTCAAAGTTACCTGAAAACACTCTGAGTCTTTGGGAACAGTCAAAGTAACCTTGTACGAAAACTCCTATATGGGAAGATATGGACGCATTTCTGACCACTCATTTCAAGACTCTTGAATCGATTTCAGACATTAGGCAGTCTCAATCGCAATCCGTTCAAACCCCGAACAAGAATTTCAGTACTGCAAATCCCCATAAAAATTACAATTTTAATGTATTGGAAAAATCTTCAAATGATTCAAGGAAAGTCCAAAGTTTCCCTATAAAAACTGTTTCAACCCCAACAACTTGCCGTTGTTTTATGTGTTAAGGGTCACACTCACTAAGACTTTGTCCTTCCTTTTTGAGGCAGAATGTTGATGAGAGAATGTTGACCGTTACAAAACTTAAATGTTGCACAAATTGCCTTGCGACCTCTCATGAATATAAGAACTGCAAAAGTATTCATGTTTGTTCCCTTTGTAAACAGATACATCACTCCTTGTTACATTGAGATGTAAAGCCACAGGGAGACATTCCCAGTGTAGTTTCATCCTAACTGCTTTTAGCTACTGGATCTACTATTGCCCAGCTAACTCAGAGTATAAACCCAGCAAACAATCAAATACAAACCCCTCTTAATTATAACCCTTCATCTTCTACAGCCGCTCAAAATACCCATACTTATTCAGCACATCTGAACCAAAAAACCCATTCTACAGTCCACATCCTCAGATGTGCTACCCGAGCTCTGGTTGACCCCGGTTCGCAAGGTACCTTTATTTCAAGGTGGTTACATTTTCTGTGCCAACGACTAACGTTACTGGCATGGATTATTATGCTGGAAAAGCTTCAACCATGTGTGTTGTAACTGTCGGATCTCCGATCGACCCCAATTTTAAATTGAAATTGTTGATAAAATTACTGGTCGGTTGCCCTCGTGTTCTCTTACTGAAATTCCCCGATAATACAATGACCGATGTTATGTGTACCCATATGGATATTCTTTTCGGGGAAAATATTTATCCAAAAATTTTAACTACGGATGTTAAAATACATCCAAATGGCAACCTGATCGCTCAGAGAACAGTTTTCGGTTTGATTGTAACTGGTAAAGTTCTTCAATCTGAACCCCTGTTTCAAACTTCTCCCAAATTGATTTAAATAATCAACTTTCTCGGTTTTGGGAACTAGAAGAAGTTCCACTAGCCACCCGTTTTCCAGAAGCCGAAGAATATTGCGAAGAACTTTATCGGTACACCACATATCGAAACCCCGGGCCTGTTTTGCAGGCAGATCTTACGGCACCAATCCTAAAATGACGACTTTTCAAATATGTCTTTAATGCGGACATTGAAAAGATGTATTGCCAAATATTGATTCATCCCGAAGTTGACGTAAAGGACTATGAGTTAAATACGGTTACGTTCGGAGTGAACCTTATTTAGCGATTCGAACTCTCATACAATTGGCAAACAATTGTAAACCCCGAAGTCCTGCGGCATCTGAAATTTTTAAAACCAAAATTCATGCCGATGATGTACTTGCTGACTGTCATGAGCTAGATTATGCTTTTAGGAGACGGGTTGAACTTACTCATGTTCTTAATTCGGCTGGTTTCATTTTGAGAAAATGGACTGCTAACCATATTCGTCTCTTAGAAGATTTACCCCGTGAGAATCTGCTTAATGCAGACTTCTTAAAACTTTCAGATGCTAGCAATACGAAAACTTTTAGGCCTGCGATGGAATGCAAATAATGATGCTTTTATTTTAAACTAGCTTCGCAGCCTCGTAGAAGTACAATTACAAAACGTGCTGTCTTGCCAGAAATTGCTAAGATAAGATTCTACCATAGTTTTATCTTGGCTCAAAAAATCCATATGCCATATGATTTTGCCTTAATTTTGAAGAAGGTTGGTAATGAAAATTGGTTTCATGTTGACTCCAAAGATAACCCCACCGATCTCGCAAGTCGCGGAGCTCAAGAATATTGGCCCCAGACAAAACCCTCTTATGACATATTTGAGCACTTTTCAGATTTATCCCGAGCAATGCGAATGATTTCGTATTGGTTCAGGTGTTTAACATATTTGAAAACATATTGAAAACTAGAAAATGTATGTCAACAGAATTTTATTTCGGAATATAATATTCTTTCAAAAGGTACCCCTTTACCGACAAAAAGTAATTTGGTCACACTGAACCCCTTTATCGGCTCAAATAGTTTCATAAGAATCAATGGTCGGTTAGTCAGATCATCTGGCTTGACTTATGATGAGCGATACCCAAAGATTTTGCCTTATTCGGCACGTTTTACCCGTTTATATGTGGAACCTGCCCATGGCGGATATTCTCTAATGCTCCCATTAATTAGAAGTGAGTTTTGGGTCCCGAAATTAAAGAACTTAATTCGTACTGTGATTCATAATTGCAATGAGTGTACAATTTACAGACAAAAATCCTGTCAGCAGATAATGGCTGCATTACCCTCTGAACGAGCGTCTTTTTCGAGACCGTTTACTCATACCGGCTTAGATTTCGCTGGTCCATTCGATATTAAGTCTTACATTGGTAGGGCTTGTTGAATTACTAAGGGCTATGTCCTTATGTTTGTTTGTTTTGCAACGAAGGCAATTCATTTAGAGGAAACATTCCATGCAGTATTCTCCCGACGAGGCTGTCCTTCACATTTGTACTCAGGTAATGTTACTGCCTTTGTAGGTGCGACTAATATTCTAGAAACCGACCGCAAGCATTTTTTTACCCGATTTAAGAAGGAAAGTCTTAGTACGAAATAGTTTTCAACCCATTGAATGGCATTTTATACCCTCTGGAGCACCTCATATGGGCGGCTTATGGGAAGCCGGCGTAAAGAGTGTTAAAACTCATTTACGAAAAATTTCTGGAGTTCAGAAATTTACCTTTGAGGAATTTACGACAATGTTGACTCGAATAGAAGCATGATTAAATACAAGACCCTTAACTGCTATGAGTGAAGATCCCAATGACTTAGTTCCTTTAACCCCAGACCATTTTCTTATTGGAGCACCTTTTCTTTCATCCCCTGAACCCGATCATTCTGATCTTTCTTTGAGTGTAGCCAAAAGGTGGCAAAAACTCAAGGTGCTTCATCATAAGCTTGCTCAGCGATGGAAAGAGGAATACCTCAAAGAACTCCATCGTCGTGTAAAATTGAATTATCCAGAAAAGGACTTCCAAGTAGGAGATTTAGTTGTTGTTCGTCAAGATAATTTACCCCCCAATGTGTGGCGTTTAGGTCGAATAGTGAAGACCCACGTAGGACTCCGGACGTGAGAACAGCTTCTGGCATTTTCACCCGCCCAATAGTGAAGCTGGTTCTCTTACCCTTTTTTATTATTTTTTCAATCCCAAACGCCGGAGAAATAAAAAGGGGCGCACCACCAAAAACAACACCCAACAACACCGATGCTGGCCCCACCAGCATCATCAGCAGCTCTATAAGCCGCAACATCAGTCTCATCATCAGCAGCAGCAGTACCCGCAACCACAGCAGCAGCGCTACCTACAACAAGAGTACCCCCAGTTACAAAATCCGGCCGAATTGTTTGAAAATTTTATATTTATTTGTATTATTGTAATTGCAAATGAATTTTGTTAAAAAATTAGTTTTTATTCTGAAAAAAATGTACCCTATTTTTATTTTACCCCAGTAATCTTTAGCATTCCTTGTTGCAACACTGCAAGGGGGCGGGATGTTTACGCGCATAGTGTAAACAGCTAATAATTATTGTTCAGTGGCTGTTTTCTATGTTTTTTACCCTCTGACATTTTCCCACATTCTTAGTGAATATAATTTTTTGTAATATCACTTACTTTTGTAAACCCCAAGCATACGGTACGTACAAATTACGAAAAAACCCAGAGCAAAATAAAACCCCAAATTATATAGAAAAAATTTCTAATACCCGTGTTTTTATTTATATATTTTCGACAAAAATATTTCAAGCAAAACAGCCCCTCTTCAGAAAAGTATTCGTAATCTGTACTGGTTGCCTAAAATATACGTATACACCAAAGGCCTAGAAAGAAGCAAAAGTTGTCTTCATACCTAAACCAGGAAAGGCTTAACATCATTCCTATTGAAGTTATAAGCACGCAATAAAATTTAAACAACATGCCTACATTAAGCGCACTTCAGGAAGTTGTACATCGTATCGAATATACTCTGGCTATATCTTTTGATATAGAAGGAGCCTTCAATAATGTTTTGACTTATTTTACTGATTCCTGGAGACAGTTCACTCTGAACCATTCTATAATTGCATCCTATGACGAGTTTATGCAGGAGCTTCATGCTTGAATTTCAAGCATAATATGACTCCTGAGGATTTCAGGAAGTCCGTAAGGTTGGTAACTGGGCCATGGAAGTCCACAGGTAGTCCTGTAAATGTGGTGCTGGAGGGGTGTAGCTAAGCCATGCAGCGTTTGCTGCATAATGGCCGATTAAGTGGTTCAGCTTTTTGTGCGCTTACATGATGCTGTTCCGAGCTGCTAGAGATGCCTGGGCTTCGACCATATGGTAAGGGAGTGCAGGATGAAGGAGGGAGCCGCATTTTTGGACAAGCTGGCCATTTGGCTTCATGCTGCACGAACGATATAAATTGCCGTAATTCCGCATTTAAGGGGCTCCCGTCCGACGTCCTGCCCAGTATACAGCGCTATAGTTGCCAGAGCGAACGCAGCGAATGACTCCTTGCTTGGCCGACGTCGCTAAACTAAGCCGGGCAAGGTCAGTTGATGGACTCGCGAACTTGATCAGATGCGAAGGTCTGTCAGGCAACTTCGGACTTGCTTCCATAGGGCCAGGCGTACCAACGCTAACGATAGAGCTCAGCGAAAAAACTGACTATGGGTCTGCTCTTCGAACGTACAAGGACAGAATCGTTAGGGTAAAGGAGGACGATTGGAGAAGCTTCGTACGGGACAACAGGGATGACCCCATGGGGTAGTGTTTACTAGGTGTGCAGGGGTAGGAAGGATAGGCATGCTGACTTAGCTACCCTTCAGGTAGGCAATGTTACATTGTCGACTTGGAGAGAATGTACTGACGAACTTTTGGGGGTTTTCTTCCCAAGTGCGGATCCGGTTGACCATTCTCCTCTCATTAGGGAGATGGTTAATCCTCTAAACTTGAGAGATCGGAGGTTATGGACAGTATTTATCGAGTCAGAAGTAGGAAGTCTCCATGTATTGATGGTATGACTGGAGAGATGTGTAAAGACATCTGGAAGGCCATACCTGAACATCTGAAATCGGTCTTTGGGTAGTGTCTTAGCGTTGTAGTTCTCCTGATAGGGTGAGGAGTAATACTCGCTCTTATTGAGGCATCAGTTTCCTTCCGGTACTTGCGAAAGTGCTGGAAAGAATTGAGAATGCCTGGTTGCACGAGCATAGGAGCGTTAGCGAGTCTTCGGCCAAATACGTTCTTGGCATTTTTGTGGACTTTAAGGGTGCTTTTGACTACTTGTCGTGGGTTACCGTCTTTAGAAGGCTGGAGGAAGTTGGCTGTTGGGAGCTAGCCCTCTGGAGGAGCTACTTCAGCGACAGAAGGGCTTGTGTTGTAGATTCCGTCTATGGTCCATTTATTTGGAACATTATGATGGATCCTCTGTTGGCGCAACTCGGTCGTTCTTTAAAGGCGTGTGCGTATGCAGATGACTTGCTCATTCTGGTCGAGGGTCAGTCTCGTGCTGATCTAGAAAGCAGGGGTGCGCAGGTCATGCGTGATGTGTGTGAGTGGAGCGGTCGTTCAGACGTCGAAGTGGCGATGAACAAAATCGGGGTAATGTTATTTAAGGGCAAGTTATCGCGGGGTCGTCCTCCAATCATTCGGACTGGCAGCATTAGGCTCAGATATGCGTCTGAGGTATCTGGGAATAATGATGAGTGAGAGGATGAACTTTCTGGTTCATCTTGTTCACATAAGGGATAAGTTAACGACTGTTGCAGGTAAGGTTAGGCGCATCCTTGGGAGTTAGTGCGGCCTTAGCAGGCCGTACCGTGTATGGGGGCTTTTCGTTACTTGCGCAACGTTTGGTGCCCCTGTGTGGAATGAAACGGTCATGTCTGTTGTTGGCAGGTACAAGGTCTTATCCAGTCAGAGAGTCGCAATGTTGGCTAGTTTGTAGGTCGGTATCGACAGACGCACTTTAGGTTCTTCTGGGTGTGGCACCCCTTGATCTGGAGGTAATACGCCGTGCTATTACTTTCAAGATCAAGAAAGGGCTACCACTTCTTGGGCATGATTGGGTTTCTGCTTCTGATCTGGTGAATGGGGATAGTGTAAGGAATGGGGCACTCTTAGGGAAGTATCTTTTGTTTATGTGGAGGACGAGATTGACGAATAGTGACAATGGGAGGGTAACGTATGAATTCATACATGACATGGACTTCGTACTTTGAGTCTGGGTTTTATACTGACGGGACATGGATCACTCAATGCATTTTTTCATAAGAGAGATCTGTCCGATACTTCGAACAGTGGGTGTGAGAGGGAACTTGAGGACGTGTGGCATGTACTGACGGCATGCCACTACTATGACGACATTAGAGATTTAGATAGTATTGGCATAACTCATACTGCGGGGGGTTGGGATTTTAGTAGACTTACGAACATTTGGGAGGTTGGGCGATTTCGCCCGGGAGGTATTTGTTAGGAGAAGAAAGAGACATGAGTAGTGGAGGCGGCTCCTATATGAGCAACCATAGTGGAGCTCCTTGCCGCTGTTGCTTGGTCGCTCTTCGTCGCTGTTGTCTATCCCTGGTTTGCGGGTATGTATACGACTGTTGCAGTGGTTGGGAATGACGAACTGGATTATTGCTCCGACTTCGCTGTTCCTGATTCTCCGTTGCTGTTCTTGGTGTTTGCCTCTTCCTGTCGTCTCACCTTGCTGTCTTTCCCGTCGAGTTTCTTCTCTGTCCTCGTTGTTGGTTCCAGGTCACTCTTGTGACCAAAGACCACCAGCGAGGGTACCAGCGTCGAAGTTGTTCTAGTTGTAGTTCGTTTTGTCCCTTTCTGGTGTCACACCATGTGGCCAATGAATCACGAGGACGATTGTTGATTGTGCTGTAATTGTTGTCCATTTATGTTGATGTGTATTTTGGTGTGTGGCCGTGGTGGGTCATTCTGGCTACGAAGTCCGACCGGTGATTTAATACTAGTACCACGGGTGTCAGGAGCCCCTAGGATTTCGGTTCAAGCCAGATAGGTGGAGTGGCCCCCTGGGGAGCGTTAGACGCAAATCGCGGGTAGAGCGTGAGCTCGGTGTGGAGTTGCGTTGCAACCGGGTGCAGTGACCCATAGACCGGAAGGAGTTTAGATAGGATCCGCTCCTAACCAAGGGGGGGAAGTCTTGTCCAAATACATGACTTCAAATTGGTACTCAAGACTTTCTGTCAGACTTGAGGGCGTTGGTGGACGCATTGTATTCACCTTGTGCGAAAAGCACCGTAATTACGTTAAACCTTCGACTTTGCCTTATTGCTTGGATAGGCCATATGTTGGGAAACGGGTGGATAATTGCGAGGCAAATTACATAAAATGAGAGGCAGAGTTTGTAGTGGGACCCCACAAGGATATATTCCCACTATTATGAGTGACCACCATACATAGCCTACTAATGATTCTGTCCAATGAAAGTTTCAAGCCAGTCTGTTATGCAGACGACGTTGCGATATTTATTACAGGAAGAGAGCGTAACTATCTATGCGCAAAGGCAAAAGAATCCCTCGACATATCCTATAACTGGGCCAAGGATAGTCTTAATGTAAACCCGGACAAAACCGTAATTATGTTTACCAGAAAGAGAAAAATTTCGATATATGTGTACCCAACCTTTAAGAATAAAACGATACAAATAACAAAAAAAAAGTCAAACACCTGGGAATAGTACTTGATTGGAGACTATCCTTGAAAGATCAGGTTAAGAGCAGAATAGACAAAGCTCACAGAATATGGACCTTTTGCAGAAGAGAAATAGGAGCAAAATTGGGCATTACCTAAAGATGACACACTGGCTATACATGAGCTTACTGAGACCAGTTCTTACGTACGCCACCCTAGTATGGTGGACGTCCTTGAAGAAAGTTAATATAAAGCCTCTTCAATAAATTCGAAAACAGTGCTACATAGGCATTTGCGGTCCAATGAGAACCATATCAACGAAACCTGTATTCTATATATAATGGCAAAGACTTGCATATATGTGAATACAAACTGCATAACCACAATACCGGAAAGAGAAGAATGGAATGGTTCTAAAATTAGTGACGGAACAGGAGTAAGTTTCAGTGAAATGAGCCGAAATATAGGTAAATACTTTCGAATTCCGGGTCACAATACCGTCATCCAGGCGGAGATCCAAGCTATTACAGAAAGTGTTACATGGTTAAAGAACTGAGGCAATAAAACACCTACTCGTCTTTATATGGATAGTCAATCGGTTATTAAAACCCCAAGAAATAACAAAGTCTTACAACAAAAGAGTGAAATAAACTCGTACATAGTATGTGAGAGCACCGAGATAAGCTATTCAAGATGATTACTAACTTAAATACCATCCCAATGGAAAACCTTTTCAAAAGTTTAAAACTGAACTGATAGAACGGGCAAGAGATGAACGCATCAGAGTCTGGCAAAATTCAAATACCGAGAGAGGGACTGACATATTTTGGGGAAACCCAAACATTGAGAAGGCAAAGGAGATCCTTAAAACTCAAACTCAGAAGGCTTATCAGTGTAATAACTGGTCACTCGGAGCTAAAAGCGCACTTTTCTCGAATTGGACTAACGAACGACACAATCTGTAGTGCGTGTGAAGAAAAGGGCGAGACATTGGAACATTACTTATGACAATGTCAAACGTTTGATCGCATAAGAAGCAAAAACTTTGAACGGGATGAAGTGACGAATCTGGAAGATCTCAGGGAGAAACTATATCGAGAAAACGAGGTTCTTAAACTAACCAAGCATATAAAGATTATGATTAGGGGAAACTTTTTTCCCTGAGAGCGCCCAACATACCTATGCAGTTATACGTGTATACTTGGTATGGTATATGGTTTGGTTCAAATTACCGCCGCCTCTCTTCAACCTAACCTAAGGGTAAATGTAACAAATTTCTGCATGAAACTTATATTAAGGTTTTTTTGCATACAGCTATAAATTTTGCTATTTTGCATAATTGCCTAGAACAAAGGTATTTTTCAAACACTATTTAACCCATTAAGACCCGGACCATGACACCGTTGGGCTCGAATTATGAGTCTTTCAGAATACAATTGTTTTGGCCTCAATAAGGCAAAGACAAAGTTTTAAACAATTCCAATCGGTGGGAGCCGAGTTATCCCCCGTTGCCTGAACGATATGTTTTTTTTTATATTTTTTTATTTCCTGTAAACATTTTCACAATATAATTGAAATAATGAAATGATATAAATTAAAATGACGTTAAAGCAAAATTTTAAAGAAATCTAATAGGTTTTTAAGTATAAAAACATAAAAGCGCAACTGATGAACTGATAAATTACATTTATATACATCACAGTTTGGGAGTTGCAATAGCGATTCGCCAAACGTCTGTCACGATCAGGTCGAAAGACTGGAATGGGGGATAAAGTGTTAGCAGCTGGTATTCTATAATAAATATTCTACGTACTATTATTGGTATATCATTTACCAAAGTAGCATCCAAGTTACCAATGCCTTGTACGCAATGTAAACCTCGCGTTTCTCACATGAATGCGGTAGTTGTTCATCTCAATGTCGTATAACTCTACTCCTTTTTTTTACTTAATAAACACCGTTTAAAAATGGAACTTTTTTAATAGTTTTACCGTTTAGCTGGTTTAATAGGTATTAAAGATACAACATTTTACAAGACAAGACCTTCATTTGATGAAGGCTCCAGCATATGGAATAAATTAATAATTTCAATCGTGCAGACATACCAGAACTATAGCGTAATCTAATGGGTTTTCTTTTGATAAACATTTTACAGGAATGTCGACCATAATAATCCAACCTTTGCTTGATTTTTTATGTTTATTTGTTTATTTATTTATTTCATCCTCATCAGCATTTTCAGTTCCTATATCACAAATTCATGTTGCATGCACACGTTACTTATTCCTGACAATATGACTACTCATTAAATCGTTAAAGCTCAATGTTGCGCTTGCATGAATTCTCAATCACAAAAAGCATAGTAGATGTATAATAAAGTTAAATATTATTATAGATATTCAAACACTAATGTATTACCTACATTCCATACAAGTCTCACGTTGATATATCTTATTTTACTAACTTCTTTCAAATAATTTATAAAAACACCCAAAAAATAAGAAAAATTGACTTTTTTTTTAAAGAATATTTAAAATATGAAAATACTATATATAAAAAAAATCCTGAAACAGGTCAATTAGATATTGAATCAATCTTTATTTTCTTACACTTATTTTAAATTTATATTGCTTAGGGTAAACTTAAAAAACGTTTAAAGTGAACGTTGAGAAAACCAGGGCCTTACTGGGTTTTTTTTTATTAATGATTTTTTATTCTTTTTTCTAATACACTGAAAAAACAATTTTTAAGATTTTTGACCAGAACTTTGAATTTTATGCATTTTCTTGCAACCTAAATTTTTTAATTTTATTCATTTACTCACTTACTTACTTGCTTGCTTACTTATTTATTTCTTTAAGGCTAAAGAACAGCATTCCTTATTGACTGATGAATAATATAAAAATTAATTTTATAAAAATTAACAAAACTATTTCATGTTTTGTAGTACAAAGTTTTAACAATCAGTTTTTGATGCTTTAAGTTCCAACATATGAACATTATTTAGAGAATTCAAATAAATAATTTAATGATGGTATTTAATACATAACTTCCTAAGTTCCTATGTCGTAGAGACAATCTGTACGGCACATAAAATGGTATTTTATTCAATAATTCTATTGAATCAATATTTGAATTTATTAAGTCATATATAAATATAGTTTTTCTTTTCCCGGTCTTTTACCGTTCCCGGGAAATCGAGATTTATTTTTAAATTTCCCGGGATCCCGGGAATTCCCGACAAAAACATATAATTACAAATTTAAAAATATTTGTAAAATAATTCATTTAAACGAAGGATAAAAAGTGTCAAAATAGACTAATTAATCATAAAACGATAAAATAGTTAAGTTCTTTTTAAAATATTTACATTTTGAAAATTAAATGAAAACATTGTATTATATAACTTTAGTTTTCATATTGTATTACTTTGGTTCTCATATTGTTCTGTGATTAAAACTTCCCTTGATATTTTTAAGAAAGTAATCTTTGTTGTTAATCCATAGCTAAGAAAAACCTGATCTCTCACAATTTTCACACGCAATTTGCATATTTTCAAATCGTTTCTTAGGTCTTCGAATTTTGTTAATATTCGTCATACACACACCCTATGGAGCCATTTGAATATTCATTTATTTTTTTCAATTTCGAAAAACCTGCGAATTTATTCACGATTTTCAAAAGAAGAAAGTGTGTAAGTAGTAGGGAAATGGGAAGGCAATAGTTGTTTTTGTTTTTAATGAGGAGAAAGAGCAATTTTAAAGAGCAAATTGTTTGTATGAAATTGAAAACCAATGAATTTGTTTTTGTAATTTTTTCTTGTGAGTGCATTAATAGGAGGAAAAATTGTTTTGCATTTTATGAAATTGAAAACCAATGTATTTATTTTGTATAATAATATGTATGTATGTAATTATGTTAAAATTACATACAAACAATTTAACAGAGAGACAATTCTTTATTTTCTTGCACTTTTAATTGTGATGAAATTAAAAACTGATGACTTGTATAAATAGCTTTCGAGTATTTTTGGTTTATTCATCTACATATTTTTATATGGTTGTTTTTGATTTTGTAATGTGGAAAATAATCTTGAGAATTTTTTTGTTTATGTAGAAAAAATAAACTTGTGTAAGGTTTTTGACATTAATAAAGATATATTTATGTTGTTGAGTATGGTCATGATTAATTTTGAATATACGAATCAAATTAAGAGGGAGTATTTCTTATTCACATTAAACATTTTTCATATCTAGAATACTTTTAAAATTAGTTTATGGCTCAATATTTATGTATTTATAATATTATCTCAATTTGAAATATTAAGAGATATACAAAATTACTCTTTCCTTGGAGATAAATTAGATTAAATATAAATATAAATGTCTGAAGTAAAATTATTTTAATCAGTTAATAAACTTTTTAAAAGGCGGAACAAAAAATATAATCGAATAAAATTACAAATGCTGATATTGTTGCAGCTTTCATTAAATTAAAAACAAGACCATATCTAGCAGCAAAGGATTTACTACCATCAAAGCCATATAACTTAATACCTTATATGGCTTTGATGGTAGTAAATCCTTCATGTTCCGTCATAAGAATAAATATGGAAACGTGGTGATGGCAGAGCTTGAAGAGGGAATGTTATATCTTCCCAAATGATATAATAATTTGGAAGATAAAGTAATAGATGGAGTTAATAATGAAAAATTTACTTTAAGGAGGAAGTTAGATAATGGTTTATATGTTTTGGAATTGGAAGAGCTAGTCAGTGAAAACTCCGCTGGAGAAGACGAAGTGGGAGAGTTTTTCATCCAAATTCTCAACGATATTTCAGTTGGGAAAATAGTAAAATTCTTAATAGAGAAAATTAGTTAATTAGTATATAAGTATCATTGTTTTTAAAAACTAATTGTAAAAAGAAAGCTCTATAATAAAGATGTCACATATAAAAATTCAAAAATTTCTTCAAGATTTTGATGGTTTAATTTCTGTTGAACATAAAAAAACACTGGAAGAGTATTTGGCACTTATTAATAAAACTTGGAATTATAATGAAGACCTATATCATCTAAATATGGATTACACTTCAAAAATTTTTCATGGTCGGATGATAAAGCAAACGTTGGTCCTGATACTTATAATTGTAGAAAATATAAACAACTTATATGCAAAATAGAGGATTTTATGGAAAATAAGTAAATTTTTTTATAAAATAAGTAAATAGGGAAAATATTTTTAACTTCAAATATGTTAATTTTAAAGTAAAAAAAAATAATAAATAAAAATAAAAAATAGTACAAAATTAAACAAATTTTTTGTTTTTTCCTTTATAATAACTTCATGCAATTTTGAACTTACTAAGGGTCTTGTGAATTTTGAATTTTAGAAATAATTTTAGTAAATAATTGACTATCTATCAAGAACAACATATTCAGAATAATGGATACATCCAACAACACTAAAATTGGATCAAATTATACTTCAAACAAGGCTCAAATTAAATTTCAAGAAATCTCAATACTGTCGCCTATATACATTCCATTATTCCTCGAATTGCATGATGGTCGTGATAAAATTCTAATGGAAGTTTTACTAAATGTGGAAAAAGAACTTGGAATAAAAACAAAATAATATATATTTTTCTTATTTATTTTTTTATTTTCTATAAAAACAAATAAAAGTATTTAAATAAACTTAAAACTAATATATCATTTTCATGTAAATTAAAATAATTAAAAACATTTAAAATTTTATTAAAAGCTAAATTTTTATTGTAGACAAATGTTAGAATTTCGGTTTAGAAATGAAATAAATGGTTTTATTGGAGGTTGACTTGCAGAGCAAAAAAAAATGTGCTGGTTTATTTTCAGGGAAATAAAAAGCGACCCAATGCTGTCCAGGCTTATAAGATGGATCAGTGTTGGCTATGTAAAATGATAGTTTTGTAATAATTATGTTTTGTATAAATTAGTTGAATTTAAAGTATTTATAATAATTAAAGTAATTGCCTCCGTAATTGGTTTCCCAAAACGTCCTTCTATTCGAATAGTTCCTTGATTTATTAAATTTCCACAATTAGAATTATTATTGTGATGATCTGGTGTTAAATCAAAAGCTAGTAAAAAAAATCCGATATCAAAAAGTTCCTTTGTAATTTGATGACCTTTATCAAAATGATGGATTCCGGTACCTTTAAATAGGGTTTGATAACCACGAGTGCTTAATATTCCTCCATTGTTGGAGTTATATTCTATTGGCTGTGCTGGAAATTGTACTCCATTAACAACCAAATTAAATCTTTGTAAATTAAAATGTTGAAAGTTGTATGGATTTTCTTTTCTATCTCCAGTATAAGCTTTGTTGGACACCATTCCAAATATTAAGAAATGTATTAATTGTCCAAGTATAACATTATCTAGAGATAATCTACTCTTATATGGGTAAATTTCATTTTTGCTTTGTAATACATTATGATATGTCATTAATATACTATTGATAGATGATTTATATATAAATTAGTTTCACCTATTCTTAGAGATTTATTTTTATCCCCACTTTCTGAAATATAAAATTTTGGTTTCTCCAAATTTAATGTAACCTTAAGATCAACATTATTAAGCAAGTACTCTTGTTGATTAAATACATCTACATGAAGTTGTCCGAAAACTCCACCTTTTTCCCGTCCTTAAATATTTTTTTTTTTTTTTTATCTAAACCAGGATTTTCTTTATCGATTAATGAATTAATTTTATTCATATCAGTAGCCCAACCACACGATTCAAGATGGGTAGATCTAGCATCATTTCCATAATTGGTCAATGTTTCCATATATGCTCTATAGTGAGAGTTGTTGTCAGATACACTTTTATTGTTAAAATGAACCGTACAATTCCTAAATATGGAATGCAACAAGTTATTATTAACAACACCTCCAGTTCCTTTGAAATTAAGCACTAGTCTGAGATAAATACTATTAAGATTTCTGTATGTTTCACCATTCCCCAATGATACAAATTCAATTTTATTGGAGTTGTCCAATGAAGCAATTGGATTATAACATATTTCTTATGTTTTAATTACCCTAGTTTGAATTGGGGGACATTCAAATAAATCCAATTCACTTTTCATACATTCTATAAATCCCGACATTTTAAATTTCCAAAAATATCGTTAAAGTTCTTCCCTTTACAACGTTTGGATTTATTATGCGATTTTTGTTTTAAGCGTTTACGTTTTATATGCTTCCCTTTATCTTTCTGCATTGTTTTTATTTTTTCAATAGTAGCTTCTTTAATATTATTCATAATTTTTCTCCCTTGATTAAATAGAATATCTTTCACAGGTTTTCTTCCGATTTCCTCCAAAATTTCTTTTCCAATGTCTAATGACTTATTTTTTAAATAATTTAATCCTGTTCTCAAGAATGGTTTCAGGTGTGAAAACAAAGATGAAAACAGTGATGCAATACCACGTCCATATTGCACAAACCTTGGTGTATGATATATTTCACCAATATTTTGAACATTATTTCCAGACTGATTATTACAATAATTTGTATACATACAGCCATCGTTATCACAAAAATGATTTAAAATTTTACTAAACATTTATTTTATATACTTTTTAAAGTGTAGAGCACAATAAACAGGTATGAATTCATTCAAACTTATTATTCCTCCTTCATCATTTCGAATCATTATAGATATATTATTAATTTTAGAAGATTCAATAGGAAAATATTCAATTCTATTAAAATGAATATAATTGTTCAATGTGGATATTGAAAATATTTTCAAACATGTAGTTTTTTTATTACTTACATGTCATGGTTTAATTATATCAGTGTAAATAAATACAATTTCATTTATATCTGGTGAAAAGACATTAGTAAAATAATTTGTCATATTATCTGAAAATTTGGTTAAAGATTTGTGCAGAATGTGGTTTGTTGATGTTAAAATGGAATCTTTTTCAACGTTTTATAATTCATGTTTACTAGTATAAGAATCAAATTCGATGTCTTTCTTTCCTGTTGCTAAATTTTTTTGTGAGGTATCATTCTTTAACTTATTTAAAAGATCTGATTTTTTATCACTTAAATCTTTTTTTCTGTGGATACATTATTTTTTGGAATATCATTTAATTTATTCAAAAGCTTTGTTTTATTATTCAGAATGGGGTTTGTTATCATAACATCATTAGAGCTTTCTAAGAGTTCGTGAAATTTTAACTTAATGTCTTCATATTCATTATTTGCACTATGCTTCAAAATTTTTGTTTTTCCATGTACTATAGCTTGTGTGTCGACATTTGAAATTGTATTTCGTTTCTACGTTTAAAAATATTTTGATTATTTCTTTCCAGCAACGAAAATGAAATATCTGATAATCCAACTACCCAGTGATCATCCAAATTTAGAGATTGTGTTAGAAAATTTGTAAATGTGTTTGGAGTATTTTTATAAATATATATTGAATTATTACTTAATAAAGTAACATAAATATTTTCTTCTTGTATACTTGAAGCCATCTTTGAAAAGAATGATTAATATAGTATGTTGTTTGTTATACATATACTATTTACTAATATCGTTCTGATGAATCCATGAATTTTATTCTTTTTCGAAACCAAGCCATTTTACCAATAGTTTTTCTCCTTTTCACTTCTTTCTTCATGAAATCCACCTTTAATTATATTTCCATTAAAATCTACAAGTTGATAGGTTATAGGATTGGTTATGTAAATTTTGTTTATCTTAAAAACCTCTGTAAATCAATTTGGTGTATATCCTTTCTCAAATGGATTTTTATATGCATATGCATACTTTGAAAATACATCAAGCATATATTTAAAACATTTATTATATATCCATTCATTATGATGATTTGTGGTCGTTCTGGTTGTGGGAAATCCATATTTATTATGAATTTGATAAAAAATCAACATTTAATATCTAAAAACATAGATCGTGTTATTTGGTGTTTTGCAGAAAAAAATTCTCTTCCGAGAATTAACAATGTAGAGTTTATACAAGGTATTCCGGAGGATTTTGCTACTGCAGAAAATGAATGGTCTTTAATAATATTGGACGATTTAATAATGCTTGAATTATCTATTAAAAAGGAATCTCATCATAGAAATTTAGCTGTGATTTTAGTAACACAAAACATTTTTCAAAAAGGTGCTTATTCCAGAGATATTATAGTTATATGTAGTTATCCTAGAGATAAGTTACAATTTCAATATTTAGCTCGCCAAGTATACCCAGAAAACTGAAAAGCTCTGGTTGATGTATATAATAACTGTACGCAAGACGCTCATGGTTATTTATTAATTGATCTCACTCAACAAATACACAAAGCATTAAGATTTAGAACGGATATTTTTAATAAAAGTCACTATTTAATATTTGCAAAAATAAATAATGACCTCGAACCTAAAACTCTTGAAGGAGAACAAACATATTCTTTACGTTGACAAAATAAAACCATATAAAAATACAATTAGAAAAGTTTGTTCACAGGAAACCTCAATGAAACAAAAAAGGAAACATCTAGTTCAAACAGGAGGATTTCTACCAATTATTATTTCATCCGTTTTAAGCGGAGTTATTGGAAAAATTTAAAAAAATATCAAATAATTTATCCAAATTAATAGTTCTCAATCCATCAACTTACGATAAATTTAAAATAAAATATTCTGATTCTAATTTTCTACATCGAAAACTAATACCAATATATGGTTCACACACACTAAAATGGTATTATATTAAACAAGAATTAGCCAAATATTTAATTGGAAGCCAAATATCATCCTCTCATCAAACTAAAAGTTCTCAATTGAGTAACCTACGTGATAATGAAACACAAACTAGAAAAATATATAAGATACATATTGAAACTCAAACAATGCAACCAGAGTGAATTAATGTAGGAGCAGAATCTAATATAAATTTACCTGAGGAAATTTATACTAATGAAAATTATGATGAAATTCATATGTATACAACAGTACAAAAACTTCATCCTACTTCTGCAGGTAGGCACAGTGGCGCAGAATCGAAATTTTTTGGAAATAAATCTGTAACTTCTGATCAGCCGGTTGGATTTTCATGAAATTTAGTATAGGCGTAGCAGAGTAGTGTACAATGTTATGTTTGGAAAGGGGCACAATCGCTTGCAAAATTTTTGTTTCTCGTCCGATTTCAAATAGTCCGTCACATCCCAACCTACAGATTAATGCAACGTCGCTGTTATTTACTTTTTCCAACTGATCTGCAGAAAAATCTGCAACTATCTTGGTAGCTGTATTCTCAAGCAAAGAAGATAGCTCTACACATGCTTCCTTTTCGGTAACAGAAATAGATGGTAAAAAAGTTTGCTTTTTTTCATGAATATCCTGTATGATGGAAAAATTAAATGTCCCTTTTCAAGCAGAGCTCTTCTTAAAATTTGTTATTGGTTTCCACTGTGGTCAAGTTCAAGCATTAAAGCAATTGCTTCTTCCTCTGTAAAATTGGATTGTGATGTTGGAGTAGGTACAATTTCGTTTTAGTGATGCAGTTGGCAGTATTTCAGCAATATTAATTGCACTCTTAGGTTGCTTCTCCTTTTTTAACATTTCTTTGAATGTATCAAACTTCTTCATTCGAAATTATAGAAAGCTTATGGGCCAGTTTTTTCTTCTTAGATCTTGTACTTAAATCATCATATGTCTTGCAGGGTGCACCAGTTGATATTTTGCACGCCGATATTTCTATATCAGTATCCATCCAATCGGAATGTTTAATTTTTAATCTGTTAGTACGCTGATTCTATCTGAGTTTCACCAATGACATCGACTTTTGCATGATATGTAGTTTTTATGGATTCCATTATAGCTTCTAAACGATTAAGATCATTTTTAGATAAACTCCACAGAACATAACACAATTGTCCATCTTTCAATGTAATCATCATGGTAATCAGCTTCGTTATGATGTTGATAAGGATTAGCTGCGCATTTATATATATCTATTAGATATATCGCACAGGTATATATATTTACAGGTATTCTGTGAATTTTCGGTAGTACCTATACCGAATTCATTGATATTATATGTTGCTGTTAGGTATCACCGGAAAGTATACCTGTACATTGCCACTAGATCATAAATATATAAATTTTTAACCACCAACAATAGATAAATATATTTGTTAAATTTAGGTAAACACCATAAATGTAAACTAATAAAATACTTATTGATTAAGTTAAAATAGACGTTAAAAATAAAAAATATTTATTAATTATTTTTATAAAAATATTTTGTGTATAGATATTAGTAAAAGTATACAGAAATATTCATAATTTTCTAAGTAATTATTCACGCAAAACTAAAGGCAAAAGTTGCAAGTTTGTAAAAATATAGTCATATATACAATAAATTGGAAATATAAAAGTCTAAAGGCGCATATTTCTGAAATGAGACATGATATTGACTTGAAACTTTTTGCAAAAGATCGGATTATATATGCTAAAGGATAAGCTTAGTTTGGAATACATATTTTTAAAATTTCTTTCGCTATTTAGAAATAAACCAAACGAAAGGCCCAATTTGGGATTTTTGGAGAAAATACAAATTTTTTAATTGTAATAACATATTTTTATAAATATATCTTAATGAAATTTGTAGGATATGTGGATCTTGTTAATATAAATAAAAGCGCGTTAACCAAATTTCAATCAGGGGTAGGGTTTTCCTGAATTCCCAAATAAACTAATCAAAAGATATCGACTTCAATTTTTTTTATTCAATAGATAATTTTGTTCTTTAACTAGTTAAGAAAAAAACTAATAAAATCGGTTGGAAATAGTAGGATATATATGAAAAAAGCTGGACCAAGAACATGCAAAATTATGGTGCTTAAAAATTCAAACGCAGATAACTCGAAAACTATAAGAGATAAATAGGACATGTTTTTTATAGGTCTTATCAGGGCCTACAACAATATATAAAAATATTTGAAATCGGATGAGAAACAAAAATTTTGCAAGCGATTAAATATTTTTTATGTCAGAGGTACCAAACTTTGAGCCCCCTTAGCTCCGCTCCTGGGGGGATTGTTGTGCCCCCCTTCCAAACATAACATTGTACACTCCTCTGATACTCCTATACAAATTTTACATTTATTTCCAAAAAATTTCGATTCTGCCCCACTGTGGTAGGTAGAGAAGGGTTGCACACTCAGAAGAGTTCCTGTGCATCCACTCGGAGACCTAGAGGTCCATTGTGAGTCCCTTCATAGAATTTATAGAAAAATAAAAAAATAAGAAGAAAGAAAAAGATTAGAAAACTGAGACCAAGAAAAAGAACAGAAAGAATAGAAAAGACTTAGGTATTCCCATGACGAATCCTATGAAGCTACCTAGATCGATCCTTGATATGCTATCTAATTCGTCAACGAATCGACTAGCCATTTGTGCCTACTTCGTTGTAGACATGGACAGTGAAATATAATATGCTCCACCGTCTCTATCTCCTCATTATCTTCGCACATCCTGCAAAGACCGGAGGAACCATCTCCCAGTTCCCTGTCATTCCCCCTTTGGGACAATGACCCGTTATAATACCTATCATAATTTTCAGGTTTCCCCTTTTCATGCCTAATAGTAGATTTGTATCTGCTGTATCAAGTTTAAGCCATAGGACCCTTGATAATCTGCAGTCGGTTCTACGATTCCATGCATGATTGGTTCTATCCCGAATCCACTCTCTAATCAACCTGAAGTAAAAAGCTATAGGTGCTCTCACACCACTTTCACTTACAGCACTATCCAAAGCTGAGCCGTTCCTAGCTAATTCATCAGCTACTTCATTGCCAGTTATCTCGCAATGACCCGGTACCCAGCAGAGTCTAATATGATAATTGCTCATCAATCTCCTCAGAGCCTTCTTGCAGTCGCTAACTAACCTAGACTTAACAAAATGTCCCTTCAGGCCCTTTAGCGCCGCCTGGCTATATACATACAGAGTAACCTCTGTATTCTCTTCAGTGTTCCTTGCTATCAATTCCGTGGCCCTAAGAATACTGAAAGCCTATACGATACCCTGACGTTCTCCTCAAACAAATAAACACCTGCAACAGTGCCTATATCCATTTCGGACCCGTCAGTGAATACCGATGTTCCACTGAATAGTTTCTCCTTACCTGACCATTGGTCCCTATTTGGGATAATCAGTGTAGGATTTTCCCCAAAATCAAACTCTGTGCACATGTAATCCGTGGACCCAGAGGAAGCCAGTAAATATCTACCAAGGTTGATTTCGTTTAGAAGTTTGAAATGTCCTATTCTGATTGATCCTATAAGTCCTAGTTCACTAAGTCTAAGCAGGCTCCTTGCAGCCATTCCCATCACGAACCCCTCAATAGTAGGAGATGCAGAATGACGTCAAGTGCCGCCTGAGGAGTGCTTCTTATGGCACCTATGATGCCAATCGAAGCACATCTCTGGGCCTTAGACAAAAGATTCCTACGACTTCCTATTTTCATTGCCTCCCACCAGACTAGACATCCATACGTCAGAATTGGTCTCACCACCGATGTGTAAATCCAATTTACTATCTTCGGTTTGTGGCCCCAATTCTTCCCTATGGAGTTCCTGCATGTGTAGTAGGCCTCTTTTAAGTCTTTCCTGTGTATTACTTTTCCAAGATTGTTTACTATCAAGAAACACACCAAGATATTTTGCCTCATTTCTCAGTTTAAGTTCAATTCCCCTTAGTACCGGTAGCCTAAACTGCTCAATCTTGTACCTTCTGGTGAAAAGAACTAGCTCCATTTTCTCCGGGTTAAACCCTAAACCCTTACTAGTAGCCCATGAGGACAGTTCGTTAAGTTCAGACTGCATGACGTCGCTGATCGTGGAAAGAAACTTCCCTGTGATCAGTATAACAACGTCATCAGCATAAGCAACGATTTTCCGCCCTCTTGCGTCAACTTGTCTTAGAATGACATTAACGGCTAAGAGCCAAGTAAGGGCGAAAAAACTCCTCCTTGCGGAGTCCCTCTAGTCACTAGCTTCCTTATGCATGCATCCCCCAAGTTCGATTTAATTATTCTGCTACTCAGCATCAAGATAATCCATTCCTTCTATATTAGGAAACGCTGCCAAGGTATATTTCCTGTACTGTAGGCCACGTTCAATGTAACTCACCACATCATGCAGCGCACTCTCAACAAATTTACCCTTTAGATAAGTAAGCTGAACCCCACTGATGAAATGGTTGTCAACTGTCATCCTCAGATAAAGATCGATCAATCTCTCTAATGTCTTCAATAGAGAAGACGATATGCTGATCGGTCTGAAATCTTTAGGTTGCGAGTAGCCCACGTTGCCTGCCTTAGGTATGAAGATTACCTTAACCTCTCTCCACCTCCTTGGAATATATCTCTTAATGAGACATACACTAAAAAGCTCCGTAAGATGTGTTAGTGCCGTGTCATTGATGTTCTGTAGCATGGCTGGAAAAATACCTTCTGTGTGGTTCAAAGGTATTCACCGCCCATACTACCTTATCCATCGAGACTATGTCACCGACTACTTCACTAATTTCCCTATCAGATACATATTCCGAGAATCTAAAGATTCGCCCTGCCTGTGCATCTGCTTCTAAGTTCCTACAGCCTGGAAAATGAGTTTCCATAAGTAAACTCAGAGACTCAGAGCAAGACTCCGTCCATGAGTTATCCGCGCGCTGAATATATCTAGAAGCACTTGAATCCTTGGATAAAATTCGCCTGAATCTGGGTAACTCATTTACAGAGTCGATGGACTCACAGTAATTCCTCCATGTGTCCCTCTTTGCTCTCTTTATATCTGCCTTATACCTATTAACACTTTCCCTGTAGCTGTTCCAATCCTCACACTTACGTATTAGTTTTGCTCTATTGAACAGCCTACTGACGGTTGACCTTTGGTTCTTAAGTTCCTTGGTCCACCATTTAGGCTGTTCCCTCTTTCCCAAAAATATTACTGGACAAGTTAGTGCATAACTATTCCTAACTTTCTCTGTGAAATCCTCCTCCTTCTCATTTGGAGACTACTGAAGACAAGCATTACAAATATAGACTTGTCCATGGTGGGAAGTTAAACTTGATCTTACTAATCTGAAGTATTTGAATAATAATTTAATTTATAAAATATATGGTTCATTTTTTATTTAAATTACCTTCCGACATCTTTAATAAAAACTAAGTGACACCATTCTTCGTCCACAAGAAGAAGAAGATTTATGTGATGATTCTTTACCGCAGATGTGAGATAATATGGTCCAACTATAGTATTACCTTCCCAGCCAAATATATTAATGCTAATATTTTCATTCTTAGTTTCAAATATCTTTTAATTTCATTGGAAATTCTAGTTTTCCTCATCTATTTGTATATTTACAAATCCATTGCAATTCACAAATTCATTTGCTTCATTATATAAGAATGAAGCGATGATACACCACTTGAAACAATATTTATCATCATTTGGATAGTTGAAACAGGCATCTTTTTTCTTTATTCAATGTGGTAATGGTATATATTTTGAGCCTCTAATGAATGAAGCCTTATTTATATTTATTTCCAAATGCTTCATTCGTATTAGGGACCATCCACTATCTCTCTTCTGGATTTCTGACATTTTTTACATATATACGTGTATTGTGCTTTCAATACTATCACTTATGGTTAAAAGTGACATAGCTGTTCTATGCGTTATGATGGTTAGCATTATTTCATCTTCTATAATTTTAATGTATTCGCACTCTACTTCTAAATTGTATTTCAATGCTATGTTCTTATTTATAGCATTCTCCAAAATTTCAAAAATACATGGCTTACATCTTCTAAAAACTCTTGAGGATGCAGAATTTCCTCTTTTTGGTTGCTGTAGAGATATGTCAGAATTCTTTCTTTGAAAGCACTTTTAATACAAGTAAATTTATTAGAAGTTCTACCACTGACATGTGATATGCTGGCATGAGTCCTTTCATGCTCCTTTCCGAACAATGAAGGATCTCATGTCCTTCAAGCATCTCTCTTTCCACAAAAATTGATTTGCAATATCTACATTTATGAGATGACATATTGTTTAAAATTAACGTGTAATCACTTTTAATTAAGTCAACAGACTAATGAAAAAATAATATTTATTTAAGTATTGATCAAAGGTTTGACATTTTTATACACTTACGCATACAGATACATGTATTCATATTTCTACCAAAATTTTTTTTATTTTTTAACGGAAAAAGTATGTTTCTTCGTTAAACACCTTTAATTTACCAGCAATTATTAAATTGAAAGAATAATTCTTAATGCAGTGGTGTATTAATAAAGTTATTTTAAAAATTACTTCAAACATGGACAGACAGAAGCTTATATGTGAATTTTACACAAAGTGGTATAAAAAAAGACATTTTATGAAACTACATAATTTCCATAAAAATAAAGCGAAAGATTTTTAAAACTATATGGAGCCTGCAGCTCCTTCAGAGGTCACAACATTGAATTTAGTTCTGGAGTGTAAGGAACTAAAGGAGGAAGATGAGAATCTTCTACTAAATCTGGATGTCACAGCATACTCAGTTCTAGAGGAATATAAAAAAATAATGGACGAAGACGAGGATCTTCTTCTTAATTTAGATATCGAATAATTTTTAAGTAATATGTAAATAAAATAATAATAATGTTTTTATTAAATAAATAAAAATAAAAAAATAAAAAAAACTGTTTCATTTATAAAATTTTAGCTATAACTAAGTTCAAATATTGCAAGCCCATTTGAAGATTGATGACCTTTGTAAATATTAGTCCAATTTTTATCATTCAATTGTGTTAAACAGGGATATTCCTTGTTTAAAAATTTCATGAATCGTTGGGGAAGATAAAATCATTTATTGTTATTTAAATACGTGATAACTTTTGATCTATATTGTGTTTCTTTCTACTGAAATTTTAAAATTTTGAATGGGTGATGTAAGGGAATATCATCAATTTTTATATATTCCGGCTTGATACCAAGAGCCAATTTAATAATTTGTTCATACATCTAAAAAAATAAAAATAAGAAATTTATAAATACATGAAAAGTTAAATGCATTTTCCAATAGTGATAGCTTACCATTCTGTTAACTATACTTTGAAGTAATCCTCAGATCAATCGTAACAAATATGATGTGATTCCTATTTTTATACAAATTTAAAAAATACTCCTTTATATTTAAATAGGTAAATCGAATACTTTGAGCATTTCTCTTTAATATTTCAATAGAGAAAAATATTAATTTAGCTTCCATATAGAAATATTGAGTTATATACTAATTATGTAAATAAAATATACTCCCCCTTAATTTGTTATTAGAATATTCAAAATTAATCATGACCGTGCTCAACAACAAAATATATCTTCATTAATGTCAAAAACCTTACACAAGGTTATTTTTTCCATATAAACAAAACAATTCTCAAGTTTATTTTCCACATTACAAAAACAAAAATAACCATATAAAAATATGTAGATGAATAAACCAAAAATACTCAAACGCTTTTTATACAAGTCATCAGTTTTTACTTCCATCACAATTAAAAGTGCAAAAAATAAAAAATTGTCTCTCTGTTAAATTGTTTGTATGTACTTTTAACATAATTACATACATACATATTATTATACAAAATAAATACATTGGTTTTCAATTTCATAAAATGCAAAACAATTTTTCCTCCTATTAATATATACATTATACAAGAAAAAATTACAAAAACAAATTCATTGGTTTTCAATTTCATACAAACAATTGCTCTTTAAAATTGCTCTTACTCCTCATTAAAAACAAAAACAACTATTGCCTTCGCATTTCCCTACTACTTGTGTACTTTTAAACACCAATATCTCTACAAATTGTAAACGAATTTTAATGATTTAAACTACATATAGAAGATGAATATGTCCTTTTTATATTAGAATGCATTTTTGAAAATTTTCTACCCATTCAATTTTTGTCTTCCTCTGATATTATAAAAATTATGTTTACTAAAAGTTTCAATATGAATTGTTCTGGGACGAAATGGTCCAATATTTTAACAAAATTTTTCATACAAAAATAAAAATTATGAGTAACATTTCATAATTTGTTATTTACGGTAAAATACCTTTTTGTACCAGAATAATTACTAATGTGCGGTGTTATAAATATATTTGACTTCAAGATTAAGCAAAAATATTTAAAATCAAAAGGGTGAAAATTTCTTAAAAATGCATCTGAAAATTGAATTCTCGTTATAAGTGCATCTTTGGTATTTTTGAATTATATAATATCATTTACAATATTTATTGTAATAAACTTTATACTGGTTTTAAATCAATAAAGTCCGATGTATAGTCAAAAAGTTATGACTACTTAAAGTTACATATTACTGAATGAGAATAACAAAAAAAAAAAAATAAGAATATTATGAAAAATTAAATTTTTGTATGGAAAAAGCTAGTGGTCATTTTTCCAACAAAAAGATATTAAAAATAATAGATCACCTTGTCCCAGAATAATTATTATTACATTTTCTAGTAAAGATATTGCTTTTAAACACATTAAAAGAAAATTAAAACGAAGGGGTAGAAATTTGTCAAAAATGCATTGTAAAACTGCATTTGCATTACGAGTGCATTTTTAAACAAACAATTTACTTTTCCATTATTGCCTGTAAAGTAGTCCCAGCTCTAATGAAGCCTTAAATCATTAAAATTCGTATACATCATAACATTTATTAACATTTAAAAGTTACGTACTTTGCGTTTTTTTTTAACTTTTATAAAAAATTAAATCGTGAATAAATTCGCCGTTTTATTGAAATTGGCAAAAATAATGACAAAGACTAAAATGATACTAAATATAAACAAAATCTGATGACCCTTAGTAAAAAAGTTGTCATTTTTTATAAATCTTTCCTGGAATGAACGATATATACCATTCAAATATGTATATGTGCTTTTGCAACATATTATTTTTAAACACAATAAACAAAACTTTTTAAAACATTCCCATAAATATAATTATTTGATTTTCTATTAATTATACCAAAATGCATGAAAGACTCATAAACTATTAAATATATTTAGATACGAGGGCGGATCAATAAGTCCGTGACTTTTCGAACTTCCCTCGTAGTTATATGAAATGCAACACTATTTCCATCAAGTACCATCTATTAATAGATTACTGTCAAATTTTGAGCAAGTGTAGTCATTTACTTTGCGTTTAACAGCTGTTCAAAACATACAACCTCGTGTATTTTTCTAAAAATGGGAAAAAGTGAATTTCGAGTGCTCGGTAAAAATTATTTTTTGCGAAAAAAACCGTCAATCAAACCAAGGAAAAGCTCGATAAATACTATGGGGACTCTGCACTATCGATATCAATGGTAAAAAAGTGGTTTACTGACTTTTGTTGTGGTCTCACAAGTACAAATGACGCTAAACGTTCTGGACGGCCAATTGAGGTCAGTACACCCGAAAATGTCAGAAAAAACACGATATTGTATTGGCCGACCAAAGAGTAAAAGTGCGTGAGATTGTTGATGCCATAGGCATTTCATATGGCTGTGTGGTTTCGATTTTAAATGATCAGCTGGGTTTAAGAAAATTGTCTGCAAGATGGGTGCAGCGTTTGCTCTGACTTGACCATAAACGTAAATGTGTAACAACTTCAAAGGATTGCACAGTGCGTCAGAATCGAAATTTTTTGGAAATAAATCCGTAACTTCTGATCGGCTGGTTGGATTTTCATGAAATTTGGTATAGGCATAGCAGAGTGTACAATGTTAAGTTTGGAAAGGGGGCACAACAAACCCCCCAGGGGCGGAGCTAAGGGGGCTCAAAGTTAGGTACCTCTGAGATAAACAATTTTTAATGACTTGCCAAATTTTTGTTTCTAGTCCGATTTCAAATATTTTTATATATTGTTGTAGGTCCTGATAAGACCTATAAAAGACATGCTTACATGTCCTATTTATCTCTTATAGTTTTCGAGTTATTTGCGTTTGAATTTCTAAGCACCATAATTCTGCTTGTTCTTGGTCCAGTTTCTTTCATATATATCCTAGTATTTCCGACCGATTTTATTAGTTTTTTCTTAACTAGTTAAAGAACAAAATTATCTATTGAATAAAAAAAAATACCGATTCTAAAAATAAACGATTTTGAATTTGAAAATTGTAAAAAAGACGACTTTTTGTGTTTTTCACAAAAAGTCGTCTTTTTCACAGAGATGACTTTAAGATAAAAAAAAGCCTAATAACTCAATTAGTCATGGTACACACCCTCCCGAATTCGACCCTTTTTATATGAAAGTTTTGATTTTATTATTCATATTTTCTCAAATTCCAAAGCACGAATCGACAAGCGGAATATATTTTAAGAATCTTCAATACGTTGCTAAAAGTTTTAAATCAAAATCTGCGGGACTTGGAAAAAATGTGGATTCTATAGCCAAAAATGTAAACAAATCCCATTTTTGGGAATTTTCATAAGTTTTTTTTTGAATTCAGGAAAACCCTACCCCTGATTGAAATTTGGTTAATTTCATTTATATTAATTTATATTAATAAGATCCACATTTCCTGCAAATTTCATTAAAATATCTTTATAAACAAATATGTTATTACAATTAAAAAATTTGTATTTTCTCCAAAAACCCCAAATTGGTCCTTTTGTTTGGTTTATTATTAAATTAAGCTTATCCTTTAGCATATTAATTTCCGATCTTTTGCAAAAAGATTCAAGTCAATATCATGTCTCTTTTCAGAAGTATGCGCCTTTAAACTTTTATATTTCCAATTTATTGCATGTATGACCATATTTTTACAAACTTGCAACTTTTGCCTTTAGCTTTGCGTGAATAATTACTTAGAAAATTTTGAATATTTATGTATACTTCTAATAATATCTATGCACCAAAATATTTTTATAAAAATATTTAATAAATATTTTTTATTTTTAATAGGGTTGCCACATTTCCCAAATTTAAATTAATCTTTATCCTTCTCTAAGCTTTCATATATTTCTATTAATGAATTTAAAATAACAAAACAAACACAAAATGTCTATTTTAACTTACTCAATATTATTATTTTTGGCATCCTTAAAAAATATACTATTTCTAATATGATTTTTTATTACTTATTTACATTAAATTTATGTAGATAATTTTTCTAATATTATAAACTTATACTACTTATTTTCTATAAAATAATCTGTTGTATCTGTATACATATCTAAAAGATAATAAAGGTCCTTCAAAGATAATAAAAGTCTTCAGTATTTTGAGTTGCTAAAGGCTCATAATAAATCCAACGTTTTCTCATTGATGATAGTACAGGGTCTGATGATAACAATAGGCTATTAAAAATATCCTCGTTTTGTGACGTTCTGGAGCATTTCCTGGAGCTGAATAATTGAACGTGCTTAAAATCTCTGTTTCTGGCTTCTTGAGCCTCTTCTGTAAGCTTTCCAAGTGGAAGAATATTTCGTTCAATTATAATTTCGCCATTCCACAGTACTTTATGTACTGTTGGTGTCATATCTTTCCATGGATATGGAGAAACAAGTAGTTTAGATATTTCTGTTGCATATTCTCCAAATCGAGCTGAGCTAATTTTGTTCTTACAATTAATTGCCATTATTAGTATGTTAGTCCTTTGAAAGAGGTTGTAAATCATTTATTTCATCTTTAATATATTCCACTAAATCCTTTGTTGTTTTCTTCGACTCCCTTGTGTATTCGAACCAAATAGGCCTGCAAAAATGTTTTGATCCTGGAGTGGTGTTAAGCCATATATCTCGCAATGAGCTTTTACACTTTGATGAAGATTGCTTTAAGAAATAAGATCGCATTCGTAATGGCTTTTATAATCCGCCATTTCTTACTTCCAATAGCATGCTTGTATTCAGGAAGGGCTGATAGTCCGTCGTATTTTTTATGAACTCCACTATATCTTCTAAACGATTAAGATCATTTTTAGATAAACTCCACAGAACACAACACAATTGTCCATCTTTCAATGTAATCACCATGGTAATCAACTTCGTTACGATGTTGATAAGGATTAGCTGCGCATTTATATATATATATATATATATATATATATATATATATATATATATATATATATATATATATCTATTAGATAGATCGCACAGGTATATATATTTACAGGTATTCTGTGAATTTTCATTAGGTAAAATATCTGAGAGAGTCAATTTGGAAGAGTACCTATACCGAAATCATTGATATTATATGTTGCTGTTAGGTATCACCAGAAAGGATTTTACCTGTACATTGTCACTAGCTCATAAAAATATAGATTTTGAACCATCAGTAATAGATAAATGCTGCAGCTAGGTATCACCGGAAAGGTTACCTGTACATTGTCACTAAATCATAAATATATAAATTTTTAACCATCACCAATAGATAAATACATTTGTTAAATTTATGTAAACACCATAAATGTAAACTAATAAAATACTTATTGATTAAGTTAAAATAGACATTTTTTTTTTTTTTTTTTTTTTTTTGTTTTGTTATTTTAAATTCATTAATGGAAATATATGAATGCTTATTTGGAAATTAAATTGGAAATATAAAAGTTTAAAGGCGCATATTTCTGAAATGAATCATGATAATGACTTGAATCTTTTTGCAAAAGATCGGAAATTATATATGCTGAAGGATAAGCTTAATTTGGAATACATATTTTTAAAATTTCTTTCGCTATTTAGAAATAAACCAAACAAAAGGCCCAATTTGGGGTTTTTGGAGGAAATACAAATTTTTTAATTGTAATAACATATTTGTTTATAAAGATTTCTTAATGAAATTTACAGGAAATGTGGATCTCATTAATATAAATTATTATAAATGAAATTAACCAAATTTCAATCAGAGTTAGGGTTTTCCTGAATTCCCAAAAAACTAATGAAAATTCCCAAAATTGGGATTTTTTACATTTTTGGCTATAGAATCCACATTTTTCCGTAGTCCCGTAGATTTTGATTTAAAACTTTTAACAACATATTAAAGATTTTCAAAATATGTTCCGCTTGTCGATTCGTGCTTTGGGATTTGTGAAAATATGGTCTAAAATCAAAAGTTTCATATAAAATGGGTCGAATTCGGGAGGGTGTGTACCATGACCAATTGAGTTATTGGGCTTGTTTTTTTGTCTTCATCTCTGTGAAGTTACCTTTCAGAAAAGTGCAAAATTATTATATGTTGTTAAAGAAAATTTTATTTTAGATAAAAAAGAGTGTAGATACTTTTCCGGCTAAAAAAACACAAAAAGTCGTCTTATTTGCAATTTTCAAATTCAAAATCGTTTATTTTTGGACTCGGTAAAGATATCGACTTCAACATTTTTTGTTCAATAGATAATTTTGTTCTTTAACCAGTTAAGAAAAAAACTAATAAAATCGGGGAAATATTAGGATATATATGAAAAAAACTGGACCAAGAACATGCAAAATTATGGTGCTTAAGAATTCAAACGCAAATAACTCGAAAACTAAAAGAGATAAATAGGACATGTAAGCATGTCTTTTATAGGTCTTATCAGGACCTACAACAATATATAAAAATATTTGAAATCGGACGAGAAACAAAAATTTGGCAAGTGATTAAAAATTTTTTATGTCAGAGGTACCTAATTGAGCCCCCTTAGCTCCGCCCATGAGGGGTTTGTTGTGCCCCCCCCCTTCCAAACTTAACGTTGTACACTCCTCTGCTACACCCATACCAAATTTCATGAAAATCCAGCCGATCAGAAGTTACAGATTTATTTCCAAAAAATTTCGATTCTGCCCGACTGTGGACTGTTTGGAGTTGTTTAACCGCAATCCGAATGAGTTTTTGCGGCGTTTTGCAACTGTGGATGAAACATGGATCCATTACTATACTCCGGAGACCAAGCAGCAGTCTAAACAATGTGTTTCTCCGGGTGAACCTGCTCCGAAGAAGGCCAAGGTAAGTTTTGCCAATAAGGTGATGCCAATAGTTTTTTTAGGGATGCACGCGGGATAATCCACATCGATTACCTTCAAAAGGGAAAAACAATAAACGTCGAATATTATGCCAACTTATTAGACCGAATTAATAAGGATTTAAAAAGAAAACGACCCCATATGGCCAAGAAAAAAGTTCTTTTTCATCAAGATAATGCACGGGTGCACACGTGTGCAGTCTCAACGGCAAAACTCTAGGAATCGGGCTACGAATTGGTACCTCATCCGCCATATTCTCCGGAATAGCCCCTAGTGACTACTTCCTATTTCCAAACCTAAAGAAATGGCTCGGTGGAAAGAGATTCAGTTCCAACGATGAAATTGTTGACCACACAAATGCCTATTTTAAGGACCTCGAAAAATACTATTTTTTACGCAAAGTAAATGACGACACTTGCTCAAAATTTGACAGTAGTCTACTAACAGGTGGTACTTGATGGGAATAGTGTTGTATTTCATACAAGTACGAGGGAAGTTCGAAAAGTCACGGACTTATTGATCCGTCCTCGTATTTCCATAAAAATATTTAAACTCAAAATAAAATAAAATAAAAATTAATGCAAAAACACATTATCTACTAAAATATCAATATAGAAGTTGGAAAATATAAACATATTTAATATACAAGATGTCACGGGAATTCCCGCATGAATTTTGCGTCTTTTTTTCAATAAAATCATTCGCAAATGTAAGCAGCGGGATTCATAAAAAGGTAGGGGATAAATATTTTCTAAATGCGGCTAAAAATAACGAATAAAACGTTTTTGTAATTTCAATTCGTGCAATATGAGTACTACAATGTCGACTCCAAATAATGGCACCATACTCAAGTTTAGATCTCACAAACATTGAATACAGCAGTATTCAAGTGGTATTAAAAACTCCATTTGAAAGAAGAAAGCATTTATTGAAACTGAATTTTAGATGATTTTGACACACTAAATATCTAAATTATCTAAGTTGTAAATTATCTAATTGTAATTTATTAGCATCACGTATGCTCTTAATTCGAACATCGAAAGTATAGGTTAGGTTCTTAGGGCAGCTGTTTAATCAATAAGATACAGCTTACTTGGGTCCAATTCAGTCCCGTTGTGAAACCCTGAGGGATCATGTATTACTAACCCACATGTCCATAATAGCGTTCGAAACGAACCAACCCGACGCATGTATGAAAGAATTGATCCATCTGATATCAATATCAGAGAGATCTGATAATACATGCACAAACGGACTTCCAAAATTAGCAATCCTGATCTCGGCAAGAGTTTCCTCCTCTTCCTCATCCCGGCAACTTCTACAAAAGTCGTTAAAAGGGAGCCCTGGTCTCCTAGCGTGAGCACCAGCACTCGAGGTTGAACATGTGGATTAATTTGTCCACCTATTTTGTGCAATCCTCGATAAGTTCCGCAGAAAGCGGTACTCCAACCAGTTGGTCCGTATCTACACCTCGAAGAAGGGATCAATTTCTGGTGCATCCGCAATAAAATTTCCCGGGGTGCTTGAATGGCCCCTAACCCAGACCAGCTCCAGGTTTGAATGTCTCGTCTTCTGTTTATGCCACTTAATTATTATTATTAATTGTATATTATATATTATTGTTATTATTTTACCCAGTACTGTATTGTACTGTATTTGTTTTCTTATTATCTTTATGTTCATTCTTAACGAAAATCGTGTCTCTTACAATAAGAGAGTGTTTGTTACAATTATAAACATTAGCATAAAGAACAAATCTAACAAAAATTTTTAGTTAATTGCTGTTGAACAACCCAAGGAAGAGGTAATTAAACCCCGAAAAGAAAAAAAGCAGAAAAACAAACAACAACAATATTAGCCCGTGTGACCATTTTTTTTTTTTGCTAAACTTGTTGAAGTGCGTGTCGGTGAATTTTTGGAATTAACATATCTATTGTCTGTGATACTGTTTAAGAGTGCAATTCAAAGGTTCTTAAAGTAAATATCTATGATTATAAACAAATCAGAGTTTTGCATCAGATTTCTTAAAAGAATTAAGTAAGAGAACACGTTCAATATAATAGGAACAATAACAATTAATATAAACGAAAATTTTATTAGATTATTAATATAAATACTAAAAGGTGATTTATACAAAATAAAATTTCGTGGCCCTTAGTGTGTATTTGCTTTGAATCAAATTGTTTCGGATATTTAGTACTATAAGGTGTATTTTTTCAGCAACATTCATTCGTCTCTTCGTTTTATTTAAATTTAAATCTCTGTTACCCCTTTAATATGGCTGTGAAATTAACATTATTTTACTTGCTCTTAAATTAAATCAAACAGACTTTGTCGGTTTTGCATTTGGTTCTCTTCTCTTGTGTTAATATTCTTATTTTTTTTTTTGTTAAACTTCGACCTTTACTTACGCGATAAACTTTATTGAATTTTTAACTTTTCTAATTAGACACTTTCGAAACTGTGTAGTTATTATATTATTTCTTAATACAGTTCAAATGCTTTGTTTACCCTGATTTGAGAAACAGCATCAGTTAAATTAAATTTAGTTTTCCCCAAAAAAAACAATGACTGAATTAGACAATTTCATACGAACTTCCGATCGTGTAGTTGAATTTCACGCGTATTTTTTCTCGGTATCTCAGGATGAACACATGGTTCATAGCCTTGAAGTTCAAAAGGATGAGATAGTGCACATTTGGACAACATTAAGAACTTCCTATGACCACCTTTTAGAAAAAATAGCATCTCTAGAGGAAGAAATTAGCATAGAAACTGTTAAAAATAAATTTTATGTTCCATACTGCGCACATCTGAAATGCCTTTCCAAAGCTAATGAGCTCCTAGACCTCTTGCGCATACGATGCCCAATTACTATAGGAGATATAGGAAATTCAGCTCCAGCAATCTCCCGTATTAATTTACCGCCTTGTAATATGGAAAACTTTAATGGTGATTATGACTCATGGCCTACTTTTAGGGACCAGTTTTCGGCATTATAGAACCACATTCCCTCAGTCGAAAAACTTTGCCATCTGCTCAAGAAGACCAAAGGGAAAGCGCATGAAATTGTAAGATTCTTTTACAAACGCCGGGTTTTCGATGGCAATGCAGAATTTGGTAGACCGTTACGAGAATAAGCGGCTTCTTATCAATGCGCAGCTAAAAACTTTTCAGCCTTTCTCCTATTAATAAAGAATCAGGCCCAAGTATTAAGACTCTTTAGAGGACCATTAATAATTGTGTGATTAATTTAACCCTGCTGCACATAGATACCGATAACTGGGACGTAATCTTTGTTTACATTTGCTCAACATGCTTACCCGATGTTACTCTCAACTTGTGGGAGCAATCTCTTAGAAGCAGTGTTGAATTGCCAGCTTGGAAGGACATGAAAACATTTTTAACTACTCGTTTTCATACTTTAGAGTCTGTGAACGTCATCCGGTCATCATACCCTTCTCAAAAGCCATCTAAAAGGAACCAACAGTCCAAAGTAGATAATTTTCGTGATTTTCGAAAGGTCAACTCTTATCACACCAATGTTACTACCTTCAGCAGATTTGGACCCGTCAGTATAAACCTCAACTGAAACTGCTCTTAATTCTGGAGTAGTTAAGATTGATACAAAGAAATCTCTGCCAAGAAAGGGTATGGGGATGCAATAATCTATATTGCTAGGAATGCTATTAAGGGATCGCATGGTCTAATCCACTATCATTCCATGCACCTATAGTCCTGAGTCTTGTCGCCGTCATAATGGCGATCTGTTTGGCCATAAGATCCACCGGTAACCAGTTCATTAGAACAAATAAGGCTTTCGATGGAGTTGTACTAAGCGCTCTTGTTATGCGTAGCACTGAACTACGCATCAAAGATTCCGATATAGGTAGATTTCTCCATAGCCTTCCACCATACTATCGCTCTATACATAAGTATGGGATTAATCACCGTGTCGAAGAGTCATTTTGTATTAATGGGATTTATTCCCCAGGATTTACCGATGGCCTTTCTACACATATATAGGACAATGCCGGCCTTTGAGGCTCTGGCCCGTGTATTCTGGAGCCAGGATAGTTTGCAGTCCAGTATAATCCCAAAGTACTTCGCAATATCTGACACCATTAATTCAACACCGTTTAGGCGAGGAAGTGGGAAAGATGAAATCTTATGTCTTCTAACCGTTTTTCCTGAATTCACGCTAAGGCCACTAATTTTACTAATTAGTCCCAGAGCAGTTTGCAGGCGTTGCGACATAGTATTTCCCAGAAAAGTGGAGATAAAACTCCTCCTTGCGGGGTATCCCCATATGCTATCCTATAAATGGTAGAAGCAGCCATGCTGGATATTATAACCCTATTGGTTAGAAGTCTCCATATGAGGCTTATGATCGATTGATGAATGTCCAGCCTTTGCAGGGACAATTTGATTGCCTCCGGAGTCACATTATTAAAGGCCCCTTCTATATCAAGGAAGGCCTCTAATGCAAACTACTTATACTCGAGAGCTGTTTCAATATACCCTACGAGCGAATGCAATGCAGTTTCAATAGATTTGGCTTTCATATAGGCATGTTGAGACGCTGATAATAGGCAAGGATTGATAGGTCTGAAGTCCTTCGGACTTGTATGTGAGGTTTTACCCCCTTTAGGGATAAAGACCACTGTACATCTAGTCCATGAGTCAGGGATATAAGCACATGACAAGCATGCTGAGTATATCCGAGTTAGCCAGGGAACTATTAAATCCGTATTGTACTGCAGGTCAGCAGGTATAATGCCATCAGGGCCCGGAAATTTAAATGCGGCAATGATCGGAGTCCAAGAGGGCGTCCAATAACTCAAAAAATTCACCCACAAACTCAGAGTTTGAGTGAGTGTCCTTTTGAGCAAGAAACTAGCAGTCTCCTCACAAGACATTGCTTCTGGAGTTTGATCATAATCGATCTTAACCGGTCTGTCTCTTTCATCCCCTCGGTAGACCTGTAGGAAGATCGACTAAAAACCATAGTAGATATTCCCACTTTCATCACGATCACAATCTTCCTAGATGCTCCGTCGGATTCGGAAACTCTGGTCCGAATGAGTTCCATAATCTCCTCTTGTTTGCATGTTACGTCCGGTACTCCGGCCATGGCCCTAGGCCGACGTGGGATCTCTTCAATGGAAACATCGAAAGCATACAAATATATCATTATTAAAAACATTGAATAACATTTTTCCCAATACAGTACGTTAGGGATCTCCAGATATTTGAGTGTATGGAAGAGATTTATATTTATCAATTGTGACAAACAAGGATCCGTAAAAACAACGAGATTAGAAATTGTGGATTTATTATTGCGAAATCGATGTTGCTGATCAAGCACTAAAATATAAAATTTTAAATATAGCATATTCAAACATTTTTTAAAATTTTAACAACTTAGAAATAGATCTGTAATTGGAAACATCATTTCGATTACCAGGGAAAATAGTAAATGTCCAATTTACTAATCAGCAAATATTCCTTCAGAAAGGAATTTACTAAAAATGTCCAATGTACTATTAATATCAAGCATTTCTTTACTAAAAAGGAACTCAAACCATCAATATCAGTTTAAACGTATTTATTAGACATTTAATAGTATCAACATCATCATCATTACTTAATATAATTTGAAATATATTTTCAAATATAATTTCAAAATCTGTTCTTATATTATTATTAAGATATGTATTATGAGAGAAATAATCAAAGTTAGACTTAAAAAAAATATTTCGAAAAGATTCACAATATCTTCAGGTTTATTCGAAGAAATATTTTCAGTTTTAGAACGAATGACAGTCCAAAAATATTTAGGATTGGCCTTTATATTACTTTCATTTTCATTATATACTGTTTATACAAAAAGTTATTAAGGAAATTAAATTCTTTGGCATAACATTTATATTGACAAAGAAATTCTTCTGATTTAGATATTAAGTAACGTTTATGTAATTTATTTTTCAACATTTTCAAACTTTAGTATACCAAGGATGACTAGATGAGAATTTAACTTTTATTGGAATATGTCGATAGCATATTTAAAAATGTATTTAAAAAAATATCAAAAGAAGTATTCGTATTCTTATCATGGAATAATTTTTACCAATACATATTAATCAAATCATAATTTAGAGCATCAAAATTACATTTGTTAAGTATAATCAAAATTAATAAATTGTAAAGAATTTGAAAATTCAAGAAATTTAATATCTTCAATTTCTAAAACTAGAGAATTATGATGAAAATTAGTTGGAGAAAATGGAATTAAACGCTCATAAATTTTAGCTTTAAAATTGGATTCTACAAATATTAAATCCAATATTTTATTTAGTTTTTTCCAGTTATTTTATTTATTGAATCCTTACAAAATTAAAGTGAAGAAATCTAAATATTAATATCTATTCGGTCCAACCGCCGTCGGACTAAATGCGATTTTAATTCATATGGTTTAGCTTAGGCTTAGATCTGATCTATTTTTTCTTTTCAACCGGATGTGTCCATTACTCCTGCTCCTGCATGTTCTTTTATTACATGTTTTACCAAAGGAACGTTTATAGTATTATTAGTATTTCTTAAATACCAGGGGGCTGCGGTTACAATTCCCATTCTTTTATTTTGGCGTCTCTGTATTTCCTCAATATTTGATGCCGCACCCCATAACTCCATATTAATTTTAGAACTGAGTTGTAGAGTAGTTTATAATATATTACTTGGTTGTTTATCAAGATAGGTGGATACGATTCCCTGCTTAAGGTAAATGTTATCTGTGTGCATTTTTATTCGCTTATTTTTATTTTCCATTTTCTTAGCCATCTTTCAATATCAAATATATGGTCCTGTCAGATTCGAGATGCCTCTCTTCATGGGTGCTTAAAATTGCTCAATAGGCTGTGGTGTACTTAAGAAGTCACCTTCTTTAAGAATAAATTACCGACCAGCTGTATAGCTTTCCAATAATTTATGTGTATTTATGCCGTCATGCCACACTTTGTCAAAAGCTTGCAATACGTCAAGGAAGAGAGCGGAACAATATTTCTTTTCTTCAAACGTTTTGTTATAACATTTACAAGTCTGCGTTTTTCTGAGTCTCTGAACCAGAATTGATGATTGATAATAGACTTATGGGTCTATACGAATTTACTTTTGTGTGACCTTCAATTCTTGTGGATAATATTCAAGGCGTAATTTAGCGTTAAAAATAAAAAAAAAATATTATTTTTAATGCTATCCGGGGTAGCTCCAAGAGCATCTGATTACTATTTTATCAATACCAGGTGCCTTTTTGGAGTTTAAATCAGCAATAGCTTTGTCGATCTCTCTAATCTCAAAGCAACGGGTTTCAACTGGTCTGAAAAGGGAAAACAGGTAGCAACTCCTTTATGCCATTTCATTCGTTCGGGGTAAATACAATCTTTGAATGACTAACAAACAGATTCCCTTTTTCGGTGTCGTTTCGTTCCCATCCTCCATTTATATTGAGAAAAGGAGGTCTACTTATAGCAGGGTTCTTGAGTTTTCTTGTAGCTCGCCATAGTGAGTAATCTTGAGATACTATTTAAACAAAATATTAATTTTATAAAGGGAAAAATAACACCGTTACTTTTTTGGTATACTTTTCGATAGTCAGTACACATATCAGTATGAAAAATATATCAGATAATTTTCATACGAATTGCGGATATATTTACACGGTAGATAATTCAAAATTGTATACCTACGACCCTTAATTTCAATTTAAAATTTAAAAAACGGTCTTCTTAAAAGTAATAAAAATCAATTACTTATGTTTTACTTTTTGCTATAGAAATACTGATTTGATTTTAACCAATTTTATTGTGTTACAATATTGTTTCAAAGAAGGCTCAACTACTAAATTCATTTCATTAATCTGCGATCTTCAGATTAGCAGAAATGATGATTATTGCTGCACGGGTAGCCGGACGAACATAGGTTTAGGCAAAAAAAAAAGTTATAAATTTAAATATTATTTTTTCGATGCAATGATGAGCTAATTATTGCAACAAAATTATAAAGAAAGCGTTATGCACCTTCCCTGAATTAAGCGCCATTTTTATGATTCTACCCCACTATGTGACTGTTCGAAACGAAAATTTCTGCTGAACCTTCAATACAGTGATTTTGGTTCAATACAGATGTACGTAATATAATTCTTACCTCAATTTTACCCCAAGAGTCTTTTAATAACATATGCTAACATTTCAAAATAAACACAAATTTTATACAACTTCAAAATATGTAAATGAATATAAAAAATTCTCCAACCTAAATATTTAAATATTTTTTCCAAAAAAATTATAAATAAATCATAAATAAATTATAAATAAATCACTATTTTCTAGGCTATCAAAATCTCTTCAAATCATAAATTTATCATCTCCGGTAATAAAATTATAAGGAATTTAAAAATTTACTAACGAATTCTTTTAGCTTTGATTTGAGTTGAGGGGATCTGTGGAGTTACCACTCTCTCCGAACTCTTCTTTTTTCAGCCAAGAGCCGTTCGACGTCTGCAAAATAAATTCGAGTATATCTTTTTTGTAGGGGGGAGTTGAGTAGCATGTTCAGCAGCAAGTCTTAGATTTTTATCAAAATTATTGAGAGAGAGATCGATTTCTTCCGGGGATATGTCCTCTTTGCAGTGAGTACTAAGATATTTCTTATAATTCAGCCAATTTATCCTTGTTCCTGATATCGCTAAGCTACCAGTCGGGGATACAATTTCTTGGGGGCTCAATAGCATAGCAATAGTGGGTGAGTGATGTGTTGATAATTCTAAAGATTTACCTTTAAAACCTTTAAAATATCCCAATGGAGCTACCATTGGGATATTTTTTATAACACCAAAATCGATTACATCCGCCAGTATCTGGGGTTTCCGCTCGAGATCACATTCAAACCTATTTTAGAAATTGTATCAAACAAAACACGAGCTTTCGGGGTAATCAGTCGTGACCCCCAAAATGCATGCTAAGCGTTATAATCACCAGAGGCCTAGTGATTTATAAAATTTGATGTGTGTGAAAATAAATTCCAAAAGAAAAAATTTTAATAGAACAATGTAAACAAATTAACAGAGCTACATTTTCAGAAGAGATGAGAATTCCCCAAGGTTTTGTGGCCATATCTGGATTTAGATGAATGGCTAGCATATAACACTAAGTGAAGATAGTGGTCCAAGGGCCACTCAATATTAGTGGTATATCTGAAATAATTTTGGAATTTAAGAAAATTAATATTTTTGAAAATACAAATCTGGTCAGGATTGGTGGCCATTTCTGGAATTAGTTGAATGGCTGGGATATGACACTTAGTGGAAATGGTGGTCCAAAGGCCACTCTACGAAACCATAGTAGTAAGAAAATCGAATTTTTGTGAAAATTCCAATCTGAACAGGATTGATGGCCAATTCTGGAATTAGGTGATTAACTGGGATATGACTTGACGTGGAAGTGGAGGTCCAACGGGCCGCCTTTATGGAACTGTATTAGTGGTATATCTGAAATAATTTTGGAATCTGAGAAAATTAAATTTTTGTGAAAATTCAAATCTGGACAGAATTGGTAGCCAATTCTGGAGTTAGGTGTATGACTGGGATATGACACTATGTGAAAACGGTGGTCCAGGAGCCACTCTATGGAACAGTATTAGTGGTGTATCTAAAATAATTTTGGAATTTAAGAAAATCTAATTTTTGTGTTAAGTTAACTGAAAAAATAATTTTAGATTTCCAAACCAATTAGTAAGGAAAAATTAAATAATTTATTTGTAATATCAGTAGAATATAATAGCAAGGACTTTTGGTTGCATGTCTTCCCTATAAAAATAATAATAATAAAGGAAACTTAGCAAAATATTTATGTATGTTTTCACATACTATTATTGACGTTTTATTAATATTTAGTCTGAAAAATAGGAAATATTTTGTAATTTAAAATATTTGCAAACACACCAATTTTATTGTCCACAGAAAAATATGGATTTTCTTCAAAAAAAAAAAAAAAACGATCTTCAAATTCCATTGCAGGTAGGTTCCAAAATTATTATTATTTTTTTATTCCTTAGGTAGTTATATTTAATAAACAAAACATAAATATAAGTTGAATGCATAGATTTTTTTAATTTTATAAAAGTATCTGGCATCCAAAATAAAATTTAAAATTATATTAATGGACAAGAAATGACCGTTTATGTTATGATAGTTAAAAATCAAAAATTTTTAGAAATTACAAAAATGCAATTTCAAGTCCGATATCAAAAATAAATGCACATATGTAACCTACACAAAGGTATACAAAATACAAATTAAAGAAGGATCGATACGTTTTATAATAGTGAAGATAATCGGGACCATAATTCTGATTTAACATTCCTTTATAATATCGAGTAAAGTGTACATAGATTTTTGATATTTTTTTAACTGCATTTAATTCGCTGATGCATTTTTCACATCTAAATTATATAACTATAAAATAAATTTTTCAATGACAAAAATACACACCCAAAATGTTAAAAGTTGCGTTAAATTCAAACTTGTAATTATTTTTGGGTGCCACTTGATTCCCATATAATCACAGATTGGTATACATTTTCAATAATTTCAATTAGAGCCTTGGGTGTGCTTCGACGATTTATGAAATTAAAGGCACCGTGATCTCGGGTTATGAATACTTTTATAAAATTTTTTTGTTGAAACTAATTTTTTTTTTTAACTAAAAGAGAATAAATGTACTAATTATAATTAAAATTTTACATATAATGCTAATATAAAGTGCGTAAAATTTTAGATAGATTTTAAAGAGTTATAACATTTTTGCATATTAATATTTTATCGCGCCACAATGATTTGAAAATTTGGATAGAAAAAAAACTTGTTAAATACTTTTTTTAGATTTTTTAAATTTGAGTGCTTGCCGGCACCATATGGAACCATTTCAGGTCTTGAATTTTTGTTGTTTTACTTCACCAATTGCATCAAGTTATTTTAAATAATCAGTACTAAAAAATATTTAAAATTTTAGGAAGTGGGTGTCATATGGGGGCTATGGCCAATTGTGAACCAAACCTAATAATATTTGGCGCAGTGCTTTCTACTTTTATAAAACTTATTTGTGTCAAATATTATCTTGATACTTACATTTTTATGCGATTTATGCATGAAAAAAATTGTTTTCAGAAGTAGAGTTATATGGTAGCTATTGCCAATTACGGCCCGACTTCCTGGCACACTGATTTATGCTTATAAAAATTGCAATATAATTAGCATTTATAAATGTTCAGACCCTATTTCGGTACGTAAAATAAAGTAAAATAATGGACCAATCATAATGTCTAAACTGATAAACTACTGGCTAAAGGCTATACAGAACCATCATACAGTTAAATTGAACCATCATACAATATCCCCGATGAATATCCTCTGCCACACATCAACGATATCTTGGATAAATTAGAAAATTGATATTTGCAGATACCAATGGAGTAAACAATTTACTGCTTTTACAGTATCAGGACGTGTCTTTTACCAATGGAAGGTAACGTTTGGACTGCTGCGCCTTCGATCGAGTTATAGGCCTGGAAATGGAACCTAATGCATTCGCGTATTTGATGATATTGTCGTTGTGAGCAAATTATTTTACGAACACCTTACTCATCTGAAAGAAAACATAAAAATAAATCTTGATAAATCTGAATTTTTTAAAAATTAAATCAAGTATCTCGGACACGTAATTTGCAGACAGATCCTGACAAGGTGGCCGCTGTCAAAAATATTGATAGACCACAAAATTCACAAGAAATAAGACGCTTTCTGGGCATGGCAACATGGTACAAGCGTTTTGTTTCAGAAATCTGAAAAAATACACCACTACCGAAAAGAAATGTCTAGCCATTGTTTGGGAAATATGTAAGATGTACATTTATTAAGAAGGTTATAAATTTATAGTGATAACGACCACTTGTCACTCAAATGGTTAAACTCCATTTAAACACGTCAGTAGAACCGTGTCAACTCGCGACAGAAGATACAGCTGAAAAATATTGTGTTTAGTTTAAAAACAAAATGAAATATGTAAAGGAAAATACCCAAAAATACCCAGATTTCTCTGTTATCAACAATCAGCTTTATAGACATTTCCCGAAAAACCATAATGATGAAGATTGTCATCCATTGAAGTAGTGCGTTGGTTAGCGCCAAAGAAAACGCGAGACGGCTATTTAAGTATAAAGAATACAATAATCCGTATATTCAATCGATACTATTGTCTAGGATTATTTAGAGACGTGAGTCAATATGTATGAGTCTGCAAATCCTGTCAAGAATATAAAATTAGTCAACGGAAACCCGCCGAGGAAATGTTACCGCGAATACCAGAGGATCCCTTTTCAATTATGTGTATGGACTTTGTAGGTTATTAGTAACTGTCGATCGTTTCTCTAAAGGAACTAAATTAATTGCACTTCGTAAAGCAACAGCTGAAAATTTAATTAAGGCGTTCAGAGAACGAATTTTAGACAGATTCGATGTCCCAAAAATAATAGTTAACTATAACGGATCTCAATTTAGCTGTAAAATCTTTAAAAGTTACTTGGGAAATCTAGAAGTGAAACAATTTATTGCGCCTTGTACTCCTAAAAGAAACAATGATATCTCAGTTTACGAGAAGCAAACACACTACTTGGGATGATTTTCTTGCTAAGATATCATTAGCATTTAACTCAAGTTCATCTGAGTCAACTGGGTGTACCACCGCGTTTTTAATCCAAGGTCGAGTACGAAGATTACCTCAAGCACTGTATGATGAAGTGACTATAGGTACTGGAAATACCTCACGAGACCCCAAAAGCAATGCCAACAATCTAAGATAGGTTTTTAAAATAGTCAGAAATAATTTGATTAAAGCTCTACAAGATCAACAACGTCATTATAATCTACGAAAACGGTTATGGTACGACTGTCCAATGCAGCGGAAAATTTTGCTGCAAAACTGGCATCCAAATTTCAATTTCATATCAACATAGTTGATATGACATTAATGGTTATTATCAAAACAACAGGCAATAAAAATGCAGACATCACAACAGCTCACATAGTGCCCTGAAACCATTTTATCGAAATAAATTAATATACATATTTTTAATTCGATAAATCTAATTTTATCCATAGATACATTTATTTCAATAAACAATGGCGGAAGGTAAATCCGAGCGTACTCGTGAATAGTTGCGGAGAAGACTATTGCAAGATCGAATAGAAGACAGCCATAGTATTTTCCTAGAAGAACTGCCACATCTTCAACTTCGACCACTAAGACGATCAGAACCCCTTAACTGATGTGTTGTTAGACCACTCACTATTATTGTGGAAGAAGATACCACCAGGTATACAGTGAGCTACTCAGAATCTAAAACTTTTGCTAATGATATGGCTAACATAGGCCAACATAATTTCCCGTTATCTCCTTATCGCTAATTTGGTCAGCGAACTCAGCCCAACACGTTTGTTGTAAGGCCCATGATTATTGCCCAACCCAACAACCAAACGAATTAGGGCACAACGTCGAATATTAGCACAACATTAGTCAATGATATCCCCACATCACTAAGGACCGAAGTCCCAAAGAGATTGGTAGGAGATATCTCTGAAGAATCGAAAGAAAATTACCTCATATAGATGAATATCCTCCATATAACTCTCCAGGAAATACTGCGATGAGAATCCCCTGTCCTTATTTGTTCTCATCTGATGAAGAAAATGTCAATATGTCACTATGTCGAGCTCCCGAGAAAGAAATTTACGATCCATAGATAGAAGCTAGAAAATATTCGCCAATCTGCGTGCTCCACTTACTTAAGCCGATGACTCAGCGCTACCTTCAAAACTAATCATGAGCCACTTCTATATGCCATCTGTTACATACATAACAGGTGTTAGAAGTCAAATTAAGTGAAACCACACAGTCAACGCAGAATCAACTACATCGTCCTTAACGGTTCAATTAGGTGATGTAAATAGAGAAATTCCAGCCGAGTCTCTTATGGATTTCAACAATGTAATACAACCAAACGCGGAGGTGCAACCAGGAAACAATTTAAATTATGAACCAAATATATCAGATCGCGTTCAGAGATAGGTAGAATATCAGAATGTGGAATTATTTGATAACATGAATATTATCGCGAGAAAGTTTCCACAATCAGTAATTGATCAATGATAAATGCATCTCAGAAAGTCAACCCAATTCGTCCTAAGCTCTTAAACATACCAGAAGGAAGATACCGAGTTATAGTTCGACCGTCTAAGAGCATTACCATAAAGCGAATTGGTCCAAGAAAACAATAACTATATTTCACCCAAAGAAGGAGGGATGTGAGGACTAATTGAATTTATTTTCTTTTAATGAATTATAATTATTTTTATTTACATTAAATACGTTTATTCTATGTAATTGAAATCCTTCTTTTATCACTTTAAATAACGTTAAGATTACTGTACGTCAATTTAAAATAGTACAACATTATAATAATGCCATCTAGCGTGAAGTAAAATAATAAATGATCTTAGTAAACAACTCTGTTCTCATCGCAGCTGTTCGAAAATACAGCTGATGAACAAACGTCTAAATTAAGATTGCATTAGTATTGGTGTATAAATGTAATCCTATGAAAGCTATAAAAAGCGAACATAAATTAAATACTAAAGGCAAGAACTGACGGGTTCACCCTTAATAGTCACATTTATTGTAAATGCTTTGGCTTAGAATTTGTTGTTCAGTTAGAATTTGTTGTTCATATATTTGTAATGAATATCCTGTAATGAAGTCCCATAATATAAATAAAATGTATAACGTTTTGCACTAAAGAAAATTAAATGGAGTCATTTTTCTTTTAAATGCACTTTTTGTATTAAACCTGGGCTCAACTGAGTCGATCCCAGCTGAGAGTGGGAACACGTCGTTACACGATATCAGAATCTTTTTAGACGCTGAAATGCGTCCTCAACGAGGATGCTCCCACAAGGGTTATGGGTAATTCGCTAGATCGCCCGACATTACAATAGCGAGTCCTGGTCTGGTCCGCCGCGCAACCTAGCGAGCAATAATTTCTCTAGGATCAGATCACCTACCCATAATTATCACTCTGGATCGACCCAATGATTTCATCGTCTTGAAAGCAGACTGGCACGGCTTGAGGTAATTCACTGACCGCCGCTTCAGTGACCTACGACGCAGAGATGAAATTTCGCGAAACCATCACAATAGCAGCGATTCACTTCATCCCAGATGGCAGAATACCCACTGTGCGACCACTTTCCCAGAAGAAGCAGCAGGATTAGCAACGAACTTTATGAGATCCGCAAAACCAACCCTGAGAATTCAATGATCGAACAGCTAAGCATAGACGTCAGCAGAACTGCAACTTAAGCACAGGAGTAGATAAGTTGTAGTCAGCAGTCCAGTCTCTCTTCAACCCGGCAGACAATTTATTAAGCACCCTGAGATAAGGCGAAATGCAGTTTGTTCGCAAGCTTCACAATCATCCATCCATGGTCACACCACAACTCTTCACACCAGTTGAAGTTGCAGAAGCTATCAGTGTTGCCAAACCATTCAAGGCGATTGAGCCAGACGGTATATCCATGCTGATGTTAAGATACCTTGGTGACCGGGGTGTCGAGTACCTGAGTATGGGTCTTAACCTATCGTTCAGGAGCTTAATTGTACCCGATGCTAGGATAGTGATTCCCATTTTGAAACCTGGGAAGAATGCGAGCGAGGGATCATCATACAGGCCGATGTCACTCTTGTCGTCAGTCGTTCGTGGAGATCAAAACACCGTATAGTTAAATAGGGAGTTCCTCAAGGTGGAGTCTTGTCGCCACCCCGTTTCAACTACTACTCGCACCTCTTCAAAGAGTTGAGGTGATTTCATATTCCGACAACTATACTATAATGGCGACGGACCACAACATTTATGATCTTTGCGGTACAGTAAATGGTTATCTCAATCAAATTCATTATTTCTTCACTGTGCGTAACCTGCAGTTATCACCAACGAAGTCTTCAGAAACACTCTTCACCACCTGGACCAAACTCGAACTTGGCGTCTCTTACGGTGGAGTTCAAATTCCGACAGCGAAACACCCAAAAATTTTGGGGCTCACCTTTGGCAACCTGTTTATCTCCTCAGCTCATGCTACTGCAATCACGCACAAATTTCGGAGCTAACTGGTAGCCGCAAAAACAAGGGTAGTCCTGGTTTGACTGAGGTCGCGATGGACCAATAGGCTTAATGGTTACTGGTCCCACATAGACCGTGCCGCTCATAACTTATTCCCAGCATGTGGTGAACCCCCCATGATACCCCCACATATAAACTGTCCAGCTAGCCCAACTTCTCTTTGTTCAACGGATTTATGGAGGCAACTAGGAGAAGTAGCTCAACTTCTTGGACTTGACCTCCAGGCAGAACCCCCCACGAAGAATTGTTAAGGTCTAGCTGTTACAACAACAAAACAAAATTATTCAAATATATTAGAGTTTATGAGTTATAAGTAGAGCAACCAAAAACATGCTCAAAAATGCAGTTTTATGCGCACAAAAAATGGTCTTCAAATCTAAAAATATACACCTAAAATAAAAAAATTTGGTCTTAAAATATTATTTTTCTGGCTAAATTTTAAATTATCTTCTATTCATGCTAAAAATAACTTGATTTTTGTTAGCAATTTCTAAAAAATATTTTTTATTTGCACAAATTTAATCATAAAATAACAAAAATTTCTACCAACTTATAATATGAAAATTATTACGCAATCGGATTTAAAAAACGTACGTAACAGTAAAAAGAAAATTTCACTAATGGCAAATTATGTAAAGTAAGTATAAAATATGCAAAAATATGTCCATTTTGCTAAAATATGCTCTCAAATAAGGATTTTCTATGAAAATATGACAAAATATGTTGTTAAGGCCAAAATATGCAAAAATATGCTGTTAGGATCAAAATATGCAAAAATGTGACAAATTAATACCAAAATGCTTAAAATTGTCTGAAACGGATAAATTACTAACAGTTTGGTTTATTTATAGCACAAGAAAATGTATGATTTTGCATATTTTTGGCTGCCCTGGTTATAAGCCTCTTAATAAATTAAGCCTTTATTAATATACATTTTCGTAAAAAAAAACCCAAATATGCAAAAATATGCTGTTAGAATCAAAATACGCAGTAACAAATTGATGCCAACATTCTTAAAATTGTCTGCAACGGATAAATGACAATCAGATTGGTTTATTTATTGAAGGAAAATATATGATTTTGCATATTTTTGATTGCCCTTGTTATAAGCCTTTACTAATATACATTTTCGTAAAAAAATAGGGAAGAATGTGCAAGTTTTTTGAGCAACAGAGTAAGCGCAGTACTATGGAAGAAATTATTTTGTATCATATCTCAAAGTTGTTAGCTACCATGAATGGTAACTTCTTTTAATTCTGAAGATTTTTGTTACTTTTTTTATTTTGTTTTCCCCCTACTTTGTGTTCGGCTTGTGTATAATTTAATACTTACCAGCTGAAAACAAATCGAAACCATAAACTGTAAAGGGGTTAAGCATATTTTTTTCCAAGTTATTATAGTTTAAAATTTTTGCAGCTTCATTTAGTCGTCTAACTAGTTTTGCTGACAAAGTCATTGGTTGACCGTTTCTATAAAAAGCAAAAAATATCAGTTATTTAAAAAATTATTATTAAATATAGAAAAAAAATAAATATATTTAGAGCTACGTTTGTGCAGAAGAAACCTTTCACCTATTCCATTAGAAATTTATAAAAAAAGGTGCATTTTTTAACAGAGGGCCATCAGATTTTGTTCATATTTGGTTCACATATACACCATACTAACAAGATGGAACCGGCAAAAGTTTAGAAATGGAGACGCTTTTAATAAGAGACTGATAAGAATAAATAATTATTTTTGAAAACAGCAAAAACCTATTCCTTACGTCGTAAAACGGTCCTTTTTTAGTATGCTTAAAATAAAGAAAGACTATGAGCTTTTTTCCATGTTTCACAAGAATAGAACAACATTAATTTTTTTCTAAATCAGTTGTTGGTTACGAAAAATCTTTACAAATGCTACATAAAATTAAAATTAAATTCTGTGACAGTAATTTTAGAAGCAAAATGGATGGAAAATGCTTTAAATTCATCAGAAATGGTAAAAACTTCGGTTCATTACGTTGAAAAATATTTTTATGTTGTTATAATTTTGTAATGAAATGCATTAAAAATAAAGAGAACTACTACACAAATTACAAAAGAGATTATAACGTGGATTTTGTCGTCGGCTGGGGTAACTTAGTCGCCTCCAGGGTCTACTTACGGATCCACAAAACTTTAGTAATAAGACGTTTGATTTACCCTTTCTGGGGGTTAGAATAATATTTTCTTTATTGAATACGTCAAGAATATTTCAGATACAAAATAGACATTATGAGGGAATAATTTCGATAACTTCAGTTCGGATACCATCGGCTTAATAAATGTCGTCTTCAATCGTTTCTTATTCAACTAGGCTTATTTCGGTTCTTCCTTTTTCAACAAGGCTTATTTCGGTTTTTCGGCTTATATATGAGGATTGATTAGGTTCTTCGGCAGATATTAGGATCGGTTCGGTTCTTCGGCTTATATTAGACTCGGTTTAGTGTAGAATCGGCTTTGAACTTTCGACACACTCGGCTGTCAAACTGGTTCGGGTTTACGGCGGGATCGGTTTCTGGTTCAGGTGGCAGCTACGGGAATCGAAGATTCTTGGTTCGGTAGTAGAATTAAGATCGACGTCGTACGTTCGGCTTCGATACTCATCGGGTTTGGGTATTCGGCAGGATCGGTTTCTGGTTCAGGTGGCAGCTTCGGGAATCGAAGATCGTATATTTTTCTACAATAAGTACAATGGTTTCTTAAAGCTAGTGTCTAGCTGCTTCTCAAACTACTATTACCATGTACTTCTACGGGTTAATATTCTACTAAGAGAACGAGCAGCACGAGGCCACTCGTGAGAACGAGCAACTGAAATCACTCGTGAGAACGAACAACAAGAAGCCACTCGTGAGAATGAACATCGCGAAGCCACTCGTAAGAACAAGCAACCGAAGTCACTCGTGAGAACGAGCAGCAGGAAGCCACTCGTGAAAACGAGCAGCCGGAAGCCACTCGTGAGAACGAGCAGCCGGAAGCCACTCGTGAGAACGAGCAACCGAAGTCACTAGTAAAATTTATTTAGAGACCCAACCGAAGTTGAGCGTGTAAAATACGATTATATTCTACTTTCGCAAAATCTAGTCGGCTCTTACAATTATAATAAATAATATAAATTTTTGTCTATTTTGAACCACCCCGACTGTAACCAAACTTTGTTTACTTATACTTAGTCATGTATCTAAAGGAGAATTATATTGCTTGTTGGCTATCAAGCAACATCAACTGCACAACTAAAGCAGTTGTTATACATTTGTGTGCGTGTGTATGTAGTATTTACAGTAAGGACGCTCAATGTAATTACTTATTACTAATAAAGTATTCAATATAGTATGAAAAAGGAAAATAATTAAAAATACATAAATAAAATAGTAAAGAAAAGGGTAAAATGGTAGTAATTTCATTAATTAATATATTAAGAAATATGTACGTGAAAATAGTAGTATTGAGTGTAATATTTCCACGTTACAAGATAAATAGGTAGCCTTAACAACTCAGGAAAAGCAAAAACATTCTTTGAATTGCGTTAGTCGTTTCAATTAACAACAGTGCTATTTTGTGAGATATTTCTTTATTCGTTGCTTGTTTCTGTGTATGTATATGTCTGTCTGTACCTACAACACCTGTCGTAAATAATCTTTTGAAATGGGCAGACGTATTTTGCTCTGAGCTATCTAGAAGTTAGTGTTTTGAGCAACCTTGTTAGTCGAAACGACTAAAAAGCATTTAGTGTGACTTCTTGAATTTTTAGATATAAAGTAATTTAGTAAATATAGTAAATGAAGTGTTTTTAAATTTCTTTCTATAGTGCGAAATATATATATATATATATATATATATTTTTTTTTTTTTGAGAAATTACTGAAATATACAATAGTTTCCAAAAGAAATATCAGAAACACAGAAATAGAATATTTTTTAACGCGTTGAACAATGGTGCTGAGGAGATCTCTATTTCCTATAACAAAGAAAAAGACATGCTAAAGACTGAATACATCATGAAGTATTAATGATTCTAGATTGTCTTCATCTTATGAATTCTATAATAAAACTAAAGACGTGATTTCCTCAAAAATTGCATAAGGATCTAGTTCAGCGATCCTCCAATATATCAACCAAGCTTCTTAAAAATGTCGAAAATCTCCTGTCCCAAGATAAATATCAAAACAATAATGAAAAATTAAGATTTGCTGCAAAAACAATGAACAACTAAATCAATTGGAATAAAATCGTTCTTATATATATATATATAAACATATTTGATCTCAGACGAAAATTGTGAAAATTACAATCGGAATGACAAACTTATATAAACAATTTATAGCTGTAAAGAAGGGTATAAGGACGATTTTATTCCAATTACTTGACTTCAATATTCATTACAAGTGTAAACTTTTACCTTTCCTTTTTATTTACTTCAAAAATTTAATTTTTTATTGCCTCATAGAAGAATTTTTCATTTCGTTGGTTCAAAGAATTAACTCATTACTTGGTCAATATGACGAACATTCTCAATTACTATTTATTGATTTAATTAAAAGCAAAATCGAAATTAGCCCGAAGTTAAAATATTTCCTATAAACTATTTTGGTGAATATGAAAGTGTAGAGCAGTTATACGATATACTTTGATCTACAGCATTAAGACTAATGCTGTCGATTTTTATAATGAAATTAAAGAATAACTTTCGAAGTTTCAATAATAAGACAGTCACTGATTTAGGAATAAATTTCAATAGTAAGCAAATCGCTAGTAAAAACATGAGAACTGCACTTAATATTTTTAAGGAAAAGTTACCGGAGCCACTGAAAACTGTATTGGCATATAGAGATTGGCAGGGACTCTTGAGGAGGCCATGAATATTATTTTTGCGTCAGGGCATGCCAAAAATAGGGGTAATAGTGAGAGTAAAAATAAAGATCAATCTTATATGGGAAACTGCAAACATTGCGGCATTCAACGTTTTGAAGTAAATAAAAATCAAGTCCGGTACAATAACAGATCAGGCAATAATAATGGTTTTAGAGAATATAACAGTAATTATAGACACCAACTGAAAAACAGAAATTATGATTATAGTAATAACCAAAACGGCGTTAAATATAATGTCGTTTGACTGCAATTAAATCTCCTTTCGCATACTTATTTGGACTCTTGTCTCCTAGGTTGAAGATTTTACGATTTTCTGCTATTTCCAGATCCTTTTGCTATTTCGAGATCCTGCCTCGTTTGCATCTTTACACCAACCATTAACTCAAACGGTGTTGTATTTATACTACGGGAGTATGTTGAATTTATAACACGTTGTACCTCATCTACATGTCGGGTCTTAGGCGCTGAGTTTACATAAAACGATACAATTATGACGTTGAGGCGCTCTACTTGCCCGTTCGCTCTTGGTAGACCGGTCGTGATCAGGTAATGTCTGATATTCTCGTCTTGACAATACTTCGCAAAATCCTCGGAATTGAAGGTCTGATATAATCTGGACTGAATTCCCAAACACTGCACTCTGATTCTACAATCGCATAATTACCTCGTTTTCCGCTGTTGTACGAGTGAGGTATAACCAACAAAACTTTGTGAAGACGTCAATAATGGAAAAGATGTGTTTATACTTTTTACTCGTTGACTCTAAGGGACCAAGATGATCAACGTGATAGGTAAAAAATGTTTCGTCGTCTTTTTGAATGGGGTGCAATTCACCTTTCTGCTTTCCTCGTTTTTTGTTGTTGACTACACACTGCATACAATTCGCTATGTGGAACTCAATTTTGTCAAGCCACAGTATGTAGTAACCTTTTCGAATAAGTTCCTTCATTTTCTTTTGGACAAAATGTCTTTTCACGTGTGCACATCTGATTATTCCATGTTGCTTACCTCTAAGTACCGCCAAAACCTCGTAACTATCTACCAGCTTGTATAACAAATCAATTTTCATAAAATAATTATTATGCGAGCTTTCTCTTGTAGAATGTGAATTATAGCTATCAGTTCGTCGTCTTGCTTTTGCGCTTTCTTGAGTCTAATCAGGGTATTATCTTCGCTTATCGTCATAATTGGGTATCTGCTGAGAGTCGACGTGAGCTCCACTTCATAGTCGTATTCTTGTAAAAGTAAAAGCGATCTGACAACTCCGGTGTATAAGTCTTTCTTCTCCATCGTCTTGGTGAAAGCGTTACAATCTGATAAAATCTTAAAATGAAGACCAAGTAAGTATACACAGAAATTCTTCAATGCTTCGACCGCTGCGAGTATCTCCAACTCATAATTGGTTATAAATACTTAGAACTGACCTTTCACTTAATATTCTCTTCAATTCGTTAAACGCTTCAATTTGTTGGTCGCTTATCTCAAACTTCATACTGCATTTCGTTAAATCACTTAATGGTTTAGCAATTAGTGAAAACTGCGGAATAAATTTCCCAAAGTAACCTGCGAGTTCAAAAAGCTTTCAAGCTGTTTCAAATTACATGGTACAGGAAATTTCATTACGGCATCAACCTTTATCGTTGAGGGAAACACTTTCTTATTCTCTATCACATGGCTTAGGAACTCCACTCTTCACGCAAATTTTTTAAAATTTATCTCGAGACCATAGTACCTACACACGTTCTCTATTCCTTCTATATTTTTTACAACATCTGCTTCATCTTTACTGGGTATAATAACATCATCGGCGTACGGCAATACAGTGCCTCTTCTGGTCGCATCTCGGAAAATCGTGTTTATAAATCTTTGGAAAACTGCGGGTGAGTTTGCAAGTCCGAACGGTACTTTACAAAATTGATACTGGCCGTTGTGAGTGTATTTACGACTAGCCGCTGCAACATCAGCGCACCTTGGAATTGATCTAATTGATCCTCGATCAGGAATAGCGGGTAACGATCTCTTACTATGACCTTGTTGACTCTTCTATAGTCGCCGCATAAACTTAATGATCCATCTCGCTTCTTAACCATTACAATTGGACTACTAAACTCGGATTCTGAATGCTCAATTCAGTCTTCGTGGTCTGGAGAATATAGGCGTATTATCTTTCAGGATTATGCTCATCTCAAGTTCTAAATTCAGAACCTTCTTTATTTTCCCAAACTTCAAACGTGAGCACAAAACTCCTTGCTAAGTATAACGTCTACATCGATAGAAGTATGCGGCATGACAAGAAAAGTCGGATAGTATCTCTCGTCTTCTATTTCAACTTCATACGTAAAACGAGAAAGATATAGTAGGTCAAAACCGACTATATGATACCCTACACAATTGCGTATGTGGAAAGGGTTTTATAATACACCTGTGGCCAATTTTACTAAATGTAAAATACAATGTACAAATACAGAATAATGTGTTGATGGTAAGATCTAGATGATTTTATGCACTTCAGGGCGATTCCTGGAAGTGGGGATTTATATGGGAGCTATGGTAAATTATGGTCCGTTTCTCAACTTATTTGTGTCGAATATTAAGTTGATACTAATATTCGCATGGGATTTGTGCACGTTAAAGTTGATTGACAGCCAGCCAGATGGCCAGACGGACGGATCGTTATATCGATTTAAAAAGTGGTTCTGCGTCGATTGGTATACTTTAAGGTGGGTGTTGGATAACTTTTCTATGCGTTACAAACATCAACCTATGGTGGTGTGGGGTATAATTACCAAGGGGTTTCACTTTGTTATTAATAGCGTTGCTACCAACAACGATAAGGTAAAGTCTGAGCTCTTATGTTTCGGTCTATGTAAAGAATTGTAAACTTTCTCGCTTACTACATTATATTTACTGCCGGAATCAAATAATGCTAGCCATGTTGTTCAGAGAATTTTATGGGTTTCTTCATAATATCGTCCACTACTAAATGGCGTATATTGGGTTTTTCTTCTTTAAGAGGAAACTGTTTCAAAATATGCCCATAGTTGTTGCAACTGAAGCACTTCGCACCTTTCTCCTTATTAACACAATTTCTCGAAGTGTGGCCATTTTCGCCACAATTAAAACATAATTCTCTTTTCTCGTCCTTCGTTTGCATCTTAATCGATTGTTTAAACTCATTTCTCATCTTACCTTTTTCCTGTATAATCACTTTAACTTATCTTTGAACTCTCTTAAATTAGTTGCACCGTAAAAAAAAGATTTATTCATGGTGAGGTCATATATACCATCTATGACGTAATGCATCAAGGTGTCATTTTCAACGTTACTACGTGAGGCAAGCTTTCGTTCTTATTCATCTTTCTCTCCCCCAATAATTTACCAAAATTTACCAATTAGACCAATCTGTAATTCCTTCGCCAATCCTTTCAGCGATCGTTTGGCAAATAAATATTTCTGGAAATCATCCCAACACATAATCGATGCAGTTTCTTTAAATTCCTCGATCCACACGTTCACGGGAAGTTTGTCAGTACCGTCGAATGTTCTGGGCGATTCTTCGATATCGCGAAAATTTAAAGAAAACTTAGGCGTAATAAACTGTTGCATAGAGCATGACAAATTCTGTTTTCCATGGACGTGAAGGTGTTCATCATTTTTGTACGATTGTTGACGTTGTCATTCGGTCATCACTTTCATCATAGAATTCCTCGTTTTTATCATCTGCAGCTTCAATACGTTTCAGTATCACACCTTTTCTCAAATTATTAAAAATGTGCACGAACAAATCATTGATGTTGTAGTTAATGCCTAATAGGTTGCAAATGGACTTAAATTGTCTTTGACATACTCAGCCTTTTCCAAAAATAGAGGGCTTGTTTCATCATAATCAAAACCATCAAACACACCTTACACGTTGTTACGATCCTCTCATTCTCATATATAAATTTATGCATGACAACCACAACTACTTGGGACAGGAGCAAACAACATTGGTGGAACTCCGAGATAGGCGAAAATCGTGAAGAATGTCGCCGTCTATTCAATGAGGCCAAGAGATTAAGAGACTGGTATACTTATAAGTTCTTGGTTAACAAGTTGAAAAATCAAATAAGAAATGCGAAACGTAAATCCTGACCACTCCAGTCGGTTTCGTAAAATTCTGGCATCATCACCTACTGTTCCGAGTTTCATCCAGAAACCATGTGGCAGTTGGACAATAAGCGGTCAAAAGACCTAGATGACTTAATGGACTTTCCTGGCAGCCTCGCTTTAATAGGCTGCTCTGTGATATTTTCAGAGGTCATCAATGATGTTTCCATTCCCATAACGGACAGCGAACTGAGATGGGCACTGAAGAACTTTGCCCCATTTAAATCTTCGGGTCCTGATGGCATTATACCTGCTCACCAGCAATACAATGCGGATATAATAGTTACCTGGCTAATTCGAATATACTCGGCATGCTTGTCATGTTCTTATATCCCTGAGTCATGGACTAGATGTAGTGGTCTTTATCCATAAAGGGGGTAAGGCCTCACATACAAGACCGAAGGACTTCAGACCTATCAGTCTGTCATCCTTCCTATTGAAGACACTGGAAAGGTTGATCGACCTACACCTACGTAGAACGATCAACCCTAACCTATTATCAACGTCTCAACATGCCTATATGAAAGGCAAATCTGTTGAGACTGCATTACATTCGCTCGTAGGGTGTATTGAAAAAGCTCTCGAGTATATGAATATGCAATAGCGGCCTTCCTTGACATAGAAGGGGCCTTTAATAATGTGACTCAGGAGGCAATCAAAATGTCCCTAGAAATACTAAACATACATCAGTCGATCATCAGCCTCATATGGAGACTTATAACCAATAGGGTTATAATATCCAACGTTGCGTTGGATATTCCACTTCTCTGAAATATAACCGTTAACTCATTACTCAGGGAACTAGATTCACTTGATTTTAAGACTGTCGTTTACGCAAACGATGTTGCGGTGGCTGTATCTGGAAAATATCTGGATACTATGTCTCCCCGCCTGCAAATTTCTCTGGGACTAATTAGTACATGGAGCACAATTAGTAGCCTTAGTGTAAATCCAGGAATAACTAAACTCCTCCTTTCTAAGAGATATAAGATTCCACCTTTCCCACTTCCACGCCTAAACGGTGTTGAACTAAAGGTGTCAGATAGTGCGAAGTGCCTTAGGATTATACTGGACTCCAAACTATCCTGCCTTCAGAATACACGGGCCGGAGCCTCAAAGGCCAGTATTGCCCTATATATGCGTAGGAGGCCATCGGTAAATCCTGGGGACTAAATCCCAGGAATACGAAATGGCTCTTCGACACTCCATCGAAAGCCTTATTTGTTCTAATGAACTGGCTACTGGTGGATTTATGGCCATACAGATCGGCATTATGACGGCGACAAGGCTCAGGACTATAGGTGCATGGAATTATAGTGGATTCGATCGTGCGACCATTCTGGGGTTCCTTAATAGCATTCATAGCAATATCCCCATACCCTCTCTTGGCAGACTTCTCAGTATCAATCTCAACTGCTCCAGAATTAAGAGCCGGTTCAGTTCAGGTTTATACTGACGGGTTCTAATCTGCTGAAGGAGTTGGTGTCTATATTCCCTTTTATAGGGAAAACATTTCCTTTAAATTGCCAGATCACTGCAGCATTCTTCAAGGAGAGATCTTGGCCATAAAGAGGGCGGTGAACTGGTTAATGTCCTACAGGGTATTCGGTGCGGATATCCAAATTTGTACAGACAGTCAAGCTGGGATTAAATTGCTCTCGGGTGTATTTTCGACATTCAGATTGGTACATGAATGCCGGACATCTCTGAATAAGATGGCGAGACATTCAAACCTGGAGCTGGTCTGGGTTAGGGGTCATTCAAGCACCCCGGGTAATTTTATTGCGGATGTACTAGCCAGAATTGGATCCCTTCTTCGAGATGAAGATACGGACCAATTAGTTGGAGTACCGCTTTCGGCCTGAAGATCAATAATTCTGCGGAATTTATCGAGGATTGCACAAGATAGATGGACAAATGAATCCACATGTTGAACCTCGAGGCAAATATGGCCCCATTCATGGGTTACGAATTCTGGTAGCCGTCGTCCCAGGGCACTGGATTGTCGGGATGAGGAAGAGGAGTAAACAGTGGAACATCTTTTTTACTGAGATCAGGTCTGCTAATTTTGAAAGTCCGTTTATGCATGTATTATCAGATCTCTATGATATTGACATCAGATGGATGAATTCTTTCATACATGCGTCGAGTTGGTCCGTTTCGAACGTTGTTATGGACACGTGAGTTAGCGACACATGATCCCTCAGGGTTTCACAACCGGACCAAATTGGACCCAAGTAAGCTGTCTCTTATTGACTAGACAGCTGCCCTCAGAACATAACTTAACCTAACTACAACTATTTTCTTAACAGTTTTTAAACTGTTGCTCTCTGTTGCAAAATCTCCCAAAGCTGGCATGTTGATTCTTGCTACGTTTCACGTTTTATACTTCTTTCTTTTATACTTCTTTTTTTCCGTCGTACTGTCTATAATCGTCAGTTATGTAGAAAACAAACTTATGAAAGTCGTTGTTGTTATAATACACTATTATGTAGAAACAAAAAATATAAACGACGTTGTGGCCCCACTACACAGCGTCACCAAATGTTTATAACATACCAAATATTCTCGTTATCGCTTTTGTTGAAAACACTGCGTCGTTAGAGTTCATTAATAACATACACACAAACACGTCGTTATAGTTTCTTTTTTTTTCACACACTATTCAATCACATTCCCCTTATTGTACGTTAATAATTTTGTTTTGCTACTCGTTTTCTTATGCGTCGTTTTTCTCGTTGTTTTTTCAATCTTAACGGTTACTCATAATGCACAAACGTATACACAAATTCTGATAAATTTTTCAACTGCTTTTATTTGCACACACACACAGTTCGTTTAATACTTTCATACAAAAGAACACCAATGATTACACTATTCTGGGCGAAGCGCAGAATGTGGAGTTTTCTTTTAAAGTTTTTTTTTAATAGTTTATTAATTTAAGTAAATGTTGAAGAAACAATATAAAGAATTAGAAATTTAATACAAAAGAAAAATCACGCACGCCTTTACTTCTTCACGGTTGAAATCAGACTGACCCCACTTACATCATTTGCTCTCTTGACCTGTTAAAACTCTCATTTAACACTATTTTCCCAACACCAATGTTTCCAGAACTAGGAGACACAATTAAAAAATGATTCTAATAGAGTATAAATTTCACGATAATTAAGATGGAATAATTTGCAACGATATTTTACAGACTTATAATTAGTTATAAATTACAATAGAAACCAATTACGATTAAACAATAGAATTATGCCTTTGTTTCCAAAAGTGGATTAATACACATTGTCGAACACTGCAACAATATTGCCGAAATAATTGTAAATGAAGGTGTTTATAACGTACAAAATTTCAAAATCGAGGTAAAAACGCTTGCTAGATGCCCAAATGTAATCCACCTCACAGAAAAAAGTTCATGGCCAGTTACTCCAGATAATTATCATTTGACAAATGATAATTTACTGCAGGATAATAAACGGCAAGTGCCTTTATTTAGTAAGATTAAAACAAATCACTTAAATTCCGGAGAGAGAAAATTTGGAAAATATTTTAAACAATTTCAGTTAATTATTTTATGAAACTAGTTCTACTATAACAATTACGAATGCTATAAAGCACCGAATTATTATTAAAGACGAAATACCAACGTTTTCGAAAACTTATAGATACCCTTGCGTTTATAAGGATGAAGTAAAGAGGCAAATTGAGGTAATGTTATAATCTGGACTTATTAGGCCCTCGAAATCCCCATACTCAGCTCCTATATGTATTGTTCCTAAGAAGGATGACGCCAAATGTTTAAAAAAGTGGCGGTTGGTAATAGATTATAGGCATCTTAACGAAAATACCATAGAAGATCGTTTTTCTATTCCTAATATAGAAGAAATTATAGACAAGCTTGGAAGATGCATGTACCTTACCACTTTGGATCTCTCTAAAGGATTTCATCATGTAGCAGTCGATGTACATAAAACCGCACTCTCGAAACGGCACCTGCCATATTCCAAAGACTCATGAATAACATCCTAGGTGACCTAGTCAATAAGGTTTGTTTAGTTTATTTGACTGATATAATAGTATATTCCACGTCTCTTCAGAAACATGTTAATGCACTAAATAGGCTTAAGGACGCAAATTTTAAAATAAATGTGAATTTTTCAAGAGAGAGACAGAATTCTTGAGTCACATTGTTACACGAAATGGCATAAAACCGAATCCTAGGAAAGCTGAATATATAGCCAATTATCCACTACCAAAGATACAAAAACAAATAAAACAGATTTTAGGACTTAGCGGATATAAATCTATAAAGGATTATGCTAGGATAGCGAGACCTATGTCGAAATATTTTAAGAGAGATGCTAAAATTAATGTGAATGATAAGGAATTACTTGCGGTAGTGTGGGCAGTATCGTACTTTCGACCAAATCTTTTTGGAAGAAAATTCGTTACCAAAACGGACCATCGACCATTGCAATGGCTGGTATACGAAATTGTGTATAAGCGAGGAATAAACAATGGCAATGTCGACGCATTGTCCCGCATAAAGCTCCAAATAAATTTGATTCAGCAAACACAAGTGTATAAAATATTAACAAGTAATACTCCACTTAATTCATACAGGAACTAATATGTTATAGAAAAATCAGTTAATGTAGTAAACATTTCAATTTTTAATAACGCTAGAAAAATCATAGCAAATAGTTTTAATGAAAGCGATATGATAGCGATAATAAAAAATTATTTTCACCCCACTAGGGTTAATGCTACATATTATGGAAGAAATATTTGAAAGGTACTTTTCAGGAAATCCCCACATTAGAATTACAAGATTCCAAAGTTTTCTAGAAGATGTCGTAGACGAAAGCGACATTCATGAACACCTTAGAAGGTAACACCATAGAAATAACCATAGAGGTATAATTAAAACTTTGAACAACTAAAGGGAAGGATATATCAACCAAAACTGATAATTAGAATACAACAATACATTAACAATTGCGACATTTGTAACATAGAAAAATACGATCGGAACAACATTAAGTAAAAGTTTATGATAACTGAAACACCTGATAGACCCAACCAAATAGTTCATGTTGATGTTTTTTATAGTTTACAGAAAACACTATTATTGACTATAATTGATAAGTTTTCTAAATATGTCCAAGCAATAAAAATTCGTAATAAGTCTTGGATTGAATTTAAAAAAGTTCTCACCCAGTTTCTCAGTGTTTTTGTGTAACGTGGAAATAGTACACTCAACACTACCATTTTCCGTACATATTCCTTAACATATTAATTTATGAAATTACTACCATTTTTCCCTTTTCTTTACAATTTTATTGATATATTTTTAATTATTTTAATTTTTCATACTAATATATTGAATACCTTATTAGTAATAGGTAATTGCATTGAACGCCCATACTGTAAATACTACATACACACATACATGTATAATAACTGCTTTAGTTGTTCAGTTGATGTTGTTTGATATAAGTTTGACATAAAATTAGATATAATTTACGATGGTTGAAGAACCGTGTATAGGAACCTTGATGAGTTGATATTCCTCACAGATGAGTTTGAGGCATTGAAGCGTGAAGAACGACCACAAACCTCCCATATGATGAGAGACTCGGGGTATGATCGTGCGACAAGATGCTGGAGATGCAAAATAACTAGCCATAAGCACACTCATTGCTCATTTTCATTCCGACTATTCTGCTCATATTCCGATCTCGCACATGTGACTGCTGATGGAAGTATGAGGGAAGATAACAAGAGCTCTCATCGACGCCGAAGCATCACGAATGTACATCGGCTAGCCCCTAAAACGACATCTATTAAATATGAATATCAAACCAATCTGTTCGGAAGGTATGGTGCAAAAGGCTCATCAATTCCTGGCAACCTATCTAGACGATAGGTAATATACAAAGAGAACAGAGCACGATTGCGAACCTCGGTCATAGCGACCCTAGCTGAGCCGATGATACTCGGCATTGATTTTTTAAGTGTCCTGAATTTAGAAATACTGCTGAACGGTGAAGTCCTTACCCAAACCTGTCCGACGGATCAATTCGAACATCTCTACACACTCACCAGTAGAGACTTTTTGTTCGAAGAGGAGGACGATAAACTCTCGGCAATGCTGGATCATCATAAATCTAAGTTCAGTTAGGTAAAAGGACTATTTACTGCTGCCACCCACGAAATTTGCTTAAAGCATCCGAATCCAATTAAACAGAGATATATGCCGAGGAACCCAGCCATGATGTAGGTCATTAACGATGAAGTAGATAAACTCCTAGCCGAAGACAGAAAGTCGTCCGCTGCCTTGCTTCTAATATTTACGAACTGCAAGACGAGGACAATCGGAAAATAAGAGCGAACATTCAAGATTTAAAACATTTCATTGAAAGATCCTAAAACGTAATATTCAGTCTTCAGATTTTCACCTATACCTAAAACTAGCGGCAAAGGCTGAAAGACCTGCTGCATAAGTTCCTCCTCCTGAAGCCAGACCCAGAATAATCGATTATATACTGATCAGACCCCCTCCAAACCCATCACCTCAGCAACCGCCTCTCGCCTACATATCCTCACGTCCACGATTTTAAACCGTTGTCGCCAATTCCAGTGAATCACGAATCACGACATTCACCAACCGACGAGTGTCCACCGCCATCACCATTGGCCGTTCACCTATGCTACCGACTACCCTACCAGCTATGATGGAAGCCGAACACCGCAGATTACGGACCCTCGACATCAATAGCAGCGGCAGAAAAGGCTGCACGAGCACCAAAGAAGCCGAAGAAAAGGGCCGCAGGGCAACGTCATACATACCCGAGATTTAGTGAGGAGGAAATTTTCAAGGATGTGAAAATATACCGACCCCCTAAAAAGCCCCGGCATATGCAGTACCTCATACATCGAGTAGCATTCCCTCCAATATAGGTACGAATCCTCGACGGGCAACACGCGCGGCTCCAATGCCAAAGGTATGAGAAGGTCGTGGAGGTGATAATTACATTAAATTAAATTAAATAATTAAATAAATTAATTAAAAAATAATAATAAATAACAAAAAAAAATAAGCTGTAGAACAGCATATATATAAGTTATAAATTAGTACTGTATCTCTATTTTGAAATATGTTTTACTTTAAGGGCTGAGCTTCTCTTCGGACCAAAAACTCGCCCACACATAGAAATACGATCGCTTCACCGATTAGAGCTCCCCGAAGATGGACGGGGATGTAACGTGGAAATAGTACACTCAACACTACCATTTTCCGTACATATTCCTTAATATATTAATTTATGAAATTACTACCATTTTTCCCTTTTCTTTACTATTTTCTTGATATATTTTTAATTATTTTAATTTTTCATACTAATATATTGAATACCTTATTAGTAATAGGAAATTACATTGAACGCCCCTACTATAAATACTACATACAAACATGTATAACTGCTTTATCAGTAAACAAAGTTTGGTTACTACCGGGGCAGGGGGTATTTTTTTGTCCAATAATGGTGTTCAATTTATGAGTAAGATCGTGCAAGACCTGCTAACCAGTTCCGGGATTCAACACTGCACGACTGCCCGAATACATTTTGTGAAAATAAAATTTAGTCGACTTCGGTTGGGTCCCTAAATAAATTTCACGAATTACTTTTGCTGCTCGTTCTCACGAGTGGCTTCGGTTAGCTGTTCTCACGAGTGATTTCAGTTGTTCGTTCTCACGAGTGGCCTCGTGCTGCTCGTTCCCTTAGTAGAATATTAACCGGTATAAGTGCATGGTAATAGTAGTTTGAGAAGTAGGTAGACACTAGCTTCAGGAAACCATATTTTAGAAAAATATACTATCTTCGATTCCAAAAGCTGCCACCTGAATCAGCCGAGCCGAGTGTGTCGAAGCCGAAAGCTCAAAGCCGATTCCACTACTGAACCGAGCCTACTAGAAGCCGAGCAATCGAACCTATTATAAGGTGAATAACCAAAGCAATCGTAATATAAGCCGAATAACCAAACCGATCCTAATATAAGCCGAAGAACCGAACCTAATATAAGCCGCAGAACCGAAATAAGCCTTGTTAAAGAAGGAAGAAGAATAAGACTAGTTGAAGAAGAAACGATTGAAGACGACATTTATTAAGCCGACGGTATTCGAATTCGAAATTATTCTCTCGTAATATCTATACATTTTGTATTTTAAATATTTTTGAAGTATTCAATAAAGAAAATATTACTCTAACCCCCATTGACGTTGCGACCAATAGTCACGGTGTGGATTCCACCACCCATTAAGCCGGTGGAAGTCATACTGGGAATATTGGAGCGGCAGAATACAATGATAAATACAAGTCAATGGAAGCTTGTCTCTTCATTGACTTGTAAAGAGAACCAGAGAAAAGATTTTCGATTCGCAGTAGATCGGGAATCTCTGAGGAAATTGGACTCATTGTTACGTTCGGGCTATTATAAGTCACCTGGCCCGGATGGTATCTTTCCGGCTATGTTACAAAATGCAAAGGTAGCGGTTCGTCTACTACTAGTGGATATTTTCATTGGGTGTCTGCTACATAGAAGTTTGTTGAACCTCTGCATATATTTTGCCTATTTTTTAATTCATTGAATTGCACACTTTCTTTTATTCTTTGGTTTATTTATAATTGAAACTTGATACTTAATATTTTTTTGTTCTTTGTTTGTTCATCGTAACTTTAATTAATTTCGCTTATTCACTTCTTATAGAAGTTTCATTGACATTAAACTTAAAATTTATTTTGGTTGTATGATAAATTGTAAACCCGGCAGAAATATGGTTTAACATATTATTAGCAAATTAAGCATAACCCTTATTGTAAAATTAGTATATAAGTTGGAAATAATTACTAATAAACTCCCTCTCTCTCTCTCTCTTATTTTGAAAGCAAAACCAAGTCTTTTAATTTAAGGCAACACAGTTTAAGTGCTGTTGTTGTAAAAAAAAACAGTTCATGTTCAATATAGTTTAAGTGCTATATTGAACACATACCAAGGGGGTAGAGAGAGGTAATTGTCATATTCATACCTAAAGGTGGTAGGATTTGTCACTCGAAACCCAAGGATTATAGACCTATCAGCCTATCGTTTTTTCTTTTGAAGACATTAGAAAGACTGATAGATCTAAATCTGAGATCATATATTGGCACCAACAGCATGAGTAGTGCTCAACGTACTTACCTCAAGGGTAAATCTGTTGAGAGTGCGCTTCATGAGGTGGTGAGCTATATAAAACAAGGACTTCGGTACAAGGAATTTACCATGGCCGCGTTCTTTGATATTGAGGGAGGTTTCAATAAAATCAAGATTTACACTATTAAGCAGGCCCTGGTGAATCTTGACATACATGACTTCTTGACTGAATGGATAATCCTCATGTTGAACAGAAGGACCATAAACTCCAGTTTGGGTGCAGTATGTTTAAGGAAACTGGTGACTAGGGAGACACCGCAAGGGGGAGTGCTCTTACCCCTGTTATGGCTACTGGCTGTCGACGTGATTCTGCGTCAATTTGATAGCTGGGGACGAAAGATCGCGGCATACGCTGATGATGTGGAAATTTCTCCCACAATCAGTGAGATCATGCAGTCCGCGCTGGGTGAGCTGTCCTCTTGGGCCACGGATAGGTGGTTGGGAGTGAATCCCGAAAAGATACAGTTGGTTCTGTTTACTAGAAAGTACAAGGTAGAGAATTTCAAATTACCGGTACTGGGTGGAGTTGAGGAGTTTGTGAGGGGTATGGCGGCAAGGAGTCTGCTGAGAATCCAATTTTACAGAAGAAGAAGCAATTGCTTTAATGCTTGAACTGGAACTCTGCCGAAAGAAATATCAAATTTTAAGAAGAGCTCTGTTTGAAAAGGGACATTCAATTCTTCCATGATACAAGAATATTCAAGAAAAAAAGCAAACTATTTTACCATCTATTTCGGTTACCGAAAAGGAAACATGTTTAGAGCTATCTTCTTTGCTTGAGAATACAGCTACCAGGATAGTTGCTGATTTTTCTGCAGATCAGTTGGAAAAAGTAAATAACAGCGACGTTGTATTAATCTGTAAGTGGGGATGTGACGGACTATCAGCCCTTCCTGAATACAAGCATGCTAGTTGAAGTAAGAAAATGGCAGATTATAAAAGCGTATTTATCTTTGCTGCCGTTAAGAATGCGATCTTATTCCTTAAAGCAATTTTCACCAAAGTGTAAAAACTCATTTGAAGACATATGGCTTAACATCACTCCAGGATCAAAACATTTTTGTAGACCTATTTGGTTCGAATACACAAGTGAGTCCGAGACAACAACAAAGGATTTAGTGGAATATATTAAAGATGAAATAAATGATTTACAACCTCTTTCAATAACCATAAACTAATACACATTCGACATATCCTTTCAACTTAGTCTAACAAAGGTTAGTAATGCCATTACAGAAACATCTTCTTTTTGAAAATGCTCACTATGTGATGAGACGAAATCACAATTTTTGGAAATTGGTAAAGCAAGGAGTATTAATGAAGAATTTCTGTCTTTCGGAATATCTCCACTTCACGCCAGAATACGGTTCATGGAGCATTTTCTGCACATAGCACATGATTTAAAGTATAGAAGTGTGTCAGAAAATTTAACAAAACCTACCAGAAACAACGAGGATTTAAAAACACTTAGAATATCTGAGAAAAGTAAAATCCAGGATGAATTCAGAGAAAAGACGGGATTAAACATCGACAAACCTCTGCCGACTGGTGGTAGTACAAATGATGGAAACACAGCAAGAAGGTTTTTCGGAAATTTCGAAGCTACATCTAAAATAACTGGTATTAATAAAGAGTTACTTGAAAGGACTAACATACTATTAATGGCAATTAATAGTAAGCACTCGATTTGGAGAATATGCAACAGAAATATCTAAACTACTTGTTTCTCTATATCTATGGAAAGAAATGACACCAGCAGTACATAAAGTATTGTGCCATGGCGAAATTATAATTGAACGAAATATTCTTCCACTTGGAGAGCTTACAGAAGAGGCTCAAGAAGCAAGAAACAGAGATTTTAAGCACGTTCAACTATTCAGCTCCAGTAAAATGCTCCAAAACGTCACAAAACGAGGATATTTTTAATAGCCTATTGTTATCATCAGACCCTGTACTATCATCAATGAGAAAACGTTGGATTTATTATGAGCCTTTATCAACTCAAAATACTTAAGACTTGAAGGACCTTTATTATCTTTTAGATATGTACAACAGATTATTTTATAGAAAATAAGTAGTATGAGTTTAAAATATTAGAAAAATTGTCTACATAAATTTAATGTAAATAGGTAATAAAAAATCGTATTAGAAATAGAATATTTCTTAAGGAAGATGATAAATACCAAAAATAATAATATTGATTAAGTTAAAATAGACATTTTTTGTTTGTTTTGTTATTTTAAATTCATTATGTAATAGAAATATATGAATGCTTAGAAAAGGATAAAGATAAACATTATCCTCGACCGCCCAAACGGATTATGTAGGTACTATAACTGACTTACGTTACTGAAATCCCTAGTAGGAACCTCTGAATTGGAGCAGAGAAGCTCTATGGATTGTGTGCTATCTTCACGGATGGCTCGAAGACGAAAGTAGGCTCAGGGGCGGGTGTTTACTTCATCGGAACAGATATCAAACGATCTTTTAGATTGTCTGATAGTTGCAGAGTTTTCCAGCCAGAAATTCCGGAAATGGAACCGTACACTTTCGCCTGTTTAGACGATATAATCGTAATAGGGAAAACACTGAGGGAACACATGGAGAATCTCAAAGAAGCTTTTCGTAGGTTAAAGGTTGCGAATCTAAGGATCAAACCGGAAAAGTGTGCGTTCATGAAAAAAAAGATTCGATTTGTTTTAGACTTTGCTAAATTAGTGACTCCTATAACCAATCTATTCAAAAAGGGAAGGTGATTCAAATGGGGTGATGAACAACAGTAGGCATTTGAGAAACTAAAAGATTTTTTAACCGAAGCACCTGTATTGGCTTGCCCAGACTTTACCAGACAATTCATCCTTCAGACCGATGCTAGTGATTTTGGGTTGGGTGCAGTCTTATCACATGAGATCGACGAGATAGAACGCGTAATTTCCTACGCCAGCCGACGTTTGAATACTGCCGAAAGGAACTACACTGCAACGGAGAAAGAATGTTTAGTTAAGGAAAATGCGTCATTACGTTGAAGGTTACCATTTTAAGGTATTAACAGACCATTTATCTCTTAAATGGCTAAATAGTATAGAAAGTCCGAGTGATAGACTCGCTAGCTGGGCGTTGGAGTTACAACAGTATTCATTCGACATAGAATAATGAAAGGGAGAGAATAACGTGGTAGCCGATGCACTTTCTCGCGAACCTGTAAATATACTGTGTACTACAAGCGTAGAAGCTGTAACGATTATACGACTTTAAGATGGTAGTATTTTGCGGGAACTAGCTACCTATTAGATCGGCTGTGCTCGTCGTTGGGATGGGTTTAATAAGGTTCCCCTAATTAAAATTTTCATAAACTATAATTGTTAAATGATTTTAAATTATAGGTAGCATAAAAACAAATAAAAAAAAATGACTCAAATAGAGGGATAGTAAGAGAGGAAATATAAATGCTGATGACTTATAGTGTAGCCTAAGGTGTTAACTGCTACTCTAATCCTAGCCCACCCACCATGCTGATATGGAATCATTTCTATCAGCCCAATATGAAAATAGAAAAACAAAATAAAACTTAACCTACATACCCCATACCATTACTTCACCTTTTGAATTAAAAACTTTAAAAATTCATATTGTATAACAATTAAACATAAATAAATTCATTTATTAATTAAAATTTTACAATAGAAATTTAATATATATTTTTTTTTTTTTTTTTTTTTTAATATTCATTTTTTATATTTGATTCAAAAAAAAAAAAAAAAAATGGTCACCATTTAAATTAATGTTTAATAAAATTTAACACAAAAACTAATAAAAAGAATTTTTATAATTTCTAATATATTTTAAGATTTAAAATGTTCATGGGTTAATTTTGTAATTTGTATATAATAAAAAAAAATCTAAATGTGTAAAGAACGTAACATGAATATTTAAAAAAAAATTGTATGTAGTATTTTCTTTTGAAAAAAAAAAATTTTCATTCAAAAATACTTATATTCATATTACGTTTCTTTTTTCTTTTCTTTTTTTTTTATATTATTTTGAGTGAAAGAGAGTGTAAGTTAAAAATGTCTGCTTGTTTGCATTTAAATATAAAAAAAAAGTACTCAACTTACATTTTTATTCTCCCACGAAGTCAGCAGGCGCCGGATGACCGTAGAAAAGTTGGTTACGCACACTCAATATTTTATTTATATGTTATAACTTTATGATAAAATGAATGAGTATATATGTGTGGATGCTATTACTAAAGAAAGCTTATATTTCCTTTAATAACATAATCCACTCTTTTAATATTCGTATGAGTAATTATGTGTGTATAAAGGAAATGTGTGTATGGATGTTGTATGTATGTAGTGTGTATTTATGAGTGAATGTTTTAAATGTATTTACGTATAGTTTTGAATATTTTTATAATTGTATATAGGTATGTAATATTATTTTTTTTTTTTATTTTAAATAGATTTAGGTGACCATTGGAAATTTTAGGAATTTAAGCAAAGATTAATATTATTGTTATTATTTTAAATTAACGAAAGTAAATTTAGTTTAAATATTGTAATTCTTTTAAGTAAAAAAAAAAATATATATATATATATTAATATATATTTAATTAAAGAAATTTAATTAGATTTTTTTTTTATATTATTCGATTTAGAGATTTTTCTTAAGAAAATTCGAATGTAAAGATTTGCAAATAGTATTTTATAAAAATTTAACGTCACTAGTTTTAGCTTTCAATTGCCGATTTAAAAAAAATACCAATTTTTCTAATGCACAAAGGTATCAAAACACTTTCAATCAATGATATGGCCACCTTAATTAATGTGTGCAATATTATACACAATACTTCATGTTGAGCTTTTCTTTTTACTCAAAATATGGTAATCTTTCGTGGTTTCAGTAGGAATGATTATGATGAAAGCTTTTGTAGAAGGCAAAAAAAAAAATATTTCCTTATGGCAATCTGCCTCTCAAATCCGTCTCAACAAATTCCAAGTCCTATATGCTTTCGATCAAAGAATTGTATATACAAAAATGGTATCAATTCCAACAATTAGAGGGTGGAAATGGAAATATCCTAAAAGAAATATACTATGTTAACCTCTAGGTATAAGAAAAACAAATATAAATCCTCTTACCCAGATTTCTTATCTATTCCAGTTTATTATCGGCCCATAAAAAAAATTTTAATATATTTATGGGCATATATTGTTATCGATACACAAAATTTCAAATTATTCTTTCCACTTATTTAAATTCGACTTCATTCAATGAAAAACTTTTACTTATGAAGAAAATTCTTAAAATTTCTAAAGCAATAAAAGTCGATGATAACTAGATAAAAAAAATTAAATTTTAAATGAAATGAAACTAACTAATGAAGTAGGAATTTTATACACAAGTACAAAAAGGTCCGTAAATTTGAAAATAAATTATTAATGTCGAATAAATGTTACCAAAATAAGTCGCTATCACAAAGCAGATTAAATACTAAGTTTTCTTCAGGATTTAATCTGAAAAAAAAGCGGTAAAGATTCCCATATAGGAATTTGGCAGAAAGCAAAATCAACTCCAAATATCCTTTATATGATACACTCCAGTATAACCACCATTAACATCTTCTAATTCATAATAGACGTTACCTAATCTTCTTTTAACCGTTGATTTTATTCCGGTAAGAGCAAGTTTAGCGTTGAAATTGTTTGCTAACGAACTTTGTGCAAAGTTTCTGCGTACTACAACCTGACCAATATTAAATTCACGCTTTCGAGATCGAAGATTGTATGATTTAACGTTTCGATCATAGGCCTCCTTAATTTTCGTCCGTATTGAGTCCCGTAAAAGTATAAAATTATCCTGTCTCTCAATTTCGGTGTCCGTTTCTGCCAAAAGTTTTAAATTCCGTAAAATTTTGTAGTCCTGTCCATGAGTAATCATTGTCTGTCCGAATACCAAATTATAAGGTGTCTGTCCTATCGTCTGATGCACACTGTTGCGAATCGCACAATTCACACTTGGCAAATATTCGTCCCATTTTTGTTGATCATTACGAATAAAAGATCTAAGAGCCTCGTTGATCGATCTATTTACTCGCTCACTCGCATTAGATTGCGGACTATGCACAGCGGTGTAGTGGTGTGTTATACCATATTTGTCAATTGTTTCTAAATTCTCTCGACTTAAATTGGCTTCCATTGTCGGATATGATGGTCTCTGGAACGCCAAAGCATGGAAATATGTCATTCGTCAGATATTCAATAACAGGTTTGACAGTTAGCTTCCTCAAGGGCTTTAAAAAAGTAAATTTTGTAAAATGGTCTAAAATTATGAAAATTCCTATGTTGCCTTTCCTCGAGCGCGGAAAAGGTCCAATGAAATCCACATATAGACGTTGAAATGGCCTTTCCGTAGAAACTATTTCACCCACAGGTGGTTTAAGTATGCTAGTAGGAGTTTTGGACGTTTTACATAAATCACAATTCGCTATATAATTCCTGACATCTACGACTAATCGAGGCCAATAAAAATATTGTCGTACGCGATGAATTGTTTTGGCTATACCGCCGTGAGCCGAGTTAGGTGTGTTGTGTGCTGTGTAGATAACGTCTTTCCTAAGATCCTCGGGGACATAGAGTTTACAAGCATCAGATTCATCCATATCACCATTAGAGAATTTGGTTCTCTTATAAATAAATTTATCCCTAACTTGAAAATCTGGCAACTGTGAATTCAAAAGTTCTTCCCTCAACCGTTCATAGTTTGTACTCTCGAAAGCATCAGAATTTAAGTCAATAGATGGAAGAACTTCTAAGTCTATTTCGTCAACAAATGCGTCATTTTGAAAAGAGCGAGAAAGAGCATCCGGCACTACGTTGTCTTTGCCCTTGCGATGTTCGATGGTAAAAACAAAGCCCTGCAGTTTAAGAGCCCATCTGGCCAATCGTCCTGACAAATCTTTTTGTCTCATGAGCCATTTAAGACTCATGTGGTCAGTTATGATCCTAAAGTCGTGCCCCTCAATATAAGCCCTAAACTTTTTTATCGCTAAAATTACTGCCAAGCATTCTAGTTCAGTAATTGAATAGTTCCTTTGGGCCTTGTTCAATTTCTGAGACATGAATGCTATTGGTCTTTCAATGCCCTGGTCATCAATCTGAGCTAATACTGCGCCTACACCTACTGTGCTCGCGTCGCATTGGAGGATGAACGATTTGCTAAAGTCTGCGTGTACCAATACAGGTGCGGAAGTCAATTTCGTCTTAATATTATCAAAAGAATTTTGCGCGTCTTCAGTTCAAGTAAATGTTTTCTTTTTAGATAAAAGTTCTGTCAAGTGGAATATGAGAGTAGCATAGTCGTCAATAAATCTTCGGTACCAGCCTGCCATACCAAGAAATTGGCGAAGCTGACGTACCGATTTAGGGATAGGAAATTCAGAAATAGCCTTTACCTTTTCTGGGTCAACTCTCAATGATCCTTCACCTACAACATAACAGAGATACTGTACTTTACGAAGACAAAAACTGCTTTTCTTCACGTTTATAGTAAGATTTGCTTTACGAAGTTGAGTGGCCACCTCATTTAAGTGCTGTAAATGTTCGTCGTAGTCTTTCGAAATAATTAGTAAATCGTCCAGGTATACAAACACGTTTGTTTTTAAATTGTACGGAATGACTTGGTCCATCAGTCTACACATTGTCTGCGGAGCATTGCACAATCCGAACGGCATTCTTGTGAATTGGTACAAGGGCCGATTAGGGATAGTGAATGCTGTTTTAGGTCGCGAAGCTTCGTCCAATTTGATTTGCCAAAATGCATCTTTGAGATCCACTTTGGAAATGTAGTAAATTGGAGGAAGCCTCGAAATTAGTCCGTCTATGTTCGGAATTGGATAAGCGTCCTTTGTCGTCACTGAGTTTAATTTCCTACTGTCCAAGCAAAATCGCACTTTTCCCGGCTTCACTATTAGTACTCCAGGAGATGACCAAGGTGATGTTGGACACTCTTCGATTACACCTAACTTTAACATCCGGTCTATTTTGTCACACAAAAGTTTTTCCCTCGCTGGAGATATGGGATAATATCTCTGCTTTATCGCGGGTGAATTTCCAGTATCTATGTTATGTTCGATCAGCGATGTACATCCTAATCCGTCTCGGTCACTATTCGGAAAATAGTCAATAACAGATTGTAATTTTTGTTTCTGTAACGCAGTTAAAGGAATTTTGTTTGGGTCCTCTTCGGACATAGTCTCTTCCACAGTATTAATAGTAAGAATCTGTATACCAAACTTTTCCCAGAAACTCATACCACAAATTATATTCTGAGTAATAGATGGAATTAAAAGAAATTCTGTCGACTTTGTCTGACCGTTATATGTTAGTTCTAATACAACGGTACCTAAAACTCTCTGTGTCTGTCCGTCAGCTGTTTTAACGTTGCCTAATCCTCGTATAAAATTTCCAGTTTCAGTAATTTGTTTACACAATTCTCCACCAATGACGTTTACATTAGCACCACTATCTAGCAATGCATAATGGTCCTTTCCCTGTATATTCAGCAATATATACGGTCTATTGTCATTATTTCTATTTACTAACGATGAAATAACGCAGTTTCTAAGTCGTTTTCTACGCCTGTAATACTCTCGTATTCTTCTCGAAGATCTATTCATCTTTTTTAATGTACTGACTTCACTGAAAATCCTATTCCTGGCATGATTATATTCCTCCAGTCGTACATGGTAAGGTCTTTGTAATGGGTGTATTTTAGTCGGTTTAGGTTTATTTGTCATATCCGGTGAATTTGTAATATCAGGGTTGGAAGGTTGTGTAAAATCAGGTAAGTCACTATTAATGTTATCTAATTTTGAATCTGGTTTGGATGTCCGTTCTTCTTTGAACGAACATCCTTCAAGAAGTTTCCCCGTTGGGAACAATTCGGACACTTAGGTTTGTAAGTGTTCTTCAGCCCGCAACCATAGCAAAAGACTGTTCGTGGTTCAAGACAGTCTATAAAACTGTGACCGATTTTATCACAATTCCAACAATGTCCAGTTCTAATCATCAAACAAACCTCTGAATCTTCATCTACAACACTGTCCTCTACCTTATTTTCCGAATTAATTATATCTACCTCGGACACTTGTCCCTTCTGAGATGAACGGCGATTGGAAGTACAAAGTGTCATATCCTTGACAAATTTTTCATGTCTTCTAACTGCGCGCCTTAACTCTGACACTCTAGTTATGTCGAGATGTAAAAGCTCATGCCTAACTTCTGGTCGCAAATTTCTACGCATTGTCTCACACAACTCAAAATCAGTAAAAGGAGTCCGCAGTCTGTCACATAACAACATAATTGCATCATAGAATTCATCAAATGTCTCGTTATTCCGTTGTTTCCTGCGAATGATATCGTCCTTCATGTCAAAGTCCGTGAAATAGTCCTTGAATTGGCGTTTCAAAGCCTCACATAGATCATCCCAGACTATTCTACCCTCAATTCTATGATACCGCCAAAACCATTTTAGCGCTTTTCCTTCAAATAAAATGTGTATATGTTCACAAAGAAGCCTAAAATCGCCTCGCAAATTAGTCTTTGTCAGTGTCTTTATCCGGTATATAAATTCATCCGTAGTAACGTCCGAAGTATCACCAGTAAATCTAATTCGCCAATTACGTATAACATTCAGAACTCTTTCTGAATTTTTATCAGAATCATTAAAATTATGAGAATTCCGATTATCCCTCTCTGTTCTTCCATTATGTGAATCTAAACTAATATTATCTTCGCCACGGTCACTATGTCTATTTTCAGATTGTTCTACATGAGTTGTAGGTTTTTCCCTGATATTTAATTCCTGAATTGCCAAACTCAATTCTCGAAATCCATCACCTATCATATTCATAGCTTCCTGCCTAAACCCTCTCAAAGATTCATCCACAATATGATGTATTCTATCATCTTCCATACTACTTTGTTCAGTGACTACTCTTCGAGACTGTTGTCGAGTTCTCGGCCTACCAATTGGATTAGTATGAACTCCTGTATCTCCTCCAGCTCCCTGATCTAAAGAAATCGTAGTATTATGAGTCTCTTCCTCAACTTGAGACGGAATATCCCCTACACTACGAACTAACGGCATTTTTAAATAATTTTATTCAAAAGCAAACGAAAAAAAAAAATTCACAGTAAACAAAAAAGGTAAGAAATCGATATTAAAAACAAAATCTTCAAACAAATATTCCAAAACGTCGAATTAAAATCTCAAACTCACAAAGTTCAAAAGGAAAAATTTTACGAAAATCTCAAACAATACAGGTATATTTATTTCGGTGAAGTATTTTGGTATGGGTATGTAAAAAAAAAAAAATTAAAGTCAAATAATAATGAAATAAACTGAAATCAAAACAAAAAAAAAAATAATAATCTGAACAAACTCTTCCACGGTTTGTATTAATGTCATCAACATTTACTATAAGAAAGATAAAGAATAACTCAGATGTCGGTTATCCTTACAAAATGTCAATATAATATCCTAACATACTGAGCCAATGAAGTTATAGAAGTTGATAATCTGCTATAGGAAAATATTCAATTAAAATCGACATACTTTAGATCCATACAACAGAAATATCGACTTAAAAATAGAAAAAGATACAGAATAGAGTAATATTCAAACGACAATTAAACCGATATAAATCAGTAAAACTACTCAAGCTCGAACACTAACTCAGTTAACAATTGCATAACTAAATGTTCATTACCTAGTGTCTACATTAGGCAAATTTATATTAAAGCAAACGTCAAAATCAGTGCGAATATATACAAGGTAACCTTAGTTAAACAGTTGATTATTATTTTGGTTGTTACAGTTGTCAAACGGCATATATAAAAGACAATAATGAATACGCCATATTGTTGTTTTTGTGCAACTGTTGCCACCTTCCACAAATTCGCGTTAAGTTTGACGTCTGTCTTGATAAAAAAATCTCTAATGTAGACACTATGTTAAGGAATTGATTCTCACAAAAACAGTAACAAACAATTATATCCACACAAACAATAAATATTGCAAAAGCCATAGAAAAGATTAAAGACAGAAAATAAAGTTTCTAAATGACATCACAACCCACAAAAGATTCAAAGGCCCTCAGTATCTAGGTGAAAATTGCACAATAAATTCCAAAAACTTACGAATACTGAGGCCCCACGTTGGGCGCCAACGTATAACGATTATACGACTTTAAGATGGTAGTATTTTGCGGGAACTAGCTACCTATTAGATCGGCTGTGCTCGTCGTTGGGATGGGTTTAATAAGGTTCCCCTAATTAAAATTTTCATAAACTATAATCGTTAAGTGATTTTAAATTATAGGTAGCATAAAAACAAATAAAAAAAAAATGACTCAAATAGAGGGATAGTAAGAGAGGAAATATAAATGCTGATGACTTATAATGTAGCCTAAGGTATTAACTGCTACTCTAATCCTAGCCCACCCACCATGCTGATATGGAATCATTTCTATCAGCCCAATATGAAAATAGAAAAACAAAATAAAACTTAACCTACATACCCCATACCATTACTTCACCTTTTGAATTAAAAACTTTAAAAATTCATATTGTATAACAATTAAACATAAATAAATTCATTTATTAATTAAAATTTTACAATAGAAATTTAATATATATATTTTTTTTTTTTTTAATATTAATTTTTTATAATATTTGATTCAAAAAAAAAAAAAAAAAAAAATGGTCACCATTTAAATTAATGTTTAATAAAATTTAACACAAAAACTAATAAAAAGAATTTTTATAATTTCTAATATATTTTAAGATTTAAAATGTTCATGGGTTAATTTTGTAATTTGTATATAATAAAAAAAAATCTAAATGTGTAAAGAACGTAACATGAATATTTAAAAAAAATTGTATGTAGTATTTTCTTTTGAAAAAAAAAATTCATTCAAAAATACTTATATTCATATTACGTTTCTTTTTTCTTTTCTTTTTTTTATATTATTTTGAGTGAAAGAGAGTGTAATTTAAAAATGTCTGCTTGTTTGCATTTAAATATAAAAAAAAAAGTACTCAACTTACATTTTTATTCTCCCACGAAGTCAGCAGGCGCCGGATGACCGTAGAAAAGTTGGTTACGCACACTCAATATTTTATTTATATGTTATAACTTTGTGATAAAATGAATGAGTATATATGTGTGGATGCTATTACTAAAGAAAGCTTATATTTCCTTTAATAACATAATCCTCTCTTTTAATATTCGTATGAGTAATTATGTGTGTATAAAGGAAATGTGTGTATGGATGTTGTATGTATGTAGTGTGTATTTATGAGTGAATGTTTTAAATGTATTTACGTATAGTTTTGAATATTTTTATAATTGTATATAGGTATGTAATATTATTTTTTTTTTTTTATTTTAAATAGATTTAGGTGACCATTGGAAATTTTAGGAATTTAAGCAAAAATTAATATTATTGTTATTATTTTAAATTAACGAAAGTAAATTTAGTTTAAATATTGTAATTCTTTTAAGTAAAAAAAAATATATATATATATATATATATATATATATATATATTAATATATATTTAATTAAAGAAATTTAATTAGATTTTTTTTTTATATTATTCGATTTAGAGATTTTTCTTAAGAAAATTCGAATGTAAAGATTTGCAAATAGTATTTTATAAAAATTTAACGTCACTAGTTTTAGCTTTCAATTGCCGATTTAAAAAAAAAATACCAATTTTTCTAATGCACAAAGGTATCAAAACACTTTCAATCAATGATATGGCCACCTTAATTAATGTGTGCAATATTATACACAATACTTCATGTTGAGCTTTTCTTTTTACTCAAAATATGGTAATCTTTCGTGGTTTCAGTAGGAATGATTATGATGAAAGCTTTTGTAGAAGGCAAAAAAAAAAAATATTTCCTTATGGCAATCTGCCTCTCAAATCCGTCTCAACAAATTCCAAGTCCCATATGCTTTCGATCAAAGAATTGTATATACAAAAATGGTATCAATTCCAACAATTAGAGGGTGGAAATGGAAATATCCTAAAAGAAATATACTATGTTAACCTCTAGGTATAAGAAAAACAAATATAAATCCTCTTACCCAGATTTCTTATCTATTCCAGTTTATTATCGGCCCATAAAAAAAATTTTAATATATTTATGGGCATATATTATTATCGATACACAAAATTTCAAATTATTCTTTCCATTTATTTAAATTCGACTTCATTCAATGAAAAACTTTTACTTATGAAGAAAATTCTTAAAATTTCTAAAGCAATAAAAGTCGATGATAACTAGATAAAAAAAATTAAATTTTAAATGAAATGAAACTAACTAATGAAGTAGGAATTTTATACACAAGTACAAAAAGGTCCGTAAATTTGAAAATAAATTATTAATGTCGAATAAATGTTACCAAAATAAGTCGCTATCACAAAGCGAAGGAACAGGAGTGTACATGGTTAAATCGTAAACGAAACGAAATTCATGAACAACCAGAAAAGATTCCCGACTATACCATTGTGAACGACCAGTTATATCGTCATATTAATGGTAGGAATAGGGCCAAGGAGGGAATTCCTTGGAATTTGTGTGTGCCAAAGAACCTGAGAGATAGAGTATTGGAGGAAAATTACGATAATCCTGCAGCAGGCCACATGGGTATCAGGAAAACCATGGCACGAGTAGCAAACCGTTACTATTGGCCAGGAATGTTTAGAGATATAGCACGATACGTAAGGAAATGTGAGTCTTGCCAACGTTATAAAGTAAGCCAACAGAAACTAGCGGGGATGATGCTTACTCAAATACCAGAGGCACCATTGGCTAGTTTGCCCAGACTTCGTTGGGCCACTCCCACGTTCCAAGCACGGAAATTCAATATTATTGGTGGTACAAAAGGCACTGCGCGTTCGAATCATGAGTAGATTTGGGGTACCCAAGGCACTCAATACGCAATTCGAAGTTTTGTTAGGTTTTTAAAGGAGCTACAGCCTCCTGAATACGACGGACCATATACCGTAAAAAAATTCATATCCCCCGTAATAGTGGAGGCAGCAGCAGAAAGGAGGAGGAGAAGAAAGCCTTTTAGTGTTGAATGTTGTCCGTAGATTTGTATGTGGTGTCTCGGGCAATTTGTGTGTTAGTTGGTGAAAAAAAATATATATATATATATATAAATATTTATATATAAATTTATATATATATATATATATATATATATATTAATAAAGGGGGAAGTGTGACGAATAGTTTGCACACAAACTAGTGTCACACCCTGTGGTTGTGTTTTGTTATTGATCTTCAATAACAACATAAATATTTTTCATAGACAAACACTAACAACAAACATACGTAAATATATCTTCATAAATAGAACACTAACAACAAACATAAAAATTTTAGTAAACAAAGGGATTAGCAATAACAACAAAATGCATAGACTAAATATTTTTGCTGATAGATCATACAATAATAATTAGCTTATATTAGGAAAGTTGTAATAAAAGTGTTTATAACAACAAAATAGAAAGGAGAACTGTGTATAAAAGGGCTACAAAAATTCTAAAGGGACAGTCTGATCAGAGCAACAGCGAAAGCAACAAAGAGGACAGGAGAAATATCAAGTAAGTTAAAATATATATAAGTAGATGTACCTACAAGTGTTTGTTTAAACGCGAAGTGGGTGAATTTAAATAGGAACTAGTGATTGTTTAGTCATGAAAACGGAGCAGTAATAGTCCTTAAGTGATTGTTTAGTCACAAAACGAATTAGTAATAGTCGTTAAGTGATTGTTTAGTAAAAAAAAAACAATAAAGTAGTAATAATCGTTTAGTGATTGTTTAGTCACGAAACGAAGTTGAAAGTATGAAAAACTAACGTAGTTCTTTAATTATGTTTAATGATTTGCCAGTCACAAAACGATTTAGTTTTAATAATTAAAAGAATAATTTTGTTAGACAATAATCGTTGTAATTACGGAGTAGTAACTGTTAGTACAGGTCTATTAAGTGGTTAACTAATCACAAAGTGGTTTTATTAAATAGCGCGCATAGTGATTATTGAATCACGACGTATCAAGTCTCATCTGTGAATTACAGTTAAAAAGTGCAACCTGAAACAACTTTCGGTTTGTGTTCACCTGGGGTAGCAGTAGATTAGAAATACGTCCGGTGCTGAGAAGGATCAGAGGAAGAACGGTAACGAAATAAGGGAGCCGAAGATTACAAATCGTATTAGATAAAGAACGTCTTGTTATTTCTTGTGGCGACCTGGAGTATACCCGAAGAAAAGTCATTACAAAACTTATTCACAGAAGTACCGAAATCTACAATGAAAATTTTCTACAAGCTCAAAATGTTGAGCATTTCTTCCAAAATTGATCACTTTCGACCAGTGCTGGATGTAAAGTGTACTTTCCAAATTTTCCAAAATTTCACTTATACACTTTTATAAGGTGCAGATTTTCAGAAATTGTCAGAATATATCTAATATCTTTATCAAAATTAAAAATATAATAATAAAATGTACTAAGTTACTTTTTGGTAAAAAACTGCAATTTTTGAGACCCGTTTCAAAATTTTTACTTTAAAAATGTTTTTTCTACTTATCGATTTGAGATGATTAAAAAATTTTTTCTTTATCCTAATTAAAAAATTATAGCAAATTTCAGCATACTTTTTTTTTAATTTTTTCTTTAAATTTAGAATTTTTATTTTAAAAGTTATAGACCAAAATCGTAGTCAAGGCAAAAAATGAGAAATGTAATTTTTGAAATCAAATATCTTTTAAACCATCTTTTTCTTTGTCTTGTCTAGAAAAAGTCAGAAATGTAAAAATATTTAAAATTGGTTCAAATTTTGTAAAAGTTAAAAGCTCCAATGTTTTTCACTCTCGAAGTGGTCAAATTTGGCCCACTGTAGCGCCAACTCCAACTCCAGCTTCACACTCAAGCCAACAACATTTTGATTCCCATGATGTTCCCAGTTTCATAAAAATGGGTTCAGCAATTTAAAAAATCCAAACTTATTACCATTTATTTTGTACAATGCACAGTGGGGCAGAATCGAAATTTTTTGGAAATAAATCTGTAACTTCTGATCGGCTGGTTGGATTTACATGAAATTTGGTATAGGCAAAGCAGAGGAGTGTACAATGTTAAGTTTGGAAGGGGGGCACAACAAACCCCCCAGGGGCGGAGCTAAGGGGGCTCAAATTTAGGTATTTCTGACATAAAATATTTTTAATCACTAGTCCGATTTCAAATATTGTTGTAGATCCTGATAAGACCTATAAAAGACATGCTTACATGTCCTATTTATCTCTTATAGTTTTAAGCACCATAATTTTGCATGTTCTTGGTCCAGTTTTTTTCATATATATCCCAGTATTTCCCACCGAATTTATTAGTTTTTTTCTTTTGAATTTGAAAATTGCAAAAAAGACGACTTTTTGTGTTTTTTTAGCCGAAAAAGTATTTACACTTCTTTTTATCTAAAATAAAATTTTCTTTAGCAACATATAATAATTTTTCACTTTTCTGAAAGGTAACTTCACAAGCCCAATAACTCAATTGGTCATGGTACATACCTCCCGAATTCGACCCATTTTATATGAAAGTTTTGATTTTAGAACATATTTTCTCAAATCCCAAAGCACGACTCGGCAAGCGGAATATATTTTAAGAATCTTCAATATGTTATTAAAAGTTTTAAATCAAAATCTACGGCACTTCGGAAAAATGTGGATTCTATGGCCAAAAATGTAAAAAATCCCATTTTTGAGAATTTTGATTAGTTTGTTTGGGAATTCAGGAAAACCCTACCCCTGATTGAAATTTGGCTAACGCGCTTTTATTTATATTAATAAGATTCACATTTCCTGCAAATTTCATTAAGATATCTTTATAAAAAAATATGTTATTCCAATTAAAAAATTTGTATTTTCTCCAAAAACCCCAAATTGGGCCTTTTGTTTAGTTTATTTCTAAATAGCGAATGAAATTTTAAAAATATGTATTCCAAATTAAGCTTATCCTTTAGTATATATAATTTTCGATCTTTTGCAAAAAGATTGAAATCAATATCATGCCTCATTTCAGAAATATGCGCCTTTAAACTTTTATATTTCCAATTTATTGTATATATGACTATATTTTTACAAACTTGCAACTTTTGCCTTTAGCTTTGCGTGAATAATTATTTAGAAAATTATCAATATTTCTGTATACTTTTAGTAATATCTATACACAAAATATTTTTATAAAAATAATTAGTAAATATTTTTTATTTTTAATAGGGTTGCCACATTTCCCAAATTTAAGTAAATCTTTACATTTCTAAGCATTCATTTATTTCTATTAATGAATTTAAAATAACAAAACAAACCTAGATGGTTGCCTAGCAATATTGTCTATTTTTCTTCCAGGCTTAGGTGTATAGCTTGTGACGCGCAATCTCTCCCGATGGGGGGAAACTTCCGCAATACGAATATGATTATTGCGGCATTAGAATTTTTCTTCTAAGCAATACGAATTCGAATCACTTTCGTATTATTATGCTTGTTTAACCTGCTCTTGTTCTATCTGCAATTATTCTGGCTACTAAAGAATAAGGTAAATATCTTGACTATATATCATATGAACACATGTAAAGGCGCACCAAACTTTTTCCTTGTCCTGATTTCCATTTTACATGGACCTATTTGATACCTTAAGAGGAAGGATAGCGTTTAGATCGACAAGCGTGAGAAAAACCACAACCAAAACTACCCAAAAAAGGCAATCCCATATCCAGCAGAAAAAGAAATGTGATTTAAGGAAATTCCTACTAATTAAATTAATGGAAATCAAACAGAAGAGTTGCATAAGAAAAATAAATCATTTAATACTGTCTCACATCTGTCACAAAATAACAGTTATCATTTGTTTTTTATTGATATTTATGAGTGGACGCTCAAGCAGCAAACATGCCAGCGATAAAAGGTGGCTACGTAACCCCATTAACGTAACTGAGATTAACGCTGATATAATATGTGAGATTTTTTTATATTATGTTAAATCTTAAATAAGGGGTACATGTATTCTAATAAATCCTATAAGGTATCATTATTTTCAATCAATCACAAAGTAAACCATGTCCTTTTTATTTAAGCAATTCGCACTTTTTTAGCACAATTTTTATAAAAATGTTTTTTAACGTGTAAAATAAACACTAAAACGGAACATTTTTTCAAAAAAAGAACAGTTTTTTTTAGTAATTTCCAAAATACACATGTACATAATACACAAACTTTCGTATATGTTTTTTTTATAGTTTATCTTATAAGATGGTTGTGTAGAGAAATCTCATCCCAACAGTCTCATAATACATCTTATAATACTAATATTTTAATCTACACGTGAAATGATTCTCTCAGAGAGCGAATTTGACACTTTCTGACACAAAAATCTTACATATTATGTTACGTTTAGACGGGCTGTAAGGTTCCAAAAGTAGATTAAAGTAAAACAGTGTATTATTGTTGGATGTATTTAACATTTTATAAATACTATTTTTTTAGATGTTAGTGTTAAAAATAATTTAATACGTAACTCCTAGACAATTTTACACTTTTTTTTCTTTTTTTTTTTTTTTTTGTATCATAGCTTTAACCAGAGAATAACAAAAAATTAAACTAATTTCGAAAACCTAAGTCGGTTGTCAAAAAGGTAACTCAAGCAAAGTATTGAAATAATTTGTTTGTCTTTTAGCAAAAAAAAAATATGATGTTTAAATTTATTTCCATGCTTTACAAGATGTAAAAATTTTCATTGTTAGACTGATTTACTGATAATTTTGATATATATTTATTACATCTTCCAGTAGATTATCTAGCAATATAGCCTATTTTTCATCCAGACGTATTGATTTCTTGTTGCTTAGATGTATCGCCTGTGACGCACGACCTCTCCCGATGGGGGGAATTTTCCGAAACACGAATATGATTATTTCGGCAATAAAATTTTCCTTCTAATTCTAATCATTTTCCAATTATTTTGCTTGTAGGGTAGTGTTTCGTCTCTATGTATATATATCGTCAACTGGAAAATCAAATATTAGGTTTTTACTGGATTATAATATACTGACCCAAACTACATCTACAGAAAGATTTCATATAGTGAAAAATGATATCAATATTAACAAAAGCCAAAAGGTCGAAACGAAACAGTCGTAAAATTTATTTCCAGTTAAGAATAATTTGGTTTGAAGAGTATTTCATGCTTTATCTACTTTCGCTTTAAGTGAACTATTAAAACGATTTTACTTAGTTGCTGAATTTTAAAGCAAAAAATTAAAAATTGCGGTTATAGGCTTTTGCATTTTTATGTTTTTTTGCTTCTGGTATAAAAACTTAAAATGTGGTTACGGCCTTTTGCATTTTAGGAGACGATATACTCTATGACTTTAACCTTGGGTAAACATTTTATAAGTCAACAGGCCTTAAAATAGTTAATATTTGCTATACTGTTTATCCGATTGCAACGATTTAAGTATCAATTAAAAGCTCTTGAGTGGGTTTTTATAAAAACATAAATAATTTTTTTAAGATTCTTTAACCTACTACCTTATTTTAATAGTTTGCTATTTCTAATGTATAAAATTTTTGGCGAACAATTTTTGAAACAAATCAAAATTACCAAAACCATTACAATTAAAATATTTTGTTTTAACGATAATAAAGATTTTTCTGTGTTGACGACCTTCGATATTAATGATATTCAAAAAAAAATATATAACGAATTTTTAAAGACCTATAAATCGTAAACTAAGAATGAGCGGGCACAATTTTTTATAATACAATAATCACAATTTAAAAAAAAAAAAACTGTTGAATAAGTATCAAAATTATTTGAAAAATCAATAGTTCCAGTGATCTTGATTTACGTCAAGTTTATCTGTTAAAAGCCGGCCTTCGGCTTTTAACTTAACTATGTTAGCGAACCCACTTTGGACTAAGCGGGTTCGCAAACATATTATCCTTTTTATGCCATTTTTTATATAAAAATTTTTTAGTGAGGTTTAAGGAAAGTACGTTTTTCCAAAATCTATAACTCCGAAACTATTCAACTGCACTCAAAAATTTTTACTTCGATATTTTCATCGTTAAAAGAACTTAATGATGAAAAATAAAACCAGAGCTTAATCAGAACATTCAATTTAAGCCAAGTTTTTTTATTTTACAGATAATATTATCTATTTTCTGTTCAAAAACCTCTAATGCAAAGATTCTCATCCTATATGCGTTTCAATGTGCAAGATTCCGGGAATTCCGAGATGTTGAAATTTTGTTTTCCTGAGAATTCGAAGTGCGAAAAATTACATTTTCTAGTTAATAAACATATGTACATACCGGTAAGATTGCATAAATGTTTTATACCGCTCCAGTCCAAATGTATGCGGGACATAATTTAATAAAAAAAGTCCAACTGTTGTCGTCCCTGCACATATCAACGTAGTTTTTCTTCCGGAACGTGAACTAAAATAGCGAAAGCCCATTACTCTTCAGAAGTTTTCTAAAATATATATAGATATGCAAGGAGCATAATATAATGTAATAAAAAAGTGAACGCAGATTAGAAGCCAGCGCTGAATACTTTGGGCGAAGGCGGGTTGTGTTAAAACGATTTGTCGGCGGCTTAAAATCGGCTGTATTTATATCTTAGGCTACGTTCAGACGATGATTTAAAAACATGATTTTAAATCATGTTTTTTTTTTTTTTTTTTTTTGTTTGTTATCGAGCTGGATAGAGTTGAGTGAAGGAATGGGAAAAAATCACGTTTTCTGTTTTCATGATTTTTTTGTTATTTCTCTTCACACTCATTGGTATTTTTCTCGTTACTTTTTTTCGTTTTTCTCTTTTGAGCTGGTAGTATTGTTACGAACAAGAAAAATCAACCCTGCTTATAAGGAAAAAGAGAAAATATAAAAAAAATCATGGAACAAAAAAATCATCATGAGAACACAAATGATTTTTGGTAACAACTTCAAAAGAGAATTAAAATAAAACGACGTCTTAAAAATCATCGTATGAACGTAGTGTACGTTAATTCTCTTTTGAAGTTGTTACCAAAAATCATTTGTGTTCTCATGATGATTTTTTTGTTCCATGATTTTTTTTTATATTTTCTCTTTTTCCTTATACGCAGGGTTGATTTTTTAAATTTTTAATCGGGTTATCTTCTTTATATTCTAATTCGTGTTTATAACAAAATTAAAATCCAAATTATAAATAATTAAAATTATAAATAAAAATTAACAAATCAAACAAAAAATAAGAAAAAACAAAAAAAAAATACAATGGACGAGGAAGTAATTAATGAACTGTTTGATATAACGGAATTGGCAATTGAAAATTATTTGGATGACAGTGATGATGAGGAAATTGTTTTAAGTTTGTTGGAATGCTGCGAATATGCTCATTATTTACCAAAAGAAAGAAAGGAGTGGGTAAAAAAATGGCGTACAGATCGCGTGGAACGGGGTACATTTTCGTTTCTCATGAACGACCTTATGGATGACACATCATCATTTTTAAATTACATAAGAATGAAACCTGAAACATTTAACTTCATTCTTTCCAAAATTCAAAAGGATATAACCAGACAAGACTCTGTAATGAGAAGTTCCATAAGTCCTGCAGAGAAATTAGCTGCCACACTCCGGTATTTGGCTACAGGTGAATCTCTTAAAAGTACCAATTACCAAACAAGACTTTCAAGTGCATTCCTTTGCAATGCAATTCCCGAAGTGTGCGAGGCAATTTGGAAACATTTTAAAGACGAATTTTTAAAGGTACGTATAGTTTTTATTAAAGCAAACAAAATATTTTCTTTTAATTCAGTGAATAACAATAACAATTTAAATAAAGTAATTCATAAATAGGTATAATAGTTTACCATTTTTTTTAAATAAAGTAATTTATAAATAGTTTTTATATATAGTTTTTATTAAAGCAAACAAAATATTTTCTTTTAATTCAGTGAATAACAATAACAATTTAAATAAAGTAATTCATAAATAGGTATAATAGTTTACCATTTTTTTTAAATAAAGTAATTTATAAATAGTTTTTATATATAGTTTTTTTTAAAGCAAACAAAATATTTTCTTTTAATTCAGTGAATAACAATAACAATTTAAATAAAGTAATTTATGAATACTTTGATTTTAAAAATAAACATAAGATAGTATGACAAATACTTTGATTTTAAAAATAAACATATGATTTTTGATTCATCCTGCCTCTGGCTGCATACATCTATAAAACAAAAGTTTATAAAAAAATGAAAAAATTGGATTAAAAGTGTATTAAAAAGGATTTTCAAAATTGTTGCGTTTTCGTTTTCGACTTTCAGTACATACCTGATAATTTTTTTAAAAATCTTCATCATCCAGCACACCAATCAGCGATTGTTGCAAAATGTCAGTATTAGTTGACAATATTGATGATTGGCTGTTACATTCGGGAGTAGGACAGAATTCAGACGATGCTGACGATGATGTTCTACATGGGTGTAATGGTGTGAATGATGATTCTGACGGTGGTGTAGAAAAGGAGCAGGATGGTTGGGCTTCAGCTTTTGCATCTTCAATTGATGATTTTCGGAGTATTTGTTGAATACTCCACACAGCATCTCGCTGGATCCGTTCGTTTTTAAGTCTGGTTATTTCAAATACCACCTGCTTACCAAGCCAATCATAACAACTTTTTTCGGCAGCCTTGTCAAGAATTAATTTTTTAACGCTGTTCATCCTTTCCTCCAGATTGAATGTTTTTTTCTAAAAATAATAAAGAAATAAAATCTATTTTATATCAACTAATATATTTTATTCATATAATAAGAAATTTAATTCTATTCTATTCTATTATTTTGCAGTTTCCGACAACAAAAAGTGAATGGGAAACTATAGCTGATAATTTCACAATTAAGTGGCAGTTTCCGCATTGTCTTGGTGCACTGGATGGCAAGCACATCGCTTTCAAATCTCGTCGGTCAGATGGCTCATTTTTTTATAATTATAAGGGGTCTAATAGCATAGTTTTGCTAGCTTTAGTAGATGCAGATTGTCGCTTTATATATATAGACGTCGGATGCAACGGGCGTACCCATGATGCGGGAGTGTTGCTACAAAGCAAATTAAAAACAATAATCGATAATGCCAGATTCCACTTCCCAGAAGATAAAATTATTGGAAATGGAAGAAAACTTCCATATGTTATAGTAGGTGACGACGCATTTCCACTTCAAAAACATATAATGAAGCCCTACTCGCACAACACCAACAAAAAAGAGAGGCAAATATATAATATTCGCCTTTCTCGAGCTAGGCAAGTGGTTGAGCGTGCATTTGGAATTATGTCGAGCCGCTTTAGAATATTCCATACGAAAATGCATTTGTCTGTTGAAAAGGTGGAACTCGTAACCAAAACTTGCTGTGTGTTGCACAATTTATTGAGTCACAAAAATGAAAATTACTTAAATGAGCCATCAACTTTTGGAACCCAAACTGAACAAACAGCAAATATTACGAATACTGAAAGCAGTTACGGAAAGGGAGCAGCACAAAATGTTCGTCAAGGATTTGAGGACTACTTCAATAACGAAGGAAAATTATCTTGGCAAGAAAACAAATTATAACTAATGAAAATTTAATAAAACTAAATAAAAATAAAAATTTTTAACATTAAACATTTTAAATTATGCAGCTTTTTCATTTGATTTTAAAAACTAAACTGCACTTTCTTAGCTCAAATCCAAAAAAAAAAACAAAAACCTCACATGCACACATTTACCTTTAACTTTATAATAAAAAAAGAAAACTTACCCTTTTGCTACAAGAGGGCTTCACTCTGTCTTCAGTATTGTTTAAGTCACCTGATTCGAAGCTACTATTACTTTCAAAAGCCTGAAAATAAGGAGTGCATATAGATATAAAATTTTTCTAAATAATAAAACGCCTGCGATATGTACTTACCTCGGAAATGTTTGACGTAGACTCTCTTGTTGTACAATGCGACTTCAGAAACTCTAGCTGAGGAAAACACCAAAGCTTTGGGGTATACACATCATTAGCTCCAACACCACTTCTTTTGCTCTTGGTTACTTCCCGGCTTTCCTTTATATATTGTGCCCTTAATGTGTGTATTTTCTTTTTTATGTCCTCAGGGGTGATGTTTGCATTATATTTTTTTAATTCTTGACAAATGGAAAATAATGCATTTGATCGCTTCACCCGGTCTAAATATGAAGGATTTCTCACATCATATAAATTTTCATGCTGCTGGTATAGTAATATTAAACTTTCAACAACTTCTTTGTTCCACATATTAATTATTCACTCTTTTTAGTTTTAATTTTTAAACACAAATTCACTGGTAATATAAAGGCGCTAACAATGTCAATACACACACAAACAAATTCTATATAATTTTTCACACGAATTTTGGAAAAAAATCCAAGTACGGCACATACAGCAAAATAATATTTTTGTGTCAATTTAATAAAAAAAAAAAAAAACAAATACTTTAATTTAATTAATTTATATTTATTTATATTTATATTTCACTTTATATTTTTTCTTTCTTGTTTATAGCAATGCTACCACTTCAAAAGAGAAACACGAATAAAACGTAATGAGAAAAATACAAATGAGTGTGAAGAGAAATAACAAAAAAAAAATCATAAAAACAGAAAACGTGATTTTTTCTCAATCCCTCTTTCAACTCTACCCCGCTCGTTCACAAACAAAAAAAACATGATTTAAAATCATGTTTTTAAATCATCGTCTGAACGTAGCCGTAGTCTTATATAAAACAAATCTTAAAAACAGGAAATTTTAAAGAATTATATGAAGTATAATTCTTTAAAAATTCTCTTTTTCATGGTAATTCTCAAAGAAATAGAATAATCAAAAATAAATCAAGAGAAAAAATTAATTGAAATAAATAAAAATATGTATTTCAAAATGCAATATATGTCCAAACTACCTTGGACACTTTAACTAAAAACCTAATCAAATTTTTAATTATTATATTAATAATAAATACCTTAATTTATGCACATAAGCAAAGTGTAATTAACTAGTTGTAATTATATTATTGAAGTGCTACAATATGGAAATATGTAGTAATTACTAAGAATTATAGCTAAAAAGAGTGAGGTCTGGAGATGACCAGCAGATACCATCGGCGAAGAATGTTGGTAAGGCACCAAGTGGCCCGCTTAAAAACTCTCATTAGGGAGTAGTAAAGCGAGTAGTATCTGGTGATGATCAACCTTCATCGTCCAAAAAGGTGAAGGATTCGTCCAAGTCGGACATTCTTCAAGCAGCAGTCATTGACAGAAATTACAGAAATGTGGCGGCTGCTAGAAGATAGGCTTATGGACGAAATCTTCCAGGCAAGGCACAGGTCGGGTGAAAAAGCCTTCATGGGTGCAGACTGGACAAGGGCTTTCAAGACTGTTGGTTGCGGTAATAAAGGAACCTTTGAGTTCCTGAAAGCCGCGATTAGCAGATGTGGTAACCTTTGTCCAGATGCGCAACTGGAGGTTATACCAGCGTCGGAATTGCCGTTGCGACCAATAGTCAAGGTGTGGATTCCACCACCCATTAAGCCGGTGGAAGTCATACTGGGAATATTTGAAGGACAGAATAGGGGGATCAATACAAGTCAATGGAAACTTGTCTCTTCATTGACTTGTAAAGAGAACTAGGGAAAAGATTTCTGATTCACAGTAGATCGGGAATCCATTAAGAAATTGGACTCGTTGTTACATTCGGGCTTGGCTATACAAAATTTCGATACTCGAAAAATGTCAAAGCCAAAGAGGCTACGGATGGTGCAGATAAATCTCTCGAATTAATAACCTACCTCAGTGAGCCTTGGCTAAATAACAACCAGGTCTGTGGCTAAAGTATACAAATTGTCCGTGCCGTCCACTGAGGATAAGGTAAGGACTTGTATCCTAGTGAGGAATGAACTTCAGTTAATTCGTCTTAATTCTTTCAGTTATGGAGACCTAACGGTCGTTTAGGGAGAGGCGTTAGGATGTAGTGAACTGTCCTTGGTCTCGGTATACATGCCCTATGAGCGATGGAACCACCGGTTGACAGGTTGTGGACCTTAGCCGAGTATGCAAGACGGAATGAAGTACGTCCATTGCTCGGTTGCGATGCTAATGCACACCATAGTCAATGGGGTAGCAGGGATACTAATAAGAGAGGTGAGTCAATATTTGATTTCATTATTACGAATGATCTTTTAATCTGTAATAAGAGAAATACCCCTACGTTCAGGACGAAGGATAGGAATTCGGTAATAGATATCACATTGACTAACTCTAGGGACCTAGTTGAGGATTGGAGGGTGGCTATGAGGTGTACTTTTTCTGACCATGGCAGGATAACCTTTAATCTGAACTTACTGGGTTCGGAGGAAAAACCTTTTAGGAATCCTAGAAGGACGGGTTGGGACGCTTTTGGGCATGTTCTGGGGGTCAAGACTGACTGGAACTCCGAGGGAGTTTATGTCGAGGAATAGTCTTGACGAAGTGGTAGAGAAGGTAACGGGGTCTATTATCAGAAGCTATGAGCTCAACTGTCCGGTGAGCTATCCAGGTAGGAGGAAACAGCCGGTCTGGTTTTCAGAGGAGTTGAAAGTTCAACGGACCACAGTTGGCAGGCTGATAACAGGGCCCATAGAACTGGTAAGGACAAAGATTGGGGCACCTATAGAGTGTGTTTTAATAAGTACAAAAAGGACATTAGAAGAGCTAAACGAGATTCGTGGATTAAGTCCAGTGAGACCATTGACTCTGTCAATGAACTATCCAGATGAAGAAAGATTCTGTCGAAGGATGCTAGTGTTCCGGGGAGTATCCAGAGATCAGATGGTTCGTGGGCAGAGTCTAGCTCTGAGTCACTTAATGTGCTTTTGGAAACCAATTTTCCCGGGTTGTAAAGATCCATTGATGGAAGGATCAGGTGAGGAAGAGCACTTCTTCGCAGAGTCCGCCAGCGGGATAGTTGAAACGGTAGTAAGAGACCTGATTACGGTTGAGAAAATTACATGGGCGGTAAATTCATTCGATCCTTACAAGTCATCTGGGCCCGATGGTATTTTTCCGTCCATCTTGCAGAACGCACCGTTGGTGGTTCTTCTACTATTAGTTGAGATTTTTAAGGGGTGTCTGCTACATAAACACATATCGAGGGGGTGGAGAGAGGTAAGAGTCATATTCATACCTAAAGGTGGAAGGAATTGTCACTCGAAACCCAAGGATTATAGACCTATCGTCTTTCCTTTTGTAGACATTAGAGAGACTGATAGATCTATACCTAAGATCGTCTATTGGCACCAACAGCATGGGTAGTGTTCAACATGCTTACCTGAACGGTAACCTGGTAGAGGAACGTTCAGGAGAGACTCAAACGTGGCCTCAATGCCTACTACACCTGTAGAAACTCCATGGGTAAGAATTGGGGGCTCAAACCAAAAGTTTTAAATTGGATTTATACCTCGTTGGTGAGACCAATTCTTACTTATGGTTGTTCTGTCTGGTGGCAGGCACTGGAACGTAAGAGTAATAGGAACCTTTTGACGAAGGCACAGAGGTGTGCTTCAATTGGCATTACAGGTGCAATGAGAAGTACACCACAAGCGGCTCTGGATGTCATACTTCATCTCTTACCCATTGAGGAGTTTGTGAAGGGTATGGCAGCAAAGATTCTGCTGAGACTTAAGGAATTAGGACTATTAGATTCATCGAGAGCAGGTCACTTCAGGGTCATATACGAGATCAGTTATGGTGAAGTTAATCTGAACTCCATGGGGGCATCAGATTACATTGGGGCAAATCCTGTCGTGGTGATACCTGATAGGGAGATTTGGTCCGGCAATGAGAGACTGTATGAGGATTGTGCAGTGTTCACGGACGGATCGAAGATGGACATAGGTACTCGTGTGGGAGTCTATATTATGGGCACGGATCTGAAAGGCTCTTTTAGACTCCCCGATGAGTGCAGCGTTTTTCAGACTGAGATTCTCGGCATCTTAAAGGCCGCAGAATTAATCAGGCAGAACGTTGTGAGGGCGGCTCTGAAGGCCTTGGGGGCACATATGGTGAAATCCAGGCGAGCTGCTGCCTGTAGAAGGTCACTGAGAGAGCTGATGGAAAACTACATGGTGAGACTCTGCTGGGTGCCTGGTCACTGCAATATATCAGGCAATGAATTGGCTGATGAACTGGCAAGGCAAGGCGTAGCAAAGGATGTCTCGGAGGGGGAAACCATTGTGAAACCCCCGCTAAGTTTCAATAATGATCCTCCCAAAGAGGTCAGACCTAATTGGGCTTGGGGGAGTACAGAGGGCTGTAAGTTGTCGAGGGCGATGTGGCCGGCACTCGACAGGCACAAGCACTCTTCTGGGCTTGAGTAGGAGGAGCTTAAGAATCATGATAGGGGTCATAACGGGTCACTGTCTGATAGGGAAGATGAGGTCTAGATGGGACGCTAGCAATTCCGATTTTTGTAGAAAGTGTGGAGACGTCGACGAGACCGAGTCTATTGAGCACATTATGTGCCATTGTCCACGATTGCAGCATCGTAGGATGAAGCGGCTGGGCAGTCAATTCCTCGATGGGCTAAGTGACGTTCGGGACGTGGATCTTGTAGACGTCATAGGCTTCGTCATGGGCATCGACTGTCTAAGGGAGTGTCAGGGTACACCCCTAGGGGGATTGGCAACATTGGTAATCCTCTTATATGATTCTGTTTTATTCCTAACCTTTTTCTCTTCTTATTCCTATTTTCTGTATTCTGTATTTTGTATTCTATATCCTATAGCTTTTCAATGAAGGGACTCACAATGGACCGAGGTCGGTCTCTGGGTGGAGATGTGGTACATTTGGTATCACGTCAACCTTCTCTATCTATCTGTCTAGCTATATCATTAATTAAGCTTCGCATTTTTCTTAAAAACCGAAGTTTCGCCCAACTAAATTAAATTTTAATGACTTATTTACTTACTTGCTTTGTAACCATCGTGTAATCCACTACTTACTTTCTACACTTCCCTCAATTTTTGTATAACCTGAAGTTACCTGAAGTAAAGAAAAAAGTATATACAAAATAATACTTACATCTTGTAATTGTACCATCCCTGTAATTAAGGTGACAATAAATATATCTCAAGAACAATAATTAAAATAAATACTAATCCCCATTTATTTCTTTTATTCCCTAAACCCACAATTATAATGACTCTATCTACGAGTAATTATAATTAACCTCTCTTTATAGATTGGTCTCATTTGATTATCACCAAACTCTACCCCGCTACCACATCCATAAAGGAGACATAATAATAATCATCACATTATTACAATATATTTATAAAAAATGAATAAAAAGTAATAATATGTATAACCAAAAAACATAGTTCGAAATCAAGATTTCATGAAATATTTTACAGTATTATATTAAAAAATAAACATTTATTAGAACGTATATAATTAATATTTTCAATTAATTAATGTAGCTTTCATTTAGTAACAAAAAAGCAAATAGCAAGTGTACACTTATCTAGAGTGGGGGACTTTCAAAATTTTCTACAAAAATATGAAATTACATACAAACGTATAAAAGCATACTTTTACAAAAAGTCAAAGTTTTTATTCTTTACGATTTAAATTCCCCACATAATAATAAATATTTTTGAATTTAAGCAAATGATGGAACAACGAGTCCCACGAGTAGTTATAAAAATATATAATATTTGTATATATTTTTAAAGAGAATTAAATTTTGTTCTATTATTTCATAGTAATTCGTCACTATGTAGTGAATTTAAATTAAAAAGTATAAAAACACTGAGTTGTTTAAAAAAATCGTAATAATATAAAATCGTAATAATATAGTTTAAGAATTCAAGTTATCTTACAAGTATCTTAAAATTATCATTTCAAGTATTTGAACTTCCCCTGTAGTAACTGATGTTAAGACAAAATTAAAAAAAAATCTTAATATTGTTAGTAATTGTATGTTAGTAATTGCTCTGTGTCACCACGGGAAATTATCGTCAGATGGGCTATAAAGTAGGGTCTAGAGATTTTTCTATCATAACAAACGTCAAATTCTTATCATGATAAGAATTTATCACGTGACTTATATTAAAGAAAGACTTAAATTTTTATTGCTTAGTTTTTCTTTCTATATTATTTTTAAGACTATATTCTTAAAAATATTTTAATTATGACTAGAGTTAAACAACGCAAACAAAAAATGCTTACGTTGCAGTCTGGCAAGATGCAAGTAACAAAACAAAAATGTAATTTAAATCTTATGTCGATTCTCCTATAGTATTAGTTTGAGGATCGGGTCGTAACTCCTCCACCCTGGATTTCGCTCTATTCAATTATCTATTATTTAATTAGTTTATATTTAAAATTATAAGATAAAATTAGTTATAAAACATTTATATGATTAAATTATAACTGTGTATGTAAATGATAATAAGGAAAAAATAAAAAGTTATAGAATTCTTAATCTGTACATATCCTACCTCCTCAGTTATTGGATTAATTTTTAGGGTAGCCTCATTCAGGTGTATTTGTGCAGTTAGTATGAGTATGACTGGCACGATCTGTATATTGACTGACGTGATATAATATTGTCAGTGTGAACATTTTCTAAATGCTTTTTAATAAACTTAGGTTTTTCTTTATGTCTTAAGCTCTTATAGTTTTTTTATAAATGCTTCTTTCCTATTCTCTTCGTAGTCTTCTATTGATTTATTTCTTTTTTCAATCACTTTGAATTTTGCGTTTCTTAATCTTTCTTTTATTATGTTATGATCAATCAATTTATTTTGCACATCTAAAGGACTACATTTAATTGTTCTATGATAGCCACTTTTATGAAATTATATTTCTTTATTCATTTGGGTATATATTAAGAGTTTTTCTTCTAAATTAAAGACTGATTTGCTCTGTAATTGTATTATTGAATCTTTCAATATCTGAATTACCGATATGACTATTCGGTTTTGAAAAATGATATTGAAGTCCCTCTTGATCAAGGTAGTTCCTTACATTTGCGTTATTTAATTCGTTGTGTAGTGCAAATTTAGTAACATTGCCTTTAATGGCCAAAAATGCTCGAATTTTCCCAACTAGGGTTTAACTATATCTGTCGAGCAAATGAAATGAAACTACATGTTTTGAAAATTTCTCAATAAAGACTATGAATGAATGTTTACTGTTGACATATGTATCAATATGAATTATTTCATTGGTGGTGGAACGGGTTTTAGTTTATTTTTTATTGGGTTTCTGTCATATTTAGCTGCAGAACAAGTTTCGCAATTATTGATTACTTTTTGAATGAATTCTTTTAAATTAGGATTATATATTGTATGTTTTATTTTTTCGAAAGTTGGAATTATGCCTGCATGACCTGTTTCAATTTTATGAAACAAGGCTATTTGCTTTTTTAAGTCGTTTTCCTCGACAATATTCTTGGAAAATTCAGAACATTTAACAAATTTTATTTCGAGAGAATTCTTTGATAATTATTTTTGGTAATGTATTGAACTCATGGTCATTCAATTCGGAAAATATAGCGCTTTTTCCTCTTGAAATTTCTCTTTCGAGAATGTTTACAATATTTCCATTTGCACAATCATTCCTATCAATAACTATTTGTTTTTTCCCGAAAATTTCCAGTATTGGAATATTTTTTTGCTCTATTAAGATAATTTGTGTTTTAAATCGGTTTACAACGGTATCTAAATTTAGTATGTGATCATTAGCTTCTTCTTCCTATGAATGGATGGTTTGGACCAATAATGAATCTTCTTTTTCATTTTCATTCACTTCGCCAGAATCATTTTCCGTTAAATAATTAATTTCAGTTATGTTGGAAATCACACGACTCAAAATTCACTCGTATAATATATTCCTCCAATTGGGCCAACCATCTCTGAAGACGTGGGTTGATATCCATACCAGTATATTTTAACCACTTCAACGGCTTGTGGTCGCACTCAAGATCAAACATATTTAATACCCCAAACTATCGTCAACAATTCTCTAAGTGCTTTTGTCAAGGATCTTGCGATTTTCGCATAATCCTTAATGAACTTTCTGTAGAATCCTGTCATTCCCAGAAAAGATTTAATTTTTTTTGTCATTTTTGGAAGTTGCAAATTTTGAATTATTTTAATTTTTTCAGGGTTTGGCTTCATGCCTTTATTGGTCAGTAAATGACATAAAAATTGTGTCTCTTTCTTCAGAAAGTCGCATTTATCTATCTGAATTTCTAATTGGGCCTTTCTTAATGTCTTGAAAATTGATCTTAAAGAATTTATGTGTTCTTCCAGAGATGTACAGAACACCATTATGTTCATGTATACGACACAAGTTTTGTTAATTTGTTCACGAAGAACTGGATTCATCAGCCTTTGAAAAGTTGATGGCGCATTTTTCAAGCCGAATTGCATACGAATGCCCGAAAGGCGTTGAATAGGCGGTTTTCTTGCGATCTTCTTCTCTTACCAAAATTTTATGAAAGCCTTTGGCAACATCTAATGTTGTGAAATATTGTGATTTTCCAAACTTACACATAATACCATTTAGATTTGGTATGGGAAACTTATCATCGACTGTGTTTTCGTTAAGTTTTTTGTAGTCGATGACGATTGTCCATTTTTGTACTCCAGAATTATCTTGTTTCTTTGGTACGACCCATAATAGGCTATTATAAGGAGAATTACTCTCTCTTATAATGTTTTGCTTAAGCAAGTCTTTTATCTGTCTTTGGATTTCACTCTCGTGAATTTGTGGATACCGATAAATTTTTGAATATAAAGGTCCATCTGTAGTAGTAAATATTTCATGACAGATTTCAGTTGTTGCGGATAAAGTATCTCCTTCAACAAAAAACAAATCCTTAAATTTATTTAGTAAGCCCTTAATAAATTTATGTTCTTTTTTGCTTAAATCATTTATTTGGAATTTGCTTCGTATGTCTTCACTCTTTACATACTGAAGACTTGTAATCATGTCAAATGCTAATGGGCAAAAAATGTTATTACCGAATATTTCTAAATAATTTTGGTCTAGATATATTTTAACCTTGAAAGGGACAAGGAAATTCTGACCTATTATAGCATCATAATTGTAATTTTTAAAGTCAACTATTTTCAATGTAAGGATACCTCTAGCAAGAAATTGTGAAGGCATTGGGGTAACAACGCAATGTTTTATTTCGTTGAAACCGTTAAGGTTTTTTATATAAATATGTTCTTTTAGATTCTGTCGTTAATATAGAAAAAATATGTTTGGTTTCACTACACTTGCTCCCAGTATCTATTCGGCATTTGAAATTTTGTTTGCCAATGGATAAAACAACTACGGGTAATTTGAATTTCGAGGCGGTTCTAAAAAATTTGCCTCATCGTTGGAACGTTGCAACTTTTTCAGCTTCCTGTAAGGTATCAACTTCCATATACTTTGAGCTATGAGACCTCTGTGAACCCAAGTTAGTATCAACACTCATATGTGATAAACGTGTTTGCTACGAACCAGGTTTATTATTGTTATGAATAAAAGAATTTTGAGACTGTCAACAAGAATTTTGAGACTGCTTATACGAATTTTGAGACTGACCATTACTTCGTTTGTTGAAATTTTGCGGTTGAAGACAGTTAAAATTGCGATTATCGTAATTGTTATAATTACGAAAAAGTTGAGATTCAGTTGTGCCATAATTTGTTCCTTTTTTGTTATTTTCATTGAAGTTTTGAGGTTAGTTTACTTTATTTCCAAAGTCATTGTTATTATTTTGAATTTGATTTATTTTAAAATTTTTATTGGCTCTATGTCTGCTATCAATAGCCCTTCTATCGTCTAGCAACCTAAGCTTTGTATACCTACCTATTATATCTTTTAAAGTCAAATTTTCGTCTAAACGAACTCTAAGTGGTTCATCGATTTTTTCAATTGGAATATTTTCCAAATCCCTGTCTACATTTTCAGATTGATACAACATATATTTATTATCATTTAACTCATACATTTTATTTATCTGATGCTTAGCAGTTTTGAAGCAATCGAAAAGTTTCCTTAAATTACTTACTTTAATATAGCGACACCTATTAAATACTTCTGCATATGATGTTCTCCAGCCAGATCGGCTTGGATTTTTAACTTAGCTTTCAGCTGCTCCCAAGAAATATCTCCTAATTCTCTTATATAAGTCCCAAAGTCTGCAATGAAGTTTTCGTTTACTATTATCTGGATTCCAAATTTAATCAGTTCGGCGTTATTTTCGCAGACTTATTACCATTTCCACGGATTTAATAAAACCATTGATGTTGCGGTTATTATGCAATAGTCTAATTTGGCGAAATTGTTGAATTATATCCTTCGGTTTCATCATCAGGCAATTTTGTGAATGGAATTGTTGCTGCTGCCGTTGTTGAGCCTATTGTAGTTGCTATTATTGTTGGGTCTGTTGCAATTTCTTTCAGTTGATTTATAACTTCTTCCTGTGCCTTCATGACTTCAGCCATCTGCTCTTCGTTTATTGATTCCTGATGGTTTCTCCTTTCATCAAATTTACTCATCTTCTGGCTATACATTTTTTCTTTTGGTGGTTGTTACCGGGCTTTTTTCTTATATTTTTTTTCTTAAAGTTCACGGTTTCACTGCACTTTTTCTTGTTTTCTAATTGATGTTTTAATAAATTTTTTGTTTAATGTTGTTTTAATAAATTTTTTGTTTGTAGAGTTTTCCTTTTTTCTAACTTATGTATTAAAGTAAACGTTTCAATTTAGTCTACTACTTTTTTTTTTAATAATTAGTTTTTATATATTAAGGAAAAGAAAAACTTCAATTTTTATTACTTAGTTTTTCTATCTTTATTATTTAAATACGGTCTTAAGACTAAATTCTTAAAAATTATGACTAGAACTAAACAACGCAAACAAAAAATGCTTATGCTGGTAAAGTGTAGGAGAATCTTATGCCGATTCTCCTACACTTTACCAGCCTATAATATTAGTATGAGGATCGGGACTTAACTCGTGTGGACCAAATTTATGATATAATTATTAGAGCTCAAATGAAGATAAATTTGTTTTGCTATTTTTTTGTTTTGTCATTTTTTTGTGGTTTTCTTTGTCGTTTATTTTTTTTAAGAAGAAGCACTAAAATTATTCCGTCAATTTAATAAATTCATAAAATTAAACACTTTATGTGCTGAAAATTATATTAAATTAAAGAAAAATAAATTAAATGTATTTATTGGTAAAAATAATTTTTTTTTTTATTAAGATCTGCATCGAGGTTAATAAAATTTCTGTGCTGCAGATAATCTTTTTGGTGACTGTACTTGCTTTTAGAAGTTTTCAAGAAATTCCCGACTCGTTTTGTAAGGAACGTATTTTGTAAAAAGTAAAGAGATACTCTAACAGAAACTAATGCCTTTGCATACGATTTGGCGTCTTTGCCATTTTAATATAATTAAATTAAATTTGTTACGTTGACCTCCCGGAATAACGATTTCCAGCTAATAAATTTCCTAACTATGAACATATCTCCACAGAATTCTAGGACCGTCCAGTTTCCTGGAATGACAATTGTTTTTTTTTATTTAAATAAAAAATTGCATAAGGAGTGACAGATTTATAATACTTAAAATTCGTGTTACTGATTTTTACAGCCGCTTGAAAAAAAAAAATGGATTGGAGTGTTCAAAATGTCTTTAAAGTAATTGCCCTTTATTGGCAATTTCCATACCTTTGGGATTACAAAAGTCCAGAATATAATCGTGTTGATTTGAAGAAAAATGCTTGGGATGAGATGTCAAAAAACATGAACAAAACAGATGAGGAAGTTAAAAAAAATTAAAAAATCTCAGATCTGCATACGTAACAGAAAAAATAGGTGGATGAATCCAAAAAAATCTGGCTCAGCAGCTGATGATTTATATAGGCCTCATCTCTTCTACTTCGAAGAAATGAATTTTTTGGAAAACGTGGTGATTCTACGAAAAACAATCTCCAATCTATCACAAGTAAGTAATAAAAGAATAAAATACCATCCGTAAGTGACACTCCAAACAGTAGCATAAAATTAAATTTGGCAAAAAAGGCAAGAATCGAAAGAGATACAAAATTCAATTATGCACTTGATGCAATCTTAACAAACAGAAAGCTTTAGCGAAATATATGGAGAGAAGCAACAAGGCATTTTGCAAAAGCTATAAATGATGCAGAAATTATTTAAGACTTATATATACTTTAGGATGGTCCAATATTTTATGAAGAAAACCAAAGTGTATTGCATATTTTAACTTATCTAAAATTATGAAAGGAAACATTATTTAGAATATATTAAAATTTCAGCATCCTATGATAACTATAAAATAATTACAAAACAAATCTTTAGAATTTTTTTCTCGCCAAAATCAATTATATATACATCAAACGATAGCTAATAAAAAACTATTATATTCACATTTCGTAAGTTTTCAAAAAAAGTTAATATAAATGAAAAAATTACGTTTTACATAAAATTTATCAGTAAACTTTTACTTTTTAAAATGACGATTTTATCTTTACTTAAATTAAAAAAAAAAATAATAATAATAATATTAGTCTATTTTTCTTTAGCTATCGTTTGATGTATATATTATTAATATTGGTGATAAAATAAATTAAGATTTGTTCTGGGATCATGGTCTTAAATAGCCGTATAGCATCCTGTTCCTGTTATCGTAAGAAGTTGAAATTTGGTCACATTGTTCTAAATGGCAGTCCCTTTCGTAACATTGGGCACGTTAAAATGTTGCTAGCAAAAAGTATCATCTTAATGTACATATCAAAGTCCTTAGATTTTTTTGAAGACGATGTCTTATTGAAACCTGAAGTATATACGTATACTTCTGAAGTATGTACGTATGAAATGTACATGTTTTTTTTTTTTTTAATTTTATATTACAAATAAGAGCATTGAAATAAAATTTCTGAATCAAATTTAAAATATTGTATTTTTATTTATTTATTTTTGAGATTTTATTTTTTGGTAGGATGTGATTTAACAATAAATCAGCGATTTTTGTTTCGATTTATTACCATTATCTGAGCTGAGGTAACTAGGTTCAGTTTAAAGGCTATTATTTTGTAAATATTAATTTTTATACAAAAAAAAAATCCTTTTAATATTGATTTTGTGACCCTGAAAAGTGCCAATTGATTATATTATTGTTGGACCTGTAAAGAGCCAATTAGTTCTATTATTATCGGCCCTGAAAAGGGCCGATTGTGTGTTACAGGAGCGGATTGTCAATGTTATATCAAGTTATGGTTACGGGATTTGCCACTTGTTTTTTTGCTTTGTGCCATTGGAATGATACATTCCCATCCGTCACGAGATATTTTCTTATATTGTATCTGATTTCATTGGCAAACCTAACCGTGTTATGGCTTTGAGGTGAAAGATATGACATAGTTGGTGGAAGTTCTGGTACTGTTGGTTCAATGTGATGAAATTCTAAATTTTTAGAAAAATAGTTGTGCAGAATAGAATATGTGTTTACCAAAAATCACACGTATCAAGTTGGACCTCAGTTGGACGGTGAAATATCCTAAATCTGGAAACCAGTTTTCCAAATGTCTTCTCGACAGGCATACTTGATCGGCTTAATCTGTAATTGAAAAATTGTTGAGAAGTTGATAAATGGCAGAGCTACAATGCTGAAGAAGCTTTTGTAATTGAAATAGTCTGAACCGGAATGTGATAGAGCTTTTATTCTTATGCGCTTGCCATCCAATTGCCACAAACGTTCAAAGCCATTCATTTTCATTTGAATGAAACTGTACAAAATTCTCAAAAAAAAAAAAAAATGTTAAAAATATGTTTTTTAACATTACCTTTAAATATTGAGACTGTAGAGTTTCTATAACGGCATTCAAGACTTCCTGAATGAATTTTCTTAACGTTTTTCTTCAAATGAGGGTCAAGTTCCAGCGATCTAAATGAATCTCCGGTGGCTAAAAAGTGTAATGTAATTGCCAAACGGATGCGTGAACTAATGTAAGACCTCATTACTGATCCTTACCAAATTCAGTAACTGTTCAAAATCTTGAACATTTAAACGGCAGAAGTTCCGCTATTCCTTCTCTTCCCACAAAATATCCTTAAGAAGATGCGATTCTAAACTATGGAGTTCCCTTTTGACCGGAAAATGATTAACCCACATTCTCCGCTCGCTACTCAATTCCTCATCAGAAATTTCAATTAATTCATTTAATTGCTTTAAAGCAATTAATTGACGTACAGTTCGCTTCGCATTCATTGTTTCTTTATGAAAAATTAATAAACAAATAACAAAAAAAACAATTTATTAATTTTGACAACCAACCTTCACGATAACAACGAAAAATGATTTCTTATAACAAAAGATTGTTATAAAAAATTGTCTACATTCGACCATTTTTTATCAAAACAAACGATTCACTTAACGCGAATTTGTGGAAGGTGGCAACAATTGCACAAAAACAACAATATGGCGTATTTATTATCGTTTTTTATATATGCAGTTTGCCAATTGTAACAACCAAAATAATAATCAGCTATTTAACTAAGGTTAGCTTGTATATATTCGCACTGATTTTGACGTTTGTTTTGGTAAAAATTTGCCTAATGTAGACACTAGGTAATGACCAAATTTTTTATCTGTGAAGTTTGTCAATAACGATTTTACAGTCACCTAATCAGCTGTGAAGACACCTTGTTATATTCGCCTGGTAACTAAGTTTAACTTCTGAGCAAGGCGAATTCGAACAGGTGCCCTCACTTAATCAGTTGATTAGTTTTTTTTGTACTTAGAACTATCAAGCTTTATGTAAACACAATTTTAGCTTACCAGCTGAAATGTCAAACTCCATGTATTAAAAAAACTAAACTGTCAAGTTGTTTTAGTTTTCGAGTGTAATATTTTTTTGTAGCGTTTATTCACTTTTCATTTTATTGTCTCATTTTTTGTTCATAGCATTTTGACATGTACAGTGGTTTTACACCAACAAAATGCAAACAACTGTTGTTGCGCCTCCGAACAAAAATGCGAAGCTGCCGCTACCGTTTTATATTCGGCTTAGGTTTGTTAACATATATTAATCGATTTTTTGTACTTTCTTATTGTTTATTTATTATCAGTGTATAGAAATTTGACAACATATACATATACTATGTATATACACACCTCTTACTCGGAATTAAAAATATTGCGAAATGAAAATTTTGCCGTATAAACGGTGAGTTAGTATTTTTTTTTTTGCAAGTAACTCACGAAAACTATTCGTGATTATTACAGCGTTGCTCCTTCATTTTACGTTCATAGAATTTGTCGGCGTGAACTTAACAAAGTAAGATAACAAAGTAAAAGTGCTGCCAAGTTAACAGTCGCAACTTTGTTAACAAACTAATAATGAAAGGTAACAAACTAATGGACCATAGGTCGAATTGAGAGATTTGTTTTGGACCGGACCACTTGTAGGTGATAGAGGAAGGTTTCAGCTTCATTTTGATATATATTTTATTCACCGCTATAGTTTTTGGTAGAACAAAGTTTTCAAAAAAAGATTTTTTCATATATCCCTCTAGAGGATATTTTGGACCATAGGTCGAACTGAGTGATTTGTTCCTGGACCGGACCACTTGGAGGTGATAGTAGAAGGTCTCAGCTTCATTTTGATATACATTTTATTTACCGCTATAGTTTTTGGTAGAACAAAGTTTTCAAAAAAAGATTTTTTCATATATCCCTCTAGAGGACATTTTGGACCATAGGTCGAACTGAGTGATTTGTTCCTGGACCGGACCACTTGAAGGTGATAGTGGAAGGTCTCAGCTTTATTTTGATATACATTTTATTTACCGCTATAGTTTTTGGTAGAACAAAGTTTTCAAAAAAAGATTTTTTCATATATCCCTCTAGAGGATATTTTGGACCATAGGTCGAACTGAGTGATTTGTTCCTGGACCGGACCACTTGGAGGTGATAGTAGAAGGTCTCAGCTTCATTTTGATATACATTTTATTTACCGCTATAGTTTTTGGTAGAACAAAGTTTTCAAAAAAAGATTTTTTCATATTTCACTCTAGAGGACATTTTGGACCATAGGTCGAACTGAGTGATTTGTTCCTGGACCGGACCACTTGGAGGTGATAGCAGAAGGTCTCAGCTTCATTTTGATATACATTTTATTTACCGCTATAGTTTTTGGTAGAACAAAGTTTTCAAAAAAAGATTTTTTCATATTTCACTCTAGAGGACATTTTGGACCATAGGTCGAACTGAGTGATTTGTTCCTGGACCGGACCACTTGGAGGTGATAGCAGAAGGTCTCAGCTTCATTTTGATATACATTTTATTTACCGCTATAGTTTTTGGTAGAACAAAGTTTTCAAAAAAAGATTTTTTCATATTTCACTCTAGAGGACATTTTGGACCATAGGTCGAACTGAGTGATTTGTTCCTGGACCGGACCACTTGGAGGTGATAGTAGAAGGTCTCAGCTTCATTTTGATATACATTTTATTTACCGCTATAGTTTTTGGTAGAACAAAGTTTTCAAAAAAAGATTTTTTCATATATCCCTCTAGAGGATATTTTGGACCATAGGTCGAACTGAGTGATTTGTTCCTGGACCGGACCACTTGGAGGTGATAGTAGAAGGTCTCAGCTTCATTTTGATATACATTTTATTTACCGCTATAGTTTTTGGTAGAACAAAGTTTTCAAAAAAAGATTTTTTCATATTTCACTCTAGAGGACATTTTGGACCATAGGTCGAACTGAGTGATTTGTTCCTGGACCGGACCACTTGGAGGTGATAGTAGAAGGTCTCAGCTTCATTTTGATATACATTTTATTTACCGCTATAGTTTTTGGTAGAACAAAGTTTTCAAAAAAAGATTTTTTCATATTTCATTTACCGCTATAGATTTCAGGTAGAACAAAGTATTTAAAAAAACAGTGATGGTGGTGCCCGGCCTGCAACGTATCAGCCTCTGAAATAAATGTAAATAATCTGGCAGCCCAGAAATAAATATATTAACAGTTTAAAAACTTGGCACACCTTTTATACTAACATGGCCACCAAGACGAATTTTTACAAGGTGGTTTCGATTAGACATGTAGCCTTCAGTTTTCTGAAGTGTCAAACTGCACATATAAAAAATTTTTGGAACGAACCTTGTTAAATCTGGCTTGGTAACCGTCTTATTTTATTTGACATCAAAGAAACAGCAGGTAAGTGTTTTTTTAATTGATTAAAAATAAGATTTTTAAGTGATAATAATAATTTATATAGTTAATATGTGTGAGTTTAAAGTGAGTGATTTTTAAAAAAATAGTGATTTTTTCTTTTTTCAAAAAAAAAAAAAATTTTTTGTGTATGGTAATAGAGCTGCCGCGTAATTAAAAATAATTCTAAAAATGGGATTTTTTAAATTCCCAAGAAAAAAAATATTTCGTAATTTTGCAGAAATAAATATTCTTTTTATTTTTATTTTGTTCTATCGCCATATCGAAAAATTATCGCGCAAAAGCAAAATAAAACGATCGCGAAAAGGAACTCGGTACAAAAAAGACATATCAAAAAAATAAAAAAAGTTTATCGATATATCAAGAAGTATCGCCATATTGAAAAAATATTAAGAAAAACAAACGGATCGACAAAATTATATAAAATTTAGAAAAAAAAAAAAAATGAAAACATGAAATTTAAAATGGATTTTTATTTTTTATTTTTTTATTATATATTTATTAATACGCGCTGAAAGCTCAAGCGAAGGAAGACCACTATCAATAGAAGGAAGGCTCAATAGAAGGAAGACTAAGCTTAAGCAAAGGAAGGCCATTAGAAGGAAGACAACAAACTTACACACTTGGAAAGAGGGTAATAAATGTAAATTTTCACTAATACCTTTTATTAACTTTAATAATAGAATTATTTTAATACTAAATATAAAAATATTTAATAATAATGTAAATGTATTTTGTAAATTAATATATAATATAAGAATATATTAAGAGTCATTTATAATTAGATAAATTAGTTTAACAAAATATTGATTTCAAAAAATTTTACAAATAAAAAATTTTTAACAATATATAATTTTTAAACTTTTTTTTTTGTTACATCTAGAGGCAAAATTTCATCATGAGAGTAAGACGTAAGTTTAGTTATAGTTTAAATGATTTAAAGACCATACTGTTAAATTGCTCATTTTTAGAGGATTTGCAGATCATTTCTTCGAAAAATGTTAAATTATTTGAAATTATTATTGAATCGTTAAATGCTATTTGCAAAAAATCTAAATATAATAAGCTTCAAAATAATTTAAAAAATAGAAGAAGGATCTGTAGTATGGCAAAAACCTTGCTGAAAACACGCAAGGTAATAAAAGTAGACACATTTAATAGTGCTACGAATTTAAAATCTGATGTATCAGAAAATAATACTTTATTAGAATGTAATAAAATTTCAAATCCAAATACTAATGGAATGGAAGTTAATTCTTTTCCAATGAAACAAGAATATATATCGGAGTTATTAAATAGTCCAGATAATATTTCGGACATTGATAACGAAGTTTTAATTAACTCGAATGATTTTATTGTGAAAGATTCACAGAAATCTTACCCATTGGCTAACGAAGCAAACTTAATATTTGAAAATTTACCATTGAAGGATGATAATAGCAAGTTTAAAAATGCACCAGAAAAGTTAAATTGTGGTTCTACAAAAATTTTAAAGATATTAAATTCATCAGAAGAACAAACAATTTCTAATGATTCTTTTGCGAAAATTCTTAAAGATATTTTCCAACATTTAAAATTTGTTGAAGAATTTAAATCAAATTTTAAAACTATTAAGAATGATTTAACTAAAATTGTTGACGAATTAAAGAATATGAACGGTCATCAAATTATTAAATCTAATAAAGTAGAAAGTTGTCAAGAACAACAATTAAATGTTGAAAACAATGAACGCGATCATGTTCTTGGTCCCTTCGAAATCAGCGATGATTCATTGAATATGTCAAGCTTTTTAACTTATAGAAAGATTCCAAATCCCAATGAAAAGTGCAATAGAACTGTGCTTCAAGGGGAATCAAAGTGTGCAAAACCTAAAAGAACATTTCAAAAGAATATTCTTGATTGTACATTTATTGTTAGCTTAGATGTTGTACTAAATACAAAGAACACAAAAATTACTAAGAAGAAAATCTTAGAAGATTTAGTGAGAGAGGCATATTTAAAACATAACAATGTTTGTATTTTATGTTTTTATAATGTTCTATATGGAAAAGATAGTACATTTATGTACGCTTATTGTAAATTTAATGATTGCACAACTTTCTGATTTGAAATTAATCCTAAGGGAAACGATTCTGTGTATAGAACCAAAGAAATACAACATGCTGAAAATGAATCTCATGTTGGGCAAATCAGAGGATTAAAAAGATATATTATAAAAAACGACCTTAAGAACAATAAGGCATATTTGTATAGAAAACAGCAAATTTTAAATGCTGCAGATAATATTGCCGAAAAAGGCAATCTTCAAAATATACATAAGCTGGAAACATTAAGAAAATGTAAATCTGAAGGTAATTATGATAAATATTATCATCCAGATCCAGTTTACGCTCTTATTTTGATGAAAGATGGTCCGTATAAAAATTATATACAACTAATTGCTTCTCCATTAACAGTTTATACATGGGAAAAGCATACGTTTGAAACTTTTTCCAGTAATGTAAAAATTCTTGAAGATTCAAAATATACATTACATATTGATGCATCTGGCGAAAGCGTGAAACACGTAAAATATGCTGAAAAGAGAATTTTGACATATAAAATTGTTTTACGAATTTCGGAAATAAAAAAAATTTTAACAATTGCGGAAGCAATTCTTTCTCGCCACACACTCAGTGAAATTTGTGCTTTTCTGGACAAATTGAAATTGTTCATGAAAGAGAGCAATATTAAATATCAGTTCAAATGGCCTTATTGCAGACGGGTTTGTACTGATGTAAGTCCCGCATTATATGGCGCAGTGTTGAAAAGTTTTAATAATCAAACATTATTGGAATACCTTATAGTGTGTGCTAAGTATCTAAATAATGTTAAATTAAATACAAAGCTCAAACCTGATTTTGTTATCTTGCAGTGGTGTAAATGTCACTATATAAATATAATTTGCAAAGATTTAAACTTAAAATTGGGTAAAAACCATATTTTAAAACCCTTGCTTAAGAATGCTTTAGTAGCGGCATTTAGTTTAAGCAGTATGGAAGAGTGTGAACGTTGGTTTAAGCATATTTTTACTGTTTTACTGTCGCCGTTTAAAACTTCTTTATTTGAACAAAGTTTCGAAATATTACATCAATGCATAATAGAAATTACTGATGAAAACTTAAGTAAGGAATATACGATTTACGATTATGAAAAAATCGACTTTTTGGAATCAGTTGCACTTAATAGTCCTTTTCGGAAAATTTTTCTTTCGATATACGAGGATATTAAAACTGCATTGAAAAATGTTACAACAGGTCGTTGCGTAAATCAATACCGCAACGATGATATGTGTACGTTTTTGTTAAATAAATATTGCCCTTTTATTGTACTTTGGACAAACGTTATGGGCATTCATGTTGATGCATCTGGGGAGCATATAAGTAATGGCCCGATTGAATTTTCTTATTATTTGCAAAAACATGTTATACTACCGCACAAATCTGTAAGACCAGATGTTTTCGTTAAAATAATGAGAATTGATTATCTAAGTTCCTTAAAGGAGTTACGATATAATTATAAAATGTTTGGATCAGTTGATAAGGAAATAGAGAATACAATTATTTTAAGCAAAAATGAGTTAAATGAAAAGCATAACAATAGTAGAATAATTCAAGAGCATTCTTATATTTGTTCAACTCCAAACGAAAAAAAACAAGACTCCACACTGGATATAAGTGTTGAAGTGATAGAAAAAGAACACAGTTATTCTCAAGCAAGTGGGAATATTAAGGCAGAGCCCGAAGAAGAATGGGGGAAGTTGAGTCAAAAAAAACAATTCGGCCAAAAATAATGCATGAAGCAAAGGCAAGTAAGAAGGTTTCAGAAATTCGTAAAAATAATAGTAATGCGATTCAAAAAGATAACTTTTTTCTTTTTAAATTTGATGAATTATTTTCTGAAATTAATAATAGAATAGACTCTATAAATATTCGGTTTACCGATTATTTAGAAACTTCGGACTGGAAGTCTTTGAATAATAATGAATGGTTGACTAATTTTGTTCTAGATGCTTGCCTTCTAGTAATTATAAAAGAAAGTAGGTCAATCGATTGTTACAGTATGCCCTGCCAATCTGACAACATACAGCTTGAGCTACTGAAAATATTTATGAATAATCAGCCAGAATTGTTATTTGTCCCCATTATTAGTTCCAATCATTTTACATTGTGTGTTTTAAAATTTTCTACACATTCTACTAAAGCATTCTTAAGCAAGGGTTTTAAAATATGGTTTTTACCTAATTTTAAGTTTAAATCTTTGCAAATTATATTTATATAGTGACATTTACACCACTGCAAGATAACAAAATCAGGTTTGAGCTTTGAATTTAATTTAACATTATTTAGATACTTAGCACACACTATAAGGTATTCCAATAATGTTTGATTATTAAAACTTTTCAACACTGCGCCATATAATGCGGGACTTACATCAGTACAAACCCGTCTGCAATAAGGCCATTTGAACTGATATTTAATATTGCTCTCTTTCATGAACAATTTCAATTTGTCCAGAAAAGCACAAATTTCACTGAGTGTGTGGCGAGAAAGAATTGCTTCCGCAATTGTTAAAATTTTTTTTATTTCCGAAATTCGTAAAACAATTTTATATGTCAAAATTCTCTTTTCAGCATATTTTACGTGTTTCACGCTTTCGCCAGATGCATCAATATGTAATGTATATTTTGAATCTTCAAGAATTTTTACATTACTGGAAAAAGTTTCAAACGTATGCTTTTCCCATGTATAAACTGTTAATGGAGAAGCAATTAGTTGTATATAATTTTTATACGGACCATCTTTCATCAAAATAAGAGCGTAAACTGGATCTGGATGATAATATTTATCATAATTACCTTCAGATTTACATTTTCTTAATGTTTCCAGCTTATGTATATTTTGAAGATTGCCTTTTTCGGCAATATTATCTGCAGCATTTAAAATTTGCTGTTTTCTATACAAATATGCCTTATTGTTCTTAAGGTCGTTTTTTATAATATATCTTTTTAATCCTCTGATTTGCCCAACATGAGATTCATTTTCAGCATGTTGTATTTCTTTGGTTCTATACACAGAATCGTTTCCCTTAGGATTAATTTCAAATCAGAAAGTTGTGCAATCATTAAATTTACAATAAGCGTACATAAATGTACTATCTTTTCCATATAGAACATTATAAAAACATAAAATACAAACATTGTTATGTTTTAAATATGCCTCTCTCACTAAATCTTCTAAGATTTTCTTCTTAGTAATTTTTGTGTTCTTTGTATTTTGTACAACATCTAAGCTAACAATAAATGTACAATCAAGAATATTCTTTTGAAATGTTCTTTTAGGTTTTGCACACTTTGATTCCCCTTGAAGCACAGTTCTATTGCACTTTTCATTGGGATTTGGAATCTTTCTATAAGTTAAAAAGCTTGACATATTCAATGAATCATCGCTGATTTCGAAGGGACCAAGAACATGATCGCGTTCATTGTTTTCAACATTTAATTGTTGTTCTTGACAACTTTCTACTTTATTAGATTTAATAATTTGATGACCGTTCATATTCTTTAATTCGTCAACAATTTTAGTTAAATCATTCTTAATAGTTTTAAAATTTGATTTAAATTCTTCAACAAATTTTAAATGTTGGAAAATATCTTTAAGAATTTTCGCAAAAGAATCATTAGAAATTGTTTGTTCTTCTGATGAATTTAATATCTTTAAAATTTTTGTAGAACCACAATTTAACTTTTCTGGTGCATTTTTAAACTTGCTATTATCATCCTTCAATGGTAAATTTTCAAATATTAAGTTTGCTTCGTTAGCCAATGGGTAAGATTTCTGTGAATCTTTCACAATAAAATCATTCGAGTTAATTAAAACTTCGTTATCAATGTCCGAAATATTATCTGGACTATTTAATAACTCCGATATATATTCTTGTTTCATTGGAAAAGAATTAACTTCCATTCCATTAGTATTTGGATTTGAAATTTTATTACATTCTAATAAAGTATTATTTTCTGATACATCAGATTTTAAATTCGTAGCACTATTAAATGTGTCTACTTTTATTACCTTGCGTGTTTTCAGCAAGGTTTTTGCCATACTACAGATCCTTCTTCTATTTTTTAAATTATTTTGAAGCTTATTATATTTAGATTTTTTGCAAATAGCATTTAACGATTCAATAATAATTTCAAATAATTTAACATTTTTCGAAGAAATGATCTGCAAATCCTCTAAAAATGAGCAATTTAACAGTATGGTCTTTAAATCATTTAAACTATAACTAAACTTACGTCTTACTCTCATGATGAAATTTTGCCTCTAGATGTAACAAAAAAAAAAGTTTAAAAATTATATATTGTTAAAAATTTTTTATTTGTAAAATTTTTTGAAATCAATATTTTGTTAAACTAATTTATCTAATTATAAATGACTCTTAATATATTCTTATATTATATATTAATTTACAAAATACATTTACATTATTATTAAATATTTTTATATTTAGTATTAAAATAATTCTATTATTAAAGTTAATAAAAGGTATTAGTGAAAATTTACATTTATTACCCTCTTTCCAAGTGTGTAAGTTTGTTGTCTTCCTTCTAATGGCCTTCCTTTGCTTAAGCTTAGTCTTCCTTCTATTGAGCCTTCCTTCTATTGATAGTGGTCTTCCTTCGCTTGAGCTTTCAGCGCGTATTAATAAATATATAATAAAAAAATAAAAAATAAAAATCCATTTTAAATTTCATGTTTTGATTTTTTTTTTTTTCTAAATTTTATATAATTTTGTCGATCCGTTTGTTTTTCTTAATATTTTTTCAATATGGCGATACTTCTTGATATATCGATAAACTTTTTTTATTTTTTTGATATGTCTTTTTTGTACCGAGTTCCTTTTCGCGATCGTTTTATTTTGCTTTTGCGCGATAATTTTTCGATATGGCGATAGAACAAAATAAAAATAAAAAGAATATTTATTTCTGCAAAATTACGAAATATTTTTTTTCTTGGGAATTTAAAAAATCCCATTTTTAGAATTATTTTTAATTACGCGGCAGCTCTATTACCATACACAAAAAATTTTTTTTTTTTTTGAAAAAAGAAAAAATCACTATTTTTTTAAAAATCACTCACTTTAAACTCACACATATTAACTATATAAATTATTATTATCACTTAAAAATCTTATTTTTAATCAATTAAAAAAACACTTACCTGCTGTTTCTTTGATGTCAAATAAAATAAGACGGTTACCAAGCCAGATTTAACAAGGTTCGTTCCAAAAATTTTTTATATGTGCAGTTTGACACTTCAGAAAACTGAAGGCTACATGTCTAATCGAAACCACCTTGTAAAAATTCGTCTTGGTGGCCATGTTAGTATAAAAGGTGTGCCAAGTTTTTAAACTGTTAATATATTTATTTCTGGGCTGCCAGATTATTTACATTTATTTCAGAGGCTGATACGTTGCAGGCCGGGCACCACCATCACTGTTTTTTTAAATACTTTGTTCTACCTGAAATCTATAGCGGTAAATGAAATATGAAAAAATCTTTTTTTGAAAACTTTGTTCTACCAAAAACTATAGCGGTAAATAAAATGTATATCAAAATGAAGCTGAGACCTTCTACTATCACCTCCAAGTGGTCCGGTCCAGGAACAAATCACTCAGTTCGACCTATGGTCCAAAATATCCTCTAGAGGGATATATGAAAAAATCTTTTTTTGAAAACTTTGTTCTACCAAAAACTATAGCGGTAAATAAAATGTATATCAAAATGAAGCTGAGACCTTCTACTATCACCTCCAAGTGGTCCGGTCCAGGAACAAATCACTCAGTTCGACCTATGGTCCAAAATATCCTCTAGAGGGATATATGAAAAAATCTTTTTTTGAAAACTTTGTTCTACCAAAAACTATAGCGGTAAATAAAATGTATATCAAAATGAAGCTGAGACCTTCTACTATCACCTCCAAGTGGTCCGGTCCAGGAACAAATCACTCAGTTCGACCTATGGTCCAAAATATCCTCTAGAGGGATATATGAAAAAATCTTTTTTTGAAAACTTTGTTCTACCAAAAACTATAGCGGTAAATAAAATGTATATCAAAATGAAGCTGAGACCTTCTACTATCACCTCCAAGTGGTCCGGTCCAGGAACAAATCACTCAGTTCGACCTATGGTCCAAAATATCCTCTAGAGGGATATATGAAAAAATCTTTTTTTGAAAACTTTGTTCTACCAAAAACTATAGCGGTAAATAAAATGTATATCAAAATGAAGCTGAAACCTTCCTCTATCACCTACAAGTGGTCCGGTCCAAAACAAATCTCTCAATTCGACCTATGGTCCATTAGTTTGTTACCTTTCATTATTAGTTTGTTAACAAAGTTGTTATTTTTTAAACTTGGCAGCACTTTTTACTTTGTTATCTTACTTTGTTATCTTCTCGTGCACATAGAATTTTCGATGATAATAGTTGTATTTTTCTCATCCGGCGCCACAAATACGGAAATATATTTCTTTGTGCAATTTGTGTATACAGTGAGTTATTTATTTACAAGTTGTTTTTATATGCAATAATTGTGTGTATAAGCGTCATAATAAACTGAAATTTGGCAGTAAGTAGTGTAACTTTTAAATAAAATATTACGTTAATTTTTATGAAAGAAAAAGGTATAAAATGAGGTCAGAAAATTAGAAATTTCTTCAAAAGATCACAAAATAAAACCAATTTGGAAGAAAATTGGAAAAGTGGATCAGATTTAGAGGAAATAAACAACATCCATAATGAGATTCGTGATTACGAAGATATTTTAAATCTTAAAGAAGTTTAAAAGGGAAAATCCAGAATTGTATCGCCGATTTGGGAATACTTCGGTGACCTGTGGATTTCTAATCAGACAGTACTAAAAAAGTTCTTCATTTGTAAAGTATGTTTCTAAGCAACTCTTGTGTCTTTAAGTCATTTAAGATTAAGTACAAAAAAAAAAAAAAAGTAAAGGAGGGAAGTTGTAGATGGTGTTGTGTTAAATTTTACGAGAATCGGTCCATCGGTTTTTTACCCCCTGAAAATAAACCTTGGTATGTTTTTTAATGTTCTCCAAAATAGTACGGTTCTACTGATGACCTTTAGAGAGCTGTTCTTTTTTACTTTTTTTTAAATTTTTGCAAGCTGTTAATTCATTTTTTACTTTTTTGAAAATTTTTTTATTTTCTTCCAAAACAACACAGAAAATGTATCATTTGAAAGATATTTGAAATCCACATCTATTGCTAAATAAAACATATCCAAGAATGACCTCAATATTTTCATATTCCACAAAATATTCTATTTTTCAATGCTTTTTGAAACAGGTCTTACAAAAATCAACGTTCTTTGATCAATCATAGGAAAGGGTTGCAGTAATTAAATCTTATTTTTCAGTAGTTTTGCTTCAAAGTAAACCAAAAATAGCATTTTATTTCATTATGTTGCAAACACATACTTAATAGGTATTTTTATGGGTATCATGCGTTTGTGCTAATGTTTTTAACCCACCTTAAAGTATGCCAATCTACTCAGAATCACTTTTTAAATCGATCTAACGATGACCGTACGTCTGGCTGGCTGGACAGCACACTGTTTTTTTTTTTTTTTTTTTTTTTTTGCAGCAGTCAATGCTTTATAGCTTAAGATATATTTAAGCTAACTCCATTTTTATGTTGGCAATTGTCAAATTCTATCCCTTTATAAAATATTACGAGGGGAGAAATAGGAAATTTATTTCGCATTAAGTGTTTAAACACAAAGTTGAGCAATAATGTTTAAAATAAGCTTTTAAATTTCAAGTTATTTTTTAATATATTGTTTTTTTTTTAACAAAAACAAGGTGCAAAATGTTTTAAAATGGTAAATAAAAAATAAAAACAAAAGAATTAAAATTTTTTTTAAAAGCGGCTTGTTGTTCACCCCTTAACATAAAGTTGGAAATAAAAATTTCTTCGTGCAGCAGAATATGTAAAATTTTTCTGTCAGTGTCAAGTTCGATTCCTGAGAGGATTATCTCCGTGAAGAATAAAATATTAGTATTATTAGAAAACTATCTTATAAGATGAACTATCAAAAAGATACACATATACGAAAATTAGTTCGTGAGTGCATGTGTATTTTGGAAATTGATAAAAAAATAATTTTTTTTTTTGTAAAATTGTTTAATTTTAATGATTGTTGTACATCTTAGAAAACATTTTTATAAAACTTGTGCTAAAAAGTGCGAATTTCTTTAATAAAAAGGACATGCTTACTCTGTGACTTATTGAAAATAATGATATCTTATAGGATTTATTAGAATACGTGTACCACTTATTTAAGATTTAGCGTAATATAAATAAAATGGTTACTCTCTTCTGACGGCGTTATACCACATCGTTATATACATCGTTAGTCTCAGTTGTAGATTTGGGGTATCATAATATACAAAATTTTTCGTGGACGAGAAGATAACAAAGTAAGATAACAAAATAAAAAGTGCTGCCAAGTTTAAAAAATAGCAACTTTGTTAACAAACTAATCATGAAAGATAAAAAACTAATGGACCATAGGTCGAATTGAGAGATTTGTTCCTGGACCAGACCACTTGGAGTTGATAGAGGAGAGTCTCAGCTTCATTTTGATATATATTTTATTCACCGCTATAGTTTTTGGTAGAACAAAGATTTGAAAAAAGATTTTTCATATTTCACTCTAGAGGACATTTTGGACCCTAGGTCGAACTGAGTGATTTGTTCCTGGACCGGACCATAAAGTTTTCAAAAAAAGATTTTTTCATATATCACTCTAGAGGACATTTTGGACCCTAGGTCGAACTGAGTGATTTGTTCCTGGACCGGACCACTTGGAAGTGATAATGGAAGGTCTCGGCTTCATTTTGATATACATTTTATTTACCGCTATAGTTTTTGGTAGAACAAAAATTTCAAAAAAAGATTTTTCATATTTCACTCTAAGGGATATTTTGGACCCTAGGTCGTACTGAGTGATTTGTTCCTGGACCGGACCACTTGGAGGTCATAGTGGAGGGTCTCAGCTTCATTTTGATATATATTTTATTCACCGCTATAGTTTTTGGTAGAACAAAAATTTCAAAAAAAGATTTTTCATATTTCACTCTAAGGAATATTTTGGACCCTAGGTCGAACTGAGTGATTTGTTCCTGGACCGCACCACTTGGAAGTGATAGTGGAAGGTCTCAGCTTCATTTTGATATACATTTCATTTACCGCTATAGTTTTTGGTAGAACAAAAATTTCAAAAAAAGATTTTTCATATTTCACTCTAAGGGATATTTTGGACCCTAGGTCGAACTGAGTGATTTGTTCCTGGACCGGACCACTTGGAGGTCATAGTGGAGGGTCTCAGCTTCATTTTGATATATATTTTATTCACCGCTATAGTTTTTGGTAAAACAAAAATTTCAAAAAAAGATTTTTCATATTTCACTCTAAGGAATATTTTGGACCCTAGGTCGAACTGAGTGATTTGTTCCTGGACCGGACCACTTGAAGGTGATAGTGGAGGGTCTCAGCTTCATTTTGATATACATTTTATTTTAGCTTAATCAATAAGTATTTTATTAGTTTACATTTATGGTATTTAACAAATGTATTTATCTATTGGTGATGGTTAAAATTTTATATATTTATGATCTAGTGGCAATGTACAGGTATCCTTTCCGGTGATACCTAACTGCAGCATTTATCTATTACTGATGGTTCAAAATCTATATTTTTATAAACTAGTGACAACGCACAGGTAATATCCTTTGCGGTGATACCTAACAGCAACATATAATATCAATGAATTCGGTATAGGTACTCTTCCAAATTGACTCTTTCAGATATTTTACCTAATGAAAATTCACAGAATACCTGTAAATATATATACCTGTGCATTATATCTAATAGATATATATATACATGCGCAACTAATTCTTATCAACATCATAACGACGTTGATTACCATGGTGATTACATTGAAACATTAACAATTGTGTTGTGTTCTCTGGAGTTTATCTAAAAATGATATTAATCGTTTGGAAGCTATAGTGGAATTCATACAAACTACATATCATGCAAAAATCGACGTCATTGGTAAATCTCAGATAGAGAGCTTTTTAAAGTTGCATGACGTAAAAATGAAGTCCTTGAATCAGCGTACTAACAGATTAAAAATTAAACATTAAGATTGGATGGATATTGATATAGAAATATCGGCGTGCGAAATATCAACTGGAGCACCCTGCAAGACATGTGATGATTTAAGTACAAGAGCTAAGAAAAAAAGACTATCCCATAAGCTTTCTATAATTTCGAATGAAGAAGTTTCTGGTACATTCAAAGAAATGTTAAAAAAGGAGAAGCAACCTAAAGGTACCTACTCCAACATCATAATCCAATTTTACAGAGGAAGAAGCAATTGCTTTAATGCTTGAGCTGGACCTCAGCCGAAACAAATATCAAATTTTAAGAAAAGCTCTGCTTGAAAAGGGACACTCAATTCTACCATCACACAAGGATATTCAAGAAAAAAAAGCAAACTATTTTACCATCTATTTCGGTTACCGAAAAGGAAGTAATCTTTATCAAAGCGTAAAAACTCACTTGAAGATATATGGCTTAACACCACTCCAGGATCAAAACATTTTTGCAGACCCATTTGGTTCGAATATACAAGGGAGTCGAAGACAACAACAAAGGATTTAGTGGAATATATTAAAGATGAAAGAAATGATTTACAACCTCTTTCAATAACAATAAACCAATACACATTCGACATATCCTTTCAACTTAGTCTAACAAAGGTTAGTAATGCCATTACGGAAACATCTTTTTGGAAATGCTCACTATGTGATGAGACGAAATCACAATTTTCGGATATTGGTAAAGCAAGGAGTATTAATGAAGAATTTCTGTCTTTCGGAATATCTCCACTTCACGCCAGAATACGGTTCATGGAGCATTTTCTGCACATAGCATATGATTTAAAGTATAGAAGTGTGCCAGAAAATTTAACAAAACCTACCAGAAACAACGAGGATTTAAAAACACTTAGAATATCTGGGAAAAGTAGAATCCAGGATGAATTCAGAGAAGAGACGGGATTAAACATCGACAAACCTCTGTCGACTGGTGGTAGTACAAATGATGGAAACACAGCAAGAAGGTTTTTCGGAAATTTCGAAGCTACATCTAAAATAATTGGTATTAGTAAAGAGTTACTTGAAAGGACTAACATACTATTAATGGCAATTAATAGTAAGCACAAAATTAACTCTGCTTGATTTGGAGAATTTGCAACAAAAATATCTAAACTACTTATTTCTCTATATCCATGGAAAGAAATGACACCAACAGTACATAAAGTATTGTGCCATGGCGAAATTATAATTGAACGAAGTATTATTCCACTTGGAGAGCTTACAGAAGAGGCTCAAGAAGCAAGAAACAGATATTATAAGCACGTTCAATTATTCAGCTCCAGGAAATGCTCCAGAACGTCACAAAACGAGGATATTTTTAATAGCCTATTGTTATCATCAGAACCTGTACTATCATCAATGAGAAAACGATGGATTTATTATGAGCCTTTGTCAACTCAAAATACTGAAGACTTGAAGGACCTTTATTATCTTTTAGATATGTATACAGATACAACAGATTATTTTATAGAAAATAAGTAGTATATGTTTAAAATATTAGAAAAATTGTCTACATAAATTTAATGTAAATAAGTAATAAAAAATCGTATTAGAAATATAATATTTATTAGGTAGGTAGGTAGGTAAAGAAGGGTTGCACAGCACTCATAAGAGTTCTTGTGCATCCACTCGGAGACCATGAGGTCCATTGTGAGTCCCTTCGTGAAGAAAATAGAAATAAACTACAGATAGGATATAGAAAAGAGCAAGAAGGAAAATAGTGGAGAAAGAACCGAGAAAAAGCTGAGACCAAGAGAAGTATAGAAAAGAATAGAAAGAATTTGAAAAGAAAAAGTACTACCTCCCCATGTCGCTCGCTCTAGGCCAACGACCCCCTCTTAGCCAGCCTATTCCCATGACGAATCCTATCAGTCTATCGAGATCTAATCTCGATATACTGTCCAATTCGTCAAGGAATCGACTGCCTAACCATTTCTGCCTACTTAGTTGTAGACATGGACAGTGACATATAATATGTTCCACCGTCTCCAGCTCCTCATTATCTTCGCACATTCTGCAAAGACCGGAGGAGCCCCTATCCCAATGCCCCTATCCCAATTCTGTCAGAACACCTATCATAGTCTTCAGGTTTCCCCTTTTCATGCTTAAAGGTAGATTTGTATCTGCTTTATCAAGTTTGGGCCATAGGACCCTTAATAATCTGCAGTCCGTTCTACAATTCCATGCATGATTGGTTCTATCCCGAATCCACTCCCCAACTAACCTGAAGTAAAAGCTCAGAGGTGGTCTCACACCGCTTTCACTTGCAGTCCTATCCAAAGCTGAGCCGTTCCTAGCCAATTCGTCAGCTACCTCATTGCCATTTATCTCGCAATGACCCGGTACCCAGCAGAGTCTGATATGATAATCCCTCATCAATCTCCTAAGAGCCCTCTTACAGTCGCTAACTAGCCTAGACTTGACAAAATGTCCTTTCAAGGCCTTCAGCGCCGCCTGGCTATCCACATACAGAGTTACCTCTGTATTCACTTCAATGTTCCCTGCAATCAATTCTGTGGCCCTAAGAATACCTAGAATTTCCGCCTGGAACACACTACAACTATCCGGGAGTCTATACGTCCTTCTGATGTTTCCCTCAACTAGATACACACCTGCACCAGTGCCTGTATCCATTTCGGATCCATCAGTGAACACCGATACTCCACTGAATAGTTTCTCCCTATCTGACTATTGGTTCCTACTCGGAATAATCAGTATAGGATTTTCCCCGAAATCGACCTCCGTGCACATATAATCCGTGGATCCAGAAGGAACCAGGGTATGTCCACCGAGATTGACCTTGTTTAAAAGTTTGGAATGTCCTATTCTGATTGATCCTGTAAGTCCTAGTTCACTAAGTGTAAGCAGGCTCCTTGCAGCCATTCCCATCACAAACTCCTCAATGGGTAGGAGATGCAGAATGACGTCAAGTGCCGCCTCTCCTCCTTGCGGAGTTCCTCTAGTCACTATCTTCCTTATGCATGCATCTCCCAAGTTCGAATTAATTATTCGGCAATTCAGCATCAAAATAATCCATTCGATTAGGAAGCTTTGAATGCCTAATGATTCTAGTGATTCCCTAATAACCTCAATCTTAATGTTATTGAAAGCTCCTTCTATATCAAGGAACGCTGCCAATGTATACTCCCTATACTGCAGGCCGCGTTCAATGTAACTTACCACATCATGTAGCGCACTCTCAACAGATTTACCCCTTAGATAAGCGTGTTGAGCCCCACTAATGATATGGTTGTCAATTGTCGTCCTCAGATAAAGATCGATCAATCTCTCTAATGTCTTCAAAAGAAAAGACGATAGGCTGATCGGTCTAAAATCCTTAGGTTTCGAGTGGCTAGCCTTACCCGCCTTAGGTATGAAAATTACCCTAACCTCTCTCCACCTCCTTGGAATATATCTTCTAATAAGACACACACTAAAAAGCTCAGTGAGAAGTTTTAGTGCCGTGTCACTGATGTTCTGCAGCATGGCTGGAAAAACACCGTCTGGACCCGGTGACTTGTAAGGTTCAAAGATGTTCATCGCCCATGCTACCTTATCCATCGAGACTATGTCACCAACTACTTTACTAAGTTCCTTATCAGATACACATTCCGAGAATCCCAAGATTCGTCCCGCCTGTGCATCTGCCTCTAAGTTCCTACAGCCTGGAAAATGAGTTTCCATAAGTAAACTCAGAGACTCAGAGCAAGACTCCGTCCATGAGTTATCCGCACGCTGAATATATCCAGGAGCACTAGGATCCTTGGATAAAATTCGCCTGAATCGCGATAACTCATTAACGGAGTCAATGGACTCACAGTAATTCCTCCATGAGTCCCTTTTTGCCCTCTTAATGTCCGCCTTATACCTATTAAAACTTTCCCTGTAGCTGTTCCAATCCTCACACTTGCGTGTCAGTTTCGCCCTATTGAACAGCTTCCTGACGGTTGACCTTTGGTTCCTAAGTTCCTTGGTCCACCATTTAGGCCGTTCTCTCTTCCCCAGAAATATTACCGGACAAGTTAGTTCATAGCTTCTCCTAACTTTCCCTGTGAAGTCCTCCACTAAACTCTCAACTCCCTCTGATGACAATTGCCATCCTGGAGCGGCGTTTAGTTCCCTATCCATAATGCCCCTAAAGGAGTTCCAATCGGTTCTCCTGGAGTTCCTATATGGTTCTCCCCTTGGCCTCGCGAAATCTAAACTAAAGGATATCCTGCTATGATCCGAAAAGGAACATTCACTATCTACCCTCCAGTTCTTAATGTATTCGCCCCTAAAGTTCGTCAGTGTTATATCTATAACTGCCTCTCTATCTTTAGTTCTGAATGTGGGCACATTACCCAAGTTACAGATAAAAAGATTGTTAGTAGTTATAAAATTGAAAACTGACTCACCTCTCTCGTTGATATCGGCGCTGCCCCACTGGCAATGATGTGCGTTAGCATCGCAACAGAGTACCAAATATATGCCTCTTCTCTTTGCATACTCTGTTAGTTTGCACACCATATCACCCGGTGGGTTGGCCCCATCGTAGGGCATATAAACGGAGGCGAGTGCGAGTTTCCTCCCGTCTCTATCCTCTCTATTCACGACCGTTAGGTCTCCATTGCTGAAAGAATGAAAGTTTATAAAATTTAACTCATTCCTAGCCAGTATACACGTTCTTACCTTATCCCCAGTGGATGGTACAAAAGGTGTATACCCCTTGACACTTAATCCACATACCCTGGTGTTGTTGATCCAGGGCTCTTGGATTAAGGCCACATCCACTTTGGAATCGATAAGGTTCATCGCTAATTCGATAGAGGCTGCTTCACAGTGATGCAAATTAATTTGCACCACTTGCAGCCTTATTGGTACTGTCAGGTTTCGGGTACCGGAAACTGATAGTGCCTAGACCGAAATTAGCGATTCCCCCCATAGACTCCAATTTCCTGAGAGACTCCTGGTCTATAGCAAACCTGAAGTCTCTTCCGAGGTTCTCTTTACAAGTCAGAGCAGCTAACAACTTCCACTGACTTGTATCCAGACCCTCATTCTGGTTGACCAGTACTGTCAGTATAGTTTCCACCGGTTTTATGGGTGGTAGAATCCACACTGTCACTACTGGTCTCAGGGGCAACTCAGATGCGAGTATCACATCCAGTTTCGCCTCTGGACAAAGGCTGCCACACTTGGCAATTGTGGCCTTGAGAAATTCAAGTGATTTCTCATTACCACAATTAACAGTTTTGACACCCTTTGACCAGTCCGCGCCTTTGAAGGACACTTCATCCGGCCTTCCTATCATTAAGGCGATCTCGTCGATGAGCCTATCTTCAATCGACCTCCATAGATCCGTGCTAATCCTCCCATCTGGGTCAGTACGGTCTATGACAGCCGCCTGAAGATATGCCGGCTTCATCGACTCCTTCGCCTTTTTTGAGGTCGAAGGCTTGTCGTCACCAGATCTAGCTCTCTTAATGACTTCCTTTTGGGGGCCTTTAAGAGATCCAGTCGGTGTGTGACTCGCCTTCTTGGCGGTAGGGACTGGTTGGTCATCGCCAGACCTAGCTCTCTTAATGACCTCCTTACGGTGATCCTTAAGAGAGCCAGATGGCTTATGACCAGCCCCACTTCCAGCATTCTTTATCGTCTTCTTTTGAAGACCTTTAAGAGAGCTGGGAGTGTTGTTTGCCGCACCTTTCTTGCTGGTAGAGGGTTGGTCGTCTCCAGACCTTGTTCCTTTGGTGCTTGATTCACCAGAGTTGCCGGATGGTTTACGATCAGCCCCCTTTTTAGCAATGATAGCCAGCTTTCCAGTTTCCACCGATCGTTCCGAAGATGTGATAGGTTTAATTGATCGGCTGCTATCATTGCCTTTATCCTTGGACTTCAGTGCGACCCCTGACACGTTTCCTATGCTCTCCAGAGCATTTTCCGGAATGGTGTCAAATATCGCATTTAGTCCTTCGGGATAAGACATTCCCAAGATAGCTGAGGTCGAGCCATAGATTTTTTCAAATCTAATCACACTCTTCCTATGCCTCTTGATAAGGTATTTATCCCTACCACTGACTGACGACAGATCCCTTTTGGCCATCTTATTAAGAAAGATAAAGGAGGATCTGACGCCATTCTTCGCTTTTTCCTCTTTTGTTCGGATGTCGACGACGGCAGTTACACATGGTTTTACCGCGTCTTGCCGAACTAATTTTGAACCCACCAGTCCACCATCCCGAGCGGATGACACCTCGGATGCTGGATAACTCCGTTCCTGAGCGTGAGCAGAAATCATTGTGATTTCATGCTCCTCATCAGAATAAAGAGAGAGATCCTCCAACCTTTCCGTAGTGCCAATCCTTAAAAGGTCAGAGTCAGTGTCCGAAACTCCTACTAAAACTGCCCTATTCTCCTCCACATCCTTTTTATTAAAACTTTTTCTAACACTAATCTTGGTCCCACGAAAATGCACGTACTAAGTGGACCATCTCGCGCAGTGACGGCATGCGCGGACTAGGCTTTTAAAATTACAACCAACCCGTGCCATGGGCGTTGGAGGGGAGCTGTTAACGATTAGTTTCTTTAAGCACTAACTAACCATACAGATCCTCGGCACTGCTACCTCTCACCTTGATCTTAAAAGTGCACTTAATTTATTTGGTCCGCGAGAACTTCTATGAGTTTCTAGGTTTAGATGTAATGCTTAGGACCCGACTATAGTCAGTACATGGGGATCTGTAACCAAAGGTAAGTGATCTCCAGTTTATTGGCTACAATCGGATCAGAAGCCTTACATCCGAACCCCCCTATCCGCCACCTGGGGACACGTCCGATGGGAGTAAATAAATAAAGACTTCACACGGATAATATTTATTAAGGAAGATGATAAATACCAAAAATAATAATATTGATTAAGTAAAAATAGAAATTTTTTGTTTGTTTAGTTATTTTAAATTCATTAATAGAAATATGAATGCTTAGAAAAGGATAAAGATTTACTTAAATTTGGGAAATGTGGCAACCCTATTAAAAATAAAAAATATTTATTAATTATTTTTATAAAAATATTTTGTGTATAGATATTAGTAAAAGTATATAGAAATATTCATAATTTTCTAAGTAATTATTCACGCAAAACTAAAACTAAGTTTGTAAAAATATAGTCATATATACAATAAATTGGAAATATAAAAGTTTAAAGGCGCATATATCTCGAAATGAGGCATGATATTGACTTGAATCTTTTTGAAAAATATCGGAAATTATATATGCTAAAGGATAAGCTTAATTTGGAATACATATTTTTAAAATTTCTTTCGCTATTTAGAAATAAACCAAACAAAAGTCCAATTTGGGGTTTTTGGAAAAAATACAATTTTTTTTAATTGTAATAACATATTTGTTTATAAAGATATCTTAATGAAATTTGCAGGAAATGTGAATCTTATTAATATAAATAAAAGCGTGTTAACCAAATTTCAGTCAGGGGTAGGGTTTTCCTGAATTCCCAAAAAACTAATCAAAATTCCCAAAAATGGGATTTTTTACATTTTTGGCTATAGAATCCACAGTTTTCCGAAGTTCGGTAGATTTTGATTTAAAACTTTTAACAACATATTGAAGATTCTTAAAATATATTTCGCCTGTCGATTTGTGCTTTGGAATTTGAGAAAATGTGGTGTAAAATCAAAACTTTCATATGAAATGGGTCGAATTCGGGAGGGTGTGTACCATGATCAATTGAGTTATTGGGCTTGTTTTTTAACTTAAAGTCATCTCTGTGAAGTTGCCTTTCAGGAAAGTGCAAAATTATTATATATTGCTAAAGAAAATTTTATTTTAGATAAAAAAGAGTGTAGATACATTTTCGGCTAAAAAAACACAAAAAGTCATCTTAATTGCAAAATTCAAAATCGTTTATTTTTTCAAATTTTTTTATTCAATACATAATTTTGTTCTTTAACTAGTTAAGAAAAAAACTAATAAAATCGGTCGGAAATACTAGGATATATATGAAAAAAAACTGGACAATGCAAAATTATGGTGCTTAAAACTTCAGACGCAAATAACTCGAAAACTATAAGAGATAAATAGGATATGTAAACATGTTTTTTATAGGTCTTGTCAGGGTCTACAATAATATCAGATCATCAGATCAATATCCGATCAGAAGTTACAGATTTATTTCCAAAAAATTTAGATTCTGCCCCACTGTGGAATGGACTATACTTGTATGCCGTTGATGGTGTGGTGTTGTAACAATTGTCGAATGAAATTTACATTCTCAAATACTCATTTAATATCCTACGAGATCTTCCGATGGTACCGAAAGTCTCATGGTAGTATGGAGTAGAGTTTAATTTTTCAACTTTCATAAGGGCGCAGTATTCGTTCATGCATTATTCTCTTTAAGTGCTGTTTAACGGTTTTTACCCCTTCTTCCCAAAGACCACCAAAGTTTAAGGAGCCATGAGGAATAAAATGCCAATCAGTACTAATAGTTGTTCGCGATTGAATCAGACCTTCAGGTAATAATTTAATGCTCTTGTACAACAGAACTTTAAGTTCCCTGGAGGATCCAACGAAATTGGTTCCACAGTATGAGTAGAGATCTGTACATAAACATCACATAGATGTTCATAAAGCAGCGAAAAACAGCTAAAAATGAATTTATAGTCAAATCTGAAACCATACCATACAAATAAAAAGACGAATATATCCTTTAGAAATAACTGCGGATATTAACGTGGAATTATTTATTGAAATAGGACCTGCATAGTCGACGTCACTGTGTATAAATGGTCTGATTACATTTAAGCGTACGGGTGGAAAATTTCCCATTTTTTGAGCGGCAACTTTGGCAGAATAAGTATAACAGCGAATACAGTTACTAATTACGGTCTTGGCTAGTTGATTTCCAGAAATAATCCAATACTTTATATTTACGTAAGACATGGTTAAAGTGATTTCACCATGTAAGGCTTTTTCATGAGAATCTTGATTTTTATTAGGTAAAAGACTAGGATGTTTAACGTTAAAAGATAGACTGGAGTTTTACAATCGGCCACCAACCCCTATAATACCATTATCGTCCATAAACGGCATAAGTTTTCGAATATAATTTTGTTTAACTTTGCCCTTACGAATAAGAATTTTCACTTCATCAGGAAAATCAATGGACTGGCTTAATAATACTAAATTTTGAAGAGATTGTTTTAAAATGGTGTCAGAGGACTGGTTTGTTTTAAATTAGAGCATTCAGTATTATTTTTCAAATTAGATGCAAATCTATAGCATATAAAAGCATGTCTAGAGTCTATAGATGCAAATCTATAGCATATAAAAGCATGTCTAACTTGTAAAATTTAAATAAAAAGTGTGTATATTTGGCTTTTTCGACATTTTTCGCTTTCGTTTTTTTAGATATTATCGTCCCGAATGCACTGTTTAAAGAGATTTTAGTTTTTTAAACAGAATTTCCCTAAACTTTTCTGGTATCGCTTTCAATAATTCATTTACGTAGTTTACAACCACCTTTTCCTAAAGGATTACACAAAATTTTCTGTAAATCTATTGCCTTATCCAGTTCCAGCACCAGAAATAATACCATCGACATATGAATCTAAAACTAAAACTTTAAATTCATTAGAAAATTCACTTTTATAATCTTCTGCCAACTGACGAAGGGCACGTATAGAGAGATATGGAGCTGAAGTTGTTCCATAAGTTACAGTATATAAAATCTGTTGAAATGGTCGATGGTTTGAAACAACTTCTATCTGTGTGAACATTTTTTCAATGTCAACACTAAAAGCAATCCTACGAATCCTCCATTTTGTAATACGAGTAATTTGTGGCAGGTAATTCTGCAACGGAGACCCAGGAGAAAGTAATTCATTAAATGAATGATGACACTGTATATAGCTATTGGCGTCAAAAACAAGTCATAACATAGTTGTTGTGCTGTCCTCTTTCAACACGCCGTGATGTGGGAAAAAATAAGAGTTCCTCTTAATATCTGCTGATATACCGATTCTCGACATATGACCTAGGGTCTCATATTCATGTATAAGCTTTTTATAGCTTTCGGAAACCAACGGACGATTTAAAAGTAAATTATCTAATTGCTTCAAACATTTAAGAAAACCGATCATATTATTGTGAACTTTTAGAAAAGTACGGTCTATTAGAAGTAATTTTAATGGCCAGAAGATGAACGCTTAGTTGTAGCCTTAAAAAAGTTTTCATAGACTTGCTCTTCACCACTTAAATTGCGTATAGTAGACACTTCTTCCTGTTCCTAAAATGAACGCCAGATATTTTTAAAGTTGACATTATGAAAATTAAAAGTACTAGTCTTGAATCTGAAGAACCTTAAAATATCCAACCCAACAATAGTGTTCTGAAAGAACAGATTACTGTGCAAAAAAGATTCAACAGGTATTTTAATTTTCGGACAGAGATCAGAGCTAAGAAGTAAATCAATGGTATCTGTTTTATAATAAAATGGATCACCCAAGCTACCTTTTTCTAATACCGCTAAGGATAAATGCATTGTATTAAAGATTGGTTTATACAAAAAGTTCCGTAAGTCTCTTGAGAGTAATTCAAAATTTATTTTACTTTTCGATAACTGATCGCTATTACATATGATAGATACATGAATGCGAGATTTCTGTTTCGGAAGTCGTAAAAGCTGAACCACAGTTTCTCTTATCAAGCTCCCTTGAACTGTTGGATCTAGTAATGCCCTTAAAGGAAATTATAGTGTGGAGTAACACGTTATGAAATAAAAGAGAATTCTGAATTGTGGGATGTAATGGAATCCGCCATATTAAAGGCAATAATATTCGAATTTTGAACCGAAACCGTATCCTCAATATGTAAAACCGTGTGATATGGTAATTTACAAATGCTACATTTATTTAACCAATTAAAATTTTCGTGATTGTGACCAACAGATGATTCCTTCAAATTTTCCTATAATTCAAAAATTCATCCTTTGACTTTATGAGTAAAGCTAAAAATTTTTAGCACTGCAAAAGATAATGATTTTTTTCATAAAACAAACAAAGAAATGGATTTTGCCATTGCAACATTTCCATTATAATTATGCGTCCGTTTACTGTATTTAGTTGCATTACTAGATGCAGAGGGGACAGAGTCATTCAATGATTCCAATGTATTTTCAAGAAAAGAAACCTACTCATAAAGTAAAAAAACATCTTAAAAAAAATCAGTTATTCTGAGTACTTTCGTTTCATTAGCTAGCTATTAACATCTTACTAGTGATTATTAAGCTAATTAAACAAGAGTAACTTAAAATCTTATACTTATTTATAAAAAAATTAAGAATGTTTCAATTATTAACCCTATAACTTTAAGATCATTTTCAAGAATTTTTTCATCATTTTGATAACAATGTTAATGTTGTTAATATTTTAATATAACTTTTTAGTTGGATATAATTTATTATAAAATTCTGTGTTGCGGTTGTAAAAAATTTTATAATTTCTGCAACACGAGTGGACTGTGATCATTCTAACCAGAAATTTTCTGCCGTTAAAATATGGTCAAAAATATTGAATTGCTCAATGAATGAATTAGTTCTTGTTCTATAGTAAACTTACTGCTTTCTAAATGCTCTGGATGCGTACGGGCAATTAAATATCTTGATATTCTTGACTTAAAACGGCGTCACAAGCGTGTTTGTGATACAAAATTATTTACCAAAATCAGGATATTTACGACTTAGTAGCTGATCCTTAGGGTACATGAAATAATTTTCGATTTCTTGAGACCATTAGAAATGAATGTTTTTCCTGGACAATTTACTCAAATGCCTTGAGTACTCCGCAAAATTAGGAATAAATCTCCTATAATAATTACAAAATGCGATAAAGAGTTTTGCCTCATCACCATTTTTCGCTGTTAGGTAAGTTTCTACAATTGAGAACTTGCTCTCATCAGGTAAAATTCCTTTATCAGTGCATTTGTGTCCCAAGAATGTTACTTCTCGGCGAAAAAAGGTATAGTTTTAAATTATATTTCCGGCATATGGCAAAAACGTCTCTAAGATTTCGTAACATGTGGTTAGTTGAGCAACCAATTATGATCAAATCATCCATATACAGGAAAGCTTGGCTTGATTTCAAGCCTGAGAAGGCTAAGGACATTATTCTCTGAAATGAGTCTGGACCTATTTTTATGCCGTATGGCAATTTTTTGAATCGAAAGATACCTTTTTCAGTAGGAAAGGATGTAATGTCTTGAGTCTTCTTCTAGTTCAACTTGATGTAATTCTGATATTAAATCTAAACAAGAAAAAAATTTTGCTTTATCCATCTGATCCAAAATATCGTCCATATGTTTTAAAGGATATTTATCGGCTATTAACTTTTTATTTATTGCCCTATAGTCAACGACAAATCTCCATCTCTTTTGGTTTGAATCTGGTAGAGATTTCTTTGAATCAGTGTTGCCAGTTTAGCCTTTTTATTTTGCTTCTAGCCTCAAAATTTTCGTTTTGGCTTTTAGCTTTTTCTAGCCTTTTTTAATTTTTAAATTTGCCTTAAAAATGCTAAAATCTTAGCATTTGAACTACAAAAAAAAATAATTTATTTTTTGATATTACTAATTTTTTTTTTACAGAATCATCCAATGAAGAACTTTTGTATCTTTGTTTGCACAAAAAATCGAGATTATTTATATTTAACAAAGGATTTCGACTGCGGTATTTAATTCCCCAAATCAAAAATAACTTAATTAATTTTATGGACTTACTAAATCGATTATTATATAATTTTTTAATACAATTCATTAATTTTAATAAAAACAAATCTTATAAAGGCGAAAAATCTTACAACATTTTGTAAATGCTTCATCAAAAAGGAATTATAGTTCAAAAATGACTTCAAATCATTGGGTTATTTTTCATATGAAATATATGTATCCCAAGTTTGAACGGACATTTGTTGGATCACTTTTGCTAGCAGTCGTTTTAGCTTTTATTAATAAATTCATAAATTTAAAAAATTATCAAAATAATAAGCACAAGAAAAAATAAAAAAACATTTTAAATTAAAAAATTCCACCTTTTTTCTGGCCATTTTTTTTTGTTACTTAGCCTTTTTTACCTTTTTCAAAATTTAATTTAGCCTCACTTACTCCCACCTCCTGGCTGAAATGCTGAAAAGAAGCAACACATGGTTGTCATTTTAAGAACGTACGTTTTTATGATTCCTAGTCATTGCTTTAGAAGTTAACTATTTCAATCTATATATATAAAATTCTCGTGTCACGGTGCTTGAATTAAACTCCTCCGAAACGGCTTGACCAATTTTTATGAAATTTTGTATGTGTATTTGTTAGGTATGAGAATAGGTCGTAAAATATATTTCATATTGCTAGAAAGCGGCGTAAAATAGGTCACAAGGGGTAAAAGCTCCCCCTCCCTAAATCTTCTTAACTAATACACCGATATTCTTGAAATTTGGCAGGCAAATAGTGTAACATCTGGAAGGAACTATAGCCTATAATTTTTATTATTTAGGGCGTAAATTAGGGCAAAAGCTTCCCTTCCTACATCTTCTTAACCAATCAACTGATTTTCTTGAAATTTGGCAGGCAAATAGTGTAAAATGTGGAGGGAACTATAGCCTATAATTTTTATTATTTTAGAGGGGAAATAGGGAAGGGTAAAAGCTCCCTCTCCCTATATCTTCTTAACTAATCAACCGGTTTTCTTAAAATTTGGCATGCAGACACTGTAAAATGTGAAAGAAACTTAAAGATATATAGGGCAAAACGGGTAAGAGCTCCTCCTAGCCATGACTTCTTAATTAATTATCCATTGATAGTTTCAAGTCTTGAAGGAACTAAAGGTTATAAATTTTAACATTTAGGGCGTAAAATAAAGCAAAAAGTGTAAAAGCACGCCCACCCCTCACATTTACAATATATTTGTTATTTTTTAATTAAAAACCAAAAACTAGAAATAAGTTATACGACAAAACAACGTTTGCCGGATTAGCTAGTATAATTATATAAACCTTATCTATTTACTTATATACAAATTTAAAATTAAGTAGAATTATTAAAAATACTTTTAAATTAAATGGAAAAAAGTAGTTACTGCTAAATATTGTATATTTGACTATACAAATTAATAGAATATATGTAGTATTTCTTACATTTTTCACCGATATTGTTCGGAAATTAAGAGTTACGAAATATTTTTGGACTAAATTGAACTAAAATAAAATCATGAGATCGCAGTAATACAAATAAAAGCATATTATCTTAAATGTATACATTTGAATAATAATAACTTTTCATTTGATCATAATTGATCAATAAATTATAATGTATTGTAAAACGTGGTGCACAGAAATTATTATCAGCATTGTAGCCCATGTTTTTGCGCTGTTTGGAGAAATTCAAGTCACAAGATATATTTGGACATAATTTTTTAAATTACTTAAAAAATTAAAAATTACTTAAAAAAGTATCCTTTCGGTTGGTTATTTGCTGGTATGTTAAGGAGAATTTCTGTATGATGCTATTTAGAGGTGGTACAGTCTGTCAAGTACTTAATCTATTTGGCCATGTCTGGCGATCAGTCATTGTAGTATATAGGTTATACGTTCCCAAATTTCAATTAGTTCATGTAGAACGAACATTTTTCAGGATGCAATTAAGTTAGACAGCATATACAACTAACAAACAAAACAACTAAGTCGTCCATACACAAAAAGGCTTGTTCTGGTTTTAAATCACTAAAAGCAATTGCTATGGTTCTTTGAAAAGAGTTAGGGGCTATTTTCAGACCATATGAAAGTCTAGTGAATCTATATGAACCTGTGTTAATAGAAAAAGAAGTTAGATCACTAGAATCGTTCTCTAATTTAATCTGATGGAATCCGGACATCAAGTCGAGATAAAAAATATTTGTCCGTCACTAATTTTTTTACTAATTTGTCTGTAATCAATAACAATTTTCCATCTCCTTTCCTTGGAATTTGGAAGAGATTTTTTCGGAACTAACAGAATTGGACTACTGTGGTACGATGGTTCAACTATTTCTTCATCTATAATTTTTTTAACCTATCTCTCAATTTCTTTTTTGTGTGTATGTGGTGTACGGTAATTCTTAATGTATACTGGTTGTGTATCTTTTATCTTTAATTTTGGTCATAAAAATTATTAGTCGTAATTGGTTCTGACTCCAAACCGAAGATATCGCTGTAATCGGAACTAAGATTAGTCAACGTAGTGCTAAAATCTACTAGAAATTTTTTCTTTAAAATGGTTAATATTTCAGATTTTCTCTGCTTATTGCATGATTTATTTATGATATCTCATAATCGATGATATCTTCCGTCATGATTTGCTGTTGTTTTAATGTAGTGTGTTGTTATTAGTGTTTGGTATAGGAATGAATGCTCTGTCCGCTTTCACCAAAGTGCTAGCTATAAACATTCCTCGATTCGGAACCAAAACATTTTGAAAAGAAGTTAAAAGTTTTAATCATGCAATGACGACTTGGTTGGTAAAGCTAAGTAAGTCGTCATTGCATGTGTTTATAATGGGTATTTCTATGTGTTGTATGATATTATCTGGGCGTAATCATGGTTTTTCTAAACTATTATACAGTTTTACTTTTTAAAGAAATTCATGAATCCATCACATGGAAAATCATTGTGCACTACGTGAAAAGCCTTTGCTCGTAATGCAGAATAGTGCTCTGTTGACCGGTGGCCTCAGTACAGCTGTTGACAAATTTGCTGACTGCGTCGTCCATGATAAGTTTTACCTTAACTATGTTACAATTTCTGATAATTGCTTTAAGAACAATTTGGGTAGAATATTTGTTTGCTAGGGTACATGACAACCCATTGGCTATATAGGTGCTCTCTAATGATTTTGTAAGGGCCTAAATTTCACTACAATAGGCCTTTGCCGATTTGCATTTTGCCTTATATTTAGTATCTTATCAGACAAGACCTCGAGAGTTTATCCTTTCACATCAGAAATCGACGATTCATTGCTAATCAAATTCCTAGCATTACCCCAAAACTATGTCTTGATTAAGGATACTGCCATCGCTTCGTGCGTATCCTTTATAGTATCTACTAATTGGAGTATTTTGGTTTTACCGTCGGAATCTGGTATCAGATTTAATGCTGTGTTCATGAAATCTACTACTGTCTATGGCATTTCAATATTTTTACTTGAATCACTTGTATCAGAATCTGCTACCTCTTCCGAAAGCTTCAAATCAAATTTGGAGGTTTCTAATATTATAATATTATATTAATATCAATTTTCAAGGGTTCTTCTACAGCGTGAAACACCTGTTGCTGTATGTTATACTTGGAAAGTACCTTTATTAATTGATCCCTTAAAATACAATACAATTCTAAGATTTGTTCCTTATGTTCTTTGTTAGCCTTGAAATATGTTTATTTATGATATCCCTGATGTTTTCTAATGAATTAATTATACTCAAATGTTATAGAAAAGTTTTTTCTCTATTAATTCCCACTGTTCCATTACATTTTATCTAAACCATTGGCTTTACTTAGATATCTCTTCTTTAATTATTTATTATGCATTGAGTAAATTTAAATTGTTAAATATAAGCACATTTGTACTGATATAAGAGTTAAAAAACGTATATTAAATAAAGATAATGTAAGTCATTACTCATTAACTACATTAGCTTTGGGATTTTCTTTTTTTGAGTCTTCGTTGCCCATTATGGTATATTATAAACGGCAACTAAATATCACATATATTTTATAGTGCGATTACCATTGGAGAAGAGAAAAAAAAAATTGTTTGATAAATTATAAACATCAAATTACTAAATATTATTCATAACATATATTTTGCGGGAAAATATTTGTTGCATATTATAAAACAATTGTTTGTCACTTAGGTGGTTAACGCCGGTTAACCCTATGAATGCAGCATAACGTTCTTCTTTATAAAAATTTGTTAGTTTTTAAATTTTGTTGTACTTTTTGGTGGCTCGATGTTTTTTTATTAAGAACTCGATTTTCTCTCTTCTTTTTCACACCTCTGTGGATTTTTATCAAGATGGTGGAGGGTCTTGTTGAGTTTCTCTTGTTAGGATGGCTCTTTCTCTTTTTAATCTGTGGATGTAGCCGCCTCTTTCTTTGGGGATTTTTGCTTTTGGAATATAAGGTTCCTGTGGTGTATTATGCTTCTGTTGTCGGCGTCGGTACTCTTCAATGGTTAGTTCCCGTGGTCCTTCTGACATCTTTCGCAGCTGACGGAATTTTTGTGTGCTGTTTTAAAGCTCAATTTTTGTGCAGATTTTGTTTGCACAAATTTATCTACGCTGATTTTATGCGTTCAGGTTTGGCGGTATGAACTCCACTTTTTTGGTTATTTGGAACTTTAACTTTGTTGGTTATTTATTTTATTATATTTTTCTTGAGCAGATATATTCGTGCTTTCTTAGTTTGGTTTACAAAAAGTCTCTTTGATGACACGCGTTTCGATTTTTATACATCAGTTATGCTTATTCTGCAATAATTATTAAACAATAAAAATATTGGAAGAGATAGCCAAATGTGTGAATCAATAATGTATAAACATAAACAAAACAGCAGTCAATGTACTATACGTATACATGGTTGGCTGTTGACCGCTTATGTAACATGATACTATTTCTTACAATTTGTGCTGGATATATTCTTGTCGTTACTTGTTAACAAGTAAGATTCATGCAACCTTGTACCTAACTAAGAAAATGAAACTCACTCTTATCTGGAACTGGCCGACGGTGAGTACAATAAACTCTAACTCTAACAATTTAAGTTCTAACCTTCTAATCTTTTATTTTTCCCTATTGCCACATTTCACCAATTTTATAAACTTTTAATCTACTGAAAATTTATAAAGTATTATTTGATAAAATCCGCCGGCTTTGCAAATCTAATTTAGATGCACAGTCCACTCACTTGCTAACTACCATCAACCAAAATCTATCCAATATAAAAATATTCCTAACCCCTGTAAAGCCGCATTTTCTTCATGGTCCTTTCGAGCTTTTAAAAAGGAAACAATCATCGACCAGCAGATTTATTAAGAGGCACCACAAAAAATTCTATAAGCTTTTAAGAAATTGGAGTTTCACACTCATCACACAAAAAATGTAATGTAATGGCAAAGTAAAATATGTATATTTAGTTTTAATCGTTCATATAGTGTCGTGAAAAAAGTGTAAAACCAACAACAAAACTTGTAAAAGTTAAAACAAAAATTAATAAAATTGAAAGCAACAACAACAAAAATATTAAAATAAGAAATTTAAAAAACCAAACAGAAAATATCAGTAATTAAAACAGTAAAAAAATCTATAAATCCTAAAATTCACTCAAAAAATCCATAGTTACGTAAAAAAACTACATACAAATAATATACGGAAAAAAGTTTACCATTAAAATTAAATTTTTGCAATAGAAAAATTCCTCAGTCTGTAGAAACCAAACTAATTTAATTTAATTTAATAAGAGTGCCTAAAATTTGATACCAAAACTAATAGAATTCAGTTACAAAAAAAAAAAAAAAAAGAAAGAAAAAAAAAATTCAAGATATAAAAAGAAAAATCAATAGTCACAAAATTAAAATTTATCTTCTTTAAAATCGCCATACATAAAACATTTTCCAAAAAAGAATAAAAACATAAAATTCTACATACAAATGTACATACGTTTTTTTCTTCAAAATCAAAAACATTAAATCATACCTACAATTTTTTTTCGTTTCTTCAAACTAAAAATGAAAACAAAAAATATTTTTTTCATACACTATAATCTTCATATTTTTTACAATTGGCTAAAAAAATTGTCAAATTTCATTTATACCCTGAAGCTCTCTAAAATAAATTTAAAAAAAAATACTCCGTTAAAATTATTTTTGTATGTACATACATAAAAACTAAATCGCCTCTCTTGTTGATTTTGTGTACAAAAAACTGGTTTTATATTCATATTAAAAACAAAAATAAAGAGAAATCATAAATAAAAAGAAATAAGAAAAAGGTCAACATCGTGGTGAAATTCATAACATAACAAGTTCTCATGAAATGTAAAGCGCTTATTAAACGTTAATTGTTGACCAAACTAACATCATCATTTAAAATGTAACAACAGCGAGATTTCGTTAAATTCTGTTAATAAATGTAACAGAGAATAACTTTTTTTCAATTAAGATACATAAATTTGGGTGACGACGTCTCGATTAACAGAATAAACAAACGACCACCTTTAGAACAGACCAAAATTATTTGCATACTTAAAAAAAATATATACAAAGGCAATTTTTTCAATTAATTATAAAAGAAAATTATACATTTATAAAGTTAATTGGTGAAGAACAATACTTTTAAAAATTTCTTTTACATTAACCCAACATTTCAAAGAAAACTTAAAAAAAAATACATACATTTCAAAGTGAGAAAACATTTTTTATTTTCGTGATTCAAAACTATTCAAGCTTTTCTTTTAAAAATCGTTAATTGAAAGATATAACAAAGTGAATTTTCAATTAAATACAAACATTCTCCTTAATTTTGCTTTAATCGGAAAAAATCAAGACAAAGAAAAAAAGAGGGAAGGAAATGAAAAAACTCTTTTTGTTTTTCTTCTCCAGCAAACATTTGCATATCTTTTTAAAAGATATAATAAAATTAATAAAAAAAAATTTTCCAATATAACAAAAAGCATATATTCAGTTGTTATTTCACTAAAACATCTACCTACGTTGTGCGTAAAATTTGGATTATTTAATTAATTGAGAAATAAAATACAAACACATTGGTATTTAATTCAAAGAAAGGTAAAATTTCAAGAATTTTCCCAAAATTTTATACAAATTTAAAAAAGATTTAATTAAACAAAAACATTTATTATGAATAAAAATAAAAGAAAGTTCATACTCGTTAATAATTCATTGAAATAAATCCATTTTAGAAAATTTACGAATTTAACTTTTTTATATATACACGTCTAATAAAATAATTTAATAATTTTTCAATCATAAGAGCTACTAAAAGATAAATTAAATAATTTTTACAAATTTGCTGATAAAATTAAAATTATTTGTTGCCTCTTGCAGAACTATTAAAATTTAATCCGCAAAAGTTGGATAATAACTCATAAAGCTTATTTAATGTAAAGTAAATAATTTTCCTTGCGTATATGCCGTTTTTGTAATCCAGAAGAAAAATTGAGAAACCCATTACAATTATTTCAACAAGTCTTAGCGATCATCTGAGGAAAATGAGAAGGATTAATTTCTTTTCGGTCATATAACTTTAAAATATAAAACTTAAATTTATCGCACATTTGAATTATATTATTGAAATTTAAATTTCAAACCGAACGAAACTCATAAATAGTTTTCAAACTTGTTTCAAGTCCCCTTCATTTGTACCTCACTGAATTTATTTTGAGCAAAATCGTGTCTAATCCAAGCGAAAGGCCTCTTGATTAAACCGTATCCCTAATTCAAGACAAATTTATGTTTGACTCTGATCACCTTTTAACATTTTGCTCAAATTTCAGAATATAGAGATACATGACCAAACAGATTCGATGTTAGAGACTAAATTAATGAACCTTGAAAGTAGATGGAAGAAATTGGAAATTTCATATGGAAATAGTATGCCAAGATCAATTTCAGTGCAATTTCTGACGCTTTTTATACGTGTAAGTCAAACATTATGGACATGTTCAGAATTACTCGGATAACTCCTAGTTCTCAAAATGTAGCGAATAAGTTTACCACTTTAAACTTTTAATTCAATTTAAAACTCCAGAGTGCACATAAAACTCTAACCTTGCGATACTGAAGTTTGCGAAGGTAGCTACGAAAAATGGCTAACATTTCGTGATATTTTCACGGCCGTGTACATAAATGGCACAAAATGTCTACCAGTAGTCAAATTATTTCACCTGCGAAATAAAACACGCTATCCACTTTACGATGACAGTTTCGATCTTGCTTGGAACGCTCTCAAAGCTAGCTTCGAGAACAAAAGTGTTTCAGTTGACCATCAGCTCCAAATTCTATTTAATATTCCTATAGATACATCAGAGGACAGCGAAACTCTTCAGAAAATACATTCCACTGTCACTGATGTTCTACAAATTCTTAAAACTCTAAATGTAAATACAGAAAATTGTGATTTCTTTATTATATTCCTAGTGTGCTCCAATCTCTCCAATGAAACTCTAGCCCTTTGGGAGCAAACTCTTAAATCTCATCGTGAAATGCTCAAATGATCCGAATTGGAAGAATTTCTAATCGATAGGTACGAGGTTGTCGTACGCATTTCTAATATGATGATAACAAGAGGTCATCTTAGTTTACCAAACACTTTCCAATTCAATTTTACTCATCACAACAGAAACTCAGTTCTATCTGACAACTTAGGAATTTGTCAAAAATTGAAAAGATTTAATGTTCAACAGAGAATAGATTTTGTGTCAGCTAACAAAATCTGTAACAACTATCTCTCCCAATCACTTCAAAGCAAAATGGCCAAGTAAAAATACTTGCTTTATATGCAAATTGAATCAACATACTTCTCTTCAGTACAATGGTTCTATTTCTATTAGATTCATTCCAACTAATTCAGGAAAAAACAAAATTAATTCTAAGGAAATAATAAATACAGATCAAGACTTCCCGTCTATTTCCACACAAGCCTAAAAATCGCAGCGAATGCCAGAATTGTTCACATTGAGTATATGAGAGAACTTTTCACAGTAAGAGCCCTAAATGACCCTGGTTCACAAACGCAATTTTTATCTGAAAGAATCAGAAACAGATTAAAAATCCCAATACGAGGATCTCACATTGATGAAGTAGGTATTGGGGAACAACTACAAACTGCCACTGAAAAATGTGGTTTAGTCTTGTTCGCAAAAAAATCGAATATAATATAATTTTTCATTAGTGCTATTATTCTACCAAAGGTTACCAAACACCTCCCTTAAATCCCGTTTGAAGTTTCAAATTCAGTTTTAGACACTAGCAGATCCCACATTTAATAAATCCTCACAGATTGATCTGATTCTTGCAAACGATTCTGAACGTTACAATAATATTGATGGCATAAAAAAGAATGTTTGTGGTCTCGCATCTGCTCACAGTACGATATTTGGATGGGTTTTTAACTGCCCGATTAAGGTCAATCTCGTCACTTTGACTACTTACGTAGTTCCCTCCGAATACTCTATTCTAAATGATATCCTCAGAAAATTCTGTGAACAAGAACAATTGCCATCACCCAAACCGAAAATTTCACTAGCAAAAAAAAACCCCGAACTTCAAGCTTATACGACTCTGTCCTGAATAAATGTTTGTCACACTATCATAAAAAATACTTTCCGTGAAGTTTGTATTGATAGCAAATATTTATCTTTACCTGCCACATCACGCAGCACAAAACCACTAAGGTCAGAGTAGTTTTCAATGCTTCAAGGAGATCGTAAAGGCTGAGATGGGATCAAGATGTCAGTTCGGAATCTCTCAAAAAATGGAATAATCTCATTTCAGATCTCCCTCATATTGAAAACATGATTATTCCAAGATTGCGAATATTGTGCTACATGTTTTGCCTTATTAACAAAAATTTGTTAAATCGTACATCACACCGAAGTTAATTTTGTAAAAAATAGACTTATTTATAAAAAAGTACTCAGAGTATACATTATTATCTAATTCTCAACTTATTTCTGAGAAAAGCTCTCTAAAAACATTAAACCATTTCATAGATTCTAGTAAAACCTTAAGAGTAAATGGTCGTTTGTCAGAATTAATCTTACTTGGCAACTCCCGTAGAATGGTTTAAACTGAATTCTACATTTCTCGTTTAAAATCTCGAGTTAAAAAAGTTATACGTCATTGTAACATTTGCGTTATATTTATGCTCCATTCCAAATCACGGGAATTGATGACGAAGTGCTCCCTACATAAAAAGTTTTGTTGCCGTATTCGTTTGTTTTAGCACCAAGGTCATAAACCTCGAACCTTGCTCCGATTTATCAACTGCAGCATTTCGAGCCGCATTCGCTCATTCTATTGGGATGAAGTGGCTCCCACATAGGATTGTATCGGATAATTGTCGCAATTTTCTCGGTGCTAGCAGAGAATTAAATAGAGAACTTACATCTTTTATAAACTCAGGGATTTTAATGGATTTTCATCACTTAAAACGAATAGCAGGAACACATAAGATTAATTTCGAAGAACTTTCCACAGAAGGACTATTAAATTCTCGTCCTATCTCGACAATGTCGGATGACCCTTTCGATTTAACGACCCTAATCCCTGGATATTTTCTCGCTGGAAAACCCATACTCTTTTTCGGAACCTACTCTCGAAAATATAGCACTTGTCAACCGAAGAGAGAAGCTTAAGGCCCTCCATCATCAATTTGCTTTAATGCGGAAAGAGAATTATAAAGGTCTTACACAAAAGGTATAAGTGAAAAAGCTCTTCCCCAATCTCAAGCGCGACAATTGATGACTTACTACCTCCATCCAAATGGCAATTAGGTGGAATAGTAAATACTCAAATGATGGTAAAGTGAGAGTGGCTGACGTACGAATTGCTACTGGTACCATAACACAACCTATAATAAAATTTTGTTACTTACTTCTCAATCCAAATGATGATAAACCAACTCTTAATTTTAGCTCATTTTCAAGTACATTCACCAGTTAATTTAATCTCTTGTTATATCTAATTACCCTTACTAACTCAGTTTTACTGTTTTTTTTTCTTCTCTTTCTTTTCTTTCTACCACAGAAGACAACGTCAACGCAACCAGGATCCGTATATTCACCAATATGTGGTGTGTAAACAGTACTATGCTTCACGATTTTGTCGGAGATTTCTGAGGATGAACGTCATGCAAAGAACTCATGTGGTTTGCCGCTGCCAGTATTACGGCAACTTCCTTGCCATGTCCTGAGAACCTGTTTTTCCTAAGAAACGTCCCGTAAATGTAGTTGATATCACCACAGCTGTTACATCCTACACACCGGGGAAACAACGACTTACGCAACAAAATCAGCAGACAACGTACTCAAAGGGAAACTGCTAACAGGCCTAAAAACTGTCCAAGCAACCATCGCAATGTTCAATCGTCATCAACTGATGTTTAACCAATCACTTCGTATCAAATTCCAGCCGTTTCTGACCCAAAGATCATCTCTGAAGAAGGCCAGTTCCTTGCACAAGTGCTATGTGTTCAACCTAGTCCCTAGGTTTCACAAGTGCACAACAATATGTTTGAGTTTTATATTATTTATGAAATCTTGTAACTTAAAATTTAACAGAAATGTATCTATACATTGTTATTAATGTTCCAATGTTAACACAAACGAATAATATTATTGTGAATTATTATTTGCATTTTGTTTATAATAATTAATAAAAAATATTTAAAATGAAGTTTCTTTGTACCTAACGAAGACAACGAAACTCACTCTAGTCTGGAACTGGCCAACCAAATAATTGGTAAAATTTAAATTTTACCAATTTTATAAATTTTTAATCTGCTGAAAATTATTTGAGAAAATCCGCCGACTGCAAATATAATTTATATGCAACATTAAAATTACAATTCATTCACTTGCTAACTACCATTAACCAAAATCAATCTAATATCTAAATATTCCTAATTCCTGTAAAGCCGGGTTTTCTTCACTAGTATTTGGTCCTTAACTTTTTTGTTTATGAACTGATTTTGCTTATTTTCAATACCAAACAAACCTTATATAAGACAAATATTTGAGTTAAATTACGTTGCCAAATTTCATCCGCTCCGAGCCCTATCTTCGTGTGGAGTTATCTGTCTCACACCGAGCGCGCACATAGGTGGCGGATAGGGGAGAGTAGAAGCCAATACTCTAGTGGTACATTTCCAAGAAATGATCATATGAGATTGACTTCCACTCATGCTATCAGTAGGAAATTTAGCAGATACGTTGTACAAATGGTCCCCTGAGTTTACTACAGATCCCTATGTACAATGGTCCCATAGATAGATACCTTTAACTTTAGAATTATGTCCACGCCGCAGGATGCATTTTACTATAAATGATCTGAAAGAATGGGCAAGTATCTTTTCTTTTTGAATTGTACTCTATGACCCGCAGACCAAAACAAGACAAATCTCCCAATCCTAACTTCCTAGTCTCCCCTTACACCTTCCCTTCTCTTTCCATATACTTTTTCCCCACCTTGTAAGGTTAAGGTGGCTTACGTGCCTACTCGTGGGAATTACAGGAACAATAATAATACAAACACAAACAAAAAAACTAGTCTGGTAACCAAAAGCTGCAAACCACAGCTAGCTATTCAACCTCTAGTATAGCAAGCAAATAAGCAGCGAGATTCCACTGCCTGTCGCAGCTAGTACCTCAAAAGCTGTCAAAGCCCTCACTGATGCAAACTCAGTGAGGCGAGAATATCGCGCTGGTTCAGGAGTCGCGAATCCATTACGGTAAAATCCTTGGACTCGCCGCAAAAGCTACAAGCATTTGTATGCAAACTGAGAGATCTTGTATTTTAGCTAAAATCCACCTTAATATCTTTATCCTATCCGATTATAGCGATGCAGATACAGTGACCATAGTACAGGAGACATATGGATAAACATATGGAAACAAAGAGCAGATTCCAGTCATTATAGAAGCCTATGCAAACGCCCATCATCACTAATGGGGAAGTTCAGACACCAACACAGGTGATGAGTGTATATTAGACCTCATACTGGATAATAATCTAATAAACAAAGGATCAGAACCTACCATCGTAGATGCAAACAGGCAGGAGGTTCTCAATATAACTTTAATTAGTGCAACACATGAGCATCTAATTGAATGGTGGAAAGTGTGGTGGAAGTGACTGCTTTCTATCTGATCATAGCTATGTGGGATTCTCGATAAAGAAAATTTCAACCACAGCAGCACCATTCCTCAATAGGAAGAAAACTGGGTGGAAATAACAAAGGCGAATCCTGTCCAACTTTCTTTCGCAGTGTCCTGTAATTCGCAATACTATGAAATTAGGCAGGACCTTTACTAAACTCTCGGAATCCAAGGCAGCTACAGCACGCACGTACAAACTCTCTAGTCATAGTGGCAGGTCTAGACTGCCTTGGTGGTCACCAACTATAGCAGAATCTCGTAAGAGATCCCGCAAAATCTTCAATGTTGCCAAGAGGACTGGTGAATGGACACTCTACAAAGCATCATTGAATTCCTTTAAGAATCAGTTCAGAAAATCAAAGCGTAAATTTTGGAGGGATTTCAGCAGTGGCATTCAAAATTCTTCTGCGACTAGCAGACTACGCAAGATCATGTCAAAATCCCCTGCTGTCCCAGGCTACTTACAAAAAGCGGATGGCAGCTGGTCGATAAACAGCCATGAAACGCTAGAACTTTTTCTAGACACTCACTTTCCGGGCAACCAGACTTGCGATGAATCATTAACAAGATACATCGCTAATGACGGAACCAATGTTTCAGTATCTATTGGCGCTGAAAGTCTGCAATGGGCCATAAAAAGCTTAAAATCACCGGGACCTGACGGCATTATACCAGCCGATTTGCAACACAATATGGATCTGGTCATACCTTGGCTGATAAATATTTATCGAGCATGTCAATATACCTGATCAATGGACCATAGGTGCAGTCATATTCATACCATAAGGAGGCAAGGCCTCAATACCAAGGCAAAGGATTATAGAAACATCAGTCTCTCATCCTTTCTGCTAAAAACTTTGGAAAGACTAAATGATGTTCATATCAGAATGTCATTAAGTACATATTTCCTTTCTAGCTTTCAACATGCATACACTAAGGGATACTGCCCTTCCTTCTATCGTGGGTCATACAAAAAAAAAAAATCCCTCGAATAAGGAAATTACACATTGGCAGCTTTCTTGGATATAGAAAGTGCCTTTAATAACGTTAAACCGACGTCTAACAGGCAGGCCCTTGTACAATTGGAGTTTAACCAATCGGTGATTGGATTTGTCTCTGAATCAAAGGACCATTAAATCTAAAATTGGCATGGCCACGATTCAGCGGCTTGAAAAAGGGGCACGCAAGAGGGAGTAGTATTATCATCTCTACTATGGAACTTAGCTCTGAATAAACTGCTTTTGAAACTGGATTCTTTAGGTTTTAAAACCATAGCCTATGCAGACAACGTAGCTGTGGCGATCTCTGGAAACGCTATCACATCAAATGGAGACTAAGCGCTGTCACTCAACGATTGGAATATAAATAGTAGTTTGAGTATGAACCCTTATAAAAATGAACTAGTACTCTTCTCTAGAAAGTACAAAATGCCACCCTTTAGGTTACATATATTTTAAAACCTCCTCAAAAAATTGTAAAAAGGAAAAAAGATAAGCATTACTAAGCGCATTTATAATACATGATTTTTGTTAGAGATGAGCCGCCTAAAAACAATAGAAGTAGATTTTAGTGCTTCTCCGAAACACTATGTCTTTTGCACTCAGTCAATAACTTACGCTATTACGTTCTCGGAAGCTATATGTAATTAAGTAAGTAATATATTGCTTCCATCAGTTGTTATTGCATTCAAATAAGCAACGTTTTTTGTTAGGTATTGACAGTCAAACTGCAATTAAGTCCCTAACGGTTGTATATACTAAATCCAATCTGGTCCATGAATGTGGGATATCCCTGAATGAGATGGCACAACATTCCTGTAAGGTCGTTCGGAGTAAGATTGGTTCTGCGGTATACCACTGAATGCCTGCAAAAAGCATATAGAATATGCACTTCATACTATGGCACAAAATATATGGGGAAATGAACCCACGTACTAGATTACAAGAACGATATGGGCTAATCTGGAATCAACAGGGTCATCTTTTATATTACGTCACTCCAGATTACATTTGAGGAATATTCTAGCAGCGATCTCAGCACACTTCTAATTTGGAATCCATGCCACAAGGAAGCTGCAACAGGTGAAATATCTTACAACGATTGTCCTGAAATGTGCAATTTTCGAACGAAGAACTTTATATCGAAGACTTCACTAATTCAGCGACTCTTTCCTGTCTGCAACTATTACACTTTATTCTTCCATCTTTATAGCTATCTTAAACTAGGTATAACGTGGTTTTGTCGTCGGCTGAGGTAATTTAGTGGCCTCCAGGGTCTACTTACGGATCCACAAACCTTAAGTAATAAGACGTTTGTTTTACCCTTTCTGGGGGGTTAAAATAATAATAGTTTCTTTATTGAATATGTCAAGAATATTTCAAGTACAAAATATAAAGATATTACGAGAGAATAATTTCTATAACTCCGATTCGGATACCACCGGCTTAATAAATGTTTCTGCATTTCCTTCTTCAGCAAGGCTTATTTCGGCTCTTCGGCGTATGTTGATATCGGTACGGTTGATCGGCTTAGATTATGTTTGTTTCGGTCATTCAGCTTATAGAAGCTCGGCTCGGTTAATTGGCTTGTAATAGGCTCGGCTCAGGTATTTGACTTTGAACTTTCGGCTTCGACACTCTTAACTGCGACTTTGAACTCTCGGCTTCGACACACTCAGCTGTCAAACTGGTTCGGGTTAACGGCGGGATCGGTTTCTGGTACAGGTGGCAGCTTCGGGGATCGAAGATTCTGGGTTCAACAGTAGAATTAAGATCGGCGTCGTATGTTCGGCTTCGACACTTCGGCTTATATTAGGATCGGTTCGGTTATTCGGCTTATATTAGGATCGATTCGGTTCTTCGGCTTATATTAGGATCGGTTCGGTAGTAGAATTGGCTTTGAGCTTTCGGCTTTGACACTCTCGGCTGTCAAACTGATTCGGGTTTACGGCAGGATCGGTTTCTGGTTCAGGTGGCAGCGTCGGGGATCGAAGATTCTGGGTTCAGGAGTAGAATTAAGGTCGGCGTCGTACGTTCGGCTTCGACACTCTCAGCTGTCAATCGGGTTCGGGTATTCGGCTGAATCGGTTTCTGGTACAGGTGGCAGCTTCGGGAATCGAAGATCGTATCTTTTTCTACTATACGTACAATGGTTTCTTAAAGCTAATGGCTAGCTACTTCTCTACTACTATTACCATGCAATTCTACGGGTTAATATTCTACTCGTGAGCACGAACAACCGAAGTCACTCGTGAGAACGAACAACCGAAGTCACTCGTGAGAACGAACAACCGAAGTCACTCGTGAGAACGAACAACCGAAGTCAATCGTAAGAACGAACAACCGAAGTCACGCGTGTATAATTTATTTAAGGGACCCAACCGAAGTTGAGCGTGCAAAATTCGATTATATTCTACTTTCGCAAAATCTAATCGGCTCTTCAATTTATCTAGAATAATATCAGAGACTTATGCGGCGGATTCTCGTCTTGTTTGAATCGCCCCGACTGTAATCAAACTTATACTTAGTCATGTATCAACTAAATGAGAATTATATTGCTTGTTGACCATTAAGCAATATAAACTGCACAACTAAAGCAGTTGTTACACATTTGTGTGGGTGAGTGTGTAGTATTTATAGTAGGGGCGCTCAATGTAATTACTAATAATTAGTAATTACCTATTACTAATAACATATTCAATATATTAGTATGAAAAAGAAAAATAATTAAAAATACATAAATAATAGTAGATAAAAGGAAAAAATGGTAGTAACTTCATAAATTAATATATTAAGAAATATGTACGTGAAAATAGTAGTATTGAGTGTACTATTTCCACGTTACATAGGTCTCTTCAACTTTCTAGATAAGGCTGATAAATGAAGAAAGAGAAAAATCCTTGTAGAATATAGCAAACGATTGAAAAGAAAGATAGCTAAATATAAGAAAAATAAGAAAGGTCTACACCATCTAATACCCATCAAATCAACCCTGACTACCTCTAAGCCACTTTATTCCGATTACGAACCCTATAAGGTTGCTGAGTTCTTCACCCGTAACCTCCTCTAGTTCGTGCAGAATATGGCTCCCAAACGTTCATTGCCAAAAGCCACAGTAATAGAGAAAGAACCCCCCCTTGCTGTGTGCCGCTTGTCGCAAGCTTCTTTATGCAAGTGTCTCATGCTCGAGTTGATAACCGTGCTGCTTAGCATCAGGGTGATTCACTCGATTAGGAATACACCAATACCTAACGAAGCGAGTGATTCCTTAATCGCATCTATCCTAATGTTGTTAAAGACCCCTTCTATGTCGAGGAACGGTGCCAAGGTGTATTCCTTGTGCAGCAGACTCTGTTCAATGAAACTTACCACATCATGCAGAGCACTCTCAACAGACCTACCCTTAAGATAGGCGGGTTGAGTGCCGCTGATGCTCTGAGTTTCCATAATACTTCTCAGATACAGATCGATCAGTCTTTCTATTGTCTTGAGTAGAAAAGACGATAGGCTGATCGGTCTATAGTCATTGGGCTTCGAGTGAGTCGTCCTACACGGATGGACACTCCCTAAATATCTTCACGAGTGAGATGACCGTAGCATTGAAAAATGCCATCTGGCCCCGGTGACTTATATTGTCCAAATGAATTTACTGCCCATCTTACCTTGTCTCCAGTAATCATCTCCTCTATCGCATCGATATCACCCTCCACTGGTCCGGACTGTAGGTTATCACTGACAATACCATCAGATTCTACATCCTTACAGCCGCGGAAGTGAGTCTCCATCAGTAAGCTGAGGGACTCCGAGCTAGACTCCGTCCACGAGTTGTCTGCCCGTTGTATATATCCAGGTGCCACCGGGTCCTTGGATAATACCAGTCTAAATCTGGACAACTCGTCAACCGAGTCCACGGATTCACAGAAATTCATCCATGATGCCCGTCTTATGTCCTTCTTATACTTAATGAAGCTTTACGTATAGCTGTCCCAGTCAGTCTGACTCCTTGTTAGCTTAGCTCTATTGAACAGCCTTCTAACTGTAAGTTCACTTGTCCACCATTTCGGCTGCCCCCTTCTGCCAGGATAAATCACTGTGCAGCTGAGCTCAAAGCTATTCTTAAGTACATCCGTGAAATTATTCACGACTCCCTCGATACCCTCAGCTGAATTTCTCCAGCCCTCAGTATCCCTTATTCCTATCAACTAACTCACCGAAGGACTTCCAATCTGTCGAAAGGGAATAATCCATAGCTACCCTCCAGTCCTTGACAAATTCACCCCATCAGTTCGCTAGAGTCACATCTGTAACCGTTTCCCTATTGCAGATATAAAGATTATAATTAGTTATAAATTCAAATACTAACTCACTCCTCTTGTTGATGTCGCAGCTTCCCCAATGGTAGTGGTGAGCATTCAAATCACATCCAAGAACCATGTACACTCCTCTCCTCCTGCAGTGCTCCGCCAATTCCTGCAGAACGATACTCTGTCGTATGGCATGTACGCGAATGCCAGTATAAGCCTACGGCATCCAGTGACTTCCTATTGGACAGCTGTAAGGTCCCCGTTGTTAAAAGAATGAAGAAGATTCATATTCATAACATTCCTAGCTAATATGCATGTTCGTACCTTCTCCAATGTGGATGGTATGAACAGGTTATACCCTGTGGTCCTTAAACCACATACTCTGTTGTTGTTAATCCTTAGTTTCTGCATAAGGGCCGCGTCCACTTTGGTGTCAATGAGGAGCTTTGTCAATTCGGTTGAGGCTGCTTCACAGTGATGCAAATCAATTTGCACCACTGATAGCCTCTTTGGGCTTACTCGATATAGCATATCGAAATCTAATAACCCCAAAACAAATATTGACAGTGACTCCAGCTTCTTCAGAGACTCCTGATCCACAGCGAATCTGAAGTCTCTGCTTTTGTTCTCCTTACAGGTCATGGAGTTCATAATCTTTCATTGGCCTGCAACAAGACCTGCATTCTGATTTTCCAATACTCTCAGAATGGTTTCAACCTTTGGAATGGGTGGAGGAAACCATGCCGTCACTATTAGACGCAGGGGCAACTCGGACGCCAGTATCACCTCAAGCTTCGCCCCCGGATGGAGAGAATTGCACTTAGCAACTGCATTTTTAAGAAATTCAAAAGATTTCTCATTACCGCAGTTGATAGTCTTAACTCCCTTCATCCAGTCCGCTCCTTTGAAGGATACCTCGTTCGACTTTCCTTTTACAAGAGCGATCTCTTCAATGAGCTTATGTTCAATTTGCCGCCACTACTCAACGCTGATCTTCCCATCTGGATCAACTTTGTCAATGACAGCAACTTGAACACAGTTCTGTAGCACTGATTCCTTCGCCTTTTTCGATGTTGAGGGCTGTTCGCTTCCTGACCCAGCTCTTTTGATAACCTCCTTGTGGGGGCCCTTAGTAGAGTGACTAGCCTTCTTAGCCATTGAGGTCATCCCCAGATCTGGCCCTTTTTGTAAACAACAGCGCTCGAAGATGGTCGCTTGCCAGAGATCTTAGCCGCCCCACCAGCGGTGCCATTATGGTTTCCACTGGTTGTTGATGTCTGATCATGTCCAGGCCTAGCATCCCTGACAATCTTTTGAGAGTTGCCAGTTTTGCTGACCGGTGCATGAACAGCCACACCATCGGTAGTTTTTGGCTTGCCAGTCCTTACCTGCTGGTCCAGAATGGTTACAGGCTTGGCTGGTTCGCCACTACCCTTATTCTCCGCTCCGGTACATATTGTTGAGGATGTTGACTTTCTTCCTATGCTCTTATGAGACACCTCTGGCGTGCTGTCCACATTGTCACCCAATCCTTCAGGATAAGATATTCTCAGAGACTCACAGACAGGCCCGTAGATCCATTCGAGCCTTTTAACGTTCCTCCTGTGCTTTCTGACTTATCCTTGCCTGCAAGTGGTGTTGAGCCTCTCTTAGCTATATTATGCAGATAGATAAGGGAAGCTTTTGCGCCACTTCGAGCCTTCTCCTCCTTAGCTCGACTTGTGACATCGTTTGACGATTCTCGCATTACCGCGTCCTGACGAACCAAGTTGCCGCGAGCCGCACGACCTCCTGAGACCTTCGAAATATCCCCTCGCTAAGACTCCGCCTCGACGCCCCGGCTCCTCTCTTGACTCTGAGCGCGAGTTGAGATCACAGTAATCTCGTGCTCATCTTCAGATCCAAGAGAAAGATCCCCAAGATTCTTTGTGGCACTGGTCCCAGCAAAGGAATCCCTCGAGATTCCCAGAATCTCATCCGTCTCTGATAGTAGATAGGGACAACGTCGAAGGTTTTACGTGAGTACCTGTCCATGTAGACCCAACCTCACGGTGATCCGTCTCTGATAGTAGGCCCAACAACTGACTTTCCTGTTCTAGAATGTTCTGTTGGACCCCCATCAACACTAAATTCAGGTCCTCGGCACTGCTGCCAACCACCTTGACCTTAAAGTGCCCTGCATTTATTTGGTCCGCGAGAGACTCTAAGGAACTCTAGGACCAGAGATAATACCCATGATCTGATCACTCAAGTTAGGGGGCCTTTAAACACCATGTGCCAGAATGTGCAGGTCATGTGCTTTATAACCAGTCCCCCCTTTCCTCCACCTGGGGACACGTCCGATAGGAGTAAATGCAGCAAAAGACTCCACACGGAAAAAATGTCATGCTAAATACAAAATGTTTATTTTAATTTGTACTTTTCCTTTCATCATCAAACAGAAAAATCACCAGTTACTTGAATACATCATTAAAATTTAAAGAAATTTGGTAAAAACATAAACATGAACACTGGTAATACTGAGTTTTAGTATGATTGTCTTTATAAAAATACAAATATTTTTTTTACATTATTTTCTTTTTCTAGAAAATGGTTTTCAATTATTTTATTAATTCTATATATTGACCATAATGTACTAAATATAAGAAATCCAAGACTCGGAATATTAAACTTACAATCTACGCAAAACCATTATTTAAAAAAATTATACGTATAAAATGAGTTAGCCCACTTACAAATATATATAAAAAAATGAATTTTTAATATAAATTACAATTCATTAATCATCTTAATTAAATTACCGTCATTCTTGTGAGAAAATTTCATGTAAAAATGAGTAAAAGCGCCTTCAAATTCGAATATTCGGCAACTAATAAAATTCCCGAAAAAATCGAATAAGTGTTAGGAAAATTTTACAGAAACATTGACAATCCTTGATATGGTCGATAATAGTCTAAAGCGTCGAAAGGAATTCACAAAATCTAAATTCGTTTACAAAACTTATACTTTGAGTTTTTCCGCCAATATGGAAGATCAAATAATAAGCAAGAAGCAAGAAAAATCTTTTCCAAAAAAAGGCTAAAAGTACAAAAAAAAAAACTCTTTTTATTATGCATAAAATATCTGATACACATAAAAAATTGCACTTGTTTAGTATATAAAAAATATTTTAGTTTTATTAGTATTCTAGTTAAAACAAAAGTGTAAATTATTGGCTTCACATTGCAAAATTGAATGAAGCTTTGTTTAAATCGTTCTTCCAAGCTATTTTTAGATTCAATTCGGTAGATTTTTACCCAGCTTTAAGATTTTACAATCTTATTTGAAACCACACTGCTTATAAAGCTTTTCAATCCGCATAGTATAACATTTGACAATTCGTTTTAGTTCTGGTGGATACTTAAGTACATTACAAAGCTTTTTTTTAATTCCTAATAATCTCTTGGTGAGGAGTTTCTTTGCTAATTTTGTGATATCTGTTTTTTGTTTTTGGAAATTCCCAATCTTATCAAATATTTCGTTGTTGTGTACGAGTTTGAACTTTTTATATTACACAAGGCAACAAAATCGAAAAAGTTTTAAAGGCTTGAAAAACAACTATACAATTTTGATATATATGGTCCAAATATTATGGAGTTTTTTTTTAAATTTTTAAGTAAAATTATAAATTTTTTTAGACGTTTTCCCACATAATGATAAGTCAAAAAGGGTTAGACCGATATTATTGAAATAAACAGAATGATTGAAATTTAAACTTCAATCCGTTTATATATTGCGTTTCAATCGGCTCAGTAGTTTCGGAGTTATAATAAAACATGTTTTTTATATATTGAATATATAAAAAATATATTTTTTATATATTCAATATAATATATATATATTTTTTTTTTTTTTTTTTTTTGCTTAAATATATTCAATATATGAATATATTTTGTTTTAAAGAAATCATGAATAATCGAAAACGCCAAAAGTTTTTCAGACTTATTGCTTTATCACAAATTTTCGAATTTATTCACAACTAAATGAATTCGCTCATTTTCACAAAATTTTAGTTTTTTGTTTGATATGCATAAAATTCTGCTTTCGATTTATTGAATTTTGAAAATATTTTCCCAATGCTATATATACATTTTTATATCAAAAATGCATTACATAGTAAAATTCGTGTATTTTTTTGGCGAAACCCTACGTACAATACTAATTGTATTCTTCGGAAAAACATTTGTATTGGATGAGTTTAAATGTATTAAACAGTAAAAATTTATATTTCATTATTTAAATTTATTATAAGAAATTAAATAAGAAAATAAATTAATATATAATTATTATAAACTACAAACTCTGAAATTTTCTTTTATTTGATTTTCTACTATTGTTGAATAACGGATATCCTGGTGGAATCATTAGCCCTGTTCCTCACTCAAGTCTCCTAGATTTTCAGGAAAACGATCTACGTGACTGTGCAGGTAGTGTACTTTGATGCTTATGTTGTATCTAAGATTCTGCAAGCGAATTATCATCTCTTCAACGTGAGTAACGTAATCATCATCCTTGTTATTTACTAAGAAATTTTGAATAACCCAAACGAATCCCATGCATTATTCTCAATTTCTGACATTGAACTGCCAAAATCAGTATCTTTCACCAATTTGCGAATTTGTGGCCCGTTAAATATGCCTGTTTTTCCATACCCAGATTGGGAAACTTCATTGAAATATACTTTAAGCATTCAGTATGTTAAGTGCTTTAACATATTGTTTCATAAGTTTAATGTGAAGAGGGGGTAATATGATGCGATTTCGAGGCACTAAAGCCACATTTATAACATTTGGCATAACTGGAACCAGTGTTTCCCTAGAAGGCCATTGTTTTCTCTTCCAATATCCTGCTTTAGCTCTGATGTCCAATAAACATATAAAACAAGAATATTTGGTAATTCGGCTTTGCTGACCTAAGAGGAAATTCACCATCTTAAGATCAACTCAAATTACCCAGTTATGTTCATCAAACTTTATCTTCTTCATGACCAATATAATTACAGAGTATTTTTTTTTTTACTTTGGTTGAATGTGCGATCGGCAAAAGGACACACTTCAAGCTGCGTTTTGATAAGTCGATAAATAAACACCATTCGTTTGAAACGTATCTTTGTAAGCCTATGGCAGTCATCAAACCAAAAATATCTGTGCAGTACACAAAATTATCCTCTTCAACAAAATAATGAAGTAAGCCTTCTTATCGAGTATAGTAATACGAAACTTTAGTTTCTTTAGTTATGAGATGTGTTTCTTTCGTCCGGGACGCAATTAATTCAGAAGATATTTTCGACAATCCAAGGTCTCTAATTACAGTTATTCTTGATTCCATGGTCTCGGCGAGAAATGTTTTGCGAGAAGAACTCGTCATTTTCAGATGTAGGTGTTAGTGCTGGATCTGAACTATCTGATTGGTAACACATATTTGAGGTTGAGTGCCCTGGTGAAGATGAAAGCACTTGACTACAGCTTGGACCCTGATCTTGAGCATATTTAATTGCTTGTGAATGTAAAACTGCAAGTGTAAACCCATCAGCAGACCTCGTGGGGTAAGACTATCGCATGATTTCCGAAACCAGTTTTTGTACTCAAACAAAAATAATAATCGGATTCGCGGCTGGCTGTTTCTGTCCATAGTCGAAATTTCCAAGTGTCGTCTGTAAAATGAAAAAAATTTATAAAGAATATGAAGAATTCAAAATTTAATTAAGAAATACTATAAGTATAAAATATTCCAAATGTATTAACCTATACTTACTTTAAGTTAGAAGACCTCATAGATAAATTCAGGCGACACGAAATGCATATAGTACTCGGTGTCCAATGCTGGTTCAAATTGTGCGGATGTATATTATAGCAATCTTCATATGACATTTGAAATGAAGTTAAGAAGCAGCTACGTTTTTTCTCGGTGATATATTGGCCGCACATGTAACAAAATGAATCCGGATTGTTTTTACATCAAAATTTTCTGTCCTTCTTGCTCATTTTTATTAATACTTGAAAATTGTTTTTAACTTGTAAGCTGAATGACTATAATCTTTATGTAGGGATAAAATTATGTGTCCATTATCGCAAACACTTCTTGAATGAAATAAAATGGCTCAAGGAATTCTTATAAATACTAATACTATAATTTGGGATAACCCTTTGTGTGGATAGTTTATGTGTGCTGCAAATTTGTTGAATTCCCAGGAATCATAAAAAACATTAAGGAATTTTATGCAAAAAAATCATCCGTTACAGCCAACGAAAAAAAGAGCAATTCAGCGTGCCCGCACATGTATGAGCGTTTATTAGTTTGCTACCGCATTCGTAAATATGAAACGTCCTTTCCTTTATTACTTATTTTTTTTAATTCTGAGAATCATAAAATTGCGATAAAGGTTTTTTTCCAAACAATTTTCTACATGTAAAGGGGTTTGCCAAAATCTGTGTCGTAAAATGCACCTGAGTTTCTATGTTCTGCATTTTCATTATACCATTTTCTACAGTGCTTGTAAATATGCGATACCTTCAATTAATTGTAAATAAAAATTTCATGATCCATATCTACTTTAATTCACATGATATGTAGCTTCGCTACAAATAAATAAAATTTGATACTTTTTGCAGTTTTCGATTTTTTCCAATTTTTTTTTAATTTTTTTTTTACCAATTTTTTAATTTTTGCCTAACAATTTGTTTTATAACTGAAACTATTGATCGCATTAAAAACAATTGTATACATCATTTAAAGATATTGTAGATTTAGTTTAACAAAATCGGAGAAGTTGTTTTTGACTTATGACAACATAAGTGGAGAAATGTCTCAAAATATTGGCAGTTTTACTTAAAAATTATTAAAAAAAATATCCATAGAATTGAAAAATTTTACCATTTTTGTATTTAGGTAGCCATGATGCATCAAGTCTATATAGTGGTTATTCAAGCCCGTTTTTGCTGTTGACCTGTGTTATTTAAGATACTTTGAAGGATTATTGACTATAATTAAATGATTGTCAAAGTTTTAGGCGATTTCCGTAATACTTTTAATCAAATTTTTCGCAATTTTTACTGGTTATCAAATATTGGAATTTTAAAGCGTTTTTTTATAAATTTGTATATAAAATGTTCTTACAGAAAATGTAATGTATATTAAAAATTCATTTTTTTTTCAAAGGTAATTTTGTTTTTTTTGTAATATATTTGAAAGTAATATATTTCTGCCCCCTGAATTTGATAAGTATAATTTGTATAAGTAATTTTTTTGCGTAAATTGTAAGTTTAATATTCCGAGTGTATTTATTACATTATGGTAAATATATATAATTCTCGTGTGGCGGATAGGGGGAGCTTTGTCATTATTGAGGTTTGACATACTTCACTGTCAGACCTAAATAAAGGCACGAACTCAGGCCGCGTCAAGTCACTGGTAGGGAACCAATCTTTGTAGTAGCTAATAGAAAGGAGGTTCTATATATTATGTTAGTTAGTACTGGGCACTCGAATATAATTAGGGATTAGAGGGCCTCCGATGACTGCTCATTCTCAGATCACTTGTATATCGAGATTAACATAGAAGTCTGTTTACCCAGGGTTAAACCCTTTCAAAACAGGAGGAAGACAAATTGGACAGTACAACATGATACTCTGGCCCAACTCCTCCCTAATTCCCCGGCCATCAACGGTTGTGGTGATATTGAGTCCTGTGTCAAAATGCTAACAAACTATTTATAGGTCCTCAGTAAACTAGATAAGAAATCGAAACGCAAATCCTAGAGGGCTTTCTGTAGCGGCGTAGAGCGCCACTCTGAGAAAAAGTCGGTTTCGTAAAATTCTGGCACCATCACCTACTGTTCCGAGTTTCATTCAGAAAGCATGTGGTAGTTGTACAATAAGCGGTCAAGAGACCTTAGATGTCTTAATGGACGCGCACTTTCCTGGCAGCCTCTCTTTAACGGAGTGTTCTGCGATATCTTCAGAGGTCATCAATGATGTTCCCATTCCCATAACGGATAGTGAACTGAGATATGCTCCAAAGAGCTTTGCCCCATTATACCTGCTGACCTACAGTACAATTCGGATATTATAGTTCCCTAGTAAATTCGGATATACTCAGCATGCTTGTCATGTTCTAATATCCCTGAGTCATGGACTAGATATACAGTGGTCCTTATCCCAAAAGAAGTAAGACCTCACATACAAGACCGAAAGACTTCAGATCTATCAGTCTGTCGTCCTTCCTCCTGAAGACACTGGAAAGGTTGACCGACCTACACTTTCGTAGAACGATCAATCCTAACCTATTATAAGCGTCTCAACATGCCTATATGAAGAACAAATCTGCGGAGACTTGAAAAAGCTCTCGTGTATAACGAATATGCACTAGTGGCCTTTCTTGATATAGAAGGGGCCTTTAATAATGTGACTCCGGAGGCAATAAAATTATTCCTGGAAAGACTGGACTTCTAATAAGGTTATAATCTTCACTTCTTTGGAACTCATTACTCAGGGAACTTGATTCACCGAAGTTTAAGACTGTCGCTTACTGTGTCTCACCGCCTGCAAAGTGCTAAGTATCTAATTAGTAAATGGAGTACAATTAGTGGCCTTAGCGAAAATCCAGGAAAAATGGTGTCAGAAAGTGCGAAGTATCTTGAAATTATACTGGATCACAGTAATCTCGTGCTCATCTTCAGATCCAAGAGAAAGATCCCCAAGATTCTTTGTGGCACTGGTCCCAGCAAAGGAATCCCTCGAGATTCCCAGAATCTCATCCGTCTCTGATAGTAGATAGGGACAACGTCGAAGGTTTTACGTGAGTACCTGTCCATGTAGACCCAACCTCACGGTGATCCGTCTCTGATAGTAGGCCCAACAACTGACTTTCCTGTTCTAGAATGTTCTGTTGGACCCCCATCAACACTAAATTCAGGTCCTCGGCACTGCTGCCAACCACCTTGACCTTAAAGTGCCCTGCATTTATTTGGTCCGCGAGAGACTCTAAGGAACTCTAGGACCAGAGATAATACCCATGATCTGATCACTCAAGTTAGGGGGCCTTTAAACACCATGTGCCAGAATGTGCAGGTCATGTGCTTTATAACCAGTCCCCCCTTTCCTCCACCTGGGGACACGTCCGATAGGAGTAAATGCAGCAAAAGACTCCACACGGAAAAAATGTCATGCTAAATACAAAATGTTTATTTTAATTTGTACTTTTCCTTTCATCATCAAACAGAAAAATCACCAGTTACTTGAATACATCATTAAAATTTAAAGAAATTTGGTAAAAACATAAACATGAACACTGGTAATACTGAGTTTTAGTATGATTGTCTTTATAAAAATACAAATATTTTTTTTACATTATTTTCTTTTTCTAGAAAATGGTTTTCAATTATTTTATTAATTCTATATATTGACCATAATGTACTAAATATAAGAAATCCAAGACTCGGAATATTAAACTTACAATCTACGCAAAACCATTATTTAAAAAAATTATACGTATAAAATGAGTTAGCCCACTTACAAATATATATAAAAAAATGAATTTTTAATATAAATTACAATTCATTAATCATCTTAATTAAATTACCGTCATTCTTGTGAGAAAATTTCATGTAAAAATGAGTAAAAGCGCCTTCAAATTCGAATATTCGGCAACTAATAAAATTCCCGAAAAAATCGAATAAGTGTTAGGAAAATTTTACAGAAACATTGACAATCCTTGATATGGTCGATAATAGTCTAAAGCGTCGAAAGGAATTCACAAAATCTAAATTCGTTTACAAAACTTATACTTTGAGTTTTTCCGCCAATATGGAAGATCAAATAATAAGCAAGAAGCAAGAAAAATCTTTTCCAAAAAAAGGCTAAAAGTACAAAAAAAAAACTCTTTTTATTATGCATAAAATATCTGATACACATAAAAAATTGCACTTGTTTAGTATATAAAAAATATTTTAGTTTTATTAGTATTCTAGTTAAAACAAAAGTGTAAATTATTGGCTTCACATTGCAAAATTGAATGAAGCTTTGTTTAAATCGTTCTTCCAAGCTATTTTTAGATTCAATTCGGTAGATTTTTACCCAGCTTTAAGATTTTACAATCTTATTTGAAACCACACTGCTTATAAAGCTTTTCAATCCGCATAGTATAACATTTGACAATTCGTTTTAGTTCTGGTGGATACTTAAGTACATTACAAAGCTTTTTTTTAATTCCTAATAATCTCTTGGTGAGGAGTTTCTTTGCTAATTTTGTGATATCTGTTTTTTGTTTTTGGAAATTCCCAATCTTATCAAATATTTCGTTCTTGTGTACGAGTTTGAACTTTTTATATTACACAAGGCAACAAAATCGAAAAAGTTTTAAAGGCTTGAAAAACAACTATACAATTTTGATATATATGGTCCAAATATTATGGAGTTTTTTTTTAAATTTTTAAGTAAAATTATAAATTTTTTTAGACGTTTTCCCACATAATGATAAGTCAAAAAGGGTTAGACCGATATTATTGAAATAAACAGAATGATTGAAATTTAAACTTCAATCCGTTTATATATTGCGTTTCAATCGGCTCAGTAGTTTCGGAGTTATAATAAAACATGTTTTTTATATATTGAATATATAAAAAATATATTTTTTATATATTCAATATAATATATATATATATATATATATATATATATATATATATATATATATATATATTTTTTTTTTTTTTTTGCTTAAATATATTCAATATATGAATATATTTTGTTTTAAAGAAATCATGAATAATCGAAAACGCCAAAAGTTTTTCAGACTTATTGCTTTATCACAAATTTTCGAATTTATTCACAACTAAATGAATTCGCTCATTTTCACAAAATTTTAGTTTTTTGTTTGATATGCATAAAATTCTGCTTTCGATTTATTGAATTTTGAAAATATTTTCCCAATGCTATATATACATTTTTATATCAAAAATGCATTACATAGTAAAATTCGTGTATTTTTTTGGCGAAACCCTACGTACAATACTAATTGTATTCTTCGGAAAAACATTTGTATTGGATGAGTTTAAATGTATTAAACAGTAAAAATTTATATTTCATTATTTAAATTTATTATAAGAAATTAAATAAGAAAATAAATTAATATATAATTATTATAAACTACAAACTCTGAAATTTTCTTTTATTTGATTTTCTACTATTGTTGAATAACGGATATCCTGGTGGAATCATTAGCCCTGTTCCTCACTCAAGTCTCCTAGATTTTCAGGAAAACGATCTACGTGACTGTGCAGGTAGTGTACTTTGATGCTTATGTTGTATCTAAGATTCTGCAAGCGAATTATCATCTCTTCAACGTGAGTAACGTAATCATCATCCTTGTTATTTACTAAGAAATTTTGAATAACCCAAACGAATCCCATGCATTATTCTCAATTTCTGACATTGAACTGCCAAAATCAGTATCTTTCACCAATTTGCGAATTTGTGGCCCGTTAAATATGCCTGTTTTTCCATACCCAGATTGGGAAACTTCATTGAAATATACTTTAAGCATTCAGTATGTTAAGTGCTTTAACATATTGTTTCATAAGTTTAATGTGAAGAGGGGGTAATATGATGCGATTTCGAGGCACTAAAGCCACATTTATAACATTTGGCATAACTGGAACCAGTGTTTCCCTAGAAGGCCATTGTTTTCTCTTCCAATATCCTGCTTTAGCTCTGATGTCCAATAAACATATAAAACAAGAATATTTGGTAATTCCGCTTTGCTGACCTAAGAGGAAATTCACCATCTTAAGATCAACTCAAATTACCCAGTTATGTTCATCAAACTTTATCTTCTTCATGACCAATATAATTACAGAGTATTTTTTTTTTTTACTTTGGTGGAATGTGCGATCGGCAAAAGGACACACTTCAAGCTGCGTTTTGATAAGTCGATAAATAAACACCATTCGTTTGAAACGTATCTTTGTAAGCCTATGGCAGTCATCAAACCAAAAATATCTGTGCAGTACACAAAATTATCCTCTTCAACAAAATAATGAAGTAAGCCTTCTTATCGAGTATAGTAATACGAAACTTTAGTTTCTTTAGTTATGAGATGTGTTTCTTTCGTCCGGGACGCAATTAATTCAGAAGATATTTTCGACAATCCAAGGTCTCTAATTACAGTTATTCTTGATTCCATGGTCTCGGCGAGAAATGTTTTGCGAGAAGAACTCGTCATTTTCAGATGTAGGTGTTAGTGCTGGATCTGAACTATCTGATTGGTAACACATATTTGAGGTTGAGTGCCCTGGTGAAGATGAAAGCACTTGACTACAGCTTGGACCCTGATCTTGAGCATATTTAATTGCTTGTGAATGTAAAACTGCAAGTGTAAACCCATCAGCAGACCTCGTGGGGTAAGACTATCGCATGATTTCCGAAACCAGTTTTTGTACTCAAACAAAAATAATAATCGGATTCGCGGCTGGCTGTTTCTGTCCATAGTCGAAATTTCCAAGTGTCGTCTGTAAAATGAAAAAAATTTATAAAGAATATGAAGAATTCAAAATTTAATTAAGAAATACTATAAGTATAAAATATTCCAAATGTATTAACCTATACTTACTTTAAGTTAGAAGACCTCATAGATAAATTCAGGCGACACGAAATGCATATAGTACTCGGTGTCCAATGCTGGTTCAAATTGTGCGGATGTATATTATAGCAATCTTCATATGACATTTGAAATGAAGTTAAGAAGCAGCTACGTTTTTTCTCGGTGATATATTGGCCGCACATGTAACAAAATGAATCCGGATTGTTTTTACATCAAAATTTTCTGTCCTTCTTGCTCATTTTTATTAATACTTGAAAATTGTTTTTAACTTGTAAGCTGAATGACTATAATCTTTATGTAGGGATAAAATTATGTGTCCATTATCGCAAACACTTCTTGAATGAAATAAAATGGCTCAAGGAATTCTTATAAATACTAATACTATAATTTGGGATAACCCTTTGTGTGGATAGTTTATGTGTGCTGCAAATTTGTTGAATTCCCAGGAATCATAAAAAACATTAAGGAATTTTATGCAAAAAAATCATCCGTTACAGCCAACGAAAAAAAGAGCAATTCAGCTTGCCCGCACATGTATGAGCGTTTATTAGTTTGCTACCGCATTCGTAAATATGAAACGTCCTTTCCTTTATTACTTATTTTTTTTAATTCTGAGAATCATAAAATTGCGATAAAGGTTTTTTTCCAAACAATTTTCTACATGTAAAGGGGTTTGCCAAAATCTGTGTCGTAAAATGCACCTGAGTTTCTATGTTCTGCATTTTCATTATACCATTTTCTACAGTGCTTGTAAATATGCGATACCTTCAATTAATTGTAAATAAAAATTTCATGATCCATATCTACTTTAATTCACATGATATGTAGCTTCGCTACAAATAAATAAAATTTGATACTTTTTGCAGTTTTCGATTTTTTCCAATTTTTTTTTAATTTTTTTTTTTTACCAATTTTTTAATTTTTGCCTAACAATTTGTTTTATAACTGAAACTATTGATCGCATTAAAAACAATTGTATACATCATTTAAAGATATTGTAGATTTAGTTTAACAAAATCGGAGAAGTTGTTTTTGACTTATGACAACATAAGTGGAGAAATGTCTCAAAATATTGGCAGTTTTACTTAAAAATTATTAAAAAAAATATCCATAGAATTGAAAAATTTTACCATTTTTGTATTTAGGTAGCCATGATGCATCAAGTCTATATAGTGGTTATTCAAGCCCGTTTTTGCTGTTGACCTGTGTTATTTAAGATACTTTGAAGGATTATTGACTATAATTAAATGATTGTCAAAGTTTTAGGCGATTTCCGTAATACTTTTAATCAAATTTTTCGCAATTTTTACTGGTTGTCAAATATTGGAATTTTAAAGCGTTTTTTTATAAATTTGTATATAAAATGTTCTTACAGAAAATGTAATGTATATTAAAAATTCATTTTTTTTTTCAAAGGTAATTTTGTTTTTTTTGTAATATATTTGAAAGTAATATATTTCTGCCCCCTGAATTTGATAAGTATAATTTGTATAAGTAATTTTTTTGCGTAAATTGTAAGTTTAATATTCCGAGTGTATTTATTACATTATGGTAAATATATATAATTCTCGTGTGGCGGATAGGGGGAGCTTTGTCATTATTGAGGTTTGACATACTTCACTGTCAGACCTAAATAAAGGCACGAACTCAGGCCGCGTCAAGTCACTGGTAGGGAACCAATCTTTGTAGTAGCTAATAGAAAGGAGGTTCTATATATTACGTTAGTTAGTACTGGGCACTCGAATATAATTAGGGATTAGAGGGCCTCCGATGACTGCTCATTCTCAGATCACTTGTATATCGAGATTAACATAGAAGTCTGTTTACCCAGGGTTAAACCCTTTCAAAACAGGAGGAAGACAAATTGGACAGTACAACATGATATTCTGGCCCAACTCCTCCCTAATTCCCCGGCCATCAACGGTTGTGGTGATATTGAGTCCTGTGTCAAAATGCTAACAAACTATTTATAGGTCCTCAGTAAACTAGATAAGAAATCGAAACGCAAATCCTAGAGGGCTTTCTGTAGCGGCGTAGAGCGCCACTCTGAGAAAAAGTCGGTTTCGTAAAATTCTGGCACCATCACCTACTGTTCCGAGTTTCATTCAGAAAGCATGTGGTAGTTGTACAATAAGCGGTCAAGAGACCTTAGATGTCTTAATGGACGCGCACTTTCCTGGCAGCCTCTCTTTAACGGAGTGTTCTGCGATATCTTCAGAGGTCATCAATGATGTTCCCATTCCCATAACGGATAGTGAACTGAGATATGCTCCAAAGAGCTTTGCCCCATTATACCTGCTGACCTACAGTACAATTCGGATATTATAGTTCCCTAGTAAATTCGGATATACTCAGCATGCTTGTCATGTTCTAATATCCCTGAGTCATGGACTAGATATACAGTGGTCCTTATCCCAAAAGAAGTAAGACCTCACATACAAGACCGAAAGACTTCAGATCTATCAGTCTGTCGTCCTTCCTCCTGAAGACACTGGAAAGGTTGACCGACCTACACTTTCGTAGAACGATCAATCCTAACCTATTATAAGCGTCTCAACATGCCTATATGAAGAACAAATCTGCGGAGACTTGAAAAAGCTCTCGTGTATAACGAATATGCACTAGTGGCCTTTCTTGATATAGAAGGGGCCTTTAATAATGTGACTCCGGAGGCAATAAAATTATTCCTGGAAAGACTGGACTTCTAATAAGGTTATAATCTTCACTTCTTTGGAACTCATTACTCAGGGAACTTGATTCACCGAAGTTTAAGACTGTCGCTTACTGTGTCTCACCGCCTGCAAAGTGCTAAGTATCTAATTAGTAAATGGAGTACAATTAGTGGCCTTAGCGAAAATCCAGGAAAAATGGTGTCAGAAAGTGCGAAGTATCTTGAAATTATACTGGACTCCAAACTATCCTGGCTCCAGAATACACAGAGGCCCGTATTGCCCTATATATATGTAGGAAAGCCATCAGTAAATCCTGGAGAATAAATCTTAGGAATACGAAACGGCTCTTTGACACGGTGATTAAGCCCATATTTATGTGTGGTGCGATAGTATGGTGGAAGGTTATGGAGAAATCCACCTATATCGGAATCTTTTATAGAATTCTGCGTACTACCTGTCGATCTTATGGCCGAACAGATCGCCATTATGACTGCGACTAGGTTTAGAACTATATGTGCATGAAATGATAGTGATTTCGGCTATTCGACAGTTCTAGGATTCCTTAATAGCATTACTTGCAATATTGATTATTGTATTCCCATACCCTTTCTTGGGAGAGATTTCTCAGTATCCACATCAACTGCTTCGGAATTAAGAGTTGGTTCAGTTGAGGTTTATACTGACGGGTCCAAATCTGCTGAAGGGGTTGGGGGTGTCCATATTCCTGTTTATAAGAAAAACATTTCCTTTAAATTGCCAGATCACTGCAGAATTCAAGCAGAGATATCGGCCATAAAGAGGACGGTGCACTGGTTAATGTAGGGCATTCGGAGTGGATATTCAAATCTGTACATCCAGTCAAGACACGATTAAATCGCTTTTCGATTGGTACATGAATGCCGGACATCTCTGAACAAGGTGGCGAGACATTCAAAGCTGTAGCTGGTCTAGGTCAGGGATTACCCCGAATAATTTTATTGGGGATGAACTAGCCAGAAATGGATCCCTTCTTCGATGTGAAGATCGGACCAACTGGTTGGAGTACCGATTTCAGCCTGCAGATCAATAATTCTGCGGAACTTATTGTACAAGATGGACAAATGAATCCACATGTTCAACCTCGAGGCAAATATGGCCCCAATATGATGAATCTCGATCCAACTTCATCATGGGACTATCGACGCATCGGCATAGAATTCTGGTAGCACTGGTTTGCTGGTGCGCATGCTAGGAGACTATGGCTCTCTTTTAATGACTTTTGTAGAATTTGTCGGGATGAGAAAGAGGAGGAAAAGGACAGTGCCACTGTCCCACTCTTGACGAGATCAGGACTGCTAATTTTGGAAGTCCCATTGTGCATGTATTATCAGATCTCTGTGATATTGACATCAGATGAATCAATTCCTTCGGGCTGGTTCGATGCGAACGCAGTTATGGACACGTCAGTTAGCAACACATAATCCCTCAGGATTTCACAACATGACCAAATTGGACCCAAGTGAGCTGTCTCCTATTGATTAGACAGCTGCCCACTGAAGCTAACCTAATATATAGAATTAATAAAATATGTTACAACTTTCATTAAGACCTATAAAGGTAATAAAATTATCTTTGAAATGAATGAGTATCTCAAAAAATGATATTTTTATATTTGTATATATATATATATATATATATATATATATATATATATATATATATATATATATACAGTACAGCCATTCTCTATATTCCACAGTGGGGCAGAATCGAAATTTTTGGAAATAAATCTGTAACTTCTGATCGGCTGGTTGGATTTTCATGAAATTTGGTATAGGCGTAACAGAGGAGTGTACAATGTTAAGTTTGGAAGGGGGATACAACAAACCTCTCAGGGGCCTCTGACATACAAAATTTTTAATCGCTTGCCAAATGTTAGCTTCTCCTCCGATTTCAAATATCTAGTATTTCCGACCGATTTTGGTAGTTTTTTTCTTAACTAGTTAAAGAACAAAATTATCTATTGAATAAAAAAAAATTTAAGTCGATATCTTTACCGAGTCCAAAAATAAACGATTTTGAAAATTGCAAAAAAGAAGACTTTTTGTGTTTTTTTAGCCGAAAAGTATCTACACTCTTTTTTATCTAAAATAAAATTTTCTTTAGCAACATATAATAATATTGCACTTTTCTGAAAGGCAACTTCAATTTAAGATAAAAAACAAGCCGAAAAACTCAATTGGTCATGGTACATACCCTCCCGAATTCGACCCATTTTATATGAAAGTTTTGATTTTAGACCATATTTTCTCAAATCCCAAAGCACGAATCGACAAGCGGAATATATTTTAAGAATCTTCAATATATTGTTAAAAGTTTTAAATCAAAATCTTCGGAAAAATGTGGATTCTATAGCCAAAAATGTAAAATATCCCATTTTTGAGAATTTTCGTTAGTTTTTTTGGGAATTCAGGAAAACCCTACCCCTGATTGAAATTTGGTTAACCCGCTTTTATTTATATTAATAAGATCCACATTTCCTACAAGTAGGAAACAATATTGTCGAAACTTGTCTCATAATTATTACCTTTGCTTTGTTAAACTTACCAGAACACATAAACATTGGTTATGAAAAGGTAAAACTGCGCCCCTACGTCCCCTACCCACTTAGATGCCGTAAGTGTCTTAGGTTTGGCCATACAACAAATTCGTGTTCCAATAATAAAGCCTGTCCAAATTGCGCTCTTGATTTTAATCTCGAAGAAGAAGACGAAACCTGCAATAATACCACAACATGCGTGAATTGTATCAACAACAACAATGAAGACAACAAACATAATGCACTAGACAAAATTTGCCCAGTATTCTTAAGAGAAAAAGAGATACAAGAGCTGTAGAAACCTACAAAATGCGACAATAAAACACACAACATACTTTCTCTTCAATAGTAAAATCAACACCATCTGTTAATACTATCCCTATCTCTAAAAATAACACAAATGATATTAATGTGACATCAAAAGAAATAGTGGATTATAATGATAATGAAACACCTACAAACTCCAACATGGAATTAAAACAACTCTCTCCGAAACCTAAAATTGTGACCCTTCTACCTAGAAATACTTCAAATAGGAATAAACAAACATTAAAAAGGAAAAATAACAAAAATATTGGAAACAAACAAAAACAACAAGAAACCAAAAAGCAACACAGATGACCTCGAATCAGCAGAATCAATGTCACAAGATAATGAGTAGAAAGATGTAATATTTACAGTATGTACTCTATTATCTGCACGGTGGCGCTTGGGGTGGTGACTGGGGCTGGGGAAATGAATGGATTTCTGGCGCATTGCACCATTATCATAAAAGTGTACTTAATTTTACGTTAGATAGAAATTATTTGTAATATCAATTATTATATAGCATTTATTTTTATTATTTTCAAGCCATAATGTTCTGCTTAAATATTTTACAATGGAATATTAGAGGATATAACGTGAATTATAATGAATTACAGGCTCTAATTAAAAAATATGATATCAAACTAATTTCAATCCAAGAATCACTTTTTAACAATAATATAAATATTCCCGTACCTATCAATTTTACCATGCATATCTATAATAATTCCAACTCATGTGGTGGTGTGTCTCTTCTTGTACACAACTCCATTCAGCATAAACCTATACCCGTTAACAATGATTTTGAGGCAGTTTGTCTGGAAATAACTTCAAAAATAAAATTTAAAATCATATCAACTTATATATCCCCAAACGTTAACTTCAATTATGTTAATCTCCAAAAAGTTTTCAGTGAATGTCATAATAACAGGATACTTTAATAGCTCGCAGCAAAATTGGGGCTCCAGCAGAAATAATAAGAGAGGAACTATTATAAACAAATTTATAAATAATCATTAATTATACTAAATAACAAATCACCTACACATTTCTCCACTCATAACACTCTGGCCCACATAGACTTATCCTTCTGCACTCCGGAATTATATTTACACTCCAACTGGAATATAGAGACGGACCTTTATAGAAGTGACCATTTCCCAATTATTATATCCTTATTCAAAAATGATTTAGATTTTAACCAGACAATTAAACCTTACTTCAAGATTGGTCAAGCCAACTGGGACCTCTTCCGTAAAAGTTGTACATTTTATGAAGCCAGTAGACCGACTCACAACAATGTTAATAAAGAGGCTGCAAATCTTAGAAAAATTTTCATCCAATCATCAATTAAGTCTATTCCGCAATCAAGACCACTAAATAAACGTATTTCAGTCCCATGGTGGAATCACCAGTTAACACTTTGAAAACAAGAAAAAAACAGACTATGGTATATATTCAGAAGAAATATCAACAACTTTAACATGATAAACTATAAAAGAGCGAACGCGCTGTTTAAGAAAGAAGTTAAGACTGCTAAACGTAATTCGCTTTACAGCTTCACATCAGAGATAAACTCTAACACTCAGGAGATTCTGCGGTTACAAAACTTCTTTCAATATACATTGTATACAAACTGAGACCCCTCCTTACAATAGACTAACAACCAAATCTTTAATTGCAAACGAGTTTGGTCGTTTTTGGTCTTCTAATTCATCTGATGATAACTTTCCAAGAAAATTCCAAATTAATAAATCGAATTTTAAAGTAATTTAATAAACATTAACCCAAATATAAAGGCTCAACTCATTAAACAAGATATAGACAAAATCGAGTTAATTTCTACGTTAAAAAGACTTAAAGGGAAATCACCAGGTTTAGATAGAGTTTCTTACACTATGATAAAAAATTCTCCAGACATTATTAAATGTAGAATTCTAAAACTATTTAATATGACATTTAATTCCCACATTCCTCAACAATACAAAACATCGATTATTATTCCCATCTTAAAACCAGATAGCGACAAAACAATGAGAAGGTCATATAGACATATTTCTCTAAATTCATGTACTGGAAAAATCATGGACAGAATTATTTCAAACAGAATTTGGTGGTTAATATCCTCCAACAATCTCCTAAACAATAGTCAGATGGGATTTAGAAAAGGTAAATCCACTGTTGACGCCCTTTTGTTTCTTGAACACTTAGCTGCAAACAGTATATCAACAAAAAATCATCTTACATTCATACGATTGTTAACCAGCTCATCTCATGGAAATTTGGACCTAAAATTATAAATTTTGTAATCAACTTCTTATCAAATAGAAAACTTATAGTCCGTTTGGGAAAGGAATATTCCAAACTTTTAACTTGCACAATGGAATCCCGCAAGGATCTCCACTTTCTGTCAATAAACTATGCAATATAATATCTTTACATAAAAACATCAGCTTTTGTGCTTATGCTGATGATTTCAATATAGTTATAAAATCAAACAAAAACAGAAACCCTAATATAAACATTACCAACATAATAAGCAATATTTTACAATTGCTCCTGTAACATGATCACTGGTAACATTGAACTCAATCAAGTGAATGAATTAAAGATACTAGGTGTTATTTTCAATAAAACCCTCAGATGGAATGCACATATTGCAAATGTAGCAAAATATCTAATAAAGCGATCGAATATAATTAAGTGATTATCATCTTTAAAATTTAGCACCGATACCAATACAATTATTAACGTAATCAAAGCGTTGATCATATCTAAAATTAGATATGGATTATTCCTATACGGCAATGCATCTAAGACTTCTCTAAAAAAAATTAAAACTATTTTGAACTTGAATATTCGGTGTGCCCTGGGTGCACATCGAACAACTCCAATTAATAACATTATTTTTGAATCCCATATTTTTAATTTAGAAAATTTATATGAATTAGAATTGAGAAAACTAATAAAATCTATCATGACTTGTTACGATACACCTCTTAGAAAACTTATCGAAAATTACTTTAAATCAAAAAAAAAAAAAAAAAAAAAAAAAAAAAATACTGAAAAATCAATCGACACTACTTAAAACTATTAAAACATCATTAGAACATGACCTTCCGACTAAAATATTAAAAGATGATTCCGTTAGGATTGTATTGATCTATCCTTATCCATATATAAGAAAGAAAACACTTCTCTATTCCAATACAAGTTATTATTTCGACAAATTGCAAAAAAACACCAACAAAGAACCTTTATATTTACAGACGGGTCTAAGACTAAAAATGTTACATCTTTCGCAGTCACTACTGAGGATAAAGTAATATACACTTCCATATAACCTAATTATAGCTCAGTATTTTCTGCCGAAATAATAGCTATTTATGAAGCAATTAAATTTTGTAATAAGAGTGGTAAATACGCCATATGTACTGATTCCTCATCCTCAATACACGCAATTGCTAATATAAGTAATAATAACTTTTATGCAGTTAACATTAGAAATTCCTTAATTGAACACTTTCCAAAATTTGTAATTATTTGGATACCTGGTCACGCATCAATAAAAGGAAACGAATTTGCAGATTATACTGCTAAACAAGCTTACAACTCATCATTAATAGGAACAGTTAATAGAAATTTTCCAGATATTAGTAAATGTCACGAACCAGATAGTTGAATGTAACTCAACTATATGGAACCTAACAAATGAATGGTTTGAAAATTGCAAAAAAGAAGACTTTTTGTGTTTTTTTAGCCGAAAAGTATCTACACTCTTTTTTATCTAAAATAAAATTTTCTTTAGCAACATATAATAATATTGCACTTTTCTGAAAGGCAACTTCAATTTAAGATAAAAAACAAGCCCAAAAACTCAATTGGTCATGGTACATACCCTCCCGAATTCGACCCATTTTATATGAAAGTTTTGATTTTAGACCATGTTTTCTCAAATCCCAAAGCACGAATCGACAAGCGGAATATATTTTAAGAATCTTCAATATATTGTTAAAAGTTTTAAATCAAAATCTTCGGAAAAATGTGGATTCTATAGCCAAAAATGTAAAATATCCCATTTTTGAGAATTTTCGTTAGTTTTTTTGGGAATTCAGGAAAACCCTACCCCTGATTGAAATTTGGTTAACGCGCTTTTATTTATATTAATAAGATCCACATTTCCTACAAGTAGGAAACAATATTGTCGAAACTTGTCTCATAATTATTACCTTTGCTTTGTTAAACTTATCAGAACACATAAACATTGGTTATGAAAAGGTAAAACTGCGCCCCTACGTCCCCTACCCACTTAGATGCCGTAAGTGTCTTAGGTTTGGCCATACAACAAATTCGTGTTCCAATAATAAAGCCTGTCCAAATTGCGCTCTTGATTTTAATCTCGAAGAAGAAGACGAAACCTGCAATAATACCACAACATGCGTGAATTGTATCAACAACAACAATGAAGACAACAAACATAATGCACTAGACAAAATTTGCCCAGTATTCTTAAGAGAAAAAGAGATACAAGAGCTGTAGAAACCTACAAAATGCGACACCAAAACACACAACATACTTTCTCTTCAATAGTAAAATCAACACCATCTGTTAATACTATCCCTATCTCTAAAAATAACACAAATGATATTAATGTGACATCAAAAGAAATAGTGGATTATAATGATAATGAAACACCTACAAACTCCAACATGGAATTAAAACAACTCTCTCCGAAACCTAAAATTGTGACCCTTCTACCTAGAAATACTTCAAATAGGAATAAACAAACATTAAAAAGGAAAAATAACAAAAATATTGGAAACAAACAAAAACAACAAAAAACCAAAAAGCAACACAGATGACCTCGAATCAGCAGAATCAATGTCACAAGATAATGAGTAGAAAGATGTAATATTTACAGTATGTACTCTATTATCTGCACGGTGGCGCTTGGGGTGGTGACTGGGGCTGGGGAAATGAATGGATTTCTGGCGCATTGCACCATTATCATAAAAGTGTACTTAATTTTACGTTAGATAGAAATTATTTGTAATATCAATTATTATATAGCATTTATTTTTATTATTTTCAAGCCATAATGTTCTGCTTAAATATTTTACAATGGAATATTAGAGGATATAACGTGAATTATAATGAATTACAGGCTCTAATTAAAAAATATGATATCAAACTAATTTCAATCCAAGAATCACTTTTTAACAATAATATAAATATTCCCGTACCTATCAATTTTACCATGCATATCTATAATAATTCCAACTCATGTGGTGGTGTGTCTCTTCTTGTACACAACTCCATTCAGCATAAACCTATACCCGTTAACAATGATTTTGAGGCAGTTTGTCTGGAAATAACTTCAAAAATAAAATTTAAAATCATATCAACTTATATATCCCCAAACGTTAACTTCAATTATGTTAATCTCCAAAAAGTTTTCAGTGAATGTCATAATAACAGGATACTTTAATAGCTCGCAGCAAAATTGGGGCTCCAGCAGAAATAATAAGAGAGGAACTATTATAAACAAATTTATAAATAATCATTAATTATACTAAATAACAAATCACCTACACATTTCTCCACTCATAACACTCTGGCCCACATAGACTTATCCTTCTGCACTCCGGAATTATATTTACACTCCAACTGGAATATAGAGACGGACCTTTATAGAAGTGACCATTTCCCAATTATTATATCCTTATTCAAAAATGATTTAGATTTTAACCAGACAATTAAACCTTACTTCAAGATTGGTCAAGCCAACTGGGACCTCTTCCGTAAAAGTTGTACATTTTATGAAGCCAGTAGACCGACTCACAACAATGTTAATAAAGAGGCTGCAAATCTTAGAAAAATTTTCATCCAATCATCAATTAAGTCTATTCCGCAATCAAGACCACTAAATAAACGTATTTCAGTCCCATGGTGGAATCACCAGTTAACACTTTGAAAACAAGAAAAAAACAGACTATGGTATATATTCAGAAGAAATATCAACAACTTTAACATGATAAACTATAAAAGAGCGAACGCGCTGTTTAAGAAAGAAGTTAAGACTGCTAAACGTAATTCGCTTTACAGCTTCACATCAGAGATAAACTCTAACACTCAGGAGATTCTGCGGTTACAAAACTTCTTTCAATATACATTGTATACAAACTGAGACCCCTCCTTACAATAGACTAACAACCAAATCTTTAATTGCAAACGAGTTTGGTCGTTTTTGGTCTTCTAATTCATCTGATGATAACTTTCCAAGAAAATTCCAAATTAATAAATCGAATTTTAAAGTAATTTAATAAACATTAACCCAAATATAAAGGCTCAACTCATTAAACAAGATATAGACAAAATCGAGTTAATTTCTACGTTAAAAAGACTTAAAGGGAAATCACCAGGTTTAGATAGAGTTTCTTACACTATGATAAAAAATTCTCCAGACATTATTAAATGTAGAATTCTAAAACTATTTAATATGACATTTAATTCCCACATTCCTCAACAATACAAAACATCGATTATTATTCCCATCTTAAAACCAGATAGCGACAAAACAATGAGAAGGTCATATAGACCTATTTCTCTAAATTCATGTACTGGAAAAATCATGGACAGAATTATTTCAAACAGAATTTGGTGGTTAATATCCTCCAACAATCTCCTAAACAATAGTCAGATGGGATTTAGAAAAGGTAAATCCACTGTTGACGCCCTTTTGTTTCTTGAACACTTAGCTGCAAACAGTATATCAACAAAAAATCATCTTACATTCATACGATTGTTAACCAGCTCATCTCATGGAAATTTGGACCTAAAATTATAAATTTTGTAATCAACTTCTTATCAAATAGAAAACTTATAGTCCGTTTGGGAAAGGAATATTCCAAACTTTTAACTTGCACAATGGAATCCCGCAAGGATCTCCACTTTCTGTCAATAAACTATGCAATATAATATCTTTACATAAAAACATCAGCTTTTGTGCTTATGCTGATGATTTCAATATAGTTATAAAATCAAACAAAAACAGAAACCCTAATATAAACATTACCAACATAATAAGCAATATTTTACAATTGCTCCTGTAACATGATCACTGGTAACATTGAACTCAATCAAGTGAATGAATTAAAGATACTAGGTGTTATTTTCAATAAAACCCTCAGATGGAATGCACATATTGCAAATGTAGCAAAATATCTAATAAAGCGATCGAATATAATTAAGTGATTATCATCTTTAAAATTTAGCACCGATACCAATACAATTATTAACGTAATCAAAGCGTTGATCATATCTAAAATTAGATATGGATTATTCCTATACGGCAATGCATCTAAGACTTCTCTAAAAAAAATTAAAACTATTTTGAACTTGAATATTCGGTGTGCCCTGGGTGCACATCGAACAACTCCAATTAATAACATTATTTTTGAATCCCATATTTTTAATTTAGAAAATTTATATGAATTAGAATTGAGAAAACTAATAAAATCTATCATGACTTGTTACGATACACCTCTTAGAAAACTTATCGAAAATTACTTTAAATCAAAAAAAAAAAAAAAAAAAATACTGAAAAATCAATCGACACTACTTAAAACTATTAAAACATCATTAGAACATGACCTTCCGACTAAAATATTAAAAGATGATTCCGTTAGGATTGTATTGATCTATCCTTATCCATATATAAGAAAGAAAACACTTCTCTATTCCAATACAAGTTATTATTTCGAGAAATTGCAAAAAAACACCAACAAAGAACCTTTATATTTACAGACGGGAAATGTTACATCTTTCGCAGTCACTACTGAGGATAAAGTAATATACACTTCCATATAACCTAATTATAGCTCAGTATTTTCTGCCGAAATAATAGCTATTTATGAAGCAATTAAATTTTGTAATAAGAGTGGTAAATACGCCATATGTACTGATTCCTCATCCTCAATACACGCAATTGCTAATATAAGTAATAATAACTTTTATGCAGTTAACATTAGAAATTCCTTAATTGAACACTTTCCAAAATTTGTAATTATTTGGATACCTGGTCACGCATCAATAAAAGGAAACGAATTTGCAGATTATACGGCTAAACAAGCTTACAACTCATCATTAATAGGAACAGTTAATAGAAATTTTCCAGATATTAGTAAATGTCACGAACCAGATAGTTGAATGTAACTCAACTATATGGAACCTAACAAATGAATGGTTTGAAAATTGCAAAAAAGAAGACTTTTTGTGTTTTTTTAGCCGAAAAGTATCTACACTCTTTTTTATCTAAAATAAAATTTTCTTTAGCAACATATAATAATATTGCACTTTTCTGAAAGGCAACTTCAATTTAAGATAAAAAACAAGCCCAAAAACTCAATTGGTCATGGTACATACCCTCCCGAATTCGACCCATTTTATATGAAAGTTTTGATTTTAGACCATGTTTTCTCAAATCCCAAAGCACGAATCGACAAGCGGAATATATTTTAAGAATCTTCAATATATTGTTAAAAGTTTTAAATCAAAATCTTCGGAAAAATGTGGATTCTATAGCCAAAAATGTAAAATATCCCATTTTTGAGAATTTTCGTTAGTTTTTTTGGGAATTCAGGAAAACCCTACCCCTGATTGAAATTTGGTTAACGCGCTTTTATTTATATTAATAAGATCCACATTTCCTACAAGTAGGAAACAATATTGTCGAAACTTGTCTCATAATTATTACCTTTGCTTTGTTAAACTTACCAGAACACATAAACATTGGTTATGAAAAGGTAAAACTGCGCCCCTACGTCCCCTACCCACTTAGATGCCGTAAGTGTCTTAGGTTTGGCCATACAACAAATTCGTGTTCCAATAATAAAGCCTGTCCAAATTGCGCTCTTGATTTTAATCTCGAAGAAGAAGACGAAACCTGCAATAATACCACAACATGCGTGAATTGTATCAACAACAACAATGAAGACAACAAACATAATGCACTAGACAAAATTTGCCCAGTATTCTTAAGAGAAAAAGAGATACAAGAGCTGTAGAAACCTACAAAATGCGACACCAAAACACACAACATACTTTCTCTTCAATAGTAAAATCAACACCATCTGTTAATACTATCCCTATCTCTAAAAATAACACAAATGATATTAATGTGACATCAAAAGAAATAGTGGATTATAATGATAATGAAACACCTACAAACTCCAACATGGAATTAAAACAACTCTCTCCGAAACCTAAAATTGTGACCCTTCTACCTAGAAATACTTCAAATAGGAATAAACAAACATTAAAAAGGAAAAATAACAAAAATATTGGAAACAAACAAAAACAACAAAAAACCAAAAAGCAACACAGATGACCTCGAATCAGCAGAATCAATGTCACAAGATAATGAGTAGAAAGATGTAATATTTACAGTATGTACTCTATTATCTGCACGGTGGCGCTTGGGGTGGTGACTGGGGCTGGGGAAATGAATGGATTTCTGGCGCATTGCACCATTATCATAAAAGTGTACTTAATTTTACGTTAGATAGAAATTATTTGTAATATCAATTATTATATAGCATTTATTTTTATTATTTTCAAGCCATAATGTTCTGCTTAAATATTTTACAATGGAATATTAGAGGATATAACGTGAATTATAATGAATTACAGGCTCTAATTAAAAAATATGATATCAAACTAATTTCAATCCAAGAATCACTTTTTAACAATAATATAAATATTCCCGTACCTATCAATTTTACCATGCATATCTATAATAATTCCAACTCATGTGGTGGTGTGTCTCTTCTTGTACACAACTCCATTCAGCATAAACCTATACCCGTTAACAATGATTTTGAGGCAGTTTGTCTGGAAATAACTTCAAAAATAAAATTTAAAATCATATCAACTTATATATCCCCAAACGTTAACTTCAATTATGTTAATCTCCAAAAAGTTTTCAGTGAATGTCATAATAACAGGATACTTTAATAGCTCGCAGCAAAATTGGGGCTCCAGCAGAAATAATAAGAGAGGAACTATTATAAACAAATTTATAAATAATCATTAATTATACTAAATAACAAATCACCTACACATTTCTCCACTCATAACACTCTGGCCCACATAGACTTATCCTTCTGCACTCCGGAATTATATTTACACTCCAACTGGAATATAGAGACGGACCTTTATAGAAGTGACCATTTCCCAATTATTATATCCTTATTCAAAAATGATTTAGATTTTAACCAGACAATTAAACCTTACTTCAAGATTGGTCAAGCCAACTGGGACCTCTTCCGTAAAAGTTGTACATTTTATGAAGCCAGTAGACCGACTCACAACAATGTTAATAAAGAGGCTGCAAATCTTAGAAAAATTTTCATCCAATCATCAATTAAGTCTATTCCGCAATCAAGACCACTAAATAAACGTATTTCAGTCCCATGGTGGAATCACCAGTTAACACTTTGAAAACAAGAAAAAAACAGACTATGGTATATATTCAGAAGAAATATCAACAACTTTAACATGATAAACTATAAAAGAGCGAACGCGCTGTTTAAGAAAGAAGTTAAGACTGCTAAACGTAATTCGCTTTACAGCTTCACATCAGAGATAAACTCTAACACTCAGGAGATTCTGCGGTTACAAAACTTCTTTCAATATACATTGTATACAAACTGAGACCCCTCCTTACAATAGACTAACAACCAAATCTTTAATTGCAAACGAGTTTGGTCGTTTTTGGTCTTCTAATTCATCTGATGATAACTTTCCAAGAAAATTCCAAATTAATAAATCGAATTTTAAAGTAATTTAATAAACATTAACCCAAATATAAAGGCTCAACTCATTAAACAAGATATAGACAAAATCGAGTTAATTTCTACGTTAAAAAGACTTAAAGGGAAATCACCAGGTTTAGATAGAGTTTCTTACACTATGATAAAAAATTCTCCAGACATTATTAAATGTAGAATTCTAAAACTATTTAATATGACATTTAATTCCCACATTCCTCAACAATACAAAACATCGATTATTATTCCCATCTTAAAACCAGATAGCGACAAAACAATGAGAAGGTCATATAGACCTATTTCTCTAAATTCATGTACTGGAAAAATCATGGACAGAATTATTTCAAACAGAATTTGGTGGTTAATATCCTCCAACAATCTCCTAAACAATAGTCAGATGTGATTTAGAAAAGGTAAATCCACTGTTGACGCCCTTTTGTTTCTTGAACACTTAGCTGCAAACAGTATATCAACAAAAAATCATCTTACATTCATACGATTGTTAACCAGCTCATCTCATGGAAATTTGGACCTAAAATTATAAATTTTGTAATCAACTTCTTATCAAATAGAAAACTTATAGTCCGTTTGGGAAAGGAATATTCCAAACTTTTAACTTGCACAATGGAATCCCGCAAGGATCTCCACTTTCTGTCAATAAACTATGCAATATAATATCTTTACATAAAAACATCAGCTTTTGTGCTTATGCTGATGATTTCAATATAGTTATAAAATCAAACAAAAACAGAAACCCTAATATAAACATTACCAACATAATAAGCAATATTTTACAATTGCTCCTGTAACATGATCACTGGTAACATTGAACTCAATCAAGTGAATGAATTAAAGATACTAGGTGTTATTTTCAATAATCGAATATAATTAAGTGATTATCATCTTTAAAATTTAGCACCGATACCAATACAATTATTAACGTAATCAAAGCGTTGATCATATCTAAAATTAGATATGGATTATTCCTATACGGCAATGCATCTAAGACTTCTCTAAAAAAAATTAAAACTATTTTGAACTTGAATATTCGGTGTGCCCTGGGTGCACATCGAACAACTCCAATTAATAACATTATTTTTGAATCCCATATTTTTAATTTAGAAAATTTATATGAATTAGAATTGAGAAAACTAATAAAATCTATCATGACTTGTTACGATACACCTCTTAGAAAACTTATCGAAAATTACTTTAAATCAAAAAAAAAAAAAAAAAAAATACTGAAAAATCAATCGACACTACTTAAAACTATTAAAACATCATTAGAACATGACCTTCCGACTAAAATATTAAAAGATGATTCCGTTAGGATTGTATTGATCTATCCTTATCCATATATAAGAAAGAAAACACTTCTCTATTCCAATACAAGTTATTATTTCGAGAAATTGCAAAAAAACACCAACAAAGAACCTTTATATTTACAGACGGGAAATGTTACATCTTTCGCAGTCACTACTGAGGATAAAGTAATATACACTTCCATATAACCTAATTATAGCTCAGTATTTTCTGCCGAAATAATAGCTATTTATGAAGCAATTAAATTTTGTAATAAGAGTGGTAAATACGCCATATGTACTGATTCCTCATCCTCAATACACGCAATTGCTAATATAAGTAATAATAACTTTTATGCAGTTAACATTAGAAATTCCTTAATTGAACACTTTCCAAAATTTGTAATTATTTGGATACCTGGTCACGCATCAATAAAAGGAAACGAATTTGCAGATTATACGGCTAAACAAGCTTACAACTCATCATTAATAGGAACAGTTAATAGAAATTTTCCAGATATTAGTAAATGTCACGAACCAGATAGTTGAATGTAACTCAACTATATGGAACCTAACAAATGAATGGTACAAATCGATAAATTCAAATAGAATCAATATATATAGCTGAAGCCTTTACAACAATAACGTAAATCGTAAGGATTTCGTAAAATTCATGAGACTTAGATTGGGACATACCAGAATCACTCATGATTAAATCATGAAGAAAACTAACCCGCTTATGTACAACTGCAACCTTAATACTTCCCTTACTAATTCTCACATCCTCACAGATTGTCCAAAACTTGTACCATACAAACTTAAATACTTCGGAAACACCAATCCTCTTACATTACTCTCATCACCTAGTGAAAATTCTATTAAACAAATAACAAACTTTTTGAAAACTACCAAGTTATATGATAAAATTTAATCAACATTGTTAATATTAATTAATTATAATAAATGTTAAGATTATATTACAAATAGTAACTTATGTACCTACTTATATATTTTTATTTTATATATTTTTTTTGTAAATATTCTAGCTTAAGGCCTAGTTGCTATAGCTTATACATATTTAGTATACACATTAATGTATCAACTAAATTTTTTAAATAAATAAATAAATAATTTTTTTATTTTTAATAGGGTTGCCACATTTCCCAAATTTAAGTAAATATTTATCCTTTTCTAAGCATTCATATATCTCTATTAATGAATTTAAAATAACAAACCAAACAAAAAAATTCTATTTTAACTTAATCAATATTATTATTTTTGATATTTATCATCTTCCTTAATAAATATTCTATTTCTAATACGATTTTGTATTACTTATTTACATTAAATTTATGTAGAAAATGTTTCTAATATTTTAAACCTATACTACTTATTTTCTATAAAATAATCTGTTGTATCTGTATACATATCTAAAAGATAATAAAGGTCCTTCAAGTCTTCAGTATTTTGAGTTGATAAAGGCTCATAATAAATCCAACGTTTTCTCATTGATGATAGTACAGGTTCTGATGATAACAATAGGCTATTAAAAATATCCTCGTTTTGTGACGTTCTGGAGCATTTCCTGGAGCTGAATAATTGAACGTGCTTAAAATCTCTGTTTCTTGTTCCTTGCGCCTCTTCCGTAAGCTCTCCAAGTGGAAGAATATTTCGTTCAATTATAATTTCACTATGGCACAATACTTTATGTACTGTTGGTGTCATTTCTTTCCATGGATATAGAGTAGTTTAGATATTTCTGTTGCATATTCTCCAAATCGAGCAGAGTTAATTTTGTACTTACTATTAATTGCTGTTAATAGTATGTTAGCCCTTTCAAGTAACTTTATTAATACCAGTTATTTTTGATGTAGCTTTGAAATTTCCGAAAAACCTTCTTGCTGTGTTTCCATCATTTGTACTACCACCAGTCGACAGAGGTTTGTCGATGTTTAATCCCGTCTCTTCTCTGAATTCATCCTGGATTCTAAGTGATATTCTAAGTGTTTTTAAATCCTCGTTGTTTCTGGTAGGTTTTGTTAAATTTTCTGGCACATTTCTATACTTTAAATCATATGCTATGTGCAGTAAATGCTCCATGAGCTGTATTCTGGCGTGAAGTGGAGATATTCCGAAAGACAGAAATTCTTCATTAATACTCCTTGCTTTACCAATATCCGAAAATTGTGATTTCGTCTCATCATATAGTGAGCATTTTCAAAAAGAAGATGTTTCCGTAATGGCATTACTAACCTTTCCATCAATCATTGTTAGACTAAGTTGAAAGGATATGTCGAATGTGTATTGGTTTATGGTATTTGAAAGAGGTTGTAAAAGTGCTGGCATTATAAACGCTAAAAATTCTTTTCGCTATATAAATAATAATATATTCATTTTTCTACTTCCTTTTCAAGTTCTTTTTAACTTTCATATATTATTAAAATTTTTCCTTATTCATATTTAAATGTAAGTTTAAATTTGATTACTAAAGTTAACTGTTAGATGTAGGTAAAAGATATTACAATATTATGAGAACAGATTTCGTTACGTTATCCATTCAGTAAAGTATTTTCACCATATACAGTTTTTTATTATTTTTCTATCGTAGTGTGTGTAAACCACGCTACTATTTTTATTAAGCAATTGATTATGTACAAAATCTGGACGTATAAAAAGGCATTTCATCGGACCACATGGCGTTTTTTTTTGCAAAGTACAGCACATTAAATTTTCATCATAGTTGCTTATCCAAATATTGAATTGGAAATTTAGTTTTTAAATAACAAAACTAAAAAAAAAAATAAAATTAATCATTAGTCAATAAATTGATTTAATCGATACAACGAAAGAAGAACGTGTGTCAATAAAAGTTATTATTATACTTGCCTAGCACCTAGAGGTTCACATAACATCTTACATAATTCTCGAAGCCATTTCCATGAGGATTTGGCACCTAATTTATAATCTAATTTTCGGATAGCTTTTGGGCCCAGATATTTGTATAAAACAGGAATTTAATAATTATTGAACATAACCTAAAGGAACAATATATACAACTCCTGCACTATAAACAAGCAAATCTATTTGATCAAAATATTAAAAACAAAAAAAAAAAAAAATCTTTTTAAAATAATCTAAAATTCGTATTTAAAATTAAAATTTCATTATTCAGTGAATATCCTTAATAATGAATCTTTAATTTTACAAAATCCTCTAAAAAAAAATCTAAACAATACTTTCTTCACATGTTGATATTGGAGTGATAAATACTTAAAAACAAGTGCTAAAAAAAAAAAAAAAAAATATATAAAAGAAAAAAAAGAACAACAAAAATAAATTATGTACAAATGTCACAAAAAAAAAAATTAAAAATTAAAAACCCAAGAAAAATTTAATATTTTGCACATAACAAATATAAAATTTTATAATTGTCCCTTTTCTTCGCGTATCCAGTACATTGCTGAATGGCCATTCATCGGTGGAACAAAAGAAAAAATCGTAAGTAAAGAGGAATAAGATTATTATTGATCTACTAGTAATCTTCACAACCTATTTAAGAAAACATGAGAAAAAGTAAAATTTAGAAAAAAAAATCAAATAAATGTAAAAAAAGTAAAAATAAAATTAACATAAAAGCAATCCAAAATATAGTAAAATAATGTTTTGTTGTGAAAATTTCTAGTGGTGATAAATTGTGATACAATTATTATATTATAAAATTTAAAATATTTGTTTGTGCCGTGCAAAAAAATTCAGTATATAATGAGATATAATGAAAAAAAAATTATATATAAAATTTCTTAAAAACATATAAGTATTCATAAAAATACCGAATAGAAAAAAAAAAAACCGAAAAAAATATATCCCTTAAATTTAGTATTATTTGGCATTTTGGCAACCATACATTTTTTTTTTTACTTATTATTTTTCGTCTTGTTATTCACATTCCATTGGAAGATCACATATATTATTATATAGTCAACGACCTACCTCAATGTAACATAGTTTTAAATTTATATTAAATGTTACAGGGTGCGTAGATATTTTCACGATCAATGGAAAAATAGATTATCATAAAACAATGAATTACTAATTAATTGCATTTATAATATTCATCAAATTTATATAGATATGTATACTCATTTTAAATTTTTATACTTGGAGTGAATAAAATATATATAATGAATTGCTAAATTAATAAATAGTTTTGATTGTTTTTGTGATGTGTTAGGAGGATAAACTAGCGAAATATATATATTAGGGATCATCAACGGAACAAGAATACGGCATTTGATGATGAAGGTTGGGTAGGGCAATATGTTGTTAGATAAAACCTATAACAACGTTTATATAAATTTAGATGCAATTTAGTTTTTTTTCAAAATAGATTTTTTTTTTTCTCAATAGGCTTTCGTTAATGTTCATCTATAAAGGGTATTATTTGTTTCTGAATATCTAATTAGCATGCATTTTAAAATATGTATATCTATGTTTTTATTTCTATCAACACTGAGTTCATATCCCACCCCAATAGCCGACGAGCCAGAGCCGGATTTGCATGCTAGAACTTAAAGTGTAAAATAACAAGGAGTTGATCCTGAGTTGTATGCTACATAGATATATATTATTTTTGGCGCCCAACGTGGGGCCCGACACTAAGAAATTTGTTATGTTTAAATTTAACATCGCTTGTATATATTTTTGGGCTCCACTTCTTCTGGCAAAAAAAAAAAAAAAAAAAAAAAAAAAAATTGATTACGTCCTTCATATCTTCATTTCTATTTTTTTATATAGTTATTTTTTTGAATACCAATTTTTTTTGAATATTTTTTCGATCATTGGTCAAGATATATTCTTTGTTCTGTTCAATCTGTTTGTTTTCTTTTTCTTTTCATTTTCTTTCTTCTTATATTTTTTTTTGTACTTCATTTGATTGGAACCTTAAAATTTGAAAAAAAAGAAAAAATTCGATTTAAGCCAACCAACAATATGTTCTTTTATGTATTTTCTGTTTGGAAATTTAGTTTTTTATTACTATAAATTGAAACTATACCAACAGAAGCATTTTTTTTGTATTATGATTTCACTTCTCTATATAACTTTATGAAACTCAAGAGAATACATATATACTTTTTTTCCAGACCTTACCTTTTGCATCTATGTTTTATTATGTATTTTCGCTACAGCCTCTAACACATTAAATCACAAAATAAAAATCAAAACTGATCAAAATTTTTGAGAATTACGTGGATTTTTTTATGAATTATCATAAAGAAGAACGTTTTATGTTAAAACATTTTTTTTTTAATTTTAACTACTTATCCAATTCTTTGCGTTCGTTCAAGAAAGTTATAATAACTTTTTGTGAAATTTAAACAAAAACTACTTATTTGAGAATAAATCTTAAATCTTCTTAAGTTTTTGTCATTGTATAATATATACATTGAAGTTTTAATATCTATTTTCCTAATTTTTCTATTTTTTTTTTACTTTGTAACAAAAAGCTAAAATGTCCGTAAGACATAGTAACGAAAATTTGGCAGATACCCCTGCTAAAAACGTTCCGTCTTCAGTAGCTCCCGTGGGAAATTCATTTGTCTGTGAAATTTGTAAGAATAATATTTCAATTAAAGCACAATCAGTAAAAACTGTGTGTAATCATATATTTCATAAATCATGTCTTGCAAAATCCACTCAAAACAAATCAAAATGCCCAACTTGTAACACACAGATTACCATTCCTAATTTTTCAAACTCAAAAGCGAATACATCTGCTACGATTATAACTCGTAATTAAGCTCGTCAGCAGCATTTAGATGAAAATCGAGCTGCGAATCTTTCTATGTACAAACAGACTACCCCAAACACTACACAATCTCCCGAATCTTCTCCGGGTGATGCCGAAGGGCAAAGACATATGATACGCAATTTAGTCACAGCCGCGGTTGGAGCACAACAAGCGGAAATGTTGGCTTCGCTTAATGAACAGATAACACAGTTAATTCAGACGAATATTGAAGCCGGATTCCGTAGACTTAGTTTAGATAGCAATCGTGTGGTAACCCCTAATCTAAATGAGAATCGTAATCATGTTGAATTTAATTCCAACATTCAGAACCAGGATGCAGAAAGTCAAACTTTAGATCAGCTTTTGGGTCTCCCGGCATGTGGTAATAACGTTGAGCATGAAATTCGCTTTCAAAACAATAATGCTCCTTCAAATCCGTTAAGACTGAATTCTGGATTTTCAACAGATTTATCCATTCGGCCGGACAAAATTAGTCAAATAATAAGCAACTGGAAACTTAAGTTTTCAGGTAATTCATCAGGCCTTTCAGTTGACTCATTTCTCTATCGAGTTGAATCTCTTACGAAACAAACATTAGGTAGTAATTTTGAAGTGCTTTGTAGAAATGCATCCGTTCTATTTGGCGGTAAAGCCAGTGACTGGTTCTGGCGCTACCATAGATCAGTGCGGGAAATAAAATGGCCAGACTTATGTTTATCGCTGCGACAGCAATTTAAAGACACCAGGACTGACATGGACTATCGCGAGCTTATACGCGACAGAAAACAGAAGATAGGTGAAAGTTTTGATGCATTTTACGATTCTATTTTAGAGCTTGTTGATCATTTGGTAGAGCCAATACCAGAGTCATCTATGATTGAAATCTTGCGTAGAAATCTCTTACCTGAAATACAGCACGAAATTTTGAATTTACAAATATTTTCTGTTGCTCACTTGCGAGATATTTGCAGGAAAAGAGAATTTTTCATACAAGGTGTTCGTAGAAGAAATATTGTTAGCCGAAATGTAGTTTACCCAAAGAAAATTTCTGAATTATATCAAGACAATGATTGTAATGTTTTAGAATCCGAGATTAAAGAGGATATTTCTGAATTAGTCCTTAACTGCTGGAATTGCAGAAAACCCGGTCATAGGTACCAAGACTGCATGTCTGACCGAAACGTATTTTGTTATGGATGTGGTGCATCTAACGTGTATAAGCCCACTTGTTTAAAATGCAACCCACAAAAAAACTTCCAACTGAGTGCACAAGCAAGTGCACGCAAACAGATTCAAGTCAAGAGGACCGATCGTGCTACCAGCACGGATTAACTCTTATACCCGGAAATGAAAATATTAAACTTCAAACCCCTAACCTTCAAAATAATTACCAGAACCTAACCCCGATTATACCTTTTCATATTCGAATGCATAATTATAAAAAAATTCGTTCTCGAATATTTAATAGCGAAATACAATTAAAACCTAAAAGGTCTTCTACGCGTATGAAGACATTTTAGACAGAAATTAAAAGGAAACAAAATATTATTGTTAACAGCATCTTTGAAAAGGATAACGACCTTCGTTCGTACGCTAACGTTGTTCTTTTTGGAGAAAAACACTGCGGATTGCTTGATACAGGCGCTTCAATATCATGTATAGGTGGCACATTAGCAAGAAAGTTTCTAGATTCGAAAAAACCATATAAAAAGATAAATCTGAACGTATGCACTGCTGATGGTATGTCACAAAATGTAGTTGGCTTTATCAAAACTTCAATTATTTTTAAATCCATAGAAAATCCTATTGAACTTTATATTGTACCCAGCTTATCACAACCCTTATATCTAGGCATTGAATTTTGGAAAATGTTTAATCTTTTACCCAGTAATTTCTATAATACCATAACAGTTTCTTCCATTGAAAGCACAAATTCCGAAAGTATATTGAATGACTGTCAATTACGCGATAAGGATAAGGGAAAACTTTGTCAAGTTATAGAATTATTTCCCTCATTTTCAAAAGAGGGTCTGGGGAAAACATCTTTAGTTAATCATATAATAGATGTAGGTGTGTCAAAACCAATTAAACAACGACATTACCCAGTCTCCCCAGCTATCGAGAAACTAATGTATGAGGAAGTAGACCGGATGCTCAAATTAGGGGTGATAGAAGAATCTAACAGTGCGTGGAGTTCTCCTTGCGTTTTAGTTCGAAAACCCGGTAAAAATCGGTTGTGTTTAGATAGCAGGAAGGTAAATGACTTAACGGTAAAAGATGCATATCCTTTACCCAATATTGACGGTATATTGAGTAGGCTCCCAAAGGCAAGGTATATTACCAGCTTGGATCTCAAAGATGCCTTTTGGCAAATACCTTTAGATCCAAAATCAAGAGACAAAACAGCATTCACAGTACCCGGACGGCCTTTATATCAATATAAGGTCATGCCGTTTGGGCTCTGTAATGCACCTCAAACTATGTCTCGATTGATGGACAAAGTAATTCCTGCCGATTTACGAAATGAAGTATTCATATACCTGGATGATCTCCTTGTTATTTCGGATGATTTTAGTAAACACCTAGAAGTTCTTAGAAGAGTTGCAGAACGATTTAGACAAGGTGGACTGACAATTAATGTAGAAAAAAGTAAATTTTGCATGGAAGAAGTAAAATATTTAGGACACATTATTGGGAAGGGTGTAATTCGCACGGATCCAGATAAGATTTCAGCTATCCTAGATTATCCGACACCAAGATCAATTAAAGAAGTTAGGCGTTTCCTTGGAATGACTGGGTGGTATAGGAAATTTATAGAAAATTATGCATCTTTAACATCACCACTCACAGATTTGCTAAAAATAAAGAAAAAATTTACTTAGAATAATGAAGCTCAAAGTTGTTTTCAAAAATTAAAGACCTTATTAAGTTCAGCTCCTGTCCTCCATAGTCCGGATTTTAAAAAGCCATTTTTCATCCATTGTGACGCTAGTAAGACAGGTATAGGAAGCGTGTTGGTCCAGCTAAATGCGGAGGGTGATGAAGTTCCTGTGGCATTTATGTCAAAGAAACTTAATAAAGCCCAACGAAATTACTCAGTGACCGAACAGGAATGCTTAGCAGCAGTACTAAGCATTAAAAAGTTTCGTCCTTATGTCGAGGGACATGAGTTTACTATAGTGACAGATCACGCGTCATTAAAGTGGCTTATGTCTCAAACCGACTTAAGTTCACGTTTAGCAAGATGGGCACTTAAATTGCAGGGTTTCTCTTTTAAAATCCAACATAGAAAAGGCTCACTCAATATCGTACCAGATGCGCTTTCCCGTACCACTGCAGAAATTCCGGCCCCAGATTCCCCCGAATGTAAATCAGATTTAATCGTGAGTAGTTTGACTGAAGACCAAGGGATTTTTATAGATCTACAATCACCATATTTTAAAACAGATGAGTACAATGGACTTATTAAAAATCTAAATGAAAGCCAATCAAAATTTCCTGACATGAAAGTTATGGACGGATTTGTCTACAAACGCACAGAACACGCAACAGGGGAGCAGATCCATGACGACCTTTGCTGGAAATTATGGGTTCCGAAGGAATTAATTCCTGAAATTTTGTCTAAAGCTCATGATAATCCACTAGCCTCTCATTTTGGAATTAACAAGACACTTGAACGTGTGCGTAGGTATTACTTTTGGCCAGGTTTAGTCAATAGCGTAAGAGAATATATAAACTCATGTGATACTTGTAAGTTAACAAAGCATCCAAATTTTGTACTCAGACCACCCATGGGACAACCAACTATAACGCAACGGTTGTTTCAGAGACTTTACGTAGATTTTCTAGGCCCATATCCTAGATCTAGAAGTGGTAATATTGGCATCTTCGTGGTATTAGATCATTTCTCTAAGTATCCATTTCTAAAGCCTGTCAAGAAGTTAACAGCAGATATCATTTGCAAGTATTTGGAAGAAGATATTTTTCATACATTCGGCGTACCGGAGTCCATCGTGTCTGACAATGGTGTTCAATTTAAGTCGAAGTCTTTTAAACAATTATTGGAACGTTATAAAATTTATCATATACTAACAGCAGTTCATTCTCCACAGGCGAATGCTTCAGAACGTATAAATAGATCAGTAATAGCGGCCATAAGGGCTTATGTCAACCCTGATCAGAAAAACTGGGACGAAGTTTTGAGCAGTATTGCATGTGCTCTTCGTTCAAGTACACACTCCTCTATTGGAATAGCTCCCTATTACTTGGCCTTCGGACAAAATATGATAACAAATGCGAAAACATATTCATTAATAAGGAACTTAGGTATTTTAGAAGACAGAACCGTAAATTTTACCAGAGAAGATTCGATGGAGATTATTCGGAAAAGAGCTCTTGAATTAATGGAAAAACAGTACCAAAGAAATGAACGCAAATATAATTTACGATCCAAGTTAGCTAATTTCAGGGAGAGACAAGAAGTGTATAGGAGGAATTTTAAACATTCAAACTTTGAAAAGGGCTATACTGCGAAACTTGATCATGTATTTTTAAAATCTCGTATAAGAAAGAAGATAGGAAATTGCAACTACGAGTTAGAAGACCTAAATGGCAACTATGTTGGCAAATACCATGCCAAAGATATCAAAGCTGGATAAAAATAATGCCAGCTGGATTGAATTTTGGTTATATAAAACCCCAAAATTCAATCTGGTTTGGGGGCTGTGTAAAAGTGCTTGGATTATAAACGCTAAAAATTCTTTTCGCTATATAAATAATAATATATTCATTTTTCTACTTCCTTTTCAAGTTCTTTTTAACTTTCATATATTATTAAAATTTTTCCTTATTCATATTTAAATGTAAGTTTAAATTTGATTACTAAAGTTAACTGTTAGATGTAGGTAAAAGATATTACAATATTATGAGAACAGATTTCGTTACGTTATCCATTCAGTAAAGTATTTTCACCATATACAGTTTTTTATTATTTTTCTATCGTAGTGTGTGTAAACCACGCTACTATTTTTATTAAGCAATTGATTATGTACAAAATCTGGACGTATAAAAAGGCATTTCATCGGACCACATGGCGTTTTTTTTGCAAAGTACAGCACATTAAATTTTCATCATAGTTGCTTATCCAAATATTGAATTGGAAATTTAGTTTTTAAATAACAAAACTAAAAAAAAAAAATAAAATTAATCATTAGTCAATAAATTGATTTAATCGATACAACGAAAGAAGAACGTGTGTCAATAAAAGTTATTATTATACTTGCCTAGCACCTAGAGGTTCACATAACATCTTACATAATTCTCGAAGCCATTTCCATGAGGATTTGGCACCTAATTTATAATCTAATTTTCGGATAGCTTTTGGGCCCAGATATTTGTATAAAACAGGAATTTAATAATTATTGAACATAACCTAAAGGAACAATATATACAACTCCTGCACTATAAACAAGCAAATCTATTTGAGCAAAATATTAAAAAAAAAAAAAAAAAAAAAAAAAAAATTCTTTTTAAAATAATCTAAAATTCGTATTTAAAATTAAAATTTCATTATTCAGTGAATATCCTTAATAATGAATCTTTAATTTTACAAAATCCTCTAAAAAAAAATCTAAACAATACTTTCTTCACATGTTGATATTGGAGTGATAAATACTTAAAAACAAGTGCTAAAAAAAAAAAATATATATATATATATAAAAGAAAAAAAAGAACAACAAAAATAAATTATGTACAAATGTCACAAAAAAAAATTAAAAATTAAAAACCCAAGAAAAATTTAATATTTTGCACATAACAAATATAAAATTTTATAATTGTCCCTTTTCTTCGCGTATCCAGTACATTGCTGAATGGCCATTCATCGGTGGAACAAAAGAAAAAATCGTAAGTAAAGAGGAATAAGATTATTATTGATCTACTAGTAATCTTCACAACCTATTTAAGAAACATGAGAAAAAGTAAAATTTAGAAAAAAAAAAAAACAAATAAATGTAAAAAAAGTAAAAATAAAATTAACATAAAAGCAATCCAAAATATAGTAAAATAATGTTTTGTTGTGAAAATTTCTAGTGGTGATAAATTGTGATACAATTATTATATTATAAAATTTAAAATATTTGTTTGTGCCGTGCAAAAAAATTCAGTGAGATATAATGAAAAAAAAATTTATATATAAAATTTCTTAAAAACATATAAGTATTCATAAAAATACCGAATAGAAAAAAAACAATAATAATAAAATAAGAAACTTATTGTTATTTTAAATTTTAAAGCCTATAAAAGGATTTTTTTTTATCAAAGATGCCTTTTGGCAAATACCTTTAGATCCAAAATCAAGAGACAAAACAGCATTCACAGTACCCGGACGGCCTTTATATCAATATAAGGTCATGCCGTTTGGGCTCTGTAATGCACCTCAAACTATGTCTCGATTGATGGACAAAGTAATTCCTGCCGATTTACGAAATGAAGTATTCATATACCTGGATGATCTCCTTGTTATTTCGGATGATTTTAGTAAACACCTAGAAGTTCTTAGAAGAGTTGCAGAACGATTTAGACAAGGTGGACTGACAATTAATGTAGAAAAAAGTAAATTTTGCATGGAAGAAGTAAAATATTTAGGACACATTATTGGGAAGGGTGTAATTCGCACGGATCCAGATAAGATTTCAGCTATCCTAGATTATCCGACACCAAGATCAATTAAAGAAGTTAGGCGTTTCCTTGGAATGACTGGGTGGTATAGGAAATTTATAGAAAATTATGCATCTTTAACATCACCACTCACAGATTTGCTAAAAATAAAGAAAAAATTTACTTAGAATAATGAAGCTCAAAGTTGTTTTCAAAAATTAAAGACCTTATTAAGTTCAGCTCCTGTCCTCCATAGTCCGGATTTTAAAAAGCCATTTTTCATCCATTGTGACGCTAGTAAGACAGGTATAGGAAGCGTGTTGGTCCAGCTAAATGCGGAGGGTGATGAAGTTCCTGTGGCATTTATGTCAAAGAAACTTAATAAAGCCCAACGAAATTACTCAGTGACCGAACAGGAATGCTTAGCAGCAGTACTAAGCATTAAAAAGTTTCGTCCTTATGTCGAGGGACATGAGTTTACTATAGTGACAGATCACGCGTCATTAAAGTGGCTTATGTCTCAAACCGACTTAAGTTCACGTTTAGCAAGATGGGCACTTAAATTGCAGGGTTTCTCTTTTAAAATCCAACATAGAAAAGGCTCACTCAATATCGTACCAGATGCGCTTTCCCGTACCACTGCAGAAATTCCGGCCCCAGATTCCCCCGAATGTAAATCAGATTTAATCGTGAGTAGTTTGACTGAAGACCAAGGGATTTTTATAGATCTACAATCACCATATTTTAAAACAGATGAGTACAATGGACTTATTAAAAATCTAAATGAAAGCCAATCAAAATTTCCTGACATGAAAGTTATGGACGGATTTGTCTACAAACGCACAGAACACGCAACAGGGGAGCAGATCCATGACGACCTTTGCTGGAAATTATGGGTTCCGAAGGAATTAATTCCTGAAATTTTGTCTAAAGCTCATGATAATCCACTAGCCTCTCATTTTGGAATTAACAAGACACTTGAACGTGTGCGTAGGTATTACTTTTGGCCAGGTTTAGTCAATAGCGTAAGAGAATATATAAACTCATGTGATACTTGTAAGTTAACAAAGCATCCAAATTTTGTACTCAGACCACCCATGGGACAACCAACTATAACGCAACGGTTGTTTCAGAGACTTTACGTAGATTTTCTAGGCCCATATCCTAGATCTAGAAGTGGTAATATTGGCATCTTCGTGGTATTAGATCATTTCTCTAAGTATCCATTTCTAAAGCCTGTCAAGAAGTTAACAGCAGATATCATTTGCAAGTATTTGGAAGAAGATATTTTTCATACATTCGGCGTACCGGAGTCCATCGTGTCTGACAATGGTGTTCAATTTAAGTCGAAGTCTTTTAAACAATTATTGGAACGTTATAAAATTTATCATATACTAACAGCAGTTCATTCTCCACAGGCGAATGCTTCAGAACGTATAAATAGATCAGTAATAGCGGCCATAAGGGCTTATGTCAACCCTGATCAGAAAAACTGGGACGAAGTTTTGAGCAGTATTGCATGTGCTCTTCGTTCAAGTACACACTCCTCTATTGGAATAGCTCCCTATTACTTGGCCTTCGGACAAAATATGATAACAAATGCGAAAACATATTCATTAATAAGGAACTTAGGTATTTTAGAAGACAGAACCGTAAATTTTACCAGAGAAGATTCGATGGAGATTATTCGGAAAAGAGCTCTTGAATTAATGGAAAAACAGTACCAAAGAAATGAACGCAAATATAATTTACGATCCAAGTTAGCTAATTTCAGGGAGAGACAAGAAGTGTATAGGAGGAATTTTAAACATTCAAACTTTGAAAAGGGCTATACTGCGAAACTTGATCATGTATTTTTAAAATCTCGTATAAGAAAGAAGATAGGAAATTGCAACTACGAGTTAGAAGACCTAAATGGCAACTATGTTGGCAAATACCATGCCAAAGATATCAAAGCTGGATAAAAATAATGCCAGCTGGATTGAATTTTGGTTATATAAAACCCCAAAATTCAATCTGGTTTGGGGGCTGTGTAAAAGTGCTTGGATTATAAACGCTAAAAATTCTTTTCGCTATATAAATAATAATATATTCATTTTTCTACTTCCTTTTCAAGTTCTTTTTAACTTTCATATATTATTAAAATTTTTCCTTATTCATATTTAAATGTAAGTTTAAATTTGATTACTAAAGTTAACTGTTAGATGTAGGTAAAAGATATTACAATATTATGAGAACAGATTTCGTTACGTTATCCATTCAGTAAAGTATTTTCACCATATACAGTTTTTTATTATTTTTCTATCGTAGTGTGTGTAAACCACGCTACTATTTTTATTAAGCAATTGATTATGTACAAAATCTGGACGTATAAAAAGGCATTTCATCGGACCACATGGCGTTTTTTTTGCAAAGTACAGCACATTAAATTTTCATCATAGTTGCTTATCCAAATATTGAATTGGAAATTTAGTTTTTAAATAACAAAACTAAAAAAAAAAAATAAAATTAATCATTAGTCAATAAATTGATTTAATCGATACAACGAAAGAAGAACGTGTGTCAATAAAAGTTATTATTATACTTGCCTAGCACCTAGAGGTTCACATAACATCTTACATAATTCTCGAAGCCATTTCCATGAGGATTTGGCACCTAATTTATAATCTAATTTTCGGATAGCTTTTGGGCCCAGATATTTGTATAAAACAGGAATTTAATAATTATTGAACATAACCTAAAGGAACAATATATACAACTCCTGCACTATAAACAAGCAAATCTATTTGAGCAAAATATTAAAAACAAAAAAAAAAAAAAAAAAAAATTCTTTTTAAAATAATCTAAAATTCGTATTTAAAATTAAAATTTCATTATTCAGTGAATATCCTTAATAATGAATCTTTAATTTTACAAAATCCTCTAAAAAAAAATCTAAACAATACTTTCTTCACATGTTGATATTGGAGTGATAAATACTTAAAAACAAGTGCTAAAAAAAAAAAATATATATATATATATAAAAGAAAAAAAAGAACAACAAAAATAAATTATGTACAAATGTCACAAAAAAAAATTAAAAATTAAAAACCCAAGAAAAATTTAATATTTTGCACATAACAAATATAAAATTTTATAATTGTCCCTTTTCTTCGCGTATCCAGTACATTGCTGAATGGCCATTCATCGGTGGAACAAAAGAAAAAATCGTAAGTAAAGAGGAATAAGATTATTATTGATCTACTAGTAATCTTCACAACCTATTTAAGAAACATGAGAAAAAGTAAAATTTAGAAAAAAAAAAAAACAAATAAATGTAAAAAAAGTAAAAATAAAATTAACATAAAAGCAATCCAAAATATAGTAAAATAATGTTTTGTTGTGAAAATTTCTAGTGGTGATAAATTGTGATACAATTATTATATTATAAAATTTAAAATATTTGTTTGTGCCGTGCAAAAAAATTCAGTGAGATATAATGAAAAAAAAATTTATATATAAAATTTCTTAAAAACATATAAGTATTCATAAAAATACCGAATAGAAAAAAAACAATAATAATAAAATAAGAAACTTATTGTTATTTTAAATTTTAAAGCCTATAAAAGGATTTTTTTTTATCAGGAAAAGGTATTTAAAACTCCAAATCTTCATTCTTTCTTTTGTTATAATTTGTTTTCTTATTTTGTTAAATTCGTATTTTAATTATAAAAAACCGAAAAAAATATATCCCTTAAATTTAGTATTATTTGGCATTTTGGCAACCATACATTTTTTTTTTACTTATTATTTTTCGTCTTGTTATTCACATTCCATTGGAAGATCACATATATTATTATATAGTCAACGACCTACCTCAATGTAACATAGTTTTAAATTTATATTAAATGTTACAGGGTGCGTAGATATTTTCACGATCAATGGAAAAATAGATTATCATAAAACAATGAATTACTAATTAATTGCATTTATAATATTCATCAAATTTATATAGATATGTATACTCATTTTAAATTTTTATACTTGGAGTGAATAAAATATATATAATGAATTGCTAAATTAATAAATAGTTTTGATTGTTTTTGTGATGTGTTAGGAGGATAAACTAGCGAAATATATATATTAGGGATCATCAACGGAACAAGAATACGGCATTTGATGATGAAGGTTGGGTAGGGCAATATGTTGTTAGATAAAACCTATAACAACGTTTATATAAATTTAGATGCAATTTAGTTTTTTTTCAAAATAGATTTTTTTTTCTCAATAGGCTTTCGTTAATGTTCATCTATAAAGGGTATTATTTGTTTCTGAATATCTAATTAGCATGCATTTTAAAATATGTATATCTATGTTTTTATTTCTATCAACACTGAGTTCATATCCCACCCCAATAGCCGACGAGCCAGAGCCGGATTTGCATGCTAGAACTTAAAGTGTAAAATAACAAGGAATTGATCCTGAGTTGTATGCTACATAGATATATATTATTTTTGGCGCCCAACGTGGGGCCCGACACTGAGAAATTTGTTATGTTTAAATTTAACATCGCTTGTATATATTTTTGGGCTCCACTTCTTCTGGCAAAAAAAAAAAAAAAAAAAAAAAAAAACTCTTGATTACGTCCTTCATATCTTCATTTCTATTTTTTTATATAGTTATTTTTTTGAATACCAATTTTTTTTTTAATATTTTTTCGATCATTGGTCAAGATATATTCTTTGTTCTGTTCAATCTGTTTGTTTTCTTTTTCTTTTCATTTTCTTTCTTCTTATATTGTTTTTTGTACTTCATTTGATTGGAACCTTAAAATTTGAAAAAAAAGAAAAAATTCGATTTAAGCCAACCAACAATATGTTCTTTTATGTATTTTCTGTTTGGAAATTTAGTTTTTTTATTACTATAAATTGAAACTATACCAACAGAAGCATTTTTTTTGTATTATGATTTCACTTCTCTATATAACTTTATGAAACTCAAGAGAATATTTTTTTTCCAGACCTTACCTTTTGCATCTATGTTTTATTATGTATTTTCGCTACAGCCTCTAACACATTAAATCACAAAATAAAAATCACATGTTGATTTTTAGTCCTGACATTTTGTTATGATATTAATGTTATTAGGATATAATTCCTAGCAGGATTTTCAACTAAATTTTTCCTTAAAAAAATACTGAAACTGATCAAAATTTTTGAGAATTACGTGGATTTTTTTATGAATTATCATAAAGAAGAACGTTTTATGTTAAAACATTTTTTTTTTAATTTTAACTACTTATCCAATTCTTTGCGTTCGTTCAAGAAAGTTATAATAACTTTTTGTGAAATTTAAACAAAAACTACTTATTTGAGAATAAATCTTAAATCTTCTTAAGTTTTTGTCATTGTATAATATATACATTGAAGTTTTAATATCTATTTTCCTAATTTTTCTATTTTTTTTTACTTTGTAACAAAAAGCTAAAATGTCCGTAAGACATAGTAACGAAAATTTGGCAGATACCCCTGCTAAAAACGTTCCGTCTTCAGTAGCTCCCGTGGGAAATTCATTTGTCTGTGAAATTTGTAAGAATAATATTTCAATTAAAGCACAATCAGTAAAAACTGTGTGTAATCATATATTTCATAAATCATGTCTTGCAAAATCCACTCAAAACAAATCAAAATGCCCAACTTGTAACACACAGATTACCATTCCTAATTTTTCAAACTCCAAAGCGAATACATCTGCTACGATTATAACTCGTAATCAAGCTCGTCAGCAGCATTTAGATGAAAATCGAGCTGCGAATCTTTCTATGTACAAACAGACTACCCCAAACACTACACAATCTCCCGAATCTTCTCCGGGTGATGCCGAAGGGCAAAGACATATGATACGCAATTTAGTCACAGCCGCGGTTGGAGCACAACAAGCGGAAATGTTGGCTTCGCTTAATGAACAGATAACACAGTTAATTCAGACGAATATTGAAGCCGGATTCCGTAGACTTAGTTTAGATAGCAATCGTGTGGTAACCCCTAATCTAAATGAGAATCGTAATCATGTTGAATTTAATTCCAACATTCAGAACCAGGATGCAGAAAGTCAAACTTTAGATCAGCTTTTGGGTCTCCCGGCATGTGGTAATAACGTTGAGCATGAAATTCGCTCAATGCTCCTTCAAATCCGTTAAGACTGAATTCTGGATTTTCAACAGATTTATCCATTCGGCCGGACAAAATTAGTCAAATAATAAGCAACTGGAAACTTAAGTTTTCAGGTAATTCATCAGGCCTTTCAGTTGACTCATTTCTCTATCGAGTTGAATCTCTTACGAAACAAACATTAGGTAGTAATTTTGAAGTGCTTTGTAGAAATGCATCCGTTCTATTTGACGGTAAAGCCAGTGACTGGTTCTGGCGCTACCATAGATCAGTGCGGGAAATAAAATGGCCAGACTTATGTTTATCGCTGCGACAGCAATTTAAAGACACCAGGACTGACATGGACTATCGCGAGCTTATACGCGACAGAAAACAGAAGATAGGTGAAAGTTTTGATGCATTTTACGATTCTATTTTAGAGCTTGTTGATCATTTGGTAGAGCCAATACCAGAGTCATCTATGGTTGAAATCTTGCGTAGAAATCTCTTACCTGAAATACAGCACGAAATTTTGAATTTACAAATATTTTCTGTTGCTCACTTGCGAGATATTTGCAGGAAAAGAGAATTTTTCATACAAGATGTTCGTAGAAGAAATATTGTTAGCCGAAATGTAGTTTACCCAAAGAAAATTTCTGAATTATATCAAGACAATGATTGTAATGTTTTAGAATCCGAGATTAAAGAGGATATTTCTGAATTAGTCCTTAACTGCTGGAATTGCAGAAAACCCGGTCATAGGTACCAAGACTGCATGTCTGACCGAAACGTATTTTGTTATGGATGTGGTGCATCTAACGTGTATAAGCCCACTTGTTTAAAATGCAACCCACAAAAAAACTTCCAACTGAGTGCACAAGCAAGTGCACGCAAACAGATTCAAGTCAAGAGGACCGATCGTGCTACCAGCACGGATTAACTCTTATACCCGGAAATGAAAATATTAAACTTCAAACCCCTAACCTTCAAAATAATTACCAGAACCTAACCCCGATTATACCTTTTCATATTCGAATGCATAATTATAAAAAAATTCGTTCTCGAATATTTAATAGCGAAATACAATTAAAACCTAAAAGGTCTTCTACGCGTATGAAGACATTTTGGACAGAAATTAAAAGGAAACAAAATATTATTGTTAACAGCATCTTTGAAAAGGATAACGACCTTCGTTCGTACGCTAACGTTGTTCTTTTTGGAGAAAAACACTGCGGATTGCTTGATACAGGCGCTTCAATATCATGTATAGGTGGCACATTAGCAAGAAAGTTTCTAGATTCGAAAAAACCATATAAAAAGATAAATCTGAACGTATGCACTGCTGATGGTATGTCACAAAATGTAGTTGGCTTTATCAAAACTTCAATTATTTTTAAATCCATAGAAAATCCTATTGAACTTTATATTGTACCCAGCTTATCACAACCCTTATATCTAGGCATTGAATTTTGGAAAATGTTTAATCTTTTACCCAGTAATTTCTATAATACCATAACAGTTTCTTCCATTGAAAGCACAAATTCCGAAAGTATATTGAATGACTGTCAATTACGCGATAAGGATAAGGGAAAACTTTGTCAAGTTATAGAATTATTTCCCTCATTTTCAAAAGAGGGTCTGGGGAAAACATCTTTAGTTAATCATATAATAGATGTAGGTGTGTCAAAACCAATTAAACAACGACATTACCCAGTCTCCCCAGCTATCGAGAAACTAATGTATGAGGAAGTAGACCGGATGCTCAAATTAGGGGTGATAGAAGAATCTAACAGTGCGTGGAGTTCTCCTTGCGTTTTAGTTCGAAAACCCGGTAAAAATCGGTTGTGTTTAGATAGCAGGAAGGTAAATGACTTAACGGTAAAAGATGCATATCCTTTACCCAATATTGACGGTATATTGAGTAGGCTCCCAAAGGCAAGGTATATTACCAGCTTGGATCTCAAAGATGCCTTTTGGCAAATACCTTTAGATCCAAAATCAAGAGACAAAACAGCATTCACAGTACCCGGACGGCCTTTATATCAATATAAGGTCATGCTGTTTGGGCTCTGTAATGCACCTCAAACTATGTCTCGATTGATGGACAAAGTAATTCCTGCCGATTTACGAAATGAAGTATTCATATACCTGGATGATCTCCTTGTTATTTCGGATGATTTTAGTAAACACCTAGAAGTTCTTAGAAGAGTTGCAGAACGATTTAGACAAGGTGGACTGACAATTAATGTAGAAAAAAGTAAATTTTGCATGGAAGAAGTAAAATATTTAGGACACATTATTGGGAAGGGTGTAATTCGCACGGATCCAGATAAGATTTCAGCTATCCTAGATTATCCGACACCAAGATCAATTAAAGAAGTTAGGCGTTTCCTTGGAATGACTGGGTGGTATAGGAAATTTATAGAAAATTATGCATCTTTAACATCACCACTCACAGATTTGCTAAAAATAAAGAAAAAATTTACTTGGAATAATGAAGCTCAAAGTTGTTTTCAAAAATTAAAGACCTTATTAAGTTCAGCTCCTGTCCTCCATAGTCCGGATTTTAAAAAGCCATTTTTCATCCATTGTGACGCTAGTAAGACAGGTATAGGAAGCGTGTTGGTCCAGCTAAATGCGAAGGGTGATGAAGTTCCTGTGGCATTTATGTCAAAGAAACTTAATAAAGCCCAACGAAATTACTCAGTGACCGAACAGGAATGCTTAGCAGCAGTACTAAGCATTAAAAAGTTTCGTCCTTATGTCGAGGGACATGAGTTTACTATAGTGACAGATCACGCGTCATTAAAGTGGCTTATGTCTCAAACCGACTTAAGTTCACGTTTAGCAAGATGGGCACTTAAATTGCAGGGTTTCTCTTTTAAAATCCAACATAGAAAAGGCTCACTCAATATCGTACCAGATGCGCTTTCCCGTACCACTGCAGAAATTCCGGCCCCAGATTCCCCCGAATGTAAATCAGATTTAATCGTGAGTAGTTTGACTGAAGACCAAGGGATTTTTATAGATCTACAATCACCATATTTTAAAACAGATGAGTACAATGGACTTATTAAAAATCTAAATGAAAGCCAATCAAAATTTCCTGACATGAAAGTTATGGACGGATTTGTCTACAAACGCACAGAACACGCAACAGGGGAGCAGATCCATGACGACCTTTGCTGGAAATTATGGGTTCCGAAGGAATTAATTCCTGAAATTTTGTCTAAAGCTCATGATAATCCACTAGCCTCTCATTTTGGAATTAACAAGACACTTGAACGTGTGCGTATTACTACGTATTACTTTTGGCCAGGTTTAGTCAATAGCGTAAGAGAATATATAAACTCATGTGATACTTGTAAGTTAACAAAGCATCCAAATTTTGTACTCAGACCACCCATGGGACAACCAACTATAACGCAACGGTTGTTTCAGAGACTTTACGTAGATTTTCTAGGCCCATATCCTAGATCTAGAAGTGGTAATATTGGCATCTTCGTGGTATTAGATCATTTCTCTAAGTATCCATTTCTAAAGCCTGTCAAGAAGTTAACAGCAGATATCATTTGCAAGTATTTGGAAGAAGATATTTTTCATACATTCGGCGTACCGGAGTCCATCGTGTCTGACAATGGTGTTCAATTTAAGTCGAAGTCTTTTAAACAATTATTGGAACGTTATAAAATTTATCATATACTAACAGCAGTTCATTCTCCACAGGCGAATGCTTCAGAACGTATAAATAGATCAGTAATAGCGGCCATAAGGGCTTATGTCAACCCTGATCAGAAAAACTGGGACGAAGTTTTGAGCAGTATTGCATGTGCTCTTCGTTCAAGTACACACTCCTCTATTGGAATAGCTCCCTATTACTTGGCCTTCGGACAAAATATGATAACAAATGCGAAAACATATTCATTAATAAGGAACTTAGGTATTTTAGAAGACAGAACCGTAAATTTTACCAGAGAAGATTCGATGGAGATTATTCGGAAAAGAGCTCTTGAATTAATGGAAAAACAGTACCAAAGAAATGAACGCAAATATAATTTACGATCCAAGTTAGCTAATTTCAGGGAGGGACAAGAAGTGTATAGGAGGAATTTTAAACAATCAAACTTTGGAAAGGGCTATACTGCGAAACTTGATCATGTATTTTTAAAATCTCGTATAAGAAAGAAGATAGGAAATTGCAACTACGAGTTAGAAGACCTAAATGGCAACTATGTTGGCAAATACCATGCCAAAGATATCAAAGCTGGATAAAAATAATGCCAGCTGGATTGAATTTTGGTTATATAAAACCCCAAAATTCAATCTGGTTTGGGGGCTGTGTAAAAGTGCTTGGATTATAAACGCTAAAAATTCTTTTCGCTATATAAATAATAATATATTCATTTTTCTACTTCCTTTTCAAGTTCTTTTTAACTTTCATATATTATTAAAATTTTTCCTTATTCATATTTAAATGTAAGTTTAAATTTGATTACTAAAGTTAACTGTTAGATGTAGGTAAAAGATATTACAATATTATGAGAACAGATTTCGTTACGTTATCCATTCAGTAAAGTATTTTCACCATATACAGTTTTTTATTATTTTTCTATCGTAGTGTGTGTAAACCACGCTACTATTTTTATTAAGCAATTGATTATGTACAAAATCTGGACGTATAAAAAGGCATTTCATCGGACCACATGGCGTTTTTTTTTGCAAAGTACAGCACATTAAATTTTCATCATAGTTGCTTATCCAAATATTGAATTGGAAATTTAGTTTTTAAATAACAAAACTAAAAAAAAAATAAAATTAATCATTAGTCAATAAATTGATTTAATCGATACAACGAAAGAAGAACGTGTGTCAATAAAAGTTATTATTATACTTGCCTAGCACCTAGAGGTTCACATAACATCTTACATAATTCTCGAAGCCATTTCCATGAGGATTTGGCACCTAATTTATAATCTAATTTTCGGATAGCTTTTGGGCCCAGATATTTGTATAAAACAGGAATTTAATAATTATTGAACATAACCTAAAGGAACAATATATACAACTCCTGCACTATAAACAAGCAAATCTATTTGAGCAAAATATTAAAAACAAAAAAAAAATTCTTTTTAAAATAATCTAAAATTCGTATTTAAAATTAAAATTTCATTATTCAGTGAATATCCTTAATAATGAATCTTTAATTTTACAAAATCCTCTAAAAAAAAATCTAAACAATACTTTCTTCACATGTTGATATTGGAGTGATAAATACTTAAAAACAAGTGCTAAAAAAAAAATATATATATAAAAGAAAAAAAAGAACAACAAAAATAAATTATGTACAAATGTCACAAAAAAAAAAATTAAAAATTAAAAACCCAAGAAAAATTTAATATTTTGCACATAACAAATATAAAATTTTATAATTATCCCTTTTCTTCGCGTATCCAGTACATTGCTGAATGGCCATTCATCGGTGGAACAAAAGAAAAAATCGTAAGTAAAGAGGAATAAGATTATTATTGATCTACTAGTAATCTTCACAACCTATTTAAGAAAACATGAGAAAAAGTAAAATTTAGAAAAAAAAAATCAAATAAATGTAAAAAAAGTAAAAATAAAATTAACATAAAAGCAATCCAAAATATAGTAAAATAATGTTTTGTTGTGAAAATTTCTAGTGGTGATAAATTGTGATACAATTATTATATTATAAAATTTAAAATATTTGTTTGTGCCGTGCAAAAAAATTCAGTATATAATGAGATATAATGAAAAAAAAATTTATATATAAAATTTCTTAAAAACATATAAGTATTCATAAAAATACCGAATAGAAAAAAAAACAATAATAATAAAATAAGAAACTTATTGTTATTTTAAATTTTAAAGCCTATAAAAGGATTTTTTTTTATCAGGAAAAGGTATTTAAAACTCCAAATCTTCATTCTTTCTTTTGTTATAATTTGTTTTCTTATTTTGTTAAATTCGTATTTTAATTATAAAAAACCGAAAAAAATATATCCCTTAAATTTAGTATTATTTGGCATTTTGGCAACCATACATTTTTTTTTTTACTTATTATTTTTCGTCTTGTTATTCACATTCCATTGGAAGATCACATATATTATTATATAGTCAACGACCTACCTCAATGTAACATAGTTTTAAATTTATATTAAATGTTACAGGGTGCGTAGATATTTTCACGATCAATGGAAAAATAGATTATCATAAAACAATGAATTACTAATTAATTGCATTTATAATATTCATCAAATTTATATAGATATGTATACTCATTTTAAATTTTTATACTTGGAGTGAATAAAATATATATAATGAATTGCTAAATTAATAAATAGATTTGATTGTTTTTGTGATGTGTTAGGAGGATAAACTAGCGAAATATATATATTAGGGATCATCAACGGAACAAGAATACGGCATTTGATGATAAAGGTTGGGTAGGGCAATATGTTGTTAGATAAAACCTATAACAACGTTTATATAAATTTAGATGCAATTTAGTTTTTTTTCAAAATAGATTTTTTTTTTCTCAATAGGCTTTCGTTAATGTTCATCTATAAAGGGTATTATTTGTTTCTGAATATCTAATTAGCATGCATTTTAAAATATGTATATCTATGTTTTTATTTCTATCAACACTGAGTTCATATCCCACCCCAATAGACGACGAGCCAGAGCCGGATTTGCATGCTAGAACTTAAAGTGTAAAATAACAAGGAGTTGATCCTGAGTTGTATGCTACATAGATATATATTATTTTTGGCGCCCAACGTGGGGCCCGACACTGAGAAATTTGTTATGTTTAAATTTAACATCGCTTGTATATATTTTTGGGCTCCACTTCTTCTGGCAAAAAAAAAAAAAAACTCTTGATTACGTCCTTCATATCTTCATTTCTATTTTTTTATATAGTTATTTTTTTGAATACCAATTTTTTTTGAATATTTTTTCGATCATTGGTCAAGATATATTCTTTGTTCTGTTCAATCTGTTTGTTTTCTTTTTCTTTTCATTTTCTTTCTTCTTATATTTTTTTTTGTACTTCATTTGATTGGAACCTTAAAATTTGAAAAAAAAGAAAAAATTCGATTTAAGCCAACCAACAATATGTTCTTTTATGTATTTTCTGTTTGGAAATTTAGTTTTTTATTACTATAAATTGAAACTATACCAACAGAAGCATTTTTTTTGTATTATGATTTCACTTCTCTATATAACTTTATGAAACTCAAGAGAATACATATATATTTTTTTTCCAGAACTTACCTTTTGCATCTATGTTTTATTATGTATTTTCGCTACAGCCTCTAACACATTAAATCACAAAATAAAAATCAAAACTGATCAAAATTTTTGAGAATTACGTGGATTTTTTTATGAATTATCATAAAGAAGAACGTTTTATGTTAAAACATTTTTTTTTTAATTTTAACTACTTATCCAATTCTTTGCGTTCGTTCAAGAAAGTTATAATAACTTTTTGTGAAATTTAAACAAAAACTACTTATTTGAGAATAAATCTTAAATCTTCTTAAGTTTTTGTCATTGTATAATATATACATTGAAGTTTTAATATCTATTTTCCTAATTTTTCTATTTTTTTTACTTTGTAACAAAAAGCTAAAATGTCCGTAAGACATAGTAACGAAAATTTGGCAGATACCCCTGCTAAAAACGTTCCGTCTTCAGTAGCTCCCGTGGGAAATTCATTTGTCTGTGAAATTTGTAAGAATAATATTTCAATTAAAGCACAATCAGTAAAAACTGTGTGTAATCATATATTTCATAAATCATGTCTTGCAAAATCCACTCAAAACAAATCAAAATGCCCAACTTGTAACACACAGATTACCATTCCTAATTTTTCAAACTCCAAAGCGAATACATCTGCTACGATTATAACTCGTAATCAAGCTCGTCAGCAGCATTTAGATGAAAATCGAGCTGCGAACCTTTCTATGTACAAACAGACTACCCCAAACACTACATAATCTCCCGAATCTTCTCCGGGTGATGCCGAAGGGCAAAGACATATGATACGCAATTTAGTCACAGCCGCGGTTGGAGCACAACAAGCGGAAATGTTGGCTTCGCTTAATGAACAGATAACACAGTTAATTCAGACGAATATTGAAGCCGGATTCCGTAGACTTAGTTTAGATGCAATCGTGTGGTAACCCCTAATCTAAATGAGAATCGTAATCATGTTGAATTTAATTCCAACATTCAGAACCAGGATGCAGAAAGTCAAACTTTAGATCAGCTTTTGGGTCTCCCGGCATGTGGTAATAACGTTGAGCATGAAATTCGCTTTCAAAACAATAATGCTCCTTCAAATCCGTTAAGACTGAATTCTGGATTTTCAACAGATTTATCCATTCGGCCGGACAAAATTAGTCAAATAATAAGCAACTGGAAACTTAAGTTTTCAGGTAATTCATCAGGCCTTTCAGTTGACTCATTTCTCTATCGAGTTGAATCTCTTACGAAACAAACATTAGGTAGTAATTTTGAAGTGCTTTGTAGAAATGCATCCGTTCTATTTGACGGTAAAGCCAGTGACTGGTTCTGGCGCTACCATAGATCAGTGCGGGAAATAAAATGGCCAGACTTATGTTTATCGCTGCGACAGCAATTTAAAGACACCAGGACTGACATGGACTATCGCGAGCTTATACGCGACAGAAAACAGAAGATAGGTGAAAGTTTTGATGCATTTTACGATTCTATTTTAGAGCTTGTTGATCATTTGGTAGAGCCAATACCAGAGTCATCTATGATTGAAATCTTGCGTAGAAATCTCTTACCTGAAATACAGCACGAGATTTTGAATTTACAAATATTTTCTGTTGCTCACTTGCGAGATATTTGCAGGAAAAGAGAATTTTTCATACAAGATGTTCGTAGAAGAAATATTGTTAGCCGAAATGTAGTTTACCCAAAGAAAATTTCTGAATTATATCAAGACAATGATTGTAATGTTTTAGAATCCGAGATTAAAGAGGATATTTCTGAATTAGTCCCTAACTGCTGGAATTGCAGAAAACCCGGTCATAGGTACCAAGACTGCATGTCTGACCGAAACGTATTTTGTTATGGATGTGGTGCATCTAACGTGTATAAGCCCACTTGTTTAAAATGCAACCCACAAAAAAACTTCCAACTGAGTGCACTTGCTTGTGCACGCAAACAGATTCAAGTCAAGAGGACCGATCGTGCTACCAGCACGGATTAACTCTTATACCCGGAAATGAAAATATTAAACTTCAAACCCCTAACCTTCAAAATAATTACCAGAACCTAACCCCGATTATACCTTTTCATATTCGAATGCATAATTATAAAAAAATTCGTTCTCGAATATTTAATAGCGAAATACAATTAAAACCTAAAAGGTCTTCTACGCGTATGAAGACATTTTGGACAGAAATTAAAAGGAAACAAAATATTATTGTTAACAGCATCTTTGAAAAGGATAACGACCTTCGTTCGTACGCTAACGTTGTTCTTTTTGGAGAAAAACACTGCGGATTGCTTGATACAGGCGCTTCAATATCATGTATAGGTGGCACATTAGCAAGAAAGTTTCTAGATTCGAAAAAACCATATAAAAAGATAAATCTGAACGTATGCACTGCTGATGGTATGTCACAAAATGTAGTTGGCTTTATCAAAACTTCAATTATTTTTAAATCCATAGAAAATCCTATTGAACTTTATATTGTACCCAGCTTATCACAACCCTTATATCTAGGCATTGAATTTTGGAAAATGTTTAATCTTTTACCCAGTAATTTCTATAATACCATAACAGTTTCTTCCATTGAAAGCACAAATTCCGAAAGTATATTGAATGACTGTCAATTACGCGATAAGGATAAGGGAAAACTTTGTCAAGTTATAGAATTATTTCCCTCATTTTCAAAAGAGGGTCTGGGGAAAACATCTTTAGTTAATCATATAATAGATGTAGGTGTGTCAAAACCAATTAAACAACGACATTACCCAGTCTCCCCAGCTATCGAGAAACTAATGTATGAGGAAGTAGACCGGATGCTCAAATTAGGGGTGATAGAAGAATCTAACAGTGCGTGGAGTTCTCCTTGCGTTTTAGTTCGAAAACCCGGTAAAAATCGGTTGTGTTTAGATAGCAGGAAGGTAAATGACTTAACGGTAAAAGATGCATATCCTTTACCCAATATTGACGGTATATTGAGTAGGCTCCCAAAGGCAAGGTATATTACCAGCTTGGATCTCAAAGATGCCTTTTGGCAAATACCTTTAGATCCAAAATCAAGAGACAAAACAGCATTCACAGTACCCGGACGGCCTTTATATCAATATAAGGTCATGCTGTTTGGGCTCTGTAATGCACCTCAAACTATGTCTCGATTGATGGACAAAGTAATTCCTGCCGATTTACGAAATGAAGTATTCATATACCTGGATGATCTCCTTGTTATTTCGGATGATTTTAGTAAACACCTAGAAGTTCTTAGAAGAGTTGCAGAACGATTTAGACAAGGTGGACTGACAATTAATGTAGAAAAAAGTAAATTTTGCATGGAAGAAGTAAAATATTTAGGACACATTATTGGGAAGGGTGTAATTCGCACGGATCCAGATAAGATTTCAGCTATCCTAGATTATCCGACACCAAGATCAATTAAAGAAGTTAGGCGTTTCCTTGGAATGACTGGGTGGTATAGGAAATTTATAGAAAATTATGCATCTTTAACATCACCACTCACAGATTTGCTAAAAATAAAGAAAAAATTTACTTGGAATAATGAAGCTCAAAGTTGTTTTCAAAAATTAAAGACCTTATTAAGTTCAGCTCCTGTCCTCCATAGTCCGGATTTTAAAAAGCCATTTTTCATCCATTGTGACGCTAGTAAGACAGGTATAGGAAGCGTGTTGGTCCAGCTAAATGCGGAGGGTGATGAAGTTCCTGTGGCATTTATGTCAAAGAAACTTAATAAAGCCCAACGAAATTACTCAGTGACCGAACAGGAATGCTTAGCAGCAGTACTAAGCATTAAAAAGTTTCGTCCTTATGTCGAGGGACATGAGTTTACTATAGTGACAGATCACGCGTCATTAAAGTGGCTTATGTCTCAAACCGACTTAAGTTCACGTTTAGCAAGATGGGCACTTAAATTGCAGGGTTTCTCTTTTAAAATCCAACATAGAAAAGGCTCACTCAATATCGTACCAGATGCGCTTTCCCGTACCACTGCAGAAATTCCGGCCCCAGATTCCCCCGAATGTAAATCAGATTTAATCGTGAGTAGTTTGACTGAAGACCAAGGGATTTTTATAGATCTACAATCACCATATTTTAAAACAGATGAGTACAATGGACTTATTAAAAATCTAAATGAAAGCCAATCAAAATTTCCTGACATGAAAGTTATGGACGGATTTGTCTACAAACGCACAGAACACGCAACAGGGGAGCAGATCCATGACGACCTTTGCTGGAAATTATGGGTTCCGAAGGAATTAATTCCTGAAATTTTGTCTAAAGCTCATGATAATCCACTAGCCTCTCATTTTGGAATTAACAAGACACTTGAACGTGTGCGTATTACTACGTATTACTTTTGGCCAGGTTTAGTCAATAGCGTAAGAGAATATATAAACTCATGTGATACTTGTAAGTTAACAAAGCATCCAAATTTTGTACTCAGACCACCCATGGGACAACCAACTATAACGCAACGGTTGTTTCAGAGACTTTACGTAGATTTTCTAGGCCCATATCCTAGATCTAGAAGTGGTAATATTGGCATCTTCGTGGTATTAGATCATTTCTCTAAGTATCCATTTCTAAAGCCTGTCAAGAAGTTAACAGCAGATATCATTTGCAAGTATTTGGAAGAAGATATTTTTCATACATTCGGCGTACCGGAGTCCATCGTGTCTGACAATGGTGTTCAATTTAAGTCGAAGTCTTTTAAACAATTATTGGAACGTTATAAAATTTATCATATACTAATAGCAGTTCATTCTCCACAGGCGAATGCTTCAGAACGTATAAATAGATCAGTAATAGCGGCCATAAGGGCTTATGTCAACCCTGATCAGAAGCAGAGCAGTATTGCATGTGCTCTTCGTTCAAGTACACACTCCTCTATTGGAATAGCTCCCTATTACTTGGCCTTCGGACAAAATATGATAACAAATGCGAAAACATATTCATTAATAAGGAACTTAGGTATTTTAGAAGACAGAACCGTAAATTTTACCAGAGAAGATTCGATGGAGATTATTCGGAAAAGAGCTCTTGAATTAATGGAAAAACAGTACCAAAGAAATGAACGCAAATATAATTTACGATCCAAGTTAGCTAATTTCAGGGAGGGACAAGAAGTGTATAGGAGGAATTTTAAACAATCAAACTTTGAAAAGGGCTATACTGCGAAACTTGATCATGTATTTTTAAAATCTCGTATAAGAAAGAAGATAGGAAATTGCAACTACGAGTTAGAAGACCTAAATGGCAACTATGTTGGCAAATACCATGCCAAAGATATCAAAGCTGGATAAAAATAATGCCAGCTGGATTGAATTTTGGTTATATAAAACCCCAAAATTCAATCTGGTTTGGGGGCTGTGTAAAAGTGCTGGCATTATAAACGCTAAAAATTCTTTTCGCTATATAAATAATAATATATTCATTTTTCTACTTCCTTTTCAAGTTCTTTTTAACTTTCATATATTATTAAAATTTTTCCTTATTCATATTTAAATGTAAGTTTAAATTTGATTACTAAAGTTAACTGTTAGATGTAGGTAAAAGATATTACAATATTATGAGAACAGATTTCGTTACGTTATCCATTCAGTAAAGTATTTTCACCATATACAGTTTTTTATTATTTTTCTATCGTAGTGTGTGTAAACCACGCTACTATTTTTATTAAGCAATTGATTATGTACAAAATCTGGACGTATAAAAAGGCATTTCATCGGACCACATGGCGTTTTTTTTTGCAAAGTACAGCACATTAAATTTTCATCATAGTTGCTTATCCAAATATTGAATTGGAAATTTAGTTTTTAAATAACAAAACTAAAAAAAAAATAAAATTAATCATTAGTCAATAAATTGATTTAATCGATACAACGAAAGAAGAACGTGTGTCAATAAAAGTTATTATTATACTTGCCTAGCACCTAGAGGTTCACATAACATCTTACATAATTCTCGAAGCCATTTCCATGAGGATTTGGCACCTAATTTATAATCTAATTTTCGGATAGCTTTTGGGCCCAGATATTTGTATAAAACAGGAATTTAATAATTATTGAACATAACCTAAAGGAACAATATATACAACTCCTGCACTATAAACAAGCAAATCTATTTGAGCAAAATATTAAAAACAAAAAAAAAAAAAAAAAAATTCTTTTTAAAATAATCTAAAATTCGTATTTAAAATTAAAATTTCATTATTCAGTGAATATCCTTAATAATGAATCTTTAATTTTACAAAATCCTCTAAAAAAAAATCTAAACAATACTTTCTTCACATGTTGATATTGGAGTGATAAATACTTAAAAACAAGTGCTAAAAAAAAATATATATAAAAGAAAAAAAAAGAATAACAAAAATAAATTATGTACAAATGTCACAAAAAAAATTAAAAATTAAAAACCCAAGAAAAATTTAATATTTTGCACATAACAAATATAAAATTTTATAATTGTCCCTTTTCTTCGCGTATCCAGTACATTGCTGAATGGCCATTCATCGGTGGAACAAAAGAAAAAATCGTAAGTAAAGAGGAATAAGATTATTATTGATCTACTAGTAATCTTCACAACCTATTTAAGAAAACATGAGAAAAAGTAAAATTTAGAAAAAAAAAATCAAATAAATGTAAAAAAAGTAAAAATAAAATTAACATAAAAGCAATCCAAAATATAGTAAAATAATGTGTTGTTGTGAAAATTTCTAGTGGTGATAAATTGTGATACAATTATTATATTATAAAATTTAAAATATTTGTTTGTGCCGTGCAAAAAATTCAGTATATAATGAGATATAATGAAAAAAAAAAATTATATATAAAATTTCTTAAAAACATATAAGTATTCATAAAAATACCGAATAGAAAAAAAAACAATGATAATAAAATAAGAAACTTATTGTTATTTTAAATTTTAAAGCCTATAAAAGGATTTTTTTTTTATCAGGAAAAGGTATTTAAAACTCCAAATCTTCATTCTTTCTTTTGTTATAATTTGTTTTCTTATTTTGTTAAATTCGTATTTTAATTATAAAAAACCGAAAAAAATATATCCCTTAAATTTAGTATTATTTGGCATTTTGGCAACCATACATTTTTTTTTTACTTATTATTTTTCACATTCCATTGGAAGATCACATATATTATTATATAGTCAACGACCTACCTCAATGTAACATAGTTTTAAATTTATATTAAATGTTACAGGGTGCGTAGATATTTTCACGATCAATGGAAAAATAGATTATCATAAAACAATGAATTACTAATTAATTGCATTTATAATATTCATCAAATTTATATAGATATGTATACTCATTTTAAATTTTTATACTTGGAGTGAATAAAATATATATAATGAATTGCTAAATTAATAAATAGTTTTGATTGTTTTTGTGATGTGTTAGGAGGATAAACTAGCGAAATATATATATTAGGGATCATCAACGGAACAAGAATACGGCATTTGATGATGAAGGTTGGGTAGGGCAATATGTTGTTAGATAAAACCTATAACAACGTTTATATAAATTTAGATGCAATTTAGTTTTTTTTCAAAATAGATTTTTTTTTCTCAATAGGCTTTCGTTAATGTTCATCTATAAAGGGTATTATTTGTTTCTGAATATCTAATTAGCATGCATTTTAAAATATGTATATCTATGTTTTTATTTCTATCAACACTGAGTTCATATCCCACCCTAATAGCCGACGAGCCAGAGCCGGATTTGCATGCTAGAACTTAAAGTGTAAAATAACAAGGAGTTGATCCTGAGTTGTATGCTACATAGATATATATTATTTTTGGCGCCCAACGTGGGGCCCGACACTGAGAAATTTGTTATGTTTAAATTTAACATCGCTTGTATATATTTTTGGGCTCCACTTCTTCTGGCAAAAAAAAAAAAAAAAAAAAAAAAAAACTCTTGATTACGTCCTTCATATCTTCATTTCTATTTTTTTATATAGTTATTTTTTTGAATACCAATTTTTTTTGAATATTTTTTCGATCATTGGTCAAGATATATTCTTTGTTCTGTTCAATCTGTTTGTTTTCTTTTTCTTTTCATTTTCTTTCTTCTTATATTTTTTTTTGTACTTCATTTGATTGGAACCTTAAAATTTGAAAAAAAAGAAAAAATTCGATTTAAGCCAACCAACAATATGTTCTTTTATGTATTTTCTGTTTGGAAATTTAGTTTTTTATTACTATAAATTGAAACTATACCAACAGAAGCATTTTTTTTGTATTATGATTTCACTTCTCTATATAACTTTATGAAACTCAAGAGAATACATATATATTTTTTTTCCAGACCTTACCTTTTGCATCTATGTTTTATTATGTATTTTCGCTACAGCCTCTAACACATTAAATCACAAAATAAAAATCAAAACTGATCAAAATTTTTGAGAATTACGTGGATTTTTTTATGAATTATCATAAAGAAGAACGTTTTATGTTAAAACATTTTTTTTTTAATTTTAACTACTTATCCAATTCTTTGCGTTCGTTCAAGAAAGTTATAATAACTTTTTGTGAAATTTAAACAAAAACTACTTATTTGAGAATAAATCTTAAATCTTCTTAAGTTTTTGTCATTGTATAATATATACATTGAAGTTTTAATATCTATTTTCCTAATTTTTCTATTTTTTTTACTTTGTAACAAAAAGCTAAAATGTCCGTAAGACATAGTAACGAAAATTTGGCAGATACCCCTGCTAAAAACGTTCCGTCTTCAGTAGCTCCCGTGGGAAATTCATTTGTCTGTGAAATTTGTAAGAATAATATTTCAATTAAAGCACAATCAGTAAAAACTGTGTGTAATCATATATTTCATAAATCATGTCTTGCAAAATCCACTCAAAACAAATCAAAATGCCCAACTTGTAACACACAGATTACCATTCCTAATTTTTCAAACTCCAAAGCGAATACATCTGCTACGATTATAACTCGTAATCAAGCTCGTCAGCAGCATTTAGATGAAAATCGAGCTGCGAATCTTTCTATGTACAAACAGACTACCCCAAACACTACACAATCTCCCGAATCTTCTCCGGGTGATGCCGAAGGGCAAAGACATATGATACGCAATTTAGTCACAGCCGCGGTTGGAGCACAACAAGCGGAAATGTTGGCTTCGCTTAATGAACAGATAACACAGTTAATTCAGACGAATATTGAAGCCGGATTCCGTAGACTTAGTTTAGATAGCAATCGTGTGGTAACCCCTAATCTAAATGAGAATCGTAATCATGTTGAATTTAATTCCAACATTCAGAACCAGGATGCAGAAAGTCAAACTTTAGATCAGCTTTTGGGTCTCCCGGCATGTGGTAATAACGTTGAGCATGAAATTCGCTTTCAAAACAATAATGCTCCTTCAAATCCGTTAAGACTGAATTCTGGATTTTCAACAGATTTATCCATTCGGCCGGACAAAATTAGTCAAATAATAAGCAACTGGAAACTTAAGTTTTCAGGTAATTCATCAGGCCTTTCAGTTGACTCATTTCTCTATCGAGTTGAATCTCTTACGAAACAAACATTAGGTAGTAATTTTGAAGTGCTTTGTAGAAATGCATCCATTCTATTTGACGGTAAAGCCAGTGACTGGTTCTGGCGCTACCATAGATCAGTGCGGGAAATAAAATGGCCAGACTTATGTTTATCGCTGCGACAGCAATTTAAAGACACCAGGACTGACATGGACTATCGCGAGCTTATACGCGACAGAAAACAGAAGATAGGTGAAAGTTTTGATGCATTTTACGATTCTATTTTAGAGCTTGTTGATCATTTGGTAGAGCCAATACCAGAGTCATCTATGATTGAAATCTTGCGTAGAAATCTCTTACCTGAAATACAGCACGAGATTTTGAATTTACAAATATTTTCTGTTGCTCACTTGCGAGATATTTGCAGGAAAAGAGAATTTTTCATACAAGATGTTCGTAGAAGAAATATTGTTAGCCGAAATGTAGTTTACCCAAAGAAAATTTCTGAATTATATCAAGACAATGATTGTAATGTTTTAGAATCCGAGATTAAAGAGGATATTTCTGAATTAGTCCCTAACTGCTGGAATTGCAGAAAACCCGGTCATAGGTACCAAGACTGCATGTCTGACCGAAACGTATTTTGTTATGGATGTGGTGCATCTAACGTGTATAAGCCCACTTGTTTAAAATGCAACCCACAAAAAAACTTCCAACTGAGTGCACTTGCTTGTGCACGCAAACAGATTCAAGTCAAGAGGACCGATCGTGCTACCAGCACGGATTAACTCTTATACCCGGAAATGAAAATATTAAACTTCAAACCCCTAACCTTCAAAATAATTACCAGAACCTAACCCCGATTATACCTTTTCATATTCGAATGCATAATTATAAAAAAATTCGTTCTCGAATATTTAATAGCGAAATACAATTAAAACCTAAAAGGTCTTCTACGCGTATGAAGACATTTTGGACAGAAATTAAAAGGAAACAAAATATTATTGTTAACAGCATCTTTGAAAAGGATAACGACCTTCGTTCGTACGCTAACGTTGTTCTTTTTGGAGAAAAACACTGCGGATTGCTTGATACAGGCGCTTCAATATCATGTATAGGTGGCACATTAGCAAGAAAGTTTCTAGATTCGAAAAAACCATATAAAAAGATAAATCTGAACGTATGCACTGCTGATGGTATGTCACAAAATGTAGTTGGCTTTATCAAAACTTCAATTATTTTTAAATCCATAGAAAATCCTATTGAACTTTATATTGTACCCAGCTTATCACAACCCTTATATCTAGGCATTGAATTTTGGAAAATGTTTAATCTTTTACCCAGTAATTTCTATAATACCATAACAGTTTCTTCCATTGAAAGCACAAATTCCGAAAGTATATTGAATGACTGTCAATTACGCGATAAGGATAAGGGAAAACTTTGTCAAGTTATAGAATTATTTCCCTCATTTTCAAAAGAGGGTCTGGGGAAAACATCTTTAGTTAATCATATAATAGATGTAGGTGTGTCAAAACCAATTAAACAACGACATTACCCAGTCTCCCCAGCTATCGAGAAACTAATGTATGAGGAAGTAGACCGGATGCTCAAATTAGGGGTGATAGAAGAATCTAACAGTGCGTGGAGTTCTCCTTGCGTTTTAGTTCGAAAACCCGGTAAAAATCGGTTGTGTTTAGATAGCAGGAAGGTAAATGACTTAACGGTAAAAGATGCATATCCTTTACCCAATATTGACGGTATATTGAGTAGGCTCCCAAAGGCAAGGTATATTACCAGCTTGGATCTCAAAGATGCCTTTTGGCAAATACCTTTAGATCCAAAATCAAGAGACAAAACAGCATTCACAGTACCCGGACGGCCTTTATATCAATATAAGGTCATGCCGTTTGGGCTCTGTAATGCACCTCAAACTATGTCTCGATTGATGGACAAAGTAATTCCTGCCGATTTACGAAATGAAGTATTCATATACCTGGATGATCTCCTTGTTATTTCGGATGATTTTAGTAAACACCTAGAAGTTCTTAGAAGAGTTGCAGAACGATTTAGACAAGGTGGACTGACAATTAATGTAGAAAAAAGTAAATTTTGCATGGAAGAAGTAAAATATTTAGGACACATTATTGGGAAGGGTGTAATTCGCACGGATCCAGATAAGATTTCAGCTATCCTAGATTATCCGACACCAAGATCAATTAAAGAAGTTAGGCGTTTCCTTGGAATGACTGGGTGGTATAGGAAATTTATAGAAAATTATGCATCTTTAACATCACCACTCACAGATTTGCTAAAAATAAAGAAAAAATTTACTTGGAATAATGAAGCTCAAAGTTGTTTTCAAAAATTAAAGACCTTATTAAGTTCAGCTCCTGTCCTCCATAGTCCGGATTTTAAAAAGCCATTTTTCATCCATTGTGACGCTAGTAAGACAGGTATAGGAAGCGTGTTGGTCCAGCTAAATGCGGAGGGTGATGAAGTTCCTGTGGCATTTATGTCAAAGAAACTTAATAAAGCCCAACGAAATTACTCAGTGACCGAACAGGAATGCTTAGCAGCAGTACTAAGCATTAAAAAGTTTCGTCCTTATGTCGAGGGACATGAGTTTACTATAGTGACAGATCACGCGTCATTAAAGTGGCTTATGTCTCAAACCGACTTAAGTTCACGTTTAGCAAGATGGGCACTTAAATTGCAGGGTTTCTCTTTTAAAATCCAACATAGAAAAGGCTCACTCAATATCGTACCAGATGCGCTTTCCCGTACCACTGCAGAAATTCCGGCCCCAGATTCCCCCGAATGTAAATCAGATTTAATCGTGAGTAGTTTGACTGAAGACCAAGGGATTTTTATAGATCTACAATCACCATATTTTAAAACAGATGAGTACAATGGACTTATTAAAAATCTAAATGAAAGCCAATCAAAATTTCCTGACATGAAAGTTATGGACGGATTTGTCTACAAACGCACAGAACACGCAACAGGGGAGCAGATCCATGACGACCTTTGCTGGAAATTATGGGTTCCGAAGGAATTAATTCCTGAAATTTTGTCTAAAGCTCATGATAATCCACTAGCCTCTCATTTTGGAATTAACAAGACACTTGAACGTGTGCGTAGGTATTACTTTTGGCCAGGTTTAGTCAATAGCGTAAGAGAATATATAAACTCATGTGATACTTGTAAGTTAACAAAGCATCCAAATTTTGTACTCAGACCACCCATGGGACAACCAACTATAACGCAACGGTTGTTTCAGAGACTTTACGTAGATTTTCTAGGCCCATATCCTAGATCTAGAAGTGGTAATATTGGCATCTTCGTGGTATTAGATCATTTCTCTAAGTATCCATTTCTAAAGCCTGTCAAGAAGTTAACAGCAGATATCATTTGCAAGTATTTGGAAGAAGATATTTTTCATACATTCGGCGTACCGGAGTCCATCGTGTCTGACAATGGTGTTCAATTTAAGTCGAAGTCTTTTAAACAATTATTGGAACGTTATAAAATTTATCATATACTAACAGCAGTTCATTCTCCACAGGCGAATGCTTCAGAACGTATAAATAGATCAGTAATAGCGGCCATAAGGGCTTATGTCAACCCTGATCAGAAAAACTGGGACGAAGTTTTGAGCAGTATTGCATGTGCTCTTCGTTCAAGTACACACTCCTCTATTGGAATAGCTCCCTATTACTTGGCCTTCGGACAAAATATGATAACAAATGCGAAAACATATTCATTAATAAGGAACTTAGGTATTTTAGAAGACAGAACCGTAAATTTTACCAGAGAAGATTCGATGGAGATTATTCGGAAAAGAGCTCTTGAATTAATGGAAAAACAGTACCAAAGAAATGAACGCAAATATAATTTACGATCCAAGTTAGCTAATTTCAGGGAGAGACAAGAAGTGTATAGGAGGAATTTTAAACATTCAAACTTTGAAAAGGGCTATACTGCGAAACTTGATCATGTATTTTTAAAATCTCGTATAAGAAAGAAGATAGGAAATTGCAACTACGAGTTAGAAGACCTAAATGGCAACTATGTTGGCAAATACCATGCCAAAGATATCAAAGCTGGATAAAAATAATGCCAGCTGGATTGAATTTTGGTTATATAAAACCCCAAAATTCAATCTGGTTTGGGGGCTGTGTAAAAGTGCTTGGATTATAAACGCTAAAAATTCTTTTCGCTATATAAATAATAATATATTCATTTTTCTACTTCCTTTTCAAGTTCTTTTTAACTTTCATATATTATTAAAATTTTTCCTTATTCATATTTAAATGTAAGTTTAAATTTGATTACTAAAGTTAACTGTTAGATGTAGGTAAAAGATATTACAATATTATGAGAACAGATTTCGTTACGTTATCCATTCAGTAAAGTATTTTCACCATATACAGTTTTTTATTATTTTTCTATCGTAGTGTGTGTAAACCACGCTACTATTTTTATTAAGCAATTGATTATGTACAAAATCTGGACGTATAAAAAGGCATTTCATCGGACCACATGGCGTTTTTTTTGCAAAGTACAGCACATTAAATTTTCATCATAGTTGCTTATCCAAATATTGAATTGGAAATTTAGTTTTTAAATAACAAAACTAAAAAAAAAAATAAAATTAATCATTAGTCAATAAATTGATTTAATCGATACAACGAAAGAAGAACGTGTGTCAATAAAAGTTATTATTATACTTGCCTAGCACCTAGAGGTTCACATAACATCTTACATAATTCTCGAAGCCATTTCCATGAGGATTTGGCACCTAATTTATAATCTAATTTTCGGATAGCTTTTGGGCCCAGATATTTGTATAAAACAGGAATTTAATAATTATTGAACATAACCTAAAGGAACAATATATACAACTCCTGCACTATAAACAAGCAAATCTATTTGAGCAAAATATTAAAAACAAAAAAAAAAAAAAAAATTCTTTTTAAAATAATCTAAAATTCGTATTTAAAATTAAAATTTCATTATTCAGTGAATATCCTTAATAATGAATCTTTAATTTTACAAAATCCTCTAAAAAAAAATCTAAACAATACTTTCTTCACATGTTGATATTGGAGTGATAAATACTTAAAAACAAGTGCTAAAAAAAAAAAAAAAATATATATATAAAAGAAAAAAAAGAACAACAAAAATAAATTATGTACAAATGTCACAAAAAAAAATTAAAAATTAAAAACCCAAGAAAAATTTAATATTTTGCACATAACAAATATAAAATTTTATAATTGTCCCTTTTCTTCGCGTATCCAGTACATTGCTGAATGGCCATTCATCGGTGGAACAAAAGAAAAAATCGTAAGTAAAGAGGAATAAGATTATTATTGATCTACTAGTAATCTTCACAACCTATTTAAGAAAACATGAGAAAAAGTAAAATTTAGAAAAAAAAAATCAAATAAATGTAAAAAAAGTAAAAATAAAATTAACATAAAAGCAATCCAAAATATAGTAAAATAATGTTTTGTTGTGAAAATTTCTAGTGGTGATAAATTGTGATACAATTATTATATTATAAAATTTAAAATATTTGTTTGTGCCGTGCAAAAAAATTCAGTATATAATGAGATATAATGAAAAAAAAAATTTATATATAAAATTTCTTAAAAACATATAAGTATTCATAAAAATACCGAATAGAAAAAAAAACAATAATAATAAAATAAGAAACTTATTGTTATTTTAAATTTTAAAGCCTATAAAAGGATTTTTTTTTATCAGGAAAAGGTATTTAAAACTCCAAATCTTCATTCTTTCTTTTGTTATAATTTGTTTTCTTATTTTGTTAAATTCGTATTTTAATTATAAAAAACCGAAAAAAATATATCCCTTAAATTTAGTATTATTTGGCATTTTGGCAACCATACATTTTTTTTTACTTATTATTTTTCGTCTTGTTATTCACATTCCATTGGAAGATCACATATATTATTATATAGTCAACGACCTACCTCAATGTAACATAGTTTTAAATTTATATTAAATGTTACAGGGTGCGTAGATATTTTCACGATCAATGGAAAAATAGATTATCATAAAACAATGAATTACTAATTAATTGCATTTATAATATTCATCAAATTTATATAGATATGTATACTCATTTTAAATTTTTATACTTGGAGTGAATAAAATATATATAATGAATTGCTAAATTAATAAATAGATTTGATTGTTTTTGTGATGTGTTAGGAGGATAAACTAGCGAAATATATATATTAGGGATCATCAACGGAACAAGAATACGGCATTTGATGATGAAGGTTGGGTAGGGCAATATGTTGTTAGATAAAACCTATAACAACGTTTATATAAATTTAGATGCAATTTAGTTTTTTTTTCAAAATAGATTTTTTTTTCTCAATAGGCTTTCGTTAATGTTCATCTATAAAGGGTATTATTTTTTTCTGAATATCTAATTAGCATGCATTTTAAAATATGTATATCTATGTTTTTATTTCTATCAACACTGAGTTCATATCCCACCCCAATAGCCGACGAGCCAGAGCCGGATTTGCATGCTAGAACTTAAAGTGTAAAATAACAAGGAGTTGATCCTGAGTTGTATGCTACAAGGTTGTAAATCATTTATTTCATCTTTAATATATTCCACTAAATCCTTTGTTGTTGTCTCGGACTCACTTGTGTATTCGAACCAAATAGGTCTGCAAAAATGTTTTGATCCTGGAGGTATTAAGCCATATATCTTCAAATAAGTTTTTACACTTTGATGAAGATTCCTTTAAGGAATAAGATCGCATTCTTATTGGCACCAAAGATGCTATAAATACGCTTTTATAATCCGCCATTTTCTTTTTTTCACATGCTTGCATTTAGAAAGTGGTGATAGTCCGTCACATCCCCACTTACAGATTAATACAACGTCGCTGTTATTTACTTTTTCCAACTGATCTGCTGAAAAATCTGCAACTATCCCGTTAGCTGTATTCTCAAGTAAAGAAGATAGCTCTACACATGCTTCCTTTTCGGTAACCGAAATAGATGGTAAAATAGTTTGCTTTTTTTCTTGAATATCTTTGTATGATGGAAGAATTGAATGTCCCTTTTCAAGCAGAGCTTTTCTTAAAATTTGATATTTGTTTCGGCTGAGGTCCAGTTCAAGCATTAAAGCAATTGCTTCTTCCTCTGTAAAATTGGATTGTGATGTTGGAGTAGGTACACTTTCGGCAATCTGTTTAAGACGTTTTGGTGATGCAGTTGGCAGTATTTCAGCAATATTAATTGCACTCTTAGGTTGCTTCTCCTTTTTTAAAATTTCTTTGAATGTATCAGAAACTTCTTCGTTCGAAATTATAGAAAGCTTATGGGCCAGTCTTTCTTCTTAGATCTTGTACTTAAATCATCATATGTCTTGCAGGGTGCTCCAGTTAATATTTAGCACGCCGATGTTTCTATATCAGTATCCATCCTATCGGAATATTTAATTTTTAATCTGTTAGTACGCTGATTCAAGTACTTTTTTTACGTTATACAACTTTAAAAAGCTCTCTATCTGAGATTTACCAAATGACGTCGACTTTTGCATGATATGTAGTTTTTATGAATTCCACTATAGCTTCTAAACGATTAAGATCAATTTTAGATAAACTCCACAGAACACAACACAATTGTTCATGTTTCAATGTAATCACCATGGTAATCAACTTCGTTATGATGTTGATAAGGATTAGCTACGCATTTATATATATCTATTAGATATATCACACAGGTATATATATTTACAGGTATTTTGTGAATTTTCATTAGGTAAAATATCTGAAAGAGTCAATTTGGAAGAGTACCTATACCAAATTCATTGCAATTATATGTTGCTGTTAGGTATCACCGGAAAGGAAATTAACTGTGCATTGTCACTAGCTCATAAAAATATAGATTTTGAACCATCAGTAATAGTTAAATGCTGCGGCTAGGTATCACCGGAAAGGATACCTGTACATTGCCACTAGATCATAAATATATAAATTTTTAACCATCACCAATAGATAAATACATTTGTTAAATTTAGGTAAACACTATAAATGTAAACTAATAAAATACTTATTGATTAAGTTAAAATAGAAATTTTTTGTTTGGTTTATTATTTTAAATTCATTAATAGAAATATATGAATGCTTAGAAAAGAATAAAGATTTACTTAAATTTGGGAAATGTGGCAACCCTATTAAAAATAAAAAAATATTAATTAATTATTTTTATAAAAATATTTTTTGTATAGATATTATTAAAAGTATACAGAAATATTCATAATTTTCTAAGTAATTATTCACGCAAAGCTAAAGGCAAAAGTTGCAAGTTTGTAAAAATATAGTCATATATACAATAAATTGGAAATATAAAAGTTTAAAGGCGCATATTTCTGAAATGAGGCATGGTATTGACTTGAATCTTTTTACAAAAGATCGGAAATTATATATGTTAAAGGATAACCTTAATTTGGAATACATATTTTAAAAATTTCTTTCGCTATTTAGAAATAAACCAAACAATTTGGGGTTTTTGGAGAAAATACAAATTTTTTAATTGTAATAACATATTTGTTTATAAAGATATCTTAATAAAATTTGCAGGAAATATGGATCTTATTAATATAAATAAAAGCGCGTTAACCAAATTTCAATCAGGGGTTGGGTTTTCCTGAATTCCCAAAAAACTAATCAAAATTCCCAGAAATAGAATTTTTTACATTTATGCCTATAGAATCCACATTTTTCCGAAGTCCCGTAGATTTTGATTTAAAACTTTTAACAACATATTGAAGATTCTTAAAATATATTCCGCTTGTCGATTCGTGCTTTGCGATTTGAGAAAAAATGGTCTAAAGTCAAAACTTTCACATAAAATGGGTCGAATTCGGGAGGGTGTGTACCATGACCAATTGAGTTATTGGGCTTGTTTTTTATCATCTCTGTGATGTTACCTTTCAGAAAAGTGCAAAATTATTATATGTTGATAAAGAAAATTTTATTTTAGATAAAAAAAAAAACATAAAAAGTCGTCTTTTTTGCAATTTTCCAATTCAAAATCGTTTATTTTTGGACTCGGTAAAGATATCGACTTCAAATTTTTTTATTCAATATATAATTTTGTTCTTTAAGTAGTTAAGAAAAAAAACTAATAAAATCAGTTGGAAATACTAGGATATATATGTAAAAAACTGGACCAATAACATGCAAAATTATGGTACTTATAAATTCAAACGCAAATAACTCGAAAACTATAAGAGATAAAAAGAACACGTAGCATGTTTTTTATAGGTCTTATCAGGGCCTACAACAATATACAAAAATATTCGAAATCGGAGGAGAAATAAAAATTTGGCAAGCGATTAAAAATTTTTTATGTCTGAGGTACCGTACTTTGAGCTCCTTTAGCTCCGCCTCTGAGAGGTTTGAGTACCCCCCTTAGATAGATAGATAGATAGAGAAGGTAGATGTGACACCAGACAGCACCACATCTTCACCCAGAGACCGATCCCGGTGCATTGTGAGTCCCTTCAATAGAATAGCTGTGAAATAAGAGTATAGAATATATAAAATTGAAAATACAGAGTACAGAAAAAGTAAAGTGAAAGATAAAAAAAGGGGAATAGAAATGTAACGAATCATAAAGGGGGACCAGCAATGCTACCGATCCCCCTAGCGTTAAACCCTTGATTCTCCCTCAAGCAGCTGATTCCCATGACGAAGCCTATGACGTCAACAAGATCTGCGTCCCGAACGTCACTTAACCCGTCGAGGAACTGTCTACCCAGCCACTTCATTCTACGATGCTGTAATCGCGGACAGTGGCACACAATGTGCTCAATAGACTCGGTCTCATCGATGTCCTCACACAGTCTGCAAAAATCAGAACTGTTAGCGTCCATTCTAGACCTCATCTTCCCTATCAAACAGTGACCTGTTATGGCCCCTATCATGACCCTTAAGCTCCTCCTATTCATGCCCAGGAGAGTGGTAGTGCCTGCCCTGTCCAATACCGGCCATATCGCCCTCGACACTTTGCAGTCCTCTCTACTTTCCCAAGCCGAATTGGTTCTGACCAAGATCCAATCATTGATCTTCCCATAGAAGAAACTTAGTGGTGGTTTCACATATGTCTCTCTCTCCGAGGCGTTCCCTGCCGCACCTTGCCTTGCCAGTTCATCAGCCAATTCATTGCCTAAAATATTGCAATGGCCAGGCACCCAGCAGAGTCTCACCGTGTAGTCCTCCATCAACTCTCTCAGTGTCTTCCTACAGGCAGCTACTAGCCTGGATCTCACCATATGTGTCCCCAAGGCCTTCAGAGCCGCCTGACTGTCCACATAGAGAGTGACCTCGGTACCCCTCGCAATGTTTTGTCTAATCATTTCCGCGGCATTCAGGATGCCGAGAATCTCAGCCTGAAAAACACTGCACTCATCAGGGAGTCTAAAAGAGCCCTTCAAATCCGTGCCCATAATATAGACCCCCGCCCCGGTACCCTCGACCATCTTTGATCCGTCCGTGAACACTGCGCAACCTTCATATAGTCTCCCAGTGCCGGACCAGATCTCCCTATCAGGTATCACCACGACAGGATTTACTCCAAAGTCCGATTCAGTGGCCATGTAATCTGATGCCCCCGCAGAGCTCAGATTAACCTCACCGTAACTGATCTCGTAAATGACCTTGGAGTGACCTGCTCTTGATGAGCCTAATAGTCCCAATTCTCTAAGTCTCAATAGACTCTTTGCTGCCATACCCCTCACAAACTCTTCAATGGGTAAGAGATGAAGTATGACATCCAGAGCCGCTTGTGGTGTGCTTCTCATTGCACCTGTAATGCCAATCGAAGCACACCTTTGCGCCTTCGACAAAAGGCTCCTATTGCTCTTGCGTTCCAGTGCCTGCCACCAGACAGAACAACCATATGAAAGGATTGGTCTCACTACCGAAGTGTAAATCCAATATACAACTTTCAGTTTGAGTCCCCAACTCTTACCTATGGAGTTTCTACAGGTGTAGTAGGCATTGAGGCCACGCTTGAGTCTTTCCTGAACATTCCTCTTCCAGGTCAGTTTGCTATCGAGGAACACCCCCAGATATTTCGCTGAGTCTGAAAGCTTCAGTTCAGTCCCACATAGTACCGGTAGTCTGAATTTCTCTACCTTGTACCTCCTAGTAAACAGAACCAACTCTGTCTTTTCCGGGTTCACTCCCAACCCCTTATCAGCAGCCCACGAGGACAGCTCACCCAGCGCTGACTGCATGATCTCACTGATTGTGGGAAGAAATTTTCCTTTTACCAGTATGACCACATCATCAGCATAAGCCACGATCTTCCGCCCCCTGCTGTCGAATTGACGCAAAATCACATCGACAGCCATTAGCCACAGCAGGGGTGAGAGCACTCCCCCTTGCGGAGTTCCCCTAGTCACTAGTTTTCTTAAGCATACTCCACCCAAGCTTGAATTGATAATCCTGCTGCTCAGCATGAGGATTATCCATTCGATCAAGAAGTCATGTACCTTAAGATTCACCAGCGCCTGCTTGATAGCGTCAATCTTTATATTGTTGAACGCTCCCTCAATATCCAAGAACGCGGCCATGGTGTACTCCTTATAGCGAAGCCCTTGTTCTATATAACCCACCACATCACTTAGCGCACTCTCCACAGATTTACCTTTCAGGTAAGCATGTTGAGCACTACTCATGATGCTGGAGCTACCAGACGATCTTAAATATAGATCTATCAGTCTCTCTAAAGTCTTCAAGAGGAAAGACGATAGGCTGATAGGTCTATAATCCTTGGGTTTCGAGTGACAGGTCCTTCCACCTTTCGGTATGAATATAACCCTAACCTCTCTCCACCCCCTTGGAATATGTCCATGTATTAGACACCCCCTAAAAATCTCAGCCAGTAGTATACGGACCACCAACGGTGCATTCTGCAACATGGCCGGAAATATACCATCCGGGCCTGGTGACTTATAAGGCTCGAATGAATTCACCGCCCATGTGACCTTCTCCACCGTTATTAGGTCACTTACCACTGTACCAATCATCCCACTGGTGGACTCTGTGAAGAAGTGTTCTACCTCACCTGATTCCTCCACCAATGGATCCCTGCAACCCGGAAAATGGGTTTCCAAAAGTACATTAAGTGACTCAGAACTAGACTCCGTCCATGAACCATCTGATCTCTGGATACTCCCAGGAACACTAGGGTCCTTTGACAGTATCTTCCTGAATCTGGAGAGTTCATTGACCGAGTCAATGGCCTCGCTGAACCTAATCCACGAGGCTCTTTTAGCTCTTCTAATGTCCTTTTTGTACTTATTGAAACACACTCTATAGGTGCCCCAGTCTTCGTCCCTACCAGATCTATGGGCCTTGTTGTACAGCCTGCCAACTGTGGTCCGTTGAGCCTTCAACTCCTCCGACCACCAGACTGGCTGTCTCCTTTTACCCGGATAGCTCACCGGGCAGTTAAGCTCATAGCTTCTGTTAATGGACCCTGTTACCTTCTCCACCATTTCGTCAAGATTCTCTCCCGACAAGACCTCCATCGGAGTTCCAGTCAATCTTGACCCCAGATCCCGCCCGAAGGCGTCCCAATCTGTCCTCCTAGGATTCCTGAAAGGTTTCCCCTCAGAACCTCGGAAGTTCAGACTAAAGGTTATCCTACCATGGTCAGAGAAAGTACATCCCATGGCCACCCTCCAGTCTTCAACTAGGTCTTTTGAGTTGGTCAGTGTGATGTCTATTACTGAATTCCTATCCTTCGTTCTGAACGTAGGAGTATTACCCCTATTACAGATTAAAAGATCATTTGCAATAATAAAATCAAAAGTTGACTCACCTCTCTTATTGGTATCCCTGCTACCCCATTGACTGTGGTGTGCATTTGCATCGCAACCGAGCAATAGACGTACTCCATTCCGTCTTGCGTACTCGGCTAAGGCCCACACCCTGTCATCTGGTGGTTCCAAGAGTACCCCCCTTCCAAACTTAACATTGTACACTCCTCTGCTACGCCTATACCAAATTTCATGGAAATCCAACCAGCCGATCAGAAGTTGCAGATTTATTTCCAAAAAATTTCGATTATGCCCCACTGTGTATTCTGAGTAAGTATCGTGCTGGGACTCTCAATAGCTTCTCAGATATTACAAAAAGAAAAAAATATAATGTAGTGTAAAACAAAAAATATTTATTTTCAAAAATATTTTTAGCATGAATTTGTTCATTTTATCTGATATATCTTCCTTCAATAACGCAGAAACTATTGAGAGTCACACATTTCATCTGTCCTTTTAAAGGTAATTTTATTAACTTTAACTTTAGACCTTAATGAACCTTATGAAAGCAATTTATCCTAATTTCGATGTATCATAAATCGCGAATCATTGCAGAAATCATACTAAAACTCGGTATTTGCTAATATTTATGTTCTTACAAAATTTCACTATATTTGTGGAAGTAATTGGTGATTTTTGTGTTTGATCATGAAAGGAAAAACACAAATTGTTTTTGGCATGAAATTTTTTTTTATAATAATTCGTAAATCATTGCGTGTCCCAGCATGCCACTTACCAAGGGTATAGAAAACATTTATTTTTTTGAAAATTTATAAAAATACCATTTTTTGAGATATTTACCCACGAACTACAAATCACGAGATATGGATCATTTTAATATTGAGAAAAAATTACTTCATATTAAAGTTAATTTGAATACCTTTAAAATGGGACCTTAAAAGTACCGTAAATTCTTTAAAAGATATTTGTAATTTTGTATATACAACTTTATCATTTTTTTTTTTTAGCTATTCTACACTTTTAGATCGTTATATTTCGCGAACCACTTGATAAAATTATTCGAAATTATTTGTTAGTCTTAGTTTGGTTGAGTGTAATGACTGTATCATTAAATTCGGAGAGGTAAGGTTCAAATTTTAAATTTTTCGTGTTGGTTTTAAATGGAATGACTCATAGTACAATTTATTAAAAAAATCTAAATTACAATTTATTAAAAAAAAAAAAAATAATAAATAAATAAAAAAAATTAATATTCATGTATTTGTGTTTAATATTCAGTTTGGCAATGTGTGGATATAAGTAATATTAGTCAATTACAGATGGTATACGACATAATAACTATGCTAAAAATCATATTTTTTCATATTTTTATAAATTTTGATTTAATAAACGAAATTTGGTACTAAACGGCAGAGATTAATTTGGTCAGATTTATAACAGTTTTAAGAAAAAGGATATATGGCAGGTACTAGTGTTCTTGCTCCGATTCCAAAAAGCAACTGATGATACAAACACAATGATATATCACCCATTTCCTGCAAGAACGTCATAACTAAAAAATCAATTTTTTAAGGAGACACATTTTTAGTTTTAAGCTGATATATATTTTTTTATAAATTTTGAATGAAAATAATGTTATTGTGAAATTTAATCACTTTCTTGGAAACTTTACGATCCACAATGGAGACTTTAGCAAAATAAATGGTAATAAATCTAGATTAGATTCTTTAAACTGATGAACCGATCTGGAAGAAACTTGTGACATCGATGGAGAGGAGTAATGCTTTTAGAATATTGTTGGATCGGAGCTTGAACCGATTCGATTTTAAATATTTTTACATTTTTGCAGGACAAAGAAAAATATGCTTATAAGCAGGACAAAGAAAAATATGCTTACTGTATTATATTATCTTAAGGTTTAAAAGATATTTGACTTAAAAAAATTAATTTTTCGTTTTTGGCCTTTACTTATTTTCTTTTCTGTCCTATAACTTAAAATAAAAACTCAAAAAAATTTTAATGAATGTGATGAAATTCTCTACAATTTTTTGAATTAAATTAAAAAAACTTAATATTTTAGAAATGCTTATAGTATCAAAATAATTTTTGCACATGTTATAAAGTGGTTAAAGTGGTTGAAGAATTGACAAACATAAAGATCAGAAAAATATATAATTTTACTATATGTTTTTAAAGGTCACAATTTTTGTTATTAAAATAGGTTTTTTTTTTTTTTTTTGAAAATTGCCTCATATGACCAAGTTTACTGGTGAGCTGTCACAATTTTTTGCAAACATTTTAAAAACTTACTATACTATCTAATGTAATTCACAAAAGTACCGAAATCAATTATCAAAATTTTTTACAGGCTCAAAAAGTTGATTCTTTGTTAAAAAAAAATTTATCATTTTCGAACACTACTGGATATAGAGTGGGTACACGTTCAAATTTTTCAAAAATTACACCTACACGGTTTCTTAAGTTCTAGTCTTTCAGAAAATGTCAGAAAATATTGAACTCCTTTAACAATATATTAAAAAATTAAAATATATATATAGCTACTTGTTTAAGTTATGGAATTGAGATAATTAATTTTATATATTTAATTTCTCAAAAAATTATAGAGAATTTCATCGTATTTTTTTTTTTTAAAGTTATAGGGCAAAAACGAAAAAAGTCAAGACCAAAAATGACAAATTAAAATTTTGAAGTCAAATATCTTTTAATCTATAAGATAACATAATATAGTAAGCATGTTTTTCTTTGTTTTGCATAGTAGAATTCAGAAATGTAAAGGTATTTAAAATCAGTTCACATTTGTAAAGGTTACAAACTTCGATATGTTTTTTATTTTCGAGCCAACAATATTCTAAAAGCATAACTCCTCCTAGAAAAGTGATTAAATTTCACTATATTATTTTTATTCAAAATTTTTAAAAAAAATATATATCAATTGAAAACTAGAAATGTGTCTCCTGAAAAAAATAGATTTTTTCTTTGAGTTATGACGTTCTTGCAGCAAATGAGCGATATATCATTGTGTTTGTAAGGACACTTGTACCTACAATCTTTTAAAACTTAAGAGATAATATAGTACAGTAAACATGTTTTTTTATTTTTTTGGTCTTACTAGAATTGAGAAATGTAAAAATATTTAAAATCGGTTCATATTTGTAAAAATTACAAGCTCTGATATGTTTTTCACTCCCGAGGTAGTCAACTTTGGCACACCGTAGTGCAGTCCGTGCTTCAGTTACACACTTCAGCCAATATTCTAAAAGCATTACTCCTCACTCGATGTCCCAAGTTTCATCCAGCAGTTTAAAATATCCAGATTTGTTACCATTTATTCTGCAAATTTTTGGTAATAAAACTGTATACTCCTAAACTGCTGGTTGGATCGAAATGAAATGGATGAAGAAGTTGTAGAGGAAGAAACAGCAATAGTCTGTCAGCATAGTAGCAGGATTATTTATTTGTACCCCATATCTTGACGTGCCACTCATCCCTTCAATAGAATCATTAATGGCAAGTAATTCAGCAATTTGTTCTTCTAGTGGTGTTAAAGAACAGTATTTGCTTGGACCTCCTCCAGTTCCAGAAAGGCTATTTTTGTTGCGGCGGGACTTAACCTTAATGTGCTATTTGAAATCTGCCCATACCTTTGAACACAAACATTTGCAAAAACGTTATATTTATGAGTTAATATATACATACATATGAACAAACCTTTTTCCACTTTTCAGCCTCATGTGAAGGTAGACCTGCTGCATTCAAATCTTGCGATAACCTTTGCCACAATACTCTGCACTTACTTTTGGCATTTGAAAATTTTAGGTGTCCTTTTGCCAAATCCAGATGTAATTTCATAAACTCCACCATTATTTCATATTGGCGTGGTTTCGTATATTGACTTTTTTTTAGAAGATTCCCTTTAAACATGTTCAAAATCGAAGCAATTAAATCAATTTTTTTATTATTCAAATATAAAATTCATATACTTACATTTTAAAAATTTTTATTTAATTTTGAATATAAAATAATATGTATGTACATGCATTTCCGCAAACAAAATGGCATTCGAAAGAAAAACGTACGTTATTAACACTTTTGACTTTTGCTTTCGTACTACATAGTTGCATTTTCGAAAGGGATTTTTTGTTTTCCTGAAGGGTAGAAAACATCTCAATATTTAGGGACGTTCGGAAATAAATTTCCGAAAATCGTACTACGTAGTACAATTTTTACGAATTCGTAAATTTTTCGATTCGAATCGAATTAGATAATAACCCCCCTGAATTCGGTTTTGGAATATCCACTAGTAACCCCGTTTCTTTGCTTTGGTAGCCTATCCTCTCACTTGCCAACTTTTTATATCCAATCTGTATGAAATATGCAACAGATACTCCATTAAACGAATCCATGCATGTAGAGGTGATAGTTCTACACGTAACATATTTTGGTCTACTGTCTTTTTCATAACTATATTTATATCATTCATTGCAGTAGGGGTAGCACCACATAAATAGCAAGCTTGGGATGACGTATATTTTGAAATAGCATTACAGAATTTACCATTTATAATGCATAGAATAAGGCTCGTAGAAACAGAAAGTTGTATGTCTTCGGTTGTTACAGATGTTGGCATAAGAAACATTATTTGATTTTCGATATTTTTGATTTCATTTAAAATCAGATTTTTGCTCTTTTAGTAAATATAAATTTAATTGGGTGACAATACTTTGCTGACGAGGGTGTTGAATTTTTCCAAATTATAATTTTTTGGTTGTTGTTCATATTTTTAGAAGACATTTCCATTGGGACCATTGATATAATAAACAAACTTTCATCAGAAATGTTGTTTTCAGAAAATTTTTGTTCATAACAGTTATTAGCTGTACCATTACAACCCCATTTTATCAACAAAGTCACTTGATTAAAATCAACATTTGTTGAATGAAATGTATCTTTTAATGCCAAACAAAATCTCAAAACTGTATGATCAATCAATGATTGAAGATTGATTTCTACAAATGACTCTGTTACAGTTATTTTTTCTGGATAACACAATTTTTTGGATATTTTTATAGATTCATAAGAAGGATACAATTTTCAATTAATGTGAGATTTGTGTTCTCTTAACAATTGATAGTCACGTGTACCACTTTTTGAAGAAGCAGTTATGAGTTCACCAACAATTACAGCAAATGAACGTCTTCCTTCTGAACGCATTAGCAGTTTACAGATCTCTTTTTTTTATGCAACTGAACAATCTTCGAAATGTTTATTGGGACTTCCACAAGTGGTTAGTGGAGGAGAACCATTTTTTCCACTAATAAATATTAATAAATCTATCTCTTTAATCAACCAATTTCTATTTGAGCGTAAAAACCGAGCGAAAAGATCAATTCAAGTTGATTCCATTAATTATTTTGTTTGAAAATGATTTTATTGATTCAATACCAATAGTTTTGTTTTAAGTTTTACTAATATTTCCAGAAATAAACTCAATAACACTCAAACTCTTCTTGTTCTTTGTTGCAAGCAACCAAACATACAAAATTTATTGTTGAGAAATATGTTGACAAATGATCAGATATTGCTTTGTGAACAGAAAAGGAGCAAGTTGGAGCAAAATTTTATTTCTGATTTTGGAAGACCAATATCAGGGATTACAACGGTATGATTTAGATAACGTGACTGAGTGATTTTTTAGTTTTTGTCCAATAAAAATTAATATAAAAGCAAAAAAAAAAAAAATGTTGAAGGCCGAAAAATCTCCAAGATTTTTTTCTTGATAAATTTTTCAAATTATTATTTTCTAAGATAGCTAGCCAATATTTAAAATAAAAAAAGGTTCATAAAGATCTTGCTTAAAATAGAAAAGTTAAAACATTCAAAATTAAACTTCTCTAAAAAATATTTCGTATAATATTTGTCTTCAACTAAGGTGCTGTTCTAGGTGTCGTTACTTAATAACGGTTAAAAAATTTTTTAATGCGTATTTTAGTTTTCAGTCATCTGGAAGGTTTTTTGAAAGCTAAATTGTTAAAATCACATACTGCGCACTATGTGACTCAAAATAAAATTATAAGTTGTTGAAAGGAATATACGATACACTGAGGGAAAAATTTCGATTCAAAATCCAACACTGTTGTGTCACATTGGAAATTAATGGTATCGGTTTTTTGATACCGTTGGTTAACAAATTTAATAGAAAAATTTTTATAATGCTATTTAATAATTTGATACCGAAATGGTTTCAACTTGATGCCAATTAGGTATCGATATTCGTCAAGATTTGAACACGCTGTGTTGATTTTTAAATACGGGGCAGATGCACTATTGACTGCATGGTATAATTTTCAACACGTAAGTGATCGTATTCTGTGTATTCTGAGTAAGTATCGTGCTGGGACTCTCAATAGCTTCTCAGATATTACAAAAAGAAAAAAATATAATGTAGTGTAAAACAAAAAATATTTATTTTCAAAAATATTTTTAGCATGAATTTGTTCATTTTATCTGATATATCTTCCTTCAATAACGCAGAAACTATTGAGAGTCCCAGCAAGAAACCAGGGAAAACTAGCTTCTTCGACTTATTATTATTATTTTTTTTTTTAATTAATAATAACAGTTTTTGAGAGTTTGAGTTTGAGAATATAAATTTAAGAGAAAAACACATTTCATCTGTCCTTTTAAAGGTAATTTTATTAACTTTAACTTTAGACCTTAATGAACCTTATGAAAGCAATTTATCCTAATTTCGATGTATCATAAATCGCGAATCATTGCAGAAATCATACTAAAACTCGGTATTTGCTAATATTTATGTTCTTACAAAATTTCACTATATTTGTGGAAGTAATTGGTGATTTTTGTGTTTGATCATGAAAGGAAAAACACAAATTGTTTTTGGCATGAAATTTTTTTTTTATAATAATTCGTAAATCATTGCGTGTCCCAGCATGCCACTTACCAAGGGTATAGAAAACATTTATTTTTTTGAAAATTTATAAAAATACCATTTTTTGAGATATTTACCCACGAACTACAAATCACGAGATATGGATCATTTTAATATTGAGAAAAAATTACTTCATATTAAAGTTAATTTTAATACCTTTAAAATGGGACCTTAAAAGTACCGTAAATTCTTTAAAAGATATTTGTAATTTTGTGTATACAACTTTGTCATTTTTTTTTTTAGCTATTTTACACTTTTAGATCGTTATATTTCGCGAACCACTTGATAAAATTATTCGAAATTATTTGTTAGTCTTAGTTTGGTTGAGTGTAATGACTGTATCATTAAATTCGGAGAGGTAAGGTTCAAATTTTAAATTTTTCGTGTTGGTTTTAAATGGAATGACTCATAGTACAATTTATTAAAAAAATCTAAATTACAATTTATTAAAAAAAAAAAAAAATAATAAATAAATAAAAAAAATTAATATTCATGTATTTGTGTTTAATATTCAGTTTGGCAATGTGTGGATATAAGTAATATTAGTCAATTACAGATGGTATACGATATAATAACTATGCTAAAAATCATATTTTTTCATATTTTTATAAATTTTGATTTAATAAACGAAATTTGGTACTAAACGGCAGAGATTAATTTGGTCAGATTTATAACAGTTTTAAGAAAAAGGATATATGGCAGGTACTAGTGTTCTTGCTCCGATTCCAAAAAGCAACTGATGATACAAACACAATGATATATCACCCATTTCCTGCAAGAACGTCATAACTAAAAAATCAATTTTTTAAGGAGACACATTTTTAGTTTTAAGCTGATATATATTTTTTTATAAATTTTGAATGAAAATAATGTTATTGTGAAATTTAATCACTTTCTTGGAAACTTTACGATCCACAATGGAGACTTTAGCAAAATAAATGGTAATAAATCTAGATTAGATTCTTTAAACTGATGAACCGATCTGGAAGAAACTTGTGACATCGATGGAGAGGAGTAATGCTTTTAGAATATTGTTGGATCGGAGCTTGAACCGATTCGATTTTAAATATTTTTACATTTTTGCAGGACAAAGAAAAATATGCTTATAAGCAGGACAAAGAAAAATATGCTTACTGTATTATATTATCTTAAGGTTTAAAAGATATTTGACTTAAAAAAATTAATTTTTCGTTTTTGGCCTTTACTTATTTTCTTTTCTGTCCTATAACTTAAAATAAAAACTCAAAAAAATTTTAATGAATGTGATGAAATTCTCTACAATTTTTTGAATTAAATTAAAAAAACTTAATATTTTAGAAATGCTTATAGTATCAAAATAATTTTTGCACATGTTATAAAGTGGTTAAAGTGGTTGAAGAATTGACAAACATAAAGATCAGAAAAATATATAATTTTACTATATGTTTTTAAAGGTCACAATTTTTGTTATTAAAATAGGTTTTTTTTTTTTTTTTTTGAAAATTGCCTCATATGACCAAGTTTACTGGTGAGCTGTCACAATTTTTTGCAAACATTTTAAAAACTTACTATACTATCTAATGTAATTCACAAAAGTACCGAAATCAATTATCAAAATTTTTTACAGGCTCAAAAAGTTGATTCTTTGTTAAAAAAAAATTTATCATTTTCGAACACTACTGGATATAGAGTGGGTACACGTTCAAATTTTTCAAAAATTACACCTACACGGTTTCTTAAGTTCTAGTCTTTCAGAAAATGTCAGAAAATATTGAACTCCTTTAACAATATATTAAAAAATTAAAATATATATATAGCTACTTGTTTAAGTTATGGAATTGAGATAATTAATTTTATATATTTAATTTCTCAAAAAATTATAGAGAATTTCATCGTATTTTTTTTTTAAAGTTATAGGGCAAAAACGAAAAAAGTCAAGACCAAAAATGACAAATTAAAATTTTGAAGTCAAATATCTTTTAATCTATAAGATAACATAATATAGTAAGCATGTTTTTCTTTGTTTTGCATAGTAGAATTCAGAAATGTAAAGGTATTTAAAATCAGTTCACATTTGTAAAGGTTACAAACTTCGATATGTTTTTTATTTTCGAGCCAACAATATTCTAAAAGCATAACTCCTCCTAGAAAAGTGATTAAATTTCACTATATTATTTTTATTCAAAATTTTTAAAAAAAATATATATCAATTGAAAACTAGAAATGTGTCTCCTGAAAAAAATAGATTTTTTCTTTGAGTTATGACGTTCTTGCAGCAAATGAGCGATATATCATTGTGTTTGTAAGGACACTTGTACCTACAATCTTTTAAAACTTAAGAGATAATATAGTACAGTAAACATGTTTTTTTATTTTTTTGGTCTTACTAGAATTGAGAAATGTAAAAATATTTAAAATCGGTTCATATTTGTAAAAATTACAAGCTCTGATATGTTTTTCACTCCCGAGGTAGTCAACTTTGGCACACCGTAGTGCAGTCCGTGCTTCAGTTACACACTTCAGCCAATATTCTAAAAGCATTACTCCTCACTCGATGTCCCAAGTTTCATCCAGCAGTTTAAAATATCCAGATTTGTTACCATTTATTCTGCAAATTTTTGGTAATAAAACTGTATACTCCTAAACTGCTGGTTGGATCGAAATGAAATGGATGAAGAAGTTGTAGAGGAAGAAACAGCAATAGTCTGTCAGCATAGTAGCAGGATTATTTATTTGTACCCCATATCTTGACGTGCCACTCATCCCTTCAATAGAATCATTAATGGCAAGTAATTCAGCAATTTGTTCTTCTAGTGGTGTTAAAGAACAGTATTTGCTTGGACCTCCTCCAGTTCCAGAAAGGCTATTTTTGTTGCGGCGGGACTTAACCTTAATGTGCTATTTGAAATCTGCCCATACCTTTGAACACAAACATTTGCAAAAACGTTATATTTATGAGTTAATATATACATACATATGAACAAACCTTTTTCCACTTTTCAGCCTCATGTGAAGGTAGACCTGCTGCATTCAAATCTTGCGATAACCTTTGCCACAATACTCTGCACTTACTTTTGGCATTTGAAAATTTTAGGTGTCCTTTTGCCAAATCCAGATGTAATTTCATAAACTCCACCATTATTTCATATTGGCGTGGTTTCGTATATTGACTTTTTTTTAGAAGATTCCCTTTAAACATGTTCAAAATCGAAGCAATTAAATCAATTTTTTTATTATTCAAATATAAAATTCATATACTTACATTTTAAAAATTTTTATTTAATTTTGAATATAAAATAATATGTATGTACATGCATTTCCGCAAACAAAATGGCATTCGAAAGAAAAACGTACGTTATTAACACTTTTGACTTTTGCTTTCGTACTACATAGTTGCATTTTCGAAAGGGATTTTTTGTTTTCCTGAAGGGTAGAAAACATCTCAATATTTAGGGACGTTCGGAAATAAATTTCCGAAAATCGTACTACGTAGTACAATTTTTACGAATTCGTAAATTTTTCGATTCGAATCGAATTAGATAATAACCCCCCTGAATTCGGTTTTGGAATATCCACTAGTAACCCCGTTTCTTTGCTTTGGTAGCCTATCCTCTCACTTGCCAACTTTTTATATCCAATCTGTATGAAATATGCAACAGATACTCCATTAAACGAATCCATGCATGTAGAGGTGATAGTTCTACACGTAACATATTTTGGTCTACTGTCTTTTTCATAACTATATTTATATCATTCATTGCAGTAGGGGTAGCACCACATAAATAGCAAGCTTGGGATGACGTATATTTTGAAATAGCATTACAGAATTTACCATTTATAATGCATAGAATAAGGCTCGTAGAAACAGAAAGTTGTATGTCTTCGGTTGTTACAGATGTTGGCATAAGAAACATTATTTGATTTTCGATATTTTTGATTTCATTTAAAATCAGATTTTTGCTCTTTTAGTAAATATAAATTTAATTGGGTGACAATACTTTGCTGACGAGGGTGTTGAATTTTTCCAAATTATAATTTTTTGGTTGTTGTTCATATTTTTAGAAGACATTTCCATTGGGACCATTGATATAATAAACAAACTTTCATCAGAAATATTGTTTTCAGAAAATTTTTGTTCATAACAGTTATTAGCTGTACCATTACAACCCCATTTTATCAACAAAGTCACTTGATTAAAATCAACATTTGTTGAATGAAATGTATCTTTTAATGCCAAACAAAATCTCAAAACTGTATGATCAATCAATGATTGAAGATTGATTTCTACAAATGACTCTGTTACAGTTATTTTTTCTGGATAACACAATTTTTTGGATATTTTTATAGATTCATAAGAAGGATACAATTTTCAATTAATGTGAGATTTGTGTTCTCTTAACAATTGATAGTCACGTGTACCACTTTTTGAAGAAGCAGTTATGAGTTCACCAACAATTACAGCAAATGAACGTCTTCCTGCTGAACGCATTAGCAGTTTACAGATCTCTTTTTTTTATGCAACTGAACAATCTTCGAAATGTTTATTGGGACTTCCACAAGTGGTTAGTGGAGGAGAACCATTTTTTCCACTAATAAACATTAATAAATCTATCTCTTTAATCAACCAATTTCTATTTGAGCGTAAAAACCGAGCGAAAAGATCAATTCAAGTTGATTCCATTAATTATTTTGTTTGAAAATGATTTTATTGATTCAATACCAATAGTTTTGTTTTAAGTTTTACTAATATTTCCAGAAATAAACTCAATAACACTCAAACTCTTCTTGTTCTTTGTTGCAATCAACCAAACATACAAAATTTATTGTTGAGAAATATGTTGACAAATGATCAGATATTGCTTTGTGAACAGAAAAGGAGCAAGTTGGAGCAAAATTTTATTTCTGATTTTGGAAGACCAATATCAGGGATTGCAACGGTATGATTTAGATAACGTGACTGAGTGATTTTTTAGTTTTTGTCCAATAAAAATTAATATAAAAGCAAAAAAAAAAAAAAATGTTGAAGGCCGAAAAATCTCCAAGATTTTTTTCTTGATAAATTTTTCAAATTATTATTTTCTAAGATAGCTAGCCAATATTTAAAATAAAAAAAGGTTCATAAAGATCTTGCTTAAAATAGAAAAGTTAAAACATTCAAAATTAAACTTCTCTAAAAAATATTTCGTATAATATTTGTCTTCAACTAAGGTGCTGTTCTAGGTGTCGTTACTTAATAACGGTTAAAAAATTTTTTAATGCGTATTTTAGTTTTCAGTCATCTGGAAGGTTTTTTGAAAGCTAAATTGTTAAAATCACATACTGCGCACTATGTGACTCAAAATAAAATTATAAGTTGTTGAAAGGAATATACGATACACTGAGGGAAAAATTTCGATTCAAAATCCAACACTGTTGTGTCACATTGGAAATTAATGGTATCGGTTTTTTGATACCGTTGGTTAACAAATTTAATAGAAAAATTTTTATAATGCTATTTAATAATTTGATACCGAAATGGTTTCAACTTGATGCCAATTAGGTATCGATTTTCGTCAAGATTTGAACACGCAGTGTTGATTTTTAAATACGGGGCAGATGCACTATTGACTGCATGGTATCATTTTCAACACGTAAGTGATCGTATTCTGTGTATTCTGAGTAAGTATCGTGCTGGGACTCTCAATAGCTTCTCAGATATTACAAAAAGAAAAAAATATAATGTAGTGTAAAACAAAAAATATTTATTTTCAAAAATATTTTTAGCATGAATTTGTTCATTTTATCTGATATATCTTCCTTCAATAACGCAGAAACGATTGAGAGTCCCAGCAAGAAACCAGGGAAAACTAGCTTCTTCGACTTATTATTATTTTTTTTTTTTTTTAATTAATAATAACAGTTTTTGAGAGTTTGAGTTTGAGAATATAAATTTAAGAGAAAAACACATTTCATCTGTCCTTTTAAAGGTAATTTTATTAACTTTAACTTTAGACCTTAATGAACCTTATGAAAGCAATTTATCCTAATTTCGATGTATCATAAATCGCGAATCATTGCAGAAATCATACTAAAACTCGGTATTTGCTAATATTTATGTTCTTACAAAATTTCACTATATTTGTGGAAGTAATTGGTGATTTTTGTGTTTGATCATGAAAGGAAAAACACAAATTGTTTTTGGCATGAAATTTTTTTTATAATAATTCGTAAATCATTGCGTGTCCCAGCATGCCACTTACCAAGGGTATAGAAAACATTTATTTTTTTGAAAATTTATAAAAATACCATTTTTTGAGATATTTACCCACGAACTACAAATCACGAGATATGGATCATTTTAATATTGAGAAAAAATTACTTCATATTAAAGTTAATTTTAATACCTTTAAAATGGGACCTTAAAAGTACCGTAAATTCTTTAAAAGATATTTGTAATTTTGTGTATACAACTTTGTCATTTTTTTTTTTAGCTATTCTACACTTTTAGATCGTTATATTTCGCGAACCACTTGATAAAATTATTCGAAATTATTTGTTAGTCTTAGTTTGGTTGAGTGTAATGACTGTATCATTAAATTCGGAGAGGTAAGGTTCAAATTTTAAATTTTTCGTGTTGGTTTTAAATGGAATGACTCATAGTACAATTTATTAAAAAAATCTAAATTACAATTTATTAAAAAAAAAAAAATAATAAATAAATAAAAAAAATTAATATTCATGTATTTGTGTTTAATATTCAGTTTGGCAATGTGTGGATATAAGTAATATTAGTCAATTACAGATGGTATATGACATAATAACTATGCTAAAAATCATATTTTTTCATATTTTTATAAATTTTGATTTAATAAACGAAATTTGGTACTAAACGGCAGAGATTAATTTGGTCAGATTTATAACAGTTTTAAGAAAAAGGATATATGGCAGGTACTAGTGTTCTTGCTCCGATTCCAAAAAGCAACTGATGATACAAACACAATGATATATCACCCATTTCCTGCAAGAACGTCATAACTAAAAAATCAATTTTTTAAGGAGACACATTTTTAGTTTTAAGCTGATATATATTTTTTTATAAATTTTGAATGAAAATAATGTTATTGTGAAATTTAATCACTTTCTTGGAAACTTTACGATCCACAATGGAGACTTTAGCAAAATAAATGGTAATAAATCTAGATTAGATTCTTTAAACTGATGAACCGATCTGGAAGAAACTTGTGACATCGATGGAGAGGAGTAATGCTTTTAGAATATTGTTGGATCGGAGCTTGAACCGATTCGATTTTAAATATTTTTACATTTTTGCAGGACAAAGAAAAATATGCTTATAAGCAGGACAAAGAAAAATATGCTTACTGTATTATATTATCTTAAGGTTTAAAAGATATTTGACTTAAAAAAATTAATTTTTCGTTTTTGGCCTTTACTTATTTTCTTTTCTGTCCTATAACTTAAAATAAAAACTCAAAAAAATTTTAATGAATGTGATGAAATTCTCTACAATTTTTTGAATTAAATTAAAAAAAACTTAATATTTTAGAAATGCTTATAGTATCAAAATAATTTTTGCACATGTTATAAAGTGGTTAAAGTGGTTGAAGAATTGACAAACATAAAGATCAGAAAAATATATAATTTTACTATATGTTTTTAAAGGTCACAATTTTTGTTATTAAAATAGGTTTTTTTTTTTTTGAAAATTGCCTCATATGACCAAGTTTACTGGTGAGCTGTCACAATTTTTTGCAAACATTTTAAAAACTTACTATACTATCTAATGTAATTCACAAAAGTACCGAAATCAATTATCAAAATTTTTTACAGGCTCAAAAAGTTGATTCTTTGTTAAAAAAAAATTTATCATTTTCGAACACTACTGGATATAGAGTGGGTACACGTTCAAATTTTCCAAAAATTACACCTACACGGTTTCTTAAGTTCTAGTCTTTCAGAAAATGTCAGAAAATATTGAACTCCTTTAACAATATATTAAAAAATTAAAATATATATATAGCTACTTGTTTAAGTTATGGAATTGAGATAATTAATTTTATATATTTAATTTCTCAAAAAATTATAGAGAATTTCATCGTATTTTTTTTTTTAAAGTTATAGGGCAAAAACGAAAAAAGTCAAGACCAAAAATGACAAATTAAAATTTTGAAGTCAAATATCTTTTAATCTATAAGATAACATAATATAGTAAGCATGTTTTTCTTTGTTTTGCATAGTAGAATTCAGAAATGTAAAGGTATTTAAAATCAGTTCACATTTGTAAAGGTTACAAACTTCGATATGTTTTTTATTTTCGAGCCAACAATATTCTAAAAGCATAACTCCTCCTAGAAAAGTGATTAAATTTCACTATATTATTTTTATTCAAAATTTTTAAAAAAAATATATATCAATTGAAAACTAGAAATGTGTCTCCTGAAAAAAATAGATTTTTTCTTTGAGTTATGACGTTCTTGCAGCAAATGAGCGATATATCATTGTGTTTGTAAGGACACTTGTACCTACAATCTTTTAAAACTTAAGAGATAATATAGTACAGTAAACATGTTTTTTTATTTTTTTGGTCTTACTAGAATTGAGAAATGTAAAAATATTTAAAATCGGTTCATATTTGTAAAAATTACAAGCTCTGATATGTTTTTCACTCCCGAGGTAGTCAACTTTGGCACACCGTAGTGCAGTCCGTGCTTCAGTTACACACTTCAGCCAATATTCTAAAAGCATTACTCCTCACTCGATGTCCCAAGTTTCATCCAGCAGTTTAAAATATCCAGATTTGTTACCATTTATTCTGCAAATTTTTGGTAATAAAACTGTATACTCCTAAACTGCTGGTTGGATCGAAATGAAATGGATGAAGAAGTTGTAGAGGAAGAAACAGCAATAGTCTGTCAGCATAGTAGCAGGATTATTTATTTGTACCCCATATCTTGACGTGCCACTCATCCCTTCAATAGAATCATTAATGGCAAGTAATTCAGCAATTTGTTCTTCTAGTGGTGTTAAAGAACAGTATTTGCTTGGACCTCCTCCAGTTCCAGAAAGGCTATTTTTTTTGCGGCGGGACTTAACCTTAATGTGCTATTTGAAATCTGCCCATACCTTTGAACACAAACATTTGCAAAAACGTTATATTTATGAGTTAATATATACATACATATGAACAAACCTTTTTCCACTTTTCAGCCTCATGTGAAGGTAGACCTGCTGCATTCAAATCTTGCGATAACCTTTGCCACAATACTCTGCACTTACTTTTGGCATTTGAAAATTTTAGGTGTCCTTTTGCCAAATCCAGATGTAATTTCATAAACTCCACCATTATTTCATATTGGCGTGGTTTCGTATATTGACTTTTTTTTAGAAGATTCCCTTTAAACATGTTCAAAATCGAAGCAATTAAATCAATTTTTTTATTATTCAAATATAAAATTCATATACTTACATTTTAAAAATTTTTATTTAATTTTGAATATAAAATAATATGTATGTACATGCATTTCCGCAAACAAAATGGCATTCGAAAGAAAAACGTACGTTATTAACACTTTTGACTTTTGCTTTCGTACTACATAGTTGCATTTTCGAAAGGGATTTTTTGTTTTCCTGAAGGGTAGAAAACATCTCAATATTTAGGGACGTTCGGAAATAAATTTCCGAAAATCGTACTACGTAGTACAATTTTTACGAATTCGTAAATTTTTCGATTCGAATCGAATTAGATAATAACCCCCCTGAATTCGGTTTTGGAATATCCACTAGTAACCCCGTTTCTTTGCTTTGGTAGCCTATCCTCTCACTTGCCAACTTTTTATATCCAATCTGTATGAAATATGCAACAGATACTCCATTAAACGAATCCATGCATGTAGAGGTGATAGTTCTACACGTAACATATTTTGGTCTACTGTCTTTTTCATAACTATATTTATATCATTCATTGCAGTAGGGGTAGCACCACATAAATAGCAAGCTTGGGATGACGTATATTTTGAAATAGCATTACAGAATTTACCATTTATAATGCATAGAATAAGGCTCGTAGAAACAGAAAGTTGTATGTCTTCGGTTGTTACAGATGTTGGCATAAGAAACATTATTTGATTTTCGATATTTTTGATTTCATTTAAAATCAGATTTTTGCTCTTTTAGTAAATATAAATTTAATTGGGTGACAATACTTTGCTGACGAGGGTGTTGAATTTTTCCAAATTATAATTTTTTGGTTGTTGTTCATATTTTTAGAAGACATTTCCATTGGGACCATTGATATAATAAACAAACTTTCATCAGAAATATTGTTTTCAGAAAATTTTTGTTCATAACAGTTATTAGCTGTACCATTACAACCCCATTTTATCAACAAAGTCACTTGATTAAAATCAACATTTGTTGAATGAAATGTATCTTTTAATGCCAAACAAAATCTCAAAACTGTATGATCAATCAATGATTGAAGATTGATTTCTACAAATGACTCTGTTACAGTTATTTTTTCTGGATAACACAATTTTTTGGATATTTTTATAGATTCATAAGAAGGATACAATTTTCAATTAATGTGAGATTTGTGTTCTCTTAACAATTGATAGTCACGTGTACCACTTTTTGAAGAAGCAGTTATGAGTTCACCAACAATTACAGCAAATGAACGTCTTCCTGCTGAACGCATTAGCAGTTTACAGATCTCTTTTTTTTATGCAACTGAACAATCTTCGAAATGTTTATTGGGACTTCCACAAGTGGTTAGTGGAGGAGAACCATTTTTTCCACTAATAAACATTAATAAATCTATCTCTTTAATCAACCAATTTCTATTTGAGCGTAAAAACCGAGCGAAAAGATCAATTCAAGTTGATTCCATTAATTATTTTGTTTGAAAATGATTTTATTGATTCAATACCAATAGTTTTGTTTTAAGTTTTACTAATATTTCCAGAAATAAACTCAATAACACTCAAACTCTTCTTGTTCTTTGTTGCAATCAACCAAACATACAAAATTTATTGTTGAGAAATATGTTGACAAATGATCAGATATTGCTTTGTGAACAGAAAAGGAGCAAGTTGGAGCAAAATTTTATTTCTGATTTTGGAAGACCAATATCAGGGATTGCAACGGTATGATTTAGATAACGTGACTGAGTGATTTTTTAGTTTTTGTCCAATAAAAATTAATATAAAAGCAAAAAAAAAAAAAAATGTTGAAGGCCGAAAAATCTCCAAGATTTTTTTCTTGATAAATTTTTCAAATTATTATTTTCTAAGATAGCTAGCCAATATTTAAAATAAAAAAAGGTTCATAAAGATCTTGCTTAAAATAGAAAAGTTAAAACATTCAAAATTAAACTTCTCTAAAAAATATTTCGTATAATATTTGTCTTCAACTAAGGTGCTGTTCTAGGTGTCGTTACTTAATAACGGTTAAAAAATTTTTTAATGCGTATTTTAGTTTTCAGTCATCTGGAAGGTTTTTTGAAAGCTAAATTGTTAAAATCACATACTGCGCACTATGTGACTCAAAATAAAATTATAAGTTGTTGAAAGGAATATACGATACACTGAGGGAAAAATTTCGATTCAAAATCCAACACTGTTGTGTCACATTGGAAATTAATGGTATCGGTTTTTTGATACCGTTGGTTAACAAATTTAATAGAAAAATTTTTATAATGCTATTTAATAATTTGATACCGAAATGGTTTCAACTTGATGCCAATTAGGTATCGATTTTCGTCAAGATTTGAACACGCAGTGTTGATTTTTAAATACGGGGCAGATGCACTATTGACTGCATGGTATCATTTTCAACACGTAAGTGATCGTATTCTGTGTATTCTGAGTAAGTATCGTGCTGGGACTCTCAATAGCTTCTCAGATATTACAAAAAGAAAAAAATATAATGTAGTGTAAAACAAAAAATATTTATTTTCAAAAATATTTTTAGCATGAATTTGTTCATTTTATCTGATATATCTTCCTTCAATAACGCAGAAACGATTGAGAGTCCCAGCAAGAAACCAGGGAAAACTAGCTTCTTCGACTTATTATTATTTTTTTTTTTTTTAATTAATAATAACAGTTTTTGAGAGTTTGAGTTTGAGAATATAAATTTAAGAGAAAAACACATTTCATCTGTCCTTTTAAAGGTAATTTTATTAACTTTAACTTTAGACCTTAATGAACCTTATGAAAGCAATTTATCCTAATTTCGATGTATCATAAATCGCGAATCATTGCAGAAATCATACTAAAACTCGGTATTTGCTAATATTTATGTTCTTACAAAATTTCACTATATTTGTGGAAGTAATTGGTGATTTTTGTGTTTGATCATGAAAGGAAAAACACAAATTGTTTTTGGCATGAAATTTTTTTTATAATAATTCGTAAATCATTGCGTGTCCCAGCATGCCACTTACCAAGGGTATAGAAAACATTTATTTTTTTGAAAATTTATAAAAATACCATTTTTTGAGATATTTACCCACGAACTACAAATCACGAGATATGGATCATTTTAATATTGAGAAAAAATTACTTCATATTAAAGTTAATTTTAATACCTTTAAAATGGGACCTTAAAAGTACCGTAAATTCTTTAAAAGATATTTGTAATTTTGTGTATACAACTTTGTCATTTTTTTTTTTAGCTATTCTACACTTTTAGATCGTTATATTTCGCGAACCACTTGATAAAATTATTCGAAATTATTTGTTAGTCTTAGTTTGGTTGAGTGTAATGACTGTATCATTAAATTCGGAGAGGTAAGGTTCAAATTTTAAATTTTTCGTGTTGGTTTTAAATGGAATGACTCATAGTACAATTTATTAAAAAAATCTAAATTACAATTTATTAAAAAAAAAAAAATAATAAATAAATAAAAAAAATTAATATTCATGTATTTGTGTTTAATATTCAGTTTGGCAATGTGTGGATATAAGTAATATTAGTCAATTACAGATGGTATATGACATAATAACTATGCTAAAAATCATATTTTTTCATATTTTTATAAATTTTGATTTAATAAACGAAATTTGGTACTAAACGGCAGAGATTAATTTGGTCAGATTTATAACAGTTTTAAGAAAAAGGATATATGGCAGGTACTAGTGTTCTTGCTCCGATTCCAAAAAGCAACTGATGATACAAACACAATGATATATCACCCATTTCCTGCAAGAACGTCATAACTAAAAAATCAATTTTTTAAGGAGACACATTTTTAGTTTTAAGCTGATATATATTTTTTTATAAATTTTGAATGAAAATAATGTTATTGTGAAATTTAATCACTTTCTTGGAAACTTTACGATCCACAATGGAGACTTTAGCAAAATAAATGGTAATAAATCTAGATTAGATTCTTTAAACTGATGAACCGATCTGGAAGAAACTTGTGACATCGATGGAGAGGAGTAATGCTTTTAGAATATTGTTGGATCGGAGCTTGAACCGATTCGATTTTAAATATTTTTACATTTTTGCAGGACAAAGAAAAATATGCTTATAAGCAGGACAAAGAAAAATATGCTTACTGTATTATATTATCTTAAGGTTTAAAAGATATTTGACTTAAAAAAATTAATTTTTCGTTTTTGGCCTTTACTTATTTTCTTTTCTGTCCTATAACTTAAAATAAAAACTCAAAAAAATTTTAATGAATGTGATGAAATTCTCTACAATTTTTTGAATTAAATTAAAAAAAACTTAATATTTTAGAAATGCTTATAGTATCAAAATAATTTTTGCACATGTTATAAAGTGGTTAAAGTGGTTGAAGAATTGACAAACATAAAGATCAGAAAAATATATAATTTTACTATATGTTTTTAAAGGTCACAATTTTTGTTATTAAAATAGGTTTTTTTTTTTTTGAAAATTGCCTCATATGACCAAGTTTACTGGTGAGCTGTCACAATTTTTTGCAAACATTTTAAAAACTTACTATACTATCTAATGTAATTCACAAAAGTACCGAAATCAATTATCAAAATTTTTTACAGGCTCAAAAAGTTGATTCTTTGTTAAAAAAAAATTTATCATTTTCGAACACTACTGGATATAGAGTGGGTACACGTTCAAATTTTCCAAAAATTACACCTACACGGTTTCTTAAGTTCTAGTCTTTCAGAAAATGTCAGAAAATATTGAACTCCTTTAACAATATATTAAAAAATTAAAATATATATATAGCTACTTGTTTAAGTTATGGAATTGAGATAATTAATTTTATATATTTAATTTCTCAAAAAATTATAGAGAATTTCATCGTATTTTTTTTTTAAAAGTTATAGGGCAAAAACGAAAAAAGTCAAGACCAAAAATGACAAATTAAAATTTTGAAGTCAAATATCTTTTAATCTATAAGATAACATAATATAGTAAGCATGTTTTTCTTTGTTTTGCATAGTAGAATTCAGAAATGTAAAGGTATTTAAAATCAGTTCACATTTGTAAAGGTTACAAACTTCGATATGTTTTTTATTTTCGAGCCAACAATATTCTAAAAGCATAACTCCTCCTAGAAAAGTGATTAAATTTCACTATATTATTTTTATTCAAAATTTTTAAAAAAAATATATATCAATTGAAAACTAGAAATGTGTCTCCTGAAAAAAATAGATTTTTACTTTGAGTTATGACGTTCTTGCAGCAAATGAGCGATATATCATTGTGTTTGTAAGGACACTTGTACCTACAATCTTTTAAAACTTAAGAGATAATATAGTACAGTAAACATGTTTTTTTATTTTTTATTTTTTTGGTCTTACTAGAATTGAGAAATGTAAAAATATTTAAAATCGGTTCATATTTGTAAAAATTACAAGCTCTGATATGTTTTTCACTCCCGAGGTAGTCAACTTTGGCACACCGTAGTGCAGTCCGTGCTTCAGTTACACACTTCAGCCAATATTCTAAAAGCATTACTCCTCACTCGATGTCCCAAGTTTCATCCAGCAGTTTAAAATATCCAGATTTGTTACCATTTATTCTGCAAATTTTTGGTAATAAAACTGTATACTCCTAAACTGCTGGTTGGATCGAAATGAAATGGATGAAGAAGTTGTAGAGGAAGAAACAGCAATAGTCTGTCAGCATAGTAGCAGGATTATTTATTTGTACCCCATATCTTGACGTGCCACTCATCCCTTCAATAGAATCATTAATGGCAAGTAATTCAGCAATTTGTTCTTCTAGTGGTGTTAAAGAACAGTATTTGCTTGGACCTCCTCCAGTTCCAGAAAGGCTATTTTTGTTGCGGCGGGACTTAACCTTAATGTGCTATTTGAAATCTGCCCATACCTTTGAACACAAACATTTGCAAAAACGTTATATTTATGAGTTAATATATACATACATATGAACAAACCTTTTTCCACTTTTCAGCCTCATGTGAAGGTAGACCTGCTGCATTCAAATCTTGCGATAACCTTTGCCACAATACTCTGCACTTACTTTTGGCATTTGAAAATTTTAGGTGTCCTTTTGCCAAATCCAGATGTAATTTCATAAACTCCACCATTATTTCATATTGGCGTGGTTTCGTATATTGACTTTTTTTTAGAAGATTCCCTTTAAACATGTTCAAAATCGAAGCAATTAAATCAATTTTTTTATTATTCAAATATAAAATTCATATACTTACATTTTAAAAATTTTTATTTAATTTTGAATATAAAATAATATGTATGTACATGCATTTCCGCAAACAAAATGGCATTCGAAAGAAAAACGTACGTTATTAACACTTTTGACTTTTGCTTTCGTACTACATAGTTGCATTTTCGAAAGGGATTTTTTGTTTTCCTGAAGGGTAGAAAACATCTCAATATTTAGGGACGTTCGGAAATAAATTTCCGAAAATCGTACTACGTAGTACAATTTTTACGAATTCGTAAATTTTTCGATTCGAATCGAATTAGATAATAACCCCCCTGAATTCGGTTTTGGAATATCCACTAGTAACCTCGTTTCTTTGCTTTGGTAGCCTATCCTCTCACTTGCCAACTTTTTATATCCAATCTGTATGAAATATGCAACAGATACTCCATTAAACGAATCCATGCATGTAGAGGTGATAGTTCTACACGTAACATATTTTGGTCTACTGTCATTTTCATAACTATATTTATATCATTCATTGCAGTAGGGGTAGCACCACATAAATAGCAAGCTTGGGATGACGTATATTTTGAAATAGCATTACAGAATTTACCATTTATAATGCATAGAATAAGGCTCGTAGAAACAGAAAGTTGTATGTCTTCGGTTGTTACAGATGTTGGCATAAGAAACATTATTTGATTTTCGATATTTTTGATTTCATTTAAAATCAGATTTTTGCTCTTTTAGTAAATATAAATTTAATTGGGTGACAATACTTTGCTGACGAGGGTGTTGAATTTTTCCAAATTATAATTTTTTGGTTGTTGTTCATATTTTTAGAAGACATTTCCATTGGGACCATTGATATAATAAACAAACTTTCATCAGAAATGTTGTTTTCAGAAAATTTTTGTTCATAACAGTTATTAGCTGTACCATTACAACCCCATTTTATCAACAAAGTCACTTGATTAAAATCAACATTTGTTGAATGAAATGTATCTTTTAATGCCAAACAAAATCTCAAAACTGTATGATCAATCAATGATTGAAGATTGATTTCTACAAATGACTCTGTTACAGTTATTTTTTCTGGATAACACAATTTTTTGGATATTTTTATAGATTCATAAGAAGGATACAATTTTCAATTAATGTGAGATTTGTGTTCTCTTAACAATTGATAGTCACGTGTACCACTTTTTGAAGAAGCAGTTATGAGTTCACCAACAATTACAGCAAATGAACGTCTTCCTGCTGAACGCATTAGCAGTTTACAGATCTCTTTTTTTTATGCAACTGAACAATCTTCGAAATGTTTATTGGGACTTCCACAAGTGGTTAGTGGAGGAGAACCATTTTTTCCACTAATAAACATTAATAAATCTATCTCTTTAATCAACCAATTTCTATTTGAGCGTAAAAACCGAGCGAAAAGATCAATTCAAGTTGATTCCATTAATTATTTTGTTTGAAAATGATTTTATTGATTCAATACCAATAGTTTTGTTTTAAGTTTTACTAATATTTCCAGAAATAAACTCAATAACACTCAAACTCTTCTTGTTCTTTGTTGCAATCAACCAAACATACAAAATTTATTGTTGAGAAATATGTTGACAAATGATCAGATATTGCTTTGTGAACAGAAAAGGAGCAAGTTGGAGCAAAATTTTATTTCTGATTTTGGAAGACCAATATCAGGGATTACAACGGTATGATTTAGATAACGTGACTGAGTGATTTTTTAGTTTTTGTCCAATAAAAATTAATATAAAAGCAAAAAAAAAAAAAATGTTGAAGGCCGAAAAATCTCCAAGATTTTTTTCTTGATAAATTTTTCAAATTATTATTTTCTAAGATAGCTAGCCAATATTTAAAATAAAAAAAGGTTCATAAAGATCTTGCTTAAAATAGAAAAGTTAAAACATTCAAAATTAAACTTCTCTAAAAAATATTTCGTATAATATTTGTCTTCAACTAAGGTGCTGTTCTAGGTGTCGTTACTTAATAACGGTTAAAAAATTTTTTAATGCGTATTTTAGTTTTCAGTCATCTGGAAGGTTTTTTGAAAGCTAAATTGTTAAAATCACATACTGCGCACTATGTGACTCAAAATAAAATTATAAGTTGTTGAAAGGAATATACGATACACTGAGGGAAAAATTTCGATTCAAAATCCAACACTGTTGTGTCACATTGGAAATTAATGGTATCGGTTTTTTGATACCGTTGGTTAACAAATTTAATAGAAAAATTTTTATAATGCTATTTAATAATTTGATACCGAAATGGTTTCAACTTGATGCCAATTAGGTATCGATTTTCGTCAAGATTTGAACACGCAGTGTTGATTTTTAAGTACGGGGCAGATGCACTATTGACTGCATGGTATCATTTTCAACACGTAAGTGATCGTATTCTGTGTATTCTGAGTAAGTATCGTGCTGGGACTCTCAATAGCTTCTCAGATATTACAAAAAGAAAAAAATATAATGTAGTGTAAAACAAAAAATATTTATTTTCAAAAATATTTTTAGCATGAATTTGTTCATTTTATCTGATATATCTTCCTTCAATAACGCAGAAACTATTGAGAGTCCCAGCAAGAAACCAGGGAAAACTAGCTTCTTCGACTTATTATTATTATTTTTTTTTTAATTAATAATAACAGTTTTTGAGAGTTTGAGTTTGAGAATATAAATTTAAGAGAAAAACACATTTCATCTGTCCTTTTAAAGGTAATTTTATTAACTTTAACTTTAGACCTTAATGAACCTTATGAAAGCAATTTATCCTAATTTCGATGTATCATAAATCGCGAATCATTGCAGAAATCATACTAAAACTCGGTATTTGCTAATATTTATGTTCTTACAAAATTTCACTATATTTGTGGAAGTAATTGGTGATTTTTGTGTTTGATCATGAAAGGAAAAACACAAATTGTTTTTGGCATGAAATTTTTTTTTATAATAATTCGTAAATCATTGCGTGTCCCAGCATGCCACTTACCAAGGGTATAGAAAACATTTATTTTTTTGAAAATTTATAAAAATACCATTTTTTGAGATATTTACCCACGAACTACAAATCACGAGATATGGATCATTTTAATATTGAGAAAAAATTACTTCATATTAAAGTTAATTTTAATACCTTTAAAATGGGACCTTAAAAGTACCGTAAATTCTTTAAAAGATATTTGTAATTTTGTGTATACAACTTTGTCATTTTTTTTTTTTTTAGCTATTCTACACTTTTAGATCGTTATATTTCGCGAACCACTTGATAAAATTATTCGAAATTATTTGTTAGTCTTAGTTTGGTTGAGTGTAATGACTGTATCATTAAATTCGGAGAGGTAAGGTTCAAATTTTAAATTTTTCGTGTTGGTTTTAAATGGAATGACTCATAGTACAATTTATTAAAAAAATCTAAATTACAATTTATTAAAAAAAAAAAAATAATAAATAAATAAAAAAAATTAATATTCATGTATTTGTGTTTAATATTCAGTTTGGCAATGTGTGGATATAAGTAATATTAGTCAATTACAGATGGTATACGATATAATAACTATGCTAAAAATCATATTTTTTCATATTTTTATAAATTTTGATTTAATAAACGAAATTTGGTACTAAACGGCAGAGATTAATTTGGTCAGATTTATAACAGTTTTAAGAAAAAGGATATATGGCAGGTACTAGTGTTCTTGCTCCGATTCCAAAAAGCAACTGATGATACAAACACAATGATATATCACCCATTTCCTGCAAGAACGTCATAACTAAAAAATCAATTTTTTAAGGAGACACATTTTTAGTTTTAAGCTGATATATATTTTTTTATAAATTTTGAATGAAAATAATGTTATTGTGAAATTTAATCACTTTCTTGGAAACTTTACGATCCACAATGGAGACTTTAGCAAAATAAATGGTAATAAATCTAGATTAGATTCTTTAAACTGATGAACCGATCTGGAAGAAACTTGTGACATCGATGGAGAGGAGTAATGCTTTTAGAATATTGTTGGATCGGAGCTTGAACCGATTCGATTTTAAATATTTTTACATTTTTGCAGGACAAAGAAAAATATGCTTATAAGCAGGACAAAGAAAAATATGCTTACTGTATTATATTATCTTAAGGTTTAAAAGATATTTGACTTAAAAAAATTAATTTTACGTTTTTGGCCTTTACTTATTTTCTTTTCTGTCCTATAACTTAAAATAAAAACTCAAAAAAATTTTAATGAATGTGATGAAATTCTCTACAATTTTTTGAATTAAATTAAAAAACTTAATATTTTAGAAATGCTTATAGTATCAAAATAATTTTTGCACATGTTATAAAGTGGTTAAAGTGGTTGAAGAATTGACAAACATAAAGATCAGAAAAATATATAATTTTACTATATGTTTTTAAAGGTCACAATTTTTGTTATTAAAATAGGTTTTTTTTTTTTTTTTTTTGAAAATTGCCTCATATGACCAAGTTTACTGGTGAGCTGTCACAATTTTTTGCAAACATTTTAAAAACTTACTATACTATCTAATGTAATTCACAAAAGTACCGAAATCAATTATCAAAATTTTTTACAGGCTCAAAAAGTTGATTCTTTGTTAAAAAAAAATTTATCATTTTCGAACACTACTGGATATAGAGTGGGTACACGTTCAAATTTTTCAAAAATTACACCTACACGGTTTCTTAAGTTCTAGTCTTTCAGAAAATGTCAGAAAATATTGAACTCCTTTAACAATATATTAAAAAATTAAAATATATATATAGCTACTTGTTTAAGTTATGGAATTGAGATAATTAATTTTATATATTTAATTTCTCAAAAAATTATAGAGAATTTCATCGTATTTTTTTTTTAAAGTTATAGGGCAAAAACGAAAAAAGTCAAGACCAAAAATGACAAATTAAAATTTTGAAGTCAAATATCTTTTAATCTATAAGATAACATAATATAGTAAGCATGTTTTTCTTTGTTTTGCATAGTAGAATTCAGAAATGTAAAGGTATTTAAAATCAGTTCACATTTGTAAAGGTTACAAACTTCGATATGTTTTTTATTTTCGAGCCAACAATATTCTAAAAGCATAACTCCTCCTAGAAAAGTGATTAAATTTCACTATATTATTTTTATTCAAAATTTTTAAAAAAAATATATATCAATTGAAAACTAGAAATGTGTCTCCTGAAAAAAATAGATTTTTTCTTTGAGTTATGACGTTCTTGCAGCAAATGAGCGATATATCATTGTGTTTGTAAGGACACTTGTACCTACAATCTTTTAAAACTTAAGAGATAATATAGTACAGTAAACATGTTTTTTTATTTTTTTGGTCTTACTAGAATTGAGAAATGTAAAAATATTTAAAATCGGTTCATATTTGTAAAAATTACAAGCTCTGATATGTTTTTCACTCCCGAGGTAGTCAACTTTGGCACACCGTAGTGCAGTCCGTGCTTCAGTTACACACTTCAGCCAATATTCTAAAAGCATTACTCCTCACTCGATGTCCCAAGTTTCATCCAGCAGTTTAAAATATCCAGATTTGTTACCATTTATTCTGCAAATTTTTGGTAATAAAACTGTATACTCCTAAACTGCTGGTTGGATCGAAATGAAATGGATGAAGAAGTTGTAGAGGAAGAAACAGCAATAGTCTGTCAGCATAGTAGCAGGATTATTTATTTGTACCCCATATCTTGACGTGCCACTCATCCCTTCAATAGAATCATTAATGGCAAGTAATTCAGCAATTTGTTCTTCTAGTGGTGTTAAAGAACAGTATTTGCTTGGACCTCCTCCAGTTCCAGAAAGGCTATTTTTGTTGCGGCGGGACTTAACCTTAATGTGCTATTTGAAATCTGCCCATACCTTTGAACACAAACATTTGCAAAAACGTTATATTTATGAGTTAATATATACATACATATGAACAAACCTTTTTCCACTTTTCAGCCTCATGTGAAGGTAGACCTGCTGCATTCAAATCTTGCGATAACCTTTGCCACAATACTCTGCACTTACTTTTGGCATTTGAAAATTTTAGGTGTCCTTTTGCCAAATCCAGATGTAATTTTATAAACTCCACCATTATTTCATATTGGCGTGGTTTCGTATATTGACTTTTTTTTAGAAGATTCCCTTTAAACATGTTCAAAATCAAAGCAATTAAATCAATTTTTTTATTATTCAAATATAAAATTCATATACTTACATTTTAAAAATTTTTATTTAATTTTGAATATAAAATAATATGTATGTACATGCATTTCCGCAAACAAAATGGCATTCGAAAGAAAAACGTACGTTATTAACACTTTTGACTTCTGCTTTCGTACTACATAGTTGCATTTTCGAAAGGGATTTTTTGTTTTCCTGAAGGGTAGAAAACATCTCAATATTTAGGGACGTTCGGAAATAAATTTCCGAAAATCGTACTACGTAGTACAATTTTTACGAATTCGTAAATTTTTCGATTCGAATCGAATTAGATAATAACCCCCCTGAATTCGGTTTTGGAATATCCACTAGTAACCCCGTTTCTTTGCTTTGGTAGCCTATCCTCTCACTTGCCAACTTTTTATATCCAATCTGTATGAAATATGCAACAGATACTCCATTAAACGAATCCATGCATGTAGAGGTGATAGTTCTACACGTAACATATTTTGGTCTACTGTCATTTTCATAACTATATTTATATCATTCATTGCAGTAGGGGTAGCACCACATAAATAGCAAGCTTGGGATGACGTATATTTTGAAATAGCATTACAGAATTTACCATTTATAATGCATAGAATAAGGCTCGTAGAAACAGAAAGTTGTATGTCTTCGGTTGTTACAGATGTTGGCATAAGAAACATTATTTGATTTTCGATATTTTTGATTTCATTTAAAATCAGATTTTTGCTCTTTTAGTAAATATAAATTTAATTGGGTGACAATACTTTGCTGACGAGGGTGTTGAATTTTTCCAAATTATAATTTTTTGGTTGTTGTTCATATTTTTAGAAGACATTTCCATTGGGACCATTGATATAATAAACAAACTTTCATCAGAAATATTGTTTTCAGAAAATTTTTGTTCATAACAGTTATTAGCTGTACCATTACAACCCCATTTTATCAACAAAGTCACTTGATTAAAATCAACATTTGTTGAATGAAATGTATCTTTTAATGCCAAACAAAATCTCAAAACTGTATGATCAATCAATGATTGAAGATTGATTTCTACAAATGACTCTGTTACAGTTATTTTTTCTGGATAACACAATTTTTTGGATATTTTTATAGATTCATAAGAAGGATACAATTTTCAATTAATGTGAGATTTGTGTTCTCTTAACAATTGATAGTCACGTGTACCACTTTTTGAAGAAGCAGTTATGAGTTCACCAACAATTACAGCAAATGAACGTCTTCCTGCTGAACGCATTAGCAGTTTACAGATCTCTTTTTTTTATGCAACTGAACAATCTTCAAAATGTTTATTGGGACTTCCACAAGTGGTTAGTGGAGGAGAACCATTTTTTCCACTAATAAACATTAATAAATCTATCTCTTTAATCAACCAATTTCTATTTGAGCGTAAAAACCGAGCGAAAAGATCAATTCAAGTTGATTCCATTAATTATTTTGTTTGAAAATGATTTTATTGATTCAATACCAATAGTTTTGTTTTAAGTTTTACTAATATTTCCAGAAATAAACTCAATAACACTCAAACTCTTCTTGTTCTTTGTTGCAATCAACCAAACATACAAAATTTATTGTTGAGAAATATGTTGACAAATGATCAGATATTGCTTTGTGAACAGAAAAGGAGCAAGTTGGAGCAAAATTTTATTTCTGATTTTGGAAGACCAATATCAGGGATTACAACGGTATGATTTAGATAACGTGACTGAGTGATTTTTTAGTTTTTGTCCAATAAAAATTAATATAAAAGCAAAAAAAAAAAAAAAATGTTGAAGGCCGAAAAATCTCCAAGATTTTTTTCTTGATAAATTTTTCAAATTATTATTTTCTAAGATAGCTAGCCAATATTTAAAATAAAAAAAGGTTAATAAAGATCTTGCTTAAAATAGAAAAGTTAAAACATTCAAAATTAAACTTCTCTAAAAAATATTTCGTATAATATTTGTCTTCAACTAAGGTGCTGTTCTAGGTGTCGTTACTTAATAACGGTTAAAAAATTTTTTAATGCGTATTTTAGTTTTCAGTCATCTGGAAGGTTTTTTGAAAGCTAAATTGTTAAAATCACATACTGCGCACTATGTGACTCAAAATAAAATTATAAGTTGTTGAAAGGAATATACGATACACTGAGGGAAAAATTTCGATTCAAAATCCAACACTGTTGTGTCACATTGGAAATTAATGGTATCGGTTTTTTGATACCGTTGGTTAACAAATTTAATAGAAAAATTTTTATAATGCTATTTAATAATTTGATACCGAAATGGTTTCAACTTGATGCCAATTAGGTATCGATTTTCGTCAAGATTTGAACACGCAGTGTTGATTTTTAAATACGGGGCAGATGCACTATTGACTGCATGGTATCATTTTCAACACGTAAGTGATCGTATTCTGTGTATTCTGAGTAAGTATCGTGCTGGGACTCTCAATAGCTTCTCAGATATTACAAAAAGAAAAAAATATAATGTAGTGTAAAACAAAAAATATTTATTTTCAAAAATATTTTTAGCATGAATTTGTTCATTTTATCTGATATATCTTCCTTCAATAACGCAGAAACTATTGAGAGTCCCAGCAAGAAACCAGGGAAAACTAGCTTCTTCGACTTATTATTATTTTTTTTTTTTTAATTAATAATAACAGTTTTTGAGAGTTTGAGTTTGAGAATATAAATTTAAGAGAAAAACACATTTCATCTGTCCTTTTAAAGGTAATTTTATTAACTTTAACTTTAGACCTTAATGAACCTTATGAAAGCAATTTATCCTAATTTCGATGTATCATAAATCGCGAATCATTGCAGAAATCATACTAAAACTCGGTATTTGCTAATATTTATGTTCTTACAAAATTTCACTATATTTGTGGAAGTAATTGGTGATTTTTGTGTTTGATCATGAAAGGAAAAACACAAATTGTTTTTGGCATGAAATTTTTTTTTATAATAATTCGTAAATCATTGCGTGTCCCAGCATGCCACTTACCAAGGGTATAGAAAACATTTATTTTTTTGAAAATTTATAAAAATACCATTTTTTGAGATATTTACCCACGAACTACAAATCACGAGATATGGATCATTTTAATATTGAGAAAAAATTACTTCATATTAAAGTTAATTTTAATACCTTTAAAATGGGACCTTAAAAGTACCGTAAATTCTTTAAAAGATATTTGTAATTTTGTGTATACAACTTTGTCATTTTTTTTTTTTTAGCTATTCTACACTTTTAGATCGTTATATTTCGCGAACCACTTGATAAAATTATTCGAAATTATTTGTTAGTCTTAGTTTGGTTGAGTGTAATGACTGTATCATTAAATTCGGAGAGGTAAGGTTCAAATTTTAAATTTTTCGTGTTGGTTTTAAATGGAATGACTCATAGTACAATTTATTAAAAAAATCTAAATTACAATTTATTAAAAAAAAATAATAATAAATAAATAAAAAAAATTAATATTCATGTATTTGTGTTTAATATTCAGTTTGGCAATGTGTGGATATAAGTAATATTAGTCAATTACAGATGGTATACGACATAATAACTATGCTAAAAATCATATTTTTTCATATTTTTATAAATTTTGATTTAATAAACGAAATTTGGTACTAAACGGCAGAGATTAATTTGGTCAGATTTATAACAGTTTTAAGAAAAAGGATATATGGCAGGTACTAGTGTTCTTGCTCCGATTCCAAAAAGCAACTGATGATACAAACACAATGATATATCACCCATTTCCTGCAAGAACGTCATAACTAAAAAATCAATTTTTTAAGGAGACACATTTTTAGTTTTAAGCTGATATATATTTTTTTATAAATTTTAAATGAAAATAATGTTATTGACTCCGTTGGAGTCTTTGCTACATTTACTCCTATCGGACGCGTCCCCAGGTGGCGGATCGGGGGGATTGGTTGTAAGGCACATGATATACACACTCTACTGAATGGTGCATTCTGGCTCATCGCATGGGGGTATATATCATGTGTATTATCTCCGATCTTAGAGCTTTTACAGCTTCTCGCGGACCAAATAAATGTAGTGCACTTTAAGGTCAAGGTGGTAGGCAGCAGTGCTGAGGACCTGAATGGTTAGTTGGTGCCTAAACAAACTAACAGCTAACAGCTCCCCTCCAACGCCCATGGCACGGGTTGGTTGTAATTCTAGCCTAGTCCGCGCACGCCGTCACTGCGCGAGATGGTCCTTTTCCTTTACTGGCATACTCGTGGGACAAAATAGAAAATTCAAATATTCCTAAAAATCGGACACAAGATGACGGACAGTCGCAGGGCGACAGGACTGAAATGGACGGGAGTACGGACGACGATAATGAGATGATAGGGGTCCAACGTGACATTCTTCTTCAGGAAAGTCAACTGTTGGGCCAGCTATCAGAGACGGATGAGATTCTGGGTATCTCGAGGGATGCCTTCACTGGGACCAGCGCCACTGAGAAACTTGAGAATCTTACTCTCGGCTCTGAAGATGAACGTGAGATCACTGTAATCTCAGTTCGCGCTCAGAGTCTGGAGAAGAACTCGAGTGTTGAGGCGGGGTCTGAGCGGGGGGATGGCTCGACGAACTCAGAGGGTCATTCGTCTGGCAGTGGTTTAGTTCGGCAAGACGCGGTAATGCTTGATGCGACAACCGGCGATATAAACCGATCTAAAGAGGAGCATGCTCGTAGTGGCGCAAGAGCCTCTCTTGGTTATCTGCACAAGATAGCCAAGAGAGGCCCTTTGCCACTTACAGGTAAGGATAAGTACCTTATCAGGAAGCACAGGAGGAACGTCAAAAGATTCGAACGAATCTACGGCCCTGTCTGTGTCTCTTTGGGAATGTCTTATCCTGAAGGATTGTATGTGGATGCTGGCAACACTCCAGAAGTGTCTCGTGAGAGCACAGGAGAAAAGCCAACCTCTTCATCAATCCCTACCGGAGCGAACTATTCTGGTAGTGACATCCCGGGCAAACCTGCAGTCCTAGTGAAACAGCAGGCAACGTCTGGTAAGCCAACAACTGCCATTGAAATGGTTGGTCATACACCATCCAGCAAACCTGGCAACCAACAAAAAGTTGTCAGAGATGCTAGGCCTGGAGATGATCAGCCATCAACTAGTAAGAGGACTTTACTTTCGAAGCCTGCCAGCTCCAGTAGTGGGGCTGTACGAGCTTCGATTGGGAAGCCCTCTACATCGAAGAACGCTGGTCAAAACCCATCCGGCTCTCTTAAAGGCCCTCATAGGGGGGTTGTTAAGAGGGCCAGGTCTGGGGATGACCAGCAACCTTCGATGGCCAAGAAGGTTGTTCACACGCCAAACAGCTCTAGTAAGGGCCTCCATAAGGAGGTTATTGAGAGAGCTGTATCAGGAAGTGAACAACCCTCAACATCGAAAAGAGCGAAGGAATCAGTGTTGCAGAATTGTATTCAAGCTGCTGTCATTGACAGGGTTGATCCAGATGGGAGGATCAGCGTTGAGCAATGGCGACAAATTGAACACAAGCTCATTGAGGAAATCGCTCTTGTTAAAGGAAGGCCGGATGAGGTATCCTTCAAAGGCGCAGACTGGATGAAGGGTGTCAAGACTATTAACTGCGGGAACGAGAAATCATTTGAATTTCTCAGGAACGCAGTTGCTAGGTGCGACACTCTCTATCCAGGAGCGAAGCTTGAGGTGATACTCGCATCTGAGCTGCCCCTGCGTCCAATAGTGACAGCATGGTTCCCTCCACCCATTTTAGAGGTTGGAACCATTCTGACAGTATTGGAAAATCAGAATAAGGGTCTTCTTACAGGTCAATGGAAGTTGGTTAACACCATGACTTGTAAGGAGAACCAAGGCAGAGACTTCAGATTCGCAGTGGATCAGGAGTCTCTGAAGAAGCTGGAGTCACTGGGGGGAGTTGTCAATTTCGGATTTGGGGTGATCAGGTTTAGGTTCAACAAATCTGATAAACCCAAAGAGGCTGTCAGTGGTGCAAATTAACTTGCATCACTGTGAGGCAGCCTCAACCGAACTGACAAGACTCCTCATTGACTCCAACGTGGACGTGGCCCTCATACAGGAACCCTGGATTAAGAACACCAGGGTATGTGGTCTGAGGGTCACGGGGTACAACCTGTTCATACCATCCACAACGGAAAAGGTACGGACATGTATACTGGCTAGGAATAATCTAAATATTAATTTTCTTCATTCCTTTAGCAGTGGGGACCTTACAGTCGTCCAACAGGAAGCCGCAGGATGTAGCGGGCTTATAATGGCGGCTGTGTACATGCCGTATGAGGCAGCCGATCCACCAGGTATCGCTCTGCAGCAGTTGGCGGAGCACGCTAGGAGGAAAGGCGCGTACATGGTCTTGGGATGTGATGCGAATGCTCACCACTATCAATGGGGAAGCAGGGACATCAACAAAAGAGGTGAGTTGGTATACGATTTTATAACTTGTTATGATCTGCATATCTGTAATAGGGGTACTACTCCTACGTTCAGAGCGAAAGATAGGGAAACAGTTATAGACGTAACGCTGGCTAACCGTGGGGGAAATTATGTTAGGGATTGGAGAGTAGTTCTGGATTACTCTTTTTCTGACCATAGCATGATATCTTTTGGTCTCGACTTTGAGAAGGCGAGGGAACGGCCCTATAGGAACTCGAGAAGGACAGATTGGAAGTCCTTCAGGAGGTCAGTCTGTAGGGACCTTAGGGATACTGAGGACTGGAGAGATTCAGTTGAGGGTATCGAGTTGGCGGTGAATAATTTCACGAATGTTATTAGGAATAGTTTTGCGCTCAATTGTCCAGTGATTTATCCTGGGAAAAGGAAACAGCCGAAATGGTGGACTAGGGAACTTAGGGACCAGCGGTCTACAGTCAGGAAGCTGTTTAATAGAGCCAAACTAACGAGGAGTGATGAGGATTGGAATAGCTATAGGGATAGTTTCTCTAAGTATAAGAAGGACATTAGACGAGCGAAACGGACTTCATGGGTAAATTTCTGTGAATCGGTGGACTCTGTTAACGAGTTGTCTAGGTTTAGGCGAGTATTATCCAAGGACCCAGTGGCACCTGGATACATACAACGTGAGGATAACTCGTGGACAGAGTCTAGCTCAGAGTCCCTCAGTTTACTTATGGAGACTCATTTTCCAGGCTGTAGGGATATAGAATCTGTTGGAGGGACAGGTAGCGTCAGTGATAACCTACAACCCGAATCAGATGCTGGGGATACCGATGTGATAAGGGAGATGATCACTAGAGACAAAGTATTATGGGCGGTAAATTCATTCGAGCCATACAAATCTCCTGGCCCGGATGGAATATTTCCCGCCATGCTACAGAATGTCGATGAAAGAGCCATCTCTCTATTGACGGAGGTTTTTAGGGAATGTCTTAGAATGAAATACATTCCCAGGGGGTGGAGAGAGGTAAGGGTCATTTTCATACCCAAAGCGGGTAAGACGACTCACTCGAAGCCCAGGGATTACAGACCGATCAGCCTATCGTCTTTTCTATTGAAGACAATAGAAAGACTGATCGATCTTTATCTTAGGACTAGTATGGGAACTCAGGTCATTAGCGAGTCTCAACATGCTTATCTCAAGGGTAAGTCCGTTGAGAGTGCTCTGCATGACGTTGTGAGTTACATTGAGCGAGGTCTGCTGCAGAGGGAATATACCATGGCGGCTTTTCTCGATATAGAGGGGGCCTTTAATAATATCACGATAGAGGCTATCGAGGAATCACTTGTTTCGCTGAATATAAGTAAGCTCCTTGTTGAGTGGATAATTCTGATGCTTAGCAGCAGAGTTATCAACTCAAACATGGGAGGCACTTATATGAGGAAACTCGTGACTAGGGGCACACCGCAAGGGGGGGTCCTTTCTCCATTACTGTGGCTCTTGGCCGTGAACGTCATTTTAAGACAGTTTGATGCTAAGGGACGGAAGATTGTGGCCTACGCCGATGACGTTGTTTTACTGGTCTCTGGTAAGTTTTTATCTACGATCAGTGAGGTCATGCAGACAGGTTTACGTGATCTGTCCCTTTGGGCCAACAGTAAGGGATTAGGGGTAAACCCCGAGAAAACGGAGCTAGTTTTGTTTACTAGGAAATACAAGGTTGAGCATTTTAGCTTGCCAGTATTGAACGGGATTGAGCTTGTATTGTCAAGTGAGGCCAAATACCTGGGTGTGTACTTGGACAGTAAATTGTCTTGGAGGAGAAACACTCAGGAGAGGGTCAAGAGGGGACTCAATGCCTATTACACCTGCAGGAACTCTATAGGCAAGAATTGGGGTCTTAAGCCGCAAGTTGTATACTGGATTTACACTTCGGTTGTTAGACCTATTCTTACTTATGGCTGTACAGTCTGGTGGAAGGTATTGAGTAGGGAAACGTACAGGAAACTTCTCTCTAAAGTTCAGAGGTGTGCGTCAATTGGCATCTCAGGTGCTATGAGAAGTACACCTCAGGCGGCGCTGGACATAATCCTCCACCTTCTTCCAATTGAGGAATTCGTGAGGGGTATGGCTGTCCGTGGCCTATTTAGATTGAAGGAACTGGGTTTATTAGGTTCCTCTAGAGCGGGGCATGTCAGCATACTAGATGAAGTCAAATTCAACGGTCGGACACTATCCTTGGCTGAGCCTACGGATTATGTCGGGACCACGATTGACTTCGGGGCTACTCCCGCTTTGGTGTTACCTAGTAGGAATCTTTGGGATGGAGTAGAAAAGCTCTATGAGGGGTGCGCGGTCTTCACGGACGGTTCGAAAATGGAAGTTGGCACTGGTGCGGGTGTATACTTTATGGGAACTGATATCAGACGATCCTACAAATTGTCTGACAGTTGTAGTGTCTTTCAAGCAGAGATTCTTGGCATTTATAAGTCTCTCGGCTTGATTGAAGGGAATGTTGAACGGGGGTCTGAGATTACTATCTATGTTGATAGTCAGGCGGCGTTATTGGCTCTGACTAGTCATTTTGTTAGGTCCAGATTGGTACTTGAGTGCAGAAGGGAATTGAGAAGGTTAATGGGTTCCTATATGATAAGACTATGTTGGGTTCCTGGTCATTGTGACATTCTTGGCAACGAAATAGCCGATGAGCTAGCTCGCAGTGGCTCGGAGCTAGATAGGTCTTTCATAGAGTCATCTGTTAAGATTCCAATTGGGTCCTTTTTTAGGGCCATAGGGGAGTGGACTCTGGACAACACGAATCGAGCCTGGAATGACGGATCGGACTGCAATGTTTCTAGGGCATTATGGCCTAGCTTAAAACTGGCAGATTCCAAGCATCTTCTAGGTATGAGTCGTGGTAGTCTTAGAGTCATAGTAGGTATGGTTACGGGTCATTTCTCAATAGGGAATATGATGAGTAAGTGGGACATTGGCACATCAGACTTCTGTAGAACGTGCGATGATGTTGAGGAGCTAGAGACAGTGGAGCACATACTCTGTCACTGCGTAGGGCTTCAGCGTAATAGGTTGAAGTGGTTTGGAAGCCATACACTACATGAACTAGGTGAGGTTAATGGCAAAGGACTTGTCAACCTCATAGGGTTTGTTATGGGGATAAAATGGCTTGGGAACAATCATAACTGATTGATTGGGTATAGGTTCCACTTTTCTCTTTTTCTTTTTCTTCTTTTCATAAAGGGATCACAATGGGCCGTTTGGCCTCTGGGTGTAGGCGTGAATGCGCCGCCCTTTCCAACCTAACCTAACCTAACCTAATGTTATTGTGAAATTTAATCACTTTCTTGGAAACTTTACGATCCACAATGGAGACTTTAGCAAAATAAATGGTAATAAATCTAGATTAGATTCTTTAAACTGATGAACCGATCTGGAAGAAACTTGTGACATCGATGGAGAGGAGTAATGCTTTTAGAATATTGTTGGATCGGAGCTTGAACCGATTCGATTTTAAATATTTTTACATTTTTGCAGGACAAAGAAAAATATGCTTATAAGTAGGACAAAGAAAAATATGCTTACTGTATTATATTATCTTAAGGTTTAAAAGATATTTGACTTAAAAAAATTAATTTTTCGTTTTTGGCCTTTACTTATTTTCTTTTCTGTCCTATAACTTAAAATAAAAACTCAAAAAAATTTTAATGAATGTGATGAAATTCTCTACAATTTTTTGAATTAAATTAAAAAAACTTAATATTTTAGAAATGCTTATAGTATCAAAATAATTTTTGCACATGTTATAAAGTGGTTAAAGTGGTTGAAGAATTGACAAACATAAAGATCAGAAAAATATATAATTTTACTATATGTTTTTAAAGGTCACAATTTTTGTTATTAAAATAGGTTTTTTTTTTTTTTTTGAAAATTGCCTCATATGACCAAGTTTACTGGTGAGCTGTCACAATTTTTTGCAAACATTTTAAAAACTTACTATACTATCTAATGTAATTCACAAAAGTACCGAAATCAATTATCAAAATTTTTTACAGGCTCAAAAAGTTGATTCTTTGTTAAAAAAAAATTTATCATTTTCGAACACTACTGGATATAGAGTGGGTACACGTTCAAATTTTTCAAAAATTACACCTACACGGTTTCTTAAGTTCTAGTCTTTCAGAAAATGTCAGAAAATATTGAACTCCTTTAACAATATATTAAAAAATTAAAATATATATATAGCTACTTGTTTAAGTTATGGAATTGAGATAATTAATTTTATATATTTAATTTCTCAAAAAATTATAGAGAATTTCATCGTATTTTTTTTTTAAAGTTATAGGGCAAAAACGAAAAAAGTCAAGACCAAAAATGACAAATTAAAATTTTGAAGTCAAATATCTTTTAATCTATAAGATAACATAATATAGTAAGCATGTTTTTCTTTGTTTTGCATAGTAGAATTCAGAAATGTAAAGGTATTTAAAATCAGTTCACATTTGTAAAGGTTACAAACTTCGATATGTTTTTTATTTTCGAGCCAACAATATTCTAAAAGCATAACTCCTCCTAGAAAAGTGATTAAATTTCACTATATTATTTTTATTCAAAATTTTTAAAAAAAATATATATCAATTGAAAACTAGAAATGTGTCTCCTGAAAAAAATAGATTTTTTCTTTGAGTTATGACGTTCTTGCAGCAAATGAGCGATATATCATTGTGTTTGTAAGGACACTTGTACCTACAATCTTTTAAAACTTAAGAGATAATATAGTACAGTAAACATGTTTTTTTATTTTTTTGGTCTTACTAGAATTGAGAAATGTAAAAATATTTAAAATCGGTTCATATTTGTAAAAATTACAAGCTCTGATATGTTTTTCACTCCCGAGGTAGTCAACTTTGGCACACCGTAGTGCAGTCCGTGCTTCAGTTACACACTTCAGCCAATATTCTAAAAGCATTACTCCTCACTCGATGTCCCAAGTTTCATCCAGCAGTTTAAAATATCCAGATTTGTTACCATTTATTCTGCAAATTTTTGGTAATAAAACTGTATACTCCTAAACTGCTGGTTGGATCGAAATGAAATGGATGAAGAAGTTGTAGAGGAAGAAACAGCAATAGTCTGTCAGCATAGTAGCAGGATTATTTATTTGTACCCCATATCTTGACGTGCCACTCATCCCTTCAATAGAATCATTAATGGTAAGTAATTCAGCAATTTGTTCTTCTAGTGGTGTTAAAGAACAGTATTTGCTTGGACCTCCTCCAGTTCCAGAAAGGCTATTTTTGTTGCGGCGGGACTTAACCTTAATGTGCTATTTGAAATCTGCCCATACCTTTGAACACAAACATTTGCAAAAACGTTATATTTATGAGTTAATATATACATACATATGAACAAACCTTTTTCCACTTTTCAGCCTCATGTGAAGGTAGACCTGCTGCATTCAAATCTTGCGATAACCTTTGCCACAATACTCTGCACTTACTTTTGGCATTTGAAAATTTTAGGTGTCCTTTTGCCAAATCCAGATGTAATTTCATAAACTCCACCATTATTTCATATTGGCGTGGTTTCGTATATTGACTTTTTTTTAGAAGATTCCCTTTAAACATGTTCAAAATCGAAGCAATTAAATCAATTTTTTTATTATTCAAATATAAAATTCATATACTTACATTTTAAAAATTTTTATTTAATTTTGAATATAAAATAATATGTATGTACATGCATTTCCGCAAACAAAATGGCATTCGAAAGAAAAACGTACGTTATTAACACTTTTGACTTTTGCTTTCGTACTACATAGTTGCATTTTCGAAAGGGATTTTTTGTTTTCCTGAAGGGTAGAAAACATCTCAATATTTAGGGACGTTCGGAAATAAATTTCCGAAAATCGTACTACGTAGTACAATTTTTACGAATTCGTAAATTTTTCGATTCGAATCGAATTAGATAATAACCCCCCTGAATTCGGTTTTGGAATATCCACTAGTAACCCCGTTTCTTTGCTTTGGTAGCCTATCCTCTCACTTGCCAACTTTTTATATCCAATCTGTATGAAATATGCAACAGATACTCCATTAAACGAATCCATGCATGTAGAGGTGATAGTTCTACACGTAACATATTTTGGTCTACTGTCTTTTTCATAACTATATTTATATCATTCATTGCAGTAGGGGTAGCACCACATAAATAGCAAGCTTGGGATGACGTATATTTTGAAATAGCATTACAGAATTTACCATTTATAATGCATAGAATAAGGCTCGTAGAAACAGAAAGTTGTATGTCTTCGGTTGTTACAGATGTTGGCATAAGAAACATTATTTGATTTTCGATATTTTTGATTTCATTTAAAATCAGATTTTTGCTCTTTTAGTAAATATAAATTTAATTGGGTGACAATACTTTGCTGACGAGGGTGTTGAATTTTTCCAAATTATAATTTTTTGGTTGTTGTTCATATTTTTAGAAGACATTTCCATTGGGACCATTGATATAATAAACAAACTTTCATCAGAAATATTGTTTTCAGAAAATTTTTGTTCATAACAGTTATTAGCTGTACCATTACAACCCCATTTTATCAACAAAGTCACTTGATTAAAATCAACATTTGTTGAATGAAATGTATCTTTTAATGCCAAACAAAATCTCAAAACTGTATGATCAATCAATGATTGAAGATTGATTTCTACAAATGACTCTGTTACAGTTATTTTTTCTGGATAACACAATTTTTTGGATATTTTTATAGATTCATAAGAAGGATACAATTTTCAATTAATGTGAGATTTGTGTTCTCTTAACAATTGATAGTCACGTGTACCACTTTTTGAAGAAGCAGTTATGAGTTCACCAACAATTACAGCAAATGAACGTCTTCCTGCTGAACGCATTAGCAGTTTACAGATCTCTTTTTTTATGCAACTGAACAATCTTCGAAATGTTTATTGGGACTTCCACAAGTGGTTAGTGGAGGAGAACCATTTTTTCCACTAATAAACATTAATAAATCTATCTCTTTAATCAACCAATTTCTATTTGAGCGTAAAAACCGAGCGAAAAGATCAATTCAAGTTGATTCCATTAATTATTTTGTTTGAAAATGATTTTATTGATTCAATACCAATAGTTTTGTTTTAAGTTTTACTAATATTTCCAGAAATAAACTCAATAACACTCAAACTCTTCTTGTTCTTTGTTGCAATCAACCAAACATACAAAATTTATTGTTGAGAAATATGTTGACAAATGATCAGATATTGCTTTGTGAATAGAAAAGGAGCAAGTTGGAGCAAAATTTTATTTCTGATTTTGGAAGACCAATATCAGGGATTACAACGGTATGATTTAGATAACGTGACTGAGTAATTTTTTAGTTTTTGTCCAATAAAAATTAATATAAAAGCAAAAAAAAAAAAAAAATGTTGAAGGCCGAAAAATCTCCAAGATTTTTTTCTTGATAAATTTTTCAAATTATTATTTTCTAAGATAGCTAGCCAATATTTAAAATAAAAAAAGGTTCATAAAGATCTTGCTTAAAATAGAAAAGTTAAAACATTCAAAATTAAACTTCTCTAAAAAATATTTCGTATAATATTTGTCTTCAACTAAGGTGCTGTTCTAGGTGTCGTTACTTAATAACGGTTAAAAAATTTTTTAATGCGTATTTTAGTTTTCAGTCATCTGGAAGGTTTTTTGAAAGCTAAATTGTTAAAATCACATACTGCGCACTATGTGACTCAAAATAAAATTATAAGTTGTTGAAAGGAATATACGATACACTGAGGGAAAAATTTCGATTCAAAATCTAACACTGTTGTGTCACATTGGAAATTAATGGTATCGGTTTTTTGATACCGTTGGTTATCAAATTTAATAGAAAAATTTTTATAATGCTATTTAATAATTTGATACCGAAATGGTTTCAACTTGATGCCAATTAGGTATCGATTTTCGTCAAGATTTGAACACGCAGTGTTGATTTTTAAATACGGGGCAGATGCACTATTGACTGCATGGTATCATTTTCAACACGTAAGTGATCGTATTCTGTGTATTCTGAGTAAGTATCGTGCTGGGACTCTCAATAGCTTCTCAGATATTACAAAAAGAAAAAAATATAATGTAGTGTAAAACAAAAAATATTTATTTTCAAAAATATTTTTAGCATGAATTTGTTCATTTTATCTGATATATCTTCCTTCAATAACGCAGAAACTATTGAGAGTCTCAGCAAGAAACCAGGGAAAACTAGCTTCTTCGACTTATTATTATTTTTTTTTTTTTTTTTAATTAATAATAACAGTTTTTGAGAGTTTGAGTTTGAGAATATAAATTTAAGAGAAAAACACATTTCATCTGTCCTTTTAAAGGTAATTTTATTAACTTTAACTTTAGACCTTAATGAACCTTATGAAAGCAATTTATCCTAATTTCGATGTATCATAAATCGCGAATCATTGCAGAAATCATACTAAAACTCGGTATTTGCTAATATTTATGTTCTTACAAAATTTCACTATATTTGTGGAAGTAATTGGTGATTTTTGTGTTTGATCATGAAAGGAAAAACACAAATTGTTTTTGGCATGAAATTTTTTTTTATAATAATTCGTAAATCATTGCGTGTCCCAGCATGCCACTTACCAAGGGTATAGAAAACATTTATTTTTTTGAAAATTTATAAAAATACCATTTTTTGAGATATTTACCCACGAACTACAAATCACGAGATATGGATCATTTTAATATTGAGAAAAAATTACTTCATATTAAAGTTAATTTTAATACCTTTAAAATGGGACCTTAAAAGTACCGTAAATTCTTTAAAAGATATTTGTAATTTTGTGTATACAACTTTGTCATTTTTTTTTTTTAGCTATTCTACACTTTTAGATCGTTATATTTCGCGAACCACTTGATAAAATTATTCGAAATTATTTGTTAGTCTTAGTTTGGTTGAGTGTAATGACTGTATCATTAAATTCGGAGAGGTAAGGTTCAAATTTTAAATTTTTCGTGTTGGTTTTAAATGGAATGACTCATAGTACAATTTATTAAAAAAATCTAAATTACAATTTATTAAAAAAAAAAAAAAAAATAATAAATAAATAAAAAAAATTAATATTCATGTATTTGTGTTTAATATTCAGTTTGGCAATGTGTGGATATAAGTAATATTAGTCAATTACAGATGGTATACGACATAATAACTATGCTAAAAATCATATTTTTTCATATTTTTATAAATTTTGATTTAATAAACGAAATTTGGTACTAAACGGCAGAGATTAATTTGGTCAGATTTATAACAGTTTTAAGAAAAAGGATATATGGCAGGTACTAGTGTTCTTGCTCCGATTCCAAAAAGCAACTGATGATACAAACACAATGATATATCACCCATTTCCTGCAAGAACGTCATAACTAAAAAATCAATTTTTTAAGGAGACACATTTTTAGTTTTAAGCTGATATATATTTTTTTATAAATTTTGAATGAAAATAATGTTATTGTGAAATTTAATCACTTTCTTGGAAACTTTACGATCCACAATGGAGACTTTAGCAAAATAAATGGTAATAAATCTAGATTAGATTCTTTAAACTGATGAACCGATCTGGAAGAAACTTGTGACATCGATGGAGAGGAGTAATGCTTTTAGAATATTGTTGGATCGGAGCTTGAACCGATTCGATTTTAAATATTTTTACATTTTTGCAGGACAAAGAAAAATATGCTTATAAGCAGGACAAAGAAAAATATGCTTACTGTATTATATTATCTTAAGGTTTAAAAGATATTTGACTTAAAAAAATTAATTTTTCGTTTTTGGCCTTTACTTATTTTCTTTTCTGTCCTATAACTTAAAATAAAAACTCAAAAAAATTTTAATGAATGTGATGAAATTCTCTACAATTTTTTGAATTAAATTAAAAAACTTAATATTTTAGAAATGCTTATAGTATCAAAATAATTTTTGCACATGTTATAAAGTGGTTGAAGAATTGACAAACATAAAGATCAGAAAAATATATAATTTTACTATATGTTTTTAAAGGTCACAATTTTTGTTATTAAAATAGGTTTTTTTTTTTTTTTTTGAAAATTGCCTCATATGACCAAGTTTACTGGTGAGCTGTCACAATTTTTTGCAAACATTTTAAAAACTTACTATACTATCTAATGTAATTCACAAAAGTACCGAAATCAATTAGCAAAATTTTTTACAGGCTCAAAAAGTTGATTCTTTGTTAAAAAAAAATTTATCATTTTCGAACACTACTGGATATAGAGTGGGTACACGTTCAAATTTTTCAAAAATTACACCTACACGGTTTCTTAAGTTCTAGTCTTTCAGAAAATGTCAGAAAATATTGAACTCCTTTAACAATATATTAAAAAATTAAAATATATATATAGCTACTTGTTTAAGTTATGGAATTGAGATAATTAATTTTATATATTTAATTTCTCAAAAAATTATAGAGAATTTCATCGTATTTTTTTTTTAAAGTTATAGGGCAAAAACGAAAAAAGTCAAGACCAAAAATGACAAATTAAAATTTTGAAGTCAAATATCTTTTAATCTATAAGATAACATAATATAGTAAGCATGTTTTTCTTTGTTTTGCATAGTAGAATTCAGAAATGTAAAGGTATTTAAAATCAGTTCACATTTGTAAAGGTTACAAACTTCGATATGTTTTTTATTTTCGAGCCAACAATATTCTAAAAGCATAACTCCTCCTAGAAAAGTGATTAAATTTCACTATATTATTTTTATTCAAAATTTTAAAAAAAAATATATATCAATTGAAAACTAGAAATGTGTCTCCTGAAAAAAATAGATTTTTTCTTTGAGTTATGACGTTCTTGCAGCAAATGAGCGATATATCATTGTGTTTGTAAGGACACTTGTACCTACAATCTTTTAAAACTTAAGAGATAATATAGTACAGTAAACATGTTTTTTTATTTTTTTGGTCTTACTAGAATTGAGAAATGTAAAAATATTTAAAATCGGTTCATATTTGTAAAAATTACAAGCTCTGATATGTTTTTCACTCCCGAGGTAGTCAACTTTGGCACACCGTAGTGCAGTCCGTGCTTCAGTTACACACTTCAGCCAATATTCTAAAAGCATTACTCCTCACTCGATGTCCCAAGTTTCATCCAGCAGTTTAAAATATCCAGATTTGTTACCATTTATTCTGCAAATTTTTGGTAATAAAACTGTATACTCCTAAACTGCTGGTTGGATCGAAATGAAATGGATGAAGAAGTTGTAGAGGAAGAAACAGCAATAGTCTGTCAGCATAGTAGCAGGATTATTTATTTGTACCCCATATCTTGACGTGCCACTCATCCCTTCAATAGAATCATTAATGGCAAGTAATTCAGCAATTTGTTCTTCTAGTGGTGTTAAAGAACAGTATTTGCTTGGACCTCCTCCAGTTCCAGAAAGGCTATTTTTGTTGCGGCGGGACTTAACCTTAATGTGCTATTTGAAATCTGCCCATACCTTTGAACACAAACATTTGCAAAAACGTTATATTTATGAGTTAATATATACATACATATGAACAAACCTTTTTCCACTTTTCAGCCTCATGTGAAGGTAGACCTGCTGCATTCAAATCTTGCGATAACCTTTGCCACAATACTCTGCACTTACTTTTGGCATTTGAAAATTTTAGGTGTCCTTTTGCCAAATCCAGATGTAATTTCATAAACTCCACCATTATTTCATATTGGCGTGGTTTCGTATATTGACTTTTTTTTAGAAGATTCCCTTTAAACATGTTCAAAATCGAAGCAATTAAATCAATTTTTTTATTATTCAAATATAAAATTCATATACTTACATTTTAAAAATTTTTATTTAATTTTGAATATAAAATAATATGTATGTACATGCATTTCCGCAAACAAAATGGCATTCGAAAGAAAAACGTACGTTATTAACACTTTTGACTTTTGCTTTCGTACTACATAGTTGCATTTTCGAAAGGGATTTTTTGTTTTCCTGAAGGGTAGAAAACATCTCAATATTTAGGGACGTTCGGAAATAAATTTCCTAAAATCGTACTACGTAGTACAATTTTTACGAATTCGTAAATTTTTCGATTCGAATCGAATTAGATAATAACCCCCCTGAATTCGGTTTTGGAATATCCACTAGTAACCCCGTTTCTTTGCTTTGGTAGCCTATCCTCTCACTTGCCAACTTTTTATATCCAATCTGTATGAAATATGCAACAGATACTCCATTAAACGAATCCATGCATGTAGAGGTGATAGTTCTACACGTAACATATTTTGGTCTACTGTCATTTTCATAACTATATTTATATCATTCATTGCAGTAGGGGTAGCACCACATAAATAGCAAGCTTGGGATGACGTATATTTTGAAATAGCATTACAGAATTTACCATTTATAATGCATAGAATAAGGCTCGTAGAAACAGAAAGTTGTATGTCTTCGGTTGTTACAGATGTTGGCATAAGAAACATTATTTGATTTTCGATATTTTTGATTTCATTTAAAATCAGATTTTTGCTCTTTTAGTAAATATAAATTTAATTGGGTGACAATACTTTGCTGACGAGGGTGTTGAATTTTTCCAAATTATAATTTTTTGGTTGTTGTTCATATTTTTAGAAGACATTTCCATTGGGACCATTGATATAATAAACAAACTTTCATCAGAAATATTGTTTTCAGAAAATTTTTGTTCATAACAGTTATTAGCTGTACCATTACAACCCCATTTTATCAACAAAGTCACTTGATTAAAATCAACATTTGTTGAATGAAATGTATCTTTTAATGCCAAACAAAATCTCAAAACTGTATGATCAATCAATGATTGAAGATTGATTTCTACAAATGACTCTGTTACAGTTATTTTTTCTGGATAACACAATTTTTTGGATATTTTTATAGATTCATAAGAAGGATACAATTTTCAATTAATGTGAGATTTGTGTTCTCTTAACAATTGATAGTCACGTGTACCACTTTTTGAAGAAGCAGTTATGAGTTCACCAACAATTACAGCAAATGAACGTCTTCCTGCTGAACGCATTAGCAGTTTACAGATCTCTTTTTTTTATGCAACTGAACAATCTTCGAAATGTTTATTGGGACTTCCACAAGTGGTTAGTGGAGGAGAACCATTTTTTCCACTAATAAACATTAATAAATCTATCTCTTTAATCAACCAATTTCTATTTGAGCGTAAAAACCGAGCGAAAAGATCAATTCAAGTTGATTCCATTAATTATTTTGTTTGAAAATGATTTTATTGATTCAATACCAATAGTTTTGTTTTAAGTTTTACTAATATTTCCAGAAATAAACTCAATAACACTCAAACTCTTCTTGTTCTTTGTTGCAATCAACCAAACATACAAAATTTATTGTTGAGAAATATGTTGACAAATGATCAGATATTGCTTTGTGAACAGAAAAGGAGCAAGTTGGAGCAAAATTTTATTTCTGATTTTGGAAGACCAATATCAGGGATTACAACGGTATGATTTAGATAACGTGACTGAGTGATTTTTTAGTTTTTGTCCAATAAAAATTAATATAAAAGCAAAAAAAAAAAAAAAATGTTGAAGGCCGAAAAATCTCCAAGATTTTTTTCTTGATAAATTTTTCAAATTATTATTTTCTAAGATAGCTAGCCAATATTTAAAATAAAAAAAGGTTAATAAAGATCTTGCTTAAAATAGAAAAGTTAAAACATTCAAAATTAAACTTCTCTAAAAAATATTTCGTATAATATTTGTCTTCAACTAAGGTGCTGTTCTAGGTGTCGTTACTTAATAACGGTTAAAAAATTTTTTAATGCGTATTTTAGTTTTCAGTCATCTGGAAGGTTTTTTGAAAGCTAAATTGTTAAAATCACATACTGCGCACTATGTGACTCAAAATAAAAGTATAAGTTGTTGAAAGGAATATACGATACACTGAGGGAAAAATTTCGATTCAAAATCCAACACTGTTGTGTCACATTGGAAATTAATGGTATCGGTTTTTTGATACCGTTGGTTAACAAATTTAATAGAAAAATTTTTATAATGCTATTTAATAATTTGATACCGAAATGGTTTCAACTTGATGCCAATTAGGTATCGATTTTCGTCAAGATTTGAACACGCAGTGTTGATTTTTAAATACGGGGCAGATGCACTATTGACTGCATGGTATCATTTTCAACACGTAAGTGATCGTATTCTGTGTATTCTGAGTAAGTATCGTGCTGGGACTCTCAATAGCTTCTCAGATATTACAAAAAGAAAAAAATATAATGTAGTGTAAAACAAAAAATATTTATTTTCAAAAATATTTTTAGCATGAATTTGTTCATTTTATCTGATATATCTTCCTTCAATAACGCAGAAACTATTGAGAGTCCCAGCAAGAAACCAGGGAAAACTAGCTTCTTCGACTTATTATTATTTTTTTTTTTTTTTAATTAATAATAACAGTTTTTGAGAGTTTGAGTTTGAGAATATAAATTTAAGAGAAAAACACATTTCATCTGTCCTTTTAAAGGTAATTTTATTAACTTTAACTTTAGACCTTAATGAACCTTATGAAAGCAATTTATCCTAATTTCGATGTATCATAAATCGCGAATCATTGCAGAAATCATACTAAAACTCGGTATTTGCTAATATTTATGTTCTTACAAAATTTCACTATATTTGTGGAAGTAATTAGTGATTTTTGTGTTTGATCATGAAAGGAAAAACACAAATTGTTTTTGGCATGAAATTTTTTTTTATAATAATTCGTAAATCATTGCGTGTCCCAGCATGCCACTTACCAAGGGTATAGAAAACATTTATTTTTTTGAAAATTTATAAAAATACCATTTTTTGAGATATTTACCCACGAACTACAAATCACGAGATATGGATCATTTTAATATTGAGAAAAAATTACTTCATATTAAAGTTAATTTTAATACCTTTAAAATGGGACCTTAAAAGTACCGTAAATTCTTTAAAAGATATTTGTAATTTTGTGTATACAACTTTGTCATTTTTTTTTTTAGCTATTCTACACTTTTAGATCGTTATATTTCGCGAACCACTTGATAAAATTATTCGAAATTATTTGTTAGTCTTAGTTTGGTTGAGTGTAATGACTGTATCATTAAATTCGGAGAGGTAAGGTTCAAATTTTAAATTTTTCGTGTTGGTTTTAAATGGAATGACTCATAGTACAATTTATTAAAAAAATCTAAATTACAATTTATTAAAAAAAAAAAAATAATAAATAAATAAAAAAAATTAATATTCATGTATTTGTGTTTAATATTCAGTTTGGCAATGTGTGGATATAAGTAATATTAGTCAATTACAGATGGTATGCTAAAAATCATATTTTTTCATATTTTTATAAATTTTGATTTAATAAACGAAATTTGGTACTAAACGGCAGAGATTAATTTGGTCAGATTTATAACAGTTTTAAGAAAAAGGATATATGGCAGGTACTAGTGTTCTTGCTCCGATTCCAAAAAGCAACTGATGATACAAACACAATGATATATCACCCATTTCCTGCAAGAACGTCATAACTAAAAAATCAATTTTTTAAGGAGACACATTTTTAGTTTTAAGCTGATATATATTTTTTTATAAATTTTAAATGAAAATAATGTTATTGTGAAATTTAATCACTTTCTTGGAAACTTTACGATCCACAATGGAGACTTTAGCAAAATAAATGGTAATAAATCTAGATTAGATTCTTTAAACTGATGAACCGATCTGGAAGAAACTTGTGACATCGATGGAGAGGAGTAATGCTTTTAGAATATTGTTGGATCGGAGCTTGAACCGATTCGATTTTAAATATTTTTACATTTTTGCAGGACAAAGAAAAATATGCTTATAAGCAGGACAAAGAAAAATATGCTTACTGTATTATATTATCTTAAGGTTTAAAAGATATTTGACTTAAAAAAATTAATTTTTCGTTTTTGGCCTTTACTTATTTTCTTTTCTGTCCTATAACTTAAAATAAAAACTCAAAAAAATTTTAATGAATGTGATGAAATTCTCTACAATTTTTTGAATTAAATTAAAAAAACTTAATATTTTAGAAATGCTTATAGTATCAAAATAATTTTTGCACATGTTATAAAGTGGTTAAAGTGGTTGAAGAATTGACAAACATAAAGATCAGAAAAATATATAATTTTACTATATGTTTTTAAAGGTCACAATTTTTGTTATTAAAATAGGTTTTTTTTTTTTTTTTTTGAAAATTGCCTCATATGACCAAGTTTACTGGTGAGCTGTCACAATTTTTTGCAAACATTTTAAAAACTTACTATACTATCTAATGTAATTCACAAAAGTACCGAAATCAATTATCAAAATTTTTTACAGGCTCAAAAAGTTGATTCTTTGTTAAAAAAAAATTTATCATTTTCGAACACTACTGGATATAGAGTGGGTACACGTTCAAATTTTTCAAAAATTACACCTACACGGTTTCTTAAGTTCTAGTCTTTCAGAAAATGTCAGAAAATATTGAACTCCTTTAACAATATATTAAAAAATTAAAATATATATATAGCTACTTGTTTAAGTTATGGAATTGAGATAATTAATTTTATATATTTAATTTCTCAAAAAATTATAGAGAATTTCATCGTATTTTTTTTTTAAAGTTATAGGGCAAAAACGAAAAAAGTCAAGACCAAAAATGACAAATTAAAATTTTGAAGTCAAATATCTTTTAATCTATAAGATAACATAATATAGTAAGCATGTTTTTCTTTGTTTTGCATAGTAGAATTCAGAAATGTAAAGGTATTTAAAATCAGTTCACATTTGTAAAGGTTACAAACTTCGATATGTTTTTTATTTTCGAGCCAACAATATTCTAAAAGCATAACTCCTCCTAGAAAAGTGATTAAATTTCACTATATTATTTTTATTCAAAATTTTTAAAAAAAATATATATCAATTGAAAACTAGAAATGTGTCTCCTGAAAAAAATAGATTTTTTCTTTGAGTTATGACGTTCTTGCAGCAAATGAGCGATATATCATTGTGTTTGTAAGGACACTTGTACCTACAATCTTTTAAAACTTAAGAGATAATATAGTACAGTAAACATGTTTTTTTATTTTTTATTTTTTTGGTCTTACTAGAATTGAGAAATGTAAAAATATTTAAAATCGGTTCATATTTGTAAAAATTACAAGCTCTGATATGTTTTTCACTCCCGAGGTAGTCAACTTTGGCACACCGTAGTGCAGTCCGTGCTTCAGTTACACACTTCAGCCAATATTCTAAAAGCATTACTCCTCACTCGATGTCCCAAGTTTCATCCAGCAGTTTAAAATATCCAGATTTGTTACCATTTATTCTGCAAATTTTTGGTAATAAAACTGTATACTCCTAAACTGCTGGTTGGATCGAAATGAAATGGATGAAGAAGTTGTAGAGGAAGAAACAGCAATAGTCTGTCAGCATAGTAGCAGGATTATTTATTTGTACCCCATATCTTGACGTGCCACTCATCCCTTCAATAGAATCATTAATGGCAAGTAATTCAGCAATTTGTTCTTCTAGTGGTGTTAAAGAACAGTATTTGCTTGGACCTCCTCCAGTTCCAGAAAGGCTATTTTTGTTGCGGCGGGACTTAACCTTAATGTGCTATTTGAAATCTGCCCATACCTTTGAACACAAACATTTGCAAAAACGTTATATTTATGAGTTAATATATACATACATATGAACAAACCTTTTTCCACTTTTCAGCCTCATGTGAAGGTAGACCTGCTGCATTCAAATCTTGCGATAACCTTTGCCACAATACTCTGCACTTACTTTTGGCATTTGAAAATTTTAGGTGTCCTTTTGCCAAATCCAGATGTAATTTCATAAACTCCACCATTATTTCATATTGGCGTGGTTTCGTATATTGACTTTTTTTTAGAAGATTCCCTTTAAACATGTTCAAAATCGAAGCAATTAAATCAATTTTTTTATTATTCAAATATAAAATTCATATACTTACATTTTAAAAATTTTTATTTAATTTTGAATATAAAATAATATGTATGTACATGCATTTCCGCAAACAAAATGGCATTCGAAAGAAAAACGTACGTTATTAACACTTTTGACTTTTGCTTTCGTATTACATAGTTGCATTTTCGAAAGGGATTTTTTGTTTTCCTGAAGGGTAGAAAACATCTCAATATTTAGGGACGTTCGGAAATAAATTTCCGAAAATCGTACTACGTAGTACAATTTTTACGAATTCGTAAATTTTTCGATTCGAATCGAATTAGATAATAACCCCCCTGAATTCGGTTTTGGAATATCCACTAGTAACCCCGTTTCTTTGCTTTGGTAGCCTATCCTCTCACTTGCCAACTTTTTATATCCAATCTGTATGAAATATGCAACAGATACTCCATTAAACGAATCCATGCATGTAGAGGTGATAGTTCTACACGTAACATATTTTGGTCTACTGTCTTTTTCATAACTATATTTATATCATTCATTGCAGTAGGGGTAGCACCACATAAATAGCAAGCTTGGGATGACGTATATTTTGAAATAGCATTACAGAATTTACCATTTATAATGCATAGAATAAGGCTCGTAGAAACAGAAAGTTGTATGTCTTCGGTTGTTACAGATGTTGGCATAAGAAACATTATTTGATTTTCGATATTTTTGATTTCATTTAAAATCAGATTTTTGCTCTTTTAGTAAATATAAATTTAATTGGGTGACAATACTTTGCTGACGAGGGTGTTGAATTTTTCCAAATTATAATTTTTTGGTTGTTGTTCATATTTTTAGAAGACATTTCCATTGGGACCATTGATATAATAAACAAACTTTCATCAGAAATATTGTTTTCAGAAAATTTTTGTTCATAACAGTTATTAGCTGTACCATTACAACCCCATTTTATCAACAAAGTCACTTGATTAAAATCAACATTTGTTGAATGAAATGTATCTTTTAATGCCAAACAAAATCTCAAAACTGTATGATCAATCAATGATTGAAGATTGATTTCTACAAATGACTCTGTTACAGTTATTTTTTCTGGATAACACAATTTTTTGGATATTTTTATAGATTCATAAGAAGGATACAATTTTCAATTAATGTGAGATTTGTGTTCTCTTAACAATTGATAGTCACGTGTACCACTTTTTGAAGAAGCAGTTATGAGTTCACCAACAATTACAGCAAATGAACGTCTTCCTGCTGAACGCATTAGCAGTTTACAGATCTCTTTTTTTATGCAACTGAACAATCTTCGAAATGTTTATTGGGACTTCCACAAGTGGTTAGTGGAGGAGAACCATTTTTTCCACTAATAAACATTAATAAATCTATCTCTTTAATCAACCAATTTCTATTTGAGCGTAAAAACCGAGCGAAAAGATCAATTCAAGTTGATTCCATTAATTATTTTGTTTGAAAATGATTTTATTGATTCAATACCAATAGTTTTGTTTTAAGTTTTACTAATATTTCCAGAAATAAACTCAATAACACTCAAACTCTTCTTGTTCTTTGTTGCAATCAACCAAACATACAAAATTTATTGTTGAGAAATATGTTGACAAATGATCAGATATTGCTTTGTGAATAGAAAAGGAGCAAGTTGGAGCAAAATTTTATTTCTGATTTTGGAAGACCAATATCAGGGATTACAACGGTATGATTTAGATAACGTGACTGAGTAATTTTTTAGTTTTTGTCCAATAAAAATTAATATAAAAGCAAAAAAAAAAAAAAAATGTTGAAGGCCGAAAAATCTCCAAGATTTTTTTCTTGATAAATTTTTCAAATTATTATTTTCTAAGATAGCTAGCCAATATTTAAAATAAAAAAAGGTTCATAAAGATCTTGCTTAAAATAGAAAAGTTAAAACATTCAAAATTAAACTTCTCTAAAAAATATTTCGTATAATATTTGTCTTCAACTAAGGTGCTGTTCTAGGTGTCGTTACTTAATAACGGTTAAAAAATTTTTTAATGCGTATTTTAGTTTTCAGTCATCTGGAAGGTTTTTTGAAAGCTAAATTGTTAAAATCACATACTGCGCACTATGTGACTCAAAATAAAATTATAAGTTGTTGAAAGGAATATACGATACACTGAGGGAAAAATTTCGATTCAAAATCTAACACTGTTGTGTCACATTGGAAATTAATGGTATCGGTTTTTTGATACCGTTGGTTAACAAATTTAATAGAAAAATTTTTATAATGCTATTTAATAATTTGATACCGAAATGGTTTCAACTTGATGCCAATTAGGTATCGATTTTCGTCAAGATTTGAACACGCAGTGTTGATTTTTAAATACGGGGCAGATGCACTATTGACTGCATGGTATCATTTTCAACACGTAAGTGATCGTATTCTGTGTATTCTGAGTAAGTATCGTGCTGGGACTCTCAATAGCTTCTCAGATATTACAAAAAGAAAAAAATATAATGTAGTGTAAAACAAAAAATATTTATTTTCAAAAATATTTTTAGCATGAATTTGTTCATTTTATCTGATATATCTTCCTTCAATAACGCAGAAACTATTGAGAGTCTCAGCAAGAAACCAGGGAAAACTAGCTTCTTCGACTTATTATTATTTTTTTTTTTTTTTTAATTAATAATAACAGTTTTTGAGAGTTTGAGTTTGAGAATATAAATTTAAGAGAAAAACACATTTCATCTGTCCTTTTAAAGGTAATTTTATTAACTTTAACTTTAGACCTTAATGAACCTTATGAAAGCAATTTATCCTAATTTCGATGTATCATAAATCGCGAATCATTGCAGAAATCATACTAAAACTCGGTATTTGCTAATATTTATGTTCTTACAAAATTTCACTATATTTGTGGAAGTAATTGGTGATTTTTGTGTTTGATCATGAAAGGAAAAACACAAATTGTTTTTGGCATGAAATTTTTTTTTATAATAATTCGTAAATCATTGCGTGTCCCAGCATGCCACTTACCAAGGGTATAGAAAACATTTATTTTTTTGAAAATTTATAAAAATACCATTTTTTGAGATATTTACCCACGAACTACAAATCACGAGATATGGATCATTTTAATATTGAGAAAAAATTACTTCATATTAAAGTTAATTTTAATACCTTTAAAATGGGACCTTAAAAGTACCGTAAATTCTTTAAAAGATATTTGTAATTTTGTGTATACAACTTTGTCATTTTTTTTTAGCTATTCTACACTTTTAGATCGTTATATTTCGCGAATCACTTGATAAAATTATTCGAAATTATTTGTTAGTCTTAGTTTGGTTGAGTGTAATGACTGTATCATTAAATTCGGAGAGGTAAGGTTCAAATTTTAAATTTTTCGTGTTGGTTTTAAATGGAATGACTCATAGTACAATTTATTAAAAAAATCTAAATTACAATTTATTAAAAATAATAAATAAATAAAAAAAATTAATATTCATGTATTTGTGTTTAATATTCAGTTTGGCAATGTGTGGATATAAGTAATATTAGTCAATTACAGATGGTATACGACATAATAACTATGCTAAAAATCATATTTTTTCATATTTTTATAAATTTTGATTTAATAAACGAAATTTGGTACTAAACGGCAGAGATTAATTTGGTCAGATTTATAACAGTTTTAAGAAAAAGGATATATGGCAGGTACTAGTGTTCTTGCTCCGATTCCAAAAAGCAACTGATGATACAAACACAATGATATATCACCCATTTCCTGCAAGAACGTCATAACTAAAAAATCAATTTCTTAAGGAGACACATTTTTAGTTTTAAGCTGATATATATTTTTTTATAAATTTTGAATGAAAATAATGTTATTGTGAAATTTAATCACTTTCTTGGAAACTTTACGATCCACAATGGAGACTTTAGCAAAATAAATGGTAATAAATCTAGATTAGATTCTTTAAACTGATGAACCGATCTGGAAGAAACTTGTGACATCGATGGAGAGGAGTAATGCTTTTAGAATATTGTTGGATCGGAGCTTGAACCGATTCGATTTTAAATATTTTTACATTTTTGCAGGACAAAGAAAAATATGCTTATAAGCAGGACAAAGAAAAATATGCTTACTGTATTATATTATCTTAAGGTTTAAAAGATATTTGACTTAAAAAAATTAATTTTTCGTTTTTGGCCTTTACTTATTTTCTTTTCTGTCCTATAACTTAAAATAAAAACTCAAAAAAATTTTAATGAATGTGATGAAATTCTCTACAATTTTTTGAATTAAAATAAAAAAACTTAATATTTTAGAAATGCTTATAGTATCAAAATAATTTTTGCACATGTTATAAAGTGGTTAAAGTGGTTGAAGAATTGACAAACATAAAGATCAGAAAAATATATAATTTTACTATATGTTTTTAAAGGTCACAATTTTTGTTATTAAAATAGGTTTTTTTTTTTTTTTTGAAAATTGCCTCATATGACCAAGTTTACTGGTGAGCTGTCACAATTTTTTGCAAACATTTTAAAAACTTACTATACTATCTAATGTAATTCACAAAAGTACCGAAATCAATTATCAAAATTTTTTACAGGCTCAAAAAGTTGATTCTTTGTTAAAAAAAAATTTATCATTTTCGAACACTACTGGATATAGAGTGGGTACACGTTCAAATTTTTCAAAAATTACACCTACACGGTTTCTTAAGTTCTAGTCTTTCAGAAAATGTCAGAAAATATTGAACTCCTTTAACAATATATTAAAAAATTAAAATATATATATAGCTACTTGTTTAAGTTATGGAATTGAGATAATTAATTTTATATATTTAATTTCTCAAAAAATTATAGAGAATTTCATCGTATTTTTTTTTTAAAGTTATAGGGCAAAAACGAAAAAAGTCAAGACCAAAAATGACAAATTAAAATTTTGAAGTCAAATATCTTTTAATCTATAAGATAACATAATATAGTAAGCATGTTTTTCTTTGTTTTGCATAGTAGAATTCAGAAATGTAAAGGTATTTAAAATCAGTTCACATTTGTAAAGGTTACAAACTTCGATATGTTTTTTATTTTCGAGCCAACAATATTCTAAAAGCATAACTCCTCCTAGAAAAGTGATTAAATTTCACTATATTATTTTTATTCAAAATTTTAAAAAAAAATATATATCAATTGAAAACTAGAAATGTGTCTCCTGAAAAAAATAGATTTTTTCTTTGAGTTATGACGTTCTTGCAGCAAATGAGCGATATATCATTGTGTTTGTAAGGACACTTGTACCTACAATCTTTTAAAACTTAAGAGATAATATAGTACAGTAAACATGTTTTTTTATTTTTTATTTTTTTGGTCTTACTAGAATTGAGAAATGTAAAAATATTTAAAATCGGTTCATATTTGTAAAAATTACAAGCTCTGATATGTTTTTCACTCCCGAGGTAGTCAACTTTGGCACACCGTAGTGCAGTCCGTGCTTCAGTTACACACTTCAGCCAATATTCTAAAAGCATTACTCCTCACTCGATGTCCCAAGTTTCATCCAGCAGTTTAAAATATCCAGATTTGTTACCATTTATTCTGCAAATTTTTGGTAATAAAACTGTATACTCCTAAACTGCTGGTTGGATCGAAATGAAATGGATGAAGAAGTTGTAGAGGAAGAAACAGCAATAGTCTGTCAGCATAGTAGCAGGATTATTTATTTGTACCCCATATCTTGACGTGCCACTCATCCCTTCAATAGAATCATTAATGGCAAGTAATTCAGCAATTTGTTCTTCTAGTGGTGTTAAAGAACAGTATTTGCTTGGACCTCCTCCAGTTCCAGAAAGGCTATTTTTGTTGCGGCGGGACTTAACCTTAATGTGCTATTTGAAATCTGCCCATACCTTTGAACACAAACATTTGCAAAAACGTTATATTTATGAGTTAATATATACATACATATGAACAAACCTTTTTCCACTTTTCAGCCTCATGTGAAGGTAGACCTGCTGCATTCAAATCTTGCGATAACCTTTGCCACAATACTCTGCACTTACTTTTGGCATTTGAAAATTTTAGGTGTCCTTTTGCCAAATCCAGATGTAATTTCATAAACTCCACCATTATTTCATATTGGCGTGGTTTCGTATATTGACTTTTTTTTAGAAGATTCCCTTTAAACATGTTCAAAATCGAAGCAATTAAATCAATTTTTTTATTATTCAAATATAAAATTCATATACTTACATTTTAAAAATTTTTATTTAATTTTGAATATAAAATAATATGTATGTACATGCATTTCCGCAAACAAAATGGCATTCGAAAGAAAAACGTACGTTATTAACACTTTTGACTTTTGCTTTCGTACTACATAGTTGCATTTTCGAAAGGGATTTTTTGTTTTCCTGAAGGGTAGAAAACATCTCAATATTTAGGGACGTTCGGAAATAAATTTCCGAAAATCGTACTACGTAGTACAATTTTTACGAATTCGTAAATTTTTCGATTCGAATCGAATTAGATAATAACCCCCCTGAATTCGGTTTTGGAATATCCACTAGTAACCCCGTTTCTTTGCTTTGGTAGCCTATCCTCTCACTTGCCAACTTTTTATATCCAATCTGTATGAAATATGCAACAGATACTCCATTAAACGAATCCATGCATGTAGAGGTGATAGTTCTACACGTAACATATTTTGGTCTACTGTCTTTTTCATAACTATATTTATATCATTCATTGCAGTAGGGGTAGCACCACATAAATAGCAAGCTTGGGATGACGTATATTTTGAAATAGCATTACAGAATTTACCATTTATAATGCATAGAATAAGGCTCGTAGAAACAGAAAGTTGTATGTCTTCGGTTGTTACAGATGTTGGCATAAGAAACATTATTTGATTTTCGATATTTTTGATTTCATTTAAAATCAGATTTTTGCTCTTTTAGTAAATATAAATTTAATTGGGTGACAATACTTTGCTGACGAGGGTGTTGAATTTTTCCAAATTATAATTTTTTGGTTGTTGTTCATATTTTTAGAAGACATTTCCATTGGGACCATTGATATAATAAACAAACTTTCATCAGAAATATTGTTTTCAGAAAATTTTTGTTCATAACAGTTATTAGCTGTACCATTACAACCCCATTTTATCAACAAAGTCACTTGATTAAAATCAACATTTGTTGAATGAAATGTATCTTTTAATGCCAAACAAAATCTCAAAACTGTATGATCAATCAATGATTGAAGATTGATTTCTACAAATGACTCTGTTACAGTTATTTTTTCTGGATAACACAATTTTTTGGATATTTTTATAGATTCATAAGAAGGATACAATTTTCAATTAATGTGAGATTTGTGTTCTCTTAACAATTGATAGTCACGTGTACCACTTTTTGAAGAAGCAGTTATGAGTTCACCAACAATTACAGCAAATGAACGTCTTCCTGCTGAACGCATTAGCAGTTTACAGATCTCTTTTTTTATGCAACTGAACAATCTTCGAAATGTTTATTGGGACTTCCACAAGTGGTTAGTGGAGGAGAACCATTTTTTCCACTAATAAACATTAATAAATCTATCTCTTTAATCAACCAATTTCTATTTGAGCGTAAAAACCGAGCGAAAAGATCAATTCAAGTTGATTCCATTAATTATTTTGTTTGAAAATGATTTTATTGATTCAATACCAATAGTTTTGTTTTAAGTTTTACTAATATTTCCAGAAATAAACTCAATAACACTCAAACTCTTCTTGTTCTTTGTTGCAATCAACCAAACATACAAAATTTATTGTTGAGAAATATGTTGACAAATGATCAGATATTGCTTTGTGAATAGAAAAGGAGCAAGTTGGAGCAAAATTTTATTTCTGATTTTGGAAGACCAATATCAGGGATTACAACGGTATGATTTAGATAACGTGACTGAGTAATTTTTTAGTTTTTGTCCAATAAAAATTAATATAAAAGCAAAAAAAAAAAAAAAATGTTGAAGGCCGAAAAATCTCCAAGATTTTTTTCTTGATAAATTTTTCAAATTATTATTTTCTAAGATAGCTAGCCAATATTTAAAATAAAAAAAGGTTCATAAAGATCTTGCTTAAAATAGAAAAGTTAAAACATTCAAAATTAAACTTCTCTAAAAAATATTTCGTATAATATTTGTCTTCAACTAAGGTGCTGTTCTAGGTGTCGTTACTTAATAACGGTTAAAAAATTTTTGAATGCGTATTTTAGTTTTCAGTCATCTGGAAGGTTTTTTGAAAGCTAAATTGTTAAAATCACATACTGCGCACTATGTGACTCAAAATAAAATTATAAGTTGTTGAAAGGAATATACGATACACTGAGGGAAAAATTTCGATTCAAAATCTAACACTGTTGTGTCACATTGGAAATTAATGGTATCGGTTTTTTGATACCGTTGGTTAACAAATTTAATAGAAAAATTTTTATAATGCTATTTAATAATTTGATACCGAAATGGTTTCAACTTGATGCCAATTAGGTATCGATTTTCGTCAAGATTTGAACACGCAGTGTTGATTTTTAAATACGGGGCAGATGCACTATTGACTGCATGGTATCATTTTCAACACGTAAGTGATCGTATTCTGTGTATTCTGAGTAAGTATCGTGCTGGGACTCTCAATAGCTTCTCAGATATTACAAAAAGAAAAAAATATAATGTAGTGTAAAACAAAAAATATTTATTTTCAAAAATATTTTTAGCATGAATTTGTTCATTTTATCTGATATATCTTCCTTCAATAACGCAGAAACTATTGAGAGTCTCAGCAAGAAACCAGGGAAAACTAGCTTCTTCGACTTATTATTATTTTTTTTTTTTTTTTAATTAATAATAACAGTTTTTGAGAGTTTGAGAATATAAATTTAAGAGAAAAACACATTTCATCTGTCCTTTTAAAGGTAATTTTATTAACTTTAACTTTAGACCTTAATGAACCTTATGAAAGCAATTTATCCTAATTTCGATGTATCATAAATCGCGAATCATTGCAGAAATCATACTAAAACTCGGTATTTGCTAATATTTATGTTCTTACAAAATTTCACTATATTTGTGGAAGTAATTGGTGATTTTTGTGTTTGATCATGAAAGGAAAAACACAAATTGTTTTTGGCATGAAATTTTTTTTTATAATAATTCGTAAATCATTGCGTGTCCCAGCATGCCACTTACCAAGGGTATAGAAAACATTTATTTTTTTGAAAATTTATAAAAATACCATTTTTTGAGATATTTACCCACGAACTACAAATCACGAGATATGGATCATTTTAATATTGAGAAAAAATTACTTCATATTAAAGTTAATTTTAATACCTTTAAAATGGGACCTTAAAAGTACCGTAAATTCTTTAAAAGATATTTGTAATTTTGTGTATACAACTTTGTCATTTTTTTTTTAGCTATTCTACACTTTTAGATCGTTATATTTCGCGAACCACTTGATAAAATTATTCGAAATTATTTGTTAGTCTTAGTTTGGTTGAGTGTAATGACTGTATCATTAAATTCGGAGAGGTAAGGTTCAAATTTTAAATTTTTCGTGTTGGTTTTAAATGGAATGACTCATAGTACAATTTATTAAAAAAATCTAAATTACAATTTATTAAAAAAAAAAAAATAATAAATAAATAAAAAAAATTAATATTCATGTATTTGTGTTTAATATTCAGTTTGGCAATGTGTGGATATAAGTAATATTAGTCAATTACAGATGGTATACGACATAATAACTATGCTAAAAATCATATTTTTTCATATTTTTATAAATTTTGATTTAATAAACGAAATTTGGTACTAAACGGCAGAGATTAATTTGGTCAGATTTATAACAGTTTTAAGAAAAAGGATATATGGCAGGTACTAGTGTTCTTGCTCCGATTCCAAAAAGCAACTGATGATACAAACACAATGATATATCACCCATTTCCTGCAAGAACGTCATAACTAAAAAATCAATTTTTTAAGGAGACACATTTTTAGTTTTAAGCTGATATATATTTTTTTATAAATTTTGAATGAAAATAATGTTATTGTGAAATTTAATCACTTTCTTGGAAACTTTACGATCCACAATGGAGACTTTAGCAAAATAAATGGTAATAAATCTAGATTAGATTCTTTAAACTGATGAACCGATCTGGAAGAAACTTGTGACATCGATGGAGAGGAGTAATGCTTTTAGAATATTGTTGGATCGGAGCTTGAACCGATTCGATTTTAAATATTTTTACATTTTTGCAGGACAAAGAAAAATATGCTTATAAGCAGGACAAAGAAAAATATGCTTACTGTATTATATTATCTTAAGGTTTAAAAGATATTTGACTTAAAAAAATTAATTTTTCGTTTTTGGCCTTTACTTATTTTCTTTTCTGTCCTATAACTTAAAATAAAAACTCAAAAAAATTTTAATGAATGTGATGAAATTCTCTACAATTTTTTGAATTAAAATAAAAAAACTTAATATTTTAGAAATGCTTATAGTATCAAAATAATTTTTGCACATGTTATAAAGTGGTTAAAGTGGTTGAAGAATTGACAAACATAAAGATCAGAAAAATATATAATTTTACTATATGTTTTTAAAGGTCACAATTTTTGTTATTAAAATAGGTTTTTTTTTTTTTTTTTGAAAATTGCCTCATATGACCAAGTTTACTGGTGAGCTGTCACAATTTTTTGCAAACATTTTAAAAACTTACTATACTATCTAATGTAATTCACAAAAGTACCGAAATCAATTATCAAAATTTTTTACAGGCTCAAAAAGTTGATTCTTTGTTAAAAAAAAATTTATCATTTTCGAACACTACTGGATATAGAGTGGGTACACGTTCAAATTTTTCAAAAATTACACCTACACGGTTTCTTAAGTTCTAGTCTTTCAGAAAATGTCAGAAAATATTGAACTCCTTTAACAATATATTAAAAAATTAAAATATATATATAGCTACTTGTTTAAGTTATGGAATTGAGATAATTAATTTTATATATTTAATTTCTCAAAAAATTATAGAGAATTTCATCGTATTTTTTTTTTAAAGTTATAGGGCAAAAACGAAAAAAGTCAAGACCAAAAATGACAAATTAAAATTTTGAAGTCAAATATCTTTTAATCTATAAGATAACATAATATAGTAAGCATGTTTTTCTTTGTTTTGCATAGTAGAATTCAGAAATGTAAAGGTATTTAAAATCAGTTCACATTTGTAAAGGTTACAAACTTCGATATGTTTTTTATTTTCGAGCCAACAATATTCTAAAAGCATAACTCCTCCTAGAAAAGTGATTAAATTTCACTATATTATTTTTATTCAAAATTTTTAAAAAAAATATATATCAATTGAAAACTAGAAATGTGTCTCCTGAAAAAAATAGATTTTTTCTTTGAGTTATGACGTTCTTGCAGCAAATGAGCGATATATCATTGTGTTTGTAAGGACACTTGTACCTACAATCTTTTAAAACTTAAGAGATAATATAGTACAGTAAACATGTTTTTTTATTTTTTTGGTCTTACTAGAATTGAGAAATGTAAAAATATTTAAAATCGGTTCATATTTGTAAAAATTACAAGCTCTGATATGTTTTTCACTCCCGAGGTAGTCAACTTTGGCACACCGTAGTGCAGTCCGTGCTTCAGTTACACACTTCAGCCAATATTCTAAAAGCATTACTCCTCACTCGATGTCCCAAGTTTCATCCAGCAGTTTAAAATATCCAGATTTGTTACCATTTATTCTGCAAATTTTTGGTAATAAAACTGTATACTCCTAAACTGCTGGTTGGATCGAAATGAAATGGATGAAGAAGTTGTAGAGGAAGAAACAGCAATAGTCTGTCAGCATAGTAGCAGGATTATTTATTTGTACCCCATATCTTGACGTGCCACTCATCCCTTCAATAGAATCATTAATGGCAAGTAATTCAGCAATTTGTTCTTCTAGTGGTGTTAAAGAACAGTATTTGCTTGGACCTCCTCCAGTTCCAGAAAGGCTATTTTTGTTGCGGCGGGACTTAACCTTAATGTGCTATTTGAAATCTGCCCATACCTTTGAACACAAACATTTGCAAAAACGTTATATTTATGAGTTAATATATACATACATATGAACAAACCTTTTTCCACTTTTCAGCCTCATGTGAAGGTAGACCTGCTGCATTCAAATCTTGCGATAACCTTTGCCACAATACTCTGCACTTACTTTTGGCATTTGAAAATTTTAGGTGTCCTTTTGCCAAATCCAGATGTAATTTCATAAACTCCACCATTATTTCATATTGGCGTGGTTTCGTATATTGACTTTTTTTTAGAAGATTCCCTTTAAACATGTTCAAAATCGAAGCAATTAAATCAATTTTTTTATTATTCAAATATAAAATTCATATACTTACATTTTAAAAATTTTTATTTAATTTTGAATATAAAATAATATGTATGTACATGCATTTCCGCAAACAAAATGGCATTCGAAAGAAAAACGTACGTTATTAACACTTTTGACTTTTGCTTTCGTACTACATAGTTGCATTTTCGAAAGGGATTTTTTGTTTTCCTGAAGGGTAGAAAACATCTCAATATTTAGGGACGGTCGGAAATAAATTTCCGAAAATCGTACTACGTAGTACAATTTTTACGAATTCGTAAATTTTTCGATTCGAATCGAATTAGATAATAACCCCCCTGAATTCGGTTTTGGAATATCCACTAGTAACCCCGTTTCTTTGCTTTGGTAGCCTATCCTCTCACTTGCCAACTTTTTATATCCAATCTGTATGAAATATGCAACAGATACTCCATTAAACGAATCCATGCATGTAGAGGTGATAGTTCTACACGTAACATATTTTGGTCTACTGTCTTTTTCATAACTATATTTATATCATTCATTGCAGTAGGGGTAGCACCACATAAATAGCAAGCTTGGGATGACGTATATTTTGAAATAGCATTACAGAATTTACCATTTATAATGCATAGAATAAGGCTCGTAGAAACAGAAAGTTGTATGTCTTCGGTTGTTACAGATGTTGGCATAAGAAACATTATTTGATTTTCGATATTTTTGATTTCATTTAAAATCAGATTTTTGCTCTTTTAGTAAATATAAATTTAATTGGGTGACAATACTTTGCTGACGAGGGTGTTGAATTTTTCCAAATTATAATTTTTTGGTTGTTGTTCATATTTTTAGAAGACATTTCCATTGGGACCATTGATATAATAAACAAACTTTCATCAGAAATATTGTTTTCAGAAAATTTTTGTTCATAACAGTTATTAGCTGTACCATTACAACCCCATTTTATCAACAAAGTCACTTGATTAAAATCAACATTTGTTGAATGAAATGTATCTTTTAATGCCAAACAAAATCTCAAAACTGTATGATCAATCAATGATTGAAGATTGATTTCTACAAATGACTCTGTTACAGTTATTTTTTCTGGATAACACAATTTTTTGGATATTTTTATAGATTCATAAGAAGGATACAATTTTCAATTAATGTGAGATTTGTGTTCTCTTAACAATTGATAGTCACGTGTACCACTTTTTGAAGAAGCAGTTATGAGTTCACCAACAATTACAGCAAATGAACGTCTTCCTGCTGAACGCATTAGCAGTTTACAGATCTCTTTTTTTATGCAACTGAACAATCTTCGAAATGTTTATTGGGACTTCCACAAGTGGTTAGTGGAGGAGAACCATTTTTTCCACTAATAAACATTAATAAATCTATCTCTTTAATCAACCAATTTCTATTTGAGCGTAAAAACCGAGCGAAAAGATCAATTCAAGTTGATTCCATTAATTATTTTGTTTGAAAATGATTTTATTGATTCAATACCAATAGTTTTGTTTTAAGTTTTACTAATATTTCCAGAAATAAACTCAATAACACTCAAACTCTTCTTGTTCTTTGTTGCAATCAACCAAACATACAAAATTTATTGTTGAGAAATATGTTGACAAATGATCAGATATTGCTTTGTGAATAGAAAAGGAGCAAGTTGGAGCAAAATTTTATTTCTGATTTTGGAAGACCAATATCAGGGATTACAACGGTATGATTTAGATAACGTGACTGAGTAATTTTTTAGTTTTTGTCCAATAAAAATTAATATAAAAGCAAAAAAAAAAAAAAAAATGTTGAAGGCCGAAAAATCTCCAAGATTTTTTTCTTGATAAATTTTTCAAATTATTATTTTATAAGATAGCTAGCCAATATTTAAAATAAAAAAAGGTTCATAAAGATCTTGCTTAAAATAGAAAAGTTAAAACATTCAAAATTAAACTTCTCTAAAAAATATTTCGTATAATATTTGTCTTCAACTAAGGTGCTGTTCTAGGTGTCGTTACTTAATAACGGTTAAAAAATTTTTTAATGCGTATTTTAGTTTTCAGTCATCTGGAAGGTTTTTTGAAAGCTAAATTGTTAAAATCACATACTGCGCACTATGTGACTCACAATAAAATTATAAGTTGTTGAAAGGAATATACGATACACTGAGGGAAAAATTTCGATTCAAAATCTAACACTGTTGTGTCACATTGGAAATTAATGGTATCGGTTTTTTGATACCGTTGGTTAACAAATTTAATAGAAAAATTTTTATAATGCTATTTAATAATTTGATACCGAAATGGTTTCAACTTGATGCCAATTAGGTATCGATTTTCGTCAAGATTTGAACACGCAGTGTTGATTTTTAAATACGGGGCAGATGCACTATTGACTGCATGGTATCATTTTCAACACGTAAGTGATCGTATTCTGTGTATTCTGAGTAAGTATCGTGCTGGGACTCTCAATAGCTTCTCAGATATTACAAAAAGAAAAAAATATAATGTAGTGTAAAACAAAAAATATTTATTTTCAAAAATATTTTTAGCATGAATTTGTTCATTTTATCTGATATATCTTCCTTCAATAACGCAGAAACGATTGAGAGTCCCAGCAAGAAACCAGGGAAAACTAGCTTCTTCGACTTATTATTATTTTTTTTTTTTTTAATTAATAATAACAGTTTTTGAGAGTTTGAGTTTGAGAATATAAATTTAAGAGAAAAACACATTTCATCTGTCCTTTTAAAGGTAATTTTATTAACTTTAACTTTAGACCTTAATGAACCTTATGAAAGCAATTTATCCTAATTTCGATGTATCATAAATCGCGAATCATTGCAGAAATCATACTAAAACTCGGTATTTGCTAATATTTATGTTCTTACAAAATTTCACTATATTTGTGGAAGTAATTGGTGATTTTTGTGTTTGATCATGAAAGGAAAAACACAAATTGTTTTTGGCATGAAATTTTTTTTTATAATAATTTGTAAATCATTGCGTGTCCCAGCATGCCACTTACCAAGGGTATAGAAAACATTTATTTTTTTGAAAATTTATAAAAATACCATTTTTTGAGATATTTACCCACGAACTACAAATCACGAGATATGGATCATTTTAATATTGAGAAAAAATTACTTCATATTAAAGTTAATTTTAATACCTTTAAAATGGGACCTTAAAAGTACCGTAAATTCTTTAAAAGATATTTGTAATTTTGTGTATACAACTTTGTCATTTTTTTTTTAGCTATTCTACACTTTTAGATCGTTATATTTCGCGAACCACTTGATAAAATTATTCGAAATTATTTGTTAGTCTTAGTTTGGTTGAGTGTAATGACTGTATCATTAAATTCGGAGAGGTAAGGTTCAAATTTTAAATTTTTCGTGTTGGTTTTAAATGGAATGACTCATAGTACAATTTATTAAAAAAATCTAAATTACAATTTATTAAAAAAAAAAAATAATAAATAAATAAAAAAAATTAATATTCATGTATTTGTGTTTAATATTCAGTTTGGCAATGTGTGGATATAAGTAATATTAGTCAATTACAGATGGTATACGACATAATAACTATGCTAAAAATCATATTTTTTCATATTTTTATAAATTTTGATTTAATAAACGAAATTTGGTACTAAACGGCAGAGATTAATTTGGTCAGATTTATAACAGTTTTAAGAAAAAGGATATATGGCAGGTACTAGTGTTCTTGCTCCGATTCCAAAAAGCAACTGATGATACAAACACAATGATATATCACCCATTTCCTGCAAGAACGTCATAACTAAAAAATCAATTTTTTAAGGAGACACATTTTTAGTTTTAAGCTGATATATATTTTTTTATAAATTTTGAATGAAAATAATGTTATTGTGAAATTTAATCACTTTCTTGGAAACTTTACGATCCACAATGGAGACTTTAGCAAAATAAATGGTAATAAATCTAGATTAGATTCTTTAAACTGATGAACCGATCTGGAAGAAACTTGTGACATCGATGGAGAGGAGTAATGCTTTTAGAATATTGTTGGATCGGAGCTTGAACCGATTCGATTTTAAATATTTTTACATTTTTGCAGGACAAAGAAAAATATGCTTATAAGCAGGACAAAGAAAAATATGCTTACTGTATTATATTATCTTAAGGTTTAAAAGATATTTGACTTAAAAAAATTAATTTTTCGTTTTTGGCCTTTACTTATTTTCTTTTCTGTCCTATAACTTAAAATAAAAACTCAAAAAAATTTTAATGAATGTGATGAAATTCTCTACAATTTTTTGAATTAAAATAAAAAAACTTAATATTTTAGAAATGCTTATAGTATCAAAATAATTTTTGCACATGTTATAAAGTGGTTAAAGTGGTTGAAGAATTGACAAACATAAAGATCAGAAAAATATATAATTTTACTATATGTTTTTAAAGGTCACAATTTTTGTTATTAATATAGGTTTTTTTTTTTTTTTTTTGAAAATTGCCTCATATGACCAAGTTTACTGGTGAGCTGTCACAATTTTTTGCAAACATTTTAAAAACTTACTATACTATCTAATGTAATTCACAAAAGTACCGAAATCAATTATCAAAATTTTTTACAGGCTCAAAAAGTTGATTCTTTGTTAAAAAAAAATTTATCATTTTCGAACACTACTGGATATAGAGTGGGTACACGTTCAAATTTTTCAAAAATTACACCTACACGGTTTCTTAAGTTCTAGTCTTCAGAAAATGTCAGAAAATATTGAACTCCTTTAACAATATATTAAAAAATTAAAATATATATATAGCTACTTGTTTAAGTTATGGAATTGAGATAATTAATTTTATATATTTAATTTCTCAAAAAATTATAGAGAATTTCATCGTATTTTTTTTTTAAAGTTATAGGGCAAAAACGAAAAAAGTCAAGACCAAAAATGACAAATTAAAATTTTGAAGTCAAATATCTTTTAATCTATAAGATAACATAATATAGTAAGCATGTTTTTCTTTGTTTTGCATAGTAGAATTCAGAAATGTAAAGGTATTTAAAATCAGTTCACATTTGTAAAGGTTACAAACTTCGATATGTTTTTTATTTTCGAGCCAACAATATTCTAAAAGCATAACTCCTCCTAGAAAAGTGATTAAATTTCACTATATTATTTTTATTCAAAATTTTTAAAAAAAATATATATCAATTGAAAACTAGAAATGTGTCTCCTGAAAAAAATAGATTTTTTCTTTGAGTTATGACGTTCTTGCAGCAAATGAGCGATATATCATTGTGTTTGTAAGGACACTTGTACCTACAATCTTTTAAAACTTAAGAGATAATATAGTACAGTAAACATGTTTTTTTATTTTTTTGGTCTTACTAGAATTGAGAAATGTAAAAATATTTAAAATCGGTTCATATTTGTAAAAATTACAAGCTCTGATATGTTTTTCACTCCCGAGGTAGTCAACTTTGGCACACCGTAGTGCAGTCCGTGCTTCAGTTACACACTTCAGCCAATATTCTAAAAGCATTACTCCTCACTCGATGTCCCAAGTTTCATCCAGCAGTTTAAAATATCCAGATTTGTTACCATTTATTCTGCAAATTTTTGGTAATAAAACTGTATACTCCTAAACTGCTGGTTGGATCGAAATGAAATGGATGAAGAAGTTGTAGAGGAAGAAACAGCAATAGTCTGTCAGCATAGTAGCAGGATTATTTATTTGTACCCCATATCTTGACGTGCCACTCATCCCTTCAATAGAATCATTAATGGCAAGTAATTCAGCAATTTGTTCTTCTAGTGGTGTTAAAGAACAGTATTTGCTTGGACCTCCTCCAGTTCCAGAAAGGCTATTTTTGTTGCGGCGGGACTTAACCTTAATGTGCTATTTGAAATCTGCCCATACCTTTGAACACAAACATTTGCAAAAACGTTATATTTATGAGTTAATATATACATACATATGAACAAACCTTTTTCCACTTTTCAGCCTCATGTGAAGGTAGACCTGCTGCATTCAAATCTTGCGATAACCTTTGCCACAATACTCTGCACTTACTTTTGGCATTTGAAAATTTTAGGTGTCCTTTTGCCAAATCCAGATGTAATTTCATAAACTCCACCATTATTTCATATTGGCGTGGTTTCGTATATTGACTTTTTTTTAGAAGATTCCCTTTAAACATGTTCAAAATCGAAGCAATTAAATCAATTTTTTTATTATTCAAATATAAAATTCATATACTTACATTTTAAAAATTTTTATTTAATTTTGAATATAAAATAATATGTATGTACATGCATTTCCGCAAACAAAATGGCATTCGAAAGAAAAACGTACGTTATTAACACTTTTGACTTTTGCTTTCGTACTACATAGTTGCATTTTCGAAAGGGATTTTTTGTTTTCCTGAAGGGTAGAAAACATCTCAATATTTAGGGACGTTCGGAAATAAATTTCCGAAAATCGTACTACGTAGTACAATTTTTACGAATTCGTAAATTTTTCGATTCGAATCGAATTAGATAATAACCCCCCTGAATTCGGTTTTGGAATATCCACTAGTAACCCCGTTTCTTTGCTTTGGTAGCCTATCCTCTCACTTGCCAACTTTTTATATCCAATCTGTATGAAATATGCAACAGATACTCCATTAAACGAATCCATGCATGTAGAGGTGATAGTTCTACACGTAACATATTTTGGTCTACTGTCTTTTTCATAACTATATTTATATCATTCATTGCAGTAGGGGTAGCACCACATAAATAGCAAGCTTGGGATGACGTATATTTTGAAATAGCATTACAGAATTTACCATTTATAATGCATAGAATAAGGCTCGTAGAAACAGAAAGTTGTATGTCTTCGGTTGTTACAGATGTTGGCATAAGAAACATTATTTGATTTTCGATATTTTTGATTTCATTTAAAATCAGATTTTTGCTCTTTTAGTAAATATAAATTTAATTGGGTGACAATACTTTGCTGACGAGGGTGTTGAATTTTTCCAAATTATAATTTTTTGGTTGTTGTTCATATTTTTAGAAGACATTTCCATTGGGACCATTGATATAATAAACAAACTTTCATCAGAAATATTGTTTTCAGAAAATTTTTGTTCATAACAGTTATTAGCTGTATCATTACAACCCCATTTTATCAACAAAGTCACTTGATTAAAATCAACATTTGTTGAATGAAATGTATCTTTTAATGCCAAACAAAATCTCAAAACTGTATGATCAATCAATGATTGAAGATTGATTTCTACAAATGACTCTGTTACAGTTATTTTTTCTGGATAACACAATTTTTTGGATATTTTTATAGATTCATAAGAAGGATACAATTTTCAATTAATGTGAGATTTGTGTTCTCTTAACAATTGATAGTCACGTGTACCACTTTTTGAAGAAGCAGTTATGAGTTCACCAACAATTACAGCAAATGAACGTCTTCCTGCTGAACGCATTAGCAGTTTACAGATCTCTTTTTTTTATGCAACTGAACAATCTTCGAAATGTTTATTGGGACTTCCACAAGTGGTTAGTGGAGGAGAACCATTTTTTCCACTAATAAACATTAATAAATCTATCTCTTTAATCAACCAATTTCTATTTGAGCGTAAAAACCGAGCGAAAAGATCAATTCAAGTTGATTCCATTAATTATTTTGTTTGAAAATGATTTTATTGATTCAATACCAATAGTTTTGTTTTAAGTTTTACTAATATTTCCAGAAATAAACTCAATAACACTCAAACTCTTCTTGTTCTTTGTTGCAAGCAACCAAACATACAAAATTTATTGTTGAGAAATATGTTGACAAATGATCAGATATTGCTTTGTGAACAGAAAAGGAGCAAGTTGGAGCAAAATTTTATTTCTGATTTTGGAAGACCAATATCAGGGATTACAACGGTATGATTTAGATAACGTGACTGAGTGATTTTTTAGTTTTTGTCCAATAAAAATTAATATAAAAGCAAAAAAAAAAAAAAAATGTTGAAGGCCGAAAAATCTCCAAGATTTTTTTCTTGATAAATTTTTCAAATTATTATTTTCTAAGATAGCTAGCCAATATTTAAAATAAAAAAAGGTTCATAAAGATCTTGCTTAAAATAGAAAAGTTAAAACATTCAAAATTAAACTTCTCTAAAAAATATTTCGTATAATATTTGTCTTCAACTAAGGTGCTGTTCTAGGTGTCGTTACTTAATAACGGTTAAAAAATTTTTTAATGCGTATTTTAGTTTTCAGTCATCTGGAAGGTTTTTTGAAAGCTAAATTGTTAAAATCACATACTGCGCACTATGAGACTCAAAATAAAATTATAAGTTGTTGAAAGGAATATACGATACACTGAGGGAAAAATTTCGATTCAAAATCCAACGCTGTTGTGTCACATTGGAAATTAATGGTATCGGTTTTTTGATACCGTTGGTTAACAAATTTAATAGAAAAATTTTTATAATGCTATTTAATAATTTGATACCGAAATGGTTTCAACTTGATGCCAATTAGGTATCGATTTTCGTCAAGATTTGAACACGCAGTGTTGATTTTTAAATACGGGGCAGATGCACTATTGACTGCATGGTATCATTTTCAACACGTAAGTGATCGTATTCTGTGTATTCTGAGTAAGTATCGTGCTGGGACTCTCAATAGCTTCTCAGATATTACAAAAAGAAAAAAATATAATGTAGTGTAAAACAAAAAATATTTATTTTCAAAAATATTTTTAGCATGAATTTGTTCATTTTATCTGATATATCTTCCTTCAATAACGCAGAAACTATTGAGAGTCTCAGCAAGAAACCAGGGAAAACTAGCTTCTTCGACTTATTATTATTTTTTTTTTTTTTAATTAATAATAACAGTTTTTGAGAGTTTGAGTTTGAGAATATAAATTTAAGAGAAAAACACATTTCATCTGTCCTTTTAAAGGTAATTTTATTAACTTTAACTTTAGACCTTAATGAACCTTATGAAAGCAATTTATCCTAATTTCGATGTATCATAAATCGCGAATCATTGCAGAAATCATACTAAAACTCGGTATTTGCTAATATTTATGTTCTTACAAAATTTCACTATATTTGTGGAAGTAATTGGTGATTTTTGTGTTTGATCATGAAAGGAAAAACACAAATTGTTTTTGGCATGAAATTTTTTTTTATAATAATTCGTAAATCATTGCGTGTCCCAGCATGCCACTTACCAAGGGTATAGAAAACATTTATTTTTTTGAAAATTTATAAAAATACCATTTTTTGAGATATTTACCCACGAACTACAAATCACGAGATATGGATCATTTTAATATTGAGAAAAAATTACTTCATATTAAAGTTAATTTTAATACCTTTAAAATGGGACCTTAAAAGTACCGTAAATTCTTTAAAAGATATTTGTAATTTTGTGTATACAACTTTGTCATTTTTTTTTTTAGCTATTCTACACTTTTAGATCGTTATATTTCGCGAACCACTTGATAAAATTATTCGAAATTATTTGTTAGTCTTAGTTTGGTTGAGTGTAATGACTGTATCATTAAATTCGGAGAGGTAAGGTTCAAATTTTAAATTTTTCGTGTTGGTTTTAAATGGAATGACTCATAGTACAATTTATTAAAAAAATCTAAATTACAATTTATTAAAAAAAAAAAAATAATAAATAAATAAAAAAAATTAATATTCATGTATTTGTGTTTAATATTCAGTTTGGCAATGTGTGGATATAAGTAATATTAGTCAATTACAGATGGTATACGACATAATAACTATGCTAAAAATCATATTTTTTCATATTTTTATAAATTTTGATTTAATAAACGAAATTTGGTACTAAACGGCAGAGATTAATTTGGTCAGATTTATAACAGTTTTAAGAAAAAGGATATATGGCAGGTACTAGTGTTCTTGCTCCGATTCCAAAAAGCAACTGATGATACAAACACAATGATATATCACCCATTTCCTGCAAGAACGTCATAACTAAAAAATCAATTTTTTAAGGAGACACATTTTTAGTTTTAAGCTGATATATATTTTTTTATAAATTTTGAATGAAAATAATGTTATTGTGAAATTTAATCACTTTCTTGGAAACTTTACGATCCACAATGGAGACTTTAGCAAAATAAATGGTAATAAATCTAGATTAGATTCTTTAAACTGATGAACCGATCTGGAAGAAACTTGTGACATCGATGGAGAGGAGTAATGCTTTTAGAATATTGTTGGATCGGAGCTTGAACCGATTCGATTTTAAATATTTTTACATTTTTGCAGGACAAAGAAAAATATGCTTATAAGCAGGACAAAGAAAAATATGCTTACTGTATTATATTATCTTAAGGTTTAAAAGATATTTGACTTAAAAAAATTAATTTTTCGTTTTTGGCCTTTACTTATTTTCTTTTCTGTCCTATAACTTAAAATAAAAACTCAAAAAAATTTTAATGAATGTGATGAAATTCTCTACAATTTTTTGAATTAAAATAAAAAAACTTAATATTTTAGAAATGCTTATAGTATCAAAATAATTTTTGCACATGTTATAAAGTGGTTAAAGTGGTTGAAGAATTGACAAACATAAAGATCAGAAAAATATATAATTTTACTATATGTTTTTAAAGGTCACAATTTTTGTTATTAAAATAGGTTTTTTTTTTTTTTTTTGAAAATTGCCTCATATGACCAAGTTTACTGGTGAGCTGTCACAATTTTTTGCAAACATTTTAAAAACTTACTATACTATCTAATGTAATTCACAAAAGTACCGAAATCAATTATCAAAATTTTTTACAGGCTCAAAAAGTTGATTCTTTGTTAAAAAAAAATTTATCATTTTCGAACACTACTGGATATAGAGTGGGTACACGTTCAAATTTTTCAAAAATTACACCTACACGGTTTCTTAAGTTCTAGTCTTTCAGAAAATGTCAGAAAATATTGAACTCCTTTAACAATATATTAAAAAATTAAAATATATATATAGCTACTTGTTTAAGTTATGGAATTGAGATAATTAATTTTATATATTTAATTTCTCAAAAAATTATAGAGAATTTCATCGTATTTTTTTTTTTAAAGTTATAGGGCAAAAACGAAAAAAGTCAAGACCAAAAATGACAAATTAAAATTTTGAAGTCAAATATCTTTTAATCTATAAGATAACATAATATAGTAAGCATGTTTTTCTTTGTTTTGCATAGTAGAATTCTGAAATGTAAAGGTATTTAAAATCAGTTCACATTTGTAAAGGTTACAAACTTCGATATGTTTTTTATTTTCGAGCCAACAATATTCTAAAAGCATAACTCCTCCTAGAAAAGTGATTAAATTTCACTATATTATTTTTATTCAAAATTTTTAAAAAAAATATATATCAATTGAAAACTAGAAATGTGTCTCCTGAAAAAAATAGATTTTTTCTTTGAGTTATGACGTTCTTGCAGCAAATGAGCGATATATCATTGTGTTTGTAAGGACACTTGTACCTACAATCTTTTAAAACTTAAGAGATAATATAGTACAGTAAACATGTTTTTTTATTTTTTTGGTCTTACTAGAATTGAGAAATGTAAAAATATTTAAAATCGGTTCATATTTGTAAAAATTACAAGCTCTGATATGTTTTTCACTCCCGAGGTAGTCAACTTTGGCACACCGTAGTGCAGTCCGTGCTTCAGTTACACACTTCAGCCAATATTCTAAAAGCATTACTCCTCACTCGATGTCCCAAGTTTCATCCAGCAGTTTAAAATATCCAGATTTGTTACCATTTATTCTGCAAATTTTTGGTAATAAAACTGTATACTCCTAAACTGCTGGTTGGATCGAAATGAAATGGATGAAGAAGTTGTAGAGGAAGAAACAGCAATAGTCTGTCAGCATAGTAGCAGGATTATTTATTTGTACCCCATATCTTGACGTGCCACTCATCCCTTCAATAGAATCATTAATGGCAAGTAATTCAGCAATTTGTTCTTCTAGTGGTGTTAAAGAACAGTATTTGCTTGGACCTCCTCCAGTTCCAGAAAGGCTATTTTTGTTGCGGCGGGACTTAACCTTAATGTGCTATTTGAAATCTGCCCATACCTTTGAACACAAACATTTGCAAAAACGTTATATTTATGAGTTAATATATACATACATATGAACAAACCTTTTTCCACTTTTCAGCCTCATGTGAAGGTAGACCTGCTGCATTCAAATCTTGCGATAACCTTTGCCACAATACTCTGCACTTACTTTTGGCATTTGAAAATTTTAGGTGTCCTTTTGCCAAATCCAGATGTAATTTCATAAACTCCACCATTATTTCATATTGGCGTGGTTTCGTATATTGACTTTTTTTTAGAAGATTCCCTTTAAACATGTTCAAAATCGAAGCAATTAAATCAATTTTTTTATTATTCAAATATAAAATTCATATACTTACATTTTAAAAATTTTTATTTAATTTTGAATATAAAATAATATGTATGTACATGCATTTCCGCAAACAAAATGGCATTCGAAAGAAAAACGTACGTTATTAACACTTTTGACTTTTGCTTTCGTACTACATAGTTGCATTTTCGAAAGGGATTTTTTGTTTTCCTGAAGGGTAGAAAACATCTCAATATTTAGGGACGGTCGGAAATAAATTTCCGAAAATCGTACTACGTAGTACAATTTTTACGAATTCGTAAATTTTTCGATTCGAATCGAATTAGATAATAACCCCCCTGAATTCGGTTTTGGAATATCCACTAGTAACCCCGTTTCTTTGCTTTGGTAGCCTATCCTCTCACTTGCCAACTTTTTATATCCAATCTGTATGAAATATGCAACAGATACTCCATTAAACGAATCCATGCATGTAGAGGTGATAGTTCTACACGTAACATATTTTGGTCTACTGTCTTTTTCATAACTATATTTATATCATTCATTGCAGTAGGGGTAGCACCACATAAATAGCAAGCTTGGGATGACGTATATTTTGAAATAGCATTACAGAATTTACCATTTATAATGCATAGAATAAGGCTCGTAGAAACAGAAAGTTGTATGTCTTCGGTTGTTACAGATGTTGGCATAAGAAACATTATTTGATTTTCGATATTTTTGATTTCATTTAAAATCAGATTTTTGCTCTTTTAGTAAATATAAATTTAATTGGGTGACAATACTTTGCTGACGAGGGTGTTGAATTTTTCCAAATTATAATTTTTTGGTTGTTGTTCATATTTTTAGAAGACATTTCCATTGGGACCATTGATATAATAAACAAACTTTCATCAGAAATATTGTTTTCAGAAAATTTTTGTTCATAACAGTTATTAGCTGTATCATTACAACCCCATTTTATCAACAAAGTCACTTGATTAAAATCAACATTTGTTGAATGAAATGTATATTTTAATGCCAAACAAAATCTCAAAACTGTATGATCAATCAATGATTGAAGATTGATTTCTACAAATGACTCTGTTACAGTTATTTTTTCTGGATAACACAATTTTTTGGATATTTTTATAGATTCATAAGAAGGATACAATTTTCAATTAATGTGAGATTTGTGTTCTCTTAACAATTGATAGTCACGTGTACCACTTTTTGAAGAAGCAGTTATGAGTTCACCAACAATTACAGCAAATGAACGTCTTCCTGCTGAACGCATTAGCAGTTTACAGATCTCTTTTTTTTATGCAACTGAACAATCTTCGAAATGTTTATTGGGACTTCCACAAGTGGTTAGTGGAGGAGAACCATTTTTTCCACTAATAAACATTAATAAATCTATCTCTTTAATCAACCAATTTCTATTTGAGCGTAAAAACCGAGCGAAAAGATCAATTCAAGTTGATTCCATTAATTATTTTGTTTGAAAATGATTTTATTGATTCAATACCAATAGTTTTGTTTTAAGTTTTACTAATATTTCCAGAAATAAACTCAATAACACTCAAACTCTTCTTGTTCTTTGTTGCAAGCAACCAAACATACAAAATTTATTGTTGAGAAATATGTTGACAAATGATCAGATATTGCTTTGTGAACAGAAAAGGAGCAAGTTGGAGCAAAATTTTATTTCTGATTTTGGAAGACCAATATCAGGGATTACAACGGTATGATTTAGATAACGTGACTGAGTGATTTTTTAGTTTTTGTCCAATAAAAATTAATATAAAAGCAAAAAAAAAAAAAAAAATGTTGAAGGCCGAAAAATCTCCAAGATTTTTTTCTTGATAAATTTTTCAAATTATTATTTTCTAAGATAGCTAGCCAATATTTAAAATAAAAAAAGGTTCATAAAGATCTTGCTTAAAATAGAAAAGTTAAAACATTCAAAATTAAACTTCTCTAAAAAATATTTCGTATAATATTTGTCTTCAACTAAGGTGCTGTTCTAGGTGTCGTTACTTAATAACGGTTAAAAAATTTTTTAATGCGTATTTTAGTTTTCAGTCATCTGGAAGGTTTTTTGAAAGCTAAATTGTTAAAATCACATACTGCGCACTATGAGACTCAAAATAAAATTATAAGTTGTTGAAAGGAATATACGATACACTGAGGGAAAAATTTCGATTCAAAATCCAACGCTGTTGTGTCACATTGGAAATTAATGGTATCGGTTTTTTGATACCGTTGGTTAACAAATTTAATAGAAAAATTTTTATAATGCTATTTAATAATTTGATACCGAAATGGTTTCAACTTGATGCCAATTAGGTATCGATTTTCGTCAAGATTTGAACACGCAGTGTTGATTTTTAAATACGGGGCAGATGCACTATTGACTGCATGGTATCATTTTCAACACGTAAGTGATCGTTTTTTCTCTGGGTGTAGATTATGAAATTTGAACAAAATTCTTTTATCACAATCCTACGTGAAGTATAAAAAAAATCGTACAAGGCCTTGTCAATTTATAAAACACATTATTTACTATGATGTTAACACGAAACTTGCGTTTAAAAGCGAATCCCAACATGACATTATACAATTGTCTCACAGTTGATCAAAATTGGACAATCTTTTAAATTATACTTCATTCAAATTTTTTTTTTTATTATGTTATTTAAAACTACACATAAGCAATTTCGATAATATTTCTTAAATAAGACCTCGCTTCTTTTTGTAGTCTTCCAGGTTTAATGACCTTTTGGTTGCAGTTTCCGGTATTTTGGGCACTGGTTTCGGAAGGTTGTTCACGGTGTTAACTAAAAAAAAAAAAAAAAAATAAATATATATATTAATAAGCTGGGCGCGATGAATTTTAGACACATCTGGAATTAAAAGTGGAAGTGAATTATCTTCCTAAATACTTTTATAAATCAATAAATAAAAATGATCAAAAATAAATTGCCAAAGATGTGGCACAGATTAGTCCGATTTCGTTAAAATTTATATGCCAAAATTGACTTATACAAAATCATTTTAAGCTGCGTAATATTGTCATATAGCTCAGAATATAAAAAAAATTTTAGCGGTCATTATTCTTCGGAAATCCTTTATGTCATCATAATATGCCCAGTGTGCATTTTTGTGCCGCTGTATAAGTTAACAAAATCAGAGTCAAAATTTTGATCTAAAAACTCCTTAATTATTTGTTACACGCGGCCAGTTATAAAAAAAACCATACTACGAATAAAATGCCAAGAGGAACCTAAAAATTTGAATATATTTACAATAGATAAAAATGAAAAAATTACAGGAAAAAAAAATCGCTCTTGGAATATATAACCCGAAAACAAATATTGCACATATGATTATTTGACAGTGGTAGTTTGGTATAATTATAAAACATTCAATGAAAATTGGCACAATAAGTTATATATGTATAAGCGTTAATATGCCCACCAAAATTCGTTAAGATCGATCCACAATTGACTAGCTCCCATATAAGATCCATTTCCGATAACCACTTTAAAGAGCACAAATTTCATAAAAATGTTAATATCAAAAAAAAAAAAAAAAAAAAAATATTTTACCAAATAAGTTTTATATACACTCCCTACCACATGAATAGGACCCCCTAACACAATTTTTTTAAAAGGTTATAGCTTCTATAAAAAAAAAAAAGAAAATGTTACGAACTTAATTTATATTTCTATTTAAAGGTAATTTAGATGTTATTGAACACAACAAAAATTGGCTGAATATATATTATTTTTTTATAAAAAATTCTGTAAACCAAATAAATAAAAAAAAAAAAATGCCTTCAAAATTTGCTTCACATGAATAGTACTCTACTATAAAAAAAAACGTTTATGTATAGTTTGCAATAAAAATTTTTAATTTTATTTACATTTTATGAAATTTTGTACATTTTAAAGTCTTTTCAACAATGCGTAGAGCCTCCATTTTTACAGATTATTTCGTAAATTCGATTGGGAATAGAATCATACAATGATTTTATGTAATCGAGCGAAATGGTCGACCAAGCCACTTTTATGCCTTCAATAACATTTTGTTCGCGTAGCCATGACTTTAGCACCGGGCAGTATGAATTCGTGCATTGCCATGCTGGAATGTCCATTGTAAGTTTCCAAAAATGTTCTGAAAGTGGGAAAACGCTTCTTATAGCACTCCAATATAGCAAAAATTTCAACTCGCAGGTATCATAATAGGATATGGCTCCCCACACCATAACCCTTCCCACTCTGCTATGCAAACGATTCAATTGATGCTCCTCTTTTCGGAGATCGTGAAAATAATAATTGAAGCTATCAGTGCCTTCTAAATTAAATTTTTTTTTTCATCTGAAAAAACGTCACGGTGTCGCTCGTTATTCCTCGTCATGTGAGTTCGACAAAAACCCAAGCGCATATTTTTCCGTTCTAACCGCTTCAGATGTTTAGCCTTCGAAATTATATGCTGTACTGTTCATACGCTTGCTGAAACACCAGTTTTAGCTTTCATTTGTGCAGACGAGTCGTGAGAATTTGATGCTGCTCTGAGAATAGCACGTTTATCAGTTGCGGAAAGTACACTTTCGGCTTTTCATATTTTTCCCGTAGTTTGACTCATTCCGTAAAAAATTAGATACCACATTTCGACTTCTTTTTGATTTTGTGGATAAATTGTCCAGATTCCTTATAAATTTTAATTTTTATTTTTTCAGCTTCTGTTAAGGTTTTTCCTCGACCCATTTCAAAAAAAAAAAAAAATCATAAAAATAACTCAATTTGCATTAAAACTATTTTTTTCCATTGCATCATAAAACAAAATTATAACTTGACTTTTCCAGAACACAAATTTGATCTCAGAGCAAGTAAACAAAGACACCTTTAAAACACAAAACAAACCACCGATAATTGTTTACAAAGGGGGTCCTATTCATGTGACGGGGAGTGTAAGTAGAAAACACACTACCAAATAATTAACGATAGGTCCCTTATACTAGCATCAAAATAAATACATGTTTTCGTTATTAAGCAAGATAAGGTAATCAATTTTAATTAACGTTGATATAGTATGGAATAATGAACAGTTAGTAGGTAAAACCTGATAAATTAACGGATTTTTAAGCTGGAGAGAAACAAATTTATACACATAATGAGGTTTTATTGCTGACGATATTATGTATAATATTGAATTTTGAGGGAAAAACTTTAAGCGCCCAATGGTCCTATCCCAACGTTAGGGCTCATTTTAAAGCTTAAAGACTTGTATTTTTAAATATTTTTACTTTTTGTAACATCCGTCGTTAATTTAAATGTTATGATCTTTCTAATGAAAAACGTCATAAATTATTAAATTAGGTTTTTATTTGACTTTTATTTGTTAGAGTTGACGTCAGCCCCATTTTTAGCAGCTAAAGCCATAAAAATTAAAAAAAAACTTTATACTCCAAAATTTTAAGAATCTCAGCTTTATTCTTATTTCATTATTTTTTTTCATTAATTCAATGTGTAATTTTGTTTAGCTTAATTTTTTATATAAAAATCATATAATTTTTTATATAAATATAGTTGGAAATCCTATTAATTAAACGCCACAAAGTCCTCAATTTCTTAAAGAAGTTAAAAAAAAAATGTTTTACCAATACAAATAAAATAATTTCTGACCTATATAAATTAGTACTAGAATTTTTATTAAATAGGGAACAAACGTATAGTAAGCGGTTAAATCATTTCTATGTCAGAGCACAAATAGCTCCGCTCCTGAGGGGTATATAGGGCTCCCTTCTAAACTTAAAATTATACATTACTCTTCTACGCCTACGTGAAATTTTATGTAAATCCAATCAGCCGATTAGAAGTTAAAATTTTTTTTTCAAAAATAAAAAAAATCGATTCTGCCTACTGTGCATTGGATAAAAGAAAATACGAATATCTTCTAAAACATTGGTAATCGAAAAGTTGAGTTGAATTATGTTAAAGAAGAATTAAATAAACTAGATAAGCTGTCCGTATTGCATTAAACAACGACATTTATGTCTACGCATTCTGATAAATATTTAATGATCAGACTGTTTGGTTAAAGGTACAGAGGTTAATGCTGTACAGTGGTTCCAAAACGGGTTTTCTTTTGTTTGAAAATAATTCTGTAACTTTAGAACTAATGGACGTATTTGAATGAAATTTCACATGGTCAATCCTGAGATGTATTCTGACTTGAAGCAGCACAGGTTATTAGCGGGTCTGGGGGCAGGAGGTGGACCTCCAAAGTTGGTCACCGCGGGTATGAATATTTTTAAAAAAATCGTCAAAATTTCATTTATGATTTCATTGAAAAAAATTTACGCATGGATTTTTCCTTATAATTCTCTACAAAAAAACAACGCTTGCATGTGTGGGATATCTCTTTTACTTTAAGATATACATGTTTTTCTTAGTTCTTTTTAACTTGGCGGGCTCTTGCCGGAATCATATACCTATATGGTTCCGAAAAGTTACATTATTTTGAAGTAGAAAATTTTAAAAAATTTGTGAATTTTTGTGATTTTTCTCAAAAAGGTGGTGAAATTTAACTTTAAACTTTAAATCAATTATTTTTCTCTGGACCATACATTTTTTATGTTTCTAAAAGAATGCTTAACGTAAATGCATGTAAAGCAAATCCCAGGGCATTTGGGGTAGCAGTCTCCTTATCAGAATTCCGTTAATTTTAATTTATTTTTTTTTATTTTTTATTCATTCATTCATTCATAATGATTACTTTATTTATATAGATTTCATTTAAGTTCAAATGTTATTATTTTCATATTATATTATTATAGCAGAATTTTACGTTTTTTAATAAATTTAATTAATAAATTTAGTTCTAATACTTTATTATTTATATTGTTAATACTTTTTAGTATTGACACAATTGAACTTGATAAAAATAAAAATGTTTGATTATGTTTAGTAAGCAAGAATGCAAAGGTACATTCAACTTGAATTAATTGCAAATAAATAAGAATAAAATAGGTCACAAAAACAATGTTTATTATGTTTAAAAATGACTACTAAAAATTAAAATAAAATATGAACTTAACAACTAATGTGTTGACGTAAGTGTCAACATGCTTCCCCACGTTGACCGAAGGTAGGTTACTAACTGATGTTGATTGATCTTCAGGTGCGTTGCATGCCTATGATGACTGGTTGAGTTGCAGAATGGACGGCGGTATTAGTTGATTTTTAGTTAGTGATTGTTTGGTCAAAATACATTTGAGAACCAATTTTCTTAAATGTTATTTATTGTTATTTTATTTATTATTAGATGAATTCATTCCTTTAAATATCTATAATATCATTGTTAACAAAACATTCTTTTGAATATCTTGTTGCTCATCTTACACATTTAAATAAAGACGTATAACAAACTAACGGGATTGCATTCCTCACATTCTTAGCTTCAACCAACTCTAGTTTTTAAGATTATTGTCATTGGAAAAACACAAGTGGAACAATAAACAACAAAGAAAACCAAACTTCTTCGATTATTTATTTTAAATTTAATTTTGTTGCTTTTATGAATCAACATAAAAATTGGCGACCGTGACAGGACATTAATTCAATTTAAATAAATATAAGTTGTTAAACAAAATTTTAAATTGAGTGAAAAATAAAACTATTTCAAAAAAAAAAAACAATAAGTGTATATGTAATAAAAGAAATACATTTACGTGAAAATTAAATACAAAATATTTAAAAACAAAAAAACATTGTGCTAGAATAAGAAACAAACATTTTAGTTTTTCGTAATCATCATTAACGTCATCATCGTAGTTAGTGCAACAGTTGTTCATACAACTACCGTAATCAACATCATCATCATCATCGTCCATTTGGTAATTATCAGCCACCTGAAGTCTCATCTACATCATCATCGTCATAAACCTCCTCGTCATCGCATTTGCTAGCCACCCTTCACATACAGTAAATCATCACTGAACAACAACAACTTCAACATCGATTTCTCTTCGCTGAGATGCTCTTAATTATTTAATCAAGTAAGTGAAACAATACCAAATCATTTACTCCGTCTATACTCTTAATCTTTTGTCTCTCTATTGTACACGCACACACAAACAAGCATACATTGAGTTGGAGTGTAAATTCAAATAGTGTTGGCACTTGAATAGTGTTGGCCCGTACAAAATTTCGGCCTTTTTGAACAACAAGTTATACTTAGTACAACATTTGGTACCTTTTTGGCATATTATCGATTTTATTAAATTTTCATCAACTTTACATCAATTTATTACAATTTAACCTCATTTATTGCACAATGAGCACCGAAAAAACCGATATTGGGGGAAATACCCTTGGTTCATTTAAGCAACAACGAACAGCAATGAAACGAAATATTACACAAATGAAAACCAAAATAGAAAAGGATGGAAGTACTTCAGACTACACCATTCTTGACTGCCGACTGCAAATTCTCGAATCGTATTTTAAGCAAATTAGTCACATTCAAACACAAATTGAGAAACTGGATGATTCTGATATGGCTCGACCAGATTTAGAAGAACTGTTTATTTCTGCCAAGGCACCACTGGTGCGTTTCATGAATCAAAAACGAAGTTCTTGTGATATTGAACAAAGTTTCTTAAATTCCTCTCAATCCTTTGTATCTCATCAAAATCGTTTACCTCAGCTAAAACTACCTAAATTTGACGGAAAGTATTCTGAGTTTTCGAGATTTATAAGTACATTCAAGACGTTGGTACACAATGAATCCCATATCCCGGTTATTGACAAATTTAATTATTTGCTAAACTGTTTATCAGGTCAAGCTTTAGCAGTAATAGAACCATTTCAAGTTATCGAGTCGAATTATCAAAAGGCTTTTGATCATTTAATTGAACGATATGACAACAAATCGTTAATGTTTATTGACAATATCAACTCATTGTTTTCGATTGCACCCATCTCTAAACCAAACGCTTCAATGCTGCGTTCAATTCTTGATAACGTTTCGGCTCTTCGTAGTTCAATGCTCTCACTCGGTTCAGAAGTCGATATTATAAATGCTATAATTATTCATATCGTTTTGTCGAAAATTGATGAAGAGTCAAAAAAGATTTATGACGAAAAACAAGATTTTAATTCCCTACCATCATGGGATCAGTGTTATTCAATTTTAAGTCGTCGTTGCCAGTTTCTGGAGAGTCGTACTGCTGAATTGGACTCCTTTCAACCTCGTGATAACAAATCTAAGCCAACTCCCAAGCGACCTGGATCATCATTTGTTGTTTCAACAATTCTTTGCGAATACTGTAAAAGTAAAGAGCATTTAACTGGAAGTTGTTCCACTTATTTGTCGCTGCCCATAGCTCGTCGTTTCGAATTCGTTAAAAGCTCCAAGTTGTGCATAAATTGCCTTAGAACTGGTCATATAGTTTCTCAATGTCAATCGAAGTCGCGCTGTCGCACTTGCCGGATATCGCATCACACCACCTTACACAATCCAACTTTCCAAAGAAAACATGAGACAAATAATTCTTCTCGTTCATCGAACATAAATCCTACTCCTTTGCCCCAACATGATGCTTCTCTTAATTCATCATTTCAACAACCGCATTCTTCGTCCTTTCAATCATCGTCGTCTCACCAATCGTTTATACCAACACCAAATAATATATCCACAACTCATTTAACAAAAACGTCATTTGTAACACGTAGTCGTCGAATAAATCTGCTTCCAACAGCTATTATTTTTGTAAAGGATTCTTTCGGTTGTTTGCAACCTCTTCGAGCCTTATTGGACTCTTGTTCAGAAGTGAATCTTATCACGCAAGAAGCTACAAATCGTCTCCGTCTAAAACAAACTAAATCAAGTCAAGAAATTTCTGGCGTTTCTGACATACGAACTCAATTGAAATATATGGTAACAGCTACAATCAAATCTCGTATTTCTAACCTTGAGTGGACAACGTGTTTTTTGATCACAAAATCCATATCATCACAACACCCATCTGTACAAATAAAATCAGACAATTGGAACATTCCTAGAGGCCTTGAATTAGCAGATCCTCAATTTAACATTCCTCAACGCATTGATATGTTAATAAGTTCTGAAATTTTCTTTGATTTACTTCTTGACGGTAAAATTTCTATTGGAAATGGACTTCCTTTCCTTATTAACACATCCCTAGGGTGGGTCATCGGTGGCAGCGTGAACACTCAACATTCAAATCGTGTCTTATCGTGTAATGTTACAACAAAAATCGATGATCTGGACTCTTTAATAAAGGCTTTTTGGGAAGTTGAAGAATTTAGTTTAAAGACTTCAACTCTTACAGAAGAAGAACAACAATGTGAAGAATATTTTATTAAAAACACAAATTTTAATTCTGATGGAAAGGTTCAGGTACGTTTACCATTCAAAAATTCTATTAACCAACTTGGTAGCTCAATTGCAGTGGCTCGCAGACGTTTTTTATATTTAGAAAAACGGCTTTCAAAGGATGATAATTTACGACAGATGTATTTCGACTTCATGGATGAATACATTAAACTTGGTCACATGTCACCCGTAAAATTCAATATTTTAGACTCCTCTCATTATGTAATTCCTCATCATCCAATTTTGCGTCCTCAAAGTACCACGACAAAACTACGAGTGGTTTTTGACGCATCTTGTCGCACTTCATCTAACATCTCGTTGAATGAAGCTCTAATGGTCGGTCCAACGATTCAACAGGAGCTTATATTAACAATTTTGTCATTTCGTTTAAACAAATTGGCCCTATCTGCTGACATCTGCAAAATGTATCGACAATTCTTGGTAGACAAAAGAGACCGCAACTATCAGCTAATTTTATGGAGAAAAGACGTACATGAACCAATAACACTGTATCAACTGAACACTGTAACTTATGGCACTTCAGCTGCTCCTTTTCTCGCTGTAAGAAGTTTGTTTTTCATCGCCGAATTTTATCAAAATGAATTTCCAATTGGTTGTAAAACTCTTAAGCAAGATCTTTACGTTGATGATTTGCTCACGGGGGCAGATAGCCTTTCTGAACTCTTAACAAAAAAATGTGAGGTTGTCGAAGTTTTACAAAAAGCCGGGCTACAACTGGCCAAATGGAACTCAAACTGCCCAAATATAGCCCCGATCGACGGTGAGCTTCAATTAAAAACAAACGATGAACACATCACTAAGACACTTGGGATGTCATGGAAGCCCAAGCATGACGTCTTTTGCTTTCGTCTTGATCTAGCAGTTATCGAAATTCCAACGAAAAGATCTGTTTTGTCAGCTATAGCAAAACTCTATGATGTTTTAGGTTTACTCAGTCCTATCATAATTTCCTGCAAGATTCTTATTCAGGAGATGTGGAAGCAAAAATTAGACTGGGACGAACCACTTACCGAACGTTTATCGAGTCGATGGCGACTAATTGAAAAAGATTTTCCACACATCAACAAAATTGAAATCCCTAGATTTGTTGGAACATCCCCGAAAACTCAATTTGATATTCATGGCTTTGCTGATGCCTCTCAATTGGCATATGGATGTTGTATTTATGTGAGTAATAAAACTGAATTTAAATCAACTTTGCTCATAGCAAAATCCAAGGTAGCTCCAGTGGTCCACCAATCGCTACCTCGCTTAGAACTTTGCGCTGCTTTGTTGCTCAGTCGAACTTGGGACAAAATCAAACATAAGTTTAATTCCTTTTCTTATCGCATTTTTTTTTGGTCCGATTCAAAAATAGTTTTAAACTGGCTGATTAATCACTCGTCGTCATATGTTTGCTTTGTTGCCAATAGAGTATCAGAAATACAAAACTTAACTCACAATATTCCCTGGTTACATGTGCCTTCGAAACAAAACCCCGCAGATGTGGTATCGCGAGGATGTTTTGCCTATGAATTAAATAATACAATATGGTTTACAGGTCCTCAATTTCTCTTGCAACCAGACATTAATTGGCCAAAAGGTAATAATGAAGTTATCGAACTTCCCCAACAAGAAATGAGAAAGGCCCTATTTAAAACTACTATTGTCGTCGAATCAATCATCGATCAATTAATATCTCGTCATTCTTCGTATCTTCGCATTCTTCATATCGTAGCATATATTCATCGTGTCTTTGACAAAATACAGCGGAATTTATTCGTCACTGCTGAAGAGCAACAATCATCGTTTTGGAGAATTGTGTATACTATACAACAATCAACATTCAAGGAACAAATTGAGCTGCTCAACAACAACAAAACTTTGCAACCTAGTTTTCAAAAGCTGGCCCCATTCTTGGACAAAATTCAGTGCTGCAATTCTACGTTAAACATCGTTCGTGTGGGTGGTCGGCTAGCAAATGCACCGTTATCGTACGACACAAAATTTCCTGTCCTTCTACCAAAGGATCATCGTTTCACCAAAATTTTCATCGAGTATCTCCATCGCAAACATCTGCATGCTGGTCCCAAAGCACTTCTTGGAATCCTTCGCCAACAAGTCTGGGTAATCAACGCAAGGGAGCTTGTAAGAAAGATTGTCCGAAATTGCGTGCATTGCTTTAAGTACAATCCCCGTTTATCGCAACAACTCATGGGTAATCTTCCTGCGGATCGCTTAAAGGCTCAACGTCCATTTCTTGTTTCAGGTGTCGACTTTTGTGGACCTTTCTATACCACTTATCGTATTAGAGGAAAACAACCTTACAAAACATACGTAGCTATATTCGTTTGCTTTACATCTAAGGCCATCCATATTGAACTAGCATCAGATCTTTCGACTAATTCTTTTCTTTTATGTCTTAAAAGATTTATAGGTCGGCGTGGAATCCCTCAAAGGCTTTATTGCGATAACGCAACAAATTTTGTTGGCGCCAACACCAAGTTACACGATTTCAAACAACATTTTTTTAATGAGGCTAATGTAAAGCAGCTCATGGACTACAGTGCAGTCACTGGCTTCAGATTTTTGTTCATCCCGCCTCGTTCTCCCCACTTTGGTGGCCTGTGGGAATCTGCTGTCAAGTCCACAAAAACACTTCTCGTTAAAAACATGTCTCGAGCCAACCTAACTTATGAAGAACTCCAAACAATACTCATCGAAGTCGAAGCTATTTTAAATTCTCGTCCACTGGCACCCAGATCAGATGATCCGAATGATGGTGAAGCTCTATCTCCTGCTCACATGCTAATTGGTTGCTCCTTAATGGCCCTACCAGATGAAAATTTGAATACCTACAAAAATGTAACCCACTTAAGGCGCTATCAACTTGTGACATATCTTAAGCAACAGTTTTGGCAACATTGGGTCCGTGATTATGTACTAAATCTACAAGACAGATGCAAATGGTTCAAGACTTGCGAAAACATTAAGGAAGGTACTCTTGTATTAATTCATGAAGACAACATTCCGCCTCAGCAGTGGCTTTTAGCTCGTGTGGTCAAAGTTATTCCTGGTCGAGATGGAAAGGTCAGAGTGGTAGACCTTAAAACCAATAAAGGAGTTCTAAGACGTCCCATACACAAAATAGCACCCATACCTACCGAAGCGGATTGAAAGTTCTTTCAATGGGGGCAGTATGTTTGGTCAAAATACATTTGAGAACCAATTTTCTTAAATGTTATTTATTGTTATTTTATTTATTATTAGATGAATTCATTCCTTTAAATATCTATAATATCATTGTTAACAAAACATTCTTTTGAATATCTTGTTGCTCATCTTACACATTTAAATAAAGACGTATAACAAACTAACGGGATTGCATTCCTCACATTCTTAGCTTCAACCAACTCTAGTTTTTAAGATTATTGTCATTGGAAAAACACAAGTGGAACAATAAACAACAAAGAAAACCAAACTTCTTCGATTATTTATTTTAAATTTAATTTTGTTGCTTTTATGAATCAACAGTGATCTTAAAGAATTACAGTTTTATTAACACTCGGTAGTTTGTAACCGAGAAGTTGAGGTCGGATTGAAACTATTTTTAACGCTTTTGCATCTGTAGATGAAAACAACAACTATTACTAACACCAATGCAATCGATATGTATCCAATAATTATTCCATGGGTACTAAGACTGACTTCCTTAGAAGGAAGTGTAGAGTTAAAAATCTGTGTTAACTCTTGTTGCATTACTTCAAGTTCGTGTTTATTGGCGTATTGTTTTGTCAAACCAATTGCGGGGGTGAACCGAGTAGGCGATGTTTGCAGTGAAGTAACAATTTGTTGATGACCTTGTATTGTAATAAGATCATTTTTTAAGACACATTCCGGACGCAAAGTTATTAAACCGCTGGCTTCTAATGTAATGTGTAGGATGTCATTGCATTCAATTTTATAGTATCTGTTGTGGAATACATATATTGGTTTGAATGGTATAGATGCTGCTATATGGTGGTGTCTTCAAGTTGTTCAAAATCACATCTTGGTTTGGGTTGGTCATTCAATAGATCAAGTTCGCATTTATGGATCATGACGTGTTGCTTGATATGTTGCTGGTATATTCAGGCAGATAAATTCGTCATCGCTCAAACCCCAGCAAGCGTCAACTTCATGTTGCGACATTGGAAAGAATTCGTCCATAAGTAAGCTGATGGCAATAAATTTAGTTGATGTCTTAACGGCTGTAAGTGTTTTATTTATTGTTGCGACAATTGGAGTAATATGAATTAGCTGGAACTCTCGTGGATGAGTAAGCGGTAGATCGACGTTGAATATTATATGGTTTTGAGCAATGATTCCGTTGACCTTGATGAACTTGTATACTTCAAGTAAGTTGTTTTGATGAGTAAGTTGTTTTGTTAGAGGTAACGATGTGGAGTTTGATATTTCATCCGGTTGAACCTTTTGCTCTTCACTAGTTTCAGGAAATAGTTGTGCTAATCTGTGGATAGGGCGTTTGAAGATTCCCCTTTGTGTCATTACGTCACATACCCTTACTAAACCATCACCACCTTTGTAAACTTTACTTATGCTTCCCAAGGGCCATTGCACAGTGGGGCAGAATCGAAAATTTTTGGAAATAAATCTGTAACTTCCGATCGGCCGGTTGGATTTTCATGAAATTTGGTATAGACGTAGCAGAGGAGTGTACAATGTTATGTTTGGAAGGGAGGCACAACAATCCCCCCAGGGGCGGAGCTAAGGGGGCTCAAAGTTAGGTACCTCTGACATAAAAAATTTTAATCGCTTGCAAAATTTTTGTTTTTTGTCCGATTTCAAATATCAAATTTCAAAATTATCTATTGAATAAAAAAAAAAAATATCTTTACCGAGTCCAAAAATAAACAATTTTGAATTTTAAAATTGCAAAAAAGACGACTTTTTGTGTTTTTTTAGTATCTACACTCTTTTTTTATCTAAAATTAAATTTTCTTTAGCAACATATAATTATTTTGCACTTTTCTGAAAGGTAACTTCACAGAGATGACTTTAAGATAAAAGACAAGCGCAATAACTGAATTGGTCATGGTACATACCCTCCCGAATTCGACCCATTTTATATGAAAGTTTTGATTTTAGACCTTATTTTTTCAAATCCCAAAGCACGAATCGACAAGTGGAATATACTTTAAGAATCTTCAATATGTTGTTAAAAGTTTTAAATCAAAATTTACGGGACTTCGGAAAAATGTGGGTTCTATAACCAAAAATGTAAAAAATCCCATTTTTGGGAATTTTGATTAGTTTATTTGGGAATATATTAATAAGATCCACATTTGCCGCAAATTTCATTAAGATATCTTTATAAACAAATATGTTATTACAATTAAAAATTTGTAAAAACACCAAATTGGGCCTTTTGTTTGGTTTATTTCTAAATAGCGAAAGAAATTTTAAAAATATGTATTCCAAATTAAGCTTATCCTTTAGCATATATAATTTCCGATCTTTTGCAAAAAGCTTCAAGCCAATATCATGCCTCATTTCAGGAATATGCGCCTTTAAACTTTTATATTTCCAATTTATTATATATATGACTATATTTTTACAAACTTGCAACATTTTTTAGTTTTGCGTGAATAATTACTTCGAAAATTATGAATATTTCTGTATACTTTTACTAATATCTATACACAAAATATTTTTATAAAAATAATTAATAAATATTTTTTATTTTTAATAGGGTTGCCACATTTCCCAAATTTAAGTAAATCTTTATCCTTTTCTAAGCATTCATATATTTCTAATAATGAATTTAAAATAACAAATCAAACAAAAAATGTCTATTTTAACTCAATCAATATTATTATTTTTGGTATTTATCATCTTCCTTAATAAATATTCTATTTCTGATACGATTTTTTATTACTTATTTACATTAAATTTATGTAGACAATTTTTCTAATATTTTAAACTTATACTACTTATTTATATAAAATAAGCTGTTGTATATGTATACATATCTAAAAGATAATAAAGGTCCTTCAAGTCTTCAGTATTTAAAGTTGATAAAGGCTCATAATAAATCCAACGTTTGATGATAATAATAGCTATTAAAAATATCCTCGTTTTGTGACGTTCTGGAGCATTTCCTGGAGCTGAATAATTGAACGTGCTTAAAATCTCTGTTTCTTGTTTCTTGAGCCTCTTCTGTAATCTTTCCAAGTGGAAGAATATTTCATTCAATTATAATTTCGCCATGGCACAATACTTTATGTACTGTTGGTGTCATTTCTTTCCATGGATATAGAAAAACAAGTAGTTTAGATATTTCTGTTGCATATTCTCCAAATCGAGCAGTTAATTTTGTGCTTACAATTAATTGCCATTAATAGTATGTTAGTCCTTTGAAAGAGGTTGTAAATCATTTATTTCATCTTTAATATATTCCACTAAATCCTTTGTTGTTGTCTTCGACACCCTTGTGTATTCGAACCAAATAGGTCTGCAAAAATGTTTTGATCCTGGAGGTGTTAAGCCATATATCTTCAAATAAGTTTTTACACTTTGATGAAGATTCCTTTAAGGAATAAGATCGCATTCTTATTGGCACCAAAGATGCTATAAATACGCTTTTATAATCCGCCATTTTCTTATTTTCACTAGCATGCTTGTATTTAGAAAGTGGTGATAGTCCGTCACATCCCCACTTACAGATTAATACAACGTCGCTGTTATTTACTTTTTCCAACTGATCTGCAGAAAAATCTGCAACTATCCCGCTAACTGTATTCTCAAGCAAAGAAGATAGCTCTACACATGCTTCCTTTTCGGTAACCGAAATAGATGGTAAAATAGTTTATTTTTTTCTTGAATATCTTTGTATGATGGTAGAATTGAGTGTCCCTTTTCAAGCAGAGCTTTTCTTAAAATTTGATATTTGTTTCGGCCGAGGTCCATTTCAAGCATTAAAGCAATTGCTTCTTTCTCTGTAAAATTGGATTGTGATGTTGGAGTAGGTACACTTTCGGCAATCCGTTTAAGACGTTTTGGTGATACAGTTGGCAGTATTTCAGCAATATTAATTGCACTCTTAGGTTGCTTCCCCTTTTTTAACATTATGGAAAGCTTATGGGCCAGTTTTTTCTTCCTAGATCTTGTACCTAAATCATCATATGTCTTGCAGGGTGCTCCAGTTGATATTTTGCACGCCGATATTTCTGTATCAGTATCCATCCAATCGGAATGTTTAATTTTTAATCTGTTAGTACGCTGATTCAAGGACTTTATTTTTACGTCATACAAATTTAAAAAGCTCTCTATCTGAGATTTACCAGTGACGTCGACTTTTGCGTGATATGTAGTTTTTATGAATTCCACTATAGCTTCTAAACGATTAAGATCATTTTTAGATAAACTCCACAGAACACAACACAATTGTTCATGTTTCAATGTAATCACCATGGTAATCAACTTCGTTATGATGTTGATAAGGATTAGCTGCGCATTTATATATATCTGTTAGATATATCTCACAGGTATATATATTTACAGGTATTCTGTGAATTTTCATCAGGTAAAATATCTGAAAGAGTCAATTTGGGAGAGTACCTATACCGAATTCATTGATATTATATGTTAGTTATCACCGGAAAGGATATTACCTGTGCATTGTGACTAGTTTATAAAAATATAGATTTTGAACCATCAGTAATAGATAAATGCTGCAGTTAGGTATCACCGGAAAGGATACCTGTACATTGCCACTAAATCATAAATATATAAATTTTTAACCATCAACAATAGATAAATACATTTGTTAAATTTAGGTAAACACCATAAATGTAAACTAATAAAATACTTATTGAATAAGTTAAAATAGAAATTTTTTGTTTGTTTTTTTATTTTAAATTCATTAATAGAAATATATGAATGCTTAGAAAAGGATAAAGATTTACTTAAATTTGGGAACCCTATTAAAAATAAAAAATATTTATTAATTATTTTAGTTTTTATTTATTTTAGTTATTTAGTTTATTTATTAATTATTTTAGTTTTTATTTATTTTAGTTTTTAGTTTGAGTAGGGTTAATGAGTATCTGTCGATATATTTTTGTGAGGCGTTGAAAATTACTTTAACACTTGTAGTCAGGCTTTCAGATTCTATTACTACGTGATGCGGCAGGTAATAACTTGGGTTTTGTTGATTTTCAGGGAGAAATTTTCCTCATGTGTTCTAACTCAGGATATTTAACAATAACTTGGTCGTATTGTGTCTTAAGTTCTGGTTTTTGATTAAACATACGCTCCATTCTTAAAAATTGGGACATAGAAATGTTTCTGGAAGTTCCCATTTCCCTGAGCCATTTCTATGCGTGGTTGAAGTAAAATGATTTTCACAAAAGTTATCCTCATCTGACATTAATTCTTTACTCAATCCATTTCCATGAAGGTGTGGCACTTAATTCATAATTAAACTTTTAGTAGTTTTTGGGCCCGGATATTTGTATAAAACATAAATATAATAATTGCCGAACATAACCTTAAAACTAAGGTAAAAATCTATACAACTAATACATCGTGAGTAAGCAAATATATTTGAGCAAAATATTTTTTGGAAATAATCTAAAATTCGTAATTAAAATTTCAATATTCCTTAAAACTGAATCTTAAATTTTATAAAATTTTCTAAAACATCTAAACAAAAATTTCTTCCTATGTTGAGATTGGAGTGATAAATACTTATGTAGTGTAACCATGTTGTCATACAATATGCACAGCGAACACTCACCAACTTCAACCATGTAGCGTTACTAACAAAGAACACTTATTAAAGTGGGTCATGTTACAAATGTTGAAGTGGGTTACAAGACCATTGTCCGCTTGCATTATTGTGTGACACATATAAATTAAATGCTTGAAATATATTTATATCTATTACTTTAATTCCTTTTTATGTAAATATGTATTACTAAAATAACAACAATAAATATTGTGTGATTTAGAAATCACTCAATACTAGATAACTAGAATAATTCTCATAGATAGTATATAAGACAATACATTTGAAAATAAAGGCAGACTTGAAATTACTAAGCTAAACCGGCAACAACTTGCCTAAGTTTAATTGAAAAGGCTCACCTAATCCGGCAGTTCTTTTGAACGCCTTGTAATCAGCTGAAACCCTGACAGCTATTAAAAATAACCAAGGGCTATAGGGAAACAAAACAAACGTTACCTAATAACACTACATGACGATACTGCCAACGTCACTACATAACAATCCTACCAACGTTCATTACACTTAAAAGAATTAAACAAAAGAAGAAAACAACAGAAGTAAAGTATGTATGTCACCAAAAAAAAAAAAAGAGAATTAAAAATACAAAAAAAAAATAATAATAATAATAATAATATTTTGCACGAAACAAATATACAGTTTTACAATTGCCCCTTTTCTTCGCGTATCCAGTACATTATTGAACGGTCATTCATCGGTGGAACAAAGAAAAAAAAAATCCTAAGTAAAGAGGAAAAAAATTATTATTGATCTATTAATTATTAATTATTATTAATAATTATTGATCTAGTAATCACTAGCAAGCACGAGAAAAAGTAAAATGTAGAAAAAAAATCATAAAATGTAAAAAAAGAAAACATAAAATTACAAATCCAAGTAAAATAGAAGCAATTCCAAAATATATAAAAATAATGCTTTTGTTGTGAAAATTTCTAGTGGTGATAAATTGTAGTATAATTATTTAAATTATAAAATTAAAAATATTTATATATATTAAATTACAATTTCTTAAAACATATAAATATACATAAAAAGAGCGAATTAAGGAAAAAAAAAACAAGAAAATTATAGGTATATTAAATTTTAAAGCAAAAAAAAAAAAAAAATTTTTTCAGAAAAAGTCTTCATTCTTCCGGTAATTTATTGCCACGATTCTTATTTTGTTAAATTCGTATTTTATTTATAAAAAAATATATCCCTTAAATTTTGTATAATTTGGCTATTTGATAACAATACATTTTTTTCTTATTATTTTTCGTTTTGTTATTTATATTCTATTGGAAGATCATATGTTTTACTATATAGTCAACGACCTACTTTTTATACTTTGAATGAACAAAATTTATAATAACAAATTGCTAATTAATAGTTTTGATTTTTTTTGTGATGTTTAGGGTAAAACTAGCGAAATATACATTAGAGATTATCAACAAAATAAGGATAAGGCATTTGATGATGAAGGTTGGGTAGGGAAATATGTTATTAGATAAAACCTATAACAATATTTATTTATTTATAATCTGTATATATTTTGGGATCCATGTCTTCTGGCAAAAACTCATCATTTCTATATTCTCTCATTTTATATTGTTATCTTTGAATACTAATTTTTTCGAAATATTATTTCGATCATTAGTCAAGATATTTTCTTTGTTATGTTCAATCTGTTTGTTTTCTTCTCATTTTCTTTTTCTTAAATATTTTATTGTAGTTCATTTGATTGAAACCTTAAAATTGAAAAAAGAAAACAATTTAATCCAACCAAGATATTAAATTTTATTTAGTTTTTTATTACTATAAATCGAAACTATACCAACAGAAACATTTCTTTGTAATATACTTTCACTTTTCTGTATAATTCTATGAAACTCAGGAGAATATATATTTTTTTTACAAACCTTCCCTTTTTGCATTTTTTTTATTATGTTTTTTTTCATTACCACTTTTAACACATAAAATCACAAAAAAAAAAAAAAATCAACTTTTGAGAATTACGAGAAATTGTTTAAATCTTCCATAAATTACACAGTGGGGGGTGAGAAATTCCAAGTCAGGGTGATGGTACTAGGTCAGTATATTAAAACCTTCAAAGGGTTTGGCGTTCGTATGTGTCAGTTTTTTTTATGACCTTTTAAATTTTTTCCTTATCTTGATGTTTTTTCGCTTAGTTGTAACATTTTGGCAAAAACGTAGTTTAACATAACTCGAGAACCACTTGTCCGATTTTGCTAAAACAAACTCAAAAAAATTTAGAATTACAATTTCTTTAATCCGTTCATATAACGTTTTTCTTTATAATCAACAGTTTTGCCGGTAAAAATAAATTTGTGGAGAAAAAAAATATTTTTTTGCCTAAAAATTAAATTTTTTTTTTTTTAAATTCATAAAAAATCCAAAACGGAAAAAAGGATCAAGTGTTATTAATTTCATGTAAAGTCACATAACCTATAAACAAAATGCGACATAGATCATAGAAATCGATTAACGCGTTCTGCTTTTATTTACAATTAAGTGAAGGTATCCCATTTTGACAAGAATATTGATATTTGTTTTTATTCAAAAAAGTGTCATTTATGGCCTTTTTTATAAATTTTTCCCAATAACTCCAGACTTCTGGCCATAAACTACTAAAAAAATTAAGTAAACATTTTTGTAATAATAAATATTGCCTAGACTTTTTCGATGGTGGTTGTTCGGGACTAGTGGCATCGCATTCATCGCTATCATCAGTTTCTGAACCACACATAATGTCAATGTGTGACTCCACTGTTGGCCCTTCTGCATCTCCTGAAAATTCTTTATCATCAAGATCATCCTTGTCTTGCCACACAAGCTTACTCCACCAGCAAATTTCCGCAATTATTGCACTCGGCGACTTTTTGCCTCTATATCTGTAAGTTTTTGTTTTATTAAAATGAGTTTGAAAAAATAAAAAATCAGTATTACCTCATTTCAAATGGCATAGCAACTTGATGATAGCGTTCACCTTGTTCATCAGATTCGGTAGCCAATTGTTTGCTGAAGTAGTCCAGATGATGATGTAAATAATTGATTTTCAAGGACATGTGGACACCAATTTCCGAGAATGCTCTTAACATCCTTGCGACAGAAACATCGTAGTTGTTAGAACGATGCTTTCCCAACAAGCCTTCTATTACTTCTTTGATTGCCTGCCATGCATTCAATTCAGCGTCAATCAAAATATTGTTGAATGCGTCACTTTTAATCAGCTTTCGTATATCTGGACCATTTAGTACGCCTGATTGGAAAAAATTAATTTGTTAAGATGGAAAATCATGAGAAATGAATGTGATATTATAACTTACCTTCTTTAATTTTACTTTCGCTGAGTCTCGGGTAAATTAGTTTCAAACACAAGAAAACTTCATCTCTTTTGGCGACAGTTTTGATAAAATTTTTAACAATTCCAAGTTTAATATGCAGTGGAGGCAGCAATATCTTCTCATTCGGCACTAGAGGCTCACGAATAATATTGGCCGTTTGTAACCTGCTGTGCTCTCTGAGTTTCCATCCGTGGCATGCATACTGGTCACCAGAAAATCGTGTGTCCCAATCGCACAAAAAGCACACATATTTTATATAGCCGCTTTGAAGACCGCAAAGCATTGCTACAACTTTTAAATCGCAGCATATGCGCCACATATGTTTGGCGTAGTTAACCATTTTTAAAACATTTTCCAGTGCATCATATGTTTCTTTCGTTTCTGTACTATAGGCGATTGGAACTGAAGGTTTTTTATTGGTCTTATGCAGTAAAACCGCCTTCAAGCTGAGTTTTAAACTGTCAATAAATAATCTCCAGTCATCTGCTTCATATTTTATTTCCATTGCGTCCATCAATTTTCCTACATCCGGGCAATATGCAGAAGTTTTTTCATCATTCACAAGGAATAAACTTTGGAGTGTTGCCTGACGACTTCGATAAGCTGTGACTTTCACACCGGGTGCCAACAAATTGTTTGATTTCAAAATGGAAGCCAGCTCTTCCGATTTATGCTGTGTTAATTCCAACTTGGCAACAATTGAATCAAGCTTATTTTGATTTATTAAAATTGGCTCATTGGATACTGATGGCTCATACGGGGGATCATCACGTGCATGATATGTCGGAGCAGTCGTAGAAGAGAAAATATCTGGCTCCTTTATTCGCACATGCATAGCAATTCAATGGATTGTGACCTTCGCAGGATTAATCCAAGTCATTGGGATACCGAATGGCATACTTTCACGTCTTCTATTTTTCCAATCCATTAGACGGTTGTAGCAGCTTTTACACACTATATTTGGTACCCAATTTTCGTTCACTATAACATTTTGGTTGAAGTACATCTCGTATGTTTGAACAAAATCAGTACAGAAATTTCCCCTTTTTTTATGTGTTGAGACATATTGACCACAGCAGTAGCAAAAGCTATTTATATCTGGCTTGCACAGTTCCATATTCTGTTCTCTTTTGTTCACTTTTAAAAAACTGGAGAAAAATCACTTTTACTGTTCGCGTTCGTCGGCACTTGTTGAATGACAAAAATCACAGAATCAGTGTGAGAAAGAGAAGAAGTATAATGACAATGCATGTTTTATGTGAACATTACGGAACAAGTGTTGCCACATTAATATTTCTCTTTTAGTACAGTAGAAAAATATGAGAGAGTTCGGCTTGTGAGTGTCAATGTTTTCTCCAAATAATGTTGTGCATATCTGGAGCAAATTTTTGAAATTCATACATTTACCTAATTGTGAATAAATGAGAAACGCGTGCATCGATTTTCATGATCTATGCCTTTTTTTGCTCATGAGTTATGTGACTTTACGCGAAAGTAATTAGTTTTGGCACTTTTTTCCATTTTGGATTTTTATGAATTTAAAAAAAAATATTTAAATTTTTAGGCAAAAAATACTTTTTTCCCTTCATACATTCATTTTTAACTTCGAAAGTGTTGCACATATAGGAAAACGGTATAGAAACAGATTAGAGAAATTGTAATTCTGAATTTTTCTAAATTTGTTTCATCAAAATCGGACAAGTGGTTCTCGAGTTATGTTAAACTACGTTTTTGCCAAAATGTTACAACTAAGCGAAAAAACATCAAGATAAGGAAAAAATTTAAAATGTCATAAAAAAAACTGACACGTACGAACTCCAAACCCTTTGAGGGTTTTACTATACTGACCTAGTACCATCACCCTGACTTGGAATTTCTCACCCCCCAGACAATAATCCCAAAAATGTTCCACAGTGTTATTTGTAAAAATAATATTTCAATTAGGGCACAATCAATAAAAACTGTGTGTAATCATATATTTCATAAATCATGTCTTGCAAAATCCACCCAAAATAAACCAAAATGTTCAACTTGCAACACACAAATTATCATTCCTAGTTTGTCAAAACCCAAAGCGAATAAGTACATCTGTTAATATTATAACTCGTAATTAAGCTCGTCAGCAGCATTTATATGAAAATCGAGCTACGAATCTTTCTCTATACAAACAGACTACCCCGAACACTACACTATCCCCTGAATCTTCTACTGGTAATACCGAAGGGCAAAGACATATGATACGCAATTTAGTCACAGCCGCAGTAGGAGTACAACAAGCGAAAATGTTGGCCTCGCTCAATGAACAATTAAACTCAGTTAATTCAGTCGAATATTGAGGCCGGATTTTGTAGACTTTGTTTAGATAGCAATCGTGCGGTAGCCCCTAATCTTAATACAAATGAATATCGTAATCATGTTGAATATAATTCCAACGTTCATAACCAGGATGTAGAAAGTCAAACTTTAGATCAGCTCTTGGGACTTCTGCCATCTGGTAATAACGTTGGGCATGAAGTTCGCTATAATTCTGCTTCAAATTTGTTAAGACTGAATTCTGGATTTTGAACAGATTTGTCCGTTCGGCAGACAAAATTAGTCAAATCATAAGCAACTGCAAACTTAAGTTATCAGGTAATTCATTAGGTCTTTCAATTGATTAATTTCTTTATCGAGTTGAATCTCTTTCAAAACAAACATTAATTTTAAATTGCTTTGTAGAAATGCATCCGTTCAGTGAGGAAAATAAAATGGCCAGACTTATGTTTATCACTTCACACAGTGGGGTCAAACGCAAATTTTTTGGTAATAAATCTGAATCTCCTAAACTACTGGTCGGATCAAATTGAAATGTATGGAAGAGTTGTAGAGGAGGACCTAAGCTTTCAGAAAAATCATCTTGTAGTCACCCTGTGATAACACGAGATAAGCTACAGGGTGTCAAAGTTGACTACCTCGAGTATGTAAAAGTTAAAAAAATCGTAACTTGTACAAATGAAGTCCGATTTTAAGGATTTTTATATTTCTGGAAAGTGCTTGGTAAGATAAAGAAAAAATAAGCCTACTCATCTAAGTTATCTCTTACAGTTAAAAAGATATTTACGCTTGAATTTTGAATTTTTGATTTTTTGGCTCGACTTTCTTTCGTTTTTCGGGAATAAGTCCGGAGATATATGAGGTAACAATTTTTTAAAAATATTCTGTAATTTGCTACATATTTCAAAATAATATGCTGAAAGAATTTTTGGATTATCTCAATTCGTCTAGACGTGAAAAATATTCAAAGTCAGCACTCTGAAATTGGCATGAAAAATGGCTATCTTTTTACAAAAATATAGTACAATTCATTCACTTTTTTCTCAAAGTTCCGTTAATAAAAAAATTTTTTCATTATTAATTTCAAAAGATAAGGCTTCATAAATGGTTAATAAAGAAATTTTGAATTGATTAAAGTTTGCACCCTACATCCAGCATTGGCCGAAAATTGTCAATTTTAAAAAATAGTTTCATTTTTATCGATTAATAAAAAAAATGACACGCGGGCTTTTTTAAATTTGGTACCCATATTTTTTATAGAAATAGATTTAGAATGATTTAACACTAAACTGCTTCCCGCCCGGCCAAAAACGAATGCAGGAGTGGAGATTTTATGTTAAAAGTCAGTTTTTTTAACGACTATTTTTAAAAGCATATTAGCATAATATTTATAATATTATTTCTCATGTAATGTATAAAACACAAATCAAGCTTTCATTCCTAAAAAAAATCAATAAAATAGCTCCAATAACCTATTTATGGTAATTTTTCAAAAATAAATTTTTTAAAGAATAGCTGAAAATCCAAAAAAAAATAATTTTTTTAATACAACTCCACTAATTTTGCAAATACTTTAAAAATGTTAAAAGAATATAAAAATAGACTTATTTACCAATTCAACGATATATAAAATGTTGATATAGGTCATTTAATAATAGTCAAAAGTTGCAAAATTCACTATTTTGTTCCGTATTTCCATATGTATGTATACGTAACATTTTAGTTTTCTAATGTATTATGTAGGTATATATTTTTTATTATAAAGTAGTAAATTCTTTATTTGAGTAATGTTTATTTAATTTGTTCTACATATTTACATACTTATTATACATATATCCCGTATATTTATTTTATTAAGAATATATTATCGAAGATATTATTAGAGATTTTCTTGAAAATAATCAGAAACATCAAACGTTAGCAAATTTTTAACTTCCTTAGCTTCGGAATCCTCTTTTTCTATTTCAAGAGTGATTTTTGGTAGCCATCGTGTTCTTATAAAATATATAACTGGATCTGATGATATTAATAAATATTCCATTAAGTCCATATTTTGCGGTATTTTCGAACATTTTCGGGTATTGAAGAGTCGGAAATGTTTAACATCTTTATTTCGGGCTTCCTGTGCTTCTTCTGTTAGCTCTCCCAATGGCAAAATACTATTTTCTATTATTTCTTTACCATGAGCCAATACTTTGTGAATTGTTGGAGTCATTGATTTCCAGGGGTATGTAATGTTAAGTAGTTCTTTAGTTTCGTAAGCAAAAATTTTAAATTTGTCCGCATTAATTTGTTTTTTGCTATTAATGGCTGCCAATATAATCTTAAAACGCTTCAAAATATTTAAGTCAATGCATGTGATTGAAGATGTGAGTTCCGGAATTTTAAAGAAACGTCGTATTTCCATCATTTGAGCTTCCATAGCCATGTAGAGGTTTATCAATTATTAATCCGAGTTGTTCTTTGAATTCTAATTGAATTCTTTTCTTCTCCTCTTTTCGTAATTCGTGCAGTTCTAAATTGTTTTTTACTGTAGCATTTTCCTGCCCGGGAATATTTCTGTACTTCATATCATATGCAAGATGTAAGATGTAAGTAGCACTTTTAACAGAAGCATTAACCGGGTGCTCCATAGGCTGTAAAATATTACTTTTCGCTTCTCTCACTGATTTGCTACTGGGAAAGATATCATATCCTTTTTCGCTAACAGATTTCCTCAAAATCTCGTATTGGTTTCTTGATAATCCTAAATTTAATATTGATTTCGGTGTCACTATGCTTTGGATTATCCGATGTAATCGATTGGGAGAAGCTGTTGGTAACACATCTATAACTTTTTCTACTTCCTTTGGTTGCGTACGTGTTACTGAAGCTTTAAATGTATCTTTTATTTCGGCATTCGTATGTTAATTTAGAATAGATTCCTGTTTGGTCCTCTTTGTTCTTAGCTGAACTTCATCGTAACTTTTTTTTTGGTCGACCCTTTTTCTGCTTTCCGATGAAAATTGGTATTTCTCCCTCCAACCACTCTTCATTTTTCTTCTTGAACTTTGGTATTGACCAATCTGAAGCTTGCATCCTTTTTTCGTATGATTTATAAAAATTTTCGAGCTTTAAACTGTCTTCTGCAGTAAGAGTTAAACCAAAAGATACTACTGTATCAATGAGTTTTCTTATTTTTTCTGGACGATTTATAATATCAGATAGATTATCCCAGATTACTTTGCAAATAGAAAAGTGTTTTAATGTAATCTCCATAATGGCAAATTCACTAATAAATCTGCATATTTATAAGGATACTTATATATAGAAAAATAATATTTATATCAGGTAAATGGTGACAGACAAAAATGAATTAAAAAAATTTACATTTTTGCTCAAAACCCCCAATTTCATTCAGTTTATTTTTATGACCTGTAGTGTTAAACAGGTACGTCAAAAAATGTACCTATGCGATTGTAAAAAAATCATTTTTGTTATAATACATTAATTAAGTAGCTAGGTAAATTATTTAAAAACTTAAAAAAATGTAATAAAAAACGAAGGAAAATATACTTATTTATGTACTTAGGTAATTTTAAAAACCTTTTCAGTAGAAAAAAAATTATGAACACTTTAAATAAATTCATTAATAAATATTATTATCTCGTAACAAAAATAAGCAATGCAGTTGAGTGTTACGTATACACACATATGGAAATACGGAACAAAATAGTGAATTTTGCAACTTTTAACGTGACTTGGTAGTTTTGAGGCCATTATATTACTATTATTAAATGACCGATATCAACATTTTATATATCGTTGAATTGGTAAATAAGTCTATTTTTATATTCTTTTAACATTTAAATTAGTGGAGTTGTATTAAAAAAATTAAATTTTTTTGGATTTTCAGCTATTTTTAAAAAAAAAAAAATTATTTTTGAAAAATTACCAAAAATAGGTTATTGGAGCTATTTTATTGATTTTTTTAGGAATGAAAGCTTGATTTGTGTTTTATACATTACATGAGAAATAATATTAAAAATATTATGCTAATATGCTTTTAAAAATAGTCGTTAAAAAAACTGACTTTTAACATAAAATCTCCACTCCTGCATTCGTTTTTGGCCGGGCGGGAAGCAGTTTAGTGTTAAATCATTCTACATCTATTTCTATAAAAAATATGGGTACCAAATTTAAAAAAGCTCGCGTGACATTTTTTTTATTAATCGATAAAAATGAAACTATTTTTTAAAATTGACAATTTTCGGCCAATGCTGGATGTAGGGTGCAAACTTAAATCAATTCAAAATTTCTTTATTAACCATTTATGAAGCCTTATCTTTTGAAATTAATAAGGAAAACATTTTTTTATTAACGGAACTTTGAGAAAAAAGTGAATGAATTGTACCATATTTTTGTAAAAAAATAGCAATTTTTCATGCCAATTTCAGAGTGCTGACTTTGAATATTTTTCACTTCTAGACGAATTGAGATAATCCAAAAATTCTTTCAGCATATTATTTTGAAATATGTAGCAAATTACAGAATATTTTTAGAAAATTTTTACCTCATATATCTCCGGACTTATTCCCGAAAAACGAAAGAAAGTCGAGCTAAAAAATCAAAAATTCAAAATTCAAGCGTAAATATCTTTTTAACTGTAAGAGATAACTTAGATGAGTAAGCTTATTTTTTCTTTATCTTGCGAAGCACTTTCCAGAAATATAAAAATTTTTAAAATCGGAGTTCATTTGTACAAGTTACGATTTTTTTTAACTTTTACATACTCGAGGTAGTCAACTTTGACACCCTGTAGCTTATCTCGTGTTATCACAGGGTGACTACAAGATGATTTTTCTGAAAGCTTAGGTCCTCCTTTACAACTCTTCCATACATTTCAATTTGATCCGACCAGTAGTTTAGGAGATTCAGATTTATTACCAAAAAATTTGCGTTTGACCCCACTGTGCAACACCTACATCGCGAGCAAGCAAATATATTTTAGCAAAATATTTCTTTGGGAAATAATCTAAAATTCGTAAATTAAAATTTCAATATTCGGTGAATATCCGTAATAATGAATCTTAAATTTTATAAAATCTTCTAAAACATCTAAACAATACTTTCTCCCTACGTTGAGATTGGAGTGTTAAATACTTATAAACAAGTTGTTAAAAAAAAGGAAAAAAAATTTAAGAGAACAGAAAAACAACAAAAGTAAAACATGTATGTGTCACCAAAAAAAAAAAAAAAAAAAAAAAAAAAAAAATGGGAATTAAAAACACAAGGAAAAATTTAATATTTTGCACACAACAAAAATAAAAAATATTATTGTCGCTTTTCTTCTCGTATCCAGTACATTCTTGAATGAGCATTGATCGGTGGAGCAAAGAAAAAAAAAATCGTTAGTAAAAAGGAACAAAATTATTATTGATCTACTAGTAATCTTCACAACCCTCTTAAGAAAACAAGAGAAAAAGTAAATTGTAGAAAAAAAAAAAAAAAAAAATAACAAAAAAGAAAACACAAAAACACAAATCTAAGTAAAATAGAAGCAATTTCAAAATATGTATATAAAAATAATGTTTTTGTTGTGAAAATTTCTAGTGGTGATAAATTGTGGTACAATTATTTAAATCATAAAATTAAAAATATTTGATTGTGCACAGAAAATTATATATAGTAAATTATATATAGCGAATTAAAGAACAAAAAAAATTATAGGTATATTAAACTTTAAAGCCTATAAAAGGATTTTTGTTAGAAAAAGGTATTCTAAATCTTCATTATTCCTTTTGTTATAATTTGTACTTTTTTGTCAAGATTTCTTATTTTGAAAATTCGTATTTTAATTATAAAAAAAATCCCCTTAAATTTATTATAATTTGGCTATTTTTGCAACCCTACATTCTTTTCTTATTATTTTTTGTTTGGGTATTTATATTCTATTGAAAGTTTGTTTTACTATATATTCAACGGTCTACCCAATGTAACCTAGTTTTGAATTTATATGTTTAATGTTACAGGATGCGTAGATATTTTTGGGATCAATAGAAAAACTATATTATAATAAATAGTGTTCATAGAATTTATATAAATATGTATACTAATTTTCAATTTGTATACTTTGAATGAATAAAATGTATATAACGAATTCCTAATTAATAAATAGTTTTGATTTTTTGTGATATGCTAGGGTAAACTAGTGAAATATACATTAGAGATCATCAACAGAATAAGATTAAGGCATTTGATTATGAAGGTTGGGTAGGCCAATATGCTGTTAGGCTTTCGTTAATATTATCCATAAAGGGTACTATTTTTTCCGAATATCTATAAAATATCTTTAAAATATGTATATCTAAGCTTTTTTTATTTCTATGTACACTAAGTTCATATCCCACCCCAATAGCCGTCGAGCCAGAGCAAGAATTGCATGCTTGAACTTAAAGTGTATAATAAAAGGGATTTTTCTCTGAGTTGCATGCTACAAATTCTTCATGGAGATCTCAATTATTCAATTATTTGGAGCAAACAAAAATGAAATGAAATTAAAATCTAATTAAATTTTGTCAACATATCTCGACGAAAAACGAAAAAGTGATTTATTATAATAAAATTTTATCTACGTATTCCAATATATGCCAACGTTTTGTTACTTGTTAAGATAGAAAAATCTTTCATGTAGAGATTATGTTAGGAATAGATGACTAATAAAATGTGACTCTTCTCCAGCAAAAAAAAAAAAAAAAATAAGTTAATAAGATCCTGAAATTGTGATCCAGAATGATGGCAAATTCGGAACATTTCCAATGAATTTGACACAGACTTATCATTGGAAAATCTTTTCTTTTATAGCACCTATTCACTGAATAGGACGTCAGGTTCACGATATCATGCAAAATTAATTTTTTTATGTATTTATCAGTGCAGGAGAATTTGTTTTAATTTTATATAAACTAATATATATTTTTTTAATAAAAAAAACCCTCAACACTACTATTCATTTCTTTAAAATAGTTTTTTAGTAATAAGTATTTGCAAAAACAATAATCGCCTTTGTATCCTGTTTATATTACTTCTTAAAAACAAGAAAACGCACACTTATGGATAATTTTTAATTAATGAAAACGTACTTTCTTAAAAATTACTTGCATTAATTTTTCTGGACCAATTTCATAAATAGCTCTTAGAACTTTGATTTATTAAAATTTGATTTTCTAAGGTATACATAATATAAAAACAACTTTGTAATGTGGATACTTGTCGATTAAATATCATTGAAAGTTTTTTTAAATGTGTGTAGTGTCCCATGTCAAGGTATTGTCAAGGCACAATACTTATGTCAGGACATGAGGTAGGTACCACACTGAAACTAATTTCACCAAAGTTGCATTTTTCCGGGATCCACCTGTGAATTAATGGCAACGAAAGCCAACTTCACTCGACTTTCTTTTTTGTCTATTCCTTTCTGATTTTGTGCTGCGGTGAGTTAAGAAGTGACGAAAAAATAATCTGTTTTATGGTTTGTCCGTTGGGTGAAGTGTTTTGGGAATTTTCGGTGGAATTACGGTGTAAAGCGTCATTTTCATACTAAATGCAGCGGTTTGCAAAATTCATACACAATTGAATCGAAGCGCCAGGACACAGAAAATGGATGGCAAAATCGTAGTGCATTAAGTAAACGGTGGGATTTCCCCGATAAAACTCTGGGCGAAGCACCACCTCCGTTAACAACGTGCGGCCAGCGCAAACGGCAGTAGCAAGGGGAAAAACACCACCTCTTCTAACCTAGATCGGCCACATCCAACAACGTCCGAAAACCATGATCACGTTACAACAACGCTAAGCACAACAACAACATTAACGCTAAGACCACAACAACAGCAACGGTAAGCCAACCACAACGTTAAGTGCACGACAACAACAACGGTAAGCACACCACAATAACAGTCTCGGTAAGCAAGCCACAACAACTCTCCTCTGTAAAGCAACAACAACAAAGTTAAGTCAACTAAAACGACGCTAAGCTGACAACAACAACAAGGTGGACAGCAGAAGACAACTTTAGATGGCAAGAAGATGTGCAACAGAGGACAGAATGGAATAACAGATAAGTAACATACAATTTTTTTCTATTTTTGATTAGACGAAATTAAAACTTGACCCGTACATATTGTTAATTACTTTGATGTTGAAATTTCTCGGGAAATTGAATGGGAGTAGACCCCGTATAGATGTTAATTCATCTAGTCCCGAATGTATAAAGCTTTAATTATGCCAATCGTGAATTTATAAGTGAACTAAGAAAAAAGAAAATAAATACCCTGTAAAAAAATTGTTTCAAATTATTTTAAATCTGCGTTTTAAGTAAAACCGTTTACATTGGTTTTACAGCACCTAAAATTTCATTTTAATTCTAAATTCTTAATAAAATTAAGCAAAACGTAAAACGTGGAAATTTCAAAATTAATTTGGTTCGGCATTCTAAGTAAACAACACTAAAACATCGGTCATAGAAATTTGAAATTATCGTCAATTTTGCATTTTCAAGTAAACCTAATAAACCAAGACTACATATAGATTTGAAAACATTTTAATTTTGAAATTGTTACGAATACCAAGACAAAACACAGTTTGTATAAATTTTGGAAGTGAATTAATTTTGGAAATTAAGTAAACCACCTTGAAACAGTCCTCGTATAAACATTAAATTATTTGTAAAAATTTGTGAACCTGAATTTCTAAATAAAACCGATTGAAAACACAGCAAATATAGATTTGGAATTAGATTAATTCTAGAACTGTAAGTTGAAAAAGTAAAACACACATCATATAAAAAAAAAAAAAGAAAAAATAAGTAAAGTTATTTTTAGTTTGAATTTTATTTAAACTTAGCTAAAACATATCCCGTAGAATTTTAAATTATGGTAATTTGGCAACTTCTCAGTAAATCAAAATAGAAAGCATACCTTGTAGTAATTCTGATTTAATTTTAAGTTTCCGACTAGTACTTGTCATAAGCGGACGTATTATTACAACACTCGGATTGTTCGTTTTTTTTTACTTTTCTCTTGTTCGCTTTACAACGTGGTTCTACTCTTTCTCTCTACGTATTAATATACGTAGAGAGTTCTACAGTGCGCTAAAAAACAATTACAACATGCCCACAGGGCCCCCCAACCTTGGGGACAATCGTTTCACTTTACTAGCTGATTCGATAAGTCCCAAACGTAAAAAAACAAAATATAAAGACACAACACCATTCCCTCAGTTACCTAAAGTTCAACCTCCCAATCCCAGATACATAATAATGCAAACAATCGATCCTAATAGACCCCTTTCTAGTTTCTCCTGCTTTGCGGTGAATAGAGCAATAGAATTAATCAGCAAAGACATTACATCTATTTCCCAACTTCGTGATGGAAGCCTCCTTTTATTGGTGAACAATATGCAAACTGCTGAAAAATTCCTTCAGTCTAAGGAGTTAGTCGGCATATGCTCAATTCAATGTAAGCTACATGAAAACTTAAATAGTACTAAAGGAACAATTTATGCTCCATATCTGAATGACATCCCAGAAGACGAAATCATCAGGGAACTTTCTAATCAAGGCGTAATCGGCGTATACAAATTCCAAAAAACAATAGAGGATAAAATTTCTAAAACTGGTGTTCTACTCCTTACATTCGACTTATATCACTTGCCAGAAAAAATTAAAGTCTCTTGGAACGCGGTAAATATTCGTCAGTACATACCCAATCCGATGCGTTGCAAAACGTGCCAAAAATTAGGACACACAACAAAACATTGCAAAAATGATCCTATTTGTGTTCAGTGCAACTTACCTCCTCACAAACCTTCGGACTGTTCCCGCACCCAATGTGCAAACTGCCTCGAAGAACATGCAGCATCATCAAACAAATGTACAAAATTCATCCAACAAAAAGAAATTCTAAAAATTAAAATTAAAAATAAATGTACCATAAGTGAAGCTAAACGCATCCACAAAACCTCCATAAGTATAATTCCCCCAAATACTACATTCTCCTCAATTGTCTCAAATTATTCATCAAATAGTGTAAAAAACAATAATGAAATCACCCAAAATAATATTAATCACAACAAAAACATTACACAAAATAAAGAAATAAAAAAAAAACGATAATAAAGAATACAGTAATAACACATCACAAAAACCTGTTCCCCCCACCTTATCAACAAGTAATAAGAGTGAAAAATTAAATAATCCAACAACAATCACAGAAAAACAACAAATAACCTCCACACAAACTAAACAAAACAAAAATGTAAAAACCCAACATCTCTTATCTAGAGTACAAGAAATAATAAATAAACCTGAAAAACAACAAAAACAAATACAAGATGACACAATGGATTATCAACTAATCCAGTCTAGCGAAGAAGAGTAAGAAATAATAAAATTTAACTCTCCCAACTTACTAAACTCTCACTCAACATCAATATGATAAAAAAAATTCAATGGAATATTAATGGCTACAACAACAATTTTAATGAACTATCTCTTCTCATAAATGACTATAGCCCCTACATAATAGCTTTACAAGAAACTCATTTACCTCAAAAAACATCAATTACAACTCATAGATTATACGAGGGGTACTTTTATAATTTACCTAATGTAACTACTTCTAAACAAGGTATTGGCATACTTATAAAAAAAAACATACCCCATGAAATATTATTTCGCAACACTAAACTCGCCTCAATGGAACTGGTTATTAATCTCAATCCTACTTTATCTATTATAAACTGTTATATACCCCCAAATCAACCGTTTACAGACCAAGATTTAAATGATATATTACACTCCGCCAAACAAAATTGTTTACTACTATGTGACTTCAACGCCTGGAGCCCCCTCTGGGGTTCACTAACAACCAATACTAGGGGAAAAATTGTTGAGAATCTTATTTTCTCAAAAAATCTAGTGTTATTAAATGACGGCTCCGTAACACATCTATCTACTCACAATTCATTTTCTAACATAGATTTGTCGTTTTGCAATTCACAAATCGCACATTACATATCGTGGAAAACACTCAACTCATTATACGGCAGCGATCACCTGCCTATCTTTCTTACCTTCGGATGCGACTCCAACTCTACTAAATACAAACCAATTAACAAATATAAAACTGATAAGGCCGACTGGACCAAGTTTCAAAATCACTGCAAAACACACAATGCTATTTCTAATGTCTCTTACAATGTTAATTCCGAAGCAGCTAAGATTCACAAAATTATTAATTTTGCAGCAAATTCATCCATCCATCAAACGTCACCTATTTTACATAAAAGGCAAGTTCCCTGGTGGAACTCTACCTTAAAAAGGCTTAGAATTGAAAAACAAATAAAATGGCACACTTTTGTTCGTTCGAGATCCCAAACCAATCTAATTGCATATAAAAAAGCAAATGCTATTTTTAAAAAAAATGTAAAGAAATCAAAAGAGGAATCCTTTGCAAAATTCACTGCTGCTATCAACCCCTACACCAGCACCAAAAAGATTTGGAATGACATAAAAACCCTAACAGGCAATAAACAATTCAACTCTTTCCGATTCATAAAACTTAACCAATACTTCATTACAACATCAATTGATATAGCAAACAACTTTGGGAAATATTGGTCAGACTTATCTCACGACAATCAATTTCACTCGGATTTCGTATCTAAAAAATTGGAAATACTAAACCTCTCATATGGCAACATACATTTAACTAAATCAGCAAAACAACTGGAAAACAAAATTAACCTTTTAGAATTCGAACATGCGCTATCAACTGCAAAGGGCAAAACACCAGGTTACGACAAAATATCATACCCGATGCTAAAAAACTTGCCAACAAGCCTAAAACATAGAATAATCAATCTATACAACAATATATTTAATACTGGCATTTATCCACAAAACTGGCAATGCTATTATAATACCTATACAAAAGCCTAAGAAAGCTGTAGAATACATGAACAGCTATAGGCCTATATCTCTATTACCTTGTTTAGGCAAAGTATTTGAAAAAATCATAGCTGAAAGACTCTCATGGTATTCATCAATAAATAATCTCATCAACTCCAAACAAGTCGCCTTCAAAAAAAAAAAAAAAAAAAAAACAAAACACATTAGACGCTCTTCTTCATATTAACCATTTTATTTCACAAGGTCTTTCACATAAGAACCATATTTCCATTTTATCCACCGACTTTGAGAGAGCGTTTGACCGCATTGGTGTACATATCGTACTGCAAGAACTAATAAATTGGAAAGTAGGAATCAAAATATATAACATAATAAAATCATTCCTAACAAATCGCAAGTTTAAAGTTCGTATCAATTCAACTCTCTCAAAAAATTACTCTCTCATTAACGGCATCCCCCAAGGGTCGCCTCTATCAGTCGTACTTTTCTTAATTGCCTTCAACGCCATTAGTAATATAGCCTCAAAATACAATATTATTGAACATTCATTATACGCTGACGACGCGGTGTTTTTCTCAAAAAATAGTAATAACGACAGAGTCAAACTGGCCTTTACAAACCTCCTTAGTGATATCAAAGATTGGTCCGAAACCTCCGGTGCAGCACTCTCTCTCAGCAAATGTAAGATTCTCCATATATGCAACAAACAACATTGTAGCCCCCCAACTATCTTATACAACAACATTAATATCGAACATGTCTCTCATTTGAAAATACTGGGTATTACCTTCGACAATAAATTCAACTTTGGCCAACATTGCAACAACCTTAGGAAGAAACTTATAATAGGATTAAATATAATTAAATACCTTTCATCCAAAAAAAGTTCTATTCACACTAATACACTCCTAATGGTAACTAAAGCCCTGTTACTTTCCAAAATCGATTACGGATTACAAATTTATGGAAACTGCCCAAAAAAGTTTTTAAATTTGCTAAACTCGCCTTACCACGCAGCCATCAGATTTTCTGCGGGAGCTTTTCCAACAACAAATATTAAAAACTTACTCATCGAATCCGGATTCCCATCTATAATCGAAAGAATATATGAAAAAGACTTAAAACTTTTACCCAAATTATATATTTTTAACAATCAAAATCTACATAAACTCGTAAAAAATACCACATATCTTAGACGTCCCAATAAAAAACAATCTCCAATACATAGGACTGTTGATTACACTAAAAAATTTTTCCCAACCATACGGCCATTGCTGGTTTGCTCGAAAAATGAACCTTGGTGGCTTTTAAGAAGCAGTTCATTTATACTTGACTTGCAAAAATATGACAAGCAATCGACACCTCCAACAATATTTCAGCAAGAGTTCTATTCTATTCGTTTTTCTCCCACCTACAAAACCTGGAACTTCATATTCACAGATGGCTCAAAAACACATTTATATACTTCGTTCGGCATAGTGAACGATAATGAAACACCTATACTCATGGGGCTTTTAGAACCACATTGTAGTATCTTTACGGCAGAAGCGCTAGCAACTAAACTTGCTACGGAATATGCCTCTAATCATAAAGGTCGTTACATTATATGCACAGACAGCAATTCCACAATTTCTGCTATCTTAAATACGAAATATACCGAACCATCTGTAACTTTTATACGCAACCTTTTAATTAAATACCCAAATAAATTGCGCATAATGTGGGTACCAGGTCAGGTAATGAAGATAAAACTGCACACCTTGCCGCAAAATCCCCATCATACACCTTCACCACTCATGTTGTAAAAGATCTAAATAGACTTATATCGAAACACCTTGAAGAACATAAATTAAATCTATGGACAAACTACAACCATCGTTACAAACTTATTAATCCAAATGGAGTCACTCCCTCCTATCCCAAATCCAACTCGAGACTAGAACTACAGGTTTTTACAAGATTAAGATTGGGTCATACCAAAATTACTCATCAACACACCTGCTGAAAAATGAAGTTAGCCCCATCTGCCGTAGATGTAACTTACAACAGTCCATAAACCACATTCTTGATCAATGCCAAGCATATTCCACAGAAAGAGTACCAATTTTTGACACGATACTTCCCAGCTCACACGTAAATAATCCAAGCCAAAGTAACATCACAAAAATTTTTAATTTTATTAAAAAATGTAACTTATTAAACAACATCTGAATGTAAATAAGTAAATAAAAAGTGTAAAATATAAATTGTAAATATTGTAAATAATGTAAATACTGTAATGTAAATAATGTAGATAAGTATCTAGAATATACATATTTAATCTAACCAGTGGAGTCGAAGGCCATAGTAGCTAGTACACCCTTCCTATATTATATAGTGTCATTTATTGTATTATATAATATTAATAAAAATAAAAAATAAAAAAAATAATTTTAAGTTTGATCTTAAGTAAAACCAATTAAAACGTACTTCGAGGATATAGTAACTTGTTGAGTACTATAGAACTTTAGGACCCTTAGAGGTTACATTGGACTTAGTGTTTTCTAGTATTGTAGTATAAATATGCTGAACCACATTCAACGTCTGTAAGAGTTACAATTTAGGCAGGGTAAAGCATAGTTAGATTGCGCTAATATATTAGCGCTAATGTAGGTGTTTGAATAGATCAATAGACTAAATTTTCATTCTGACGATGTTGACCCCAACATTTGTTGCTATATTCTTATCTTGAAGTATTATAAACGTAAGATAAATTGACTGCTTACTGCCTAAGTTTTTTTAAGAATTATTGTAAATAAAAATTTTAACCTTGATATTATATGCAAATGGAAGTGTGAAGAAGCTAAGGTTGGTATTTGGTGGTGAAAATCTGTTTTAGGGGTAGCTACGACGTGCGGCTAATATGCTATCTTGGACAGGCATCATGGATGGATGCTGAGGGAGGGCCAACCAGGGATTTAATTACATAGAAACCCCAGAAAATAAAAGGTATTGTATCCCGCATTTGATTTGTGCGCGTTTCGGTTTCTTTTCAGGAGTGATGGTACATCGGGTCATTGGCGACGACGAGTGCGATTAGGGAAGTTTGTCGATGATTATATGTCGTAGTAATTGGGATCCTACCGGGGTTACTAAGTGTGATAGGAATCGGGAACTTTGGCAGGGAAAAGTAGCATATGCTCCGTGCGTTTGTACTTCAATGCCGCGTCGCAACGCTTACACCGAAGGCGGCGATCACGCAAAACCAACATTCGTGGATGTTACGAAAAGGGGACAATTACTTTGTTTTTATACTTAACAACATTGTATTTTCACCATCCAAATACCAACCCGACGTTGGAGTTTTTGTACACTTTTTTTTTTTTTTGAACAAATTTTGTAGTTTTGAATTGAGCACGTTTCATACTCGATTCACGATACCCAGCAGGATCTTTTACATTTTAAAATTTTTTATTTGGGTTTTGTTTCTTAACATTTAATCTTGATCGGATTTTGAGTTTAAATTTTTTGGTGTTAGTTTACTTAAATATCAGTTCAGCTTAAGCAAATTTTCTTAATCTTTAATTTTTATTTGATTTCGGCTGTCAAAATTTAAAACTTATTATCATTTTATTTTAAACATTTTTACTTCTATTAATTTTTTTTTTGTGTATTTTAACTTTTAGTTTGTTGATTTTTTTTTACTTTTTGTTTCTTTTAAATTGGAATTTTTCAGTCTTTCCAAATTGGATGTTTTGAAAATTTTTCTTTATTGAGATATTTTTAATATCACTTTCCAGTTTAAGTTTCATTTTTCCGAATTTTGATTTATTTATCATTTGGTTTAACTTTTTAACTGAGGTAAGATATATACATTTTTCAGAATTTTATTATTATAATCAAATTTACGGTTTGGGGAAGATCTTGTCGTTGTTTACGGAATAAAAGTCATGGATATCGCGAATTATTTGTTTTTTATGAATTGAGGGCAAATTACGGAAACGGGAACTAAACGGTTTTTACGTCTGTTTTGGTTGCGATATTGTTTAACGATTTTTAAAAGGAACATTTATTTGCTACATTTTGGGAATAATTTTGTCGGACCCATAACTTGAGTGTTCAGATCATGTATATTATCTCTGGTCCTAGAGTTCCTTAGAGTCTCTCGCGGACCAAATAAATGCAGAGCACTTTAAGGTCTTGGTGTTTGGGAGCAGTGCCGAGGACCTGAATGATTAGTTATTGCCTAAATAAACTAACAGCTAACAGCTCCCCTGATTCCCCTACAACGCCTATGGCACGGGTTGGTTGCAAACTGTAGCTTACTCAGCGCACGTCGTCACTGCGCGAGATGGTCTTCCTTTTTACTGGCATACTCGTGGGACGTAATTGATTTTTCCAATAAAAACTCCATTCGGACAGAAGACGAACGGTCGCGTGGCGGCAAAACAGACACGGACAACACGGACGACGATTTAATGATGATAGGGGTCAAACGAGACATTATAGAACAGGAAAGTCAGTTTTTGGGCCTACTATCAGAGACGGATGAGGTTCTGGGCATCTCGAGGGATTCCTTTGCTGGGACCAGTGCCACACAGAAGCTCGGGGATCTTTCTTTTGCATCTGAAGATGAGTACGAGACCACTGTGATCTCAACTTCGCTCAGAGTCAAGAAAGGAACCGGAGCGTCGAGGCGGGGTCTGAGCGGGGGGATGTTTCGATTGGCTCAGGATGTCATACGTCTTGCGGCAGACGCGGTAATACGAGATGCGACAACCGATGTCACAAACCGGTCTAAAGAAGAGAAAGCTCGAAGTGGCGCAAAAGCTTCTCTTATCTATCTGCACAAGATAGCCAAGAGAGGCTCAATGTCACTTGCAGGCAGGGATAAGTATCTTGTCAGAGAGCACAGGAGCAACGTTAAAAGATTCCGAGTGGATCTACGGCCTGTCTGTGATTCTCTGGGAATGTCTTATCCTGAAGGATTCGGTAAGAATATGGGCAGCACTCATGAGAGCACAGGAGGAAAGTCAACATCCTCAAAGATACGTGCCGGAGCGGGAAATACTGGCGAACCATCCAAACCTGCAACCCTTCTCGACCAGCAAGTAAAGACTGGCATGCCAAACACTACCGCGGTTATTCATGCATCAGCCAGCAAAATTGCCAATTCGCAAAAGATTGTCAAGAATGCTTGGTCTGGATATGAGCTGGAGTCACTGGCGGAGTTGTTAATTTTGGTTTTGGGGTTATTATATTTAGATATGCTAGATCGAGTAAGCCCAAAGAGGCTGTCACTGTGAAGCAGCCTCAACCGAATTGACAAAGCTCCTTATTGACTCCAAAGTGGACGTGGCCCTTATCCAAGAACCCTGGATCAACAACATCTGGGTATGTGGTTTAAGGGCTACGGGATATAAGCTGTTCATACCGTCCACATTAGAGAAGGTACAGACATGTATATTAGATAGGAATGATCTGAATATTAATCTACCAAGTGGGTGAATTTGTCAAGGATTGGAGGGTGGCTATGAATTATTCATTTTCGAATCATAGTATGATATCCTTCAGTCTTGTCTTTGTGAAACCGAGGAGTAGGCCTTATAGGAACTCCAGAAGGACGGACTGGAAGTCCTTCGGGGAGTTAGTTGATAGGGATTTGAGGGATACTGAGGGCTGGAGGAATTCAGCTGAGGGTATCGAGGAAGTCGTGAGTAATTTCACGGATGTAATTAGGAGTAGCTTTGAGCTCAGTTGCCCAATGACGTATCCTGGCAAATGGAGGCAGCTGAAATGATGGACCAGGGAACTTAGGGACGAACGAAGGCTGCTTAATAGAGACAAGCTAACGAGGAGCCAGGTGGATTGGGGCAACTGTCGGGAAAGCTGTATTAAGTATAAGAAGAACATAAGACGGGCGAAACGGACATCATGGATGAGTTTCTGCTTACTGATGGAGACTCACTTCCCTAGCTGTAAAGATGTAGAATCTGATGGGAGGACAGGTAGTGTCAGTGATAAGCTACAGTCCGGAACAGAAGAAGATGATATCGATGCGATAGAGGAGATGATCACTGGAGACAAGGTAAGATGGGTGGTAAACTCATTTGGGCCATACAAGTCACCGGGCCCAGATGGCATTTTTCCGGCCATGTTACAGAACGTCAATGACAGGGTCATCTCGCTACTCGTGGAGGTATATAGGGAATATCTTAAAGTGAGATATATTCCTAGGAGGTAGAGAGAAGTGAGGATTATTTTCATACCCAAATCGGGTAGGACGACTCACTCGATCTATACCTAAGGAGTGGTTGGGCACTCAGGTCATCAGCTACACTCAACCCGCCTATCTTAAGTGTAAGTCTGTTGAGAGTGCTCTGCATGATGTGGTGAGTTTTAGCGAGCGGGGTCTGCTGCATAAGGAATACACCTTGGCAGCGTTCCTAGATATAGAAGGGGCCTTTAACAACATTAGGATAGAGGCGATTCAGGAATCACTCGCTTCGTTGGGTATTAGTGTATTCCTAATCGAGTGGATCACCCTGATGTTAAGCAACAGGCTTATCAACTCGAGCATGGGAGGCACCTGCATAAGGAAGCTTTTGCAAGGGGCACACCATAAGGGGGAGGGTCCTTTCGCCATTATTGTGGCTTTTGGCAATGAACGTCATACTGAGACAGTTCGATGCCATGGGAAGGAAAATCGTAGCCTACGCTGACAATGTAGTGATGGTGGTCTCGGGTAAATTTCTACCCATGATCATCAAGGTTATGCAATCTGGGCTGCGAGAAATTTCCCAATGGGCAAACAGTAATGGATTGGGAGTCAACCCTGAAAAGATTGAACTTGTTCTGTTTACCAGGAGATATAAGGTTGAGACATTTAGTCTACCAGTATTGAATGGGACAGAACTCAGAATGTTAAAGGAGGCCAAGTACCTGGGCATTTACTTGAACAGCAAATTGTCTTGGAAGAGAAATACTCAGGAAAGGGCCTATTACGCGTGCAGGAGCTCTATAAGGAAGAACTGGGGTCTAAAACCGGTAATGGTATATTGGATACACTCATCGGTTGTGAGACCTATGCTCACTTATGGATGTTCGGTATGGTAGGAGGCATTGAGAAAGGGAACGTATAGGAATCTTCTTTCTAAAGTTCACAGATGTGCTTCAATTGACATTACGGGTGCCGCGAGAAGTACACCTCAGGCGGCACTGAACATCATTCTCCACCTTCTTCCAATTGAGAAGTTCGTGAGAGGAATGGCTGTGCGGGGCCTGTTCAGACTTTCAGAAATTCAGATGTTAGTGTACTAAACGAAGTCAAGCTTGATAGTCGATCATTGTCCTTAACTGCCCAAACGTATTATGTCGGTACTATAGTTGACTTCGAGGGTACTCCTGTTATCGAAATCCCTAGTAGGAACCTCTGGACTGGAGCGGAGAAGCTCCACGGAGGTTGTGCTATCTTCACAGATGGCTGGAAGATGGAAGTAGGCACAGGGGCGGGTGTCTACTTTTGGGGAACGGATATCAAACGGCCTTTTAGACCTGCAACTGATAGTTGCAGCGTTTTCCAGGCAGAATTTCTAGGCAATTACAAGACCCTAGGATAACTGGAGGAGAATGTTGAGAGGGACACTGAGGTGACTATGTGGATAGTCAATCGGCACTAATGGCAATGACAAGTTATTGTGTCAGGTCCAGATTAGTGCTTGCCTACAGAATAAGACTCTGTTGGGTCCCTGGTCACAGCGACATTTTCGGCAATGAAATAGCCGATGAGCTAGCTCGAAAGGGCTCTTAACTGGACAGGTCTTTTGTGGAGGTATCGGTTAGGATTCCGATTGGGTCATATTTCATGGCCATATGGGAATGGACTTTAGAAAAGATGAATCCTGCTTAAAGGAGCAGAATACAATGCAGGGTATCTAGAGCGTTATTACCTAGTCTTAAACCAGCATCTTCTGGGCATGAGTCGTGGGAATCTAACGCTCGATGTTGGTATAATTACTGGTCACCTCGCAATAGGCAATATGACCAGTAAGTGGGACGCTGACACGTCAGACTCTTGTAGGACGTGCGGTGATGTGGAGGAGCTAGAGACAGTAGAGCACACACTCTGTCATTGTGTAGGACTTCAGCGTAATAATAGGTTTAGGAGCCATATTCTACACAAATGGGTTCGTAATGGGGATAAAGTGACTTAGAGGTAGTCAGAGTTGATTGGTGGTTCTTGGGTTCCACACTATTCTTTTATTTCGTTACTTTTCTATTTCTCTTTTTTCTATTATAGTGCCTTCTTCTGCTTAGGTTTTCCTTTTTCTTCGCTTTCATCTTCTATTAGTTTTCTTTGGTTTTTTATATAAAGGGATCATAATGGACCGGATGGTCTCTGGATGGAGGCGTGAAGACGCCGCCCTTTTTAACCTAACCTAACCTTGATGGTAAGGACCCATAGTGGATTAAATGGGACCAGGCGATACCGCAGCGGGAATCGCGACCACAACTACTTCTTCAGCGATGGCAATGGCGTTTTCTATAATCACTTCGGCCACAGCTCATTCACAAACTTCTCAATTATTCACAGCAGAAGCGACAGGTATAGGTAATGGGGAAGCTGGCCAAAACATCTCTTTAGTACAGAACGAAACGGAATACAACACCTCAACGAACGCGTCTCTGAATAGCACCATAACCCCTCCAGAGTTCAGCAGCATCACAGCCATCGGAGTACAAAGGGAATTTAGAGAATCGAACACTATTCACATGAGGACTGAAAACCTAAGAGAACCATTAAGAGCAGTAGAAGGACTGAGGTAAATTGAAATTCGTCGATCCGTGGATGCGAGGATAGAAGAATTGATACCGGCAATAGTACATGCCACAATAAGCGCGATGTCACAGGCAAGTGTAACTGGAAGAGCCCAAATCAATCAGAGTTTCGATCATGAGCAGCGATCAATGAATCTTCGGCAGCCGTTCACGTATCATCAACTACCACCAACCGGAAGAAATTCAGGAAACAATTACCAAGCAGGTATACCCCAACCACAGCATCATAATTATCAAGGCAACAGATATCAAGCTCCACCACCTCACGTTGACATGAGTAGCTTACCAGCTTTTGAGAATCAGCCACCACGTTTTAGTGAGTCACCACCAAAAATGTATTCGCAGCGAAAAGACCGTAACAATTATGGAGAATCATTTAACAGTAACGACAAGTGGGGATTACAATTTGACAGAACGATGAAAGCGCCGAGCGTTGAAGATTTTGTGTTTAGAGTAGAGACACTTTAGTCGAATTACGGTTGCTCTTGGGCAGAAGTCATTCGAAGTTTTCACCATCTACTTAGCGGACCAGCACTAGAATGCTTATGGGATTATAGGCGGATGAATACAACTCTAAGTGACTGGCCAACCCTTAAGAGCGCATTAATCAGATGTTTTCATTTTCAATATGAAGCAGCTAAGGAAAGAATTTTTGGAACACCATCAAGGACAATTATAAAGACCAGACAGCGTTATAAGGTACGGAGACAGTTACGTAAAGAAATAGCCTCAGCCAAATTAATTGAAAACTCGGATAGGAGGATTTATACCACCATCTCTATTAATGCCGTAGAAATACAAGGTCCACTTGATAGCGGTGCAACAGTTTCTTGCTTAGGTAAGGGATGCCTTGATGTCGTTGAAGAGGCTAAACTAGTGGTACACCCGTTTGTTTCGAAGATTTTCACTTCTGATGGCAGAGCAAACCGGATTATTGGGAGCATAAGGGAGTTGATAGAATTTAATGGTCTTGCTAATTACACAGTAGAACAGCCAATCTGGGGGGGTGAGAAATTCCAAGTCAGGGTGATGGTACTAGTTCAGTATAGTAAAACCCTCAAAGGGTTTGGCGTTCGTATGTGTCAGTTTTTTTTATGACCTTTTAATTTTTTTCCTTATCTTGATGTTTTTTCGCTTAGTTGTAACATTTTGGCAAAAACGTAGTTTAACATAACTCGAGAATCACTTGTCCGATTTTGCTAAAACAAACTCAAAAAAATTTAGAATTACAATTTCTTTAATCCGTTCATATAACGTTTTTCTTTATAATCAACAGTTTTGCCGGTAAAAATAAATTTGTGGAGAAAAAAAAATATTTTTTTGCCTAAAAATTAATTTTTTTTTTTTAAATTCATAAAAAATCCAAAACGGAAAAAAGGATCAAGTGTTATTAATTTCATGTAAAGTTACATAACCTATAAACAAAATGCGACATAGATCATAGAAATCGATTAACGCGTTCTGCTTTTATTTACAATTAAGTGAAGGTATCCCATTTGACAAGAATATTGATATTTGTTTTTATTCAAAAAAGTGTCATTTATGGCCTTTTTTATAAATTTGCCCCAATAACTCCAGACTTCTGGCCATAAACTACTAAAAAAATTAAGTAAACATTTTTATAATTTTTTATTTATTTATTTTTATTTATTTTAATAAATATTGCCTAGACTTTTTCGATGGTGGTTGTTCGGGACTAGTGGCATCGCATTCATCGCTATCATCAGTTTCTGAACCACACATAATGTCAATGTGTGACTCCACTGTTGGCCCTTCTGCATCTCCTGAAAATTCTTTATCATCAAGATCATCCTTGTATTGCCACACAAGCTTACTCCACCAGCAAATTTCCGCAATTATTGCACTCGGCGACTTTTTGCCTCTATATCTGTAAGTTTTTGTTTTATTAAAATGAGTTTGAAAAAATAAAAAATCAGTATTACCTCATTTCAAATGGCATAGCAACTTGATGATAGCGTTCACCTTGTTCATCAGATTCGGTAGCCAATTGTTTGCTGAAGTAGTCCAGATGATGATGTAAATAATGGATTTTCAAGGACATGTGGACACCAATTTCCGAGAATGTTCTTAACATCCTTGCGACAGAAACATCGTAGTTGTTAGAACGATGCTTTCCCAACAAGCCTTCTATTACTTCTTTGATTGCCTGCCATGCATTCAATTCAGCGTCAATCAAAATATTGTTGAATGCGTCACTTTTAATCAGCTTTCGTATATCTGGACCATTTAGTACGCCTGATTGGAAAAAATTAATTTGTTAAGATGGAAAATCATGGGAAATGAATGTGACATTATAACTTACCTTCTTTAATTTTACTTTCGCTGAGTCTCGGGTAAATTAGTTTCAAACACAAGAAAACTTCATCTCTTTTGGCGACAGTTTTGATAAAATTCTTAACAATTCCAAGTTTAATATGCAGTGGAGGCAGCAATATCTTCTCCTTCGGCACTAGAGGCTCACGAATAATATTGGCCGTTTGTAACCTGCTGTGCTCTCTGAGTTTCCATCCGTGGCATGCATATTGGTCACCGGAAAATCGTGTGTCCCAGTGCATTTCCAGTGCATCATATGTTTCTTTCGTTTCTGTACTATAGGCGATTGGAACTGAAGGTTTTTTATTGGTCTTATGCAGTAAAACCGCCTTCAAGCTGAGTTTTGAACTGTCAATAAATAATCTCCAGTCATCTGCTTCATATTTTATTTCTATTGCGTCCATCAATTTTCCTACATCCGGGCAATATGCAGAAGTTTTTTCATCATTCACAACGAATAAACTTTAGAGTGTTGCCTGACGACTTCGATAAGCTGTGACTTTCACACTGGGTGCAAACAAATTGTTTGATTTCAAAATGGAAGCCAGCTCTTCCGATTTATGCTGTGTTAATTCCAACTTGGCAACAATTGAATCAAGCTTATTTTGATTTATTAAAATTGGCTCATTGGATACTGATGGCTCATATGGGGGATCATCACGTGCATGATATGTCGGAGCTTTTGGCACAGGAATGTGGTCCGAATGAGGCAATGGTGTTGCGGCACTTGCAACACCAACGTAATTATACGATTTTCTTAACCTTTTTGCGGCTCCTTTATTCGCACATGCATAGCAATTCAATGGATTGTGACCTTCGCCAGGATTAATCCAAGTCATTGGGATACCGAATGGCATACTTTCACGTCTTCTATTTTTCCAATCCATTAGACGGTTGTAGCAGCTTTTACACACTATATTTGGTACCCAATTTTCGTTCACTATAACATTTTGGTTGAAGTACATCTCGTATGTTTGAACAAAATCAGTACTGAAATTTCCCCTTTTTTTATGTGTTGAGACATATTGACCACAGCAGTAGCAAAAGCTATTTATATCTGGCTTGCACAGTTCCATATTCTGTTCTCTTTTGTTCACTTTTAAAAAACTGGAGAAAAATCACTTTTACTGTTCGCGTTCGTCGGCACTTGTTGAATGACAAAAATCACAGAATCAGTGTGAGAAAGAGAAGAAGTATAATGACAATGCATGTTTTATGTGAACATTACAGAACCAGTGTTGCCACATCAATATTTCTCTTTTAGTACAGTAGAAAAATATGAGAGAGTTCGGCTTGTGAGTGTCAATGTTTTCTCCAAATAATGTTGTGCATATCTGGAGCAAATTTTTGAAATTCATACATTTACCTAATTGTGAATAAATGAGAAACGCGTGCATCGATTTTCATGATCTATGCCTTTTTTTGCTCATGAGTTATGTGACTTTACGCGAAAGTAATTAGTTTTGGCACTTTTTTCCATTTTGGATTTTTATGAATTTAAAAAAAAATATTTAAATTTTTAGGCAAAAAATACTTTTTTCCCTTCATACATTCATTTTTAACTTCGAAAGTGTTGCACATATAGGAAAACGGTATAGAAACAGATTAGAGAAATTGTAATTCTGAATTTTTCTAAATTTGTTTCATCAAAATCGGACAAGTGGTTCTCGAGTTATGTTAAACTACGTTTTTGCCAAAATGTTACAACTAAGCGAAAAAACATCAAGATAAGGAAAAAATTTAAAATGTCATAAAAAAAACTGATACATACGAACTCCAAACCCTTTGAGGGTTTTACTATACTGACCTAGTACCATCACCCTGATTTGGAATTTCTCACCCCCCAGACAATAATCCCAAAAATGTTCCACAATGTTATGTAACTTTCTACTTTGTTCCTTTCTTAAAACGAAAACTATTTTTAGGTGTTGATTTTTTGAAAATGTTTGATGTATTCAGATTTGAGCTAAGCAGTATAACGACTGACAACGGCTATGTAGAAAATGAATCTTCGGCAGATTATCCGTGCAGACACACTTTAACACCCGAGCGACAACAAATTCTGGACTGAACCATTCAAGAATTTCCTCCATTTGCGCAGAAAGGGCTTGAAAAACGGCATTGGAAACACATATGATAGACACCGGATCAGCTATGCCCATCAAAGAAAAATATTATCCGATTTCACCAGCTGTACAACAGCTCATGTATGTCGAACTAGATCGTATGATTTCTCTGGGCGTTATAGAGCCAAGTGAAAGTCCTTGGAACAATCGAGTCATGTTCGTTAAAAAAGGAGAAAAGGTACGCATATGTCTGGATGCGCGACGGCTGAATGATGTCACCATAAAGGATGCTTATCCACTACCCAATATTGAAGGTTTATTGAGCAGACTCGGAGATAACCATTATATTTCTAGTGTTGATTTAAAGTATGCGTTTTGGCAGATACCGCTAGCAGTCTCCAGTAGGGAAAAGACGGCTTTCACGGTACTTGGAAGGCCTTTGTACCACTTTACTGTAATGCCGTTCGGGTTGTGCAATGCAGCTCAGCGGTTATGCCGTTTAATGTACAAAGACATCCCAACGCGTCTTCGCGAGCGTGTTTTCGTCTACCTGGATGATCTGTTAGTTTTATCTGCAACCTTCGCAGAACATATCGATCTCTTAAGAGAAGTAGCGCCTTGTTTGTCTAGTGCTGGTTTGACCATAAATGTAGAAAAATCCAAATTTTGTTGCAAAGAACTTAAATGTTTAGGATATATAGTTGGAGCAGGAATTCTTAGACCGGACCCGGACAAAATATCTGCAATAAAAAATTTCAGTTATCCAACTACGCCAAAACAAGTAAGGAGTTGAATAGGAACCACCGGATGGTACCGACGATTCATAAACGACTACGCAACAATTACAGCACCTATTTCCGAGACTTAAGAAAAAAAAAATTTGAATTTACTCAGGAAGCAAAGCTAGAGTTTGACAAATTAATACAATGCCTTAGCACAAGTCCCGTTCTAACTCATCCTAATTTTACCAAGACACTGGATGTAAACAGTGTGATGCGTCTGATATCGAAATTGGTGCAGTCATATTTTAAGAAGACATCGAAGGTGGCCTATTATTCGAGGAAATTAACAGCGGCTCAGAAAAATTACTATGTTACTGAGCGTGAATGTTTAGCAGTTGTATCAGCCATCTAGAGACGCGTTATCGCGATACGCCGTGGATGCTCTGAATGATTTTGGTTCGTTTATAGTGGATTTAGATTCACCAGAGTTTGGCTCTGATGATTACAAAGAATTAATCCGTATCCTTCAGGAAGAGAAATCGAGTTCACCGGATATATAAGTTATTGACAATTTCGTATACAAAAGAACAAACGTGTATAATGGAGACATTTTGCTGGAAGATCATGCCTGGAAATTGTGGATGCCAGCTTCGTTAACCGAGAGCATAATTGAGAAAGCGCATAGCCCACCCAATATGGCTCAAGGGGGCATTGCAAAGACAATTAGGAAAAATCCGCAAATACTTTTATTGGCCTCACTTGAAAATTCAAGTTCGGAACTTTGTTAATCGTTGTGACGTTTGCAAGGTATTCAAACCAGCTAATACTGCTCTTAAACCACCTATGGGAAAAAAGGCGGATGCAACCAGACCTTCCCAGCGTATTTATATAGATTTTTCAGGGCCATATGTTCGTTCGAAGCGTGGTAATTGTTACATCTTTATTGTATTGGATTATGCAACAAAAGCGCCAGGACACAGAAAATGGATGGCAAAATCGTAGTGCATTAAGTAAACGGTGGGATTACCCCGATAACACTCTGGGCGAAGCAGCGCCTCCTTGAACAACGTGCGGCCAGCGCAAACGGCAGCAGCAAGTGGAAAAACACCACCTCTTCTAACCTTGATCGGCCACATCCAAAAACGTCCAAAAATTATGACCACGTTACAACAACAACGCTAAGCACAACAACAACATTAACGCAAAGACCACAACAACAGCAAAGGTAAGCCAGTCACAACGTTAGTGCACGACAACAATAACAGTCTCGGTAAAAAACAACAACGCTCCCCTGTAAAACAACAACAACGCTAAGCACACTACAGCAATAACAGTCTCGGTAAGCCAACCACAACAACGCTCCTCTGTAAAACAACAACAGCAACGTTAAGCCAACCACAACGTTAAGCGCACGATAACAACAAAGCTAAGCACACTACAACAACAACAGTCTCGGTAAGCCAACCACAACAGCGCTCATTTGTAAAGCAACAACAACAAAGTTAAACCAACAAAAACGACGCTAAGCTGACAACAATCGCGGTAAGCCAACAATAAGGTGGACAGCAGAAGACAACTTTAGACAGAATTGAATAACATAAGTAACATACAATTTTTTTTTTTCTATTTTTGATTAGACATATTGTTAATTACTTTGATGTTGAAATTTCTCGGCAAACTGAATTTGAGTTGGCCCCGTATAGATGTTTAATTCATGTAGTCTCGAATGTATAAAGCTTTAATTATGCCAATCGTGAATTTATAAGTGAATTAAGAAAAAAGAAAACACCCTGTAAAAAAAATTGTTTCAAATTATTTTAAATTTGCATTTTAAGTAAAACCAATGTAAACCACAGCACCTAAAATTTTTTGAATCATTTTAATGGAAATTTCAAAATTATTTTGGTTCGGCATTCTAAGTAAACTACACTGAAACATCGGTCATAAAAATTTTAAATTATCGTCAATTTTGCATTTTCAAGTAAATCAAATAAACCAAGGCCTTATATAGATTTGAAAACATTTTAATTTTGAAATTGTTACGAATACCAAGCCAAAACGCAGTTTGTATAAATTTTGGAAGTGAATTAATTTTGGAATTTAAGTAAACCACCTTGAAACAGCCCTCGCATAAACGTTAAATTATTTGTAATTTCGGATTTTTAAGTAAACAAAGTAACACACATCGTATATAAAAAAAAAGAAAAAATAAGTAAAGTTATTTTTAGTTTGAATTTTATTTAAACTTAGCTAAAACATATCCCGTATAATTTTAAGTTATGCTAATTTGGCAACTTCTCAGTAAATCAAAACAGAAAACATACCTTGTAGTAATTTTGATTTAATTTGAAGTTTGAACTTAAGTAAAACCAATTAAATCGTACCTCGAGGATATTGTAACTTGTTGAGTACTGTAGAACTTTAGGACCCTTAGAGATTACCTTGGACTTAGTGTTTTCTAGTATTGTAGTATAAATATGATGAACCACATTTAACGTCTGTAAAAGTGACAATTTAGGCAGGGTAAAGAAAATTAGATTCCACCAATATATTAGCGCTAATAGATCATTAGACAAAATTTTCATTCTGACAAAGTTGACCCCAACATTTGTTGCTATATTATTATCTTGAAGTATTATAAACGTAAGGCTGCTTACTGCTTAAGTTATTTCAAGAATTATTGTAAATAAATATTTGAACCTTAATATTAAATGAAAATGAAAGTGTGAAGAAGCTAAGGTAGGTATTTAGTGGTGAAAATCTATTTTATTGGTAGCTACGACGTGCGGCTAATATGCTACCTTGGAGAGGCATCATGGATGGATGCTGAGGGAGGGCCAGCCAGGGATTTAATTACATCGAAATCGCCGAAAACAAAAAGGTATTGTATCCAGCGTTTGATTTGTGCGCGTTTCGGTTTCTTTTCGTTTGCGCCCCGTTTTCTATTTTTGTGATTTAGGCAATACACTGGTACATAAAATAATGTTTTATGCATATCCATTTGCGACGAACACCCGCCCATGTCCGAAGTGTCATAGCCTGGCTGAAAATTTGTTAGTTACCAGTGCGACAAATGGACAGTGCACGCGAACCGTGCGTGTGGCAGCGGCCACTAGCGCATTGAATCGTGACAATAGGCTTTTAATATGTAGACTTAAAATACCCAAAAATATGTTTATATCCCAATATTTATATTTAATATTTGGTTTTAGCTCGTTTAGTTTCAATTATTTAAATTCCCGGGAATACCAAAATTTATTTTTCATTTTCCGAGAGCAGAAAAAGTTCGGGAATTTAGAAACTCTACCCGTGCAGCATCGAACCTGTAGTTTGTAGAGTGCGTTTATATGGGAAAATATGGCCTTTTTACGGGTTTTAGAAAAATTTAACTATTATTTTGCTTTGTATTCATAAATTTTCAAGAAAACAAGATACAAAAAGAACTAGATATAAAACATTTCTCAAAAAAATAAAAATTTCTTTGTACGTTTCTTACACAAGTGTTTTAAAACACGTTAATGGTCTGGGGAATTCGTAATAACCTTAAAACTTTTAAACCGATTTGTTTTTTTATATTTTGTTATATGTTGAAACGACATCCGATTTCACTAATATTTCACACAATATATTTTTACAACCCAAAGAACGATTCTAGTGGGAGTTACGGTAAAAGTTCAAAAGTCGGTAAATTTTGGATATTAGAAAGAAACCGACTTTGCAATTTAATGTAAAGTAAACGTAAGTTAAACACAATTATTTATCAAAAAGAGTTAAAATCGGTTAGAAAATATTAAAATTATTAGAAATTCCCCCGACCATTAACTTTGACTAATGCCCGTAATTTTAACAAATAGATATCTATCTGTGCCTTGATACCTATGGTGTAAATAAAATTTGGTAAATTTAGCTTGCTGGTATGACTTACCGAATGGATAACTGTAGTGTTTCTTACACTATCGGTTTTATTTAGTTAATGTGTTAGGTAAATCTTTTTTGAAGAAATCTTTTTATAATCAGAATTTTAAATTCTGTAAAAAATAAATATGAGATATAAAATATTTTGCAATTGTAGGCCAATATATTTTGTTAATTGTAGAAATTCTTGCGAAATTTTAACGCAAAATATTATATTGATATGTAATTTATTATCGAAGATTATCGAAGGTACACCTACATAAAACTTATTTGTGTGAAAGTGTTATTGGGTCTTATAATGGAACTATGGGAAATTGTGAGCTTGGCCTAACTTATTATTGACATATATACATACTTAAATATTTATTGACGTTTCCGGCAATAACATAATGCACCAGTCATAACAAGTTTAATAGACTTAGTGGTTGTGCTAAAATAGCCATATGTACCAAAATTTCTATTGTAATTTGCCTACAAGATTTACATGAAGAGACAACCAGAAAGACGGATGTTGTTAAAACAAATCTGAAAATGATTTTCAATGAATTTATGTCAAAATACTTCCAGCAAAGTTGCATCAAAAATAGATTCTAACGTTTTTCAAAAAGAAAAAAAAAGAGATAACAATAAATCTAACTTAAACATGAATGAACACGTATGAAACTCCATATATTTACATATACATATGCACACATGGAGAATAAAATAAGTGTGAATTTCTTCAAATGAAAGTTTTTAAAATTTTATGTTTTAAAATTGTTGAACTTATATTTATGTTACATTTAATAATTACAACTATCTAAGGAACATTTATGTTATCTAAGGAATATTTATGTTACATTTAATAATTGCAACTATCTAAGGAATAAAAAATATTTATGGAATTATTCAGCCTCTGCTATGCTAGGGATAATCAAAGAAATTAAAAAAAAAAATAATTACGTCCATTCATGCATTTTATTAATATTAAATATTTATTTTCAAAAATAAAAATAATGTAATTTTAAAAATTTTGAGACACATCTATTTAATTGTTCACAGAAATGGGTTTTCCTCATGTAAACCTCCTCCGATTTTCAAACCGCAATGTAAGTAAATTCCAAAAGTATTTTTTTTCCTTATATAGTTGTATTTAATAAATAAAACTTAAATATAAGTTTACAAAATTTTAAAACATGAAATTTTAAAATTTTTTCATTTAAAAAATTCACACTCATTTTATTGTTCATGTGTGTATGTATGATTTTTAGCTGGGTATTTAAAAAAAATTAATTTGGAAGTTTGTTTTTTAGAAGCTCATATTAAAAAATGAAATTTTACACGAGTATGGAGAAGAGTTATATTATAAAATTATTTAAGAATTTTAGAAATATCGTTTTTGAGATATAATGGTTTGTTAGAAGTTAAATTAACAAAATAAAGTAATAAATTAAAATAAATAAAATAATTAAAAACACTTTTTCACAAAAAGTTTTATTTCCAACAAAAAAAAAAAAAAATGTCAGAAATAAACAGAAAATTAAGAGCTGTTAACTTATGAAATTTTTATCTAGAGTTAAAGGCTAACGTTAGACACAATGACAAAATGACGTTTTCATACTAAATAAACATGTTAACTACAGTTAAGCATTAAGTTTGGGTAAAAATTCGATAAGTTAATAGGCCTGAAAGTAACAACTTTGTTCACATTATTACTGTTATTATTATTATTTTTAATATTATTAAAAAATATTTTTCTTCATATAATACATTAATAAATAGTACAATATGGATGTTGTGAATAATAATCGTAACATACCTGGTACTGTTACGTCCAAATCGATATCAAAGTCATGCAGTGAGTAGAGATTGTAATTTTTGTTGTCACTTTTGTTTATTTTTTCTAATTGTTGAAATTTATGTTTTTCTTTCGATACAGATGATATTTTATCATTTACGTTATCTAAATCCTTCTTTTCATTTGGTTGTTTAAATCCCATACGTGGTTGAGTAATTCTTCTTGTAAATGGGTCAGATATTCTTAATCCTTTATTTGCACGCGCTTCTTCTAAAATTGCTTTTTCAGCATCCTCAACGTTACGTTTCCTGTTCCGATCATTTATATATGAAATTAAACTTATACTGCTTGATCTTCTTTTATCTAATTCTGAGGCTCGACACTCAAGTTCTTCAATTTGTTGACTTAAATTTTGTGAAAGTTCGTAGTCTCCACGTAACATTGCAGCATCTCTTTCTTTCATTAGACATGTTTTTTTCATCGCATAGTTTGTAGGTCTATTTCGAAATCTATTTTTTTCTTCTATTATCTTATCGACATCTTCATCTTTAAACTCGTAGTTTAACGCTTCTTTAATATCAGCTAATTTCTTTTCTATAATACTTGATGTTGGCATTTGAACATTTTGTTGCATGCACATTTCACGCCATTTTGAGAATTCACTTTCTGTGAATTCTTGATTAGAAATGAACTCAAGTCGAAATACACGCTCCTGATTTCCATGCTTCAAACGTAGACCTTTATTGGTACGTGTTTTACCTAAGTTATATATTTTTGCAGTTTCAACCACTCCAACGATTTCAGCAACACGATATACGGGTCTTTGCCCATTGTTTCCAATGCTAATGCGTACAAAGCAGTTAAGCACTGTTCTTTCAAATATTGGTAAATTTATAAATCTTTCCATTTTAAATCTTGATAAACGTATCTTGTTCAATTCATCTCTAGTATTAATAAACCTTGTCTGTTGCTCCTCTAATTCTTCCTCCTCTGATTCACTAGAATATTTACTACTATTAGATGGGGTTCGTTTGACAGTGGGTTTTTCATCATCTTCCCACTCACTACTTCCTGAGTCATCGGAATAAATTTCTGACGCTTTAAGTTTTACGGAAGATTTTCCACCTGTAACACTTTCGAGCTCATCTTTTTCATCGTCTCGTTCTTTCTGGGCTTGTCGTTTTGCTTCTTCTTCCTCTGAAATATAAATAAGTTTCATAATTGAATCATTGTTACACTAAAATATAATATAAACCTATACATTAGAGTATCCCAAAAAACCAGTCTTTTGCCATGCTGATGTCGGATAACCCATCAAACGGCGTGTATTGAATAGCACAATACAGGAAAAATACTAAAACAAATATTTAAATATTTTTAAATTTGTCCCCATTTTAGTGAATTCTGGTGAACAAATTTTATGAAACTACTTTATTTTGAAAAAGTGTGCAGTTTTTATCCATTTAGCAAAAAAATATTTCGAACTTTTTCCCATGATGTAATAAAATGACCGCTTATGAACCGAAATGTTTTTGAATGCTACCCAGCAAAAACTTCGCTTATAATTTTAAAAGCAACAGTTTCTTGTATGCATTATACTTTAGCCTTAATAACCACTCCCAGCATTACCATTACCAAGGAATTTGATTTTTCCGTAGTTCAGTTCTCTAGAACGTCTAAAAAACAGATATGGGGCCATTATCCAAATTATTTAACCAGGCTGATATTGACTTTAATTCTAAATAAGTTTTATAGTAATATTATTTTAAACAAACTGGTAACTCATTTTTAGAAATCATGTTAATTTATGCCTGTGTATCAAGATTGGAAACCAAAACGAATAACGGTATCAGTAATCAATTTATTTTTATTTTGGTAACGGTATAAGTATTTTGAATTATATTGTTATCGGTATACCGGTACTGAAGCTAAACTAACGGTATATACCGTTATTATTAAAAACATAGCAAAAACATTAAAAAGTTGTAATTTTTATTTATATTTAATTAAAATTCACTAAAAAAAAACACTAAATTATATATTTTTATGTTTTATGTTAGTTAAAAAATTTCAAACCCATAAAATTGACTATTATTTTCAATTTCTTACAATGAATCATTTTTTGAATTAAATTTTAAAATTTCGTTTTAAATTTAAAAAAATGCATTTTGCTTTTTATTGTTTTGAAAGCTTATGAATATTTTATTTTTAAAATTTTTTTAAATTTCTTTTTGTTATTTCTATTCATTGAAAAATTTTTAATGTAAAAGCTTTTAAAACAGTTTTTTAAATATTTCTTATAATATGGAAAAAACAAAACTTCTATTTCAAAATTGATTTTAACAATAATTAAATTTTAAATTTCTGTTGTGATTAGCCTTAAAATTTTTAAATAATATATACATATACCTAAGAAAACAAACAAAAAACCAATAAATAAATAAATAAAAATATTTATAAATACATTATACTATTATTTTCGTTTAAATATCATTTTCCCCCATTTTATCATATAAAAATACTGATAAATAAACACTTAAGCATATTACCAATCTCTTCAGCATTTGTTACTACTCCAGTATCTTAGCAGCGACAAACAACAGAAAAATAATATTCATCACATAATACTCAAAAATGTAGTACCAATTTGATCCCTAACTTGACCCATTTACTCACTAGAAGTTTTGAAAATATTAAAAATTTGATCGTACCACAACCATGACAAAGAGAGCACTTCGTAGATTACGAAAATTACAAAACAGTCAGAATTCTGTACCGAAAAATATGTGGACAGTATTATTTAAAAAATAAAAATTTATAATTTCATATTGTAACCAATTCCAAAAGTAATAAAAATTTTGAAATCGATTTGATAGAAAGTTCATCAAATTCATTTTTTAAGTTATAATCAAGGCGCACTTATATATAAGGTGATAACAGTTAAAAGATATATTATATATAAAGCTTGCATATAATTAAAGGTGGTCCTAGCTGTAACTTTCTGAACAAAATTTTTCGTTCTCTCAAAGTAATATGTTTAGAAAACAATATATTTTAAAATGCCAAAACAAAAATACCGACATTGGGGGAAGCGGTATTCGAATACGAATATTTTTGGAAAATAATAATTTCGGTAACGGTATCGGTCATTTTAAACGGTATTTACTCGGTTCGGTATTTATAATGGTATCGGTTTCCAACTTTGCTGTGTATGAATTGTCAATTTTTGTAAACTAATGATTGAATTGTAAGCTGGTAATCAGTCGGCAAAAATAAAAAATTAAAAAAAATAGAAACATAGAACTTGATACAATAATGTCTTATGGAACTTTCAAAATTATATTTTGTCTGCAATTCAGACAATTCAGATCAGAATATCCTTTCGGATATTTGTATGGGGTTTCAACGCTTCTAAATGTCTTAAACATATTACAATTTTAGATAGGCATATAAAAGTTTTCTATAAGCATAAATCAGTGTGCCAAATTTTAGGAAGATCGGTCCATAATTGACAATAGCTCCCATATAACCCCACTTCCGAAAACAATTTTAACGTACATAAATCCCATATAAATTTAAGTATCAAGATAAAATTTTGACACAAATAACTTATAAAAGTAGAAAGCACTGCGCTAAATTTTATTTGGATTGGTTCATAACTGACCATATAAGACCCACTTCCGAAAATCACTTTAAAGTGAAAATATCTCATTAAATATTAGTATTGACATAATATTTGACAATAATAAGTTTTATAGCTTATAAATTACTTTCCCAAACTTGGAAAGAATCGGTCCACAATTTAATTTGGCTTCCATATAAGACCCTCTCCGCCAAGCTCGAGCTTTGCCGGCTATAACCTTCCTACTTTCTTTTATTTTTTTCTTTTTTTACTTAATTTTTGAACAGAAAACACAATAAATTATTATTTTATACATCATGTGATAAAAGTATCAACCCTTTTAATTTATATCAAAATTTCAAAAACATTTTATATCTTTTTTTTTACCTTTGATAAATTGCAGATCCTTTAACTACATCGATTACATTTTCATTCCGTAGAATAATACTTAAATATTTATGCATTTATTTCTAAAATTAACTCTAAACTCTACAATTTCACATTAATTGCTGTACACAATTAAGTTCTTAACATTCAAGCAATGTAATAAAAAACAAAAAAAAAAAAAAAGGTTACAAAAAATCATAAATTTCAAATTTACGGTCAAAAATCTTTAATGTTTCCTTTTTAATCTACTAGAATATCAATTAAGCTTACAAAAGCATGAAAAACATGATTTTTCATATTTTTTAATTAGCCATACAAAATAAGTTTTTTAGTAAATATTACAAGCAAAAAAAAAGCAATTAAAAATATTCTGAAATTTTTTAAATTTAGCGCCCATTTTAAACAAATTGCTAGATTTGTGAAAATTTTAAATGTTTTTCTATAAAATTTAAACTTTTTAATTTCACAATTTATTTCATATTTCGTTATGCCACAAATATTGAACAGTGTTTCTTTTTGACAAATGACTAAATTAGACATTTACGCCAACATACGATTTTTAAATTTACGGTAAAAATTTTGAACTTATTTTTACGTAGCTTTTTGCAATACAAAATTTTCTATTAAAAAAAAATAAAAAATAACATGTTTTCCTAAAAAAAATTATTCTTCATTAAAATCAAAATAATATTGGATTTTTGGTTAAAAAATATGTAATTTTGGACGTAATTAAAAAAACAGAAATAATAAAAAATCACCCTTGAAATAGACTTTCATTTTTAAAAATGTAGTTTCAAACCCAAACTTTGAATCAATATCTTCAAAAGAAGAATTTTAGCGATTTTTTTCTAAAAACATAAAAGAAACACTTTTTACATGCGCAAATTGATCCCAAATTTTTATAACTTTGGCACCCTCTATTGTTGACAAATAGAAAAAACTTAAACTTTTTCATTCATGATTAGTTAAGCTGTTAGATTTCCAAACATACTAAATTTGCCAACAAACATGGCATAATTTTATTTTTGCATCCATTCAAAACTTGCTTCGTTCAAAGATCTATTTTTTACTGGGAACTTACAGAATTAATTTCAATTTAACCTTAAACTATTTATAAAACATAAAAAATTAGACTTTATAAAAATTAATCAGCAAAAACATTAAATTTCCATTCAAATATTAGTATTTAGTGCACATATTTTTTAAAATGAAATTTAATTTTTTTAAATTTTTGTGTTGAAAAACTGGTCTATTCGACATTCGAAAAATGGACATTTTGAAAAAACAGACAGTACTTAAACCGAAAAATCGGTTTTAAAACCCGTTGGAAAACCGAGTTCTTAATTAGTGAGACAATATAATATTGTTTTTAATAAAAATGCATTATATGAACAAATTTAAAAAAATCTTATATTCTAAACTTAAACGCGTTTGGTACGGAAACTTTTTTAACGAACTCGAAAATCGATCGCGTTTCTTAATATTTCTTATGCCCTGTGAGTTTTATATGCGCAAAAATTGCAAAAAGTTATACAAAAATTATAATGTGTATACGTACTTCCATATAAGTTTCATGTAAAAAATAAAAGATTTTTGGCGGATGTCGATTATCAAGATTTTTTTTTTAATAAGTTAGTTTTTCAGGAATGTTAAGTTAGATCACAATTCGAATCAGGCAACCCTATTTGCTACCTAAATAAAAATTTAATTTTTGGACATGACGAACAAAATTCTTCAGTTATAGCACCAAAAAAAGAAGTTCCTCATATAGTTTTCGCTTACAAAACACATTATTAAGTAGGCGAAGTTTTTGCTGGTAGTGCTTAAGGTACACCAGCTTTTATATCTTTAAGCTGCAAGAGCTCATTCACGAACTTTAGTTGAAAATAACGATCATCAATGTATGACTTCATGATGTTGTAATATATTGCAATATATCAAATTTTATCAAACATTTTACCAACAATATATTGTTTTTAAAATGTTTGATAGTTTATATAATAAACCCTTGTGCAATACCTTACTAAATGCCTGCGCCATGGCATGCCACGTCTATAAAAACTGCGGAAAACACACATTTTTGATCAACAGCCTTTTCAATTATCTTAATACGATGAATGGTTTTGGCGAAAACCAAATTGATGATTTATTTCTATATATGGTAAATACGTTTTTGAATACGTTTTGAATTTTAATTTTAAAATTTTTCGGATACATCTATTTTATTGTCCATGTGTGTATATACACAGAAAAAAAAATGGACATCAATTTTTTGATTTTGCTCCAATCACCAAAATAATAATATTAATTAACTAGAATAATTGATTTTGGTTTAAATTTCAATTAAATATTTTGATCAAATAAATTATAATTATGATTAAATGTTTGCCTAAAATCAGCAAAGATTTGTATTAATTCAATTCTACAATTAAATAAATCCTTGCTTTAATAAAAACACACGTATTTCAATATAGTTATTTATTTAATTATTAAAAATATTTAAATAATAAAATACAAGTAAAATTAGACGACAAAAATATGAAAACTCCAAATTTGATAGGAGAAACGAAAGTTGGTATATAGTTTCGTCTTAGAGTTGTATACTCCTTGTTAAATCAGCGATAATGATCTCGAATTTGTCATGTAGCTCACATGTGATTATCTGTGACTTTCAGTAGGATATATAAAATGCCAAGATGAAACTATATGTTATGTTTTGTTTCGCTCTATAAAATTTTGGTGTTATATCCTTATTTACCTAGAAACTACAACAATGTACTCATGTACACAGAAAAAATTATTACCTTATATTTGCTACCTAAATATTAGGTAAATGTTTGTTTCGAAATTGTTTGCCCGAGCGTACATAAAATTTTTCAATAGTAATTCGTAGTTTATTTTTTGGTCACATTACGGACATTTATTTTCTCATTGTTCAAACGTTGTTCAAACAGACATGAAATATCAATAGGTAAATATCAAATGGGTAAATAGGAAAATATGACCAATGCGAAAGGTCTCATTTGAAAAATTATTTGTCTTCAAAACGATAAATTTTTACTAAAAATATAAAAAACAAAGGGGATAAAAATTTTTTGACTTAATGATATGGAGCAAATTCGATAGCTTTTTTAGATGGGTTCGGAAGTGGGTTTAAAGACGAAATGCTCAATTATGTGCCCGAAGTTTTGCTGTTATATGCCCAGTTTACGATTGCAATTTTACTCTGTATCCCCATTGAAAATTTCACATTTGCGGACACCATGGTGTAATTATCCTTACAATTTGATTATATTGTCCTGTAATATAGCGGATACTAAAAAACATTAAATCTAACATAAAATGCGCTATAACTCCAAAAGTAATGATGACGCATAAAAATGTATTTCAGTATACTTGTCAGAAATTTTATGTTCTATAAATGTTGAAATAACATCAGAACACGTATGATAAGTGAGATATACGGAAAAACTAATTTTGGCACCTTTAACCGCGAATAACTCACGCAGCAAACACGTGATTATCGGTGACTTTTAGCAGTATATATAAGACACCCAGACGATGCTATATCCAACAGTTCCGATGTTGAACCATTTTTTCGTATAATTTGCTAAGGATATAAAACATAATTACATATCCTACTTTAATATATTATTTACTTTTGCTTGCTTAAGCAAGCAAGCAAGTTAGTAAAATTATTAAAATGATCAGCAATATTGTATTAGCGGAATTTATTACTTAAAACTTCTCATATATTTATATATTTTTGTACATTTTAATGATTTGGATTCAATAGAACTGTTATTTGATATCATTTTCTCTTACAAAAATGTTCAAATTATTATTTGCCCAAAAAATGGGAAGATGTTTTCCATTAAGTGGTCAGTGGTAATAAAAACAAATTTATTTTTTTACATAACCTCCTATTTTTCAGTATAGCAGCGTGTGATCCCGTTCATTTATATTTTAAATTAATTATAAATACGTGCAACTTGGATGTGTTCCCTTTATTAACTCTGCCCGCTGTTATTCCAGATATATAATTTCCTTGGAAAAACGAATGTAATTAAACTAATAGCTTCCAATATTTGGAAATGTGCTCCATACAAATTAGCTTTGTAATAATATAAAATTTATTTTTATTCAATATTTGCCACTCCAACACATCTAGCACGCATAGAATTCACCAGTCTGTAACAAATTCCTGGGGTATGGAATATTATCATTCCTGTATCATTTCCCACCGTTACTGTTTATTTTTTGGATCGGAAAATATCGAATAATAATATGCTTTATAAGATTCAGGCCACGTCACTGCGCTGGCCACTCCACTATATTTACATTATTCGAGATGAACCAGTTCTTCACAGAATCGGGTGGATGCTTAGAATAAAGTGGGCTATTTTATTTTTGGGGATTGCAGACTGTTGCTGTGAAAATTTCAAGAAAATCGGTCCAGCGGTTTATCTTTGTATAAAGCCCAAACAAAGAAACCAACAAATAAACACAGATTCACTCTCCCTCGTACTACCCTATCTCAATTGTGAATCTTAATGAGAAAATTATTCCCACCAAATCTTAATAATTTCTCTGCAATAGTTTCTTATATTGGGGCTATCACTCCCCCTTGACCTACCCACCCCATTTTCATCACAACTATTTACCTTTATAAGGAAATTATTCTTACAATACACAGTGGGGCAGAATCGAAATTTTTTGGAAATAAATCTGTAACTTCTGATCGGCCGGTTGGATTTTCATGAAATTTGGTACAGGCGCAGCAGAGGAGTGTACAATGTTATGTTTGGAAGGGGGGCACAACAATCCCCCAGGGGCGGAGCTAAGGAGGCTCAAAGTTAGGTACCTCTGACATAAAAAATTTTTAATCGCTTGCAAAATTTTTGTTTCTTGTCAGATTTCAAATATTTATAAAAAACATGCTTACATGTCCTATTTATCTCTTATAGTTTTCGAGTTATTTGCATTTGAATTTTTAAGCACCATAATTTTGCATGTTCTTGGTCCAGTTTTTTTCATATATATCCTAGTATTTCCGACCGATTTTATTAGTTTTTTTCTTAACTAGTTAAAGAACAAAATTATCAAAAAAAAAAAAAAAAAAAAAATTAACAAAAATTATTATTGAATAAAAAAAATTTGAAGTCGATATCTTTACCGAGTCCAAAAATAAACGATTTTGAATTTGAAAATTGCAAAAAGACGACTTTTTGTGGTTTTTTAGCCGAAAAAGAATCTACACTCTTTTTTATCTAAAATAAAATTTTCTTTAGAAACATATAATAATTTTGCACTTTTCTGAAAGGTAACTTCACAGAGATGACTTTAAGATAAAAAACAAACCCAATAACTCAATTGGTCATGGTACATACCCTCCCGAATTCTACCCATTTAATATGAAAGTTTTGATTTTAGACCATATTTTTTCAAATCCCAAAGCACGAATCGACAAGCGGAATACATTTTAAGAATCCTCAATATGTTGTTAAAAGTTTTAAATCAAAATCTTCGGGACTTCGGAAAAATGTGGATTCTATAGCCAAAAATGTAAAAAATCCCGTTTTTTGGGAATTTTGATTAGTTTATTTTGAATTTAGGAATTCAGGGCCTTTTGTTTGGTTTATTTCTAAATAGCGAAAGAAATTTTAAAAATATGTATTCGAAATTAAGCTTATCCTTAGCATATATAATTTCCGACCTTTTGCAAAATGATTCAAGTCAATATCAAGCCTCATTTCAGAAATATGCGCCTTTAAACTTTTATATTTCCAATTTATTGTATATATGACTATATTTTTACAAACTTACAACTTTTGCCTTTAGTTTTGCGTGAATAATTACTTAGAAAATTATGAATATTTCTGTATACTTTTACTAATATCTATACACAAAATATTTTTATAAAAATAATTAATAAATATTTTTTATTTTTAATAGGGTTGCCGCATTTCCCAAATTTAAGTAAATCTTTATCCTTTTCTAAGCATTCATATATTTTTATTAATGAATTTAAAATAACAAAACAAACAAAAAATTTCTATTTTAACTTAATCAATATTATTATTTTTGGTATTTGTCATCTTCCTTAATAAATATTCTATTTCTAATACGATTTTTTGTTACTTATTTACATTAAATTTATGTAGAAAATTTTTCTAATATTTTAAACTTATACTACTAATTTTCTATAAAATAATCTGTTGTATCTGTATACATATCTAAGAGATAATAAAGGTCCTTCAAGTCTTCAGTATTCTGAGTTGATAAAGGCTCATAATAAATCCAACGTTTTCTCATTGATGATAGTACAGGGTCTGATGATAACAATAGGCTATTAAAAATATCCTCGTTTTGTGACGTTCTGGAGCATTTCCTGGAGCTGAATAATTGAACGTGCTTAAAATCTCTGTTTCTTGCTTCTTGAGCCTCTTCTGTAAGCTCTGTAAGTGGAAGAATATTTCGTTCAATTATAATTTCGCCATGGCACAATACTTTATGTACTGTTGGTGTCATTTCTTTCCATGGATATAGAGAAATAAGTAGTTTAGATATTTTTGTTGCATATTCTCCAAATCGAGCAGAGTTAATTTTGTGCTTACTATTAATTGCCATTAGTAGCATGTTAGTCCTTTCAAGTAACTCTTTATTAATACGTAGCTTGGAAATTTCCGAAAAACCTTCTTGCTGTGTTTCCATCATTTGTACTACCACCAGTCGGCAGAGGTTTGTCGACGTTTAATCCGGTCTCTTCTCTGAATTCATCCTGGATTCTACTTTTCTCAGATAGTCTAACTGTTTTTAAATCCTCGTTGTTTCTGGTAGGTTTTATTAAATTTTCTGGCACACTTCTATACTTTAAATCATATGCTATGTGCAGAAAATGCTCCATGATCCGTATTCTGGCGTGAAGTGGAGATATTCCGAAAGACAGAAATTCGTCATTAGTACTCCTTGCTTTACCAATATCCGAAAATTGTGATTTCATCTCATCACATAGTGAGCATTTCCAAAAAGAAGATGTTTCCGTAATGGCATTACTAACCTTTCCATCAATCATTGTTAGACTAAGTTGAAAGGATATATCGAATGTGTATTGGTTTATGGTATTTGAAAGAGGTTGTAAATCATTTATTTCATCTTTAATATATTCCACTAAATCCTTAGTTGTTGTCTTCGACTTCCTTGTGTATTCGAACCAAATAGGTCTGCAAAAATGTTTTGATCCTGGAGTGGTGTTAAGCCATATATCTTCAAATGAGTTTTTACACTTTGATGAAGATTCCTTTAAGGAATAAGATCGCATTCTTATTGGCACCAAAGATGCTATAAATACGCTTTTATAATCCGCCATTTTCTTACTTCCACTAGCATGCTTGTATTCAGGAAGGGCTGATAGTCCGTCACGTCCCCACTTACAGATTTCCAACTGATCTGCAGAAAAATCTGCAACTATCCTGGTAGCTGTATTCTCAAGCAAAGAAGATAGCTCTACACATGCTTCCTTTTCGGTAACCGAAATAGATGGTAAAATATCCTTGTATGATGGTGGAATTGAGTGTCCCTTTTCAAGCAGAGCTTTTCTTAAAATTTGATATTTGTTTCGGCTGAGATGCAGTTCAAGCATTAAAGCAATTGCTTCTTCCTCTGTAAAATTGGATTGTGATGTTGGAGTAGGTACACTTTCTGCAATCCGTTTAAGACGTTTTGGTAATGCAGTTGGCAGTATTTCAGCAATATTAATTGCACTCTTAGGTTGCTTCTCCTTTTTTAACATTTCTTTGAATGTATCAGAAATTTCTTTATTCGAAATTATAGAAAGCTTATGGGCCAGCCTTTTCTTCTTAGATCTTGTACCTAAATCATCATATGTCTTGTAGGGTGCTCCAGTTGATATTTTGCACGCCGATATTTCTATATCAGTATCCATCCAATCGGAATGTTTAATTTTTAATCTTTTAGAACGCTGATTCAAGGACTTCATTTTTTACGTCATACAACTTTAAAAAGCTCTCTATTTGAGATTTATCAATGACGTCGACTTTTGTTTTTATGAATTCCACTATAGCTTCTAAACGATTAAGATCATTTTTAGATAAACTCCACAGAACACAACCCAATTGTTCATGTTTCAATGTAATCACCATGGTAATCAACTTCGTTATGATGTTGATAAGGATTAGTTGCGCATGTATATATATCTATTAGATATATCGCACAGGTATATATATTTACAGGTATTCTGTGAATTTTCATTAGGTAAAATATCTGAAAGAGTCAATTTGGAAGAATACCTATACCGAATTCATTGATATTATTGTTGTTGTTAGGTATCACCGGAAAGGATATTACCTGTTCATTGTCACTAGCTCATAAAAATATAGATTTTGAACCATCAGTAATAGATAAATGCTGCAGCTAGGTATCACCGGAAAGGATATCTGTACATCGCCACTAGATCATAAATATATAAATTTTTAACCATCACCAATAGATAAATACATTTGTTAAATTTAGGTAAACACCATAAATGTAAACTAATAAAATACTTATTGATTAAGTTAAAATAGACATTTTTTGTTTGTTTTGTTATTTTAAATTCATTAATAGAAATATATGAATGCTTAGAAAAGGATAAAGATTTACTTAAATTTGGGAAATATGGCAACCCTATTAAAAATAAAAAATATTTATTAATTATTTTTGTAAAAGGCAAAAGTTGTAAGTTCGTAAAAATATAGTCATATATACAATAAATTGGAAATATAAAAGTTTAAAGGCGCATATTTCTGAAATGAGGCATGATATTGACTTGAACCTTTTTGCAAAAGATCGGAAATTATATATGCTAAAGGATGAGCTTAATTTGGAATACATATTTTTAAAATTTCTTTCGCTATTTAGAAATAAACCAAACAAAAGGCTCAATTTGGGGATTTTTGAGAAAATAAACATTTTTTAATTGTAATAACATATTTGTTTATAAAGATATCTTAATGAAATTTGCAGGAAATGTGGATCTTATTAATATAAATAAAAGCGCGTTAACCAAATTTCAATCAGGGGTAGGGTTTTCCTGAATTCCCAAATAAACTAATGAAAATTCCCAAAAATGGGATTTTTTATATTTTTGGCTATAGAATCCACACTTTTCGGAAGTCCCGTAGATTTTGATTTAAAACTTTTAACAACATATTGAAGATTCTTAAAATATATTCCGCTTGTCGATTCGTGCTTTGGGATTTGAGAAAAAATGGTCTAAAGTCAAAACTTTCACTTAAATTGGGTCGAATTCGGGAGGGCGTGTACCATGACCAATTGAGTTATTGGGCTTGTTTTTTATCTTAAAGTCATCTCTTTGAAGTTACCTTTCAGAAAAGTGCAAAATTATTATACGTTGCTAAAGAAAATTTCATTTTAGATAAAAAAAGAGTGTAGATACTTTTTCGGCTAAAAACACAAAAAGTCGTCTTTTTTGCAATTTTCAAATTCAAAATCGTTTATTTTTGGACTCGGTAAAGATATCGACTTCAATTTTTTTTATTCAATAGATAATTTTGTTCTTTAACTAGTTAAAATCGGTCAGAAATACTAGGATATATATGAAAAACACTGTACCAAGAACATGCAAAATTATGGTGCTTAAAAATTCAAACGCAAATAACTCGAAAACTATAAGAGTTAAATAACGCATGTAAGCATGTTTTTTATAGGTCTTATCAGGGCATACAACAGTATATAAAAATATTTGAAATCGGACAAGATGGCAAGTGATTAAAAATTTTTTATGTCAGAGGTACTTAACTTTGAGCCATGGAAATCCAACCGGCCGATCAGAAGTTACAGGTTTATTTCCAAAAAATTTCGATTCTGCCCCACTGTGCAATATATTAAGACTTTCGCTGTTATAGTTCTTGAAATTTGCGATAATTAATATTTTCTTTGTATGGGGGCTACCACTACTCACCACACCTTGACTTGTCTGCCCCATCCTCAGTTCTTTAGATACGCAATAATTAAGATTTGCTTTGCATGGGGGATATCACTCCTCCTACTCCTATGGAAAAATAAAGTAGCCTATTTTACTTTTGGTTCACAGAATGATACTGTGAAAATTTCAAGCAATTCGGTCCAGTGGTTTAGCTTTTTATAAAGCCCAAACAAACAAACAAACAAACGAGCAAACCAACAAACAGATACAGATTCATTTTCCAGGATTTCTAAATCCTATTTTTATTTTTATATTTTATCTATTATTTTGAACATACTTTTAAAAAATGTAAACTGTATTTATTTGATAATAGGTTCGTTCTTGTACTTCTCCACTAAAATTCAGTAAACTGCGTATTTGCTGAGTAAATTTAAGATTTTACTGTCAAAAAAACTTGTAAACAAAAAAGTACGCGAACGAAAAATTTGTGAAATAAAGTAAAATAACCACCACAGCTGGTTGAAAACAAATAAGCGTAAGACAACAACAAAAATCATTAAAGTTTTTACCAAAATATATGTATTTTAGTGAATAACAACTACATTTTTCCTTTTGTTGTAAATATATTTATTGTAATGTAATGCACTTTTAATAAAATTTTAATGCAAAAATACTGTTTTTTTTTATTTTTTCGAACATTTTTCTTTCATTGTTTACATTTATTTACTTCTGTTTTGTTCACTTTTTGCAACCATATGATTTACTGGATTTTCAAGCAAGAATGAAACTAGTAAAATTTGTAAATACTCAGTTTATAAACTGTCATTTTTCTCTCTTTTCTGGATTTTGAATACGCGAACGAACGGAAATCCAATAAAAGTTTTTACTGGATAGTACAAATTTTTGGGTTAACGAACGAGCTGAAATTACTGTCAAATTTATTACTGATAAGGCAAGAAAAATTGAAAACCTCCACTATAAATTCTATATATGTTTGTTTGTTTATTTTTTGTGTACAAATCACGTTTAAACGGCTTATCTGGTCTTCAAGAAATTTGATACACAGATAGCATCAGTGCCAGAGGTGGTTATAGGCTTTGTTATATCTCGATTGGAAATCACACCCACACATAAAATATGACGCACTGTAGAACGTTATAGTTTATGTTGGTTCTAGATCGGATGCCACGAACATATTATACGCCCAATTTTTTAGAACTCTGAAACGGATGAACCAATTAGCATAAAATCAGAGCAGGGGGTGTAGTACCCCCATATAAAGCAAATATTCATTATGGCCTATCTAAGGAATTATTACAGTGAGAGCAATCAAATTTCATATCAAACTTTATCCTATCATATCATATTGATGAAATGAATATAGAGCGGTTAGGTCCAGGGGGAGAGGTAGCCCCATTCAAAGAAAATATAAATTTTATCATCTAAAGGACGATTACTGTGAAAGTCTTAAAAAATCTAAAAGTAATTTTCATATCAAATTTCAAATATGGTGAATGGGTTCAGGGAGAGTAGTAGCTCTCATATAAAGTAAATATTAGGGTAGTGAAGCGCACCGGTAAAAGCTAGTAAATAACAAATTTAATACTTTGGAATTTTACAAAAGTTCACATATATTTAAGGAATATATAATCACTTATGTTCAGAACAAATATTTTATAAATGTAAATTAAAAAAGGGTATGATGGAAAATTTATGGACCGATATGACTGATTTAAAAAACTGAAATTCTAAAAAAATATTTTTGATAGATTAATGATATATATTAAATATATATTAAATAAAATTACACATAGAGTCCTATGTGTAATTTTTTTATTATCGCATTTTATATTGTTATTAGTTATACATTCGCCCACCAAAGCGTTTTCCATTTCCTCAGAAGATCCTATGTGTAAATTTCCTTGAGAAAAGAAAAACTCTTATTCTTTTTGCTAGGACTTTTTGATGAACAAAACCATTAAACAAAAAATGAAAACTTTCATATACAAAAAAGGCTATGTGTAGGTTTTTTTTAATTTGACATTCCCGGACGATAAAACATAAAATTAATAAATTTCCTAATGAAAAATACAAAAATCCAAAATAAAAAAAAAAGTTGTGAATTTAGGACTTTTCATCAGCAAACCAACGATGTGCACTGCAAAAGTTTGCCAAAGAAGAAAACGGATAAGAAATTTCGTTTGAAAAACTAATAAACTTAAAATCACTAAAATTTTCGAAACACGAATTGGATGATTAAACATTAAAATATTTTTTTTTTTTTTAATTATAAGGAATGATATGTTCTAGCAGAAAAAGGTACTTCTATAAAAATAATATTTTTATGACTTCAAATATATTCCACTTTTTTGGAATATATTACTTCTAAAAAAGGAAAATAAAACATTTATTACTAAAAAAAATAAAATTAATTATTTCTAACAAGATTTCAATTTTACAAATTAAAAGTATTTTTATTATCATTTTATAAACAATAAAAATATAATCATAAAAAAGCGCTAAATAAAAGTAAAAAAATTATATTCATCTAATTACAAATATGGGTTGAAGACATTACTTCTGGAGCTCTTTTTAGCACTAATGACAACACTATGATCAAACAATTTTTTTAAAGGTTTTCTTTGCTGAGGTATGCTTATTTCTCATGGTTTTTATTTAAAAAAATCTGGCTTTAAATATGAAAAATGTAGGTTTAAATAATTTTCTTCGGGATTTACAATTCCCGAAAATCTCGATTGATATCTTTATTGAACACTTAAAATGCAAGAACTTAAATTTATTTTTGTAAGTAATATGAAAAAATTTGTCAATATCAATTTATAGATTTAAAAATTATTACTTCAAAAGCATATATTATTTTTTTACTTTTGTATTTTATCAAAGTCGGCTAAAGATAATAGTTGTAAATTTGATGAGGAATATTTCCAATTTCTAAAATGAACATTATTCACTTTTATCTAGATTTTCGAATCTGATTATTGTTGACCATTTTAATTATAATTTATTTGATTCATCTAAGTCTTCTATGGTTAGTTCCATGAGTACTAGTAATAACTTGAGTATTGTCCACAACAATAAACCGACACACTTTGATGTTTCACACAACTCCACATTACTTATTAACTTTACGCTATAAGTAGTTATTCTACTTTGAATTTCTCAGGTCAATTACAGTTTCTATTAATTTCGAAACACGCTTTAATATTAATTATTAATAATTATTATTATTATTATTATTATTATTAATTATTACTATTATTAATTATTATTATTATTATTAATTATTATTATTATTATTAATTATTATTACTACTATTAATTATTATTATTATTAATTATTATTATTATTATTATTATTATTATTATTATTATTATTATTATTATTAATTATTATTATTATTATTAATTATTATTATTAATCATTATTATTATTATTAATTATTATTATTATTATTATTATTATTATTATTATTATTATTATTATTAATTATTATTACTATTAATTATTATTATTATTATTAATTATTATTATTAATTATTATTATTGTTATTATTATTATTATTATTATTCTTATTATTATTATTATTATTATTATTATTATTATTATTATTATTATTATTAATTATTATTCTTATTATTATTATTACACTATGCGACAGTCAAAATCGGGGTGGGATGAAACCAACGGGAAATGTTATATCGGTAAAAAAAGATGTTATACGTGTCCCGGCGTTTCGTCAAGTCCTATTACTTTCACGTAAAGTCACATAACCTTTAAACAAAATCAGACATAGATCATGAAAATCGATGGACGCGTTTCGCTTTTATTCACAATTAAGTGAAGGTATGAATTTCAAAAATTTGCTCGATATATGCTCAAAATTCCTTGGAAAAAACATTGATGACTTTTTTTATGATTGTCAGAATTAAAAAAAAAAGGTTATTTGATTTTTATGGTAGTGGTAACAAACTAAAAAACGGTCATAAATGTGCGTGGACAATTAAAAGGAAAAAAGGAAAGTGCACTTTTTTAATTATTTGGGTTTTTTCCGTTGGCTACCTGCATGATTTTTTTACACAAATTGCACCCACATTTATGAGTGGTCATGTTTTAGAACGTTTCGAAAAATATAAAACGCACACGAATCAGATGCGCGAATTCACAAGTACCTCTCAGTAAAATATTGAAACTTACGTAGTATTTATAGGTGTTCACTGATCGATTTTTGTCATTCAACAAGTGTCTCCGAACGCGTAAAGTACGGTTTTTTTAAAGTGACGAAAAAGTAATAAAAGTATAAAACCGAAATGAGTGCAAATTGTCCAGAAAATATCAATTTATTTTGTTACGTTTGTGGCAAAAGAGCTTTTTCAACAAATGCTGCATTACTCACTGAGCATGTGGAGCGCGCTTTTAAACTTTATTTTGATTGCGAAATAATTCGCGGCGTTTCGTGGGTCCCAGACAAAATTTGTAAAACGTGCTACAATGGTCTTAACATGTGGATCCAAGGGAAACGCAGCTCACTTCGTTTTGGTGTACCAATGATTTGGACTGATCCAGGAAAGCACAATTCCGACAACTGTTACGCTTGCGCAAACAAAATATGTGGAGTAAATCGTAAAGGTCTTAAACGAAGAGTTTACATATCTGTTAAAAGTGCACAAATACCTCTACCGCATTCGGATGAAATACCAATTCCACCGCTTCCAAGTCCTGACAGAGAAACTTCTTTTTCTATTGAAACAATGGATCAATCGGATTTCACCTATAAACCAATATCACATAAAGGCAAAAGGCTCGATTCGCTGGTGGCTGAAATTTGTTGGTGGTCGCAAAAAACGTACGATCCGCGAAACGCGTCCATCGATTTTCATGATCTATGTCTCATTTTGTTTAAAGGTTATGTGACTTTACGTGAAAGTAATATGACTTAACACTTTTTTATGAATTAAAAATAAAAAAATTCAATTTTTTAGGCAAAAAATAGTTTTTTTCTTCATACATTTATTTATAACTGCGAAACTGTTGCTTATGTAGCGAAACGTTGTATGAACAGATTAGAGGAATTGTAATTCCTAATTTTTTTTAAATTTGTTTCAGCAAAATCGGACTGGTGGTACTCGAGTTATGTCAAAAAAAAAGACCAAAGGTCACAATTTCCCCTATATTATAGTTACTAACTTCAAATCGATATATCTCGATTCCTAGACGTGACCCAGCGAAACGCCGGGACACGTATAACTTCTTTTTTACCGATATAACTTTCTCGATCACTGACTCCTACCATTTGTCGCACAGTGTTATTATTATTAATTATTAATTATTATTATTATTATTATTATTATTAATTATTATTATTATTATTATTACTAATTATTATTATTATTATTATTATTATTATTATTATTATTATTAATTATTATTAATATTAATTATTATTATTAATTATTATTATTATTAATTATTATTATTATTAGTAATTATTATTAATTATTAATTATTAATTATTATTATTATTATTATTATTATTAATACTATTATTATTAATATTATTATTATTAATTATTACTATTAATTAGTATTATTATTATTATTATTAATTATTATTATTATTTATTATTATTACTAATTATTATTATTAAATATTATTATTATTATTAATTATTATTATTATTATTATTATTATTATTATTATTATTATCATTATTATTATTATTATTATTATTATTATTATTATGAATTATTATTATTATTAGTTACTATTATTAATTATTATTATTATTATTATTATTAATTATTATTATTAATTATTATTATTATTAATTATTATTATTATTAATTATTATTATTATTAATCATTATTATTATTAATTATTATTATTATTATTATTATTATTATTATTAATTATTATTATTAATTTGTAGCGGATCACCATATTTCATATTGAATATATTTTATAATTATTATCATTATTTCATTTATTATTACTTTATACACTTTGTTTGTTTGCTTTTGTTTGTAAGTCATTAGCATGTGTGACTTTTGCTTATAAATACAACGCTATGACTTTATTTAAGAATACAACGCTGCAACAAGAGAAGCTCTTTCGATGAGTTGTAAGTTAAATTATAACGATCATTTGTTTTGTTAAAAGCTTTTGTCTGAGAGTATAAAATCAGCACTCTCAACGATAGCAGCTCATTCTTGTCTTGCAGGTTGGTTTGAATGGTTGTCGAACTAATAGTATTTGCTACGCATACTTCGTGACAGCGATGGCTGTCGTTGTGTGTGTGTAAATACTATTGGTTGAAAGGTTGATTATTGTTGTTGGTGGCCGCAATAACTTAAACCAATACAACAATTCATTCTTGTCTTGCAGGTTGGTTCGAATGGTTGTAGAACTAATAGTATTTGCTACGCATATTTCGTGACGGCGATGGCTGTCGTTGTGTGTGTGTAAATACCATTGGTTGAAAGGTTGATTGTTGTTGTTGGTCGCGTTGGTGGCCGCAATAACTTAAACCAATACAACAATTCATTCTTGTCTTGCAGATTATTTTAGAATTAAAAGAACAAAGACAATTTTCAAATTATTATTAGAGAAAAACTTAAATTTTAATAAATAAATCGTTTTTAGAGGCAGTGAACAACGAAAAAAAAAAACAAAAAGAAGAACAGAAGGTTGTTTAGTGAAAATTATTTTGGTAAAACCGTGGCAGATTTCTGTGAAAATTTGAGAAGAAGTCAACGTTTGGCAAGCAAATTAAATATGGTTACGCTGTCAACGGAACAATTTCAACAACTTTTGAGTGCTGTTGGTAAACCCAGCGAAAAATCTGGGTCTTTTAGCAGCTGTTCTGCACGTTATGGTGGTAAAAGAAATCCGTCCAAAGTTGAAGAATTTATTTCTGCAATATCAACATTTAAATTGGTGGAGAAAATTTCTGATGCTGATGCTGTTAATGGTATGCCGATGCTTCTCGAGGGTGATGCTGCGGAATGGTGGCGTGGTGTAAAGCGAATGTTGAAAATTTTGATGGTGTTGTGCGCATGCTGCGAGAATCGTTTTCTCCTCCGAAACCTGCATGGAGAATTTATGTAGAGATAAATGAGGTGAAACAGCAGAAAAATGAACCAACAGATTCTTTTATTCGGAAGAAACGTACATTGTTTGCCCAGTTGCCAAAATGTCCGTCGGAATCTGAACAACTTGATATGGTGTTTGGCATGCTTTACTCTCAAATTCGTGAACGTCTTTCTCGGCATAAGATCAAAAATTTTGATGAACTATTAGTGGATGCTCGCGAAGCGTAGCATGTTTTATGTGAACGCGGTGCAGTGAACACTGATGTTTCTAATATTTCCAGTGGTCCTGAAGGCGGTCCTAAACGCTGTTCTTTTTGCCGTAAAAAGGGACATACTGTAGATACCTGTTTTAAGAAACAGGACATGATGTCAAAACAGTTACAAGTGCGAAATGATCCCGTGGTGCCTAGACCTAAATTTGTGTGTTATGGATGCAATGCTCCAGGTGTGGCAAGAGCTAATTATCCAAATTGCAGTAAGAAGGTTGGTACTAGTTCATCTGTTGGCGTAAGTTTTAATTCATTGGGTTTGTGCATTGGCCGGAATATACCAGTAGTAAATATTCAGATGTTTGGTGTTCCTGGACAAGCATATTTTGATACGGGTGCTAAGACTAGCGTAGCAAGCTCAAATTTGAAGAACATCATGGATTTTAAAGGCTGTCAGTACGATACCATTACATGCAACGTATCCCTTGCAGATGGTACCTCCTGTGATAGAAAGTGCCTAACCACGAAATGTAAGGTTGTCATTGGTGGAAGATGTCTGAATATCCAGTTTTTGATTTTTCCTGAGGATAAAAGCAACCGTACATTAATTGGTTCCGATTTTATGGAGGAGGCAGGAATTGTTTTGAATATGGGGCAGCGATTCTGGTATTTCGAAAACTGTCCTACACAAAAATTCGATTTTAGTGAATCATGGCCGTTAAATTTAAATCTGATAGAAACCGTTAAAGTTGCGGAAACGTCATGTAAACGTGTGACGAATGAGAACGTTTCAGAACCACGACAAGTAACCCCTAAAAGAGTATGCCGTACATACATTTCCGATTTTGAGTCATATGGTCCTGATTATAATAAAGAGAACGATTACTCTCCACATTCAATTCAGGCAATATTTAGGGATGCAATTCCTCCAGATATGGTTACCCCCGATAGAGCAAAGGACTCTGGTCTTTTTACTGGTGTCGTATATAAACCACAACGTGACGATGATGACGAGGATCCTATATTTACTCCATTATATTCGTTCGACTATAAAATTCTAAAACCTATAGATGGCGCTCAGATCAGCCAAGAACAGAAGCTGCAGTTAGACGCGATCTTGGTTAAACATAAGACAGTATTTGGTAGATTTGGGAAACCTTCCCCATATGCTGTTCATCGGATAGATACTGGTGATCGTCAACCAATTGCATCACCACCTTATCGTCTTTCTTTCACAAAATGCAGAGAATTGAAACTCGAGATAGATAATATGATGGAAAACGACACTATCGAAGAATGCGAATCTGCGTGGTCATCTCCGGTAGTCATGGTACCCAAAAAGGATGGATCAATATGTGTTTGTGTGGACTACCGAAAGTTAAACGCAATTACCGTCCCCGACCAGTACCCATTACCTCGTATGGACGATTTACTACATTCTGCGAAAAGTACAAATTATATGACAACGTTGGACCTACAAAGTGGTTACTATCAAGTTGAAATAGCTGAGGAAGACCGTGACAAAACTTGCCTCATTACGCCATTTGGAACATACCGTTTTAAGAGAATGCCTTTTGGATTACGAAACGCTCCTGCAACTTTTCAGAGGCTCATTAATCGTTTTAAGACTGGTATTTCTGACATATGTATTTTTGCTTACCTTGACGATATTATCATCTGTTCAGAATCGTTTCAACAACATTTGGAGAATCTTGATGTAGTGTTGCAACGTTTGTTAATGTTTGAGTTGCGACTAAATCTTCCGATTTTGCTGCTCCAATGTTAAATTTCTTGGTCATATACTTACTCCAGAAGGTATAGCTGTGGACCCAAACAAAATACAAGCTATTGTAGAGCGGAAAGAGCCAAGGAATGTGAAGGAACTAATATCGTTCATACAAACGTGTTCATGGTATAGGCGATTTATTGATCGATATGCTGAAGTTGCTAGACCACTAACTAACCTCACCAAGAAATCAGCCGTATGGAAATGGGGGACAGAAGAAGTAAAAGCATTCGACGCGTTGAAAGAAGCCTTAACTACCTCACCTATTTTGAAGCAGTCTGTAGACAACATGCCCTATTGTATTAAAACGGATGCAAGCGCGTATGCACTTGGAGCGGTTTTACTCCAGGGGGAGGATCAGGAGGAACACCCTATAGAATATGCAAGCCGTTTATTGAGCAGCGCTGAACGCAATTACTCTACTACGGAACGAGAGGCACTGACTATAATTTGGGCCTGTAGTAAGTTTCGAGGCTACATAGAAGGCGAAGAAATTAAGCTTTTAACAGACCACAAACCGCTGAAGTGGCTGCTGACGTTAAAATCACCAACAGGAAGACTTGCAAGATGGGGATTACAAAACCAGCAGTATAATTTTACAATCGAACACCTTCCTGGTAAAGCAAATGCTGTTGCTGATATGTTATCTAGACCACCTTGTTCCGATCATGATGCTGAAGCTGATGAAATTAATTGTTTTTGTGCATTTCATGTGGATATGCCAACGAAAGGTGCAAAAGAAATTCGAGAGGAGCAAATGAAGGATGAATACTTAAAAGAAATTATTACATCATTGGAGAAACAGGATGTAAACTCCATTAGTTGGATAAATAGGAGTTACTTACTAAATGATGGAATTTTGTATTGCTATGCCAACGACGACTGCGAAGACGCACAGCTCGTTATACCTACTCAAGAACGTCCCGAAATTTGGCACTGAAAGAACCATAGCACGAATCTCTAGCAGATATTTCTGGCCTGGAATGCGTAGCGAAATTGCTAGATATGTTAAAAGCTGTATTGAATGTCAACGTTTTAAAGCTTCCAATTTAAAACCAGCAGGACTTTTGCAGACAACTAGCAGTAAGCAACGGTTTGAAGTTATAGCAGTTGATTTGTTTGGTCCTTTGCCGCAGACTGAAGAAGGTTATCGATGGATATTGATAATTGAAGACGTTGCTAGCAGATGGACGGAAATATTTAAGTTAAAAGAAGCAACCGCAGAAGCATGTGCCATGATTCTTATCGACGAAATATTTCTGCGATATGGAATACCGAGGCGTATTAAATCTGATAATGGTGTACAGTTTGTGTCGGCGATAATGCAGAAAGTAACATACTGCCTTGGTATACAACAGCAATTTACACCCGTTTATCATCCCGAAGCAAATCCCGTAGAATGCAAGAACAGGGATCTCAAGAGCCAACTCGCTATTTTAGTACAGCATCAACAGGATATAGCGCGGCATACCTCACGTTTGGCAGGGAATTACGTACATTGGATGACGTCAAACATGACGTTAGGTTGATAATTGAATCCGAAAGTTTCATTCCGGAAATATCATCATATCTCCAGACAATTAGCAATGTTCTGAAGAATGCAAAAGAGACTGAGATGAAGATCCAAGATAAAAATAAAATGTATGTTGATCAACAAAGACGACCTCAACCCAATTTTGAAGTCGGTACAGAAGTATTGGTAACTACCCACGTATTAAGTAATGCAACCAAGGGCATATTATCAAAATTTGTGCCTAAACGTGATGGCCCATACATAATAACAAAAAAGATAGGGTCATCCTCATATGAAGTGTCATCGCCAGACAACTTGAATATACCACTTGGTACCTACCATGCTTCAGCATTAACTTTGTACCGAGCTACTAACGAGAAGGTAAATCCAGCTCCAGTTCATCGCATGAAGAGACGAGGGCGACCGAGGAAAGCCAAGTAGATGAAGCCATAACAAAAGTCTAGTACGATGTTGACGCACTGCTCGGGTCGAGATCCTGTACGTCAAAGGAGGAGAATGTAGCGGATCATTTCATATTGAATATATTTTATAATTATTATCATTATTTCATTTATTAATACTTTATACACTTTGTTTGTTTGCTTTTGTTTGTAAGTCATTAGCATGTGTGACTTTTGCTTATAAATACAACACTATGACTTTACTTAAGAATAAAACGCTGCAACAAGAGAAGCTCTTTCGTTGAGTTGTAAGTTAAATTATAACGATCATTTGTTTCGTTAAAAGATTTTGTCTGAGAGTATAAGCAGCACTCTCAACGATAGCAGCTCATTCTTGTCTTGCAGGTTGGTTTGAATGGTTGTCGAACTAATAGTATTTGCTACGCATACTTCGTGACAGCGATGGCTGTCGTTGTGTGTGTGTAAATACTATTGGTTGAAAGGTTGATTATTGTTGTTGGTGGCCGCAATAACTTAAACCAATACAACAATTCATTCTTGTCTTGCAGGTTGGTTCGAATGGTTGTAGAACTAATAGTATTTGCTACGCATATTTCGTGACGGCGATGGCTGTCGTTGTGTGTGTGTAAATACCATTGGTTGAAAGGTTGATTGTTGTTGTTGGTCGCGTTGGTGGCCGCAATAACTTAAACCAATACAACAATTCATTCTTGTCTTGCAGATTATTTTAGAATTAAAAGAACAAAGACAATTTTCAAATTATTATTAGAGAAAAACTTAAATTTTAATAAATAAATCGTTTGTTTAAATAATAATAATAAAAACGTTATAAATTATTATTATTATTATTATTATTAATTATTGTTATTATTAATTATTATTATTAATTAATATTATTATTATTATTATTATTATTATTATTAATTATTATTATTATTATTATTAATTATTAATTATTATTATTATTAATTATTATTATTACTAATTATTATTATTAAATATTATTATTATTAATTATTATTATTATTATTATTATTATTATTATTATTAATTATTATTATTAATTATTATTATTAATTAATATTATTATTATTATTATTATTATTATTATTAATTATTCATCATTAGTATTATTATTATTATTATTATTATTATTATTATTATTATTATTATTATTATTAATTATTATTATTAATTATTATTATTAATTACTATTATTAATTATTATTAATAATTATTATTAATTATTTTTATTATTATTATTAATTATTATTAATTATTTTTATTATTATTATTAATTATTAAGTATTATTCATCATTAGTATTATTATTACTATTATTATTATTATTATTATTATTATTATTATTATTATTATTATTATTAATTATTATTAATTATTATTATTAATTATTATTAATTATTTTTATTATTATTATTATTATTATTATTATTATTATTACTATTATTAATTATAATTAATTACTATTAATTATTATTATTATTATTATTATTATTATTATTATTAATTATCATTATTATTAATTATTATTATTACTAATTATTATTATTATTATTAAATATTATTAATTATTATTATTATTATTATTATTATTATTATTATTATTAATTATTAATTATTAATTATTATTATTATTACTATTATTATTATTATTATTATTATTATTAATTATTATTAATTATTATCATTATTATTATTATTATTATTATTATTATTATTATTACTATTATTATTATTATTATTATTACTATCATTATTATTATTATTATTATTATTATTATTATTATTATTATTATTATTATTACTATTATTATTATTATTATTATTATTATTATTATTATTATTATTATAATTATTAATTAATTATTATTATTAATTATTATTAATTATTTTTATTATTAATTATTTTTATTATTATTATTATTATTATTATTAATTATTATTATTATTATTTTTATTATTATTATT